>CM066034.1:547369226-548569226 GCA_033557465.1 Ichthyophis bannanicus
AGGAAACTATATTTGATAGTGGATGGACCTCTATTCACCCTAGAAGGAAAAGAGGAGAACCCTGATAGACCTAGAAGCATTGATCTATCCTGACAGCGGCATAGAGAAAAGATGGGATGTCTTTCGGGAAGCAGATCCATGTTTAAGATTTAGAATGACAGCAGTGGATTGTCTCTATGGAGAAGAAACTGCCAGATGATAAATCCCCCCCAGAGTCACAAGCATATGAAGGGTTGATTAGAAAACCTGGGGTTGCTGGGTTTGCTCTAGACCTGGTGAGAGGTTGAACCCTGCAGACCAGGACGATGCTTTCCCCGTTTGGGAAAATCTTGCTAGGATTGGGGCAGAGGATGACATAAAACCTTCTTCTGCTATGGGGAGAAGGCTTTGGCACAGGACATTTCTTATCTACTGCGGACAGTAAGAAGGTGCAGAAGCAGCCCCTAGGAACATGTAAGTCAGTGGGATAAACGGCAGCAACCTGACGTAAAGGATCCTTGTTCAAAAGATTATCTCAAGTGCAAGGAGTATGACTCCCAGTCTGTGTCTGTGACCATTTGTCCTAGCCTTGAAGATTGGAGCCAGGCTCTACGTCGTGCCCCTATAGATACTAGCAGAAGTCCCTTGCCTCAACAGGACTCAAAAGAGTCTAGGGAAGCTACGAGTAAGAAACCAAGAAATATTCTGCCGAGATGCTTCAGCAGTGAAGAGTAGTCGGCACTCCTGGATTCTGAAAAGGGAAGGAGTCAAAAGATGCTAATTGCTTTGTGACCTCGTCTCAAGATGAGCAGACTCATATAGAAAATATATGAGTTGAGAATTCTTGCAGAAAGCATAGCATGTCTGCGCAGGCCTTGACGTCCAAAGTCTTATCAAGCCATCCTAGAATCGGTTCACGACAGTCTGGGCGGATAAGAAGAGTGCGTTGTTCTATGCTCGTTACCCACCACAACCCACCCCCCAAACCCCCCCCCCCCCCCACGCAGCAATGCTGATTCCACAACCATGGAATGATGAGGACAGTTGAGTCTTTTGAAACCCTGCCGAGAGGGGAGCGAACCTGATATAAGAGGCTCAGGTGCTCTTGGAAGGTGAGGAGGTACCCATAAAGGTGTTTCCCACATTAATAGCAAGGAGATCCTGCATGTTAGGAATGATGCAAAGGAAGCATTATGTTTTCATTTGATTTTGTAGAAAGCGCAGGCCTGTGCCGGATCATGCCCCCCCCTTGTCCTGGGATAGGAACTGGCCAGAGATCTTGCCTATATCCGGAGGAAACTCTGAAAAGAGGGTTCCCAAACTAGGAATTTCTCATGCGACAGCCTGTTAGATTCGAAGAGAACTAGCCTGAGCACTGACAGAGGTATACATGATATATAGGAATAGAAGCTCCTGCACCCCCCCAATGCCAATGTGGAATGCATTAGAGCATGGTCGCCGGTACTGAGCTGTCAGGAGCAGCGACCGACCTTACCACATTGTACATGTCAAGGTATCGGCTCCAAGCTTAGGCATAGCAAGGGAGCGATCCTGTTGAAAAAAGCATGGCAGGAGTTTGGCCACTGATAGACTAACAGTGGATACATGGTACCGATGTCCATACCGGCTACGCCGCATGTCAGAGGCGAGCCCGACAAAGACTATCGGCCGCAGTCACTCGCAGACCGTTCAATCGATACCGCAGACAACTGAAAACGTCCGGGTGCTATCTTACGCGTACCGCAGCCACCGGTATCGCGTTTGGTGTCGGCCTATGCCAAATGCATATTGTTGTATACGAGTCTTCCAGACTCGAGAGCCGATTTCTAATTAGGGCCATGGAAGACACCGACCGTAAGGGTAATGAGGACATCGCGCTACCGACTTCAGGTTACCGTGCCGGATACCGGTGAATGCAAGCGTCAACCAATGGCAACTCAAGGGGCCCTCGAGGGAAACGAGAGTTGTGGAATCTGAATCATCGCGAATAAGACCTTCGGTACCGCGAGCCGGTACCAAGCCCGGTCGGGTACCCAGTATCCAGACTGCGAGATCGCATTCCAGACTCGGACCATTGAAGGAAGCAGAGACTATCGCATGACCACGTCGCGAGGGATAAACGACGTCGGTGGCTCGTATCAGGAGTGTTGGATACTGATAATGCGCAAGCGTCAGTCTGGCAGCGTGCTCAACCAGTCCCAGAAGCGGCACCAGAGGATGCCAGCTGACCATCCCTGGTGGGGAGTATTTAATCCAACACCCGTGCCGATGTCAGGGTATCGGTACTACGCTCAAAGCGGATGCCACCACCAGAAACGGCTCCAGGTATGTTCTGTGAGGGGTGTAACTCCAGAAACAACCTGAAAACCCCTCAAAAGCTTTTGCCGAGACCCCCCCCCAACCTGAAGACTCCCGCCTGGGCGTTGGAAGCCACGTGGGCCCCTCGAGCCGGCAAGGACGGAGCAGTCGACATGCGGGACGCCCTGCCATGAGACCTACCACTCGAGGGCTGGCTAGTGCTTAACAGAACTATTTGTGCGAGTACCTGATGCTGTGTAGAAGATGACAGGGCCGGGGCCCTCGAAGCCTGGAAGGAAACCGTGTATCGAGAGAACCTCAATATTGTAAACTTCTTCTCATCAAACTGTTGTCAAGACCCAAACAGGCTTAGGACACCGATTGTTCCGAGGGTCTAAAAATAAAGTGTGCTACCGCCACAGTGTTAACATTTATTGGAGAAAGTGGCTGGCGCGTGCCATGAAGCAAAAAGAAGAGGCCTAAAAGGCCTAAGATACCATGAAGGACACTATGAAGAAACATATATATCCTTGAAAAAGGCAGATTTTACAAGAAAAGAAAAGAAAACACGGCGGCAGTACCGGTGGCGTAGGAGAAGACAGACCATGGCCCTGACTCCACCACCATGGATATGTGTGGCCAGCCAATGTTCTCTTTTGTTTTTTTTTTTGTTTTTTTGTTTTTTTTTTTTTTTTTGTTTTTTTTTTTTTGTTTTTTTTTTTTTGTTTTTTTCTTTTTTTTTCCTTCTAATGTTTGCTGTAGGCTGATGTGCGCATAAAATATCAGCTGTGTGCAGCCCTTTGAAAGAAGGTTAAATTATTGTGCGCCACATAAACGACACGCGGAGTTATATACGTGAAAATTTGACTACACGTCCAAGAATACAGTATGATACACCACAGATGCATTTTAATCAAATTCAAGGAAAATAGACGATTACTAAATGCAGAGCCGGCTGAAATTTCTAGTAATTACAATCATAACTTTTAAATTTTACCGAAGCATCGTGTGTTTTTTCTATCAGAATCAGAGCCGATAATTTTTGTGCCGCCTCTGTTGTAAAGTATGTGCGCTCGCTCGCGCGAGGTGTGTCTATGTGGCGATGCCGCACACTCAGCCAAGCTTAGAGGGAAAAGTGAGTGGCAGCTGTGACTTCTGGAAGACCGGCGCTCCGGTGGACTCGATATATCAAGAAGAGCCACATTCTCACCAGCCAGCCAGATCGTCGGTGTCTTCTACATATGCGAGCATTAGCCATTTCAGTATGATAAGGGATGGGCCCACCATAAGCGATTTCCTCGGAGTGGCCTTGTATTGCAAGTATTTCGTAGCTCATCTGTAGAAGGCTACTAATCAGAGTCTACTGGGAAATGCTAAGGCTTTGGACATGTCTCTGACGAAGTACAAGGAACGCCATGATCCTCGCGGTGAGACGACCGATGCCAGGGCTCTGAAGTTGAGGCGGAGTCCGAATGGGGACGTCATGGTGGTGACAGTGCCTCCGGTTACTCCTCATCCTCCATTTCCCACGCATAATGCGTCCATGAAGAATTCAAGGCGAAGGGGTCAAGCGTCGTGGGATCTGAGGACTGAACCTGTCCGCAGCCCTTGGAGGCCCCGTGGCCCAGTGCTGAGGCCCCGCAATGGCTGGGGACGATCGCAGCTCCGTAGGAACACGAGCCGGATTGAACCCTAGCCAAGGATAGACTCAAAGTCGAAAAACCTCGAGAATCTGCCTCCGGCCCCTCAGGCGAGACATTTTCAACATCAAGGGCCTCGCGGGATATGGCGCTTGGTTAGTTATGAGCAGAGGAACCACCCCAAACACCCCCCCCAAAAAAAATGGTACCAGAACAACAGCAACCGCAGTTGCGTTAATGAAAGGCGCGACAAGTTGCCACTCCAGGGCTGCCATTCTGGACTCCAGGCCAGAAGGCTCCTGCAGCCATCGGCACGGGCACTAATGGGAATCAGACCCGAAGCCAGTTCCCCCCGAAAGTAGATCCTCCAACGAGAATGAGCATACATTTGGCGACCAGAGCCAGCCCAAGGGAGACAGCTTTTGAGGGACCTTCGCAGGTCGCTACTTAATCCGATCCCTCTGGACAAGCATCTACGACTGTGGGAACGTGGTCTCGTGACTGATCCAACCCGTCTGAGCCATCCAGTGGCTGTCGCCACCTTCAACGGGCGCCTTCTTGAATTCCCCTTATTTCCTTCTTTCTCTTTTTTCCCCGAGGGAGATCACCGTTCTGAGCGAACCCAAAGTCTTAGCCTGGATGTCCATAAGGCCTACTCCGCGATGCCCGCAGTTTCGGAGGAGGCCTTAAACCGTCAGAGAGGTACCAGCGACTCTCAGAAATAATATTGTGCTGCTGCTGCGCTGCTCTTGAGGCGCCTTGGTAGACTAAACTTACAGTGAGGCCTAATGCAGCTGGGGAGGGTCATGGCTCGAGTCTCAGGCCAATGAAGACGGAGCCAGTCATGGGGGTCGGCGGTCAGGGACATCATTTTGGGCACACCGATCAAACTTTTTAAAACCACTGGTTAGCCATGCGGAGAAAAAACGTATCCCAGCGAGGTCGAAGACCTCCATATGCCACCAGTCTGAAAGCCATAGTTAGTCACGGTAACAGGTGATCTCCAGGACCAGCAGGAATTAAGTCTTCACATATGGGTATCGTCGGTACCGACGGAGCTTGCGCGGGAACGCTTCCCCAAGAATCCAATAAGAAAGACTTTTGGGAGCATCCCACAGCGTCTGCATGCATGCCTTCCCAGGTTTCCCAACTGACTCGCTCCGGTTGAGTTTTAAAGCTGAGACAGAGAGAGAGAGAGAGATAGAGATATACAACTCCTAGGGGAGGTGGGTGGGTTGTGAAAGACTAAATTCCTGCCTGTTCCCGGAGATCGATCTGATTACAGCTCGTGCACGCTAACTATGCCTATCTCCAGCGACACAAGCAGCGAATGTATGGTCTTCACATATAGAGAGACTCCCTAGCAACTGATAAGCCAGGGAGAGCACCCCAGAAGTGGTATGTGCCTGTGAAAAGGGCTCCAATTCCCCCCATGGATCTCTGGCATCCAACCAGGGATGGCCGGGTAGGAGTTGACTTGGGTATGGACAAGGGGTTGCCCGAGAACAGCCTGAACAAACAAGGCAATCCCGGACGGGAGTCAACCCCCCCCCCCCCCCCCCCCTCACCTCTCCCTCCTGCCTCCCCACCCCCGGTTCCCTCTCCCAGGTTCTTTTTCCACCCTCCCCCCCCCTCCCCATTGTCCAAGCAGTAATAGGCTATGAAGGTATGAACCGAGGCCCAAAAAAAAAAAAAACCCCCACTGGCTGCCTCGACAGAATGTCGTTTGGTTTTTCGATAGACCCAGAGTGACAGATGAGCCATTGAAGCTAGCCATGGCACTACCACATTGCTCAGCTGTGACATGCGACCCTCCAGAGGAAGTTTCTCCTACTCTGATAGGACAAAGCCGAAATACACTAGTGCAATCCAGTTGGACAGTGCTCTCTTGGAGACTGGAAGTCCCAAATGAGAAGGCATCCCCAACAAGCAACAAAGTTGAGAGGACTTTCTATGTTGCTGTGCTTCTTTGTAAGTAAAAAGCTAAAGCTCTTTTACAGTCCAAAAAGATGAAGATACCTTTCTGCATTTGATGCCAGAGGCCGTGCGGAAAAAACATAAGGCAGGTAAACCGCTTGGTTAAGATGCAAAATGGCGAGAGAGACTACCTTTGCGCATAAAGCTGCTGATGAGCTCTCCCCCCCAAGGACTACCTTGTCATGACTGGAACCTTGCTAAAAGGGGGATCAAGCCACTAGCTTGCCTTCAACTCACTGAGGCGACGTGCTGATGCGATGATTGCCAATGAGAAAGATAACTTTCCAAAGAGAAAGGAATTTCAAGGAGTGGTATTAGCTAAGGCAGTTCGAAAGCGTGGCTTCATGAGCTGGCCAAGAACCAGATTTTAAGTCAATAGCCACGGACGGTGCGCTGCTTTTTAATGGGAGGCCCACCTTAGCCTAGAAGGCCTCTCATAAATCTTAGCTATGACTTGTGGACATGGGCATGGTAATGTACCGTGTACTGGCTGTAGCGCATTACCATTTCTTATAAGGTGGCCTTCGAATGTTATGAGCCGCACCAAGTACAGTCATCATCACTTATAATGACTAGTTGGGTTTTTTTCTTGTTTTTCAGAAGAGTCTGATGTGACTGTCAGTTTGATCGGTTACTAGTAGGGATTCCCATCAGGGCATTGCGATGACAATACGGCAAATAAAGGATTGTTGTTCAGCTTTATCAATTGCGATAGAGAAATAACCTTGTGACCTGGAGACAGTCACAGTTGGTCCAATTAGCCATGATAGAGCGATGTTAAAGCCAGGGACCATCTATATTGAGGCCGACAATGTCCGAACGATAGTGGCGAGAGAAGACTACAATGAATCTCTTTGCTTACGGTCTTTTATTCTTCAGAGGAGGAAGATCCTTGATATGCTGACTGGAAACGGGGGGGCTGTTACTTTCTTTTTTTTTTTGTTTCTTTTTTTTAGGGAGAGAAATCTGACAATTGTGAGTATATTATCTTCTGGGAATTTTTCTGAAAGGAATTTTTTTTCTTTTAAAAGCTAACTAGCTAATCTGTGACCCACTATTTTTTTTGTTAAATCAGTCAAGGGCGCCTAGTAGCAACCAGTTTAAGATTCAATTTATAAAACACAGAAGAGAACTTTCTGGTTACCCTTTTTTTTTTCACCATACCCCAGTATGCAACAGCTGTAGTTTATAATTTCATAGTCCACTCAGGGCCTAGCATCAGCAAAGTACTTTTAAGGTTTCAAATTAAACAAACACAGAAGAGTAGCTTTCTGGTATAAATTTAGAATCCAGCAGAGAGCTTTGTATGTGTGTAAATTTCATAATAGGTTCGAGCCTAAGTAAGCAGCAAAGAGCGATAATGTAAATCAAATCAGAATATAAGCTTAAGCACAAGAGGCAAAACAAGTGGTCAATTCTCCTTGGAGCAGCATATAAAGTCTAATCTAGAGACCTTTACAAAGATTGGCCTTTCTACCTAGTGAGGCAAGCAACCTGTGAAGCTTTTTCAATAGGTGTTAACACCAGCTGGCAGTTCAAAAGGCCATTTGGAAAGACTCCTTCTATCCAAGCAAGGACTGTTTAATTACCCAGCGAAGTAGGAGATGCACTGCCTTTATACATTTCATCAGCCACAAGCATAAAATAGCTCAACCAGAGCTCTGTGGACCATGTACGTGAAGGACTTGGGAAACCCCAAAAAAGGGGGGCTGCCGGCGGGGCTTTACTTCTGTGAGAGAAATCTAGAAATTGTGAGTATACTACTTCTGGGAATTTTTCTGAAAGGAATTTTTTTTCTTTTAAAGCTAATTAATCCTTGGCTGAACCCACTATTTTTTTTGTTAAATCAGTCAGGGCCTAGTAGCAACACAGTTTAAGGATTCATAATTTTAAAAATACACAGAAGAAGAACTTTTCTGGTTACCTTTCATACCCAGTAGACAGCTGTAGTTTAAATTAATAGTCACTCAGGCCTAGCATCAGCACAAAGTACTTTTAGTTTCAAAATTAAAAACACCAGAGAAGGAAGGAGCTTTCATGGTTAAATTTGAGAATCAGCAGAGACGGCTTGTAGTTTAAATTTCATAATAGGTTAGAGCCTTAGTAAGTGACAGCAAAGAGCTATAATTTAAATTCCAAAAATCCAGACAATTATAGTTTTCCTAACAGCAGCACAGGACAATGGGGTACTGTTGTAGCAGCCCTTTTTTAATAAGATGTTATATCCCTCCCTCCCTCCACAACACCCACCCTCCCCTGGCGAAAATCAACACAGCTTTAATAGGGTACCTTCGCACACACTTAAAAGGACAGGGAGCTGCTCTGCAGGTGAAGCCTCATACACAAATCTAAGGTTCCATGACACCAAGGACCTGAGATTAATTAAGTTTCAGAGTGAAACAAGGGTCATATTAAACTTCATTAGGTACAGTTTTAGTGGTATAAATATCCATTGCACCCTTTAGTACATATAGAACTTAAAGATCTAAACATCAAACTTAGAAAAACTAAGGAGTGCAACGCACAGCAGTCCAGCAGGCGGAGATGTGGGCTTTCCAAGTCTTTTGCACTGAGTGTCACATGTATTTTGATTTGCTCCCAGTGGTGAGGAGAGTCCATTACGATGTGCACTAGGTGCAAGGAAGCTCTTCTGCTCTCAGGGAACGAGTCCGTTCTCTAGAGGCATAGAGTAGCAGACTTGGGAAAAAACGAATCAAAGGGACAGACAGAGTAGTGTAGTCATAGACGGAAGACCTTACAGGGGATTATTGAAGTCCTGAAGTCCCACATCCAGGTCTGGCAGCATTCCCTGTTGCACCATTGGAGGAGAGAGGAGTCACGTGACCAATTGGGAGGAGCAGTCACCCTGGTGATGGCAAGGAAGTGATCCTGTAACTAGGAACCTGTCCTCCAAGGTGATGTAAACCTTCCTCTCGCACCCGACGGAGAGTTTCTCCAGGAGCCACAAGTGCCACAGTGCGGGGAATGGGTTAAGGACAGCAGTTATAGTATGGGTGAATTCACGATGACATTAGGCAATGTAGATAGCTGTCGGTGGATGGTGGACGTGAGGATTTCGCCCTGGTAACATGCCTGCCTGGTGGCGAAGGTAGCGGACCATCACACGCACACCATAGATAAGGGTCTTAAGATAGTGCTGGGGAGGAGTCTGCTGTCTGGATACATGTTGGTAACCAATGTACATAGGAAATAATGTGGTAGGGAGGTTCTGGAAAGCTAAAATTTGAGGCTTTTAGGTAGGAAAAGTTGAGAATCCAAGAAACTTTCCAGAACGATGTAGCGTTCTGTCGACGAGCAATGCTTCCCGTTCCACGCGCAGGACCCAATAGGCAGGCACCCGAGCCTCCGGAGAATCGTAATCACTGTATGTTTGTGTGATGTGAGAACAATGGTGGCAAGAGATGAGAGGGGTTCGGATTTTGTTAGGAAATAGGGCGAACATTCTGGGGAACGGAGGGGCTCTTCCGAAGGGATGGGCTTCACCTTAACCGAGGATGGAACCCAGGGCTGCTGGCATATTAGAACCTTTACAAAAGTAGATAGCAGCAAGCTTACTAACACACTAGATCAATAGGCGGAAAAAGACCGACAAGTCTCCCAAGAGCGCATGGTTCGGAAGAATGTATCCGTGAAGGATCCTACAAAAAGCATAGACGGTTCCAAAAAAGAGTAAAGTAGCCCAAAGGCCCTCGAGTATGGAGCAGACCGAACTTAAAGATCCCCAATGACCCATGGTACCAATAGCCAAATTAATATGAATAAAATACAGTCTCTAAAATGCTTGTATGCAAATGCTAGAAAGTCTACAAAACAAGATGGGAGAGTTAGAATAAATAGCACTAAACGAGCGGTTAGAGATGATTGGAATAGCCGAGACATGGTGGAAGGTGGACAACCATTGGGACACTGTGATACCTGGGTACAAACTATATCGAAAGGACGAGCTGATCAAATTGCTGGAGGGGTTGCTCTCTATGTTAGAGAGGGCATTGAGGCCAAAGGTTAAAAGTTTTGCAAGAAACAACATTTGCTGTCGAATCTCTATGGATTGAAAATTCCATGTAAAAAGGGGAAGTCGATGGTAGTGTGGGTGTCCTATCGTCCGCCTGGCCAGAATGAACAAATGGATGATGAAATGCGCAAAAGACATCAAGGAAGCTAGCAAAAGTTACAGTGCAGTATATAATATGGGTGATTTCAATTACCCCGGCATCGCCTGGGTCAGTGTCACAACATGACATGCTAGGGAGATAAAGTTCCTAGATGAAGAAATGACTTTGCTTCTTGGAGCAGCTGGTTCATGAAACCGACCAGAGGGGAGGCAATATTGGCCCTATTCCTTAGTGGAACACCCAATGTAGTGCAAGAGATCAGGGTGTTGGGGCCACTTGGCAATAGTGATCCTAGCATGATCGCCTTTGATTTAATTATTGGAGGAGGCATAGTAAGGAAAAGCCACAGTAGTACCCTTTAACTTTCGTAAAGGTGAAACTATGACTAGAGAATGAGGAAAACAGTTAAGGAAAAAAAAAAACTAAAAGGAGCAGTTTGCCAAAGGTGTAACAAGACGTACATCCAGCTTGGTTCGTTGTTGGAAAAATACTATCTTGGAAGCCCAGACCTCATGTATTCCACGCTTTACGAAAAGGGGGGTGGAAGGAAAGTCCAAAAAATTGCCAGCCATGGTTTTTTAAAAGCTGAAGGTCAGAGCAGCTGTTGCCAAATAAAAGCATCTTGTCGCGCAAGGGAAATGGAACAATAAAGGAGTCCAAATGAATGCAACCTGGAAACCTCAACAAGCACTGCAAGTCAAAATGGCAAGGCATTGAGAAGGCAGGGCAAAGAGAGAGTTGAAGAAGAAGCTTGCTGCGGAAAGCAGAAACGCGAAATAAAGACCTTTTCAAGTACATTCGTAGCAAAAAAACCGGTGAGAGAGTCAGTTGGTCCATTAGATGATAAAGGGGTTAAAGGCGCACTAAGAGGCGACAAGGCGATAGCGGAGAGACTGAATGAATTCTTTGCTTCGGTCTTTACTGAGGAAGATGTAGGGATGTTACCCACGACTGAAGTGGTATTTAAAGGTGTGGAAGACTTGAAGGAAATATCGATACATCGGGAAGATGTCTTACAACTATTAGATAAACTGAAGAGTAGCAAATCACCTGGGCTGGATGGTATACATCCAAGGGTGTTGAAAGAACTGAAATTTGAGATTGCAGACCTGCTATCAGTAATCTGTGAACTATCATTAAAATCATCTCTAATACCTGAGGATTGGAGGATCGCCAATGTAACACCAATTTTTAAAAAGGGTTCGAGAGGTGATCCGGGAAACTACAGACCGGTGAGCCTGACATCAGTACCGGGAAAAATGGTAGAAACCATCATAAAGAATAAAATTACTCAGCATATAGATAGTCATGACCTAATGGGAGACAGCCAACATGGCTTTAGACAAGGAAGATCTTGTCTTACTAATCTGTTATGTTTTTTTGAAGTAGTGAATAACCAGGTGGACAAAGGTGAGTCGGTTGATATTGTGTATCTGGACTTTCAGAAAGCCTTTGACAAGGACCCTCATGAGAGACTTTTGGCAAAACTAAAAGAGTCATGGATAGGAGGCAGTGTACTCCTGTGGATCAGGAACTGGTTAATAGATTGAAAGCAGAGGGTTGGGCTAAATGGCCAATTTTCCCACTGGAAAAAGGTGAATAGTGGTGTACCCCAGGGATCTGTGCTGGGTCCGCTGCTTTTTGACATATTCATAAATGACCTGGAAAGTGGAATAACGAGTGAGGTTATCAAATTTGCTGATGACACAAAACTATTTAAAGTTGTTAAAACCCAGGAGGATTGTGGAAAATTGCAAGAGGATCTTGATAAATTGGAAGACTGGGCATCAAAAAGGCAGATGAAATTTAATGTGGAGAAGTGCAAGGTTATGCACCTAGGGAAGAACAACCCAAACTATGGTTACACGATGCAAGGTTCCACATTAGGAACCACCACCCAAGAAAAAGATTTAGGCGTCCTTGTGGATACCATGTTAAAAACCCTCGGCCCAGTGTGCAGCGGCGGCCAAGAGAGCAAATAGAATGCTAGGTATGATAAGGAAAGGAATGGAAAATAAAACAAAAGATATTATAATGCCTCTATATCGTTCCATGGTGAGGACCGCACCTTGAATATTGTGTGCAATTCTGGTCGCCATATCTTAAAAAGGATATAGCAATTTTAGAAAAGGTTCAGAGAAGAGCCACCAAAATGGTAAAGGGGATGGAAGGCTACTCCTATGAAGAAAGGCTAAAAAGGTTGGGGCTCTTTAACCTGGAAAAGAGACGGGCTGAGGGGAGATATGATAGAAGTCTATAAATTAATGAACGGAGTGGAACGGGTAAACATAGATCGATTGTTTTACCTTATCAGAATATAGAAAGACTAGGGGACATGCAATGAAGCTACAGGGTAAACTATTTAAGACTAATAAAAGAAAATATTTTTTCACTCAACGTGTAATCAAACTCTGGAATTTGTTACCGGAGGATGTAGTAAAGGCTGTTAGTGTAGCTGGGTTTAAAAAAGGTTTGGACAAGTTCCTGGAGGAAAGGTCCATAAACCATTATTAAGAAGGGACCCAGGATATCAATGCTTGAACCAATACAAGCATTGTGGAACCTGTGTCCCTTGGGGAAACTGCTAGGTACGTATGACCTAGATTGGCCACTGTTGGACAACAGAATACTGGGCTTGATGGACCTTGGTCTGACCCATTATGGCATATCTTATGTTCTTATGGTATCCAGCAAAGCTCCTATGAACTCTAGAGACTGAGTGGGAGTTAGGCTGGATTTTGGGATGTTTATGACCGGACCCAAATACTGAAGGATACGCATTGTGCAAGAAAGAGAAGTCCTGGCCTCTGACTCTGATGGGGCTCGAATGAGCCAGTCGTCTAAGTAGGGGAAGACGAATATTCCTAGAGTGCGAAGAAATGCTGCTACCACAGCCATGCATTTCGTGAACACCCTTGGTGCTGAGGCCAGGCCAAAAGGAAGCACCCTTTATTGGTAGTGCTTCCCTTGGACAAGGAACCGAAGGAATTTTCTGTGAGTTGGATGGATGAGGAACATGAGTGTACGCATCCTTGAGATCTAGAGAACAAAGCCAATCCTGACTCTGAAGGTATGGCAGCAGAGTTCCCAGAGAGATCATCTTGAATTTATCTTATAACAGGAATTTGTTCAATTCTCTGAGGTCTAAAATAGGTCTGTGTCCCCATGTTTTCTTTGGGATAAGGAAATATGGGAGTAAAACCCTGTACCCAGTTGAGGAATGGGTACCTCTTCTATTGCCCCTTGGGCAAGAAGTATAGAGACCTCTTGATCTAACAGGTTGATGAGAGAGGTCTGAGAACTGAACTGTCTAACCACTGTGGGGGGGGGGGGTAAATGCCAGATAAAATGAAACTTGTACCCCTCTTTTATAATGGAGAGTCTCCAATGTTCTGCTGTTATCTGCCCCCATTTGGGGGCAAAATAACAACCTTCCTGGAATGGTGGAAGGCTCTGGTCCATTGAGAGCCAGGAAGGCTAAGTTCTCTAGATGAAAGTCAAAGGCCTTGTGGAGGCTGAGACTGCTGAGACAGTTGAGGTTTAGCAGTCTTTGCTTTCCTTTGTTTAGATGGTTGCTGACTCTTCCGGGCAGGCTGACCTGCGGAACGTTCCTGCTGGGAATAAGAGGGGTAGAACCTCTTCTTTTTTGAGAAGAATGGTTTCTTGAAAGATTTATTCCTTGCAGGATCAGCTGTGACTTTGGATAACCTATCCAAAGTGGAGTTGTCAGCATCCAACTCATTGGTTTTCTCTTACCAATTTTATGCCAAATAGATTCTCACTTGTACAAGGGATATTGCCCAGTTTGTCCTGCACCCAGAGCTCCAAATCGGATGCCTGGAGCCAGGCAATTCTATTGTGCACCTATGGCAATGGCAGAGGTTCTGCTTATGCACTCAAAACAGTCAAAAGCTGCACGATTGACAAATTTAGAAACATCCTGGGCATGTTTAACCAGCGTGAGAAAATCCTGCCTCTTATCTTCAGGAAGAAGAGGGCTTAGAACCTCTAAATCTACTGTGACTTCTTTAAGGAACATTCCCATATATAAAATATAGGAACTGATCCTGACAGAAAGCATGGAAGCCTGGAAAGTACGACATCCAAAGGCATCCAGGTTCTACACTCACATCCTGGGGATTAGAGGCATGCCTCTTTGCACTCCTGATCCTTCTCATAGCTGATTCCACTACAATAGAGTGGTGAGGAAGCTGAGTCTTCTGGAAACCAGGACAAGGAGGGACTCGATACATGGTATCCAGTCTACGAGAGTGAGGAGAGGTGGTAAGAGTTGTTTCCCACATTCTTAGCATGAAATCATGTAAGATCTCATGGATAGGCAAAGTAGCTGCCTCCTTAGGGCTTTGGGATATTGAAGAATCTCCAACTCTTTGCTCTGGGCTCTGTTTCGGGAGCCACAGTAATGGAAAGACCTCAAACCACGTCCCTGATAAAATCCTGAAAGGAGATATCTTCTGGAGGAGACATCCTATGTTTAGGAGAGGAAGGCTCCTCCGGGAGAAGTATTCCGGTACCGACAGAATCGTCAGAATCCTCAGACTCCTCTGAGGATTCAAAGTACCTTCTGTCTGGATGCTCTTGTAGAGCACGATACCCATACCGACCGAAGTCGGTACCGAGGGGGAATTGGTACCAGTGTATCGGTACCGGAAGGCATAGCATGACTGGGTGACGGCAAAGCAGACACCGATGTCGATGCTGTCACGGTGCCGGAGTCGATTTTCGGTAGCGGTTGAAGTGTCTGACGCGGTTCCGAGGGTGGTCGATGCCGCAAGAGAACCGCCAGAATGCGTTCAATAGCCAGGAACCTCTGGTCTATCGATGCTGCCGATGCCTAGGTGTCGGTACCGGAGAAAGCAGCCGGTACCCAAAGCATGGCACCAGTAGTTCTGCTGAGGTTGAGGCCTCGAGAAACATCCTGGAGCCCCGATAATGCTTTGGAAGCTGAAGCCTCCCGCCGGGAAAAGTTTGCTGCGTACAGAACCCTCAAGGGCAATGCCAGAGGCATCCCGATGCTTAGAAGGAGATCTACCCTTTGAGGACCGGCCAGACTTATGTTTAGTTACCTGAGATCCATGGGAAGAAGACGAAGCCCTGGAAGACGTCGATGCCACAGAAGCTGCATCGGAGGGAAAAAGGGTGCTGGAGCTTAGCAGCTCGGTTTTGTCAACCCCTCTTGGATATCATGGCAGAAGCCATACACTCGGGATCGACGCCCTTGGTCCCGAACGGGAGGTCGAGGGAGACCGCAACCGAGGTCGACCTCGAGCCCTTTATGGTCTTTAGTATCGGCTCGGTCTCCGCGGGTCGACTTCGCTCGATGCTGTGTGGTCGGGGCAAGATGCTCCAGACAGGCTGGCCATCAGTGCCCGCTGCTGTTCCATGAAGGCAGACAGTCTGCTCGCCAAGGCTGTCAGGCAGTCTGAAGACCCAGCTCAAGAGACTCAGCAGCGGCTCTCTGGGAGGAGAGTCTACGAGGACTACAGGACTTGCTTGTCCAGCAGACTCCGGCTCCACTCGAGGTACTTGGAAGGCTTCTCTCCTGTCCACACGGACCCGGGGCGACTACGGGGGTCTGAGACCTAGCTCTCGAGGAGCCAGGGACCTCTTCCGACGACGCGGCCCTCGCGAGCCGCTTCTTCCTCTTTCGTTCCCGGTCAGGGGACCCCCTGTCCGAGGAGCCCCGACGGTGCTCGGGATTCCTCGAGATGTTGAGGCCTCAGATGAGGTCCGGGCCCGGCCGGAGGCGAGTCAGAAAAAAGCCTTTCCTTTTGGTGCTGACGACTTCAAAGTGCCTTGGAAGACATTTTTCCACATGGTCCACACGTCTTAGGATCGTGGTCAGGACCAAGGCACCGAAGGCAGCAGTCGTGTGTGTCGGTGAGAGACATTAGCTTCTTGCACCGATCACACTTTTAACCCACTGGAAGCCATCGGGGAAAAGTCCCCGCGAGGTCAAGGACCGGCCTCCAGGGAAAAAAAAAAAAGGGTGCGAACGCCAGCCACGAAGGGCAAAAACCGAAAAAAGAAGATCGGGCTCGTAACGGTGTACCGAACCCGGCGGGAGGGGAAACGGCATCGAACCGGAGGCAAAAAATAGCAAAGGATTGCCCAAAAATCTAACTATTTTCCGGGAGGACTAGGACTAGGACCACGTCTGGTAGGCTTCACGGAAAAAGAGAGACTGAGCAAGATGGCACCTTTAGGCGGGAAGGGAACCCGCGCGTGCCTGCATTCCCAAAGGCTTCTTGGAAAACTGGGGAAATGCTCCGCAAGGGCTTCATCGACGTCAATGTCACCCATATGTGGACTGATTCCTGCTGCTCCTGGAGAACACTGTTACAGGTGAGTAACTACTCTGTATCTCCAAAGAGCACAATGAACATGGGACTTGTGGGCGTCCTACTCTTCCATGCCTGGACCTTTCTGGCCACTGTGCATGAAGAAGTTATCAGCCCAACATTGTAGAAAGCACATATGAACACAGATGATTTGCACACCAACACTGATAAGGTGAACCACAGAAATATCAAAGTTCTCTCAGAATTTGACCATGCAGAAAACAGAGGACTCAATTATAATTCAATCCCACACAAGAACCAATAGGATGATTGTCTTCTGTGGCAGGTTCTACAAAACTGCAGACAAGGACGAAATTCAGCCACAGTTTGAGATTGGAAAAAAAAAAAAAAGAAAAAAAGATCACAAAAATAACAAAAAAAAAGAACGACACATAACTTATGGAAATAACCCACAAAAATGGAGAACTGTCACGTCTATTCAGCAGAGAAGAGAATACAACTCAGCAGCTCTTGAAACAGTTATGCACAAGATGGGCCATATATGCTCAGAACTTACACTAAAGTTCTGAGCACTGGAAGAGCAGTGCACTCAGATAAACATTTTTTGCTGATTCAATTCTGCTTTTTGATGGAAAACAAATAACTAAGCATCTTTTCAGATTCCATGCAACATATGAGCACACTTTAGCTAAGGACTATTGTTGGACAGCAGTACAAAAAAACATAACAGGTAAAGTACAGTCAGGACCAGTGCTAGCCAATAGGCTAATTGGTTGCCTAAAGCAGTGTTTCCAGGGTAAACTACTGCCACCGCTGCCCTCCCTCTCCAGGACCTACAGTGGTAGGAAAGACTTTAAAAACAGCACCGCAATGCTTATCAAAAGCCTCTAGCATTGTGCTATTCATGCTTCTGTCCCCTCTGATGCAGACTTCCTTTGGCATGGAGGTGAAAGCTGCTTTCACCCCCCCACGCAAAAGGAAGTCTGTATCAGAGGCAGCAAAAGCACAAATAGTACATAGCAATTGAGGCTTTTGGTAAGTGTTGAGGTGCTGATTTAAAGTCACTGCTGCCACTGCAGGTCCTGGAGAAGAGTGGAAACAGTTGGGCAGACGCAGGAGCAGGAGGCAGCAAGAATGAGATTTGAGTAGGGCAACTCATATCCTAGCACCATCCTTGAGTGCAGTATGACCTTGCTAATCTGCAGTGTTAAAATTTACATCCGAATAGCTGACATGGCCATAGACCTCAAAGATCTGCCAGGCAACTTGAGGAACAAATTATTCTTTCAAAAATTGAAAGTTATCACAACCTTGAAGTTATTCATTGAACTCAAAATACAACTGGTCCAGTATTCAAAAATGAGGCTTATATGCTTAGCAGCAGCCGTTTAATTCTATCCATAGATTTCCAGCAGCATTATACAGATAGTGTCATTGACAATCCCTCTAAATGCCCCAACACTGGCACAGCATTAGGGCAGAGCATCTACAACATTTTATAAGGCAATTTATTGTCAGGCAACCTTAAAGCACAGTTACTTACCTGTAACAGGTGATCTCTGGGAACAACAGGGATAAGTCTTCACATATGAGTATCGTCGGTACCGACGGAGCCTGCGTGGGAACTCTCCCCAGCGTCCAAAAGGAAAGCTTTTGGGAGCATCCCACAGCGCCTGCGCGCTGCCTTTCCACCTTTCCTAACCGCCTCTCTCCAGTTCGAGTTTTAAAACTGAGACAAAGAGAGAGTGAGGAAAGGAAAGAAAGATAGAGAGATACAACTCCTAGGGGAGGGGGGTGGGTTGTGAAGAATTATTCCTGCTGTTGCCAGAGATCTACTTTTACAGGTATTTAACTGTGATATCTAAATGAACAAACAGTAATGAGTCTTCACAAATGGGGACTCCCCCAGCTAGAAATGCCTGGGAGATAACAAGGTTGTGAGTCCCTGGGAAGGGCTCTACCTCCACCCATGAATCTCAGGCATCCAGGCAGGGATGGAGGGTAGGAGTTGGTTAGGTATGGAACAGGTGTTTGAGAAAAGCCTGACCAAAGAAGGCATCCCGGCGCGAGTCCTGTAAAGGTATGAACCGAGGCCCAGGTGGCTGCTCGACAGATCTGGTCGATTGACACAGAATGTAGATGAGCCATAGAGGCTGCCATGGCCCTCACATTGTGAGCTGTGACACGGCCCTCCAGAGAAAGGTTCTTACTCTGGTAGGCGAAAGATACACTGAGCAATCCAATTGGACAGAGTTCTCTTAGAGAATGGAAGTCCTAAATGAGAGGGATCAAAAGCAACAAAGAGTTGAGAGGACTTTCTATGCTGCTGTGTCCTTTGTAAGTAAAAGGCAAGAGCTCTTTCACAATCCAGGGTATGAAGATTCCTCTCTGCACTTGAAGCATGAGGTCCTGGAAAAAAGACAGGTAAATAAACCTCCTGGTTCAGATGAAAAGGTGAGACCACTTTAGGCATAAAGTGTGGTTTAGTCCTGAGAACTACCTTGTCATGATGGAACCTTGTATAAGGAGGATTAGCCACCAAGGCTTGCAGCTCACTGTTACGGCGAGCTGAAGTGACTGCAATGAGAAAAATAACCTTCCAGGAAAGGAATTTCAAGGAGGTAGTGGCTAAGGGTTCAAAGGGTGGCTGCATAAGCTGGCCAAGAACCAGATTCAAGTCCCATGCCACTGGAGGTGGTCTGATGGGAGGTTTAGTCAAAAGAAGGCCTCACATGAATCTTGCTATAAGAGGATGAGAGGAAATAGGCTGTCCATTGAGAGGTTTAAGGGATGCTGCAATAGCACTCAAATGGACTCTAACTGAATTTGTTTTAAGGCCTGCATGGGATAAATGCAGCAAATACTCTAGTAAAGAATTCAGAGGTATTGCAAGAGGGTTAAGACCCTTCTCTGCACACCAAATGGTAAACCTTCTCCATTTAAAAGCATAGGAACGTCTAGTGCAAGGCTTTCTGGAAGCATAAAGGATATCCTTCACTTGCTGAGAAAGATGCAAATCTTGAAGGTCTAGGCCTTCAGCAACCAGGATCTGAGGTGAAGAGACTGGGGATTTGGGTGCCACAATGTTCCCTCCTCCTGGGACAGGAGGTCTGGAGCAGATCCCAAGTCCAGGGAGGGAGCTTGAGAGAGATGCAGAAGTAGAGGGTACCACACTTGGCGTGGCCAATGTGGTGCTATGAGAATCATAGACCCCTTGTCTCTCTGAAGTTTGAAGAGTGTCTTGGGAATTATGGGAATGGGTGGAAAGGCATAGAGGAAGTCTTGCCCCTAGTGGAGGAGGAAGGCATCCCTGGCCTTAACTCCCTGACATGGAATTCTGGAACAGAACCGGGGAAGTTTGGCATTCCACGGACTTGCAAACAAGTCTATGTCTGGGGTTCCCCAAATTCGAAAGATCCTGGCTATCTGGTCCCCATGGAGGGACCATTCGTGTGGAAGCAGAACTCGACTGAGTCTGTCTGCCCAAGAGTTTTGAGCCACTGGAAGATACACTGCCATGAGATGAATTTGATGCTCTCTGGCGAAGGCCCACAATCTCAGAGCTTCGCTGCAAAGCGGCAGAGAGCCAGTCCCGCCCTGCTTGTTCACGTAGAACATGGCTACTTGGTTGTCCGTGTGGATGAGGACTGTCTTGTAGCTGAGCAGGGTGTGGAAGACAGAGCTAGAAAAATTGCTCTGAGCTCTAAGAGGTTGATATGTAGAGATGTCTCCTGTAAAGACCAGATGCCTTGAGTGGAGAGATCTTGAAGATGAGCTCCCCAACCTCTTGTTGTAAGGGTTGCTTGGGGTAACCCCTGTTGAAAGGGGGACCCCAGCAACAGATTCTGAGTGGACTTCCACCACTGGAGGGACCAAAAGAGGCGACTGGAGGTTGCTATTTTGTCTGACAGGCAACCTGATGCCTGGGTCCATTGGGTGGACAGAGTCCACTGAGCTGTCCTCATGTGAAGGCGAGCGTAAGGAACCACATGCACAGTGGATGCCATGTGGCCTAACAGTTGTAACATCTCTCGAGCAGTTAAATGGGATTTTAACTGAATTTGTGAGGCTAACTGCACCAAGCATAGGCAACGGCCCTGGGGAAGATAGGCCTTTGCAATTGTGGTATCCAGCGAGGCCCCTATGAACTCTAGAGACTGAGTAGGGGGGTGAGCTGGGATTTTGGAATGTTTATGACAAGTACCAGGTACTGAAGGATACGCCTTGTGCAGGTTAGAGAAGTCTGGGCCTCTGACTGGGATGGAGCTCGGATGAGCCAGTCGTCCAGATATGGGAATACGAATAACCCTAGAGTGCATAGAAATGCAGCTACTACTGCCATGCATTTTGTGAACACCCTTGGTGCAGAGGCCAGACTGAAAGGAAGCACTCTGTATTGGTAGTGCTTCCCTTGATAAAGGAACTGAAGGAACCTTCTGTGTGTTGGATGGATGAGGACATGGGTGTACGCATCCTTGAGGTCTAGAGAGCAAAGCCAATCCTGACTCTGAAGGTATGGAAGGAGAGTACCGAGAGAAATCATCTTGAATTTCTCCTTGCATAGAAACTTGTTCAATTCTCTGAGATCTAATATGGGTCTGTAACCCCCTGTTTTCTTTGGGATAAGAAAGTAGGGGGAGTAGAACCCTGAGCCCTGTTGAAGAAGGAGTACTTCTTCTATTGCCCCTTGGGCAAGAAGGGTAGCAATCTCCTGACCCAAAAGGTCGAGGAGAGATGTCTGAGAATTGAACTGTCTCACCATGGTGTGAGGAGGAAGGTTTAAGAAATGAAGCTTGTACCCCTCCCTTATAATGGAGACGGTCCATTGTTCTGCTGTGATTTGTTCCCACCTGGGAGCAAAGTAAGCCAAACTTCCTGGAATGGTGAGAGGCTCTGGATGTTCTAGAGCCAGAAAGGCTAAGCTCTCTAGCTGGAAGTCAAAGGCCCTGAGGAGGCTGAGGCTGTTGGGCCGTAGCAGTTCTAGCAGCCTTAGGCTTGGCCTGTTTCGGTTGTTGCTGTCTCTTTGTAGCAAAACGACCTGCAGAAGATGACTGCTGACCATAAGCAGAATAATATTTCCCTTTTTTTGGGAAAAAACCCTTTTTGAACAACCTTTTCTTAAAAGGAGCAGAAGTAGACTTTGAAAGTCTATCTAAAGCAGAATTTTAAGCATCCATCTGGGTGGCCTTTGCTTGCCAATCTTTGCCAAAAAGGTTTTCACCTGTACAGGGAAGGTTTCCTAGTCCACCTTGAACCCAGGGTTCCAAATCAGAAGCTTGTAACCAAGCAACTCTGCGTGCACCTATGGCAATGGCCGAGGCTCTGCTGGCACCTTCAAAAGAGTCAAAGGCTGCACGGATGGAAAACTTGGAAATATCCTGGGCATGTTTGAGCCAGGTGAGGAACTCTTCCCTTTTATCTTCTGAAATAAAAGGAGATAAAGTTTGCAGGTGATCTGTAACTTCTTTTAGAAACATCCCCATATAGAGACTATAGGAGTTGATTCTGGCAACAAGCATACTGGCCTGGAAAATTCTCCTGCAAAAGGCATCTAAGGTTCTGCATTCTCTTCCTGGAGGAGCAGAAGAGTGCCTTTTTGTACTCTTTATCTTCTTCATAGCAGACTCCACCACAATGGAGTGGTGAGGAAGCTGAGTCTTATGGAAGCCAGGACAAGGAGGAACACGATACATGGTGTCCAACCTGCGAGAATGAGAGGAAGTGGTGAGAGGAGTCTCCCATATGCCCAACATGTGATCATAAAGAATCTCATGTATTGGTAAAGTGGCTGCCTCTTTAGGAGCCTTAGGATATTGTAAAATATCTAATTTTTTGGCTCTAGGCTCTGTCTCAGGGGCCACTGAGATGGAAAGACCCCTGGCCACTTCCCTAATGAAGTCTTGAAAAGACAAATCTTCTGGAGGAGACATTCTCCTTTTTGGAGAAGAGCGCTCCTGAGGATGGATCACCGATGCTTCGACAGAGACCTCTGATTCATCAGAGTCCTCAGAGGAATCAAAGTATCGCCTGTCTGGATGCTCCTGCAGAGCCCGATACGCGTACCGGGTGGTATAGACATCGGGAGTGATCGGTACCAATTCGGTACCGATGGGCATCACAGAACAGTGTACCGCTGCAGTCGACACCGAAGCGGATGTCTATGCAAATGGTACTGGCACCGGAACCGATGTCGGTACCGGCAATGGAGTTTGTTGCGGTACCAAAGGCGTCGCAGCTTGTATGAATGCCGTGATGGCACGCTGCATGGTCAGGATATTCTGATCCATCGACGCAACCAATGTCTGGATGCCGGTACCAGTGGGAACCACCGGTACCCCAGAACATGTCAACAGGTGATCGGTCGAGGCCGAGCCATCGATGTCAACCTGTGACCCCATAGAAAAAGCTTTGGAAGCCGGAGCCTCCCACTGGGGTAATTTTGCCGGTGCGGATTCCTCGAGGGCAAGCCCGGAGGCATCTCGATACTTAGAGGGAGATTTACCCTTCGAGGACCGGCTGGATTTAAGTTTGGTTACCTGAGATCCATGTGAGGAAGAAGCCGCCGCCCTTGAAGACGTCGATGCAACCGAAGCTGCATCCGAGGGAAACAGGGTATTGAGCTTAGCTGCTCGATTCTGTAGACCTCTTTTAGACATCATGGAGCAGGACTCACAATCCGCAATGGAGTGGTCAGGACCTAAACATTTTAGACACCATTCATGGGTGTCGGTGACAGAAATGGTGCCGCTGCACTTTGTGCATTTTTTAAACCCAGAGGCGGGCTTTTCCATGAGGAAAAATTTCCTAGGCCTAAGGCCAAAGAAGAAAATGCACTGAAGTGAGAAAACAGTAGGTTTTTTTACAATAAAGAAAGAAAAGACCGGCGGTACCGGTCCAGCATCAAGAAGGCAGACGCGCGACCAAAGAAATAAAATAAAGAAATACTTCAGCGGTGACAGGAACATGACCTGCTGGCTCCGCGGAAAAGAAGAACTGGAGAGAGGCAGTTAGGAAAGGCGGGAAGGCAGCGCGCAGGCGCTGTGGGATGCTCCCAAAAGCTTTCCTTTTGGACGCTGGGGAGCGTTCCCGCACAGGCTCCGTCGGTATCGACGATACCCATATGTGAAGACTCATTCCTGCTTGTTCCTGGAGATTGGAGAATTTCCTTACTCTTCTCTCAGCATTTAATTGGATATAATATTGCAGTTTGAATGCTGAATGTGTTTGCAATTTCCTAAGAAATCTTCCACAAATTAACACCCCAATAAAATTTCCAGAATACAGTCATCTTTTATACAAATAGAAAAATAGAAACATGACGGCAGAAAGACCATATGGCCTATCTGATCAGCCCATCCATACCAACTACTATTGTCCCTTTTTGTCAGAGATCTTCTGTATTTCTCCAACAGTGGGCAAAACTGAAAGGGGATATTTTAAGGGCAAACCACCTGTTTTGCTAGAAACGTAAATAAATGTAAAAAGAGAAAGGAAGGCGCTATTGTTCTCAAACGTAGTATCTGAAAAGGTGAAGAAAAAGAGGCAGGCCTTCAGGAAATACAAGAGATCACAGAAAGCTAACACTTGGAGAAGCTAGCAAAGTGGTCAGGAATGCAAAGATAGGAAAAGAAGAAGAAATAGAAAATGCAATAAAATAGAGGTGGGGGGGTAAGACTATTTCAGATATGTTAGTGAGAGGAAGGGCAAAAGTGATATTGTCAGACTCAAGGATGAAAGGGAGGAATATGTAGAAACTGATGAGGATAAAGTGGAATTGCTTAACAGATATTTCTGTTCTATAAACAGATGAAGGGCCAGGAGCAGGACCTCAGAAAACACCAGTAAATAGGAGCAGAAGTGATGAGGAGCTCGAACAATTTTTAGACGACTGTTTTCGTGATAAGAACATAAGAAAATAAGATATGCCCTACTGGGTCAGACCAATAATGTCCATCAAGCTCAGTATCTTGTTTCTAAAAGTGGCCAATCTAGGTCATAAGTATCTAGCAGTTTCCCCAATAGACACAGGTTCCTCAATGCTTGTATTGAGTCAAGCAGTGATATTCTGGGTCCCTTTTAATAATTGTTTATGGACCTTTCCTCCAGGAACTTATCCAAACCTTTTTTAAACCCAGCTACACTAGCAGCTTTTACTACATCCTCCGGTAACAACTTCCAGAGTTTGATTACACGTTGAGTGAAAAAATATTTTCTTTTATTAGTCTTAAATAGGTTACCCTGTAGCTTCATTGTATGTCCCCTAGTCTTTTTATATTCTGACAACGTAAACAATCGATCTACTTCATTAATTAATTTATAGACCTCTATCATATCTCGGGCTGGCAAAGAGGTCGAGGCTTGGGGTATCCCATAACCTGAAAAGCCACTGTGTCGCCCCAGGGTCCAGGAGCCACTTGTGTGGTTGGAGGACCCCTGCTCAGTCTGTCTGCCAGGGTATTGTCCTGGCCCAGAAGGTACACTGCCCGGAGGAACATCCCCTGTATGGTCGTATACAGAGGGCTACTGCCTCCTGGCAAAGGCAGTAGGAGCCTGTGCCCCCCTGCTTGTTCAGGTAGAACATCGTGACCTGTTTGTCTGTTTGAACAAACACTGACTGATGCAGGAGGTGCTGGAAAGCCTTGAGCACCAAGAAAACAGCCCAGAGATCCAGCAGGTTGATCTGCTGCTGACTCTCCTTGAAGGACCAGATGCCCTGGGTGCGCAATTCCTCGCAATGGGCACCCCAGCCCAGTAGGTAAGAACCTGTCCTCTGGGCTCAGGAGTTGGAAGGGTATGCCCCTCCGCAGGTTTGGCAGAACCTGCCACCAACTCAGGGACTCCGCCAGCTGATGGGACACAGAGACCCTGTCCCCACTGTGAGCAGAGACATCACTGAACTGCCCACATGTGAAGACTAGTGTCGGGGATGACATGGACCGTGGAGGCCATATAGCAGAGGAGGCAAAGCATCGATTGAGCTGATACAGCACTGCACCTCAGATGCCAGGCCAGATTGCCTTCCTCAGGGGGTTAAAAGCACTCACAAACATATAATAAACACAATATGTTAAAATCATAATAAAAACATTAAAAAAGGAAAAATAACATCAACCTAAATGAAGCTCACCGGGCATGGTATTAAACATTAACATATCTTAATCTCATGACACTCAAAGATAAATAAATAAATAAATAGTTAAAAAATAAATAATTAAGAACATATATACAAATTATTAATACGCATATAAATGCCTTGAATTGCATATATAATGTACCCAATAACAAATATAGTGCAGGCATGAGTTGAACCATAGTAGAAAGAACATGTACAAGAACATTTAAAACATTACACAATATTTAAAAAAACACACCGTAGGGCAGAAGGAAACTTAAAACCAATGAATAAATAGAAAAACATAAAATAAAGAAAAATATCCATAATTATGATTTTACTCAAACACCATCAGCAGGTCGTCAGGTGGTAGGGTTAAGAGAGGCGAATAGCCAAAGTCTCAACTGTAAAAATGTCCTAATAAAAATCCAATAAGTAAAACACTGAATGAGGAGATGACTAATCTCTATACAGACTTGAAACTGTATGGGGTGCAACGGGTGTTGGGCTCATATTATATGGGAGAAACAGTAAAATTGAACACTGTGTTGTCACCGCGATGTAAAAAACTCATGAAGTTAAAAACTATCACAGCCAAATTAAAAATAGTATATAAAAACTATGTGTAACTGGGACAGACAGGATTATAAAACCGGACTACTATTGTGCTAATACTGCACTATGAGGAACACCATAGGAATTAAAAGCTAATGTGAGTGGACTAAGGCGCTGCTGACTGTACCAGAATGAGTCTCTTAAACTGTAGACACGATCTTGTGCTAAGGATTGTAGCGCCGTCACAGCAATGTGTTAACCCTACCACCTGACGACCTGCTGATGGTGTTTGAGTGAGTAAAATCATAATTATGGATATTTTTCTTTATTTTATGTTTTTCTATTTATTCATTGGTTTTAAGTTTCCTTCTGCCCTACGGTGTGTTTTTTTAAATATTGTGTAATGTTTTAAATGTTCTTGTACATGTTCTTTCTACTATGGTTCAACTCATGCCTGCACTATATTTGTTATTGGGTACATTATATATGCAATTCAAGGCATTTATATGCTTATTAATAATTTGTATATATGTTCTTAATTATTTATTTTTTAACTATTTATTTATTTATTTATCTTTGAGTGTCATGGGATTAAGATATGTTAATGTTTAATACCATGCCCGGTGAGCTTCATTTAGGTTGATGTTATTTTTCCTTTTTTAATGTTTTTATTATGATTTTAACATATTGTGTTTATTATGTGTTTGTGAGTGCTTTTAACCCCCTGAGGAAGGCAATCTGCCGAAACGCGTTGGGGATTACCAATAAAGCCTCTGTGTCATCACCACTCTTGCTCCTTGTGTTCCCTTTTACAAGTCATCCAGGTAAGGGAAGACGAAGGCAGACTGCCACTACAACTAGGCATTTAGTGAAGACCTGATGGGCAGAAGCCAAACCAAAGGGAAGTACCCTGTACTGGTAGTGGTCGCCTCTGATAATGAATCTCAGGTACTGTCTGTGTCTGGGATGGATAAGGATATGGGTATAAGTATCCTTTAGATCCAAGGAGCATAGCCAATCTCCCTGCTGGAGATAGGATAGCAATATTCCAAGGGAGAGCATCTTGAACTTCTCCCGCACCAGGAATTTGTTCAGGTTTCTCAGGTCCAGGAATGGGCCTTAGTCCATCTGTTCTTTTTGGGACCAGAAAGTACTTGGAGTAAAACCCTTTTTCCTTTCAGGTGGTGAAGTACAGGCTCCAGTCCTGTCTCTGATTAGGCCTGAAAGCTCTTGCATTAGCAAGGCCTGGTGCAGGGGAGACCGAGAAGGCTCCCCTAGAAAGAAGGGTGGAGGCAGCTGGTCTAGGTGGAGGAGGTAGCCTTCCCTAGCCACCTGACCTGTGGGTAGCTGATCCTCCAGAGGGAGAGGCTATGCTGGGGGCGTCAAAACCCCAACCCAGCCTGGGCTGGGGTCTGAGGCCCTTGGGCTTTCATGGGCCCTGACCCGCTCACTTGCCCTGTTGATCCTGCTGAGGGGTTTGGATGGCCAGGTATGGAGGATAGCCTTGATAGGGTTGGCCCTTTCTATGGAAAGGGGGCATCTTTCCTGGAGGCTTCTTTCTGGGAAGAGTGGAAGTCTTCCATGAGAGTAGAGTCAGAGTCACGTACTTTGTCTCGATCTCAGCAGCCTTGTCCTCCATGGGCTTGCAGAAAAGCTGCTCCCCAAGGCATGGGACATCCAGGAGCTGCTCCTGCACCTATTGCTCAAGATCGGATGTCTGGCGCCAAGCCTGTCGTCCAGCCTCAATGCCCGTGGCTGCAACTCGAAGCCGGCCTGGGAGAGGTACTTGGAACACTCCGTAAGTGTCTGGAAGCGCTGGAGGCGATACCCATCGAGGCCAGCCGCAAAACCTTTGAGTTCCTTTGATATGTCTCAGAGGAACATACCAATGTAAAGTTGGTATGTCTGGATGAGGCAGGTAACTATCGAGTCCTGGTAGCATTTTCACCTGAGGGTGTCAAGGGTGCAAGACTCCCTGCCCAGGGGCACCGAAGGGTGCGTCTTCACGCTCTTCTGTTAACGCATGGCTGACTCCACAACCATGGAGGTGTGAAGGGAGTTGGGTCTTCCAGAAACCTGGCCCATGCTGAACCCAGTACATGGTATCCTGGCGGTGGCTGACAATTGGTACCTATGCCGGGGCATCCCACAGCCGAAGGAGTGTTAAGAATGGAGGGGACTGTGACCACAAGGTCTCTTTAGGTGGCACATCGTACTGGAGAATATCGAATTCCTCTGTGAGGGTCCTCCTCTGACTCTGTAGTGTGAGAGCTCATGCCATGTCCCAGACAAACTCAAGAAACTAGGTGTCCTCTGGTGGGGATCGGCGCCTAACCGCTGGTGAGGACAGATCCGAATGGGGCCCAGGACTCCAGGGATGTCTCTGCATCAGACGCCCAAGCTGAGTAGTCAGAGGAAGACTCAAAGCTCGGCGGCTGCAAGGGCATCGTTGGCTCCAGTCTTCGATGCTTCAAGGCCAAGGCATGGCCAGAGCCAGAGGCACTCACCTGTGAAGATCTCGCTCCCGAGGAGTGGAAGAGAGACAGAGACCTTTGCTGAGTATCTACCTGAGATGTCTGGTTCTCGGATATTACTTCGGCAGCCCGGGGATTCCTCAGTATTGACGTTTCCGAGGTCGCGATACCTGTTAGGACACGAGGAATGGAGACACGCTGCGTTCAAGCGCCAACATACGGGTTTCCCCACTCGGGGGTAGCTGTCAAAGACACTGGTGCCGGAGTTACCGGGTCTGGCGCCGAGGAGGAGAGGGGGTCCTCGGCAGGATGGCCCTCGGGAGACCAAGGATGCCTTGACATCTGACCTGGGTACCTTCCAGGGCCACAACTGACTTCTCAGAGGCCAGTTGGGGCTGAGGGACTGCGCACGGGATTTCCCTTGTTTGTCAGTCTCCCAGGATGAGGTCCTTGAGGTTTTTTTCTTCTTATGCTCAATCCGGGGACCCTTCCTCAGAATGTTCGCGAGCCTGCTCGGGAACCGCGGGGGTCTTAAGCGAAACTGAGGATCCGTGCGGGGCCTTCAAGTGCAAGACAACCAGTGAAACCGGTGTCGAGTCCACCCTATGGTGTCCTCTTGCTTTTGCCAGAGGCTCTAGAAGGCCTTGGAGGACATTTATTTTTGCACGGGGGGGGGGGGGGGGAGAATTCCTCCAGGTCATGGTCAGCGCCCAGACACCGGAGGCAACAATTATGAGTGTGAGTGACATGTTTTTGGAGCACCGATCACATTTCTTGAAGCTGGTGGCCATGGGGGCAAAGGAGACCCCCACGAGGTCGAAGACCCTCGGCGCAGTCAGTGTTTGAAAAAAAGCATGAAAGTGCTGGAGGAACCTAACAAAAAATAAAACCAGGGCCTCAAAGGTGGGAAAGGGAACAGCGAAGGCTGGAAGGGTGTACAACAGTGTACAAAAAAATCAACTTTTTTTCCGGGGGGACAAGACGTACATCTGTAGGGCTCCGCAGAAAAAGTGTTGTCACCCATATGCGAGAACTGACTTCCTGCTTGTTCCTAGAGAAATGGAGCTACTCTGAGGAATTTGTACCAGTGGTATCACAGGGATTGGTCCTTGGTCAGATTCTTAATATCTTTGTTAGTGATACTGCGGAAGGGCTGTTGGGTAAGGTTTGCCTCTTTGTGGATGATACCAAAATCTGCAATAGACACCCAGGAAGAAGTAGATAACATGAGGGATCTAGCTAAGCTTGAAGAATGGTCTAGAATTTGACAGCTGAGATTTAATGCTAAAAAAATGCAGGGTCATGCATTTGGCTGCAAAAATCCAAGGGAGTGGTACAGTGTAGGGAGTGAAGTACTTTTGTCCACAAAAGGAGAGGGGAACCTGGGATTGATTGTGTAACTATCAAAGTAGCTAAATGGGTAGAAAAAGTGACAGTGAAAGCCAGAAATATGCTTGGATGCATAGGGAAAGGAATAGCCAAGAGAAGAAAGGAGGTGATAGTGCCTCTGTTTAAGTCTCTGGTGCAACCTCATTTGGAGTATTGTGTGCAATTCTGGAGACCACACCTTCAAAAGGATATAAACAGGTTAGAGTCTGTGCAGAGGGTGGCTACTAAAATGATTAGTGGTCATTGGTATAAAGCATATGGGGACAAAGATCTTAATATGTATACCTTAGAGGAAAGGCTGGATAAAGATATGATAGAGATGTTTAAATAACTGTGGCATAAACGCATAGGAGAGTCTCTTGATTAAAAACAAGCTCCATTGAGAGCAGACATAGGATGAGGGTGAAAGGGGATAGACTCCTAAGTAATACGTGGAAATATTTCTTTATGGAAAAAGTAGTAAATGAATGGAATATTCTCCCAGTGGAGGTGGTAGAAATGAGGACAGTATCTTAATTCAAAAAAGCATAGGACAAACACAGAGGATCTCTAAAGGTAAAAGAGGGACTATTGTAGTTGATATGGAAGAGCTAGATTAGGTCATCTGGTCTTCCTGTCATCATGTTTCTATTCTGTATCCACTAAGCTTGTCTCATCGACAGACTAGTCAGGAGAGTGACGCAGACTGTAGAAACTACGTGGCTGAGCGTAGTCAGCATCCCATGAGCTGTTGTCTGCCGACATCACTGGGTGGCATGGACAAAAGCGGTCAATCTCTGTATTCGATCCAGCTGGAGAAAAACCTTTGCTTCAGTCATGTCGAAGAGAGCCCCTATGATTTCCAGTCATTGGGTGGGCTGAAGGTAGGACACTGGGTAATTTACAACAAAACCCAACTCTACCACCTGGATGGTCAACTGTGTTGAGTACCGGACTCAGTCTGGAGTGGTGCTTTTTATCACCCAGTCTGCAAGATAAAAGATAAAACCCCCCAATGTTCTGAGATAGGCCGCTACCACTGCAAGGCACTTTGTGAAGACTTGGGGTGCTGGGGCCAATCCAAAGGGCAACACCTGGTAATGAAAGTGCTGCCCTCGCAGGATGAATCAGATAGTCAGAATAGGCATCCTTGAGATCCAGGGAACATTGCTCCCTTATCCTCAGAAGGGATGATTGGCAGAGTCCCTAAAGAGACCATTTTGAACTTTTCTTGTATCAGGGAAGTCTGAGGTCTAGGATAGGCTGAATCCCACCTCCGACTTCTTGGGGACCAGAAAGTACTTGGGAGTAAAATTCCTGTCCTATCTGCTCCTGAAGCACAAGTTTGATGGTGAGATCAGCCAGAAGGTGGTTTAGATGTAGAGGGTCGAGGAAAAACACCCTCTGAGGGCAAAGAGGTGGCAGTTCGGCAAAGTGCAACCTGTAGCCGCTTTGGGCTATTTGTAGCACCCATGTGTCTGAAGTGATGACGGAACAACTGTGGGCAGAGTGAGCCGTCCCACCCACCGGAGGATTTCCCTCTGTGGCCACCGGTAGATTAGCTATGCTCTGAAAGAACCAGTCAAAACAGTCTCCAGCTTGGGTTGCGGAGCAGACTGAACATTTTGGGGCTCCTCCTGACATTATAGGCAAAGAACTTGTGATTTCTACTGGGAGACTTGAGGATCAGGAAAGTATCTGTGCTTATGCAGGTAGTAGGCCTTTCTCTGGCCTCCCCCTTAATACTTTCTGCGATAAGGATCAGACGTGCGTCTCGAGAACCTGGCGAGGGTGATGTGCTGTGATGCTTCTCTATGACACCAGTCTTTTCCTCCACGTTCCCCAGCACAGCATGTTCACCAACTTATTTTGCAGAATACTCCAGATCCAGGCAAGGCGGGCCCCAACATCCACATCCACTGCTCTAGAGACAGTCTCAAAGGCGACATATGTCGTCCTGATCAGGAACTTTGAACAGTCTTTGCCATGGCCCACCAGGGTACGATAATGCTCCAGCTTCTCTGGAGGGAGGAACAGGCACAAATTTGGTGAGATCATGCATGATGCCCTTCAGGAACATGCTCCTGTATAGCTGGTAAGATCACTCCAGCCACAAGCATGGAGTCCAGGAAGCACCTCCTGCAGAAGGAGTCCAATATCTGAGCCTCCCCTATCCAGGGGCATTGAGGAGTGAATATTGGTGCTCTTAATCCTAATCCTTTTAAGGGCAAACTCCACCATTAAGAGTGGTGAAGAAGCTGAGGCTTCTCGAAGTCTGGGGCCTTTTGAACCCGGTCCATCGAGTTCAACCTCTTAATGACCAAGGGCACAATGAGGGGGTTCTCCCACATCCTCATTTGCAGCCTTTGTAGGATACAATTCACCGGCACTGTCACCGCTTCCTTAGGAACCAAGGAGTACTAGAAGATCTCCATCTCCATTCCAGGCTCATTCTCCACCTCCAGGGGGAAAAGAACAGGATGGCCTTGACATATTCCTCATGAAGTCCTGGAAGGACATGTCCTCTGGAGAAGGCTTCTACTGTTCATGAGGGGAGGGGTCTGATGGAAGCTCAAAGGACCTGTCCTCAGACAGGTTTTCCGAATCTACATCTGTAGCCCAGTCATCAATATCAGACTCCAAGAGGAAATCAAAGTACCTCTACCCAGAGCACTCTGACCCGGAGGAGCATTGACGGGATCAATGATGCATCGAGTGCTTTTGGGACTTCGTTGGGACATCAGAACCTGATACACGAGAGAGAGAGAGAGAACACCACTGGGAACTGGCGTTGGACCTCTTACATGTCATGATGTCAATGTCTCTGCAGGCAAAGCATGCGTTTTGAGGACTGGCTGTACAATGGTCCATGACAATGCCCTGGGCACCAAAGGACCAGCCAGCTGCTCCTCCAGCATCAATATGATGCAAGCCTCGAGCATCTGAAGGCATTCCTCCATGGCTGCTGAATCTAAAGGACTTGAGGCTGAGCAGCTTCGACCAATGTCTCCAGCATCCTCATAGGAGTATCGACATGGCCTCCATCCCTGGGAGACAGTCTGTGCCCCTTCAAAACTCTGGAGATCGATTCCTCTCTGGGGCACTCTGACAGGCCGTTCGCAGTCATTACTCTCGACATCGCATCAGAAATGGCTCTGATGCCAATGCACAAGGGGTTTTGCCCAGTGCTCAGAAAGATCCCCCCTTCAATGCCAATGGCGTCAAGGTCGTCTTAGATTCCATACCAACACCAACCGATGCTCTAGGGCAGGACAGGCCCTCTGATCCAATTCAGCCTGGGAACCTCTTGATGTCTATATGCACCTTCAGCAGAACCAAGGGGAGCCATCAAGATCGATGCCAGTGTCAAAGATGCTGCAGACCTCTGGCCAAAGAGGGATACACTCTGCTTCTCTCAACCCTTCAGGACTTTCCTTGTCATCTGCAAGCACAGATTGCCAAGATGATAGCCGGTAATCGGGAACCAAACACTGGAGGCACCAATTGTGCTTGTCAGTGACTGAGATAGGTTTGGTACATTTGGTGCATTTCTTGAACCCACTGTCTGGTTTCTGGGACATGTCTGGGAAAAGAGCCGTGGAAAAATCAAACAGCTTGACTGCAACCTAAGGCACTGCTGGGCCACGGGAAAAAGCAACAAAAATAAAGATACCAAAAAGAGAAGCCCACGCTACCAACAGAAGGCAGAAAAGCTAAAAAGAAGTAGCGCATAATTATTTGCCTGAGGCAGGTATTCTCCGTGAACAGCAGGAATAAGTCCTCAAATATGAGTGACATCACTAAAGGAGCCCACGCGGGAACACTCCCCAGCTTCCATAGGAAGCTTTTGGGAGCTCCATTGCGCATGTGCACCTGCCTTCCCATCCGAAGCAGCCAGTATGACATAGCTTAAGGAAAAACTCTTCCACGGGGAGGAGGGAGAGTTGTGAGGACTTATTCCCACTTTTCCCAGAGAACACCTGCTGCAGGTGAGCAACTACGTTTTCTCTGGGAGCGAGCCAGAATGAAGTCCTCACATATGGGACTCCCCAGTTACAGGCTACTGAAAATACAGTAGAAACAAGCCTAATGGGGCACCTAAAGAGAACAGAGAAATAGCACGAGTAATCTCTGTAAGGGTCCATCAAGTCAATGTACGGTATAAACATCAGGAAGTGTTTACAGTAGCCTGGATGGCTAGAAAGGCCAGTGGGAAGGAGTTGAATCTAAGTTCCAAACAGGTGCTGGAGCACAGGCTGGCCAAAGTCGCTATCACAGTGAGTGTCTCCATCAAGACAGTAATCGGCTGTGAAGGTGTAGACAAAAGACCACATAGCAGCCCTACAGATCTCCACAGTGGAGAGAGGGTGCAAATTTATCACAGAAGCAGCTATAGCTCAGACATTATGAGCCATGACATGACATACTCTGACCAGCCTGAGCATATGCAAAGAGATACAGCTTGCGACCCAAACTGACAGGATACATTTGGAAACTGCCATGCCCAGCCAAATGGGGGTCAAAAGAGAGCTGGATACAGCAGTGATGAGCTTGAGCTTTTGTTCTCTCCAGGTAGAAGGCTCTCTTACAATCCAATGTGTGTACTGTGACTTCAGCCCTGTTGGTGTGAGCTCAGGAAAGAAAGGTGGGCATCACCACCAACTGGTTATGATGGAAGGACAAAACCACCCTAGACCCAGGAAGGAATCAAGGATGTGACTGTAGGACAACCCTATTCTGATAGAATCTGGTGTAGGGCGGATGCACTACCAGAGCCTATAGTTTAGTTTTTTTTTAAATTTATTTCTTGCTTTTATATACCGCGCTCTTTAAAATCAGTGTGGTTTACATTTAACATTTCTTTGCATAACGGACATACTGCTGTGCACTTACAATGAATGGGTACATACAACTTGGTTCAATTGGGGTAACTATCTACATCTTTTTACAGTTATATACAAACTTGACATGGCAAGGTGTATGGTTGGTGGTGTTAAATTACTGGGTTGAGAGTAATGTAGGAGAAAGAGGTGATGCTTTAGTGCTTTTCTGAATTGGGCAAGATCTGTGATTGCTCTGATGGTGGTTGGGAGTGCATTCCAACAGCTGGGGTCATAGAATTTGAAAGCTCGTTTTTTTGTTGCCTGGGTACATTTTGTTATTTCGTTGGGGATCTGAAGGGTGTTGGTGGCAAATGCTCTCCTTGATCTGTAAGCTGGTGCGGGGTGGAGGAGGTCCAATAGGGAGGTGGCTGACGTCTTGTTAATGGCCTTGAAGGTCATCATGACTACTTTATAGGTGAGACGGCAGTAGATTGGGAGCCAGTGTAAGTCTTAAGATGGGGTGATGTGATCTCTTCTAGAGGATCCATGTAGGAAGTGTGCTGCAGCGTTCAGTGCCAGCTATAATGGGTTTAGCGTGTGTTTGGGTAGTCCATGCAGGATCACGTTGGCGTAGTCGAAGTGGGGGGTCACCAGTTCACTCACCTGGCAGACAGAGGTGACTGCAATCAAAAATGCCACCTTCCAGGTGAGGAACTTGAGTGGGCAAGAATCCATTGGTTCAAAGGGGGTAGAAAGGAGCTGCCCCAGCACCACATTGAGGTCCCAAGCCATTGGTGGGTGCTTGACTGCTAGCTGTGAGAGCAGTAGACCTCTCATGAGCTGACCTACAAGAGGGTGTGCAGAGATGGGTTTACCATCCAAGTCGCAATGGTACACCATCATTGTGCTTAAATGAACTGACAAGAGTTCGGCAGAGACTGGAGATGGAAAAGTAGAACAGATACGTCAGCAATGCTTTCACTGTGGAAGAGAAGGGGTCCAACGTCTTGTCAATGCACCAGATAGGAAAGGTGTGTGGAGTCTTTCCGAGAAGAGAGAGCGTTTTCCACGTCCACAGGGAAGTAAAGCTCCGCAAGGATTACCCGCTCAACATCCACGCCATCAGGGTCAGGGAGCAGATGTTGGGATGCAGCAAAGTTCTGTCATCTTTCAACATGAAGGGCAGTCTGGGGTACAGCCCAGCTGAAGAGGCAACCACTGAGAGCTGAAGCAGAAGTGGAAACCACAGTTACCTGGGCTGGTGGGGTGCAGTGAGTATCATGGAGCCCCTGTTGGCATGGAGCTTGAACAGGGTTTTGGTTGCAAGCAGAACTGGGGGATCTGTGTACAGCAGGCCCACACTCCAGACCAGAAGGAAGCCATCAGAGGTTATCCGATGGGTGCACGGAACCCTGGAGCAAAACAGAGGCACCTGAGTGTTGCAAGGTAACACAGATAGATGCATGGCATGCCTTTCATCTGAAAGAAGCGGTCCACTACCTCCTTGTTGAGGGTCCACTCGTGCGGCTGAAGGACTCTGCTGAGACAGACCATCAAGACATTTAGCTCCCCTGGCAGGTACAATGTTAAGAGGACCATCCCATGGGAGATGGTGAAGTTCCAGAGGCGCATGGCTTCCCAACACAGGAGGTACGAGTCCATGCCACCATGTTTGTTTTGCAGTACATCGCAACCTGATTGTCCATCTGAATAAGGACCATGTGATTGTCCAACTGAGCTTGAAACACTTGAAGGATGTTTGCAATGGCCCGAAGTTCCAGGAAGTTGATCTGGGGCAGGCTGTCCTGTTCTGTAAAGAGGCCCTGCGAACACAGGTCTGAGATGGGCTCCCTGGCCCAGCTTGGAGGCATCTGTTGTCAAAATGCAGAGATGTGGAGAGGACTGGAAGGGAAGGCTCCTGAGTAGGTTCTGCAGCTGGAGCAATCAGGAAAAGAGTCAGAGGTGCAGTGACCACTGTCATGTCCTTGAGTCAGCATGTGACCTGACACCATTGAGTGCACAAGGTTCATTGTGTAGGCAAGGTGCATTTGTAGGCAAGCCAAGGGAGTGACATGAACCGTGAAAGGTCATTTGGCAGAGCAACTGGAACATCTGACGTGCCATGGTGTAAGCACTGTGTTGGACAACTTGTACTAGTGCCGTGAGATGCTGGGAGTGATCCATGGACAAGGTGGCTCGAGCCAGGGTGGTATCAAGGGGGACTCCAATGAACTCAAGCCACTGGGAGGGCTGGATGTGAGACTTCGGGTAGTTGACGAAGCCCAGCTACTCGAACATCTGAATGGTGAACAGTGTTGACTACCAGACCTAGTCTGGCATCGTGCCCCTTATCAGCCAGTTGTCCAAGTAGGGGAAGAATAAGACACCAGGGTCCAAAGGCAGGCAGCAATGACCGCCAAGCATTTCATAAAGACCCTTTGTGGCAGAGGCTAGGCCAAAGGGCAGTACACTGTACTGATAGTGCTGTCCACAGAGCATGAAGCGTAGTTACTCACCTGTAACAGGTGTTCTCCAGGAGCAGCAGGAATCAGTCCTCACATATGGGTGACGTCGGCGCCAACGGAGCCCTCGCGGAGCAATTTTCCCCAGCTTTCAAAGAAAGCCTTTGGGAATTGCAGCGCGCATGCGCGGTCCCCTTCCCGCCCAAGGGTGCCATCTTAGCCAGTCAGATGACATAGCTAAAAGACAGCATAAAAATTTGCAAAAAAACTAAAGCAGATGATTGCAACTCCAAGGGGAGGAGGGAGGGTTGTGAGGACTGATTGCTGCTGCTCCTGGAGAACACCTGTTACAGGTGAGTAACTACGCTTTCTCCAGGACCAAGCAGGAAGTCAGTCCTCACATATGGGACTCCCAAGCTTAAGGCTACCGGAGACCCTAAGCACAAAAATGAGCTCCCTCTAGCTCAGCAGTACAGGAGGAAGGAATCTTCACTGAATTATTACCCACCGGTAGCCCCCATCCGGGATGGAGGGTAGAAGTTGCTCAAACCTCGAAGAGATTTCGGAGGACTGCCTGTCCGAAAGCACTGTCCCTGCGGGACTCCCTCTCGAGGCAGTAATGGACCGCAAAAGTCTGGCTCGAAGACCAAGTAGCGGCCCGGCAGATGTCTGCCAATGGAACAGAGCGGAGGTAAGCCACAGACGTAGCCTTCGCCCGAACACAATGAGCCGTGACTCGACTTTCTAACGAGAGTCCGGCTGCCCCATAAGCCCAAGCGATACAGTCAGCAACCCAGATGGACAGAGTACGCTTGGAGACAGGGAGCCCCAATTTATTGGGGTCAAAAGACACAAAAAGCTGAGTAGCTTTACGGTGCTCCCGCGTACGGTCAAGGTAGAAGTTCAATGCCCTTCTACAGTCCAGGGTATGCAGGACCATTTCAGCTCGGCTGGAGTGTGGCCTGGGAAAGAAGGTCGGAAGTACCACCTCCTGATTGATGTGAAAAGGGGAGACCTCTTTTGGAAGAAATTTAGGGTGAGTCCGTAGGACTACCCTATTTTTGTAGAACCGAGTGTAAGGGGGATCAGACACGAGGGCCTGCAATTCACTTACGCGTCTAGCGGAAGTGAGGGCTATCAGGAATAAGGTTTTCCAAGAAAGAAAACGGAGAGAACAGGTAGCCATAGGTTCAAAAGGCGGACAGGTGATCCGCTGCAAAACCACATTCAGATCCCAGTCAGGTGCTGGCGGGCGCAGAGGTGGTTTAAGTAGAAGGAGACCTCGGAGAAACCTTGCCACGAGAGGGTCGCTGGAAAGAGGTCTGCCGTCCACCGGCACATGATGTGCTGAAAGAGCACTGAGGTGAACTTTGACGGAGTTGGACTTAAGTCCCAGATTAGAGAGGTAGAGCAAGTACTGCAAGATCACCGACACCGAGCAGGAGAAGGGATCCTGAGACTGCTGGGCACACCAAGCGGAAAAGCAACGCCATTTAAGGGCGTAGCATTTGCGGGTAGAAGGTCGCCGGGAAGCTAGGACGACCTCTTCTACCTCTGCCGGCAGTAGAAGGGGAGCAAGGACTACCCTTTCAGCAGCCAGGCCATCAGATGTAGAGATCTGAGGTTGGGGTGTAGTAGGGACCCCTGATCCTGTGTTAGGAGATCCGGTTGAAAGCCCAGAGGGAACGGATCCTCCACCGCTAGTTGCAGCAGGAGTGGAAACCACGGCTGTCTGGGCCACCGAGGAGCTATCAGGATCATGGAAGCTTTGTCTCGGAGAACCTTGAAAAGAGTTCGAGAGACTAGCGGTATGGGAGGAAAGGCATAGAGAAGGCTTTTCGACCATGAGAGCAGAAAAGCATCCGCCGCTACTCGAAGGGGATGCGGCTGCCGAGAGCAGAAGCGAGGAAGTTGCCGGTTGAGAGGACTGGCAAAGAGATCCATCATGGGGAGGCCCCACTTCAGAAAAAGTTTCTGAACTACCAAGGGATCCAGTCGCCACTCGTGCGGCTGGAGGATTCTGCTAAGTTTGTCCGCCAGGCAATTTTCTTGGCCTGGGAGATAAACTGCCTTGAGAAGAATGCTGTGGCTGACGGCCCAAGAGCAGAGCCTCTGTGCTTCTCGACAGAGAAGGAAGGAGCCCGTGCCCCCCTGTTTGTTCACGTAGAACATGGCAACTTGATTGTCCGTCTGGACAAGGACGGACCGGTGAGAAGTCAGGTGGGAGAAAGCCTTGAGAGCCAGACGGATCGCTCTGAGCTCCAGGAAGTTGATCTGCTGCGCAGACTCCCACGTGGTCCAGAGACCTTGAGTACATGCCCCTTGGCAAGGCGCTCCCCATCCTAGGAGAGAAGCATCGGTCGTCAGCACTTGAGCCGGCGGACTGAAAAGGCATTCCGAGTACCAGGTTCGGGCGATGAAGCCACCACTGTAGAGAAGAGGCCAGCGGGCCAGAGATCCGCACTAAGTCGGCTAGGCCGCCCGTGGCCTGGTGCCACTGCTTGCGAAGGCACCACTGAGCAGGCCGCATATTCAGGCGGGCATTGGGGGTCACGTGGACGGTGGAAGCCATATGGCTGAGTAGTCTCAGGAAGCGCCTGGCCGAGACCAGGGACTGGCTGCGAAAACGGCCGGCTAGGTCCATGAGCCGTTGAGCCCTGTCGAGAGGCAGGAAAGCTCGCGCCTGAAGAGTGTGCAATCTTGCGCCGATGAACTCGAGATCTTGCGAGGGGAGCAAAGTGGACTTTGCGAAGTTTATGACAAAGCCCAAGTACTGAAGAAGAGTCACAGTGCGGTGTGTGGCTTTTGTGACTTCTGGAGAGGACGATGCTCTGATGAGCCAGTCGTCTAGGTACGAAAAGACAGAGGCCGTGAAGCCGGAGATAAGCCGCCACCACCGCGAGACATTTTGTGAAGACTCGTGGTGCGGAGGATAGGCCAAAGGGCAGTACTCTGTACTGGTAATGATTTCCTGCCACCACAAACCTTAGGTATTGGCGGTGGCTTGGGTGGATGAGGATGTGCGTGTAGGCATCCTTTAGATCCAAGGAGCATAGCCAATCTCCCTGCTGGAGGTAGGGCAGAAGGATTCCAAGGGTAAGCATCTTGAACTTCTCCCTCACGAGGAACTTGTTGAGGTTGCGCAAGTCCAGGATGGGTCTGAGGCCTCCCGTTCTTTTTGGTATTAGGAAATACCTGGAATAGAAGCCTTGACCCCTCAGGTGGTGGGGCACCGGTTCCACAGCCTGTTCCTGAAGAAGACTTGCTAACTCCTGAAGGAGTAAGTCCCTGTGCAGAGGGAGTCGTGGAGGCTCTCCCGGGAAATAGGAGGGAGGGACCTGGTGGAAGTGGAGAAGATAGCCTTCTCTCACAACATGAAGCACCCAGGCATCTGATGTGATGTTGGACCACCTGTGGGCAAAGTGGACCAGCCGGCCTCCTGTGCTGGGAGGAACCAGCTGAGGGGGAGAGGCTATGCCGATGAAGTCAAAAACCCCCACCCTGCTGAGCAGGGGCCGGTGGTGCAGGCTTGGGGGCTTGCTGCCTACGGGACCCGTTACCCCGTCCCTTGGCCTGCTGACCCTGTTGGGGAGCTGCGGAGGCCTGATATTGAGGGTAGTGTTTATAGGCAGCCGCCTTTCTCGGGTAAAAGGACTTCTTTCCCGAGCCCTTCTTCTTCTGGGAAGGGGCAGAGGTCTTCCTAGAGAGCCTAGTTCTGGTGAGAGTCTCCGTCTCGATTTGTGCAGCCTTCTCAGCCATGGGCTTGCCAAAGAGGTTCTCACCTCGGCAGGGGACATCGACCAACTTGTCCTGCACCCAGGGTTCAAGGTCAGATGCCTGAAGCCAAGCCTGTCGGCGGGCACCGATGCCGGCTGCGGCCACTCGAGCCGATGTTTCAAAGCCATCATAGGCTGCTCGAGAAATGAATTTGGAGCATTCCCGAATACCAGTGGACAAGGCTAGGAACCTCCGCAAAGGTTCCTCGGACAGCCCAGCAGAGAATCCGGCTATCTCTTTAGCCAGGTCTCTAAGGTACATGCCCATGTAGAGCTGGTAGGTCTGGACCCGACAAGCAAGCATAGAGCCCTGGAAACACTTCTTACCGAGGCCATCCAGGTTGCGGGCCTCCCTGCCAGGAGGCACCGAGGAGTGCATCTTCTGGCTCTTAAGCCTATGCATGGCCGATTCCACCAGCATGGAATGGTGCGGTAGCTGTGCTTTTTGGAAGCCAGGGCTGTTGCGGACTCGATAGATGGAATCGACCCGCTTGCTTAATACCGGCGACGATGCCGGACTCTCCCACATGCGAAAGAGTAGTCGTTCCAGCATGGGAGGAACCGGTACAGTAAAGTGCTTCCTGGCGGGAGAGTCGTACTGAAGGGCGTCAAGCTCTTCGGCTCGAGGCTCCTCCTCGGGATCCGCAGGGAAGGCCAAAGCCTTGGCCATATCCCTGACGAAGTCCGAGAACCGGGCATCCTCCGGGGGGGACTGTTTCCGAGGTTCGGACTCAGGGGAGTCCGAGGGGACACACCGAGTCCGAAAAGAATCAGGTGACTCTTCCACTTCAGACTCCCAGGCCGACTCCGAGGAGGAATCGGTGGGGTCGGTTCGGGCGGGCGGAGGCGTCGGCCGCCCCGACGCCGAGGGAGTCGGCGTCGACGACCTCGGTCCCGAACGGGAGGCCGAGGGTGACCTCGACCGAGGATCGACTCGAGCCCGCATGGACTCCAGGATCGGCTCGGTCTCCGGGGTCGACTTAGACGTCGACGTCCCGGCGGTCGGGGCAGAGGCGCCAGTGAGGCTAGCGATCAGTGCCCGCTGCTGGTCCATGAAGGCAGATAGTCTGCTCTCCAAGGCCGTCAACCTGAGTCCGACCTCAGGTGACCCAGCAGCCCCCGACTCGGGCCCCGACGGCGTCGGGCCCGACGTCGGACCCCTCGGAGGTGAGTCCAGGACTACAGGACTTACCCGAGCAGGCAACTCCGATTCCAAACGAGGTCGCTTCGGGAGACGTTCCTTCTCCAAAGACCCGGGACGGCTATCGGGGCTATGCGACCTGGCCCTCGCGGGACCAGGAGCGTCCACCGACGCCGCCCTCGCGGGTTTCGCCTTCCGATGATGATCCCCGGAGGGAGAACCTCTGTCGGAGGAACTTCGGCGATGCTCAGAGCTGGAGCCTCTGGACGCCAAGGCCTCCGACGAGGTCCGCGTAAAGCTTTGGAGGACATTTTGCTGCAGGCCCCACAGATCAGTTCCTCGTGATCTGGGCCAAGGCAGCGGAGGCAATTATCGTGTGTGTCAGTGAGTGACATATTTCTGTCACACTGAACACACCTTTTGAAACCACTGGCAGCCATCGGGGGAAAAAGGGCCCCTGCAAGGTCAAAGGACCGGGCTGCCAGCGAAAAACCGAAAAACGAAACTGACAAGAAAAATCAGAAAAACCGAAAAATAAGAGAAGGACTCGCAACGGCGTCGCGAGTCCGGGCAGGAAAGAGACCGGCGAACCGAAGAAAAAAGAGAAATAAACGACGAAAAATCAACTTTTTCTGCGGGGACAAGAAGACCACGTCTGTAGGGCTCCGCGGAAAAAAGAAGACTGGCTAAGATGGCACCCTTGGGCGGGAAGGGGACCGCGCATGCGCGCTGCAATTCCCAAAGGCTTTCTTTGAAAGCTGGGGAAAATTGCTTCGCGAGGGCTCCGTCGGCACCGATGTCACCCATATGTGAGGACTGACTTCCTGCTTGGTCCTGGAGAAAGTGGAGGTACAGTATATGCAGGGGATGGATCGAGATATAAGTGTAGGTGTCCTTTAGGTCCAATGAGCAATGCCAATCATCCAGGTGCAGGTACAGAAGCAATGTCCACAGGGAGACCACCATGAACCTTTTCTTCACCAAGAACCAGTTGAGGTTTTGGAGATCTAAGATTGGTCTGAACCTGTCAGTTTTCTTTGGAACTAGTGGCACCAGTTCAATGGCAAGATCAGCAAGGAGGATGTGAATCTCCTGCTGGAGAAGCTCATGGTGCTGGGAGGATTGAGGGGATATTCCCCAGGGAAGAATGAGGGCAGCAGATGGGCAAAGTGCAATAGGTACCCACTCTGGATTCTCAATGCCCAGGAGTCAGTTATGATGGGCCAGCTATGGGCGAAGTGAACCAACAGTCTCCCCACCTACTGAAGTATTCCACTTGGTAAAGGAAGATGGACCATGATCCTTAAGGAAGGAGTCAAAAACCCCTCCTGGATGTGGTTGCAGAGCAGGCTGGGGTTTTTGGGGCTTTTGGTAACACTGCTGGTGCTGCCCTTGGTCCTTTCGCTGTACCAGTTGAGAGCCTTGGTAGGCCTGGTATGGAAGATACCCCAAATTATACCGGCACTTATGCAAGTAGAACACCTTGCTTCCCTGCTGACGACTTCTTGGCAGGGCCCATAGTCTTTCTGGAGAGGCGGTTCAGTTTTAGCTGTTCCTTCTCCAGTTCCCCTGCTTTGTCCTCCATAGGTTTACCAAATACATTTTCACATCAGCAGGGGACATCAGCAAGTTTGTCCTGCACCTACTGCTTGAGGTTGGAAGACTGTAGGCATGCCAGGCGACTGGTCCCAATGCCTACAGCAGCTAACCTACTGACCAGTTCAAAAGCATAGGATGCTCGCCTCATGTACTTTGAGCAGTACTTCCCCTTAGTGACTAGGCTGCAGAACTTCTCCAGGTGTTCTGAAGGCAGCAGGGCAGAGAATTTGCTGATGTCCTCCACAATTGTCCTTTAAATGCACTGCCATGTAAAGTTCATAGTAAAGGATGCAGGCCACCAGCATCGAAGCCTGGTAGCACCTGCAACCTACCCCATCCAGTGCGAGCCTCCCTCTCTGGGATGACAAAGTAATGTGTGTTTGCAGTTTTTGATCTTCCTCACAGCAGACTCTACCACCATTGAGTTGCGGGGTAGCTGAGGTTTCTCAACCCAGGGGCTCTTCTGGACTCTGTACATAAAGTCCAGCCATCAACTGATCAGAGATACTGTCAAAGGATTCTCCCACATCTGGAAGAGCAGACAGAGGATGCAGTAGACCAGCACCATGACCACCTCCTTCAGTGGCGATGGGTACTGTAAACATTTCCAGCTTTTCATTCCTTGGCGGCTCCTCAGCTTCAAGAATGAAGGGGAGGGCCTTCACCATGTCCCCGATAACCTTACAGAACGAGATGCCCTCCAGTGGGGACTTGCGGTGCTCAGAGTGGTGAAAGATTGGAGGGGATGTCCTGATGCCAGTCGGAGACAGTGTAGTTACTCACCTGTAACAGGTGTTCTCCAGGAGCAGCAGGAATCAGTCCTCACTCCCCAGCTCTAGGCTACCGAATACCCAAAGCTGAAAAATAAGCTCCATCTAGAGCTTCAGCATGCATGATAAGAATCTTCTCTGAGAACGCCCCTGAATGGTAGCCCAACACAAGGGCCAGAGGGTAGGAGTTGCCTAAACCTCAAAGAAATTATGGAGTACCGCCTGTCCGAAAGCACTGTCCCTGCGGGACTCCCTCTTGAGACAGTAATGGGCCGCAAAAGTCTGGCTTGAAGACCAAGTAGCGGCCCGGCAGATGTCTGCCAACGGAACAGAGCGGAGATGAGCTACTGATGCAGCCTTCGCCCTGATGCTGACGTCACCCATATGTGAGGACTGACTTCCTGCTTGGTCCTGGAGAAAGCGTAGTTACTCACCTTAACAGGTGTTCTCCAGGAGCAACAGGAAAAAGTCCTCATGACCCTCCCTCCTCCCCTGGGAGTTGCAGTCCTATATATTTCATTTTATTTTTTGCTGTCTTTTAACTATGTCATCAGACTGAGCAAGATGGCACCCTTGGGCGGGAAGGGGACCGCGCATGCGCGCTGCATTCCCAAAGGCTTTCTTTGAAAGCTGGGGAAATGCTCCGCACAAGGGCCCCGTCAACGTCGATGTCACCCATATGTGAGGACTGACTTCCTTCAGTCTCCCAACCCTTGGAGTCCATTAAGAAATCAAAGTTCCTTTTAATGCCTTTCGCACTCGGGGGGGGGGGGGGGGGGGAGAAGACAACGTCTGGGGTACCCAATGCCGACACTGCGGGCCCTTGGAACTGGAGGCACTAGAAGGAGAGATCGCAATTAGTGCCAACAGTGAGTATGACTGTCTGCCCAAGTTCTCTCCCCTGCTAGAGAGAGCAGGGGTCTCCAAAATTGGTTGCACCAACATCAACAGAGCCACTGCTTTGAGGAGCTGGTGGCAGCGAGATACCCGAGGGCATCAGGGCTTACACAGTCAGACTCTAGGAACACTGCCAAGCTTCTCTTCAAGGTCTGCATGTGGCTCATCCAAGAATGTTGTCTCAGACGCAGCCAGAGCTGGCTCAGCAACCTCGGCCACTGATGCCTGCGCCCATGTCAGGGACTCTGATGGAAAGGGCACCAGGAGACCCTGATGGCCCTCCTGGGCTTTAGGAGGCAACTCCTCCTGCTGGGGCAGCTTGAGAGGCTGCTCTCGGCCATCACCCTCAGAATCGCGTTGAGGGGTGCTTCAATGTCTCTGCCCACAGGGTTTCAACTGGCATCATCCCTCGGTGTCGACAGGGCGCTGTGAGATGCTGAAGCCTCTGCGGAATCCCTCAAAGGCATTGATGCTGTCTTAGATGCCAGCGCCGATGCTGCTGACCCAAACAAACTCACACTGTTTCTCACGGTTCTTGAGACACTTTCTTTTCATCTGCAAACACAATCTATGCCCTTTCACCTTCATCCTATGCCTCATTGCAGAACTCTCTCAATTGAAAGACTCTCCTCCTGTGCATCTATGTCACACAGATATTTAAATGTCTATCATATTTCCTCTCTTGCCTTTCCTCCAAAGTATACATATCAAGATCTTTAAGTCTATCCCCGTATGCCTTATGACGAAGCCCAATGACCATTTTGGTAGACACCCTCTGTACCGATTCCATTCTGTTTATATCCTTTTGAAGGTGTGGTCTCCAAAATTGGACAAAATACTTCAAATGAGGTCTCATACTTAGAGGCATTTTCACCTTCATCATGGTGGCGATTCCGCTTCCTATACACCCAAGCATTCTTCTGGCTTTTGCCATCATGTTTTTTATCTGTTTAGCCACCTTAAGATCAGAAATAATCACGCTCAGGTCTTGCTGACTCTGTCCCCCCTCCCTCCTCGGAGCCTCTGGTCCCACTGCTCTCAGACAACATGAGGAGCAGATGAGAGTCTTCATTGAAACCAGTCTCATGGCTGTCACAAGCAAGGCCACGGTATGAAGCAGAAGCTGGCACCTATGAACCCCCCCCCGGTGTGACAGCAGCTCTTAGCTTCCCACTAAGGCCCTGGTAACCAGGCTGTGGCCAGTCACCATACTGCAAAACTCAACAGCTAAAATGTTTAAGACCTTGGTGGGGGGGGAGGGGGGAGAAGCAGTGGGAAGCAGATATAAAGAGAATAAAGGAAGGAAAAGCTGTGAGGGAAAATTCTGGACAGCCCTCTGAAATTTAGGTAAAAGCTCAACTGGTCAGAAAACTGACAGGGAACCTGAAACTCCCCCCCTACCCCAAAAATCAAGAGGGGGAGCCCCAGAAGGTTGTTTGCAAATATGCCCTGGAAAATCCACAAAGTGGCCTCTACTGGGAAGGTGCCCCACAGGAAAGCTGCCCAGAGAGCACCAAGATCTATCCTAGAGCAGTCCTGTAACCACTATCTGCTGTAGATAGAGAAATACTGAGGTATGCCCCTAGCTGCACCAGCCCTAGTACCATTGATGTCATCATGAAATCTCTAGTCTGTCTCCATCATCTGCTGGCAGGGAAGCACTATTCACTGGCCTTGATTGCTCTAACAGAACAATCAGGAAGTTCAGCTAAATACATCATTAAGCTAAAAGAAACAAAGTCCATTAAAAACAAGTTGAAAAGACAGCGTCTCACAATGGATGGTTCCCCCCATTTGCAGCAGTGTGCTTGTGCGTGCTGGGGGCTGCATACATCTCTCTTTCTCATATTATGACCACACCCAGACTCCATCCGATGTGCGCTCCCCCCTCATGATCCCCAGTCTGCTTCACCTACACTCTCTCATACCCCCCCTCATTTCATCCAGTGACTCACCAATTCTGCCTGCAGCTCCTAAAACGGCGTATAAAACTTTCAACTACTGTTAATGGCTGTATGCATGCCTCAGCCACACAGTGGACGTTTGAGCTGATCGAGGTTTAAATCAAGAGACATGTTCAGCAGTCATCTTAACAATTGGCACACCTAAGCGCAACACGCCCGAGTACTGTAGATATCCAAAAGCAACTACAATCCTTGCATCTGAGGTACAAATCTATTTTTGAAAAAAGTGCAATTCAGGCCTTCAACCCAGTCCCCAATATGAAATACCGAGGGGCACTCACCTCATCCACCGACATAGTCGGATGAGGAGGATGGTTGTATATGCGCTGGAAATAGCTGTTGGCTTCATCATCAATTTCTTTGCTAAAGTGCTGGTTTGCCTCTGGCCACACCTGAGACAAGTCCGCTGAAAGGGAAAATGCAAAAGTGCCTTGTAAAGGTCTTTAAAAGGCCAACGCACACAGTAAATGTAAAAAATTTAAATGCAAAAGACCTACATTTAAAGAGACAGCAGCAGACAAAACACTAATAGAAAAACAAAGCAGCAACACGTATCTAACAGATATTCACTAACACAAATCAGTAAACTGTGAAATCCCTAGAAAAGCAAGACAATGCTGACAGAAGCAGCAGCAGATGTATCAAAGTGCATGAATGACCTGTTGGTCTGAGTGATAAAGTCTTTACATGAGTTTAATGTTTTCTTTATTTAAAAGGGAATAGCACTCTGATCGATCTTACTGAACTAAATGGCTACAGATACACTAGCCAAAAAAGAAAAACTATAGGGAAAATATCCATCAAACAATTATTTTTCGTATTTTAGCCATATATGGGATCAAGATGGAAAACCCACTTCTACCAACTTCATATATTGAGTTTTTATATGAAATGGTTCTGCACAAATTGGCTGTATGGTTTTATATTTTATGTAGTTGTGGTATACAGCACAGGGGTAAAAGTTAAGACATTTGCTTATATTACGATGGTTCTAGCTGGGAGAGCTGCAGAAGGTGTAACAGGGAGGCAGTCAACTCCTCTTAGGAGAGGAAGGCATTACTCTATAGAAACTACCACCAGCTTTCCCAAAAAGAGAGAGTCATGGGGCATGCCATCCGCCACTGTAACTGGAGTATCATGATGCCTTATTCAGCCTTATTCATGAAACTAAGGTGTTTAGCAAATGATAGACTCAAATACAGATGTGCATTTGCAGGGCTAGGTGAAAGACAGACAGAACATACCTGCACATTAAACATGCAGACAACTTTCACACAACACACGTTCTATAAGCTAACTGTTCACTGGACACCATCTATGCTAGTGAGGCGAACATCACTATTAAATTGTGATCCATGGCTCATAAGCTAGGTTGGAAATCACTCAAATGCCCATGCCCTTTCTGACCATATTAAAACCCCAATTTCTAGAGTTGTGTTACAGTTATTAACTGGATAAACACCATTATTGTCAAATACAAAACTGAGCAATAACCTAGCATATTGTTCTTGTACAGAAAATCTCCAAAAGTTGAGGATTAGCTGCTTTTAAGCCCTTGTCAGACAGTGGAATAATCACCCAACACCACCAGTTTCAGAAAAATTAAGAATTCAGAAAAAATAATCTTAAAGCCACAAGTATTAGCTCCATAGCCCAAAATAAATATCTTTCAATTTCAGGATTGGCCAACAGGAAATATGCATGTGGGTTAGGGCAATACATCAGAGTTTACTCCATTCTTCCAGAAGAGCCCAGTCCCGATACTGTTGACACCTGCAACAGCTCACTCTTGGGTCAGGGAAGGCACCTCATAGGTGGGGGGGATAGGAGTAAAGAGCCTAGTAGTAGAGAAGGTGGAGGTGAGAAACCTAGAAAAGAGCAAGAGGATGACACCATGCCTGGATAGAAAATGGAAGGAACAGAGATGTTTTGGTCCCAGAGTACCTTGAGGTGCTGTTACTACCACAAGCAAAAGATGAGCCATGGGAATTTTGGGTGAGGAAAGAAGCCAGTGGGGGAATAAATGGCAAAATGTGAAGGTAATGCCTTGGGAGACTTGGCATGCAGAAATGTAGGTTCTCTTTTGGGCAAGGGGGAATAGGTTCAGAAACAATGGTGTGAACTAATCCAAGCAGTAGTGCTACAGATTTGCATATGATATCCAACAAAGAAGATTTCAGCTCTATTAAATCTGATAACTGAAGGCAGAGCAAAGAATGGAATTCTCTTCTACATGATGAACACCAAAGCACACTACAATGAACCAAAAAGCCTAGTTACTCATCTGTAACAGGTGATCTCTGGGAACAGCAGGAATTTAGTCCTCACATATGGGTATCGTCGGTACCAACGGAGCCTGCGCAGGAACGCTCCCCAGAGTCCAATAGGAACGCTTTTGGGAGCAGCCCTTAACACATGTGCTCCGCCTTCCCGCCTTTCCAACTGTCCCTCTTCAATTATGTTTGTAGCTGAGTGAAAGGATAGAGGGAGAGAAGAAAGAGACAAAGAGAAAGAGAACTCCTAGGGGAGGCGGGTGGGTTGTGAGGACTAAATTCCTGCTGTTCCTGGAGATCACCTGAGTAACTACGCTATCTCCAGGAACAAGCAGGAATGTAGTCCTCACATATGGGGACTCCCTAGATGAAGATGCCAGGGAGATAAGCCCCACGAAGGTGCCACCGTAGAAGGTGGGAATCCTTCCTCCCATGGATCTCTGGCATCCCATCAGGGTTGGTGGGTGGGAGTTGGTTTAGGTTTGAAAGAGATTTTGAAGAACAGCTTGGCCAAAGAAGGCATCCCGGACGGGAGGATTTATCTAGACAGTAGTGGGCTGTGAAGGTGTGCCTCGAGGCCCAGGTGGCTGCTCGACAAATGTCATCGATAGACAGAGTGGAGATTAGTCATAGAAGATGACATGGCTTTCACATTATGAGCTGTGACATGGTCATGGAGAGGAAGACCCTTACTCTCATAAGCAAAGGATATGCATTGGGCAATCCATCTGGATAAAGTTCTTTTGGAGACTGGAAGTCCCAAATGACTAGAGTCAAAAGCTACAAAAGATTGCGAGGACTTTCTATGTTGCTGTGTTCTTTGAATGTAAAAGGCTAAGGCCCTTTTACAATCCAAAGTATGAAGGTTTCTTTCTGCATTAGAGGCGTGAGGCCTCGGAAAAAATACAGGAAGATAAATTGATTGGTTTAAATGAAAAGGCGAAACCACCTTTGGCATAAAGTGTGGGTGAGTTCGAAGAAAAACCTTATCATGATGAAATCTAGTATAAAGAGGATCAGCCACTAAAGCTTGCAATTCACTAATGCAACGGGCAGAGGTGATTGCAATTAGGAAGATGACCTTCCAAGTCAAAAACTTAAGGGATGTAGTGGCTAAAGGTTCAAATGGCAGCTTCATGAGCTGCCCGAGAAATAGATTTAAATCCCATGCTACCGGAGGTGGCTTGATGGGAGCTTTAGTTAATAAAAGGCCTCTCATAAATCTTGATAGGAGTGGATGGGAGAAAATTGGTTGTCCATTTAGAGGCTTATAAGAAGCTGCAATTGCACTAAGATGGACTATTACCGAATTGGTCTTTAACCCAGAATTTGGTAAGTGAAGGAGATACTCTAGTATCGATTCTAAGGGTATGACAAGGGGGGTTTAATCCCTTCTGGAAGCACCATATAGTAAAACGTTTCCACTTGGAGGCATAAGATCTTGTGAAAGGTTTCCTAGAAGCATGAACAATATCTTTTACCTGCTGGGAGAGGTTGAAATCCTGGAGGTCTAAGCCTTCAACAACCAGGTCATGAGGTGCAGGGACTGGGGATTCGAGTGCCACAGCGTCCCGTTCTCCTGGGAAGAGAGATCTGGAGCATGCCCTAACTCCAGAGGTGCTGCTTGAGAGAGATGCAGAAGCAGGGAATACCACGTTTGGCATGGACATCGTGGTGCTATGAGAATTATGTGACCCCTGTCTCTCTGAAGCTTGAAGACTGTCTTGGGGATGAGGGGAATGGGGGGGGGGGGGAAGGCATAAAGGAAGTCCTGACCCTAGTGAAGGAGGAAGGCATCCCTTGCCTGACATTTGTGCGCCGGAATCCTGGAACAGAACCGGGGAAGTTTGGTATTCAGTGGACTTGCAAAGAGGTCTATGTCTGGAGTGCCCCAGAGATGAAATATCTTGGCCACCTGGTCCAGGTGGAGGGACCACGCGTGAGGCAGCAGTACTCGACTGAGTTTGTCTGCCGAAAGGTTTTGAATGCCTGGAAGATATACCACTAGAAGGTGAATTTGATGCCTTCTGGCGAGGGCCCATAGTCGTAAAGCTTCGTTGCATAACGACAGAGAGCCTGTCCCGCCCTGCTTGTTCACATAAAACATGGCTACCTGATTGTCCGTCTGGACTAGAACTGTTTTGCAGCTGAACTGGGTGTGGAACACTCAAAGAGCTAAATAAATTGCTCTTAACTCCAGGAGGTTTATGTGTAAACCAACCTCCTGTGGAGTCCAGGTGTCCTGGGTAGAGATGATTCAGGTGTGCTCCCCAACCCACCTGTGATGCATCTGTTCTTAGGGTGGCCTGAAAAAGGGGTTGATGGAAAGGAGACCCTACTGTCAGATTTTCTAATGATTGCCACCATTGGAGGGACAAAATTAGTCATTGAGAGATTATTTTGTCCGACAAATGATCCGTGGCCTGCGCCCACTGAGCTGCTCGCATGTGGAGGCGAGCATATGGAACTACATGAACTGTGGATGCCATGTGTCCCAGTAACTGCAGTAGCTCCCGAGCAGTGAGGGAGGATCTGCCTGCTGCTTGGGAAGCTAGCTGCATTATGCGAAGACACCGGGCTTGTGGAAGGAAAGCACTTACCTGTCTGGTATCCAGACAAGCTCCTATGAATTCTAGGCATTGGGAAGGAACTAGTTGAGATTTTGGGAAGTTTATTACCAATCCCAAGCATTGGAGGATTCGCATTGTACGAGACAGTGCAGTGCTGGCCTCTTGACACTGTGGAGGCTCGGATGAGCCAGTCGTCTAAGTAAGGGAAGACGAAAATCCCCAGGGTTCGTAGAAATGCAGCTACTACTGCCATGCATTTCGTGAATACCCTTGGTGTTGAAGCCAGATCAAAAGGAAGAACCCTGTACTGGAAATGTCTTCCCCTGAAAAGGAAACGTAAAAATCTCCTGTGATCTGGATGGATAAAAATGTGAGTGCATGCATCCTTTAAGTCTAGAGAGCAAAGCCAGTCCTGGCTTTGAAGGAATGGCAGAAGAGTTCCAAGAGAAATAATTTTGAATTTCTCTCGAAACAGATATTTGTTCAATTCTCTGAGGTCTAGAATGGGTGTGTCCTCCTGTTTTCTTTGGAATAAGAAAATAGGGGGAGTAGAACCCTGCACCCTGTTGAAGAATGGGTACTTCCTCTATTGCCGCTTGGGCAAGAAGTGTGGAGACCTCGTGATCTAGCAAATGTCTGCAGAGGTTTGTGAATTGAAATGCCTTAGAATTGTAGGAGGGGTAAGCTGTGAAAATGAAGTTTGTACCCCTTCCCCTACAATGGACAAAGTCCAATCTTCTGCTGTTATCTGATGCCATCTGTTGACAAAGTGGCATAACCTGCAGGGAATATTGGGAGGCTGAGGACCCCTCAGAGGCAGGAAGGCAAAGCTCTCTAGGAAGGCGTCAAAGCCCTCGAGGGGGCTGAACCTGGAGAGATGGTTGGGCTCTCGGGCCTTTTGGTTTCTTTTGTTGTCTAGTTTGTCCCTTTTGGGCAACCTGACCTGGAGTCTGAGTCTGCTGGGTATAGGAAAGAAAACTTCCTCTTTTTGCTAAAAGAGGGTTTTTTATAAGGCTTCCTTTTGGCTGGAGTGGCTGTAGACTGACAATCTATCCAAGGTAGAATTGTCAGCATCTAACTCGTTAGCCTTCTCCTGCCAGTTCTTGCCTGAGAGATTCCCTCCCGTGCAAGGAATGTTGCCTAACTTGTCCTGTACCCAAGTCTCCAAGTCTGATATAGCCAGGCAATCCGTCGTGCGCCAATGGCAATAGCAGAAGTTCTGCTGATGCATTTGAAGCAGTCAAAGGCTGCACGATTGACAAACTTGGAGACATCCTGAGCATGCTTAGAGTAAGAAAGTCTTGTCTCTTATCTGGGAGAAATGGGCTCATAAGTTCCAAGTCTCCTGTGATTTCTTTGAGGAACATTCCCATATATAGGATATATGAGCTGATCCTAGCTGAAAGCATGGAAGCTTGAAAAGTTCTGCGTCCAAAAGCATCCAGAGTCCTGCATCACTTCCTGGAGAATTGGATGCATGTCTTTTTGCACTTTTCATCCTATGCATGGCTGACTCCACTACCATTGAATGGTGCGGCAGCTGAGTTTTCTGAAATCCAGGACATGGTGGGACTCGATACATAGTATCAAGTCTCCTAGAGTGAGGAGAAGTAGTCAGAGGTATCTCCCACATTCTGAGCATCAAGCTATGCAGAATTTCATGGATAGGCAGAGTAGCTGCCTCCTTAGGAGCTTTAGGATACTGGAGGATTTCCAATTCCTTTGCGCTGGGTTCCTCTTCAGGAGCTACTGTGATTTAAAGACCTTTAGCCATATCACGGATGAAATCCTGAAAAGACATGTCCTCTGGAGGTGACATTCTGCGTTGGGGAGAAGAGGGATCTTCTAGGAGAAACCCTCTAGTGCCAGCAGAATTGTCAGAGTCTTCGGAATCAGAGGAATCAAAGTATTCCTGACCCCGATGCTCCTGCAAAGCACGATCCCAGTACCGATCAAAGTCGGAACCGAGGTGACCTGGTACCACTTTATCCACTCCAGCCGTAGGTGGAATGGGAAGAGTTACCATCGGGGCCAGTACCGTTGGTACCGGCATCATCGGTGTCGGTACCGGCGTCTGTACCGGCATCGATGTCAATGTCTGCACCAGTGCCCTTGGGACCACCGGTACCCGCAACTGAGAGAAGAGCTGCGATACTGCGTTCGATAGCAAGAAACCTCTGGTCTATCGACGCTGCCTATGCCTGGATGTCGGTACCAGTAAGAACGACCGGAACCCCTGAGCATGGCACAGGTAGTTCTTGCGAGGTTGAGGCCTCGAGAACATCCTGAAGCCCCATCGATGCTTTGGAAGCCGAAGACTCCCACCGGGGCTGTTTTGCTGGTGTAGTTCCCTCAAGGGCAATGCCAATGGCCTCTTGATGCTTAGCAGGAGAGCTACCCTTTGAGGACCGGCTTTTGTGTTTAGTTACCTGAGATCCATGGGAGGAAGAGGAGGCCCTTGACGATGTCGATGCAACGGATCTGGCATCTGAAGAAAAGAGGGTACCGAGCTTTGCGGCCCTGTTCTGTTTTCCTCTTTTGGTCATCCCCATGCAGGAGAGACATTCAGTTGGAGAATGATCAGGTCCTAAACATTTTAGACACCAATCATGTGTGTCAGTGACGGAAATGGTACCGCCACACTTAGTATATTTTTTAAAACCACTAGTTGGCTTTTCCATGATTTTGAAAAAATAGGGCCTAATGCCCAAAATGGCGCCTAGCACCAAAACAGGAAAGTTTCTGATAAGAAACAGTCTAAGTCTAAGGGTTTGGGGGTTTTTTTAGGAAAAGAAAAGAACCAGCGGTACCGGTAGGCATCGTGCGGTAGGCAAACGCGACCACAAGAAAGAATTTTAAGGACGGAATTTTCTGCGGTGACAGGGAATAGGTCCTGTTGGCTTCGCGGAAAACGAAGAACTGAAGAGGGACAGTTGGAAAGGTGGGAAAGCAGCGCGCATGGGCTGAGGGATGCTCCCAAAAGCGTTCCTATTGGATGCTGGGGAGCGTTCCCACGCAGGCTCCGTCGGTACCGATGATACCCATATGTGACTATATTCCTGCTTGTTCCTGAAGATAATGAGTTTGTTTTGAGAAAAAAATGAAAGATGTAGAAAGCATTCAAAACATTTTTGTGGGGAAAAAGAAGAGATTCAAGGCCTAACGCTCACACTGGCCAACAAACCTCTATCTGAAATAAGACCTTGATGCATTCCTGTCCGAGAGCCAGGATTTGCAACAATCCAGAAAACCCTGAAGGAATGTCTTAGCTTTCTCAGCTAACCACACTACGAAGTGCAGGGACTGAATGTTGGGGTTAAACACTATTCCTTGATCCAACGTAATAGTTAACAGATAATTTCACAATAGAACTAGATCCACAATAACTCCTAGAGTCCAAGGAAAAGAAAACTCCGTATGAAAGGAGCCAAGAGAATGAACATTTCTAAGGAACCAGGAAGTTACAAAGTTCTCTCACACAATCATGGTTATTTGAGGATATCAATACAGAAAACAGTATCCCTGATAAAGAGTAGTTACTCACCTGTAACAGGTGTTCTCCAGGAGCAGCAGGAATCAGTCCTCACATATGGGTGACATTGACGTCGATGAAGCCCCCGTGCGGAGCATTTCCCCAGCTTTCTAAGAAAGCCTTTGGGAATACTGCACGCATGCGCGGTCCCATTCCCGCCTAAAGGTGCCATCTCGCTCAGTCTGATGACATAGCTAAAAGACAGCACAAAAAATGTAAAAATGAACCATGTACAACTGCAACTCCCAGGGGAGGAGGGAGGGTTGTGAGAACTGATTCCTGCTGCTCCTGGAGAAAGCGTAGTTACTCACCTGTAACAGGTGTTCTCCAGGAGCAGCAGGAATCAGTCCTCACTTATGGGTGACGTCGGCGCCGACGGAGCCCTCGCGGAGCAATTTTCCCCAGCTTTCAAAGAAAGCCTTTGGGAATGCAGCGCGCATGCGCGGTCGTCTTCCGCCCGAAGGTGCCATCTTAGCCAGTCAGATGACATAGCTAAAAAAGACAGCATAAAAATTTGCAAAAAGAACATAAGCAGACGATTGCAACTCCAAGGGGAGGAGGGAGGGTAGTGGTGACTGATTACAGCTGCTACAGGAGAACACCAGTTACAGGTGAGTAACAAAGCTTTGTCCAGGACCAAGCAGGAAGTCAGTCCTCACTTATGGGACTCCCAAGCTCAAGGCTACCGGAGACCCTAAGCACAAAAACGAGCTCCCTCTAGCTCAGCAGCACAGAAGGATAGAATCTTCGCTGAATTATCACCCACCGGTAGCCCACATCCGGGATGGAGGGTAGGAGTTGCTCAGACCTCAAAGAGATTACGGAGAACTGCCTGTCCGAAAGCACTGTCCCTACGGGACTCCCTCTCGAGACAGTAATGGACCGCAAAAGTCTGGCTCGAAGACCAAGTAGCGGCCCGGCAGATGTCTGCCAGCGGAACAGAGCGGAGGTAAGCCACTGACGTGGCCTTTGCCCGAACGCAATGAGCCGTGACTCGACTTTCTAAGGCGAGTCCGGCTGCCCCATAAGCCCAAGAGATACAGTCCGCCACCCAGATGGACAGAGTACGCTTGGAGACCGGGAGCCCCAATTTATTGGGGTCAAAAGACACAAAAGCTGAGCAGCTTTTACGGTGCTCCCGCGTACGGTCAAGGTAGAAGTTCAATGCCCTTCTACAGTCCAGGGTATGGAGGACCGTCTCAGCTCGGCTGGAGTGTGGTCTGGGAAAGAAGGTTGGAAGTACCACCTCCTGATTCATGTGAAAAAGGGGAGACCACTTTAGGCAAAAACTTTGGGTGAGTCCGTAGGACTACCCTATTCTTGTAGAATCGAGTGTAGGGGGGATCAGACAGAGGGCCTGCAATTCACTTACGCGCCTAGCGGAAGTGAGGGCTATCAAGAACAGTGTTTTCCAAGACAGAAAACGTAGAGAACAGGTAGCCATAGTGGTTCAAAAGGCGGACAGGTGATCCGCTGCAAAACCACATTCAGGTCCCAGTCAGGCGCTGGCGGGCGCAGAGGTGGTTAAGTAGAAGGAGACCTCGGAGAAACCTCGCTACGAGAGGGTCATTGGAGAGAGGTCTGCCGTCCACTGGCACATGATGTGCTGAAAGAGCACTGAGGTGAACCTTGACGGAGTTGGGACTTAAGTCCCAGATTAGAGAGTGCAGCAAGTACTGCAAGATCACCGACACCGGGCAGGAGAAGGGATCCTGAGACTGTTGGGGTACACCAGACTGCAAAGCGACGCCATTTAAGGGCGTAGCATTTGCGGGTAGAAGGCCGTCGCGAAGCTAAGACGAACCTCCTCCACCTCCGCCGGCAGGAGAAGGGGAGCAAGGACTACCCTCTCAGCAGCCAGGCCATAAGGTTGAGAGACCTGAGGTTGGGGTGCAGAAGGGACCCCTGATCCTGAGTGAGGAGATCCGGTTGTATCCCCAGAGGGATTGGGCCCTCCACCGCCAGTTGCAGCAGGAGAGGAAACCACGGCTGCCTGGGCCAGCGAGGGGCCACCAGGATCATGAAGGCTTTGTCTCGGAGAACCTTGAAAAGAGTCTGAGAGACCAGCGGGATGGGAGGGAAAGCGTACAGAAGGCTCCCCGACCACGAGATCAGAAAGGCGGTCCGCCGCAACCCGAAGGGGGTGTGGCTGACGAGAGCAGAAGCGAGGAAGCTGCCGGTTGTGAGGACTGGCAAAGAGATTCCACCGTGGGGAGACCCCACTTGAGGAAGAGCTTCTGAACTACCAAGGGATCCAGACGCCACTCGTGCGGCTGGAGGACCCTGCTGAGTTTGTCTGCAAGGCAATTTCTTGGCCGGAGATAAACTGCCCTGAGGAGAATGCCGTGACTGACGGCCCAAGAGCAGAGCTTCTGTGGCCTCCCGGCAGAGGAGGAAGGAGCCCGTGCCCCCCCTGCTTGTTCACGTAGACATGGCAAACTTGATTGTCCGTCTGGACAAGGACGGACTGTTGGGAAGTCAGGTGGGAGAAGGCCTTGAGAGCGAGGCGGATCGCCCTGAGCTCCAGGAAGTTGATCTGCTGAGCAGACTCCCACGTGGTCCAGAGGCCCTGAGTACGTGCCTCTTGGCAATGTGCTCCCCAGCCCAGGAGGATGCATCGGTGGTCAGCACCCGGGTCGGCTGAGGTGACTGGAAAGGCATTCCGAATATCAGGTTCGGCTGCCGGAGCCACCACCGGAGAGACGAGAGCAGCGGCTCGGAGACGCGCACTAGGTCTGCCAGGCCGCCTGTGGCTTGTCGCCACTGCTGGCGGAGACACCATTGAGCAGACCGCATGTTCAGGCGGGCATTGGGGGTCACATGGACGGTGGAAGCCATATGTCCAAGCAGTCTCAGGAAGCGCCTGGCGGAGACCAGGGGCTGGCTGCGAAAGCGGTCGGCTAGGTCCATGAGCCGTTGAGCCCTGTCGAGCGGTAGGTACGCTCGTGCCCGAGGAGTGTGCAGCCTTGCGCCGATGAACTCGAGATCCTGTGAGGGGAGCAAAGTGGACTTTGCGAAGTTTATGACAAAGCCCAAGTGCTGCAGCAGAGTCACCGTGCGGCACGTGGCGTTGGTGACCTCCTGAGCGGACGCTGCTCTGATGAGCCAGTCGTCGAGGTACGGAAAGACATAGAGGCCGTGAAGCCGGAGATGCGCCACGACCGCGAGACATTTTGTGAAGACTCGCGGTGCGGAGGATAGGCCAAAGGGCAGTACTCTGTACTGGTAATGATTTCCTGCCACCACAAACCTTAGGTATTGGCGGTGGCTTGGGTGGATGAGGATGTGCGTGTAGGCATCCTTTAGATCCAAGGAGCATAGCCAATCTCCCTGCTGGAGGTAGGGCAGAAGGATTCCAAGGGTAAGCATTTTGAACTTCTCCCGCACAAGGAACTTGTTGAGGTTGCGCAAGTCCAGGATGGGTCTGAGGCCCCCTGTTCTCTTTGGTATCAGAAAATACCTTGAATAAAAGCCTTGACCTCTCAGGTGGTGGGGCACCGGTTCCACCGCCTGTTCCTGCAGAAGACCTGCTAACTCCTGAAGGAGCAACTCCCTGTGCAGAGGGGGGCGCGAAGGTTCTCCCGGAATAGGAGGGAGGGACCTGATGGACGTGGAGACGGTAGCCTTCTCGCACGACCTGAAGCCCCCCGGCATCTGCGGTGATGCTGGACCACCTGTGGGCGAAGTGAACCCGCCGGCCTCCGGTGCTGGGAGGAACCAGCGGGGGGGGGAGAGGCTATGCTGAGCGAGTCAAAAACCCCCTCCCTGCTGAGCTTTGGCTGGTGGTGCAGGCTTGGGGGCTTGCTGCCTACGGGACCCGTTACCCCGTCCCTTGGCCTGCTGGCCCTGTTGGGGAGCTGCAGGGGCCTGAATAATGGGGGTACTGTTTGTAGGCAGCCGCCTTCCTCGGGTAGAAGGACTTTTTCCCGAGCCCTTCTTTTTCTGGGAAGGGGCGGAGGTCTTCCTAGAAAGCCTGGTCCTGGTGAGAGTCTCAGTCTCAATTTGTGCAGCCTTTTCCGCCATGGGCTTGCCAAAGAGGTTTTCGCCTCGGCAGGGGACATCGACCAACTTGTCCTGTACCCAGGGCTCAAGGTCCGACGACTGAAGCCAAGCCTGTCGGCGGGCACCGATGCCGGCTGCGGCCACTCTAGCCGAGGCCTCAAAGCCATCATAGGCTGCTCGGGACATGAACTTTGAGCATTCCCGAATGCCCGTGGACAAGGCTAGGAACCTCCGCAAGGGCTCCTCGGAGAGACCAGCGGAAAATCCGGCTAGCTCTTTAGCCAGATCCCGGAGATACATGCCCATGTAGAGCTGGTAAGTCTGGACACGACATGCGAGCATAGAGCCCTGGAAGCACTTCTTGCCAAGGCCATCCAGGTTACGGGCCTCCCTTCCAGGAGGCACCGAGGAGTGCATCTTCTGGCTCTTAAGACGATGCATGGCCGATTCCACTACCATGGAATGGTGTGGCAGCTGTGCCTTCTGAAAGCCAGGGCTCTTGCGGACCCGATAGATAGAATCGACCCGCTTGCTCAGGACCGGCGAGGAGGCCGGACTCTCCCACATGCGGAAGAGTAGTCGTTCCAGCATAGGAGGAACCGGCACAGTAAAGTGCTCCCTCGCGGGAGAGTCATACTGGAGGGCGTCGAGCTCTTCGGCTCGAGGCTCCTCCTCGGGATCCGCAGGGAAGGCCAAAGCCTTGGCCATATCCCTAACGAAGTCCGAGAACCGGGCATCCTCCGGGGGGGACTGCTTCCGAGGCTCGGACCCCGGTGAGTCCGATGGGACACACCGAGTCCGGAAAGAATCAGGTGACTCTTCCTCCTCAGACTCCCAGACCGACTCCGACGAGGACTCGGTGGGGTCGGCCCGGGCAGGGTGCGGCGCCAGCCGTCCCGACGTCGAGGGAGTCGGCGTCGGCGACCTCGGTCCCGAACGGGAGGCCGAGGGTGACCTCGACCGAGGATCGACTCGAGTTCTCATTGACTCGAGGATCGGCTCGGTCTCCGGGGTCAACTTGGACGTCGACGTCCCGGCGGTCGGGGCAGCGGCGCCAGCGAGGCCAGCGAGGCCAGCGAGCAGTGCCCGCTGCTGGTCCATGAAGGCAGACAGTCTGCTCTCCAAGGCCGTCAACCTGAGTCCGAGCTCAGGTGACCCAGCAGCCCCCGACTCGGGCCCCGACGGCGTCGGGCCCGACGTCGGCTGTCGCGGAGGCGAGTCCAGAAGGACTACAGGACTTACCCGGGCAGGCATCTCCGACTCCAGGCGAGGTCGCTTCGGGAGATGTTCCTTCTCCAAGGACCCGGGGCGGCTGTCGGGGCTATGCGACCTGGCCCTCGCGGAGCCAGGAGCGTCCACCGACGCCGCCCTCGCGGGTTTTTTCCTTCCGACGATGGTCCCCGGAGGGAGAACCCAGTCGGAGGAGCTCCGGCGACGGTTCCGAGCTGGAGCCCTTTGACACGGAGGCCTCCGACGAGGTCCGGGTACGGCTGGGGTCAGCGAAGATTCTCTCGCGCTGATGCCGCCGACTTCTCAACGCCTTCGAGGAGAGTTTGCTGCAGGGCCCACAGATCAGTTCCTCATGATCCGGGCCCAAGCAGCGGAGGCAAAAGTCGTGTGTGTCGGTTAGTGACATATTTCGGTCACACCGGCCACACCGCTTAAAGCCACTGGCAGCCATCGGGGGAAAAAGGGCCCCTGCGAGGTCAAAGGACCGGGCTGCCAGGGAAAACGAAAATGAAAGCTGACTAAGTCAGAAAAAACCGAAAAAACGCTAGAGGACTCGAGACCGGCGTCGCGAGTCCGGGCGGGAAAACGATCGGCGTCGAACCGAAAGAAAAAAGTATAAAAGAAAGAGGAAAATCAACTTTTTCGCGGGGACAAGACGGGGACGTCTGCAGGGCTCCGCGGAAAAAAGAAGACTGGCTAAGATGGCACCTTCGGGCGGGAAGACGACCGCGCATGCGCGCTGCAATTCCCAAAGGCTTTCTTTGAAAGCTGGGGAAAATTGCTCCGCGAGGGCTCCGTCGGCGCCGACGTCACCCATAAGTGAGGACTGACTTCCTGCTTGGTCCTGGAGAACAACTGTTACAGGTGAGTAACTAATCTTTCTCCAGGACCAAGCAGGAAGTCAGTCCTCACTTATGGGTCTCCCCAGCTTCAGGCTACCGGGGACCAAGAGCTGAAAAATGAGCTCCCTCTAGCCGCATCAGAGAAAGGCTTTCACTGAAACATACCCCCACCGGTAGCCCAACCAGAGGGCTGGAGGGTAGGAGTTGCCTAAACCTCAAAGAGATTCCGGAGCACTGCCTGACCGAAAGCACTGTCCCTACGGGACTCCCTCTCCAGGCAGTAATGGGCCGCAAAAGTCTGGCTTGAGGACCAAGTTGCAGCCCTGCAGATGTCTGCCAACGGTACAGAGTGGAGATGAGCTACTGAGGCAGCCATTGCCCTGACACGGTGGGCCGTGACCCGACCCTGCAAGGGAAGGTCAGCTGCCCTGTAAGCCCAGGTGATACAGTCAGCCACCCAGATGGACAAGGTACGCTTGGAGACAGGTAACCCCAAGTTATTAGGGTCAAAAGATACGAAGAGATGAGTAGCCCTCCGATGCACCTGCGTACGTTCAATGTAGAAGGATAAGGCCCTCCTACAATCCAGGGTATGCAGGACTGTCTCAGCCTGGCTGGCATGGGGCCTATGGAAGAACGTTGGAAGAACCACCTCCTGGTTGAGATGGAAAGAGGAGACAACCTTTGGGAGGAACTTAGGATGAGTCCTAAGGACTACCCTGTTCCTATAGAAGCGAGTGTATGGCCTGTCACAGACCAGGGCTTGAAGTTCACTCACTCACCTGGCTGAGGTCAGGGCCACAAGGAATAGAGTCTTCCAAGAAAGGAAGCGGAGAGGACATGTAGCCATCGGCTCAAAAGGTGGGCGAGTCAGTTGCTGCAAGATCACGTTCAACTCCCACTCAGGGGCCGGTGGACAGAGGAGGCTTGAGCAATAGTAAGCCTCTGAGAAACCTCGACACCAAGGGGTGAACCGACAGTGTCCCTCCACCAGTGAGTGGTGAGCTGCCAGAGCAGAGAGGTGGACCCGAACAGAATTAGACTTAAGGCCCTGATTGGACAAGTGCAGCAGGTACTGAAGCACTACTGGCACAGTGCAGGCACAGTGCTGACACCACAAGGAGAACCTTCTCCACTTCAGGGCATAGGTTTTCCTGGTGGATTGCTTTCTAGAGGCCAAGACCACCTCTTCCACTTCCTGAGGCAGGCCCCAGGGAGCCAACACTACTCTTGCAGCCTCCAGGCCATCAAATTGAGAGATTTGAGATTGGGGTGCAGAAGGGAACCCTGATCCTGAGAAAGAAGATCGGGTTGCAACCCCAGAGGCAGTTGAGTCTCTACTGCTAGTTGATGTAGAAGTGGGAACCAGGGCTGCCTCGGCCACCTGAGGGCTACCAGAAATACCGAGGCCTTGTCCCTTAGAATCTATGTAGAACCACCACTGCTGATCACTGGAAGCAGCGGGATACAAATTGTACGCAAATAAAATAAATAAATCTTGAACAAGGTTCGGGCCACCAGAGACGTGGGAGGAAACGCATACAGGAGGCCCTGGGACCAAGAAATCAGGAAGGCATTCGCAGCTAACCTCAGAGGATGCGGTTGCCTGGAACAGAACCTGGTTAGCTGCCGGTTCAGGGGACTGGCAAAGATATCTATGGATGGAAGTCCCCATTTCAGGAAAATTCTTTGAACCACTAATGGGTGCAGTTGCCACTCGTGGGTCTGCAGAACCCTGCTCAACCTGTCTGCCAGGAAGTTCTCCTGGCCAGGGAGATAAACAGCCTCGAGAAACATGTTGTGTTTGAGAGCAAAAGAGCAAAGGGCCTGTGCCTCCTGACACAGGAGCCTGGATCAAGTGCCTCCCTGTTTGTTCACATAGAACATAGCCACTTGATTGTCCATCTGTACCAAAACAGACTGGTGCGCCAAGCTGTGAGAGAAGTTTGGAGGGCTAAGCGAATAGCCCGGAGTTCCAGTAGGTTGATCTGTTGTGTGGCCTCCCACGGAGACCACAGGCCCTGGATGCACCTGTCCAAACAATGTGCACCCCAGCCCTGCAAGGAGGCATCTGTCGTCAACACCACTGTGGAAACAGGCACCTGAAAAGGCACCCCTTGTAGTAAGTTGGCGGGGTGTAGCCACCACTGTAGGGAGTTCAGGAATGGTTTGGACACCCGTACTTTGTCTGTGAGGTTTCCTGTGGCTTGCTTCCACTGAGTTCTGAGACACCACTGTGCAGGTCTCATGTAGAGGTGGGCATTGGGGGTCACATGACTGTCGATGCCATGTGGCCCAGGAGCTTTAGACAGAGCCTGGCGGAAACCTGTGGCCTGCTCAGAAACTGGTTTGCCAAGTCTATGAGCCTTTGAGCCCTGTCTCTTGGCAAGTAAGCCTTTCATTGCAAGGAGTCCAACCTTGCCCCTATGAACTCTAGGTTCTGGGAGGGGAGCAAAGTGGACTTTGCGAAGTTTACGACAAAGCCGAGGTGTTGAAGGAGGGAGACAGTTCTGAGGGTGGCTTGTCTGGCCTCCTGGGAAGTCTGACCCCTGATGAGCCAGTCGTCCAGGTAGAGGAAGACAAAAACACCCTGATTCCTCAAGTAGGCCGCCACCACTGCCAGGCACTTGGTAAAGACCCTTGGGGCGGAGGTTAGGCCAAAGGGCAGAACTCTGTACTGGTAATGATTTCCTCTCACAATGAACCTGAGGTACTTTCTGTGGTCTGGATGAATGAGGATGTGAGTGTACGCATCCTTTATATCTAAGGAGCATAGCCAATCTCCCTGCAGGAGGTAGGGCAGAAGCTTTCCAAGAGTAAGCATCTTGAACCTTTCTTTCTCTAAGAACTTGTTGAGATTCTTGAGGTCGAGAATAGGCCTGAGGCCCCCGGTTCTCTCTGGTATGAGGAAGTACCTGGAGTAGAAACCGTGACCTTGCAGGCGGGGAGGTACAGGCTCAACCGTCTGGTCTAGAAGCAGACCCTGAAGTTCTTGAAGGAGGAGGTCTGTGTGCAGAGGTGGTCTTGGAGGCTCTCCTGGAAAGTAGGGAGGAGGCAACTGCTGGAAATGAAGCATATAGCCCTTGTGGACTATGCTCAATACCCAAGAGTCTCCTGTAATGGTCGCAAAACCTGTGGGCAAACAGGGCTAGACGACCTCCTGTGCAAGGATGGGGCAGCAGAGGTGGAAAGGCTTTGCTGTGGGAGTCAAAAACCCCCTCCCTGCTGAGTGGGAGAAGGAGCCGGAGGCTTGGGGGTCTTCTGCCTACGGGGCCCATGTCCCTGCCCCTTGGCCTGCTGACCCTGCTGGGGAGGCCTGGTACTGAGGGAAAGGTTTGTAGGCAGTTGCCTTCCTCGGGTAAAAGGACTTCTTACCCGAGCCCTTCTTTTTATGAGAAGGGGCAGAAGTTTTTCTGGACAGCCTTGTCCTAGTCAGGTGCTCAGTTTCGAGCTCAGCAGCCTTCTCGGCCATGGGCTTGCCAAAAAGATTTTCACCTCGGCAAGGGACATCGACTAACTTGTCCTGCACCCAGGGCTCAAGGTCCGATGACTGCAGCCATGCCTGGCGTCGGGCCCCGATGCCGGCTGCCGCTACATGGGCCGAAGCCATCGTAGGCCGCTCGGGACATGAACTTTGAGCATTCCCGGATTCCCGTGGACAAGGTCTGGAACCTCTGCAAAGGTTCCCCAGAGAGGCCAGCAGAGAACCCAGCAAGTTCCCTCGCCAGGTCTCGTAAGAAAATGTCCATGTACAGCTGGTAGGACTGGACACGGCAAGCAAGCATGCATCGAGCCCTGGAAACACTTTCTGCCGATGGCATCCAGGTTCTGGGCCTCCCTGCCGGGAGGCACCGCAGAGTGCATCTTCTGGCTCTTCAGACGATGCATGGCCGATTCCACCACCATGGAATGGTGCGGCAGCTGCGCCTTCTGGAATCCAGGGCTCTTACGGAGTCGACAGATGGAATCGACCCGCTTGCTCAAAACCGGTGCCGAGGCCGGTGCCTCCCACATCCGGAAGAGGAGCCATTCCAGCATTGGAGGAACCTGCACAGTAAAGGTCTCCTCGGAGGAGAGTCATACTGGAGGGCCTCGAGCTCTTCGGCTCGAGGCTCCTCCATGGGGTCCACGGAAATTGCCAAAGGGGCTCGGACTGCAGTGAGTCCAAAGGGATGCACCGAGTCCGAAAGGTGTCGGGGGACTCCTCGTCCTCCATCTCCCACGCGGACTCATCTGAAGAGGAGTCAGGGGGCTCCGACCACACACGCCCTCAGCCCCGAGCGGGAGGTCGAGGGTGACCGTGACTGAGGACGACTTTGAGCCTTCATGGTCTCGAGTATCGGCTCGGTCTCCGGGGTCGACTTAGACGTCGATGTCCCAGTGGTCGGGGCAGATGCACCAGCAAGGCTGGCCATCAGTACCCGCTGCTGATCCGTGAAGGCAGACAATCTGCACTTCAAGGCTGTCAGCCTGAGTCCAAGCTCAGGAGACCCAGCAGCTACCGACTTGGGCCCCGGCGGCGTCGGGCCCGACGTCGGGTCCCTAGGAGGAGAGTCCTCGAGGACAACAGGACTTACGTGCCCGGCGGACTCTGGCTCCATGCGAGGCATCTTGGATGGCTTCTCCTGCTCCAAGGGCCCGGGGCGGCGGTCGGGGGTCCGAGACCTGGCCCGCGAGGAACCAGGGACCTCCTCCGACGCCGCCCTCACGAGCCTTTTCTTCCTCTTACGCTCCCGATCGGGGGACCCCCTGTCCGAGGAATGCCAGCGATGCTCGGGGTCAGACTCCCGAGATGATGAGGTCCAGGCCCGGCCGGAGGCAAAGTCAGGGAAAAATCCGTTCTTTCTGATGCTGGCGGCTTCGAAGTGCCTTGGTGGACATTTTGCCACACGGGACACAGACCTTAGGATCATGATCCGGTCCCAGGCATCAAAGGCAGCAGTCGTGTGTGTCGGTGAGAGACATCAGTTTCTTACACCAATCACACTTTTTGAAACCACTGGAAGCCATCGGGGAAAAAAAGAGCCCCCGCGAGGTCAAAGGACCGGCCTTCCAGGGAAAAAAGAAAAAGGGCACGAACGCCAGCCACGAAGGGCAAAAACCGAAAAATAGAAGACAGGCTCGATACCGGTGTACCGAACCCGGCGGGAAGGAGAACCGGTGTCGAACCGGAGAACCACCGCGAAGAAATCTCAAGAAAAAATGTCAACTTTTCTGGGTGACATGGACAGACATCCGTTGGGCTCCACGGAAAAAGAGAGACTGAGCAAGATGGCACCTTTAGGCGGGAAGGGGACCGTGCATGCGTGCAGTATTCCCAAAGGCTTTCTTAGAAAGCTGGGGAAATGCTCCGCACAGGGGCTCCCATTGACGTCAATGTCACCCATATGTGAGGACTGACTTCCTGCTTGGTCCTGGAGAAAAGGCATCTTCTGCTACTCTGCCCTCTTATCTTGTCCTGGTGCAAAAACTTCATACTACTTTCCTGCAGAAAGGCTCCTAAAACCTCTGTGAACTGATCTACATTTAAGAAATAACCTGTTCATCACACTCCAGTGCAAGAACCATTGAGCTTGTCTGCCAATACATTCTCTTTCCCTGCTAGATTTGGCAGATAAGGTCATCCTGTAAGGCAACCCATTTCCAACACAAAACAGAATCAGTGACTCCCTATTTATGCACAACATTAAAACCTGTATGCTGGTATGAGCTAAGACAATTTTGATGGGTCATCTGATCATTAAAAGTTTTTGAAGTGTTTATTACAGATGCAAGTTCCAGGAAATTTATATGACAACTATGCTGAACAGACCAGGAGTTCTGATTGTGAAGTCCCTGAATATGAGCTCCCTAGCCCATGCTTACAGTAATTCAAAAGGAAAGACCAACTTTTTCCTCTTATGTAACTAATTACTGTTTTGCCTGTGAAATAATTAGGTCTGCGCATAACTAAACGGCCTTAAGTCTGTCATGGTGGAATGGCGGTTTAGATGAAGCTGGGCCTCTGCAAGAGGTAGTTTTCTAGTCCTTAGATAAGGGGAAGAGTGGGAGGTGGTGGGGTTGGGTTGTGTAAGTAGGTGGGGGGAAGCAATACTGAGATTTTGTTATTTGAGGCTAATTTTAAAGGGAGAGGGGATGGGGGTGTTGGGCAGCAGCATGGGAGATTTTTTTATATGCATATGCTTTGTATGGTTTAAAAACAATTTGTAAAAATAAAAATTTGAAAAAGGAAACGCTTCGCCAAATTCAGGTGAATGAGCCATTAAGATAGCAAATCTGAATTGTTCGGTGATACAGGAATTGAAGGGGCACATCCTTAAATGGCTTGAATCCATGGCGACAAAGGTTGATTCTGAATGACTCCTTTTCACCATAGTCATTAACATGAGGCCTCACCCCATCAAGAGAAAGCATAATTACTCACCTGTAACAGGTGATCTCTGGGAACAGTAGGAATCATTCTTCACATATGGGTGACGACAGCACCAATGGAGCTCAGTGGGGGAACACTTCCCAGCATCCAAAAGGTGCCTTTACCACTTCGCTCCTGGTCTCCTCAGTCAGGTGTATAGAAGAGACAAATTGAGATTAAAAGGAAAAAAATGGGACAACTTGAAGGGGAGGAGGGAGGATTGTGAAGATTGATTCCTGCCTTTCCTAGAGATCACCTGCTACAGGTGAGTAACTATGTTATCTCCAGGAACAAACAGGAAGTCTGTCTTCACATATGGAACTCCCTAGCCCAGGACAACTGAGCAAGATAAGAATCCCAGCACAGCTAGAGATTGAAGCAGGGATCCAACATACTCAGCCTGTTCAGAGCACTCCTCGCAAGGTAATCAGATGGGTGGTGGGCAAGTTGTCTAAATTTGAAAAAGATTATGCAGCACAGCTTGTACGAATTGAGCATCAGCTCTGGAGTCTTTGTCCAGGCAATAGTGAGCTGTGAAGGTATGCAGGGAAGATCATGTTGCCGCTTGGCAGATCTGAGATATGGACAAAATGGAGATGAGCTACAGTAGTAGCCATGGCTCCGACATTCTGAGCTATCACAAGGTGTGGAAGAGACAGCCCAGCCTGCGAATAAGCAAAGGATATGCAATCTGCTAGCCAGAGTGAAAGTGTTCTTTTGGATACTGATGTCCCCAGATGACTATGATCAAGGAACAAACAACTGAGGATTGGCGATAGTCCTCAGTACAGTCTAGATATAATGTCAATGCTTTCTTGCAATCTAGGGTCTGGCCTCAGCCGGGGAGGTGTGAGGCCTTGGAAAGAATATTAATAGTGAGACAGATTGGTTCAGGTGGAAGGTGGTGACTACCTTTGGTAAGAACTTAAGATGTGTGCGATGGACCACCTTGTCATGGTGAAAAGTGGTATAGGGAGCACAGACCACCAAAGCTTACAGTTCACTGACTCTTCGAGCTGAAGTGACTGCTATAAGGAAAAGAAGTTTCCATGTTACAAACGTAAAAGGAGCTGAAACCATTGGTTCGAAGGGACTGCACATTAGTTGAGCAAGAATCTTTAGATCCCATGGTGCAGGAGGTGGACGGAAAGGCAGCCTGGTCAGGAGAAGGCCACGCATAAATCTGGCTACTAAGGGGTGTGCCCACATAGCGTGGTTCTCTAAAGTACAGGGAGGCTGCAATGGCAGATAAATGAGTTGGTCTTAAGGCCAGAGGATGACAAATGGAGTAGGTATTGGAATAAGTCCAGAATGGGACATGTGAAAGGATCTAATGTTTTCTGAGAACACCAGATGGAAAATCGGCACCATTTAAAAGCATAAGCATGTCTGGTTGAATCTTTTCTTGAAGATAGGAGCACACAGATCTCAAAGAGGATGTGTTGTAAGTGCAAGTGGATAAAGCGCTCAGCCTCCACGCTGTCAAGAAGAGCCTTTTGAGGCTGGGGTGCAGAAGGGTGCCTTGTTCCTGAGAGAATAGGACTGGTGAATAACCGAGCCTGAGGGGAGGTGCTTGAGCAAGTTGAAGAAGCCGAAGAAACCATGGTTGTCTGGGCCAGTAAGGGGAAATGAGAATCATTTGTCCCCGGTCAGCCTGGAGTTGAAGAGTGTTTTTGCTATGAGTGGAAGGGGAGGGAAAGCATAAAGGAGATCCTGTCCCCAATAGATGAATGCATTAAGGGAAGGAATCCTCAAGCAGAAGCGAGGTAGCTGGGCATTGAGGGGATAAGCAAAAAGATTGATTAGTGGCGTCCCCCAGAGGCGGACCAAGTGTTGCATTACTTGAGGTTCAAGCATCCACTCATGTGGATGAAGGATCCAGTTTAGTCTGTCAGCAAAGTGATTCTCTGATCCTGGAAGGTATACTGCATGAAGACGAATTACTTGAGGAATTGCTCATTTCCAAAGGTGAATGGCTTCCATACATAGGGCCTGAGAGCCTGCTCCCCTTGCTTGTTTAAATAAAACACTACAACCTGGTTGTCCATCTGTATGAGACGAGTGGGTCCCTTGAGGTGGCACTGAAGACTGCCCTGAGCTCTAGAAGATTGATCTGGAGAAGCACTTGAGCAGACCAAAGGCCTTGTGTTTGTCAGGCCTTTGAGATGGGCTTCCCAGTCTAGTTTTGACGCATCGGCTGTTAGGGTGTACTGCAGTGCAGACTTCTGAAAAGGTGACCCAATGACCAGGTTCTGTGACATGCACCACCACTGAAGGGCTATTCTCATATGTGGAGTAGTGATGAGGTCAGATAGGCGACCTATGGACTGCTTCCACTGTTGAGGATCGGGGCAGTGGACTCTCACATGTTGAGACGTAGATGGGGCATGACAACTGTGGAAGCCATGTGGCCTAAGAGGCGTAGAAATGTTCTGGCCATAACTGTTGATTGTTGCTGGACCTGTGTGGCTAAGACAATGAGACAGAGGCCCTGCTTCTTACCATGTCTAATTGAGCTCCTATGAACTCGAGGTCCTGAGTTGGCATGACATGTGGATTTGGATAATTTATCATGAAACCTAACTCCTGGAGGACAAGAATGGTTTGATTTAGGGCAGAGGTGAGTGCTGAAGTGGAATCTGCCATTAGCAGCCAGTCATTTAAGTAGGAGAAACAAAGATCCCCAAAGTTCCAAGGTAGGTTTATTTTATTTATTTATTTAACATTTCTTCTATACCGCGCTATTATAAACAGCACGGTGTACATCGAACAAAACATACTACAATGCATACAGGCAACATTGAGTTTACAATGAAACAGGAAATTAAACATGGGATAAACCGGGAAAACTATGTACAAGTTAACTCTATAGAGTTAACTCTAACTCATTTAGATGTTACAGAGGTTACGACAACAGCCAAACACTTTGTGAAGACTCTGGGTGCTGAGGCCAGTCCGAATGGGAGGGCTCGGTACTGGTAGTGGTTGTTCTGAAAAATGAACCTGAGAAACCTTCTGTACTCTGAGTGGATCAGGATGGATGTATAAGCATCCTTTAGATCCAGAGAGCACAGCCAATCATTTTGTTGGAGGTATGGCAGAGTGCCTAGAGAAATAATCTTGAATTTCTCCTTGATGAGAAATTTGGTGAGATTTCAGAGATCTAATATATGCCTGTGACCTCCTGCCTTTTTTGAAATTAGGAATAGAATCCCAGGCCCTGCTGAGATGGGAGAACCTCCACTATAGCCCCTTGTCTCAGCAGTGAGAGAATTTCCTGCTGAAGCAAGACGTGAAAGGAGGTCCAGGGAGGGTTGTCCCAGAAAGTGAGTGGGAGGAAGATCTTCGAATTTCAGCTGTAGGCCCAGACTAATTAGATGTAAAGTCCAGGCCTCGGAAGTAATGTTGATCCAATGATGTGCAAAATGCACTAGTCTTCCTGGGATCATAGGAGAAAGAGGGAAGATTATGGGAGAATTGGCCATGCTCTTTTTGAAGCAGTCAAAAACTGAGGAGGTTGAGTAGTAGCTGCAGGCTTTGGTTTGGCAAGCTTGGGTTTCCTGACCTGTTTCTAGCCCTGCTGTCTGTTGCTGTTGTGAGGCAGAGTAGCCATAATAGGAATGATATGGAGGATTAAACCTTTTCTTCTTATGGAAGACGTTTCTTAGTGGTAGTCTTCTTAGAAGAGTCTGCTGTTTTTCTTGAAATCCTCTTCATGGTGCGATTTTCAGTTTCTATTTCACCAGCCTTCTCTCTCCACCTCTGACCAAAGAGGTTCTCACTGTTACAGGGTATATTGATTAATTTGTTTTGGACCCACTGTTCCAGGTCAGAAGCTTGGAGCCATGCTGTTCTTCTAGCCCCTATGCAGGCTGCATCAAATGCTGCTCTTGTTAAGAACTTTGATATATTCTGGGCATATGTTACTGAGACCTGACGAGCCGCCTGCTTGACAGGGGGCAGCAGGGTGGTAAACTCTGACAAATCTCTCGATACAACCTTGAGAAACATGCCTATATATAGCACATGAGGCTATTCTAGAGGCTAGCATGGTAGCTTGGAATGTCTTCCTTCCAAATGCATCCAGGGTCCTGGCCTCTCTCCCAGGAGGCACTGAGGAGTGATTATTCTGGCATTTTTTTCTCCTCATGGCAGACTCCACAACTATGGAGTGGTGGGGGAGTTGTGGCTTCTGGAAACCTGGGGAGGGAGGAACCCTATAAAGGGTATTGAGCCTTTACTCACTGCAGGAGGTATGGTTATGGTTTAGGCACTTGATATACTGCCCTTTACTATGTGCATCAGAGCGGTTTACATGTATGCATATAACAGGTACTTTTTATTATCTTGTTCCCAAAGGATCACAATCTAAGTGTACCTGAGGCAATGGAGGGTTAAGTGGCTTGTCCAAGGCCACAAGGAGTGGCCATGGGACTAGAGACCCCAGTCCCTCCGGCCTGAGGTTACTTGTCCCCCTGCGGGAATTGAACCACCAGCCCTCTGGCCTGATATAACATGGAGGCCCTCCCACATCTGAGCCATTAGGTTCTTTAAGATGTTATGCATCAGGAGGGTAGCAGCCTCCTTCACTGCCAATGGGTATTGCAGGATATCAAGCACTTTGTTCCATTTCTGTAGTCACTGAAACATTGAGAGCAGCAGCAATGTCCTTAATAAAATCCTGAAAGGACACATCCTAAGGCAGCGAACGTCAACGGTCATAAGGCGGCAATGGATCCAATGGTAGCTCCCTATGGGTTTCGGAATTGATGGATTCAACCTCTGAGGCCTCTTTGGCATCCGAGTCCAGAAGAAGTCAAAATAATCTTTATGAGATGTTAGATACCTTCACTGTTCAGAGCTTTGCTGTTTGGATGTAGAGGATATCTGACACAGTGGAGTCTAGAGCCTTGGTATAGGCTGCTCTGTGGAGCTACGCGAGGCAAGGGATGTGCCGAGCTCTGCAGCAAGCATCGGCATAACTGGTGCCAGTGTTGGCTGTGGAGCACTCAATGTTATCAGTTTTACTGCTCTAAGAGTTTAGCAATGCTACGCTCGATGGCGATGACAGTCATCCAATAATGGTACTAGGTGAGGCGTGGCTCCAGACAGCTGTGTGGGCCACAACTCCTGATGCCGGTATCAGAGGATCCAAGGATTGCTTTGATGGACAGTCAGCATTAGAATGCAATGAATGACACTGCCAATGCCGATGTTCAGTGTCCGAAGCCGACCTGGAAGTCTATGACCTCGATGCTGAGATAGATATCTTCTTTTTCTTAAGCACTGGTGACTCAGAGTGATTCTTTTCCTCTGCTGGTGAGGACTTACATGTATGGGAAGACTTTGAAGGAGTCGCCGCCCCCAAATGCACCGAAGGAGTTGCGTTTGTAGGAAACAGCTTAGCCTTCTATTTGTCCTGGTTCTTTCTACCTCTAGAAGTCATGTGGCAACAGGAAGGATGAGAATCAACATCATGGTCTGGGCCTAAATATTTTAGGTACAAAGAATGCTCATCAGTGATAGAAATTGTGCTGGAACACGGAGCATTTCTGGAAACCACTTCAGGGCTTCTCCATATTAGTGAATAATATGGAGACAAAATTGAATTGGGCAATGGTGCCTGATGAGGCTGCAGGCCTCAAACAAAGTCAGTGGAAAAAAACAAAACAAAAATAAAATAAAAATTGGAACCAAAATAGACAGGGAGTCGAGTCGGTCGATGGGAAGGCAACCTAAGTACTTTTGACAGTACCAGTGAAAAACCTTTGAAGTCTCTAGACGCGGCTGACAGGTCTGAGGTCCAGATGGCTCTGTGGAAAAAAGACTGAGGAGAGCAAGAGCGAAGGTGGGAAGGCAGCTACGCATGCATGGTGGAACCCTCCCAAAAGCATTCCTATTGGATGTTGGGGAGTGTTCCAGCGCTGGGCTCTGTCTATGCTGTCACCCATATGTGAAGACTGACTTCCTGCTTGTTCCTGGAGATTTTATTTTATTATGTATTTTTAGCAGCACACATATAAAATTGCAATTGAAGTATTGACTGTAGGTTGCATTTTGAATAGATTTCTCAGACAACATTTCTAGGGAAGAGCAATGGCTCTCTCGAGTCTATCTGGCTAATAGTTTATGGATGTTTTGTTCAGGAACTTGCCAAAGCCTCTTTTGAACCCCGCTATATTAGTTGTCTTAAGCATGCCTTCTGGAAACAGATTAGACAGCCTAATTAGGCACTGTGTGAAAAAGCTTTCTACAATTTGTTGCCAATCTGCTGGTCAGTTTGATGGTGTCTTTTTGTTCTTCGTTTGAAAGGATAACTGAAATCAGAACCCAACTGTACCTGTAGTTAAGGAAAGCCTTGATAAGTTTTCTTGGAATCTAGGAGCTAGCCTAAAAATTTAGGATCCAGCCATCAAGATCTCAGTGTGCCCCACGCCCACCCTCACACCACCCCCTCCCTCAATGGTGTATTGCAGCTCCTTTAAGGACCTTCTTTACTGCTTTCCCATTTTCTATGGGAAAGGAAAGCTTAATAAATCAGGTCCTAAATGTGCCATTACACAGTGTCAACAGAAGGCAGCAACCTTTCTCCACCTCCCTCTCCCACCAACCTCAACAAATATGTTGTCAGCAGCATATTGGTGACCCTTTATAACAGCACCTGAGGCAAGTTTGTTTTTTGTTCTCACATCACGACCTGGTAATATGTGAAAACCAAAACTGTTTAAAGGTTACAAAAGTGTGTTTTGGCTGGGTGGAGACACTAAATTTAACTTTTGTCTTACTTTTGTCGGAGCCTCAATCAAATGGAAAGGTGCTACTGGGTTATTGGCCACTTTCATCCACTATATCAGTGCGACGTCAGATGCCATCATGCTTTAAATATGTGGGTGGTGTTTTCAGAGCATGAAGCATCGCTTGCATTATCAAGCATGACCTGGAGAAGTTTTGCCTGCACAGCTAAGTAAAACCCGTTTATTTTTGCTGACTGCTAACAGCATATTGGATTGGCATTCTTCTGACAAGCTAAGTCGTAATTGCTGAAGGCAAACAGGACATTGGACATTTGATATGGCAAGTTATAAGTTTTAATATGCACAGTGTTTGTACAGTGCTCGGTAGGAATTATAGCAAAAAATTAAATGGAGCCTCTACAGGTGAACATTGTTTCCTGCCCCTCATTTGACTGAGGCTCCGACAAAAGAAAAACAAAGGTTAAATTTAGTGTCTCCACCTAGCCAAAACACATTATTGGAACTTTCAAACAGTTTTGATATTGTATTTGGTTGCCACTGCATTTGGGTTTTTGTAAGATAGACTGGCTGGTAATGTGTGAAGCAAAAATAAATCTCCCACATGGCCCTCTCCCCATGCCTCACTGTCCCCCCCTCTCCCCAGTAACCATCATCCCTTGTCTCACCATTCCTGCTGTGCTGCACTGAACACGCTGTTTCCTCATACCGCAATCAGCTCTCTACAACGAGCTTGAGCCACGCAGTGCAGGAAATGTGTGCTGATTTCACCATTTCAGGTCTCACAAGGGAGGAAGGCATAAGCATACACAGTCAACCTTCCAAAAGCTTCCAGGAGGATCTGGGAATGCTCCTGCACAGGGCTCTATCAGATGTCACTCATACGTGTAGGCCTTTTTCCTGCATATATGTGAAGACTACATTCCTGCTTGTTCCTGGAGATAGCATAGTTACTCACCTGTAACAGGTGATCTCCGAGAACAGCAGGAATTTAGTTTTCACAACCCACCCACCTCCCCTAGGAGTTGTATCTCTCTCTTTCTCTTTCCCTCTCTTTTGTCTCTGCTTTAAACTCAACTGGAGAGGGACAGTTGGGAAAGGCGGGAAGGCAGCATGCAGGCACTGTGGGATGCTCCCAAAATCTTTCATATTGGATGCTGGGGAGCGTTCCCTCGCAGGCTCCGTCGGTACCGACGATACCCATATGTGAAGACTAAATTCCTGCTGTTCCCAGAGATCACCTGTTACAGGTGAGTAACTATGCTTTATGTGCACTTATATACCGCCTTTCCAGAATCAAAGCAGTTTACATTGAATTTAAAAAAGTAACACAACAAAGATAAGCTTACATGGAACATTATTAACAAGGTGCGTTATAATACTAGTTGAACATATTAAATTTGAACAGATTGTTTACAAAGAAATTACATAAAACTATTTACATATACCTTGCAGATAGAATTGATGGAAAATTCTAACCTTATAAACAATCTTTAAGTTGAGGAATAGCTTCTTCAACTTGTTACTAATTTAGACCTATGAGCTAAAGGTTAGTTTACAGTGGAAACTGGATGCTGAGAGGTGACCTTGTCTGCATTGGGTCAAGTTACCGAGTCTCTGAAATGATCTCTAAATAGAAAGGTTTTTAGAAGTTTGTGGAAAGCATTAGGGTCCTTGGTAGCTCCTTTATTGTTCGGGAGTGAGTTCCAAAAGGTTGGAGCATATAGAGAAAGCTCTTTTGGATGTTGACGTATTGCTATTTACTATAGTCCGATGGAACTAACTGTGTTTTTTACCGCCACTTCTGCATAATCTGGACTCCGGATTGTTTTGGATTATCATTCACAAACATGGTTGTGATTCATTTTGTAATGTTTTTAAGATTGTGTGTAGTACCTTAAACTTTATTCTGCTTTCTATTGGTAACCAATGTAGCTGTTTTAAAATCGGGATGAGGTGCTCCCTAATTGGCACTTGTGAAATTACTCTTGCTGCTGTATTTTGGACAGGTGTAGTCAGTGGATGGCTTGTTTTGTAAGGCCCATTAAGATACCATTGCAGAAATCCAAATGTGGGAAGATCATTGCTTGGATGACTATTCTGAAGTCACTTGCTGATAGGAGTCGTCTCAGATGTTGAAGCATCTTCAATTTAGAGTATATGGCCCTGATTGTTTTACTGATATGTTTAGCGTTGAGATGTTGATCCAAAGTGACACCTAAGTATCTCACTTCTTTTTTTTTTAACCTCTCAGGCTACTTCATTTATTTTATAGATTGCAGAGGAATGATTTGTCTCTTGCTCTGAAGATGACTTGTAATTTATTCGATGATTATGTTCGGCTAACCATGTGGCGATGTCGAAGCATTCCTCTATTTTTGTGAGAATTGGTTGTTTAATGTTTTGCATGTACAACATGAGGTCATCCACATAAATATGATAAAAGATTTTTATAACCCTGACTTATTTTGCATATGGGTTGAATGTATAAATTTTTTAAAAAGTTGATAATGCTTAACCCTGAGGGATATCTAGCTTCTAGTTGAATGGGGTAGATGTATTGTTACCACTTCATTTGTTGAACTTGGTTAGATAAGTATGACTTGAACCATTTTAAAGTTTTATCTGAGGCCAATTTCTTGTAATCTGAATAAGAGATGATGGTGAATTATGGAGTCATATGCTGCTGTTATATCTAGGACTATTAAGATGAATCCTGAATTCTGCTTTTCTATTCCTTTTAAGTCTGATAGTGTTAGGAGGAGGGTTTCCACAACGTGTCCTACTCTAAACCCATATTGTTGTGGTCGAGAGACGAGAAGCTATCTGTAATTGGAGTTGTACGGTGTTTTCCACGTTTTTTGCCATAAAAGGTAAACTCTATATTGGTCTATAAGAACTTGTCCAGATTTTTGCTTTTGAATAAAGGACGAATAGAAGTGATTTTTTATTCTTTGGGTGTGCACACTTGCTCTAATGATAAATTAATCAAATTAAGGATAAAGGGTGCAAGAACATCGTGGCATATTCTCATCCATGATGCTGAACATGGGTCTAATAGTGATGTTGCAATGTTGATTGCTTTGATGGTGGTGTTCAGCTGTCTTACAATAATTAAGGCAAATTTATTCCAGTTAAATTAGTTCACTGATTTAGGTGGGGATTCTCGTAATGGGAAGATTACCCACTTTTTCCCATGTCGAATTTGGCCATTGTTTGCACATTTGGTGTGTGAATTGTTATATCCTCCTTTGGGTTCGATAGCAGTGTTTCTCCAGGAACAAGCAGGAAGTCAGTCCTCACTTATGGGTGACGTTGGCACCAACACAGCCTGCGCGGAGCAGTTCCCCAGCTTTTAAAGAAAGCCTTTGGAATGTCCTCTTCCCACCCAAGGGTGCCATCTCAGTCTCCCGTTTTCCACGGAGCCCTTCAGATGCACATCCTCGTCCCTCGGAAAAAGTTTTCATTTTCCTTGCCTTAACAGGCTGTATCTCTTATTTTTCTGGTTGCACTGGTCCTCTACCCGTCCTCCCCTTGCTCTCTTTTGGAGCTTGCGGGTATACCTTTTCAAAATTTTTTCTTCCTGGGCTTCGCACCCTTTTTTCTTTCCAACCGCTGGCCCGTGTGGGTCTTTGACTCCGCAGGGGCCGTTTTTGGCCCCATGGCCACCGGGTTTAAAAAATGCGATAGATGCTCTAGGAACATGTCGCTTATGGACACTCATGATTGCTGTCTAAGGTGTCTGGGAGCCATGACCCAGAGATCTGTTCGCTCTGTAAGAAAAAGTCCTCTAAGGCCCTGCTCAGCCGTAAGCAGAAGTCCAAACACATTTTTTGAAAGGCTGCCTCGGAGTCCCCGGTGGCACCCTCGGTTGTCTCCCCTCCAGTGGGTTCTCCCCCTGCAGCACCACGTTCCAGGCGGCACTCAGACCAGGGGTCCCCCGAGGTGGAACGGCGCAAAAAGAAGGTGGCCTCGAAGTCGCTGTCTGGGGCCCCCAACAAGCATGAGCGCTCCCGTGCCCAGTCGCTTAGCCCCATTTAGTGTTCCCAAGAGTTGGACAAGGAGCGGCCCCGCAAGGTACCTCACAGAGAAATGGAAGCCTACGGCTAAGGCACCAAGTCTCCTGAGGGCTGTCCCAGTGAGGACCCCTCTCCTCCTCAACGCCGAATCCGGTGACCCCGGTATCGGTGTCCCAGGGCCCCACGCCCGTGTGAGAGTCCCATATGCTGGCGCTAGAACGCAGCGTTTTTGCATTCATTGCTTCCCAGCAGGCACTCAACGGCCAGCTTCACTGACTTGCGCCCAGAGACCTCTGGTCCCTCGCGTGGGACACCCCAATCCATCCAAGAAACCCCCGAGAGCCATGGGCCTCTTGAGGGTCCTCGACGTCGGTCTGACTCGCTCTCCTGTTCTTCGGGGGAGAGATCTCCAGGGCCTCCGGCTCCAGGCCAACGACCATCGGACAGGGCAATCCGCCCAGCTCTGATCCCTCGACTGATTTCTCAGACTGGGAATCTGATGGGGACACATCCCCGGAGACCCGCACCCACCGGGATTGTCTGTCAGACCCCTCGCCACCTGGTCTCCAGCGGCGTTCACCACCCAAGGACACCTCCTTTTTGGTGTTTATTCGGGACATGGCTCGGGGCCTCAACCTGGTCACCCAGGCTGAGGAAGACCCTCGTGCTGAGGAACACAATATTCTTCAGTACGAGGCCCCGCCCAGGGAATTCCTCACTGTGCCGGTGCCTCCGATCCTCTCTCAGCTGTTGCTCCGAATGTGCCCCAGCCTTGGTCCCCATCGTGAGCAAGCACCTTGGCCCCAGCCTTGGCCCCAGCCTTGGTCCCCATCGTGAGCAAGCACCTTGACACAATGTACAAGGTGCAGCGAGGGCCAGGCTTCCGTAAGACTCAACTTCCACACACCTCAATGGTGGTGGAATCAGCCATAAGGAAGTAGAAAAGCCTGAAATCCCACTCCTCGCTCCCGCTGGGTCGAGAGTCCAGAGCCCTTGATGCCTTGGGCCGCAAGGCCTATCTAGGTTCCGTGCTCTCCTGTCGCTTCCAGGCAAACCAATTTTGAGTATGTTCCTCCATGACTTGGCAAAAGAACTTGGTGGCTTCTCCGTGGCCCTCAAGGGCAAACCCTCGATTAGGTTCTGCACACTGTTGAAATCAGTATCTGATTGCTCCAAGTATATCTCTCGAGCCTCCTATGATGGCTTCAAGACTTTGGCTCGGGTGGTGGCCGCAGACATAGGAGCCCACCGCTAGGCTTGGCTCCAATCTTCGGATTTGGAGCAATGGGTGCAGGAGAAGCTCCTGGATGTGCTCTGCCTCAGCGAGCAACCTTTTGGTAAGCTGATGGAGGAGAAGGCAGCTGAGATCGAGATGGATTACATCACTAGGACCCGTCTCTCCCACAAGACCTCTATGCTTTCTCAGAAGAACCAGCCTACCAAGAAGCCCTTCTTCCCTAGGAAAGGCCTCCAGTACCATGGCTATCCACCGTACCCGGCTACCCCCGTGCCGACCACTCCCATGCATGGGAAGCCTGGCCAGGGTCACCAGAAGCCAAAGGGCCCTAAGGCCCAGACACTGGCTCCCCCACAACCCCCTCAGGGGTTTTGATGCCAGCGGCATAGTCCCTCACCCTCCTGCGATACAGCAGCCCATGGGGGGACACCTGTCCAGCTTCGCCCCGTTGTGGGCGCTTATCACCTCAGACACCTGGGTCCTCCAGGTCATCCGGGAGGGCTATTGCCTCCACTTCGACAGGCTCCCACCCCCTTTCTCCCTGTTGGAGCTTCCTCGACTCCCCGCACACCAGCCTTTGCTGCAGCAGGAATTACACTCTCCGGTCCCAACGGCCAGTCGAGAAGGTCCCTCTCCACCTTTGAGATCGGGGCTTTTATTCCCGGTAGTCCCTTGTCCCAAAGAAGACAGGGGATCTGCGGCCCATCCTCAACCTCCACAGGCTAAACAAGTTCCTAGTGCAGGAGAAATTCAAGATGTTCTCTTGGCGTGCTGCTGCCCTTCCTCCGGCATGGTGACTGGCTATGCTCCTTGGATCTAAAGGACGCTTACGCCCATATCCTGAATCCACCCTCAACACAGGCAGTACCTGCATTTCAGGGTGCAGGGAGAGCACTTCCAGTGCAGGGTGCTCCCCTTCGGCCTTGCATCCGCCTCACGGGTCTTTATGAAGTGCCTCGTCGTGGCCACCACTCACCTTTGGCGCCAGGGCGTGTCTGTGTTTCCCTACCTTGACAACTGGCTCGTTAAGGGCTCCTCTATCAAGGAGGTCCAGCAGGCGATGTCGTGCATTGTCCTCTCTTGGAGAGTTTGGGGTTCTTGGTCAACTACCCAAAGTCTCACCTCAAGCCGGCACAGGCTCTCTAGTTCATTGGGCCACGTCTCGATACTCGGCAGGCTATGGCCTTCTTGCTGATGGATCGCTCCACCCGCTTCCGGGCTCTGGCGGCTCGTGTCCAGAGCACCCACTAGGTCACCGCTCGGTCCATGCTTTGTCTCTTGGGCCACATGGCCTAGACCATGCATGTGGTTCCTCACTTCTGCCTGCACATGCGGACGACCCAGTGGTGTCTCAGCTCCCAATGGAGTCAATCCCTCGGACACCTCAGGGACACGTCAGGGTTCTCCCCGACCTCCGTTTGTCCCTGAACTGGTGGCAAAACCCCCGCAACCTCCTGCGGGGATCGCCCTGGTATTGACCACGGATGCATTCCTGTTAGGGTGGGGTGCCCATTGCGGGTCTCTCTGCACACAGGGGCAGTGGTCGCCGGTGGAGGTTCAACAGCAGATAAACCTACGTCTGTTCTGGTGCAGACCGACAACCGGGTAGCGATGTTCTTTATCAATAGTGAGGGAGGGGGGCACGGGGTCGCTCTCCGTCTGCAGGGAAGCAGTCCTCATCTGCTCTTTTGCCACCTGGCGGAGGATGTCCCTCAAGGCAACATACCTCCCGGGTTAGGAGAATGGCCTGGCGGACAGACTCAGCAGAATCCTTCACCCCGAGTGGTGCCTGGATCCCAGAGTGGCAGGCTGGCTGTTTCTACACTGGGGCACTCCAGCGATGGACTTTTTTGCCAGCCCTCAAAACACACAACTCCCCCGCTTTTGCGGCCCGGTGCCACACCCAGGCAGGGAGGGCCGCGATGCATTTTTCCTGGACTGGTCCTCCAGTCTTCTCTATTCATTCCCTCCTTTCCCCCTTTTTGCGAGGACTCTGTTCAAGGGCATTGCTGATTCTCGTGGCTCCCTCATGGTCTCGGCAGCCTTGGTTCCCACTCCTGCTCCAACTGTCGTCGGAGCCTCCGAGCCCCCTGGGCTCTGCCAGGGACTTGCTGACGCAGGAAGGGGGTCAGGTACTACACCCGAATCTGCCCTCCCTATCCCTCATGGCCTGGCGGCTGAACGGGTCTCTCTAGCCTCTCTGGCCCTTCCGGAGGTCAAGGAAATCCTCCTTGCCTTGAGGAAGTACTCCACTAGGTGAGCTTACGCCTTTAAGTGGACATGCTTCTCCGTTTGGTGCTTGGAGCACCAGATCGACCCCTTCTCATGCCCGGTTCGGTGGATTCTCCAGTACCTCCTCCACCTCTTGAGGGAAGGACTGAAGTCAAACTCTGTTAGAGTTCATCTGAGCACCATATCGGCTAATCATCACCCTATTGAGGGAAAACCTCTCTCGGGGCAACCAATAGTCTCCTGCTTCATGCAAGGCCTTCTGTTATCCAAGCCGCCCTTCCGTTCCCCTCCGGCAGAATGGGACTTGAACATGGTGCTCACGCAGCTCACTCGTCCACCCTTTGAGCCGATGGCGATGTGTTCGCTCCGGCATTTGTCCTGGAAGGTGGTCTTCCTGGTGGCACTGACCTCAGCTCACTGAGTCAGTGAGCTTCAGGCACTCATGGCTGGTGCCCCTTACACCAGGTTTTATCGGAATAGGGTGGTCTTCCGGACACATCCTAAGTTCTTACCCAGTCGTGTCGGTCTTTCATCTCAACCAAGAGAGAGTACTTCTGATCTTCTTCCCGAGGCCCCACACCAATCAGGCGTCGGCAACTCTCCACACCCTCGACTGCAAGCGGGCCCTCGCCTTCTACTTGCAGTGTACCCAGATTCATCGTAAGTCTGACTGGCTCTTCGTGACCTACAATCCCAATAGGCAGGGACAAGCAGTCACTAAGCACATCCTCTGGGTGGCGGACTGTGTTGCGTTCACCCATGCGAAGGCGGGTGTCTCCCTGGATCGTCGAGTCACTGCACTTGGGGGTCCGAGCCAAAGAAGCCTTGGTGGCCTCGCTACACTCAGTACCCATGATGGACATCTGCCGGGCAGCAACCTGGTTTTCTACAAATACCTTCGCCGTCCACTACTGCCTGGAGGGGGAGTCCCACCGGGACAGCGCCTTCAGCCAGGCTGCACTCCATATAACCTGTTAGGAGGGGTATAAGCAACTCCTGCCCTCCAACCCTTCTTCACGGCTACCGAGGGCTTCACCCCGAGGACTCCGGGCTCCTTCAAACTTCGGCTTCTGCTTACGGCCTCGCAGAGGCGTTTTGGTTACAGGTTTGGTAGTCTGTAGCTAGGGAGTCCCATAAGTGAGGACTGACTTCCTGCTTGTTCCTAGAGAAAGCGTAGTTATTCACCTGTAACAGGTGTTCTCTAGGTGCAGCAGGAATCAGGCATCACTACCCTCCCGCCTCCCCTGATGAGTTGCTGAATTTGTCCTTCCCTTGCCATCTGCTTGGTAGGGCTCAAGCTAAGGGACCTGACTGAGCAAGATGGGATCCTTGGGTGGGAAGAGGACCACGCATGCGTGGTAGCAATCCAAAAGGTTTTCTTTGAAAGCTGGGGAATTGCTTCACGCGGGCACAGTCGGTGCTGACATCACCCATAAGCGAGGACTGATTCCTGCTGTCCCTGCCCTGTTGAACACCTGTTACAGGTGAGTAACTACACTGTTCCCAATGTCGAACATTTCTCTTGGCTTGTTCATTGCAGATATTGGGTTTGGTCTGGTAATCTTATTGTTAATGCTTGTTCTGTATTCTACCAGTTTATTTATATAAGATACTTGACATTTTTTGATCTTCTCCATCTCCTTTCTAGTTTTCTTTGCTGCCTTTTGATGTCACAAATGTCTTGTATGTACCACACTGCACTTTCTCTTCTCTCCTTATAAGATGGGATTCCATAAGGTGCTGTAGCTGCCTGACTCATCACTAAATTCCATTTGGTTATGAGTGTTTGTATCTGTTGTATCCGAGTGGAGCTGCGGAAGTATCTCTTCTAAAAATTCTTTTTTGTTGACTTTATGGAATTTCCTGGAATTGAAGTTGACTTGTCGACTTGCCTTGTATGAGATCCTCCTGTTGTATTTGGAATAGTAAAACATAGTGTGGTGGTCAGACCAAGGAAATTGTTGGATCTACACATCCGGCTTTACGCTGCAATTTTTCATCTGATGGAAGGAAAATAAGATCCAAGGTATTACCCTTTGTGTGCATGTGTTCTTGCACTATTTGGCAAAAATAGAGTGCTTCTATTGTGTCTATGAACCCTTGGGCATGGTTTGATCTGGTTGATGGAAGATTCAGATCACCTAGTATTGTGATTTTGTTGGGTGTTTTTGAAGCCTATAGATTCAAGTAGGCTAGATGGCTCCTTTCTGTCTGACGAAGGTGGTCTGTAAATTAAGCAAAACTGCAGACTTATTCTCTACCACTAATACATCCATATCTTAATACACTTCTGTTGATCCTTTTGTAGGTTTAAGTCCTTTTTAGCTACCGTGGTTACTTCTCCACCCCTCTTTTTTGCCCTTTGATGGTTGAAGATATCATAATCTTCTGGTTTTAGCTGGTTTATTAGAACTGTATCGTTGGTCGTGAGCCATGATTCTGTTATGAATAAGATGTCCAGGTTATTGTCAGTGATCATTTAACACTGGAATCTTATTCCTGATTGAATGTGGGTTGATTAATGAGCATTTGAGGGCAGGTGCATCTTTTTTATTGCTGATTTTGTCTTGCCCTGGCTCAATTAGATTGATTTGAATGAGACATTGCTTATGATCTGAATTATGAGACCAAGGCTTATAATTTCTCATCTCCAATCTGTATCGGTGGTGCGAATGTATGACTGGAATAGGATTATTGGAAGGTGAAAGGGCATGTGTCAAGGATGATAGTGTCAGAATTCCTAAAAGGTCTAGGGGCATTATTGCCCCCAGGAAGCATATTTTCAGAGTTCTTGGTCTGAAACTTAACTATACAGAAGGTTGGCTTGGCTTTAACTAAGATTGTAATGTGGACCCTACTTACAAAGCCCCTTTTGCTATTCAGTAATGTTTGCGTTTTAGTGCTGTTGCCTAACCGTGGGTAAATAACAAACAAGATTTATCTCATGAGTTTATGAAAACAGGAGATATATTATAACAAGGTTGCAATGCAATGTGTGCCTTTGAGTCAGTCCTGACTCCTGGCGACCCAGAAGCTCCTGGGTTTTCTTGGCAGTGTCACCGGAAGTAGATTGCCAGGCCTTTCTTCCGAGGCAATGGAGGTTTAAGTGACTTGCCCAAGGCCACAAGGAGTGCTTGTGGGACTCGAACCCTGGTTGCTTGGTTACCAAGACAGTGTTCTAACCACTAGGCTACTCCTCCACTCATAACAAGGTTAGGAAGATTGATTACCTATTGACGATACAAGGGATACTACTAAGCCCCTTGTGCAGTATATCCTCGGTAAACTGCATGTGAAATGGAGAGTAAATATAATATATGGACACCAAATCATGGTAATATATGTAATTATACCCATTACTCCAGGGTACATGGGGTATTTATAAGAAATGATTACTTTTTATCTACCACAAATTCGTTCTCCATGGTGGGAACCTCCGAAAAAGGTGTTAATTAAGCTTTCTGATCATACACCAATTTGGGTGGATTGGGAAATGGATAAAGTGGGTAAGGAGTGAATTTTTGGAGGTTAAATGAATCTTTGCTGTGGGACAAAAAAGGTATTGACTATGTAAGAGCACTTATTAAAGAATATTTGGAAATAAATCGTATGAGTGAGGTAGAGATGGGAATTGTGTGGGTTGCACTTAAGGCAGTGGTATGGGAGTGTTTAAGTGGGGTGGGGCGAGGAAAAAGAGGGGGTGGGAGAATGGAAAATTAGGATGCCTGGAAGTTTTGAAGATGATTCAAGGCACTGCCTTTGCAGGGCCCGCAGTTTTTTGAATTTTGTTTGCCTTATTTTACTTTAGTTTGCTTTATTTTACTTTGTTTTGCTTTTATTTTTATTTTCTGGCCTTAGTGTAGGTTTTTTAGCAGTGCTTTTTCTTCCTTCTTGGGCTTGGTTCTGACCAATTGTGAGCCTTTCCCAGAGGGGGAAAAAAAAAAAAAAGAAAGGAGGGAGGGATAAGAAGCAGCAGAGGGGAGAGGCGAACGAGAGCGGCTGTAGCACCTTGCCCATTCCAGCTAGGAGGGCACGGTTTGACTGCACTTTGCTTCTCTCTTCGGGCCTGTGCCAACTGGTGGGTCAAACAACGTTGACTAAGGTCTTGGTCTCCATGCTAGCAAGGCCGCAGTGTCTGGTTTGTGGGACCAGGCAAGGCACGGTCTGAGGGCATTTGTAGGGGGTGCGCTCAGGAGGCCACCGCAATGGAGCAGTCCCTGCAAGAAGAGCCAGAGCAGGGAGGCACTACTGTCCTGCCCACGGTTGAGCAGGTGGCAGCAGGGACTGTGCCTGCACCTCTAGAGCCAACCCTCTGGCTCCCAGGCCATTTTCAGACCATCCTTCTCTCAGGGATTAGCAGGAGGGGGGGGGGGGGGTCTCAGGGTTGTTTTCACCTGAGTTTGTCCTGCTGCTCCATCAGGCGTTTTGTTTGTGCCAGCAGGGGGCAGTGGGAACGCCTGCGACGTAGCAGAGCAGGAAGAGGCCGGGGAGTCCCGGTGAGGAGCCAGGGATACTCGAGTCGAAGCGCCCTAAGCCCACGGAGAAGGAGCAGGGGCGGTCTCTGTCTGAGGGGCTTGAGGGGGGGAAGACCGAGACACAGAGATGGATGTGGATGAAGAGCCTAGAGGAAGGCGAGATCCCTGAGCAGGAAGACCAAGCCCGGATAGTCAAGGTCTTTTGTAGAGAGGAGTTGTTGGCGCTTATCATGGAATCGTTGAAAGCGCTAAATATGCCGGAGGGGCCTCCAGCGGAGGAGACGACTTTGGAGGATCCTCTTCTGTGCGGTACAGAGAGCGCAGTCAGTTTTTCCCATACATAGGGTGATGAGACAGATTATCCAGGATGAGTGGGATCTGCCAGAGATTGGCCTTCATGGGGTCTAAGCTCATAACCTGCCTCTATCCCTTGGCGGATCAGGATAGGGAGCTGTTTCGGTCTTCAAAGATGGACGCGGCAGTGTCTGCTGTCACTAAGATGACAATTCCTGTGGAAGGGGTGGCGGCGCTGAAGGATGCACAGGATAGGAAGCTGGATGTGCTGCTGAAGCAGGCGTTTGATGTCAATGCCCTTTCCCTCCAAGCCTTCATTTGTGGAGCTTGGGTAGTGCAGGCCTGCCTCCGCTGGTCTCAGTGTGTACAGCAGCAGGAAGACCTGGACCAGTCGGGGGAGGCCTCCTGGTTGGAATCCGGGATGGCTTACCTGGCAGATATGATCTCAGAGGACTCTCCAAGAGTATGGCCTTGGTGGTGTCAGCCCGCCGTTATTTGTGACTTTGTAATTGGGCGGCCGATTCCTCATCCATGGCCCAGCTCAGTAATCTGCCCATAAGGGGAAAGCTCCTGTTTGGAGAAGACCTAGAGAAGTTGGTAAAGGAGGTGGGGGAGTCAAAGGGCGGCTGGCTGCCAGAGGACAAACGGAAACCGAGCCGGGGTGCCTCAGCCCCTAGAGGACAACATCGGGGATTTCGGTGTTTTCAACCCTCACGCCAGACCCCTATCCAGAAAGTTTGGTTTCCTACAAGGACGCGCAGGGGTTTTGAGGTTTTCGGGGAGTGGGGTGCGGATTCACGGCAGCTTTGTCTTCAGGACCTAAGAAAACCGAATGAATCTAGGAGGGCCCAGGTAGAAGTGCAGCTGGTGGGAGGCCGTCTGCAAGACTTCTACTCCGCCTGGGACCAGATCACCTCTGATCAGCGGGTACTAGAGGCCATCCAAGAGGGGTGTGCTCTTGAGTTCGCTCAACCGATGGGCAGCTTTTTCGTGCAGTCTCCATGCAAAGCGCAGGCCAAGGCGGTTGCAGTTTGATACACCTTGAAGTGATTGGTTCAGCTCAGAGCTGTGGTGCCGGTAGCTCGAGATCAGTACAGCTGCGGTTGGTACTCCATTTATTTTGTGCTAACAAAGATGTAGCATTCCATCCCATTCTCGACCTCGTGTGTAAATCGCTGTCTTCGGGTCCCGCATTTTCACATGCAGACCTTGCGATCTGTCACAGTGGTGGTCTGCAGTACCTGCACATGCCCATTCGGCTGGAGCATCAGCAGTTCCTCAGATTTGTGGTGCCCATAGGGCATTTTCATTTCTGGGTGCTGCCCTTCGGCCTCGTGACTGCACCACGCACCTTTACCAAGGTCATGGTGGTGGTAGCGGCAGCTCTGCACAAAGGAGGAATCCTGGTACATCTGTATCTTGACAACTGGCTCATTCGGGCAAAGTCCAGGGTTGAGAGTGAGTGCGCGCGCTACAGTCTGGGTGGCGCAGTTTCGGCAGAGCCTGGGTTGGGTAGTCAATGTGGCCAAGAGCCAATTGCACCCGTCTCAGGTCCTGAAGTACTTAGGAGCCCGTTTTAACATGCAAGCGGGGAGAGTCTTTTTGCCGGAGCTGCAAGCACAGGAGCTTCGGCATCTGGTACAGGAGTTTCTTGGGAGGCCAGAGCCCACTGCATGACACTACCTCCAACTACTTGGCAACATTGGCAGCCACTATCAATCTGGTACCGTGGAAGAGGGCGCACATGCAGCCCCTCCAGAGGTCCCTGCTCTGGCGTTTTTCACACCAGTCTTCTCCCCTGTCCAGACACTCCCCTGCCCGTGGGGGTCGGGAGGTCTAGAGATCCCTCAGATGGTGGCTCACGGGGGGGCATCTGGAGAGAGGGATGTCCCTCGAATCACCAGCCTGGGCTCCATTGGTGACAGATGCCAGTCTCTCCGGCTGGGGGGCCAATTGCAGTTTGCGCAGGGGCAGTGGAGTCTGAAGTAGGCTTGTTGGTCGATCAACAGGCTGGAGATGCGGGCAGCGGCCCTTGTGCTGTGGAGCTTCGAGGCGAGGTTGCAAGGGGTGGCAGTGCAGGTGCTTTTGGACAACGCAACAATGGTAGCCAACATCAACCGGCAGGGTGGCACGGGCAGTGCAGTCCTGGAGGTGGAAGCCAAGGCACTGATGGACTGGGTAGAAGTTCACCTCCAGGAGTTGGTGCATGTGGCAGGAGTTGACAATGTCACAGCAGATTATCTGAGTAGGGTGTGAGAAGACCCAGGAGAATGGGTGTTCAATCAGGAGGTGTTTGACTTGCTGGTGCACTTCTGGGGCGCGCACCGGTCATGGATTTGATGGCGAAGTTTGAGAGCGTCAAGGCAAGTCGGTTTTTGAGCAGAAAAAGGGAGAGAATGTCGGAAGGTTTGGACACCCTCGTGCAGCAGTGGCTGGCAGAGGGGCTCCTCTACATGTTCCCGCCATGGCCGCTCATAGGCCGGGTGGTGCAAAGAATCGAGGCCCATCGGGGGATGGGGATTCTCATCATCCCAGACTGGCCACTGTGTCCATGGTATGCAGACCTGGTGAGGAGTCTCGTGGATCAGCCATGGCGTCTTCCGGCATGAGCGGATCTCTTGTTGCACAGACCAGTACTCATGCCTCAGGTGGATCAATTCTTACTAATGGCCTGGCTCTTGAGAGGACGCGGCTGAGGAGGAAAGGCTATTTGGGACCGGTGATTTCAACGTTGCTGAAGGCAAGGAGGAGGTTTACTTTGTTGGCCTACATTAGGGACTGGTGCCTGTTCGAGGCATGGTGTGCCAGCAGGCAGGTAAGGCCTGCCTCGGCCTCTGTGCTTGTCATCTTGAAGTTCTTGCAGGCCAATTTCGACAAAGACTTGGCCACTAGTTCCTTGAGTACAGCTGGCTGCGATTGCCTGTTATCGCAGAAAGGTCCAGGGAATAGTGTTGGGCACGCTCCCAGATGTGGTATGCTTCTTGAGGGCGGTTCTTCATCTCCGTCCTCCGTGATGGGTAGTGGTTCCGCCGTGGGACTTCAATTTGGTGCTGATGGTGCTTTGTGGGGAGCTGTTTGAGCCTTTGGCTCAGACTTCTCTTAAGGACTTGACCCTTAAGACAATATTCCTTGTTGCCATCTGCTCGGCATGCCGAATTTCCGAGCTACAAGCCTTGTGCCGGGAGCTGTTCCTTACCTTTTCCAAGGAGGAGGTGGTACTACGTCCTGTTCCTCCTTTCTTGCCTAAGGTAGTTTCAGCCTTTCATGTAAATCAGACGGTGTCTCTGCCAGTATTGTCTGGAGCAGAGGAGCCTGGCACTCGCCATCCGCTGCGATTTTTGGACGTGCTGCGCATGTTGTGGCATTATTTGAAGTGTACTAAAGAGTTCCGTAAGTTGGATCGCCTCTTTGTGCTGTTTGGTGGTCGCGGCAAAGGTGAAACAGAGGCTAAGGCCTCTATTTCCAGATGAGCAGGGAGGCAATCTCGTCGGCGTATCTCAAGGACAGGCCCTGTGGCAATGGGATTGTGGGCACATTCTACAAGAGCACAAGTGGCTTCTTGGGCAGAGTACAGTTTGGTTCCGCCGGTGGAGATTGTCTGGACATTCAGTCTGCCGAGGATGCTTGCTTCAGTTCGGCAATGCTCCGGGCCGGTGCAGCAGGTCCCTCCCATTCTGATTAACTCCCCTGTTACATCTCAGAAGTTCGGGACTGGACAGGATAAGTAAGACAAAATTAGACTTGCCTGCTAATTGTTCCTTGAGGAACTCCAGTCCAGTCCTGCATCCCACCCGTTTAGCACTTGTCAGGATATTGGCTTGCAGCAGGTTGGAGGCTGGTCTCTCATATATAGTGCTTGAGTTCAGGGCCTGGTAGGGTCATGGTAAGTTCTCGCACCCTGGGAGTGAGGGGAAGAGGGTCCTCTTCTCTGGGGCATGAGGGGACTTTGTCTATAGTTCTAGTCAGAGTGTTAAGTATTGTTGTTCTTAACTACTTATTTGTTGCTCCTGTGAGTCTGCTTTGTCAATAGGTTACTTGACAGAAGGGGCTGTGCTCGCTCTGTTAGTACTACTGTCATCAAAAGATGACGTGCTCAGTCTCCAAGCTGCTGGAAGAGATGCATTACTCAGGTTCGGGATTGGATTGGAGTTCAAGGAACAACAATTAGCAGGGTTCGTCATCTGGGGACGACATACGTCCATATCAGGCACAGCCACGTTTGTGAAATCACGTCTGCACCTGGACGTGCCTGCATTGTTTTCGGACATTCTGGCTTAAACAACCCAGATTGCACTTGGACGTCCATTCTAAAATTCCACACTACATATGGATGTAAAAATCTTGACAAAACTCTTAGGACAGAAGCTGACCTTGGTAATGCCACAACTAGTTTATATTGATGAATCTAGATTTTTTTTTCCAGAGTTTCAGCTATAGACAACATTAAGCGTATCCTACAGGTGATTAGGATAATGGAGCGGACCTGGCTTTTGGTGGTGATTGATACAGAAAACCTTTGATAGGGTGTAATGGTCTCTGTGGGAGATACTTCATTTGGTGGGTTTCGGAGATAATTTTATTACATGTGTGGAAATTGAAAGATAATTTGCAGATAGTCTGAATACATCCGTTTGGAAAGGGAAATGTATCAGGGCTGCCCACTTTCTTCTCTTTTTTTGTTTTGTTTTCCCTCTACCCTTTTGCAACTAAAATTAAGTCTCTTGTTGACATTAAGGGGATAGGGAGAGCAGTTTGGAACATAAGATTTTGTTGTTTGCGGATATCTTTGTGCTTTGATCTTGACATTTTAACTTGACTTCTCACACATCTTTTTCTAACTGTTGCCAACCTACTGGGGACTTTTGAAATACTTCAGTCCAGGCCTATTTCATTCCTGATTGGAACATGGTAACTGACTGCCAGCTCAATTGTGGATGTCCTTTAATTTTAGTTATTGTATTTTAGATAGCTACTCAGACTTTTGCACATCTCTCTTATCACCGCAGCCATTTAAAACAAGATAAGTAAATAATCAAATGAGTCTAAAATGTATCTATTTTATTTTATTCTCCAACTATTTAGTTTTTATCCCTCTCCTTCACCTGATAGAATTTTGCCCTCCAACACTCTATTTCTTAGGTTGGATTTACATCTCCATTTTCTTATGGCTCCACACCACTTTTTCTTCCTTTTTCTGACATTCCCTAACCTTTTCCCCATATACCATCATCCTCAAATCCTGTTTTTAATGTTTCTCAATGTGTTATTACACGTGGAAGTTTATTACCATATTGTTTGTCAGTTATATGAGTATTGGCTTAACTATATTTTGCATATATCATTTTGGTCTTAATCATATTTCTTAATTATTTATTCATGTTTTTGATATTGATATAGTTAAGATGCACATTTTTATATATATGTTTACTGGTTTTATGCATGTTTAATTCATTTATTTTATTACTTATGTTTTTAATGTTACTTTGAGGTTTGTTTCCCCCTGAAGGAAGCCCGATTGGTCGAAACGCATCAGGGATCAAAGACCCCTGAAGAAGGGGAGGAGGAGTGGCACTATATGTAAAAACTACTATTAAAGCTTTGGAATTACAGAGCTTAAAAGGGAGAGAGTAGGCATTGTAGGTTAAACTAGAAAGAGGGAAAGAGAAATCTATTTGCATTGGAGTGATATACAGACCTCCCTCACAAGAGGAAGAGGTGGACAGAGTTAATTGAAGACATATGCAGCATTGCTAGGAAAGGGGAAGTGCTACTAATAGGAGACTTCAATATGCCAGATGTTGATTGGCACATTCCTGCTGCAGTATCATCTAGAAGTAAGGAGATCCTGGATTCTCTACAGGGAGAACTATTTAGGCAATTGGTAACAGACCCCACACGTAAAGGGGCCATACTGGACTTGGTGCTTACCAATGGTGAAAGTGTTTCTGATGTTGTAGTGGGAAATCATTTTGCATCCAGTTATCACCAGATGGTGCGGTTCAGTATTAGGACTAGGGCTGTTAGAATCCATTCCAAGGTGAGGATCTTAGACTTTAGGAAGACTAACTTTGCGAAGATGGGCCAATACCTCAGGGAGTCGTTAGTGGGATGGGAACAGCTGGGAGATGTAGAAAAACAGTGGGCAAAACTGAAAGGGGGTATTTTAAAGGCAACCAACCTTTTTGTTAAAATGGTAAATAAAGGCAAAAGGAACAGGAGACAGCTATGGTTTTCGAAGGAAGTAGCTGAACAAGTGAAGAAAAAGAGGGAAGCCTTCATGAAATACAAGAGATCAGAGAGGAAGACAGGCATCTGTATTTGGAAAAACTTAGAGAAGCTAGCAAAGTAGTCAAGAAGGCAAAGATTCAAAAGGAGGAGGAAATAGCCAATGCAATAAAATGGGGGGATAAGACATTTTTCAGATATATTAGTGAGAAGAGGAAGGGCAAAAGTGGTATTGTCAGACTCAAGGGTGCAGGGGGGGAATATATAGAAGCTGATAAGGATAAAGCAGAATTGCTTAACAAATATTTTTGTTCTGTGTTCACAGATGAAGAACCAGGAGCAGGACCTCAGAAAACACCCACAAATAAGAACAGAAGCGAGGGACATCTTGAACTATTTTCAGAAGACTGCGTTCGTGAGAAACTAGCTCAACTTAAAGTAGACAAAGCGATGGGACCGGATGGGATACACCCTAGAATACTGAGGGAACTTGGGGACGTTCTAGCAACTCCACTGACTGACCTTTTCAATGCCTCGTTGGAGTCGGGAGTGGTGCCAAAGGACTGGAGAGAGGCTCATGTGGTGCCTTTACACAAAAGCGGAAGTAAGGATGTGGTTGAAAACTACAGGCCGGTTAGTTTAACTTCGGTGGTGAGTAAATTATTGGAAACGCTGCTGAAAGAGAAAATAGTGAGGTTTCTGGAGTCCAGTGGATTACAGGATCCGAGGCAGCATGGATTCACCAGAGGCAGGTCTTGTCAGACAAATCTGATTGATTTCTTTGACTGGGTGACCAGGGAGTTGGACCGAGGGAGAGCTCTAGATGTGGTGTATTTAGATTTCCGTAAAGCCTTTGACACTGTTCCTCACAGGCGACTTATAAACAAACTGAGCACCCTAGGGATGGACCCTAAAGTTACTGCTTGGGTTAGAAATTGGTTGGGTGGGAGGCGACAGAGTACAAGTAAATGGAGCTCACTCTGAGGAGAAGGATGTTACCAGTGGTGTGCCCCAGGGATCTGTCCTTGGTCCGATTCTTTTTAACATCTTTGTTAGTGATATAGCGGAAGGGCTGTCGGGTAAGGTTTGCCTCTTTGCGGATGATACCAAAATCTGCAATAGAGTAGACACCCAGGAAGGGGTAGATAACATGAGGAGGGATCTAGCTAAGCTTGAATGGTCTAGAATTTGGCAGCTGGGATTTAATGTTAAAAAATGTAAGGTCATGCATTTGGGCAGCAGCAATCCAAGGGAGCAATACAGTATAGGAGGTGAAGTACTTTTGTCCACTAAAGAAGAGCGGGACCTAGGCGTGGTTGTGTCTGATGATCTTAAAGTAGCTAAACAGGTAGAAAAGGCGACAGCAAAAGCTAGAAGGATGCTTGGGTGCATACGGAGAAGAATGGCTAGCAGAAAAAAGGAGGTGATAATGCCTCTGTATAAGTCTTTGGTGCGACCTCATTTGGAGTATGGTGTGCAATTCTGGAGACCGCACCTTCAAAAAGATGTGAACAGGACGGAGTCGGTGCAGAGGGTTGCTACTAAAATGATTAATGGGCTTCTTTATAAAGCATATGAGGACAGACTTAAGGATCTTAATATGTACACCTTAGAGGAAAGGCGGGATAGAGGTGATATGATTGAGATGTTTAAATACCTCCGTGGCATAAATGTTCAGGGAGAGAGCCTCTTTCAATTGAAAGCAAGTTCTGCTACGAGGGGACATGGGATGAGGGTGAAGGGAGATAGATTCAGGAGTGATATGCGGAAATATTTCTTTACGGAAAGAGTAGTGGATCCATGGAATAGTCTCCCAGTGGAGGTGGTAGAGATGAGGACAGTAACTGAATTCAAAAAAGCATGGGACCAACATAGAGGATCTCTAAAGGTAAAAAGTGGACTGTTGTAGTTGTTATGGAAGGACAGACTAGATAGGCCATGTGGTCTTTTTCTGTCATCATGTTTCTATGTTTGATAGCCAGTGTGTGTACCAGCTCTCATTTTTTCACCTCATGGCATGGCTGCTGAAAGCTTAGTGTTACAGGATCTTAACCTTACTCAGGAGGTAAAGGAGATCCTCTTAGCCTCTAGAAAGCTATCCACCAGATGTTCTTACACTTTCAAGTGGCGTAGATTTTCTGTCTGGTGTTCACAGAAGGACCTTAATCCCTTATCGGCTCCAGTGGAGGCGCTCCTCCAATATCTCCATCTATCCTCGTCCGGACTCAAGACCAACTCAATAAGAGTTCACCTGAGGGCAATCGCAGCTTCTCACCATCTCCTGGATGGACAACCAATTTCCTCACAGCTGCTTGTGGCGCGCTTCATGAGATCTCTCTTGCTCATCATATCTCCCATCAGATCACCACCAGTGACCTGGGATCTCAATGTTGTTCAAAGGGCAGCTTGAGATGTTGCCCTAGAACACTTCCTTGTTGCACTCACTTCAGCTAGACGCATTAGTGAGCTACAGGCTTTGGTGGCAGACCCACCTTGCACACAGCTCCACTATGACAAGGTTGTCCTAAGGACTTGCCCCCATTTCATACCAAAGGTGGTGTCTCCTTTCCATTTGAATCAGTCTACCTTCCTGTCTTTTTTTCCTAGACCACAGTCTAGGGCAGAGGCAACCCTCCATACCCTTGACTGCAAACGTGCCTTGGCATTCTATCTTCAAAAGGATAGCAGAGCACCGTAAAGGCTCTGTTATTCCTCCCCTTTGATCCCAGTCACTTAAGATTACCAGTATCCAAATGTACTCTTGCTAAATTGATGGCAGATTGCATCTCATTTGCTTATGGCAAAGCAGGACTATTTTTTTTATTTAGTAAGGACTTATATATACCGCTCCTTCCAGCGATCAGAAGCGGTTTGATTACAAGTACGGGATTTGTCATAAATTACAGACAGAATTGTTTGGGGATTAGATAGAGAGATCAGGGGGAATACACAGCACACATATGCGGGTCCATATAAAGACCTTAGCTATTATCATACATTTACACAGGTACTAACCACCATCTATTTACATTTGTACATAATTTACATTTGTACATACAGCAATTCAATTTCTTTTGTCCTTTTGGATTTTCATCTGGTATAATGACAATTGAACAGGTGCGTCTTCAGTTGTTTTCTGAAGTTGCTTATGTCTTTAATTTCTCTCAGCTCGTGTGGGAGCTGGTTCCATAACGTGGGGGCAGATAAGGAGAACGCTCTGCGACTAGTACTGACCTTTGCGTGCCTAAAGCTGTTTGGAACTCTTAGTGTGTCAGAGTTAATGGTTCTCCTGCTTCTGGTTGTAGGTTGCATGGAGATCAGGGTGGAGAGGAATGAGGGGGCCAGGTTGTGAATTAACTTGAATGTAGTTACCAATGTTTTGTATTGAATCCTTGCAACGACTGGAAGCCAGTGTAGTTCCATCAATACAGGTGTGATATGTTCAGTGACGCTAGTTCTCATGATGATCCTTGCTGCTACGTGTTGGGCCATCTGTAATATGTTGGTTGTTTTCCTTGGTAGACCCTGCAAGATGGCGTTGCAGTAGTCCAGGTGGGGCATGATGAGAGCCTGAGCAACTGATCGGAAATCGCACGGATCTAGTACGTCCCGCAGGGGTCGTAGCACTTTAAGCTTGTGGAAGATGGCTTTGTTGGTGTTGTTGAGGTGTTTTTCCATTTTCAGTTGGTTATCAATTGTGACTCCCAGATATTTTATTTCTTTCTTAGTATTGTATGTATTGTTGCACAATGTGATTGTTGGAGGTGGTTCGAATCCCAAGGTATTTGATATAAACATTACTTTGGTCTTCTTATGATTAATCGACATGTTATTTTGTTGTAGCCATCCCGACATCTCTCCCATGCAGGTTTCAAGCTGGGCGTAGTTCGGGTCGATGGTCTCTAGTTGGGTGTACAGCATGATATCGTCTGCGTATATGTGGTAGTTTTATGCCATATTTCCTGAATATTTCACTGAATGGTTGCATGTAAATGTTAAAAAGTAGCGCCGAGAGTGCCGAACCCTGAGGAATGCCTTGTGTTTGGATGAACGGTTCAGCTTTCTCTCCGTTGAACTGGACCTGTGGCTTTCTGCCCGTTATATAGGAGGAGAACCATTTCAAGGCGGTTCCTAAAATTCCAATTGATTCCAGCTTGTTCAGGAGGGTTAAGTGATGGACAGTGTCAAATGCAGCGGATATGTCGATGAAAATGAGGATAAACATTTTCTTCCTGTCTTCCAGCCCCTTGAAGGTCATGTCACTGCCCATAATGTTCGTGCCATGGCTACCTCAATGGCAAATCTATTCTCTGTAGCCATTGATGAAATCTGCAAAGCAGCATCTTTGTCTTTGGTCCATATCTTTGCTGCTCATTACTGTCTAGACAAGGACTCCCGCTGGGATGCCATGTTTGGTCAAGCTGTTCTCCAGTACCTCTTTCAGGCTTAGGACAACTCCTACCCTCCGTCCCGGAATGATACCAGACATCTATAGAGATTTCATGACCTTCTGAAGCCTACTCTGAGGCAAACCTACTGATTCTGGGATAATTTCTCTGGGATCTAGCGAGTCCCATATGTGAAGACTACATTCCTACTTGTTCCTGGAGATAGCGTAGTTACTCACCTGTAACAGGTGATCTCCAGGAACAGTAGGAATTTAGTCTTTACAACCTACCCTCCTCCCCTAGGAGTTGTAGATTTCTTCTCTTTTTCTCTGTTTCAAACTCAACTAAGGTGGGAGAGTTGGGAAGGCAGCGATGCAGGTGCAGTGGGATGCTCCCAAAAGCTTTCCTACTGGACGCTGGGGAGTGTTCCCGCACGGGCTCGGCCAGTACAGACGTCGCCCATAAGTGAAGACTAAATTTCTGCTGTTCCCGGAGATCACCTGTTACAGGTGAGCAACTACTCTTTCTTCTTATTTCCTCTGGGGTCATCTTTGACTCCTTCCTCTCCTCCTCTACTCATATCCAGCAGATAGCTAAAACCTGTTTTTTTATAACATTAACAAAATTTACCCTTTCCTTTCTGAATACACTGATAATACTTATCCACTCTTTAGTCACCTCCCATCTTGACTATTGTAACCTTCTCCTTGCTGGTCTCACTCTTATCTCTCCCCTTCAATCTGTTCACAACTTTGCTGTGTGGCTAATATTCCGCCAGCCACAATATACTCCTAAACCCCTCTTTTCAAATCACCTCATTGGCTCCCCATCCGTTTCCATAGGCAATTCAAACTTTTCCTTCTGACCTATAAATGAATTCATTCTACTGCTCCTCACTACCTTTTCTCTCTCCTCTCTCCCTGCACCCCTCCTCTTGAACTCTGCTGTTCCTCTAGCTTACTCCTCCTAGTTCTTTTGTTCCACCGCCAACTCCAGACTTCGATTTTTTGACCTTGCTGTTCCTTTTTCCTGAAATGAACTACCTAAATCTGTACATCAGGTTTCATCTCTGCCACTTTTCAAATCCATGCTAAAGGCTCATCTCTTTGAGGCTGCCTTTGGATCCTGATCCCTTGTTCTTGTCTCCTTACCTTTCCCTGTTTGTACCCCTGTTCTCAACTATTGTACTGTCTGTCTTGATTAGATTGTAAGCTCTGGTGAGGAGAGACAGTCTTTCATGGGTATCTGTGCAGCGCTGTGTATGCCTTGAAGCGTTATATAAATGATTAATAGTAGTAGTTTGGAAGCCATGTTTTTCAATGACTGTGATAATGTGGGAGTTGAAAGCTTCTGATGCCGAGTTCAAAGTTAACTGTGGTAAAATTCAGGTTATAGATGTGGGGGTTTGAAGGGATGGGAGGACTGCACTCTGTTGCTGCCTTTCCATTTTACTGGGCTAAGTGCTCAATTCGATATTTAGGGGCCCAAATTGGAACAGATTTAAATAAATTGTTTGAATGTAATTACGTAGCATCATTTAAGAGATTGAAGGAAGATATTAGATGGCATGATTGGCTGCCTTGGGTGGGGTAGGATAGCGATGGTAAAGATGAATAAACTCCCTAGGCTATTTCAGTTTTTGCCCATAGGGATCCCAAGGGAACTATTACTACAACTACTAATTTGTATAGCGCTACAAGGCATATACAGTGCTGTACATATACATGTAAGAGACAGTCCCTGTTTCCTCAGTATGGGTGGGTGATATACAAAGGTGGGAGGTCTTTAGGTTCATTTGAGACAAGATCCTCTGATCAAAAAGAGAAGGGGGGCTAGCCATGTCATGCCATACTTGTGGTGGTATTATCTGGCAGCTCAATTAAGACGCATTATGGATTGGAAATGGGAGGGTCCCTGAAACTTGGGTTTGAGAAAGAGGAATGGAGAGAGGGGAACTTAAATGGTTGCCCTGGCTTTCCAAGTTGAATATATAGAAAGAGGTAGATAATCTGTTTTCCAGACATCTATTAAATATGAGGGAAATGCCTAGAAGTAAGGGATTGCAGGAGGTGGTTTGTAGCTGAGCTCCAATAAGTGTGGAATTGGGAGAGGTTTTAAGAAGGGAGAAAAGCTTCTACGACATGTGAGAGGAGAGGGGGCTTGTATATCTTAATCGGGTGTGGGAAAATGAGACTAATATAATTTCAGGAATTGCAGGAGCAGTATGACCTTGCTATAATGCAAGTTGAACATTACTTGAGAAGTTTAAAACAAGTTGAGGAAGTCTAGGAAAGGGTCAGGATTGAAGGGGGTGATTGTTCTTTATAGTTATCTGTGGGGCACAGGTAAAAGCTCCTAGAAAAGGCAGAGTTCATGGTGGATTGGAAGAGGGATTTGGGGGGGGGGAGAGATAACCAAGGGATGATGGAAACAGGTCTTGAGGGAGATGGGGAAATGCTTGATTACTACTTAAAAATACTATATAGATGGTATCTGAATCCGGTGAGGCTTTCACCAGGTTTTTTTTTTTTGGATGGGTTCAGATAGATGGTGGAGAGGGTGTAGTCAGTGGTAATTTTCTGTGCATTTGGTGGTTGTGCCAGAAGGTGGTCAACTTTGAGCTCATGTGTAGGGAGGAATTAAGATTATGCTCACTTACAAAATATGGCTTTGATTAAGATGGGTATGATATGTTTGTGTGGGGCATTAGAGTGAATAAAGAATTTTAAAAAATAAGGCGTTAAAAACAGGACACTCTATAAAACTGACCAACAAATTGGAAGCAATTTTTTTTTTACACTGCACATAATTAAGCTGTGGAATCTGTTGGAGGTTATGGTTGTGAAGATGACAACCATAGTGGGATTCAAGAGGATTGGACAAGTTTATGGAAGAAAAGTCCATAAAATTATTAGGGAAAGGAACCTTACTGGACCAGAACTGAGCTGGGTCGGTAGGAATTTACAGTTGTGAGGGTGCTCCCAGTGCTGGAAGGTGGTGTGCATGTGCTGGTGAAAGTACCACCTTGCTCTGTCATATAGACGTGCCTGCTTGTTTCTATAAGAACTGCCATGCAGCTGCAGGTGTGTGCCCCTTTCTTTGCTGATTTGGCCCAGTTTTGCTTTTGATAGCTATTTGCCGTGATGCCTAAAAGTCCTAACCAAATGGAAGAACAAAGGGAAAACATCTTTGTCTGCTGTGCCAGCACATGTGGAATTGCAGGGTCCCATGTATAAGTACTTGGTTACTGGAGCCCCCGTTCCTCAAGTACAGTCTTCTGTTCTAATGTATTCATCTCCCTCTTCTGTCTGGGGTATCGTGGAGTACCATCACTAGGAACAGTTTTGCTGAAAGTTTTATACAGTTTTCTGCTCCGGTGATTTCATCTGTCATCTTCGGATGTTACACTTGTGGACATATGAAATATGATATCTCAAAATATATCCGAGGAAATATGGGAGCAGGTTTTGATGTTCTTGCAAGAAACTGTCCCTTTGTAAGCTGCGCATGATAGAATTTCTACAATTGCAATTTCAGTTGGATAAATTGTGTGCTCATGGATGCTCTACAGGACTCCAGTAAAGGAAATTATCAGTAAGTAAAATTTCACCTTCCTAGAATGCTAGGAATCATAAGGAAAAGAATGGAGAATAAAACCAAGGATATTATGCTGCTGTATTGTTCCATGTTGCAACTGCACCTTGAATATTGTATACAATTTTGGTTGCCATATCTTAAAAGAGATATAACAGAATTAGAAAAGGTACAGAGAAGAGCCACCAAAATGGTAAAGGGGATGGAAGGATCTCTACAAGGAAAGGCTTGAAAGGCTTAAAAGGTTAGGGCTCTTCAGCTTGAAACAAAGATGACTGAGGGGGAGATATGATAGAGGTCTATAAAGATAATGAAGTGGAATGGGTAAACACATGGGGGGTTTTCTCCTTCAAAATATAGAAAGACTAGGACATGCAGTGAAGCTACAATGTATTCCATTGAAGATTTTTATAGGAGAAAATATTTCACTCAATGCATATTCAAACTAGAAGCCATTACTGGAGGATGTAGTAAACGCTGGATACTGGGCTTGATGGACCTTGGTCTGACCCAGTATGGCATATCTTATGTTCTAATACCTCACATACAGATTAAGGTATCACGGGACAAAGCACTCGAAAGAGAAGAGTGGAATGAGTAAATGTAGATTGGTTTTCTACTTTTTGAAGTAATATACAGGCATAAGGGACATGCAGTGAAGCTACAATGTAGCACATTTAAGACAAATCTGAGAAAATATATATTTTTTTACAGACTATTTCAATTTTTTTTTTTTAAATTTATCAACCAGTACAAACAGTACACATCAACAGAGAATTATTTTAACACTCTTCATCCCCCACCACATCTCCGAACCTGTCCATATCCACATCATTAACCTGGTTACATTTATCATTTTTGCCCCTCAACAACCACCTCTTACTCCCTCCCCCTACTTTGCCAGATTCCTCCCTTAACCCTGCCTAGTTATTCTCTACCCACCTTATATATTTCCCCCACACCTTTTGAAACGTTGGTGACCGATTATTCTTCATTGCTGTTAATTTACTTAACAGGTGCACCTGAGCTAAGTATGCCCTATATTCCCCCATTTGGGGAACTGTGTTCTGTTGCCATCTTCGGGCAATCAACATTTGGAAGGTAACACCCCAAACTAAGAAACATCCCTTCTTCTTTATTCAAGTTCCCTGGTTGTAATCCCAGCATTGCCACCGCCAGTTGCAGCGGGACCTTCCTCTCCAAAATCATACTCAACAGCTGAAACACCTCCTCCCATACTTTATTCACCAGCCCACATTGTCACTATACATGGAGATAGTCCCCCTTCACCCCACATTCCCGCCAACATTCATCATCCCCCAGTTTGTACATGCGGTACATTTTGTCCGGTGTCAAGTGCCACCTATACATTTACTTTATAGTTATTTTCAATGAGATTGGCCGCTAGCAGTCCCTTATATCTGTTGCGGAAGATATTTCCCCACTGAGCCGCATCCCAACATTCCCCCAACATCTTGTTCCCAATGAACCTGAAAACCACCCTTATAGCCCTCTCTCTCTCCATCATATTATAAAATTTAGTCACAATTTTCTTCCTTTGCCCCATTAATACCATTTTTTCAAGTTCTGTCAGGTCCCCCCGTAACTCTGGTATTACCTCGTGTCTTAAATAGTGACAAATCTGTGTGTAGTGGTACCTATCCGCCTTCACTAGGCCATATTGTTTCTGAACCCTTTGAAAATCTACAGTCTTCCTCCCCTCCAAAATCTGCCCTACATAAGTCAGTCCCTTCCTTCACAAATTCATTCAGTCTCTCCGCTATGGCCTTGTCCCCTCTTAGTGGACCCCTTTACTCCTCTATCATCTAATGGTCCAACTGACACACTCACAGGTTTTTTGCTAAGGATGTACTTGGAAAAAAGTCTTTATTATGCGTTTTTGCTTCCACAGCAAGCTTCTACTCAAATTCTCTTTGCCTGATTTATCAATGCCTTGCATTTAACTTGCCAGTGCTTGTGTTTCAGTTTGTCATTTGGCTCTTTTCCATTTCTTGAAAGATGCTTTTTTGGCAAGAGCAGCCTCTGACCTTACCTTTAAACCATGCTAGCAGGTTTTTTTTTTACTTCCTTTCACTTTTCTTAAAGCATGGAATAGAGCTGATCTGGGCTTCCAAAATGAAAGAAAAAATTATAAAGGACAAAATTACTGAACACGTAGATAGTCATAGCTTAATGGGAGAAAGCCAACATGGATTTAACCAAGGAAAAGGAAAGTCTTATCTTACTAATCTGTTATAATTTTTTTGAAGATGTGAACAAACATGTAGACAAAGGCGAGCTGATCGATATAGTGTCTGGATTTTCAGAAAGCCTTTGACAAGGTACCTCATGAGAGACTCTTGGCGAAATTAAAAGTCATGAGATAGGAGGAAGTGTACTATTGTGGATCAGGAACTGGTTAAAAATTAGAAAGCAAAAGGTAGGGCTAAATGGCCAATTTTCTCAATGGAGAAAGGTAAATAGTGGAGTACACTCAGGATCTGTGCTGGTCCTGCTGCTTTTTAGCATATTCATAAATGACCAGGAAATGGGAACAAGTGAGGTGATCAAATTTGCAGATTAATTTTTTTTTAATCATCTTTATTCAAAGAGGTATTACAACAGTCCATATAAGCAAAACCCTCAAATTGTGTTGTCTTAATGTTGTTAAATACTCTCATGTTAAATGTTGTAAAACACCCACGTTAAATGTAACCCAATTGTGATGTGATGTAACCACTTTAATTGTAGGATAAGGTGGTATACAAGTACGTCTAAATAAAATAAAAAATAAATAAATACAGTATATTCTTCTATTATCCCTGTAAGGGCTTGTAATCTCCCTGTTTACATCAAAAGACCGATAAGTATGATACCCCTTAAGTTACATTCATATCCAATTATAACAATTACATAAACATTAACTCAAAGATAAACTATAACGAACATGCTCAGTGATGTGGTTACCATGGCTTCTGCAGTTCTCCCCTTCCCCCACTCTCAATTCAGCTGCCTTCCTTTACAGGACAATTGTAATTCTCTCGTTCTATCCCCTGACATCTTACTCAGGGCTCCCATATCTTCCACCACTGCTCTCCTTTGCCATACAATTCATATGTAGTTTTATCAAATTTCATCGTTTTACCCACTTTTACCCACCAGTCCTCTATTTTTGTCACCCCCCACCCAGAACTTTCCACTTCTATGCCAGAGTGACCTGTCCCCTCAACATTAGTTTTGCTTGGAGAATACATTTGTAATTCTCCTATCACATCTAATCATAAAAGGCACTTTCCTGCTTCCAGTAAACGTGCTTTCCCCTACGACCTCTCCTACCTTTTGTGAAATTTTGTGCCAGTACTGCTGAATCAGGGTGCACTCTCACCACACATGAAAGAAAGTTCCTATCCCCTCACAGCCCTGCTGCCAGCATAACTCTGAACTCCTCCTCTGGCAATGATATAATTGTTGTGGGGTTACATAGGTGCGATGAATTACCTGCAGCTGTGTCTGCCTCCATGTCATCACTAGTGTACACTTAGTGTACCTCTATACTTATTTGTTCCCACTCTTCCTCTGATAACTATGTAGCCACTGGTGCCGTATACCCACCCCTTCCAGCTAAGTGCTCGCCGTGTTTTGTAAGAACCTATTATATACCTTGGAAAGCATACCTTTCATCTGATTCCCTTTAAAGATGCACTCAAGGCACGTGAGGCGCTTAGTCAATTGCTCCACCATCCCTTTCCACATTATGAAGTAGCGGAATTGAAAAAATAATAGGGGGCCCTTCTTTGTAACTTGCCTTCTAATTCGCAGTGCGCCATACATATGCCCTCAATCATATTGGAGAATCTTCTTACACCTCTCTTCCATGTCTTTGATCAGTCCCGCAAATACTAGGCCGCAAAAGGGCTGAAGTATTTTACCCTTGATTCTTTAGATGGCATAGGGGGGTAAGGGTTCCTTGCTTATTTTGTGCCTGCACCGTTCCTCTTAAAGGGTTCGGGAAAGAGTGTGGCGAAACCTCTCGTCTCCCTGCCAGATTTGCTTCCCCCCCCCCCCCATGCCTAGCCAACCAAACAAGCTGGGTAGTACCCACTGGTGTTCTATATCCACCCATGGAACTTCAGCTGATTGCAGATGATATACCCTCTGGGCTCTTAGGATAGCCGCATGGTAATATTGGCCCAGGATTGAAAACTCCCAAGTTCGAGAGGCGTGCCCCCCCCCCCCCCCCATGAATTTCAAAATTGTTTTTCCCAAGACGATAAGATTTTGGATAGGATTGAAATGGACAGCTGGGGGGGGGGGGGGAACCACCCAACACTTTGGTATTATACTCATTTTCAGTGCCGCAACTATTCCTATCCAAATCAGATGGAGTTCGGGCCAAATCTTAAGCTGTCTCTCGACAGTCATGGACATGGTGCCATAGTTTAATCGAAACAGATCGACTGGATCACTACTAATTTCTATCCCTAGATACTTTATTTTCTGCTCTGTCCAGTGGAAGGGGAAGTCTGATAGAGACTTTCTGGATATTCCCCCTAGGTTCATTGCTTCCGTTTTACTAAGATTGATTTTGAATCAGATCATCCTCAAAAAGGAATGAATCACCCACATAAACTCCGGAAGCAACTCCTGAGGTTCTGTCATGAAAACAAACGTGTCGTCGGCAGAGAGTAAGATTTTATGGGTGTTTTTGCTTATTGTGACCAGACAGATTTTGGAGTTTGTTCTGATCTGCATCGCAAAAGCCTCTATAACCAAAAAGCATCGGAGACAGTGGGCATCCTTGTCTTGTGCCTTTGTATAATTCAAACCTGACGGAACTTTTCCCATTGACACGCTACCTTTTGGAGAGCTATACAAAGCGAGTAGCCTAGTGGTTAGAGCAACTGCATAGTACCCAAAGATCAAGGGTTCAATTCCCACTGGCACTCCTTGTGACTTTGGGCAAGTCACTTTACCCTCCATTGCCTCAGAAGAAAAGGCTGGCAATCTACTTCCAATGATACATTGCCAAGAAAACCCAGAGGTAGCTGGGTTGCTATGAGTCAACACGGACTCGATGGCACTAAAAAAACAAAAAAAAACCAAAGCTTGAATCCCTTGAATAAATTAGTTTTATGATAAATTTCTCAAGCATCACAAAAAGAAACCCCCATTCCACCCGGTCCCGAATACCTTTTCGGCATCAAGCACCCAGCAGAGCATGGGCAATCTCCTGTATTTCTTGCAAAATATCCACCGCCTTCCTTACCATATTGGAGCTAAGCCTGCCTTTAACAAATCCTGCTTGATCTGGGTGAACCAATTTCGGAAAAGCCTTCCTAATCTTCGTGCCAAAAGTTTTACGAACTTTGTACTGCAGTTTATCAACACGATGGGTTGATAATTACCACAATGCTCCCTTAGGCTTCCCCCTTCTTTAGGAAGCACAATTATATTTGCCATTTTCATTATTTTTGGTAAGGATTCTCCTTGTAGGGCCTTAGAAGATATTCTTGCTAAGATGGGGGCGACATCCTCTCGCATTGTTTAATAATATTCGGCTGGGTACCCATCCTCCCCTGCAGCCTTCCCCTTGGGTAACAAGGTTATTACATCCCTCACCTCCTGCGAACCTACTGGTCGGCCGAGGCTTTCTGCTTCCACTGCCTCTAATTTTGGGAGATGCAGGGGGGCCAGATAGGCCTCCAGATTTCTTTTGGTTACTATGGATTTGGCAATATATAACTGTTGATAAAACTCCTGGAATGCATTACATATTTTAGTAGTGCACTCCTTCTTTCCCCCCGGTCCCTAGACTTCTGCAACCCTGTGGATCTGTCTGCTGCTTTTTCAGTTGACATGCAATTAGGCGCCCTGCTCTATTTCCTCTTTCCATATACTTGCGTTTAGGTCGCCACATCAACTGAACCATATGCTCTGCTTCTAGGGTATTTAATTGTGCTCGTATGGCTGAAAGTTGCTTCAACACACTTTTCTTACCAGTGTTACTGTGTTCCTTCTGTAGGGCCTCTATGTGGTGAAGCAGTTGAACTTTGTTTCTCCCTTGTGGCAATTTCTAATACTACTCTCCCCCCCAAAAAAAAATGCATTCTCTCCGTCCCACAACACTCCTTCCGATATTTCCCCATTATCATTATTTAGCATATAATCTTCCCATTCTTTTCGGAGGCGATCAGCCACTATTTTTGGAGAAGAGCCATTGGCTCTCTAACCTGACCAATCTCTTCTCTCCCTACATCCTCCTGGATACCACTGGCCTTGTACCATCCGTTGATCTGCTAGCTCTATGGGTTTTATCTCCATCACTCCAAACCGCCCACACCCTGCTTTAGACACTAGTATGTAATCCAGACTATAGCATGCATCTATCTTAGGTGAATAACAGGTATATTTTCTTCTGTTTTTATTGTGCTCCCTCCACATGTCCACCAAATCCCATTGTTTTGATACACTCAGTTCCTTCCCTTCCCGCTTGTGAATCTTTTTCTGATAATTGGACCTATCCAATACTCCCAGTGTGCAGTAAGATAGCCTCCTACCACTCAATCTCTTTTGGCCTCCTTCTCAAAAGTCCTCATCTACTCCTCACAAAATGAACCTTTTGGGCCGTTAGGGGCATACATAAACATGTAGATGTTGCTCTGTTCTCCCAGGAACACATACCACCCATTCTTGAGTGTCTGCTCCAGTATTATAGAACACAAATGGGATACACTTATGGATCAATATTGTGACAATTCCACCCCACCCCCCCCCCCCGTTTTTTCAAATTGTAAGCCGATCTGTACACTTGCTCATACCCTCTGCTTTTTAACTTTTCATGTTCCAAATTTATTAAGTGTTTCTCCTGGGAACGGTTTAGTAGGTCTAAAACTCTCCATTTCACAGGATGATTAATTCCCCAGATATTCAAGGCAGCTTGCATCCCCTTTGACTACCCAGTCAGCTCGACAGTTTCCTCATGACCCCCGCAGACATACCACCATTCATTCCTTGTGTCCCACATCTCTGAGCAAACATTTAACAGCATAAACCTTAATATCCACCCCCAACTATGTACTAATTTTAAATAATCTTCTCCCTCCAATTTTATATATTTAGACCCCCGTCTCAACCTCCCCCCTTCCCCCGCACATAAAACTTAACGTCCCTCCCCACAGTATCTTGAAAATAGTTTGTCAATTTCTGCTCTATATATACCGGTCAATCAAAATACTGTCTGGGAGCTTCCCCATTTACCGTCTTATACTTGGCTCCAATCCATATTTTGCCAGCCTTTATTTAGGCCTCTTCTGTAGCTCTCCACCATAGATGATTCAGCACACATTTCTTTGCTTGTTCAGCTGCCTCCCGCTGTAACCGGACCCACAGCCACTGGGATCTGGGCTAGCTGTCCCTCTCCTTGTACAGCTGCCCCTGGCTGGTTTGCCCGCTCTAGTCTCTGGTCTCCCAAGCTCCCAAGATTCGTTGAGAACTGTTGCTCAATCCTAGCCTTTTTTTTTTTTTTGAAAATTTTATTTAATGCTTTTACAACTCCACACCACCAACCTTCATCATGACATTAGTAACAAAACAGTCCAACTTAACCCGCAAACTCACCCACCCCATCTACCCTCCCCCTGTTCATCCTTCCCCGCCCTTCCCCCCCCCCCCCCGTCTCCTTGTGATACGCTATCTAAACAAAATCTCCGATACTGGAGCTACAAGTATTACTAGTACACTCTTACAGGCTAACAATGTTAATAAAATAAAACTAACTTAGACAAAGCTGCAAACTCGTCCAAATACCACCATTTATCTCTGACAGGTGGTGCATCGTCGCTGGAACCGTCTTGTACACCCTGCAAGGGTTGTCGACCACTGAATGACATCAATTTATCATGCATTTTTTCGTGCCTCACATATAGACATAACAGGTTCCACCACAATATGACGTCCAGCTTTGTCGAATCCTTCCAACATGACAGAAACACTTTAATGGCAACAGCTAGCATAAAGTTAAACAAAAACACTTTGTCCTTTGATAGCTTCAGGGTAATATCATTGGAACGCAAAACAATGGTTCTCCAACACAGCTGTCCATCGAGATATAATACTTTTTGAACCCTGTCCCAAACCTGCACCCAAAATCTCTGAACGTGTGGGCAACTAAACATCATGTGCTTTAGGGTACCTGGAGCCTCCCCACATGACCAACATTTGTTACCCACCTTCGAGCCCCACTTAGCCAGCCGCACTGGAGTGATGTACGCTCTATGAGTCAAGAAAAACAAAGACTGGGTTATCGCCGCTCCTCTGGAGACCCTGGTGGCCTGCTCCCAAGTCCTCTCCCACAGGATCTGTGACACAGGCGTTTCAATATCCGATTCCCATACTTTTCCCAAACCCGACAGCCATGAGGAAGTCCCATCCCTGAGTGTGGCATAAAAATTCGAGCTTATCCCTTTCCCAGCAGTGCAAGCCTCTATGATTCCTAAGAGCTTCCACTCTGGGGATAAGGAGTCCGCAGTAAGTCCTGCCTTCGATAAACAATGTACTAACTGCAACCATTGGAAGTAGCAAGTGCCGGGGAGCTTAAACTCCTGTTGTACCCTCGCAAACGATTTCCACTTGTGAGCATCCAGGAGTTGGCTTAACGTCCATATGCCACTACCATACCAAGCTTTCCAAGCTACCACCTTATGCCCGATCTTAATGCGGGTATTAAACCAAATCGGCATCTGCAGCGACGGAGGGGAGCCGAGACCCAGCCTCTGTTTCAAGAGCCGGAAGGCTTCCTGCGTGCTCCGAACTACCTGGCCAGCCCGGAGCGTGTCCGGCAGTGACATTCCAACTAACAGGGGTACAGGGATTGGTGCAACAATTCGTTCAACCTCCAGCCACGTTGGCCGCCCTAGTGTAGCATCTGAGGAAAGCCATTGCGCTCCTTGTTTAAGCTTAAAGGCTTGGTGATAAGTTTGAAAATCAGGAAGTTGAACCCCTCCAAAACTTTTCTTAGCAATTAGTTTCTTATATGCAATCCTCGGAGGTTTGCCCTGCCACAGAAAAAGACTGAGTGCTCTCTCAAGTTTCTTATCTATAGAATTTAACAGGTATAGAGACAGGCAGCATCTCCAGTATGTAGTTGATCTTTGGGGCCAGAACCATCTTTATAGATTCTACCCTGCCCCACCACGACAGATGTAAGGGTGACCATTGTAAGGTGAATTGCTGCACAATTTCCTGTAAGAGATTGATATTCACCTCCACTGTCTCCTCCAAATCATGACAGTACCGCACCCCTAGGTACTTAATCGCGTCCGACGCCCACACAAAGGGAAAAGGCGCAACCATCGCTTTAAACATCAGGTTATTCAAAGGAAACGCGATAGATTTCGACCAATTTACCTACCAATCACCCTTAATATTGCCGCTAACGAGGAGGGGTGGGTAAATAACAGGTCATCCGCATAAGCGGAGATTTTCACAAGCATGTCCCGAATCTCCACTCCCGAAATCTCCTGAGAATGCCGAATCAAAAGGGCCAGAGGTTCTAAGGCAATATTAAACAGTAGCGGGGATAAGGGACAACCTTGCCACGTGCCCCTCTGAAGGGCAAACGAGGCAAAGTATTATTGACAAAAATGCGGGCCGTAGGGTTGGTATATAACACTTCAATGAGCCGCATAAATTTAGGCCCGAAGCCGAACCATTGCATGGACTGGTACAAAAATGCCCACTCCAACCGATCAAAAGCCTTCTCGGCGTCCAATGAAAGGCCCACCAAGGGAGACTCAGACCCCTCCGCCATGGCGAAAATATTCAGCAAAAGCCGAGCGTTATCAGACGTCGACCGGCCTGGAACGAATCCACATTGATCCGGAATGACTTTCACCAATCTCCGCGCCAAAACCGATGCATACAGTTTATAATCGGAATTTAATAACGAGATAGGCCGATAGTTTTCTACTTTGAAGGGATCCCTACCCGCTTTTTCCAGAACAATAATAGTGGCATCATTAAAGGAACCAATAGTGGGCAACTGCTCATCGAGCCGGGAAAAGTATTCCACCAAATGTGGAATTAGCTCTATTTCAAAGAATTGGTAAAATTCAGACGGAATCCCATCTGGCCCGGTCGACTTCCCCTTAGCCATTGCTTTTAAGGCCTCTTGAATTTCACAAGCAGAAAATACCTTGTCCAACTCAGACTTGGCAAGAGGAGAGGACTGGGTGCGGCACTTCAGCCAGCAAGTTCTGAAAACTCTCTACCGCACATTCTGTTTCAGATCCATACAAGCTTGCATAAGAAGAGCGAAAAGCTTCTGCTATCTCCGAGCTCTTCGTCACCTCTGCCTGGGAGTTCCCCCTAAGAACCGCAATTCTATTTCGTAGGGATCGTGGTTTCAGCATGCTCGCTAACCTGCTGCCTGCCCTATTGCTTTCCACATAATATTTAGCTTGTTGAGTCCCTATATCCTGCTCAGCCTCCTCGCTTAAGATAAGATTATACTGGTACCTCAGCCTCTGAAGGCATAGCAAAATCTCGGGATCCGACCTGGAAATCAACAACCTCTCACCAGCCTTAATTTGGGCGTCCAAGGCAGCCAACTTGGTCTTCTTTGCTCGCTCTAAGCCAATCGTAAAACTCGTGACCTTCGCCCGGGTGAAAGCTTTGAAAGCCTCCCACCAGGCCCAACCCAAGGTGTCTCCCGGTTGATTAGCCTCAAAATATTCCCTAATTCCCTCCCGCATGTGAACCTGAAAGGCTTTATCCCCTAGCAGGGATCTACGAAAAAAGAATCTAGAACTCCCCGCCCCATCTTCCCCCTGCCTCAAAGTAAAGGTAATAGCCGCATGATCTGAGATATGTGTTGCACACATATCCGCTTTAGGGACCAGAGGCAGTAAGGTCTTGGAGATGAGAAAATAATCAATGCGGGAATGGGAGCCATGAGGGAGGGAGGAGTACTCCCGACTGGTGGGATGCTTGACCCGCCAGTCATCTGCGAGGCCTGCCCTTTGCATGATAGATAGGACTACCGAAGTAGCTTGATGCTGCCTATGTGCCCGGAATGGAGTACAGTCCAGCAACGGGTCCAATACTAAATTTAAATCCCCTCCCACAATAATCTCATAAGGGGCAAGTGAATGTACTTCCTCTGCAATCCTTTGAAAGAATCTAACATCCACCAAGTTGGCGGCGTAAATATTCAATAGAGCCAGTTGTTTTTCTTGGATCTGTAGAACTACTGAAGCCCATCTCCCATCTACGGCAGCGCAAGCCTGTACCACCATAGGGGTCAAGCTTCTCTTAATCAAAATTGCTACCCCATTTTTCTTGTGCACGACAGCCGAGTGGGACACAAGGAGATATGAGCCAAGCCCTAGCTTTCGAGATTCTGAGGAAATGAGATTAGTTTCCTGCAGTAGGACTACATCGGCATTCTCTTTTTTACAATAAAGCAGGATATTTTTCCTTTTAATAGGGTTGTTTATGCCCTTCACGTTCAGAGAGAGAAACTTACAGGAAGACATGGGACAGGGTTCGTACAATGAGCACATTCCACTCAAACAGTTTGCAACCCCTTACATTTCCCTTTGATATCATACTGTCACTTCCCAAAAAAGCTATACCACAAGGAGACAAAAAACTTCCCCTAAAGGGAAAAACAAAACTTGGGTGACCCAACACTTACCCAGATACCACCCAACCCGACCCATCACCACCCATCAACAAGCCCACAAAACACTCCCTCAGAGACTAGATTAAAAGACCCTCAGACCAACCACCCATGACGATCAGGCACAGGCCCGTTGCACAGAGTCCCACAAACCACCGAATCACGCTACAATAAGGGCCTCCCCGAATTAAGTCTTACACCACCCTACCACTCTCTGCTGCCCAAACACCAGCAGCAGTCCGGTCAACGGGGCAGCTCACACAGCTCCAGTACTCCACCTCAGCGCATAACAGCAGCTTCTTGCTCTTCCACATAGGCCCGCAGCAAGTTTGGATCTTCAAAGGTCCGCGTTTGGTTATGCAAAGTAACCCGCAGTTTTGCCGGAGAAAAGAGCCCATATCTGGCCTGCAGTAGTCGTAGTCTGGGTCGAAAAGCCAGCAACAGTTTCCTTCTTTCCACAGTTGCTTTATGAAAATCCTGATAAAACGCAATACTCTGCCCCTTGAATTTAGTAGAGCCTGCCGCTTTGGCTGCCGCCAGGATTTGTAGCACTTGCGAATGCCTTAAGACACACATAATAACGGGGCGCGGCTGTTTAACATTGGGGCCTGCAAAAGTTGGAATGCGATGCGCCCGCTCTATCTCAAAGGGCAGATCAAATTTTAGCTTCAGCAACTTTGGGATAGTTACGGCCAGGAACTCGGTGATATTCGTACCTTCAGCACCCTCTGGCAGCCCAATTATGCGCACATTATTCCGTCTGGTACGGTTATTTAAATCTTCCAGCGTGCGATCCAGAGTCTCAATTTGCGATTGGCCCCCACCTGCTTCAGCCTCTCCTCATGCGCACCCAGCGTACTCTCCATCTCACGAAACTTATTCGCCAGTTCCGTGACTTGTTCCTTAATCTCCTTCAACTCTGCGACATCCGCTTGCACTCCGTGTAAGGTTTGCCCGTTGACAGCCACCATCTCCCGGACAGCTCGTATTTCGTCTAGCAGTTCCTGCATAATGGCAGGGCCTTCTCGCCCGGTCCCCGCTTTTTGAGGAGAGGGAGGATCCGGTTTAGCCCTCTTAGCTCCCGCATTTAGAGCCGCATGGAAATCCAATTTTGTGGGTTTGCTGGCAGCCATCTCCTACAGCCCCCACCTCGATTTCCAGCCAAACCGAGCAGAATAGCCGAGGGAGTTCAGGATTCTTGATAGAAAAGGTGGCGAGGAGGAAAGTTAGGCAGCCATCTTAGCCCTTGTTGGCTCCGCCTCCCTCAATCCTAGCTTTTCCTGCAAGATCTTTTACTCTGCAAAGACAGTGGAGAAATAATCTGCGTTGTCAATTTTCCACAAAAGACAATTTCGCCGGGTATCAGACTGCAATTATTCCCCGATTCAACAGCTGTGCTTTACCCCAAAGTCTCTCTGGCGCTTCACCGTTTCAGGCGCCAGGTCAGGGAACACCCCTTACTTTCCAGCCTTTATAGTTAACACCTGTCTTGTGGGCCCCCTTGATAACAAACTCCTGGTCCTGAAACCAAAGTAGTTTGGCAATAAAAGCTGTGACCTCTGATCTGGGTCTCATCGCTCGGTGAGTGCACAACTCAATCCTCTGGCGCCACTGAGCCTGGGAAACACGCGTGCAGAAACGCCAAGATAAAGGCACATGGATCTGCCTCCCTCCAGTATCCCAAATATTCGGATATTGGACCTTCTGTCCCGGTTTTCATGGTCCTCTGGCTTTTCTGCCATCCAGGCGATTTGTTTTTGCATATGTACAATTTGAGTTTGCCACCTTTTGCTGATTTTCTGGTTTGCTACTTTGCGTTTCAGCCTGCTCCAGCCAGTCCGTAATCACCACAAACCTCTCTAACCTCACCAATATCCGGTCCACTATATTGTTTTTGGAGGAACGGATCTCCTGTAGTACTGTTGCCAGCATCGCAGTCCCCTCTAACTCCTGCTCGTCACTCACTCGCCTTGGATGAGCATGGTGACAGGGGCTGCGAGGCCGCATCTGTTTGATTCTTCATTACCTTCCGCTTTGTGGGGTAAATATCTTGCAGGGTTTTTGCTGTTTTCATTTTAAGGGTTTTTGGCATCTTTCTTACTCTCCACCACTGTTTGCTGAACTCCGGTGTGGGTTAACTTCCTCTGTTGAGTGCGGGGGCATTGAGGAGCTCACTGGAACATATCTGCTCAGTCCGCCATGCCGACCGGAAGTTGACAAAATTATTAGAAGTTGTTAGAACACGAGAGACTTGGGAAAAACTGCAAGAGAACCTTAATAAATTGGAAGATTGGACGTTCAAATGGCAGATGAAATTTAACGTGGATAAGTGCAAAGTTATGTACCTACGAAAGAAACCCCCAAACTATGGTTATATAATGCAAGGTTCCACATTAGGAACCACCATCCAGGAAAAAGATTTAGGCATCATTGTGGATAACGCATTGAAACCCTGCACTCAGTGTGCAGCAGCAGCGGCCAAGAAAGCTAATAGAATGCTAAGAATCAAAGAAAGGGAGAATAAAAGATATTGTAATGCCTATCATTTCATGGTGCAACTGCACCTAGAATATTGTGTGCAATTCTGGTCCATCGTATTTTAAAAAGGATGGAACTAGGTAAAGTACAGAGAAGAGCCACCAAAATAGTAAAAGGGATGGAAGGATACCCCTACGAACAAAGGCTTAAAAGGTTAGGGCTCTTCAACTTGGAAAAGAGACTGCTGAGGGGAGATATGATAGAGGTCCATAAATCAATGAATGGAGTAAACTAGGTAAACGTAGATTGTTTACACCACCAAAAAATAAAAAGACTAGGGGACACACATTGAAGCTATAATAAGTAGTTAAACATGCAACAAACACTTCTACATCTAAACAAACTAGTACCCCCCTCCATCCCCTGGAAAGGATACCCCATCACCCCCTCCAAGATGGGGAGGCCTCCCTGTTGAGCGCTTGAGCAACTCCAACCAGCAGGAAGCGAGCAACCGACAGCTCTTCTGGTCTGCCCCTCCCCCAAACACTGATTACACACCCCTCCCTGGCTTCTTCTGGCCACTTCCTCCACCAAGGGAACCAGCTTCATGACCAGGGTGTGCATAGATCACCACAGAAAACACTGAGGGTTCCGGGACTGGACTGGAGTTCCTGAAGTAACAATTAGTAGGTAAGTCTAATTTCTCTTTCCTTATCGTCCCTCCAGTCCAGTCCTGCAACTTTGGGATGTATCAGAGCAGTTAAACTAATGGGAGGGACACGCACAACCAGCCTGAAGCACTGCCAAGCCAAAACATGCATCCCCCGCCGCCTGGACATCCAGGCGAAAATGTTCAGATAAAGTATGCCACTCTACAGATCGTCATCGGCGGAACTAAACTATACTCTGCTCACGAGGCTGCCTGAGCCCTCGTGGAATGTGTCTGCAACCCCGCCAGCACTGCTCTACCCTTCAAGATGTATGCAGGGGTGATTGCCTCACAGATCCATCTGGAAATGGAGACTTAGCTGCCGCCTCACTTTTATGCGACCCGCCAAACAGAACCAACAGACTGTCCGATCCTCAAAAGGACAAAGCCCTTTTCACATACCTTCGCCTCCAAGTGGAACAGATATGGAGTGGCAGAGCCAATATCCGCTCTCGCCCGAATCTGAGCTCACCAGAGCCGGTAAGGAAACAGCCTGATTTCATGAAATGCTCTCACACCACCTTGGGCAAAAATGAAGGTACCAGGCGCAGGACCACCTTCTCCTTGGAGAATGGCTCCTGGCATGACAGGGTCCAAAGCTCAGAAATCCTGCGTGCTGAGAAAATCGCCACAAGGAATACCATTTTCAGAGACAAATCTTCAGGAAAGCTCAACACAATGGCTCAAAGGATTCCCCAGACAGCACCGTCAGCACCAGATTGAGATTCCAAGGCGGTACCACTGCCCTCTGACAGACAGAGGTGGGTCACTGCCCCTAGAAAGCTCAGCCTGTCTGGGTGTGTAACCAACGGCACCCTGTGGACTTTCCCACGATAAGCGGAAATTGCCGCCAGTTGCACCCTCAACGAACTGGCAGCTAGACCCTTACCAAAACCAGACTGCAAGATGTCCAGGATGGAGGCAGTGGAAGGGTGCACCTGCCTCTCTCTGCACCATGGTTCAAAGATGCGCCCTACGCAGATGCACGCCAGGTTCGTAGACCACCTCTGGGCCTGTAGCAAGGTTGCTATCCCCGAGCCTGATTATCCTTTCTTCTTCAACTTCGACCTTTCAAGAGTCATGCCGTCAGCGATAATTGATCCACCTGGGGCAAGCAAAGTGCCTCCTGTGTGAAGAGGGCCTTCCAACTGGAAGCCATCAGTCAATCCGCCAGCATCCGAATCAGGTCAGCATACCACTGGCACCTTGGCCAGTCTTGTGCCACCAGAATTACAAATATCCAGTGCACCTCTAGCCATTACACTAACCGGCCTATGAGCGTCCGAGAAAAAAAAAAAAAAAAAAAAAAAAGAGAAGAGAAGCCACTCTTCGAGCCACTGCTGAATTAGAGCATCCAGGCCCTTGGACTTCCTCTCTTCTTCTGCTGAAAAACCAGCAGGGCTTGGTCTACTCGAACATTGCCATTAGGTTCATGACCGGTATGCTCCATTGGCAGACCACCTGCTCGAACACCTCCTGATTGAGCTGCCACTCTCCGGGGTCCATGCACACTCAGCTAAGGTAGGCTGCCGTTACACTGTCAACTCCTGCTACGTGTACCACCGATAACACCTGGAGACTAATCGCTGCACATCCTTACAGCTTTTCGGCCTCCTCTTCCAGGGCTGCACTGCCTGTGCCTCCTTGCCAGTTGATGTAAGCCACTGTGGTCACATTGTCCGAGAGAACTTGGACAACCTTCCCCAACAACCATGGCTCAAAACCTTCTAGCACCAAGGTCACCGCTCGCATCTCGAGCCTGTTGATCGAACACAGGGCCTCCTGCGGACTCTTGTCCCTGAACAAAGCGTCCTTCGCAATGGGCTCTCCAACCTGACAGTCTGGCATCGGCCATCAGAGGAACCCACACTGGGGACTCCTTCCAGGCTCTCCACATGCAGCCATCAACTGAGGGCTCTCCTGGCGCACCGCGGGCAGGGGAGTACATGGGACAGGGATTGACTGATGGGACCACCGACTGAGCAGAGCCCTCTGCAGCTGTTACATGTGCATCCTTGACCATGGGACTAGCTCAAGAGTGGCCGCCATGGTCCCCAGAACCTGCATATGCTGCCACTCTGATGGTCTTGCCATCTTCAGGACCTGCCGTAACCACTGTTGTAGCTCCTACACCCGGCGAACTGGCAGGAAAATCCTGCCCACGCAGGTATCAAAGCACGCTCTCAAATACTCTAGAGCTCCTGGGCCGGCCGTAACTGACTCTTGGCCAGGTTGACCCCAACCGAGACTTTGAAGGAACTCTCCCAGCCGCGCTGTTGCTCTTTTCGCTACTGTCCCTGGACTTCGCCTGGACCAGCCAATTGTCTAGGTACAGGTGGACAAGAACCCCTTCCTTGTGGAGAGCTGCTGCCACCACCACCAAAACCTTGGTAAAGGTATGGCGGGTGGTCACCAGACCAAAGGTCAATGCTCAAAATTTGAAATGGCCCCTTGGCACTGCAAAGCGGAGAAACTGCCGATGTTCTGCATGGATGGGAACGTGCAGATACGCCTCTGCGAGATCGCGAGTTGCCCAAAAGCTCTGCTTCCTACCGTCATTATTACTGTGAAAATGCAGTACCCGGAGACCGTAATTCATGCCCTCAAAGTCGAGAATTGGGCGAAAGGAACCTTCCATTTGGGCACCACAAAATAAATGAAGCATCGACCACAGACGTACTGGTCTTGCAGAACCAGTTCCACGGCTCTCAGCTGCAGGAGACAAGTCAAGGTCTCTTCAACTGCTGTCAACACCGCTGTGCCCACTTTGGGTGATCAAAGGAGCTCGTTCTTGCTCCGGCAGCGGGTATAGGCGCATCATGGATTGCATCCTTTAAGGCCAACCTCCGGCAGATCCCACTCATCCTGGATTATCTGTCCTACTACTTCATGTACTGGTAAGACTTTGCAATTTCCGTACTGCCTGGAACAGCGGATCCTACAGCGCCTCTTCCTCTGCGGGGAGGTTAGCAGGCATATTCAGGGCCTTGAGGGTCTCCAAGGTACACATAGAATGTGAGCCCTTTGGGGACGAGGAATTGTATCAGTACCCGCTTGTGATTGTAAACCGCCCTAATGGCCTTCGGCCTGGGCAGTATATAGAGAAATTGCATAAACATAAGCATACAGATGAGCACTGGTAGCTCCTCCTGGTGGAAAACCGAAACAAACCGTGCCCGATCCTCCTGTTCTAGGCTCTCTCCTTCTTCCAACTCCTCCTGCAGATCTATCTCTGTGTCAAGGTCTACCCCATCCAGCCCCTCCGACAACAGCAATTGCTGCCACTCCTCTAAGCCTCTAGCCCGCTTAGACGCCACTGCTCCTGACTCATGCTCTTTTGCGTCTGACGTTCTCTTAGCCCTGTGTTCTGAGGCTGAGGAGCCACTTGGTAGGCAAAATGCCTTCTGCAAAAGTAAGAAACTCCGGTGAGAACTCCCCCAGGAGCCCTACTTCTCCCTGGGCTCAAGGGGTGGATGGTCCAGGCATCGTGCAGGGACCGAGGGCCGGATCCGTTGAAGGTAACATGGCGCCCCCCGCCCCACGGGTCTCTTGCAACTGGGGGGGACTCTCCTGCCTCATCTCATCCTGCAGGTCCTGCTCCCATGACAGCCTTTTGCGTGCAGTTTAGGCAGACGCCCATCTCCGAGACCACACCACATTTTGGACTGCATATCTTGGATTTTTAAATTGTGCTGCAATGTTGTATCTTAAAGATATGAAATGGACTTTGCCCTAATCCAATCAAACTGACACGTTCTCCGAGTAAAGTTTACGTTTTTCTTCTAATACTACAAATGGCTATAAGGAAGTACAGCTTCCCTTACAAGCAATATTACAGATTTAATAGGTACATAATCTGGGCTAAGCGACAAGAGATGATCATGTCAAGTTACTCACTGACCATAGACAGATGGAAGGATTTCATTTGCGTCTAATCCACTCTTTCAAAATTACATACATTTCTTGTATGCGGGTACTTACTGTTTTCCAGAGCTCCTCTATCTTTATTTCTGTCTGACTTATCAGACCCTTCTCAGGAAAAAGCAACAATGTTTCAACCAAGTGCCGGTTACATCACCTGACCCAGCACCACTCGGCAACAATGCCTGATTAGGCCTTTCCCACATGTCTGCATCAAGTCATTGTGCACTGAACCAGTTTTGAGCTGTATAACACAAGGGATGCTTAAGGATTAAGTAGGGTTCACGCCTCTTGATACCATCCTATATCTGGCACTGCGGTCTGGCCGGCATGTTGGGAAGAGCTGGGGGCACTCCCCAGGAATGACCTCAATTTGTATCCGGGTAGGTAAAAGGATCCCCAGCACAGTGCACCTCCACAGGCTCAGGCACAGAGCACTAGAGTACTTGAACTAAAATAAAATCAAACCAAAATCTAATTAACTGAAATTAAAAAGAAACTGCAAATAGCCCCCTAGAAAGAGGCTGCTCTGTCCTGCTTTATTCTCTGGAAGCTGCCTCTCCCAGGCACCCAAAACACAGCAGGGGCTTAAACACATGCAGGTCTGAAGAAAAAGAAATCACACCTAAATGCAGCAGGGGGCATTTCCCACACTGCTGCAGGCTCCCAAACATGCGGCTGCAGACCACTCTGTTCCCTCGTGTTCTGGCGGTGTCTAGGGGTTCCTGCAGTCCTCCCCCCTCCCCCCCGCTACTCTTACCTTGGAGCCTCTTTGCTGCATGGCTTTTCTACACCTCAAGCTCAGCCTTCCTTCCCAGCTTCGGTGCTGAGGAGGGTGACTCGGGGCTGCCAGCTTTCACTCCTGTCAAGCAACTGTAGGCCCTGCAGTGGCTCCTCACCCGATAACGGGTCCTGGAGTAGACAGAAGTCTCGGACTGAGGAAGGCCCCCACAGAAACTGAGTTGATTTTTTTCTCTCCGCATTTGACTTGCTGTGTTTGATTGCTCAGGTAGGAGGTAAACCATTTTAGTGTGTTTTTGTGTAGTCCGATTTCCTGTATGCGCTGTAGGAGTATTGAGTGTGATACTGTGTCAAAGGCAGCCAAGATGTCGATGAAAATTAGTAGGAATCCATTCTTTATGTTGTCTAGACCCCTCAGGAGGTTGTCAAAGAGGGAGGTAAGTAGAGTGTCTAAGTTGTGATGTGGTTTGAAACCATGTTGGTGCACGTCCAGCAGAGCATGAAGATCGAGGTGATCCTGCAGTTGTCTTTGTACTGCTTTTTTGATGATTTTTGAGATAAATGGTAGAGAAAGGGCGGTAAGATTTTGGATCGGAGGTGCTCAGCGTGTTGCCTTTGAGGATTGGTCGTATCATGACTTGCTTGAGTATTTGTGGTAGGTGTCCTTGTTGGAGGGACTCCTTCACGATTTTGTGTAGTTGGTGGCTAAGTTGACTCTTGGCAGCTTTGATCCATTCCACTGGGCATGGGTCAGATGGGGAGGTTGTCGTATTAAGGGTGCACACAATATTTTCTATCTGCTGGGCTGTTGGTATAGTGAAATCATTCCACGTTTGGTGGGATTCTTCACAGGTTTGGTGGGATTCCATTGGTACTGGGTTGTATTCTGTGGAGGGTATGGTGTGTGCTGGATTGGAGTTCTTGTTCATTATGTAATTTGCAAATTTTTGGTGGTCTTTTTGATGGACACTGTGGAGAGGGGTGTCTCTAGTGAGTTGTTGCACGATGTTGAATAACTCCCTTGGTTTGTTGGCTGATTTCATGATTAGGTTGGGGTGGTGTCATTGCTTGTGATCATTGATCAGGTTGTTGTATGCTAGTTGTTTAGCTCTGTATTGGAGCGCCGCATCTTGTGGCTTGCTTTGTCTCCATTTTCTTTCAAGTCTTCTGAGCGTACATTTTGCTTCTCTGACTGCATTTGAATACCAGGGAGCATTGGTTTTCCTGAGTATGTGCGTCTTTTCCTTGTTTGGAGCTGATGCGGCTTTGGATATGGTGGAATTCCATTTCTTTATGGATTCATCTAGGCCATTGCATTCTTGTTGCATTTGTGGCATTATTTCCTTTAGGAAAGTTTCCTTTTGGTAGGCTCTGAATCTTCTTGTTTTGTTTTCCCCTTCTGTGTAGTGTGGAGGGATTTCCAGGAGTAAGGTGAAGGAGAGTACATGGTGGTCCGACCAGGGAACTGGAGTGGTCATTGAGGTTGTGACTTGGTTCTGTTTTATTAGTTGTACTGGGATGAAGACAAGGTCCGGTGTGGTTCCATGTTGGTGTGTCGGCATGTTAACCATCTCTTGATTATCTAGTAATTCCATGGCTTTGAGAAATGCTCTGGTTTCTTTAGTGGGTGTGGAGGTTAGGTTGTAGTCACCCAGGGCAATCAGCGGCTTACTTTGGGCACTATATGCGCATATTGATTCCAGTATTGCTGAAAGATGCTCCTTCGTGGCACTAGGGGGCCTGTAGGTGAGGCAAATGCTGATGTGGTGGTTGGATATGATGATTGTGTTCGACTCAGTTGAGTTGCTGGTGGCGATCGCTTTAAACCTGTAGCTTTTTCTAGCTATTAGGGTTCCTCGTCCTCTCTTGTGCTCTCTAGGGCAGCTGAATGCTGTGAAGTCTGGCGGGGTAACTTGGTTCAGGATGACCTGGTCCATGTACGCAAGTCAAGTCTCTGATACATATGATGTCCAGCTTTTGTTCCAAAATGTAGTCATGGATGGTATTTGGCTTGTTCCGGATTGATCTTGCATTGAATAGTGCGCATTTGATAGTAAATGCGAGTATGGGGTTGCTGGTGGGTGTTCATGGCAGTAGGGCATGCGCATTGTTGGGTGTTTTGTTTGGGATGCTGGTGTCCTTGCGAGATGGTGGTACAGGATTCAGTAGGCAGGAAAGGGTATATAAGCATATGCGTGTTTGGTTGGACTCCCTGTGTAAGGAGCAGTAGAGTGAAGTATGCCATTAGGCGCTGGTAGGTTCTATGCATGTTTGTTTTCTTTGGTTGGAGGAATGGGGAGTTTGCCCGGATTCCTTTCCACTTTGCTGTTGTTCCCCCTGCCTTCTTTTGCATATGGGCCGCTCCCATGGGAGTGTGGAAGGGCTCAGGCTATCTTTGGCGGTTGCAGGTGGAGGTGAGGCCACTAGTTTGTGCAGACGTTATTGATTGAGTTCCTTCTGGGGAGCGTGTTGGGAGCTGTAATCTGGTCTTATGGCTCCGGGTTCCTTTTGTTGGGGACTTTGATCTGCTCGCATAAGAACATAAGATATGCCATACTGGGTCAGACCAAGGTCCATCAAGCCCAGTATTCTGTTTCCAACAGTGGCCAATCTAGGTCATACGTACCTAGCAGTTTCCCCAAGAGACAAGTTCCACAATGCTTGTACTGGGTCAAGCATTGATATCTTCGGTCACTTCTTAATAATGGTTTATGGACCTTTCCTCCAGGAACTTGTCCAAACCTTTTTTAAACCCAGCTACACTAACAGCCTTTACTACATCCTCCGGTAACAAATTCCAGAGTTTGATTACACGTTGAGTGAAAAAATATTTTCTTTTATTAGTCTTAAATAGTTTACCCTGTAGCTTCATTGCATGTCCCCTAGTCTTTCTATATTCTGATAAGGTAAACAATCGATCTATGTTTACCCGTTCCACTCCATTCATTAATTTATAGACTTCCATCATATCTCCCCTCAGCCGTCTCTTTTCCAGGTTAAAGAGCCCTAACCTTTTTAGCCTTTCTTCATAGGAGTATCCTTCCATCCCCTTTACCATTTTGGTGGCTCTTCTCTGTACCTTTTCTAAAATCGCTATATCCTTTTTAAGATACGGCGACCAGAATTGCACACAATATTCAAGGTGCGGTCTCACCATGGAACGATATAGAGGCATTATAATATCTTGTTTTATTTTCCATTCCTTTCCTTATCATACCTAGCATTCTATTTGCTCTCTTGGCCGCCGCTGCACACTGGGCCGAGGGTTTTAACATGGTATCCACAATGACGCCTAAATCTTTTTCCTGGGTGGTGGTTCCTAATGTGGAACCTTGCATCGTGTAACCATAGTTTGGGTTGTTCTTCCCTAGGTGCATAACCTTGCACTTGTCCACATTAAATTTCATCTGCCATTTTGATGCCCAGTCTTCCAATTTATCAAGATCCTCTTGCAATTTTTCACAATCCTCTTGGGTTTTAACAACTTTAAATAGTTTTGTGTCATCTGCAAATTTGATAACCTCACTCGTTATTCCACTTTCCAGGTCATTTATGAATATGTCAAAAAGCAGCGGACCCAGCACAGATCCCTGGGGTACACCACTATTCACTTTTCTCCATTGGGAAAATTGGCCATTTGTTTGTGTGGGGGGGAGGGGGAGGGAGGTCTCCCCTCTCCCTTGTATACAGTAGGCATTACTTATTCACATACCTGCCAAGATACACTGGCAAAAATATCAGCGAGTCAACTACAAGTAGTTCTTCTTAGGTTTATTAAAGACGACCAATCTGGTTTCACGCTGGGGTAGCCAAGATGCCATGTGGCTTCTGACCGCTGGTTAAGCCAGTCGTATTCATAATCTTCCTTCTTCACCACTCCCTTCCTCCACCCATTGAGTTTACACAAGCCAAAGGTGTTACAAGTACTGCTGATGTCATGTGGCACAGTAATGTTAAAATGGCATGAACCAACACCTGCAGACTCATTTGAGCTTCCCGCACTATCGCCCTCAGTTTGGATAGTCTGTCGTGTGGGAGGAAAGCTCTTGCCTGAGTTATGTCTAGCAGAACTACAATGAATTGCAATTCTTGGGTGGGATGGAGGTGGGATTTTGGGTAATTTATTACAAACCCTAATAGTTCTAACATACAAATGGTCAACCATATTGATTCTCAAACTTCTTGAGTGGCACTCTTCGTCAACCAATCGTCCAGGTAGGGGGAAGATGTGCTCTTCCAGTTTGCATAAACACTACTACCATGGCAAGACATTTTGTAAATACATGAGGAGCTGACATGAAGCCAAAAGGTAGAACGCAATACTGTTAGTGTTGCCACCCTATTTCAAATTTAAGATAGATACTTCCTGTGAATGGGATGTATGTGGGAATATGCATCTTAACTCCAAACAACATAGCCAATCTACCTTTTGAAGACAAGGGAGTAGGGTGCGTAGAGAAATTATCCTAAACTTTTCTCTTACCAGATATTTGTTCAAATCTCTTAGACATGGGATAGGATACCGCACACTCCCCTCCCCCTCCCCCCCCCCCGTATGTTTGGTGATCAGGGAATGGAGTGGAGGAGTAGCCTAGTGGTTGGGGCAAGGTACTTCAGGCCGGAAGGTCGGGGGTTCAAATCCCACTAGAGGACAGCAACCTTGGGCCGGAAGGACTGGGGTTTCTAGTCCCACAGGTGCTCCTTGTGGTCTTGGGCAAGCCACCTTAACCCTCCATAGCCCATGTTCCCTGTAAAATAGTTATCTCCAAGTTATAATGCCCTGTTCAATGTAATTTCAGTTTGTTCAATGTAAACCGCACTGATGCAGAATAGCGCGGTATATAAGAGAATGTAAATAAAAAAAAAAATACCTGAAATAAAATACTCACCCTTCTTGCTCTGGTGGCATGAGGTTGATCGCTAGCTCACTTTGATGGGCAGTAACTTCTTGCAGAAGTAGTTCCTGATGCCAAGGGTTTAAACATTGAATCATCTGAGAACAATTTGGGGGAAGATCAAATAGATGTCATTTGTAGAAGCTTTGGATATTTTGTAGAACTCAAGTGTCTAAGGTTATAAGGGGTCAAACCTCTGAGCAAAGAGTGAGTTTCTCTGGATAAGGGAGTCCTCCGCTGCAGCTATATGTAGAAAGAACTACACTTTTCAGGAACCAGTCAAAACCCCACTCCAGGTTTTGGTTGAGGAGCCAGTTGGGCTTTCTGCAGCTATTCTCAATTTGAGCTTCAAGAGTCTGCTTTGTTTAGGATTAGCGAGAACCAGGAAAATATCTGTCTCTCTAAAAATGGTCTTTCTGGTTGCCACCCTGAAACCTCCCGCAGGTGGTTACCAGCTCAGACGTGCACCTTGAGAGGTTTCACAGGGTAATGTGCTGCTTTTCTATGAAGCCAGCCTTCTCTTTGATCTTATCTCCAAAGAGACTCTCCATGGCACGATACGTCAGCAAGATTGTCCCAAACAGACTGTTGGAGGTCAAACCTGGAGCCAGGAGAGTCCCCAGGTGCCAATATCTGCTGCAGCAGCTCTTGATAACATATCAAAGATATCATATGGCACTTGGCCCATGAACTTTGAGAAGTCTCTGAAGTGTTTCATCGGAGAAAAAAATGTCACTTACCATTAATTTCTTTTCCTGGAATCCTGCTAGACCAGTCCAGACAAGTGGTTAAGTTCCCCTGCCAGTAGATGTTTGAAACAAAGAACGTGCCAGAAGCATCAGCCTATGGGTTCTGACATATACAGGGCCTCCCCTAGGTGTTACCCTCTGAATATTCCTGTAAAAGCAGAGGAAACCTCTTGGCAAATTAGAATGTTAGCAATAACAAAACTCTCAAGGAACTGAGGCACAAATTGTGCAAGTATAATCACTGAACTATATATAGGAAGCCCAGGAGAGCAAAAAAGATATCTAAGTGGAAGGCAGACAGTGTCGCAACTACAATAAGGCTCTGCTGCTTATACGTGTGGCAAGTCAACCGGAAGGCTGCTGCTAGAGAACGCAGAGGGATGGGTCCTGGACTGGTCTAGCAGGATTCCAGGAAAGGAAATTAACGGTAAGTGAAATTTCTCCTTCAAATACATCCTGCTAGACCAGTCCAGACAAGTGGGAAGTACCAGAGCTACACCACCCCTGGGCAGGAAGAGACAGCAGCTGCCACTACACTGGCCCCAAAATGCACCAAGGTTCAAGCTTGGAGATTGAGACGATAGTGGCGCGCATAGGTGGATAGGGAGGACCAGGTGGCCACCCTGCAAATGTCAATGGGAGAGATGAGCGACCATTCTGCCCATTAAGCTGCCTGGGCATGCATGGAGTGAGCATGTAGGCCCACAGGTACTGGCTTATGTAGAATGTAAGTGGATTCGATAGCGCTGATTGATCCAGCACGCAACTGTAGCCTTAGACGCAATGAGATCTTTACAAGGCCTGGTAAATAAGCCAAAGGTGGTCGGACTTCCTAAAGAACTGGTGGCCTCAACAAACTCACCTATCAACCACCACATGTAGGTCACACTGCACTCCTCTGTCCCACTCCTTCAGAAAGGAAGGAAGCTAAATGGTTTGATTCACATGAAAGGGCGAGAGTACTTTTGGCAAAAAGAAGGGCACCACGCAAAGCAAGATGCCCTCCAAGACAAGAGAAAGGGCTTCTCTACAGGAGGCGGCCTGGAGTTCAGACACTCATCAGGCTAAGTGATGGCAACCAAGAACGTTGCCTTCAGGGAAAGACCCCGGCCAGCGATATGTGGAAGCAGCTCGAAGTGAGCATTCATAAGGCTCCAGAGAACTAGGGAAGGGCCCAGGGCAGGACAAGGATGCAAAGCAGGAACCGCAGCGCCTGCACGCCAGAGAAAACAGCTGATGTCCATGTGCAAAGCACGCAACCGGCCCACGATCATGCTGCAAAAGGAGGAGAGGGCCACTACCTGCACTCTGGAGGAGCTGAGGGTCAAGCCCTTGTCAAAGCCCTCCTGTAGAAATATGAGGGTATTGGGTATCCAAACGCACCAGGGAAATATCTTTTGCCAAGTGCACCATGACTCAGAGGCATGCCAGACTGGAGCATATGCCATGGAAGTCTAGGGGCACCATGCCACACCTTGAGAAGGATCTCCACAACTTTATGAGAATAGCCTTTGTGGATTAGGCGTTGCCTCTCAAGAGCCAGCCATCCATGAGAACTGGGTCCTGCCTCAGGAGGCTGCAGCAGGAACAGAGCAGCAGTGTCAATGCCACTATGAGCTGCACAATCGGGTGCCACCAGAATCACGGGACTGGGGTGGTGCTTGATGTGGTGGAGACACTACCCGATCATTGCCCAAGGTGGGAAGAGAGAGAAGTGTTGCCACCAAGCATTGTTGGGCCAGGGCATCCAGACCATGAGAGCCACACTCCTTCCTGCAACTGAAGAATGCAGGGACCTTGGCACTCTTGGCAGTGGCCATCAGATCAAAACTGGGCTGCACTGGCCCGGACCCAGGTCGGACAATGTGTTGAAAAGCTCCTGGCGTGAGTTCTCATTCACCAGGGTCCAGGGTATGGCGATTGAAAAAGTCAGCTTGGACATTGTTCACACCTACAATGTGTTGGGCTGAGAGCGCGTGCAGATGCTTCTCGGCCCAAAGGAAAAGTTAAGTCATTTTCCTGGCCACTCCCAGAGCTTTGGTGTCCCTTTGGTGGTTCAGGTAAGCTACTGTGGTGGCACTGTTGCAGAGGACGCAAACAGACTGCTGGTGGAGGTGAGGCAGGAAGGCCTGCAAGGCAAAGCGGACTGCTCTTGCTTCAAGATGGTTGATCATCCATGTGCATTTCTGTGCCGTCCACGCACCCTGGGTGGTCTGGTCCAGATAATGTGCTCCCCAGCCCATGAGACTGTTGTCTGTCATGACGAGCACTCAATGCAGAATCTAGAGAGGAACCTCTCGCATTAGGTGTTTTAGAGCAAGCCCCCAGCAGAGGCTTGAGCAAGCATTCCTGGGAAGGGAAAGGCAAAGGTGAACGTCATACTGCTGAGCAGCTGGGAGGGGTGGAGACAGCTCTTGGTGTAATTCACCACCAGCCCAGAGGCTTGAGGAAAGACAACATGGGAGACTGCCTCGAGTGCCTCCGCCTCTGACACTGTTCAGATTAGCCAGTTGTCCAGGTAAGGATGAACGTGGATACCCTGTTTCCGTAAGGCTGCGGCCATTACCAACATAACCCTGGAAAAAGGTATGCGGCGTCACTGCAAGGCAGAACAGCATGCACAGAACTGGAAGTGGCGCCTGAGCAGTGAAATGAAAAAAAACGTTGTTGGTCTTTGCGGATCAGGATATGAAAGTAGGCTTCTGCCAGATTGAGAGAAGCCAAGAATTCACCAGTCTGAACCATTAGAATGATGGATCGGAGGGTTTCCATCTGGAAATAAGGCACCCGTAGTGATGGGATAAAGTCATTGAGGTCCAAAATGGGCCGAAAGAAGCCATCTTTCTTCGGAACGACAAAGTAAATGGAGTAAAGGCCAGAGACACCAGACAAATGGCACGGAGTTCTAATAGGTGCCGAAGAATGATCTGAATGGCCTCGTGCTTTGTGACAGAGTCACAAGGGGAGACCAGAAAGGCATCCTTGATGGGCTTGGATGACTCCATCATGTGGCCATAACAATACTAAGCACCCACTGATCGGTGCTGATATCCTCCCACTTGCAGGCAAACAGGGTCAGCCAACGCCCCCACCAATGGTGTCCCAGAGTGGGACCGGAGAATTTCAGAGGCAGCGTAGGAGTCCTTTGTCCAGCATACCCCAAGAAAGGGCTGTGATTTGAAATTCGATCTGTTAGACAAAGAGCCTAATGCCCTGCCCGTAGCGCTGAGCATCGCAGAAACACGACTGAGAAGAGAAGGGTGATGAACAAGAACTGGACCAGCGAGACTCGCACCCAACCTTGGCTTATCCTCAAGCAAGCACTGTGGCTTGACCTCACTTAGGCTCTTGACCAGCTTTTCATGGTCCTTGCCAAAAATAAGCTAACCTTTAAAGGGGAGCTTAGGAAGACGAGCCTTCGAAGCCGAATCAGCAGACCAGTGACGAAGACAGAGCTACTGGCGAGCCAGTGACCACTGCCAGACTGCATAACCAGGCAGAGCAGATTATAAAGAGCATCTGCCAAGGTGGCAGTCACAGACTTCAAACATGCTGCGGTAGGGTCATCCAGTGGAGAAGAGCACATACAGCTAGTCCCCCGCAGACCAAGGCTTGAAAGGTGAGGAGAAGGCAGTCGAGCAATCCCTCCACCTTTCTGTCCTGCTTGTCCCGAAAAGCAACCCCACCTTCCACTGGAATCATCGTATGCTTGGCGACTGCTGTCAACACGGCATCCACCGCTGGATATGCTAGCCACTTAGTGAGGTCTTCAGGAGACCACAGATAAAAAGCGGCACAAGCATCGAGCCATTCAAAGGGCCTCATCTGGTGACTCTTGAGGGAGACCATCTGTTGGAGGTTCTTGAGGAAACAGGAAAGTTTTGAAGGCTTCTGGATGCCCTGTAGGATGGGGTCTGCCTGAGGAGTCTGGGCCGCATCCGTAACTGGCAGGTAAGAAGTGCAACACCTCTACGACCTGTGTGATTAATGCCAAAGGTTCCTCCTTGCAGAACAAACATCCTGGGTCTCCAAGATCCTGTGCCTGTTAGTCTGAGGGGGACCATTCCACATGGTCAGAAGTGTTGGGGCTGTCCTCGGTTGAAAGATGATCCTGCTTTGTAAACCAAGTCCAGGCAGCCCAAGAAATGTCCTTGGGAGGCCACACTTCGCCTGGAGGAGGAAAATCGCTCATGGTGCGTTTCGCTCCCGGGCAAGCTGACTCATTTATCTGTTGTGTGGAGGAGGGCCCCCCTTGCTGGGAAACCTGCTGTTTGGGAGGAAGGAACAGACCTCCAAAGCTCCCAAGCCTGTTTTCAGAGAGACAAAATGGGCAGTCCTGATCTGCACTCCCAGAGGTGTGTCCTGATCCAGTGGGCTGTTGAGGTAGCAAGGGGGGGAGGGAGGGGGCCCCTGATGGACACATTGGAAAGAAGTCCCTGGCAGGCAAACTTGAGGAGGCAGGGACCTCTGGAGTGGAAATCCATGAGTGATTGTCCTCTGGTTCCAGTAGCACCATGTGAGGGGCCTCCTGCACTGCTCTGGAAGACTCTACCTGATGATCTACACACATTGAGCAGAAACAGTCCAACACGCAATGTGCTGCGAGAGGGAAGGCATCGAGTGCATGTGGTAACTACACTGCCAGGCCGACTGATTACCCTGCTCAAATGGGCCTTGGGAGCTGAAGGAGCAGGGCCATAAACAAAATGGCCTCTGTAGTGGAATGAAAAGAGCGAAACTGGAGAAATGGTGGGAAGATTGATGCACAGCAAGCCTCGGCTGCACAGCTAGGAAGGGAGCCTGGTCAGGGCCGCTGGCTGATGTCAACGGCAATACGGGGGGGGGGGGGGGAGACAAGAAAACACACATGTCCAGAGCAGCAGCCGAAGTGAAAATGCAGACTTGGAGTTAGAGGCAAGGCTGAGCTGTCCCCACTAGACTGTAGGTAGTACTTCAGAAAATAAAGTTAACTACCAAGAACTTCCTTCAGCTACTGCAGGAACAAGGGTGCTCCCCACCCCCGAATGCTCCACTGGTCCTCCTGAACAGGAGCTTACTCCCCTCTTAAGGAGCTCCAATAGCCCTCCTGACCAGGAGCTGCTGGCAGAGAACCTGGCACTGTAAGTGGAGTAGGCAGGTTGTGGGAAACCTCTAGGGGAACACCTCATGTGAACCATGAAGGTCTACCTTAACCCATCAGAATGGCAGGCTGCCAGGAGAAAAAGAAGAGACATCCATCATCTGCTGGAGACAGACATACTGAGGGCAACACCTAGGGGATCTGCTGTATGTGTCAGAGCCCCTAGGCTGATGCTTCTGACACTGTGTCTAACATCTGCTGGCAGGGGGACAACCACTTGTCTGGCCTGGTCTAGCAAGATGTACTGGAACAATATTGTTCCAATCTTTCTACAGGAAGAAATTGGGACAGATCTAAGCCACACATGCCTTTCAAGAACATGTCCATGTAAAGCTGGGTAAGAGGCCATGCAGTCTGTAAGCATGGAATTCTGAAAAAAGTTCTCCTTCTTAAAGAATAAAATGTCCGTGCCTCTCTCTCTGATGTGCAGAGGTGTGTGCCTTGGAGCTTTCTGATCTTTTGAGGGCAGATATGACCACCGAGCGGTGAAGCAGCCGAGGCTTCTCAAATCTGAAAGTCTCCTGAAATCTGTACATTGAGTCAAGCCTTCTATTTACAGGTGGTACAGAGAGGGGGGTTCTCCCACATTCTCAGCTGTACTTTGGAGAATGTAATGCACGGGCCCTGTGAATTTCCTAGGGACAGAGTATTAGAGGATTTTCAATTCTGCAGCCCTGAGCGGCTCCCTCAGTCTCCAAAGAAAGCATAGTTACTCACCTGTAACAGGTGATCTCCGGAAGCAGCAGGAATTTAGTCTTCACATATGGGTATCGTTGGTATCGACGGAGCCTGCGCGGGAACGCTCCCCAGCGTCCAATTAGAAAGCTTTTGGGAGCATACCACAGCGCATGCGTGCTGCCTTCCCGCCTTTCCCAACTGCCTCTCTCCAGTTGAGTTTTAAAGCTAAGACAAAGAGAAAGAGAGAGAGAGGGAAATAAAAGAAAAGAGATACAACTCCTAGGGGAGGTGGGTGGGTTGTGAAGACTAAATTCCTGCTGTTCCCGGAGATCACCTGTTACAGATGAGTAACTATGCTATCTCCAGGAACAAGCAGGAATGTAGTCTTCACATATGGGGACTCCCTAGCTGCAGATGCCAGGGAGAAACCCCAGAAGTTGTGTGCCCCTGTGAAAGGGCTCCACTTCCCCCCATGGATCTCTGGCATCCTACCGGGAAAGGTGGGTAGGAGTTGATTAAGTATGGAACAGGTGCTGTAGAACAGCCTGACCAAACAAGGCATCCCGGCGGGAGTCCTTGTCTAACCAGTAATGGGTTGTGAAGGTATAAACCGAGGCCCAAGTAGCTGCTCAACAGATGATCAATATAAACTAAGTCCTTAGGTTAGTAAAATTGAAATCCAATAACAAAAAAACTAAACCCACAAAGTGAAACCCCTATTTAAACTCAATTTTTGTCAGAAGAGACTGGAGGAGACTGGAATGGACATCCAATCACACCAGACAGCCTTTTCTATTTTTCTTTTTTTATAAACGCTAAAACATTTTTTACTTAGCTCATCAGTATATTCCAGTGAAGTTTCCATATGCCAGACTTTTCTCTCGAATAGCGGTCGGATAGTTCAAGCACGACGTACGTTTCGGGCCATTAAGCCCTGTTTCAAGTGGTTACTTTCTTCCAAAATACACCGCTTATGGAAAGCTTTCCATAAGCGGTGTATTTTGGAAGAAAGTAACCACTTGAAACAGGGCTTAATGGCCCGAAACGTACGTCGTGCTTGAACTATCCGACCGCTATTCGAGAGAAAAGTCTGGCATATGGAAACTTCACTGGAATATACTGATGAGCTAAGTAAAAAATGTTTTAGCGTTTATAAAAAAAGAAAAATAGAAAAGGCTGTTTGGTGTGATTGGATGTCCATTCCAGTCTCCTCCAGTCTCTTCTGACAAAAATTGAGTTTAAATAGGGGTTTCACTTTGTGGGCTCAACAGATGATGTCAATAGAAACAGAGTGTAGATGAGCCGTTGAGGCTGCCATGGCTCTCACATTGTGAGCTGTGACATGGCCTTCCAGAGAAAGGTTCTTACTCTGATGGGCAAAAAGAAATACACTGTGCAATCCAGTTGGAAAATGTGCCCTTGGAGACTGGAAGTCCCAAATGAGAAGGATCGAAAGCAACAGAGTTGGGAGGACTTTCTATGTTGCTGTGTCCTTTAAGTAAAAGGCAAGTGCTCTTTAACAGTCGAACGTATGAAGATTCCTTTCTGCATTTGAAGCATGAGGCCTTGGAAAAAATACAGGCGGGTAAACCGCCTGGTTTAAATGAAAAGGGGAGACCACCTTTGGCATAAAGTGTGGATGAGTCCTAAGGACTACCTTATGATGGAACCTCGTGTAAGGAGGATCAGCAACTAATGCTTGCAATTCACTGATGCGACGTGCTGATGTGACTGCAATGAGAAAGATAACTTTCCAGGAAAGGAATTTCAAAGAGGTGGAAGCTAAAGGTTCAAAAGGCAGCTTCATGAGCTGCCCAAGAACCAGATTCAGGTCCCATGCCACTGGAGGTGGCCTAATGGGAGGCTTAGTTAGAAGGCCCCTCATAAATCTCCCTATGAGAGGATGAGAGGAAATAGGTTGTTCATTTAAAGGCTTTAAAGAAGCTGAAATAGCACTTAAATGGACTCTTACTGAGTTAGTCTTAAGTCTTGCATTAGATAAATGAAGGAGATACTCTGGTAATGATTCAAGAGGTATCACAGAGGGGTGAAGACCCTTTTGCGAACACCATATGGAAAACCTTTTCCACTTGAAAGCATAAGAACGTCTTGTGGAAGGTTTCCTGGAAGCACAAAGGACATCCCTTACTTGTTGAGAAAGGTTAAGACCATGAAGGTCTAGGCTCTCAGCAACCAGGCCCTGAGATGCAGAGAGTGGGGATTGGGATGCCACAACATCCCGTCCTCCTGAGATAGGAGATCTGGAGCAGATCCTAACTCCAGAGATGGAGCTTGAGAGAGATACAGGAGCAGAGGGTACCACACCTGCCGTGGCCAATGTGGAGCTATGAGAATCATGTGGCCCTTGTCTCTCTGAAGCTTGAATAGGGTCTTGGGAATTAGGGGAATGGGTGGAAAGGCATATAGGAAGTCCTGACCCCAAAGGAGGAGGAAAGCATCCCTGGCCTGAGAACCCTGAGCCGGAATCCTGGAACAGAATCGCGGAGGTTTGGCATTCAACGGACTTGCAAAGAGGTCTATGTCCGGAGTTCCCCAAATTTGAAAAAGAGTAGTTACTCACCTGTAACAGGTGTTCTCCAGGAGCAGCAGGAATCAGTCCTCACATATGGGTGACATCGACGTCGATGGAGCCCCCATGCAGAGCATTTCCCCAGCTTTCAAAGAAAGCCTTTGGGAATACACCCACGCATGCACGGTCCCCTTCCCGCCCAAAGGTGCCATCTTGCTCAGTCAGATGACATAGCTAAAAGAGCACAAAAAAATAAAATGAACTATGTACAACTGCAACTCCCAGGGGAGGAGGGAGGGTTGTGAGGACTGATTCCTGCTGCTCCTGGAGAACACCTGTTACAGGTGAGTAGCTACTTTTTCTCCAGGACCAAGCAGAAAGTCGGTCCTCACATATGGGTGACTCCCTAGCTCTGGGCTACCAGGAACACAGGCTGAAAAATAGAGCTCCCTCTGTGAAGCCTCAGCATCAGGGAAAGAATTTTACTGAGAAGAGATCCCACCGGTAGCCCAACAAGAGGGCTGGAGGGCAGGAGTTGCCTAAACCTCAAAGTGATTCTGGAGTACTGCCTGACCAAAGGCACTGTCCCTACGGGACTCCCTCTCCAGGCAGTAATGGGCTGCAAAAGTCTGGCTTGAGGACCAAGTTGCAGCCCTACAGATGTCTGCCAATGGTACAGAACGGAGATGAGCTACTGATGCAGCCATTGCCCGACACGGTGGGCTGTGACTCGACCCTGCAAGGGAAGGTCTGCTGCCCTGTAAGCCCAGGTGATACAGTCCGCCACCCATATGGACAAGGTACGCTCGGAGACAGGCAACCCCAAGTTGTTTGGGTCAAAGGAGATGAAGAGCTGAGTAGCCCTTCTATGACCCTTAGTATGCTCAATGTAGAAAGACAAGGCCCTTCTACAGGGTATGCAAGACTTCCTCAGCCTGGATGGCATGGGGCCTAGGGAAGAATGTTGGAAGAACCACCTCCTGATTGAGGTGGAAAGAGGAGACTACCTTCGGGAGGAACTTAGGATGAGTCCTAAGGACTACCCTGTTCTTATAGAAATGAGTGTATGGCCTGTCATAGATCAGGGCCTGAAGTTCACTCACTTGTCTGGCCGAGGTCAGTGCCACTAGGAAAAGAGCTTTCCAAGAAAGGAAGCGGAGAAGACACGTAGCCATCGGCTCAAATGGAGGACGAGTAAGCTGCTGCAAGACCACATTCAACTCCCACTCAGGGGCTGGTGGACGGAGAGGAGGCTTTAGCAAGAGCAATCCTCTGAGGAAGCGGGACACCAAGGGGTGAACCGATAAAGAGTGCCCTTCCACCAGTGAGTGGTGGGCTGCCAGAGCAGAAAGGAGTACCCAAACAGAATTGGACTTAAGACCATGATTAGACAAGTGCAGCAGGTACTGAAGCACCACTGGCACGGGACAGGCGAAAGGGTTCTCCTGGCGATGGTCACACCACAAGGAGAACCGTTTCCACTTCAGGGCATAGGTCTTTCTGGTGGATTGCTTCCTAGAGGCCAAGACCACCTCTTCAACTTCCTGAGGCAGGCCCCAGGGAGCCAGCACTACCCTTGCAACCTCCAGGCCATCAAATAGAGGGTTTTGAAATTGGGGTGCAGAAGGGAACCCTGATCCTGAGAAAGAAGATCGGGTTGCAACTCCAGAGGGAGTGGGGTGTCCAAAACCAGCTGTAACAGAAGCGGGAACCAGGGCTGCCTCGGCCATCTGGGGGCTACCAATATGACCGAGGCCCTGTCCCTTAGAATCTTGAACAAGGTTCGGGCCACCAGAGGCGTGGGAGGAAACGCATACAGAAGGCCCTTGGACCATGAGATCAGGAAGGCATCCGCTGCGAATCTCTTGGGATGCAGTTGCCTGGAGCAGAACTGGGGCAGCTGCCGGTTCAGGGGATTGGCAAAGAGGTCTATGGATGGAAGTCCCCATTTCAGGAAAATGTTCTGAACCAACAAAGGGTTCAGCTGCCATTCGTGAGGTTGTAGAACCCTGCTCAATCTGTCTGACAGGAAAGTTTTGTGGCCAGGAAGATAGACTGCCTTGAGCAGCATATTGTGTTGAAGTGCAAAAGAGCAGAGGGCCTCTACCTCCTGACACAGGAGCCTGGACCCCGTGCCCCCTTGTTTGTTCACATAGAACATCGCCACCTGGTTGTCTGTCTGCACCAAGACAGACTGGTGGGCCAGGGTGTGAAAGAAGGCTTTGAGGGCTAAGCGTATCGCCTGGAGTTCCAGCAGGTTGTTTTGTTGTGGGGCCTCCCATGGAGACCACAGGCCCGGTGTGCACTTGTCCAGACAATGTGCACCCCAGCCCTGCAAGGAGGCATCGGTTGTGAGCACCACAGTGGAAACAGGTACCTGAAAAGGAATTCCCTGTAGAAGGTTGGGGGGGGGGGGCGGGGGTGTAGCCACCACTGCAGGGAGTTCAGGAAGGGTTTGGACACCCTTACTTTATCTCTTAGGCTTCCTGTAGCCTGCCTCCACTGAGTCCTGAGACACCACTGTGCACGCCTCATATTCAGGCGGGCACTGGTGTTCACATGCACTGTTGAAGCCATGTGGCCAAGGAGCCTTAAACAAAGCCTGGCAGAAACCAGTGGGTTGTCTAGAAACCTGCTGGCCAAGTCTATCAGCCTTCCCGGTCTGTCTTCTGGCAAGTAAGATTTTGCGTGCAGGGAGTCTAACTGTGCTCCTATAAACTCCAGGTTCTGGGAGGGGGAGCAAAATGGAGTGGAGGAGTGGCCTAGTGGTTGGGGCAAGGTACTTCAGGCCGGAAGGTCGGGGGTTCAAATCCCACTAAAGGACAGCAACCTTGGGCCGGAAGGACTGGGGTTTCTAGTCCCACAGGTGCTCCTTGTGGTCTTGGGCAAGCCACTTAACCCTCCATAGCCCATGTTCCCTGTAAAATAGTTCTCTCTGTTATAATGCCCTGTTCAATGTAATTTCAGTTTGTTCAATGTAAACCGCACTGATGCAGAATAGCGCAGTATATAAGAAAATGTAAATAAATAAATGAAAGTGGACTTTGCGAAGTTTATAACAAAGCCTAGTTGCTGAAGGAGAGAAACAGTATGGAGGGTGGCTTGCCTGGCCTCCTGGAGAGTCTGACCCCTGATGAGCCAATCGTCCAGGTAGGGGAAGACAAAAATACCCTGGTTTCTCAAGTAGGCCGTCACACTGCCAGGCACTTTGTGAAGACCCGTGGGGCGGAGGTTAGGCCAAAGGGCAGTACTCTGTACTGAAAATGGTTTCCTCCTACCACGAACCTTAGGTATTTCCTGTGGTTTGGATGAATGAGGATGTGAGTGTATGCATCCTTCAGATCTAAGGAGCATAGCCAATCTCCCTGCTGGAGGTAGGGCAGCAGTGTTCCAAGAGTAAGCATCTTGAACTTTTCCAGTCCAGAATGGGCCGGAGACTTCCAGTTCTCTTTGGCACCAGAAAGTACCTGGAGTAGAAGCACTGCCCCAGCAGGTGGGGAGGTACAGGCTCCACCGCCCTGTCTTGAAGACGACCTTGCAGTTCCTGGAGAAGGAGTTCCTGATGCAGAGTAGGCCTTGGAGGCTACCCTGGAAAGTAGGAGGGGGGTACCTGATTGAAATGGAGCAGATAGCCCTTCTGGACTATGCTCAGTACCCAAGCATCTCCTGTGATGAGCGGCCACTAGTGGGCAAACAGGGCCAACCAACCTCCGGTGCTGAGATGGGCCAGCAGAGGTGGAGAGGCTATGCAGTGGGAGTCAAAAACCCCCTCCCTGCTGGGTAGGAGCAGGAGCCGGAGGGCTTGGAGGCCTTCTGCCTACGGGGCCCATGTCCCTGCCCCTTGGCCTGCTGACCCTGCTGGGGAGGCCAGATAGTGAAGGAAAGGTTTGTAGGCAGACTTCCTCGGGTAAAAGGCCTTTTTCCCCGAGCCCTTCTTATAAGAAGGGGCAGAAGTTTTCCTGGACAACCTTGTCCTTGTCAGAGTCTCAGTCTCGAGCTCAGCGGCCTTTTCGGCCATGGGCTTGCCGAAGAGGTTTTCACCCCGGCAGGGGACATCCACCAACTTGTCCTGTACCCATGGCTCGAGGTCCGATGACTGTAGTCATGCCTGGCGTCGAGCACCGATGCCGGCCGCCACTACTCGGACCGAAGCCTCGAAGCCATCGTAGGCCGCCCGGGAGATGAATTTGGAGCACTCCCGGATCCCCGAGGACAAGGTCTTCAACCTCTGCAAAGGTTCCCCGGAGAGGCCAGCCGAGAACCCGGCTATTTCCTTAGCCAGGTCCCGCAAGTACATGCCCATGTACAGCTGGGTAGGACTGGACACGGCAAGCAAGCATCGAGACCTGGAAGCACTTTCTGCCGACAGCATCCAGACTTCGGGCCTCCCTACCGGGGGGCAACGCGGAGTGCATTTACTGGCTCTTCAGACGATGCATGGTCGATTCCACAAGCATAGAATGGTGCGGCAGTTGCGCCTTCTGGAATCCAGGGCTCTTTCGGACTCGATACATGGAATCGATCTGCTTGCTCAAAACCGGCGCCGAGACCGGTGCCTCCCACATTTGGAAGAGGAGCCGTTCCAGCATCAGAGGAACCGGAACAGTAAAGGCCTCCCTCAGGGGAGTGTCATACTGTAGGGCATCGAGCTCTTCGGCTCAAGGCTCCTCCTCGGGATCCACAGGAACTTTCAAAGCCTTGGCCATGTCCCTGACAAACTCCGAGAATCGGGTGTCCTCCGGTGAGGACCTACTCCGGGGCTCGGATTGCAGTGAGTCCGAAAGGTATCAGGGGACTCCTCGTCCTCCGTCTCCCATGCAGACTCATCCGAGGAAGAGTCGAGGGACTCCGGTAGCATCCACCCCGACGCCGGGGCCATCGGTGTTGACGCCCTAGGTCCCGAACGAGAGGTTGAGGGAGACCATGACCGAGTCTGGACTCAGGCCTTCATGGCTTCAAGAACTGGCTCGATCTCCGGGGTCGACTTAGACGTCGACGTCCCAGTGGTCGGGGCAGATGCACCAGTCAAGCTGACCATCAGCACCCACTGCTGATCCATGAAGGCAGACAGTCTGCACTCCAAGGCTGTCAGCCTGAGTCCAAGATCAAGAGACCCAGCAGCCACCGACTCAGGCCCCAGCGGCACCGGGCCCGACATCGGCTCCCTGGGAGGAGAGTCCGAGGACAACAGGACTTACGTGCTCGACGGACTCTGGCTCTACACGAGGCACCTTAGGCGGCTTCTCCAGCTCCAAAGGCCCAGGGTGGCGGTCAGGGGTCCGGGACCTGGCCCTCGAGGAACCAGGGGTATCCTCCGACGCCGCCATCACGAGCTTCCTCTTATGCTCCCGACTGGGGGACCCCCTTTCAGAGGAACCCTGACGAAGCTCGGGGTCAGACTCCCGAGACGCCGAGGCCTCTGACGAGGTCCAGGCTCGTCCGGAGGCAGAGTCGGAAAAAAACCTCTCCTTCTGATGCTGCCGGCTTCTGAGTGCCTTAGTGGACATCTTTCCACACAGGACACAGACCTTGGGATCATGGTCCGGCCCGAGGCAACGCAGGCAGCAGTCGTGTGTGTCGGTAAGAGACATGAGCTTCTTACAATGATCACACTTTTTAAAACCACTGGAGGCCATCGGGGAAAGAAGGGCCCCCGCGAGATCAAAAGACCGGCCCTCAAGGGAAAAAGAAAGAGCGCAAATGCGTGCCACGAAGGGCAAAAAACAGAAAAAGAGATTGGGTCGATACCGGCGTACCGAACCCAGGCGGAAAGGGGAACCGGCATCGAACCGGACAAAAGAGCAAAAATCGCAGAAAAAAAAATCAAACTTTTCCGGGTGACATGGACACACGTCCATTGGGCTCCACGAAAAAAGAAAGACTGAGCAAGATGGCACCTTTGGGAGGGAAGGGGATCGCGCATACATGGGTGTATTTCCAAAGGCTTTCTTTGAAAGCTGGGAAAATGCTCCGCATGGGGGCTCCATCGACGTCGATGTCACCCATATGTGAGGACTGTCTTCCTGCTTGGTCCTGGAGAAATATTTGCTACCTGGTCTGCATGGAGAGACCATTCGTGTGGAAGCAGAACTCGACTGAGTCTGTCTGCCCAAGAGTTTTGAATGCCTGGCAGATACACCGCAAGGAGATGAATCTGATGCTCTCTGGCGAGGGCCCATAGTTCCAAAGCTTTGTTGCAAAGCGACAGAGCCTGTTCCTCCCTGCTTGTTCAGATAGAACATAGCTACTTGATTATCCATCTGAATTAGGACTGTCTTGTAGCTCAGCTGGGTATGGAACACTCGAAGAGCAAGGAAGATTGCTCTGAGTTCTAGGAGATTGATATATAAGTGGGTCTCCTGTGGAGTCCAGATGCCTTGGGTGGAGAGGTCTTGCAGATGAGCTCCCCAACCCACCTGTGAGGCATCCATTTGAGTGACCTGGGGTAGGGGTTGCTGGAAAGGGGACCCCACCAACAGGTTTTGGGTTGACTGCCACCATTGTAGAGACAAAATGTGTTTGCTATTTTGTCTGACAGGCAGCCTGATGCCTGAGTCCACTGAGTGGATAGAGTCCATTGGGCTGCTCTCATATGGAGGCGAGCATAGGGAACCACGTGCACGGTAGATGCCATGTGGCCTAGTAGTTGTAACATTTCCTGAGCAGTGAGATGAGTTTTTAACACTGCCTGGGAGGCTAACTGCACAATGCGAAGGCAGTGGGCCTGTGGAAGATAGGCCCTTGCTTTTCTGGTATCCAGCAGAGCTCCTATAAACTCTAGAGACTGAGTGGGAGTTAGGCTGGATTTTGGGATGTTTATGACCAGGCCCAAATACTGAAGGATACGCATTGTGCAAGATAAGGAAATTCTGGCCTCTGACTCTGATGGGGCTCGAATGAGCCAGTCGTCTAAGTAGGGGAAGACGAATATTCCTAGAGTGCAGAGAAATGCTGCCACTACAGCCATGCATTTCGTGAACACCCTTGGTGCTGAGGCTAGGCCTAAAGGAAGCACCCTGTAATGTTTATTTATTTATTTATTTAGTAAGGACTTATATACCGCTCCTTCCAGCGATCAGAAGCGGTTTGATTACAAGTACGGGATTTGTCATAAATTACAGACAGAATTATTTGGGGATTAGATAGAGAGATCAGGGGGAATACACAGCACACATATGCGGGTCCATATAAAGACCTTAGTTATTATCATACATTTACACAGGCACTAACCAATGGCACTAATGGTAGTGCTTTCCTTGAAAAACAAAAAGAAGGAACCTTTGGTGAGTTGAATGGATGAGAACATGAGTGTATGCATCCTTGAGATCTAGAGAACAAAGCCAATCCTGACTCTGAAGGTATGGCAGCAGAGTTCCCAGAGAAATCTTGAATTTCTCTTTGAACAGGAATTTGTTCAGTTCTCTGAGGTCTAAAATGTGTCTGTGTCCCCCTGTTTTCTTTGGAATAAGGAAATAAGGGGAGTAAAACCCTGTACCCTGATGGGAAATGGGTACGTCTTCTATTGCCCCGTGGGCAAGAAGTAAACTGACCTCTTGACCCAACTGAATGTTGAGAGAAGCCTGAGAATTGAACTGTCTTACCACTGTAGGAGGGGGCATATTGAAGAAATGAAGCTTGTACCCCTCTCTTACAATGGAAAGAGTCCATTCTTCTGCTGTTATATGCCCCCATCTGGGGGCAAAATGAGACAACCTTCCTGGGATGGTGGAAGGCTCTGGCCCGTTCAGAGCCATGAAGGCCAAGTTCTCTAGATGGGAGTCAAAGCCCCTGTGGAGGCTGAGACTGCTGGGCCGGTTGAGGCTTAGCAGTCCTTGATTTCCTTTGCTTTGGGGGCTACTGTCCCTTTCGGGTGGACTGACCTGCAGAATGCACCTGCTGGGTATAGGAGTAAAACCTCTTTTAGAGAAGAATGGTTTCTTGTAGGATTTTCTCCTTGCAGGATCAGCTGTAGCCTTGGATAGTCTATCCAACGTGGTGTTATCAGCATCCAGCTCATTAGCTTTCTCTTGCCAATTTTTGCCAAAGAGATTGTCGCCTGTACAAGGGATATTCCCCAGTCTGTCCTGTACCCACAGTTCTAAGTCAGATGCCTGGAGCCAGGCAATCCTACGAGCACCTATGGCAATGGCAGAGGTTCTGCTTATGCACGCAAAGCAGTCAAAAGCTGCACGATTAGCAAACTTGGAAACATCCTGGGCATGTTTGACAAGTGTAAGATAATCCTGCCTCTTATCAGGAAGGAGAGGGCTCATAAGCTCTAGATCTCCTGTAACCTCTAAAGAACATTCCCATATATAAGATGTAGGAACTAATCTTGGCACAAAGCATAGAGGCCTGGAATGTTCGACGCCCAAAGGCATCAAGAGTCCTACATTCATGTCCTGGAGGATTAGATGCATGTCTTTTTGCACTCTTGATCCTTCTCATAGCTGACTCCACAACTATGGAGTGGTGTGGCAACTGAGATTTTTGAAATCCAGGACAAGGAGGCACTCGATACATGGTATCCAGCCTACGGGAATGAGGAGAGGTGGTAAGAGGTGTTTCCCACATTCTTAACATGAGATCAAGCAAGATCTCATGAATAGGCAAAGTAGCCGCTTCCTTGGGAGCTTCGGGATATTGTAAAATCTCCAACGCCTTTGCCCTGGGCTCTGTTTCAGGAGCCACTGTGATGGAAAGACCTCTAGCCATCTCCCTGATGAAATCCTGAAAGGATATATCCTCTGGAGGAGACATCCTACGTTTAGGAGAAGAAAGCTCCTCAGAGAGAAGTACTCCGGCATCGACAGAGCTGTCAGAGTCCTCAGAGTCATTGGAGGATTCAAAATATCTTTTGTCCGGGTGCTCTTGTAAAGCACGATACCAGTACCGATCGAAGTTGGTACCAGAGGGGTCCAATACCGGTCTGTTGATACCGCAGGAAATAGCATGACTGTGTTGGAAGCACACTGGCCGATGTTGATGCTGTCGGTACCGGTACCGATATCAGTGCCGGAACCGGTGTCGATACCGGTTGAACTGTCTGAAGTGGTCCCGAAGGCACCGATGCCGCAAGGAGAGCCGCCAGACTGCGCTCAATAGCCAGGAATCTCTGGTCAATTGACGCTGCCGATGCCTGGATGTCAGTACCGGACGAAACGGCCGGTACCCCAGAGCATGGCACCAGTAGTTCTGCCGAGGTTGAGGCCTTGAGAACATCCTGGAGCCCCAATAGTGCTTTGGAAGCCGAAGCCTCCCGCCAGGGCAATTTTGCCGGTACAAGTCCCTCAAGGGCAACGACAGAGGCATCTTGATGCTTGGAAGGAGATCTACCCTTTGAGGACCAGCCAGATTTATGTTTGGTTACCTGAGATCCATGGGAGGAAGACGAAGCCCTGGAAGACGTCGATGCCACGGATGCTGCATCAGAGGGAAAAAGAGTGCTAAGCTTAGCAGCTCGGTTCTGCCGACCCCTCCTCGACATCATCCCACAGGCAACAATCCGAGATGGTCAGGACCTAAACATTTGAGGCACCTCTCGTGAGTGTCGGTGACAGAGATGGCACCGCCACACTTGGAACACTTTATAAAACCCGAAGCGGGTTTTTCCATGTTGAGGAAAAATTGGGCCTAGTGCCCAAAATGGCACGTGGCACCCGAGAGAAAAAAGGCTGGAAAATCCAGATTTAAAAAAAATAAATAAAAAAAATTGTAATCTTTTAAGAAAGAACCGGCGGTACCGGTATAGCGTCGAGGAAGGCAGACGCTACCACAAAAAGAATGAAAAATATGGGATAATTTCTGCGGTGACAGGAAATCGACCTGCTGGCTCTGCGGAAAACGAAGAACTGGAGAGAGGCAGTTGGGAAAGGCGGGAAGGCAGCACGCAGGCGCTGTGGGATGCTCCCAAAAGCTTTCTAATTGGACACTGGGGAGCGTTCCCGCGCAGGCTCCGTCGGTACCAACGATAACCATATGTGAAGACTACATTCCTGCTTGTTCCTGGAGATGTTATGGCCTTAGCATATCCCAAACAAAGTCAAGTCCTCAAGAAGTGATTTTAGTCTCACATGAGAAGAGTCAGAAGGGAGCTCTGGAGACCTGCACTCTGACAGGGCCTCCGACTCCTCCACCCAGCTTTCTGGCTCAGAGAGGAATTTGAAGTACTTCTGAGTCTCAGCCTGAACGACTCTCCTGGCCTTTAGAAAATAAAAGCTCCTTTGGCAGTGTCAATACACTAATGACTTTCCAGGAATTAGGACTATACTGGACCTCAATGCACTAAGCGATATCGGCTGGGCAGGCTGGTGTTGGGGCTCTTTGATATGCCTATGCAGATGCCTCTCCTGCAGGCACTCAATGCTTCTTGAGGATAGAGATTGGACTACCATCAGTAGCAATGCAGCAGAGGCACCGACTTGCTGCATGGTAAAACAGCAATGTGATCCTTTCCTTGATAGCCTTCAGAAGGCATTTTTCCAGGTCTGCCATCTCCAAAGGCTGTGAGGCTACAGAAGCACTGACTGATGGTTTTGAAACTTGAGAGGGTGTATCAGCTAACTGGTCTCAGCTCTCTGTAGGTCACTGCTGTCCCTCCAATGTCTTGGATGGAGGATTAGCTGTCCTCTCTCAGACCCAGTACAAACCATGGATTGTAAAGGAAGAGTATATTTAATTTTATTTGATCAATTCCAGCCAATGGCCCAACACAGGCTGTGTTTAGTTGAGCCTTCCTCAAATAAAATAAAATATACTCTTCCTTTACAATCCATGGTTTGTACTGGGTCTAATTGTTGGATGTGGATTTCTGCTTTTTTGTTGGACATCACTTAGCTGTCCTCTCTCTTCAGGGTTGTTTAGAGGGGAGCTCTTGCACACCATCTTTGCTCCTGATGGCATACCTCAAAGGCTTAGACGTTCATGCACCAAAGCCTCTGCCTGATTCTCAATGTGTCTTCTCTTTGGCAATGATGATGAATCCCTCTTTACCTTTGGGTGAACACTGATTGATGGCCAATTCCCCAGGGTTCTATGAGTGCTTGGCTCAGATGGCTCGAGGGTTCCTTGATGCTGATGCTCCTCCAGCATCTGATGCAGCCTGTGATGCCACGGAGGACGGTGCCACAGATGCCAATGGATTGGATTTAGAAGAGCCAAAAATAACTTCATGTTGTTTTTCACGACCCTTCTACTCTCTGTAATCTGTGAACACAATTTGTAATAAGAGAGCTGATGACAGGGTCCCAAGCACTGAAGGCACCATGAATATCCATGATGGATGTAGTCCTTGAGTACCTAGAATACTTTTTAAACTAACTGGCTAGTTAGTTGCATAAAAATCAAACTACTTGATTTTTTTTACAGAAAATAAAGATAGAACACAATCAGAGCACAAACATCTAAGGGGTTTGAGGTGCTTTGGAAAATAAAGGAAACTTTAAAATGTATAAAAACTCTAGACTAAGGAAGAAGGAAAGAAACCTGAACTGATAGAACGGCAGAAAAGTGAGAAAAAGAAAACTGTTTAACCACCATGAACAAGGCTACTCACACGACCAGACAAAACTACATCTGTGGAAAAAAAAAAAACACTGTTCAAGATGGCACCATGGCGGCAGGTGGGGTAGCATATGCTTGTGCAGTGGAGCTTCCAAAAGCTTCTGGAAGGAGCTGGGAATACTCCCACTGAGGGCTCTGTTGGATGATATCACCCATACTTGGGGGCTTTTATCCTGCTTGTACATGGAGAAAAAAAAAAAGGGAAACTTTAAACGACTGAGAAACTGACTAAAGGTGGAAGAAAATAAAGAAAACTTGCAGGTGGGAAAATGTTCATAAACAGTCAAATAGGCAGAAGAGTCACCATGCAGGGGTAGAAAATTACCAAAAGGTAGATACTGAGAAAAGCTGCATCCATTGGGCTCTGCAGAAAAACGAAGACAGAGCTAAAATGGCACCACAGTAGCAGGCGGGAAGATGACATGCATGCAGAGAGGAATCTCCCAAAAGCTTCTATTAGCAGCTGGGAGTGTTCCCGCATGGGCTCTGGCGGATGTCACCTATATGTGAAGACTTATTTCTTGTTTGTCCATGGAGAACAAATGTCCAGATCTGATACAAACGCAACTTTTGTAGATGCTCCTTTTAGTTTTAACTATTTTCCTCATTTTTATCAGTCTCCCTTTTGAAAATTGAATGCTAGTACTGATTTTCTTGCTGTTCTCTATTAAGTCAAATATTCCATGTTACTATCACTACTGTCAAATGGTCTGAGCAGTCACTTTTTGTACCAGATACAGTGTTGCACTAGGGTTTATGTCCAAAATAGCTCCCACTAGTTCCTGAACAAGCTGCTCCATGAAGCAGTCATTTCATTTCGAGACTACCTCTCTAGCATGTCCTGATGCGTTGATACTGTCAATACTGGGTAACTGAAATGGTTCACTATTACTGTGCTGCCAATTTTAACTTCCCTAATTTTTGCATTTCATCACCTGTCCATTCATTCTAGTGAGGTGGACAGTAGCACACCCCCACTGCTACTCCCTTCTCTCACACATCATTAGGAATACCCTGAACCCAGACTAGTTTGTGGTCCTCCAGGACTGGAGTTTGACACCCTCGTCCTAGAGGTTCCCAAGCTCTAGAATAGCAGAATGGCTTGGTTCCGTCGAGTGATGTCACCCCAAGTGTGGCTCTAGCAATCTTCATGTTCATTGAGAAATAGCTCAACTCTTCACTGAAATCCATTTAACAGCTTATCTCTACAACTAAGAGCTAAACAATCTTTAAAGCTGTCAGTTGAGCTTCTTAAACAAAGCTCTACAGCTATGCCTTTATTAACCATTAAACTGATTTAAAAAGCAATAGCTGAGGGATTCAGCTCTCCCCAACCCTTATAAGAACTCCGTTCTCAAGTCAAGCCAACATGAACCTAGAACACCACAAAATAACTACGTTTGCAAACTAAACAAAGCTTAAGAAAATTGATTTGTGTGTATCTGCTAAACATCTAAATGCTTAAGAGCAAACTTGCTTGCAGTACCTCAGAACAGCTTGAGACCATCTATCTTTTTGGTACTGGAACTATTGAAATAGGATTTGCAGATATATATGTAAGGGAAGAGTTCTGGTGGAATTTTTTGTTCTCTCATCACTTGCTGATGGGAGGACACAACCAAGGATCTGAACCATTTAGATGTGTCAGTTTTACAGAACGCAAACTGATGAAATTTTACTTACCATTAATTTCCTTTTCTGGAATCCTACTAGACCATTTCAGACTAATGGCTTATATCCCCCTGCTAGCAGATGAAGACAAAGAGAACCAATCAGAAGCTTCGGTATCATCGCCACTGACAAATAAACTTGTTCCCCTAGGGGATAGCTTCAGTATGACACTGGCAAAAGCAAGAGGACTTCAGAACATCGCTCAGAAAAAGAGAACCTCCTCAGCAGGCTAAACAAAATAAACTACTGCACAAAGTGCAACTATATACAAGGCAGCAGAGACGCCGGATTCAGTAGAAGCAGAACCACTGCCAAACAGCCGAGCTAAAGACAAGGTTGATTCTGAACGTTGGCAAGACTGGTTCTCAGACAGCGGGTGGGGTCCTGGACTGGTCTAGCAGGATTCCAGGAAAGGAAATTAATAGCAAGTAAAGTTCACCTTCCAAATCATCCTGCTAGAACAGTCCAGACTAGTGGGAAGTACCATAGCTATACCACCCAAGGGCTGGAAGAGCCAGCTGTCACTAAAACAGTGCTCCAAACGACAAACACACTTGGCGGTCGAAGCAATAACACCTGTCAAAGATCGACAAAAGCAACCAGGTCACTTCCAGCAAATATCAATCGGAGTGACCCAAAAATGTTCCACCCAAGAAGCTGCCTGCGCTTGTATAGAATGAGTTTTAAGACTTGTAGGAACAGGCTTATCCTGTAAGATATAAGCCAACTCAATGGCCTGCTTGATCCACCGTGCGATAGTATACTTAGAAGCAGCAGCCCTTTCAGAGGCTAGAAATGAGGACAAAAGTGATTTGAGGGCCAAAGGGAATTAATATCCTTCAGATAATGGGGCAAGGATCATGTGTGACATCCAACAAAGATCAATGGAGCCTGTAGGAGACTCCCCCTCCAGAAAGGATGGGAGCGAGATGGATTGATTTACATGGAAGTCAGACAGAGTTTGGTAAAAAGGAAGGAACCATCCTGAGTGTCACCCCTTCCACAGAAGGATAAGGGCGACTCCTGGAAGGAAAGCACCTGCAGCTCAGAAACACACTGGGCAGACATAATGGCTATCAAAAAGACAGTCTTGAAGGCCAAGTCCTTCAGAGTGGCCCTCTTCAAGGGCTTGAAGGGTGGCTGCTTGAGCACCCGGAGAAACAAGGACAAGTCCCAAGAAGGGACAAGCGGATGAACTGGAGGACACAAGGCATGTACTCCACACAAAAAATGCCTGATGTCCAAATGAGGGACAAGCGAGCAACCCCCAACAGGGCCACAAAAACAGGTGAGCACAGCCACCTACATTTTCAAAGATTTCAAGGTGAGGCCCTTGTCAAAAACATACTGCAGACAGGACAGGAGATCAGATATTTGGGCTCACCATGGTGAAACTGCATGAAGGGTGCTGTGCTTTAAGCAAGGTAGCCACAACTTGAGCAGAGTATCCCTTTATGAGCTAGACAACACTGGGTGAAGCAGCCAGTCTGACACCACCAGAATCACCCAACTCAGATATGTCTCTATATGCTGGAGAACCCAGCCGATCGAGGCCCAAAGAGGAAAAACAGAGGATTTGGGACAGATGCCAGGACTGGACCAGCACTTCTAGACCCTGAGATTTTGTCTCTCTCCGATGACTGACAAAGGCAGGGACCTTGGCAATGGCTGAGGTGGCCATCGTCCAGAGTGGGACGACCCTACTGGTTCACAATGTATCTGAACGTCCACTGAGCGAGTTCCCAGTCACCCAGGTTGAGGTGGTGATGAATGAGAAAATATGCCTGTACATTGTCTATCCCAATGATGTGCTGTGCCGACAGTGCTTGCAAATGACTCTCAGCCCAAGAAAAACAAACTCATCACCAAGGCAACCCCTTGTGCACTTGGCCCCCCTTGTCTGTTGAAATAAGCCACCGTGGTGGCATTGTCAGACAGGACTCAAACTGCCTGCCATTTTCTGCAAAGAGGCAGACAATAGCAGAGTGCCAAGCAGATTGCCCACACAACCAACTGGTTGATGGACCAAATGGATTCCTACCAGGACCACGTTCCTTGTGCTGTCTGCTGCAGACAATGGGTGCCCCAATCTGAATGACTACCATAGGTGGTCATAGCTAGACAAACATGGACTCTCCAGGGACATCCCTTGCATCAAGTGATCGTGACAGCTACCAGCAGACTGTGAAACGGCGGGAGGGAGGGGGCAACGAATATCGCAATCCTGCGAGGAAGGTGACCAACAGGGCTGTAAGGAAAGCAGAAATGCATTTGTGCTTGAGCCCAGGGATCCACACTCAAGATAGCTGGCCATAGCTCCTATGATCTGCAGATAACTCCACACCTGAGGAGCCAGGTGAAGCTGGAAGGAATGAAGCAGACAGTAGAACTTTTGATATCAGTCCTGAGTTAGAAACACTCTCCCTACCTGAGTATCGAAGAGGGCCCCGAGAAACAAGGGTCTGAGACTGGTGTTAACTCTTGGCATGGTTAACCACACAACAGAGGCTTTCCAAGAAGGAAGGAGAGGACCTGTGCCACTGCTCCCTGCATGAGACTGCTTGGATGAGCCAATCATCCTGGTAAGGATGGACATACCCCCTGACGACACAAGGCAGCTACGACCACTATCATGACCTTTGAGAAGTTGAAAGGAGCCATGAAAGACCAAACAGCAGGGCTTGAAACTGGAAGCGACGTCCCAGTATCGAAGCACAACACACACTGCTGGTCCTCTCAGATGGTAATATAGAAGTAGGCCTCCACAAGATCCAGGGAAGCTAAGAAATTGCCCACACGGACAGCTTGAAGCAGAGACTTCAAGCTCTCCCTGCAAAAACATGGCGACAGCAATTGAGCCCTTAGAGATGGGCTTCTTGAGCACAGAAAAGTAGATGGAATAGCAGCTAAATCAGCTCTTGGAGGGGGAAACCAGAAAAATTGCCCAAAGCTGCAGAAGCCGCTGAAGAGTCTCTTGCACCACAGCCCTCTTGAAAGGGCATATTATAAAGGCATCCCTGATGCATCTGGCACAGTCAAGAAAATAACCATGGGATATTATGTCAAGGATCCATCTGTCCATGATAAGCCATGATCATTCGTGGAAAAAGAGGGATAACTGCCTGCTGACCTGCTGCATTCCAGAACAAACCCAGAGCTTATTATTAGGAGGTATGAGCGGCCATGGAGAACTTGTTGGAAAAGGAGTAATTGTCCTGGGATTGACAGATCCCTTGAAAGGTATGCGACTTGCCACTCAATTTGGGTGTCTAATACGATGACTTGCTGGGCTGATAGTGGTGTGAATCTCGAAAGCACACAAGAGCGAGCCGAAGACAATGCCCCTTTGGGTTTGTCTTCGGGTTAACACTGAAGTTTGACCTTGATTGGCTTATCCAGATCCTCCCCGAAAAGGAGCCTGCCCTTGAACAGCAGCTTGGCCAGACAGGTGTTGGAGGCCACAACCAATGCCTCGCCACTAACAGCTGCGACTGATCACGCTGCCAACCGAAGGAGGTCATTGGCCAAAAAGGCAGCCAGAGATTCCAAATGGGCTGAAGAGTGCTGCAGTAGGCGTTCAACCCATCTGAGCAGGGCACGTGTTATATCACCACAGACAGAAGCCTGCAGAACAAGGGAGGAAGAAAAAGCCTTTTTCAAAATGTCTTCAACCTTCCTATCATGTTGATCCCAGAGTGCCACTCCCCCTTCCACTGGGATCGTGGTGTGCTTAGTAACTTCCAACCCCAGGACATCCATCTTAGGAAAGTGAAGCCACTTATCAAGGGTCCACAGGTGACCAGACAAAAATGGCTCAGAAGCCTAGCTGAGCCCAAAGCAACAGGAGAGTCCCACTCCAGGGAAACCACTTACTGCAGCTCTAAAGGAAAAAAGGAAGGCTCTAGACCAAGGATGGGCAATTCCGTTCCTGAAGGGCCGCAGACCAGTCAGGTTTTCATGATGTCCCTAACGAATATTCATGAGATCTATTTGCATCCACTGCCTTCCATTGTATGGAAATAGGTTCATGAATATTCATTAGGGACATCATGAAAACCTGACTGGTCTGCAGCCCTCCAGGACCAGAATTGCCCACCCCTGCTCTAGACAGCTCACGAATGCCTCAAAAAATGGAATCTGCCTGAGATTTGGACTGCTTTTACAAAGGATCAGCAATAAGGAGGGCCTCCACAATTTAAGTAGTGAGAGCCGACAGCCCCTCCTTACAAAAAAGATGTACAACCTGAAGATCAATGTCCTCTTCTGGAAGTGGCATCGCCCCATCTTTGCAGTCAAACTCACTGACCAAACTGTCATCCTCAGAAAATGGCTCCTCTGAGGGATTCCACTTTCCAGGAGCTCAGGAGACCTCCTTGGAGGGACACTCCTCATGAGCAGGCAAGGTAGAGCTTGCTTGCTTTGTGGATGACAGATCCTTGGATGCCGACATACCAGAAGGCCCTAGAAAGGAGGTTTTGGAAGGAATGGACAGAGCCAGAAAACCAAAAACCCCAGGCTGGCGGAACAACAAACTGGGAAGAATCAGGCTCCCCAGGAGGCTGCGCTTATTCCGGCAAAAGAACATGAGTTAGAGAGACATCCCTCAGTGGGACAGGCATGAGGGAAGCTGAAGTATAAGCCATAGCTGAACTCTCCATGTCCTCCCCTGGGTCAAAAGCACAGGAAGTGCAGAGACTATCAAAACCAGAAGCTTGCAGCCACAGCCAAGGCAGTGCTGAAGAGAAGAGGGCATCAGCATAGAAAAACTGCTATACACTGCTGTTTCACAGAGAAAAAGAGCAGGTAGGCCAAAAACAAGAGTGGAGATGGCCATCTATACAACTACAGTGCAAGAAACTGAACGTGGTACAAAGACAGTGAAAATAGGGCTCTCGCAGTGAAAAAAATCGATCTGAGACACAAAACACAAATGAAAGAAGCTAAAGACAGCTGGCCTGGTGAAGACATCACAGGAAAAAAAAGAGAAAGGAAAAACCATGTTAAAAGGCTAAAGAGAAAAAAAATGGTGTGGCTGGCTAAAAGAAAAAGTGAAGAGAGGGAAGGACTGCAATAGTACTCACAGCTACTGCCTGAGGTAAACTGCTTCACTGAAGCTTTTTTTTTTTTTTAAACTAATGAAAAAACAAAGAAATAAAAGCCTGACAGAAAAGTTCCTCTCAGAAGGCAGGAACTTTGGTTCACTCCTGAGGGCTGCACTGCTCCTCTTTAGCAGATGCCCCCCCAACCCCCCTCCAGGCAGCTCAAACTGATTCACATGATCAAGAGCACACTGGCGAAATCCCGGGAAACCCCAAAGGGGCACCTCTTGTGTGGCCTGGGGACATCTGATACTAAAAAAGAGCTACACTGGAACTGTCACTCTCAAAGTGACAACCAGAACAGAGTAGCCGAAGTCCATCATCTGCTGAGATAGAGGAAATCCTGAAGCTATCCCTTAGGGGAGCAGGTATATGTGCCAGTGAGGCCACTGAAGCTTCTGATGGGGCTACAGAAAGAATCAATCTTCTGCTGGCAGGGGTATATAACCCACTAGTCTGGATTGGTCTAGCAGGATTGAATTGGAAAGGCATTACAATTGAAAAGAAGATTTAGTCACATGGCAGCACCAAAGGCTCAAGAGTTTATAATATTTGATCTCTGCTTATAGAATAGGAAAATAATCCCAGAAATCCAAGTGGAAAAAGAACACATGCAACGTAAACAGTTAAGTCAAAACTCCTACTGAGGCAGCAATATCCATTTCCCTCATAGTAAAACTATTTTCTAGGTTCTTCACGTCTATTCCAATCATATTCCAAGTTCTGGAATATTATGCTCTGAAACTAACCAAATGAAGCCATTTTTCCAGAAGTCTAGTGGGTTGATATTTCAAATGTATGGTAAAGAGGACTACACAATATTGAGATTACAAGAATGACTTCATTACGCTGAGTATAGACAAAAATAGCACATGCTTTGAAAATTGCCACATTCATTTATTGTTCAAAATCCAACAGAAATCAAGAAAAAAATCTATATGTGGCTAATTTATGCTCTATAATGCAAGGCTAAAAATATTCTTTGATGGTACTGATGATTTTAAGTGCAGGCAGATGAGAAAAATAAGTGCATTATTTCTGTAACCTTGCTTCAAAAAGTCCTCCATGTTGTATTTAGTTCAAGCAGCAAAGAGCAAGCAATATTTTAAAGAAACTTGGGAGAACCTGGAACTAAATCTTAAGTACAGAACTGCCCCCTCTACAGTCAGGTTTAAAAAGTAAACTTCCCTCAAAGCAATTCACATGAAGTGACTAGTGCGAGTAAGCCTTTTAAAGGAGTATTCTCTTGGGCTTCCGCAGCTAGTATGAATATCTTTGCAATATTCCGGGTCATGTTACATCTAAGTAACTGGAACTCACATTTCAGTCACCATGCTGTGGCTTGCTTCTCACTGAAACAGTTCCAGTTACTAAGACGCAGCATAACCTGGAAAGCAGCAAAGATCTTTTCAGGATTAGCCCCCTCCAACATGGTCACAGAGGGTCTATGCCAAACTTAAGGCCACCTCAACTACAAAAAAAGTAAATTCACCTAAGACTTTAATGGCTGTGCCAACTAGTTCTCCATTCTCACATTCTGCACCAGGATTGGCATACTGGATACCCTCTGAGACCATTTTAGATACTTTATTCAACTAATTTTACCCTCAATGCCTGTCTTAACCATCATGTTTATGCCACAACACCACATACACCCTTACTCTCTGCCGTCTATACAGGCGTTACATTTGTGTTATATGAATGTTCTACCTTATTTTCTGAATGTGTACATTACTGATACTATATTATATTACTATGCTATAATTCAACTTGCCTATTTCAAATTTACCTCATTCTAATTGCACAATACGCTGACATTTGGTCATTTTACTATTGTTACGCTGTTACTAAAATGTTAGCATATACCTGTTGCCTATTTAGATTTATTATGAAGATATTTGGGCAAGGTGATGTACAACAAAGTGACATCTAGCTACCAAAATTAGAACGTACATATAGAAAGCTACTATCTCCCTTTTGCTGAGCAGAAGCCTTTTCTGGTGGACATAACTGCAAATCAGTCACACTTCAGTCACAGACAATACCACTTACAAGGTTTCATCTTACTCTGCTGGAATGTAGGCTGGTTGAGTCCAGATGCACTCAGTTTCCTCTGTCCAAATGGATCACTGTTCACTGCAGGGAGTCCAAGACTTCCACTTCCTATTCCTGTAAGGCTGCCCGAGCCAAGTCCACCTAACAATAGAAAAACAAAAGCCGGAAAAGTGCATTCTGTCTGCATAGCACACAAGGCATGATTCATAACCAGAGTGAGTAAGTCCAGGTGACCTAGACAAACCATCAAGCCTTGCATCACCCTACCCCCAACTCTCCAATTAACTTTCAGATTCCTATGCTCCCCATTATGAATTTGGAAATTAAACATGATCACCCCAGCAGCACTCTTTAAACATAATTCAGAAGTTACTTAAAAGAATTTATATTATGCACTAAATCTAGATGGCATTAGATTTGAAATTTATGATGGTGGGACACATCTACCTAAAAACATTTGAAACTGAAGCAGGATCCATTTACATGCATCAAGAAATGCAGATACCTCAAACATTTTTTATTGTGTTTTACCACTAACATTGAAGTAAACTCAAAAGCAACATCAGGAAATACTTTTTCACAGAAAGGGTGGTAGATGCCTGGAAAGACCTTTCCAGGGAGGCGGTGGGGGCAAAAAACATGATGGAATTTAAAAAGGTATGGGACAGAAATAGAGAATGGAATCCATGCAAACTTAAATAACTTCTACATTTCAAAAAATACAGCTGGGTTAACCTGCATAGAGCAGCAGGTACAGCCCACAACAGTGACATATGTTGGGGGGGGGAGAAGAGTACCTGCAAGGAGTAGCAGATACAACCCTTAACACTAGAAGCCCCGAAGTGCATCAATTGATGCAAATGCATCTTCAAAGTTGTATACCAGCGCCACTGCTAGAACCATGTCAGTCATGTTCCATGACTTTGTTAGCAAGGTCGAAAATTAATGACAGATGCACCACCTAGCAGGAAAATTAATTTATACCTAGAAGCCCCAAAGTAGGTCAGTTAACACACTCAATTGTCTTGGATGCATCAATTGACATACTTTGGGGCTTCTAGGCATAAATTCATGTTACCACTAGGTGGCGCATCTCAATCACTGTTTACAGTTTTACTCCGACATTACAAACCACACACACCATGACGCCATGTAATGGCATCACATACTGCACGTATTTAACAAATAAGTAACTTCACATTAATTCACATCTGCATTTCATGCTGAACGCAGTCATGATAATGCGTCAATTGACGCACTTTGGGGCTTCAAGTGTTAATGACAGCACACAAAGCGTAGCTACTCACCTATAACAGGTGTTCAAGGGACAGCAGGAATCAGTCCTCACATATGGGTGATGTCGGCACCGATGGAGCCCATGTAGGTTCACTCCCCAGCTTCCAAAGAAAGCCTTTGGGGAGTTAAACCATGCATGTGTGGTCACCTTCCCGCCCAAGGGTGCCATCTTACCTCAGTATGACAACACAGGTTAATCAAGCATAAAAAAGAAAAACTCCACGGGGGAGGAGGGAGGGTTGTGAGGACTAATTCCTGCTATCCCTGCAGAAATCATAGTTACTTCACCTGTAACAGGTGTTCTCAAGGGACAGCAGGAATAAGTCCTCACATATGGGTTACATCGATACTGACTGAACCCTCACAGAAGCATCTCCCCAGCTTTCAAAGAAAGCCTTTGGGGGATACTACCATGCATGCGTGGTCCCCTTCTCGCCCAAGGGTGCCATCTTGCTCAGTCAGGTGCCACAGCTAGAGCCCCACCAAGAAGATGGCAAAAATAAACAGCAACTCCAAGGGGAGAAGGGGGCTGTGAGGACTGATTCCTGCTGTCCCTGGGGAACACCTGTTACAGGTGAGTAACTATGCTTTCTCCAGGAACAAGCAGGAAGTCAGTCCTCATAATATGGGACTCCCTATCTCCAGGCTACTGAGGACCGGTAGAAAATCATGGCTCAGCCATGGGCAGCTGAAAGAGAATCTGAGGACCCCCCGCATCCAGGGAGAACCGAGGCTCTGGTAGCCTGAACAAGAAGGGTCAGAGGGCATGAGTTGTCTAAACCACGAAGAGTTTGAGGAGTAAGGCCTGGCCGAAGGCACTGTCCCATTGAGACTCCCTCTCCAGGCAGTAATGGGCTGCAAAAGTGTGGGCAGAAGACCAGGTGGCAGCCCAGCAGATGTCGGCCAAAGGCACCAACTGGAGGTTTGCGACAGTTGTCGCCATCACCCCAATATTGTTCGCCGTGACTCGGCATGCCAGGGAAACCTTAGCTTGACTGTACACAAAGGCAATGCAATCTGCCACCCAGATGAACAGATTCCACTTGGTGACAGCTTCCCCCAGACGACTGGGGTCATATGAGACAAAATGCTGCGAAGCTTTACAATGGCCTTGGGTGTGCCTGCAGGTAAAAGGACAGGACTCTCTTGCAGTCCAGGGTATGGAGATGTCCTATCGGTGTGGAACAGCGGGGAAGAAGGTAGGGAGTACTACCTCCTGGTTGAGGTGGAAGTCAGACATTACCTTCAGCAGGAATTTCGGGTGAGTGCGGACCATGACCCTGTTCTTGTAGAATCTGGTGTAGCATGGCTATGCCACCAGGGCCCGAAGCTGACTCTGAGGGCAGAGATGAGTGCCTCCAGGAAGGCCTCCTTCCAGCAGTTATAGTAGGTGGCAGGTCGCCAAGGGCTCGAAGGGTGACTTGAGCTGTGCCAGAACCACACTGAGGTCCCACACCAGGGGGCGGGCGGATGGGAGGTTTAGATAGCAGTAAGCCCCCATGAAACAAGGAATGAGGGACTGCATGGATAGAGGCTTTCCCGCTATCGAGTGTGGTTCGCGAAGAGGGTGCTCAGATGCACCCTGACGGAGTTTGAATTAAGTCCAGATTGCGAGAGATGAAGTACTGGAGCACCACAGGTACTAGGTAAGAGAATGGGTTTACCTGTTGCTCTGTGCACCACACAGAGAACCTGCGCCACTTGAAGGCGTAGGCCCGTCTTGTGGAGGTCTTGCAAGAAGTCAGGACTTCTTCCACCTCCCTCGGGTGGTTTAGGGGTGCAAGGGCAAACAGTTCAGCAGCCATTCCATGAGGGACAAGGAGCCCAGGCTAGGATAGAGGATCGAGCTCTCCTCCTGGGTCAAAAGTCCCAGGGAGTTCCCAAGAGGGACTGCAAACTCTGTCGAGAGGCAGAGCAGCAGAGAGGACAAAGCCTACCTGGGCCACCAGAATGAGGGAAGCTCTGTCACACTGGACCATGAGCAGGGTCCGCACCATCAGTAGTGTGGGAGGGAAAGCATACAGCAGACCCTCCGACGAAGGGAGCAGGAATGCATCCACTGCTATCCGGGTGGGCTGCAGGTGAGGGCTGCAGAAATGCGCTAGCTGAGTGTTTGTCAGGCTGGCAAAGAGGTCCAGGCTCGGAATGCCCCACAGCCAGAACAGCTGCTGCGCCACCCCCAGGTCTAGGTGCCACTTGTGCAACTGGAGGACCCTGCTCAGCCCATCTGCCGGAGTGCTGTCCTGGCCCAGAAAGTATACTACTCTGAGGCGTATGCCCTGTCTGATCGCCCATGAACAGAGGGCCACTGCCTCCTGACACAAGCGGTAGGACCTGTGCCTCCCTGCTTGTTCAGGAAGAACATTTTGACCCGGTTGTCCATCTGGATGAGCACCAACTAGTGCTGCAGGCAGTGCTGGAAGGCCTTCAGTGCAAGGAAGACAGCCCCGAGTTCCAGCAGATTGATTTGTTGTTGGCTTTCATTGGGGGACCAGAATCCCCAAGTGTGCAGATACTCACTGGGCTCCCCAGCCCAGCTCGGAAGCATCTGTTGCGAGCACCCTCTGGGGGTTCGGAGCTGGAAGTGCATGCCCCGTCACAGATGCTGTGCATCCTGCCACCAGCTGAGTGACTGCCAGCTGATGGGACACCGATACTTTGTCCCAGAGTAGGTCAGTAGCCTGGGTCCACTGTGAGCAGACACCACTGAGCTGCTTGCATATGGGGGCAGGCATTGGGGACCACATGGACCACGGAGGCCATGTGGCCGAGGCTGCAAAGCATGGACCGTGCCAACACACTGAGGTGGGGTTGGACTTCCGCTGCTAGGACAATTAGGTGATCTGCCTGTCCTAGAGGAGGAAGGGTGCTGGACTGGAGAGTGTTTAAGCAAGCCCCTATGAACTCCAAGTCCTGTGTTGGGGTGAGGTGGGATTTTGTTTAATTTACCATGAATCCCAGGTATTGTAGGACATGGATAGTTCGGTCCGTGGCCCGCAGCGCCTCTGACGCCATGCCCCCTCTTACTAACCAGTCATCAAGATAAGGGAAGACAAAGGCCCCTTGGAGAGGAAGATGTGTGGCCACCGCTGCTAGGCATTTGGTGAAGACCCTCGGCATGAAGGCAAGCCGAAGGAAAGCACCCTGTACTGGCAGTGGTTGCCCCCAATCATAAACCTGAGGTATTGTCTGTGACTGGGATGGATAAGGATGTAGGTATAAGCATCCTTTAAGTCCAAGGAGCATAGCCAATCTCCCTGCTGGAAGTAGGTCAGCAATATTCAAAGGGAAGAGCATCTTGAATTTCTCCCACACCGGGAATTTGAGGATTCTCAAGACCAGGATGGGCCTTAGTCCTCCTGTTCTTTTAGGGACTAGGAAGTACCTGAAGTAAAACCCCTTTCCCCTCAGGTGTAGAGGAATGACGTCCATAGCCTTATACCTGACAAGGCCTAGCAGTTCTTGTTCCAGCAGGGCCTGATGCAGGAGATCAAGATGGCTCCCCAGGAAAGAAAGGTGGAGGTAGCCCTTCCTTACCACCTGAAGTGCCCATGAGTCAGTAAAGTGGAGGCCCACCTGTGGGCAAAACAAACCAGGCGACTCCCTGTGGGCAGCTGACCTCCAGTGGGTGAGGGGCTATGCAGCAAGTGTTAAAACCCAGTCCCAGGTTGGGCTTAGGTCAGTGCCTGAGGTTTGGTGCCTCTGGGCTTGCAAGGGCCCTGGCCTGCCACCTAAGGCTGGTAACTCTGCGGTGGAGTCTGGATGGCTGGATAAGGAGGATAATCTCGGTAGGGCTTACCTTTACAATGGAAAGGGGGCTTCTTCCCCTGCATTTTCTTCCTTGGAAGAGTTGAGGTTTTCCTCGAGAGTGGAGTCCGAGTCACATACTCTGTCTCGATCTTGGCCGCCTTCTCCTCCATAGGCTAACTGAAGAGCTGTTCCGAGACAAGGGACATCAAGGAGTTTCTCCTGTACCCACTGCTCATGGTCAGAGGACTAGAGCCAGGCATGGCATCGAGTGTCGATGCCCACTGCAGCCACCCTCGTGCTAGTCTCTAAGCCATGGTAGGCGACTAGGGACAAGTACTTAGAGCACTCGCCAACTGACCTGGTAAGTGTCTGGAAGTGTTGGAGGTGGTCTCCATCGAGGTCAGCTGTGAAGCCTCAGAGTTCTTGCGAGGTCTCAGAGGAACATGCAAATAGAGATGGTATGTCTGAATGCGGCATGCCAGCATCAAGCCCTGGTAACATTTCTGTCCAAGGGCATCGAGGACTCAAGACTCCCTGTCTGGGGGCACTGACGAGTGTGTCTTCGGGCTCTTCTGTTGGCACATGGCTGACTCAACCACCAAAGGTGTGAGGGAGTTGCACCTTCTGGAACCCCAGGCCACGTTGGGCCTGGTACATTGTGTCCAAGCGGAGACTAACAATGGGCACAAATCCTGGGGTCTCCCACATTTGGAGGAGGAGCCAGTTGAGGAAGGAAGGAACCAGGACCATCAAGGACTCCTTAGGTGGTGTCTTGTACTGGAGGATATTTAACTCCTCCTTACGGGGGTCCTCCTTCAAATCAGTCTTGAGGGAGAGGATCTGAGCAATGTCCTGAACAAACGAGGAAAGAGGTTTGATCAGCAGTGGAGACTGGTCCAATGGGAGGTCTCAGAGGATCTGAAATTTCAGGGACATCTTGACATCGGACACCCAATCTGAGTAGTCCAAGGAAGACTCGAGGCTTGGCAACACCATGAGTGTTGCTGGCTTCAGACTTTGGAGCTTTGACGCCGAGGAATGGTCAGAGCCAGAGGCACTCTCCTGCAAAGACCTCGCCACTGAGGAGCAGGAGAGAGACCCTGGTCAAGGATCTAACTGAGGCATCTAGATCAAGGATCACATTGGCAGCCCAGGGAGTCCTCGGTACCGAGGTCCCTGTGGTCTCGGCACGAGCACTGGAGGAACGGGATGTCGACACCTGCTAAGATGCAATGAACGCAGAAGCACTGCATTCAAGAGCCAACACATGGGTTTCCCACTCCGGGGCAGCCATGGACACAGACGCCAGGATCACCAGGTCTGGTGTCAAGGAGGAGAGGGGGTCCTCAATGGAACAGCCTTCGGGGGACCATGGGCAGCTGCCGGAAGCCTCGGTTTCAGTCCAAGGTACCTTTCGAGGATGCTCCCGCTCAGTGTCTTTGGAAGCCTGCTGAGGGCAGAGGGACCAAGACGGCACCCGGGATTGTCTGCCTCCCAGGACAAGGCTCTCAGTCTTTTTTTTTTTCTTAATGTCTGCTCCGGGGACCCCTGTTTGGAGTGCCTGTGAGGCCGCTCAGGGGCCAGGGAGGCCTTCTGCGACTCCGAAGAGCCATGCGGAGCCTTGGCATGTGGGGCTACCAGATATACCAGGGTGGAGTCTACTTTGTGGAAGAAGAAAGTCTTGCTTTAACTGACAGTTCTCGATGGCCTTTGAAGACATTTTCTTACATAAGGAGCACTGCTCCGGGTCATGGTCGGCACCCAGACTCTAGAGCAACAGTCATGAGTGTCAGTAGGAAACATGTTTTGTGAGCACCCATCACATTTTTTTGAAACCAGTGGCCATTGGGGCAAAAAGGATCCCGACAAGATCGAAGACCCTTGGCATGGCCAGTGGTTGGAAGAGGGTGTAAAAACGCTGGAGGAACCTAACAAACATTAAGAATAAACTAAGTTCTGAAACCCGTTATCGGGGCAGATGTCCCCCTGTGGGTTGCTGATTTCCTTGGGGTAGAGAGACTATGCTCAAGGAGTCAAGAACTCCCCCTGGTTGGGCCAAAGCCAGTGCCTGGTGTTTTGGAGCCTTCTGCTTACAAGGGCTAGACAGAGCCCTCATGAAAGCAACCCCCTAGCTTTCAAAGAAAGCCTTTTGGAGATGCTACCACATATGTGTGGTCCCCTTTCCGCCAAGGGAATTATGTGTCTTTTACAGAGGATTGTGCTCACACAATTGTTTCACAATTCTTTCAAACAAGCCCAAGTAACTACAAATAGGTTTGTATGCTGTCCCTCCCTCCTCACATCTAGACACCTTTGGTGCTTTTTTTTTTCAAAATGTGCACAAAGCATGATGCACTTGACCTCCCCCTCCCTTCTATATATGATTGGGTTCTACCCGTTTTGTTTTTCCAATTATAAGTGGCTATTATCTTATTTTCATTGTATGTTCATATTTATGTCTTATATGCACAGATTGACCTTTTATTCATTTTATTTTTTAATTTATTCATTCTCATTTAATACATTTATCAGTTTTAAGGTACTGTGTATTTTTATCCTTCATGTAATTATTTATTCATCTATTCATTCATTTTTTTATATTTTGGATACATGTTTATATAATTACTGATGTATATACTATTGTTCTCTTTGAGATACCCCTGACAAAGGCTACATGGAAACATGGCCATGTAGGGGTCTGTTAATGAAGGACTTTCTTGCCCTTGTGTGCTAAAATTGGACTTCAGTCCAGTCTGAGAAAGAGGTAGGAGATATTGTAGGATTGTCCTGCACCACACAGGAGAAAGGGTTGAGATTCGCACCAGAAAGAGAATTGGCACCACTTGAAGGTATATGCACAGCGCGTAAAGTCCTTGCAGGAGACCAGTAGGACGTTTTGTCTTCTACCTCTGTGGAGAGGTTGATGTGTGCTATGGCTAGTGTCTCAGCCGCCATGACATCAGGGCGAGGGACCAGAGATTGGGATGGAAAAGGGTCCCATTCTCCTGTGAGAGCAGGTCTGGGTTCTGGCCCAAAGGCATTGGGGCTGCATGGGACAGCTGCAGGAGTAGCAGAAACCATAGCTATCAGGTACATTGGGGGCAATGAGGATGACTGAGCCCCGTCCGACTGGATCTTGAGCAAGGTCTTGGGGACCAGAGGCAGGTACTCATACAGGAGACTCCAGGACCAGTGTAGGATAAAGGTGCCTGCTGCCACCCGGCCATGGTTGGCCTCCAAGAGCAGAAATGTGTTCTTGGGACTGGTGAAAAGGTCCCCAACGTTGGAAGATGGAGTTGGCCACCTCCAGATTGAGTCTCCACTTGTGGGTGTTGAAGCACCCAGCTGAGTCAGTCTGCAAGCACATTGTACTGGCTCGGTGGGTAGACTGCCTGGGTCATGCCATTCTCCAGGACAAAATTCCACAGGCAAATAGCCTCCAGGCGGAGGAGATAAAAGCCCATCCAGCCATGCTTGTTGGTGTAGAACATAGCTACTTGGTAGTTCATCTGGACGAGTACCACCTGACCCATTAAGTGGGTGTGAAACACCTTGGGGGCATTTGTTACCACCCTGAGCTCGAGGAGGTTGATTCTGGAGGGCACTACTCCTGAGTCCAGGTGCTCTGTAACTGCAGTCGTATTGGGCTCCCAGCCTAGCTTGGAGGCAATCTGACATGAGGATGAGCTGTGCCGGCGGGGCCTGAAAGGGCAGGTTGGCCATGAGATTCAGTTTGCTCTGTCACCAGGTGACAGACTGCGAGGGGGGTCGGCTGATCTGAACCAGATCCTCCAGATGGCCTGAGTCCACAGAGCTCACTGGGCTTGTCGCATCCTGAGGCGTGCTTGCAGAGTTACACACAATCAAGGCCTTGTGCCCCAAAAGGTGCAGCAGAAGCTGAACAGACACCATTGATGGGTCTGCATCTTCCCTGCCAGTGATGCAAGGCACTGCACTCTGTCTGGCGTAGGAATGTCCTGGTCTGTGTCGAATCCAGGTACTGAGAAAGGAGCAGATACGACTTGGGGAAGTTTATTATGAACACCGGAGCCTACAGCACCCTCATGGTGTGGCGTGCTGCATTACATACCTACTCTAGCAAGCTTGAATTGACAAGCCAGTCGTCCAGATAGGGGAAGATGAAAATGCCCAGCAAGCGGTGGTGAACGGCAACAACCACCAGGCACTTGAACACCCTGGGGGCCAAGGAGAGGCTGAAGGGAAATACCCTGTAGTGGTAGTGGAATCCTCCAATGACGAAGCGGAGGTACTGACTGTGCCAGGGATGATCAAGATGTGGGTATAGGCATCCTTGAAATCCAAGGAGCACGCCAGTCTTCCTGGAAGAGGTAGGGCAGCAATGTTCAAAGGGCTAGCATCTTGAACTTCTCCCTGAACCGAAAGCGCTTTAGGTCCAGCAGATCCAGGACGAGGAAATACCGGGAGTAGAACCCAATGCCCCAGAGTGGCTGAGATACTGGTTCCATGGTTCAGTCCCCAAGCTCTCTGTGCAGGGAGGTCATGGGAAGTTCCCCTGGAAAGGAGGAAGGAGGCATCTGGTAGAAATTCAGAACACAGCCTTCGCAAACCACTTGCAACACCCAGGCAACGGATGTGATGCTCAGCCAGAGGTGGGTGAAATGGGCCAGACATCCTCCCATGTACTTTGGGCACTGGCCTTCTGGAGAAAGGCAGACTAAGCCCAAGGAGTCAAACCCCCCCCCCCCCAGGCTGCAGGTGGGGCACTGTTTGGGGCTTGGGGGGCTTTTGGCTTACAGGGGCTGTGTCCCTGGCCTTTGGTCTGCTGGCCAAAAACTAAAGGTATTTCCCATAAGCCTTTCTCACCTTCGGGTGGAAGGTCTTTCTAAAGCCTTCTGATGGGGCGGCAGGATTCCTGAACAGCCTAGTCCTGGTCAGGAACTGTCTCCAGCTCAGCTGCCTTATCAGTCATGGGTCTGCCAAAGAGGTTCTCTTCTTGGCATGAGACATCGACCAGTATGTCCTGTACCCACTGCTCCAGGTCTAAGGACAATAGCCAGACCAGGCGTAAGGCCAAATGACCACCACAGCGACACAGCCACGGACTCAAAGCTGTCGAAGGCTGCCCGAGTTTGAAATTTGAAGCAGTTCTTGACTGTGGAGACCAGGGTCCAGAAGTACGAGGGATTCCCCTACCAGTCCAGCAGAGAACCTGGCAAGCTCCTTTGCCAGATCCCTGAGGTACATGCCCATGTACAACTGGTATGCCTGGATCTGGACAGTGAGCATCGAGCCCTGGAAGCAACACCTGCCAAAACCATCACTGTGGCATTCCCTGCTACCTTGCTGATCTTATTCACCACCAGCCCTCACCGCGACCCCTCCGTTCCTCCTGTGAGAATCGACTTTTCCTTCTCTCCCCTGCCCAAGCTCACCTTGAACTCACCCATCACTCTGCCTACTTTTTCCTTGCCCCTGCACTCTGGAACTCACTACCATCAGTTTTGCACACCGAGGCCTCGTTTCCTCACTTTAAAGTGCTGTTAAAGACTCACTTATTTCATCTGGCATTTGATCTTACCCCCCCAACCCCTGAGTCCCCCCCATGTCAGCTATTCCACTCCCGCTTCCCCACTTGTGTGTCGCTGCTCTTTTCTTTTGTCTTTTTTTGTGTCTGTTCTGCTGCTTTCCTATCCGATTAATGGCGCTCCTCTTTCACTCTGTCCTTCTCTGCAGCCTTTTTTTATTTTTGGATTGTACACCGCTCTGATGCAATCGCCTGGGCAGTATATCAAATGTCTCAATAAAGAAAAGAAAGATCAATGGTGCGAGCCTCCCTAACTGGGGGCACCGAGGAATGCATCTTCTGACTTTTGATCAGACACACAGCCGACTCCACCACAGTGGAGATAAGTGGCAGCTGTGCTTTTTGGAACCTGGAGCTCTTACCAACTCGATACTGTGAGTTGAGATGGTGGCTCACTGTGGGCACCATCACTGAGCTCTCACAAGCATTCCAAAATGGTGAGAATCTGAATCATCAGTGCCTCCTTTGGAGGGGCCTTGTACTGAAGGATGTCCATGTCCTTGGCATGAGGTTCGTCCTCCGGCTCTGCAACAAAGGAGAGGGCCTTCGCCATCCTGTGGACGAAGTAGGGGAACACAAGGTCCTCGGGCAGTGACCATCAATGCTCCTGTGATGGAGACAGCTCAGACAGTACATCTCTGTGGAGCACTATAGAAACAGAGAAACAGAAATATGATGACAGAAAAAGACCACATGGCTTATCTAGTCTGTCCTTCCATAACTACAACAGTCCCCTTTTTACCTTTAGAGATCCTCTGTGTTTGTTCCATGCTTTTTTGAATTCAGTTACTGTCCTCATCTCTACCACCTCCACTGGGAGACTATTCCATGGATCCACTACTCTTTCTGTAAAGAAATATTTCTGCATATCACTATATCAGGGGACTTGTCATCTGTTTCCCAGCCAGACTCTGAGCCAGAGGAAACCTTGAGTCCAGGGCGATCGAGCCATGCCCCACCAGCGTCTGGGAATGCGGTGCATGACACACTGACTGATGTATTCGGGGACGATGTGTACCTCAAACAGAACCGCTCCAGAACAGGCTGGATTTCCTCTGGAGAGGTCCTGGCCATGGAGAGCATTGTGGTCAGTTGCACTACAAGACTGGCAAGCCAGGCTGCGTTCCAGGGCCGCCATAATGATCACAGGGCCGCCATAATGATCTCAAGGCCAGTAGGCTCTGCAGCCTTCAGATCGTGTCTTGATGGCATTAAGCCTGGAGCCGGGTCCCTTTGAGGGGAGTCGCAAATGGTGATCATGCCAGGGGACACAGCCCAATCCCCCACCACAGTGGGAGTCTCCTGCCGCCAGGGCAACTTCGAAGGCCACTCCCAGCCATTTCCCTCTGTGTCGGGTCAAGGGCTCCAAGCCCAGGTACACAAGGACTTACCTCCGGTGCAGGAGTCGCAATGCATCTTTGACCAACATGGACAATGACGAACCCACAGGGGAGGTCTTCAGAGACAATTCCCTGTCCGAGGCTCCACAGACTTGGGGCTCAGATTGAGCACGCCCTCACGATGCCAAGTCATCAGACACGGTCACAGAGGGCAGCAACTCCCCCCGCTCGAGGACAGCCCCATGACAGAGTCCTTCGAGCCAAACAAGTCCTTATGTTGCTGCTCTCGCTTCAGGCTCTTGGTTACTATTTGCAGGCAGAGCGCACAGGAAGTGTCAACATGGTCAGGCCCTAAGCACCGAAGACAGCAACAGTGGTGTTTGGTGCTGGACATGGTGTGGGAGCATTTGCCACAGTGCTTGAATCCACTGACCAAAGACATAGCAGGAAACACACTGCCAGCGAGATCAAACTCGCATATCTCCATCAGGGAGGGCGCAAGGGACATCCCATGCCCACAACAAGATGTACCAGACAAAATTGTGACACCGAGGTTAATAGTGTAATTGGGTGACAGGAAGATGATCGAGGAACTGAACCAGCAAAAAAGTGCAAACACACGAGGAAGATAGAGGGAAAAAAAAAAATCAACTTCTACCAGGGAAACAGACGAGACATCTGCAGGGCTCTGCGGAAAAGACTGAGGTAAGATGGGACCCTTGGGCAGGAAAAGTGACCACACATTGATGGTATAACTTCCAAAGGCTCTCTTTGAAAGCTGGGGAGTGAATCTGCACAGGCTCAGTTGGTGCCGTCACCCATATGTGAGGACAGACTTCCTGCTTGTTCCTGGAGAAAAGGGGGTAACCTGCACAAAGTGGTAGGTGGAGTGGAGGAGTAAACTAATGGTTAGAGCAGTGGGCTAGAAACAGGATAAAAAGTTCTAATCCCACTGCAGCTCCTTGTGATCTTGGGCAAGTCACTTAACCCTCCATTAAAAGATCTGAGGACAGGAAAATATTCACTGTTCCTGAATGCAACTTGCCTTGAACTTCTGAGAAAAATCATGAGTTTAATCCAATTCCTGTATGACTCTTGCCACCTCATTGGGCAAACTAGATGGACCATGCTGTTCCATCTGCCATCACTTACTATGTCTCCATTAAGATTCAATGACTGGCTTTATCTTACTTGGGACTCAATCTGATTTCTTAGTTTAATACACATAACTGGACATCATACTTTATTAATATTTCACAAATACATAAGACAAATTTCCAGACAACATTTACTCTATCTAGAAACTGCCCACTCTCCCTGCTGGTACAAAGCAAGTACCAACTGCTAAATATTTAAATAAGTGTTATTGTTATATTTTACTTAAATTTTTAAAATTTGTAATTAGCACACGTACATTGTAATGATTATTGTGCCTTATGACCATATGTTGCTATGTTTGTATTTTTACCTCTACTCACTAGATGTTTTGTTTGTTTTGTTCTTTCACCGCCTTGATTATATGATAAGGCGATATATAAATACAGTTAAATAAATAAATAAATAAATAATGGTTTTTTGCGTTTATATGGTTGTCAGGAACTACTGGCTTGCATGGACTGCAGCTGCTCTTTGCCATCCACTTCCCCCGCCTAGTCTGCCTTATAGTTAAGCTACCCATATTCATAATCTTCCTTCTTCACTACTCTCCTCCCGCCTGCTCTCCATACTCCCAGCAAAACACACACCGTCAGTTCAATACCTTGGAAACTGGTTCACTTTCCAATCCTCCCCCTCAAGCACAGATACCAACTCTTGCTTACTCTTTCTCTCCCTAACCCTACTGAATTTCTGATCATTAAATCTTCCCATCCCAAACTGATCCTTGATTTCAGCGCCCTGCTGTTGCTCCTCGCTACCACGTGATTCTTATAAACCTATGTAACCTGCACAATTCTAGTAGGTCCTGTGAGTGCAGCACAGCATATAACACCATGAAGATCAGAGACTTTACAGACATCAGATTGTAAGAAGCAGTGAGCAGAACAGTGTGGGTAAAAAGGACAGGAATCTATTTAAAAGATGACGTGGAAGTGTCTCTTACCAAATTTCATCCAGACACATCCCACCTTTTCTTTATCAAATATGCAAAAATAAAATACCTGGAAGCTGGGAGGAGAGTCCTCCAATACCACTGAATGCAGTCATCTGGTTTGGCGTAGAGAGGGGAGGAAAAGCTTTCGCTGGTGACTGAGGGGTACTGAAAGCAGAGCCCAAGTTGGGAGGGAAGGCAGGCATGCTCTGAGTGTGGGGGACAGCTGAACCACCGATGCTGAGAGACGCCATTGCAGCTAGAGGGTCAATCTGAAAAGCATAGTAGTTAATTGAGAAAATCCAGTCTCTTCCACAGCCAGCTTCTTTCCAAGAAGGCATAAATGTGGTAGACATTTTCCATTACAGCCCAATACTAAACTTTACTTTCTCCAGACCAGAGGTAGGCAAACTAACCCTTGAATGCACAACAAATATGCTCAGGATGCATCTGCATATAATAGAGGAAGTAGATGCAAATGGATTTTATGCATATTCAGTACAGATCGCTTGAAAACACAACCAGCTTGCAGTACACAAGTACCAGAACAGCCAATCCCTACCCTAGATCATGTCTTTTCTGGAAGAGAGACCAATTATCCAGTGGAAATCAAATTACATAATTGTCTGTTTTTACCAATTATTAAAGTGAAACTGCTTACCTGGAGCAGGGAATCTCCATAGACAAACGGCATAAATCAGACAAATGTATGTCACCTGACAGTGCCAGAATGAAACACACTGAGCTCAAGGAAAGCAGAGTTACTCACCTGTAACAGGTGATCTCTGGGAACAGCAGGAATTTAGTCCTCACATATGGGTATCGTCGGTACCAACGGAGCCTGTGCGGGAACGCTCCCCAGCATCCAATTAGAAAGCTTTTGGGAGCATCCCACAGCGCCTTTGTGCTGCCTTCCCGCCTTTCCCAACTGCCTCTCTCCAGTTGAGTTTTAAAGCTGAGACAAAGAGAAAGAGAGGGAAAGGGAAAGAGATAGATAGGGAGATACAACTCCTAGGGAAGGTGGGTGGGTTGTGAGAACTAAATTCCTGCTGTTCCCGGAGATCACCTGTTACAGGTGAGTAACTATGCTATCCCCAGGAACAAGCAGGAATGTAGTCATCACATATGGGGACTCCCTAGCTTTAGGTGCCAGGGAGAGACCCCAGAAGTTGTGTGTCCCTGAGAAGGGCTCCACTTCCCCCATGGATCTCTGGCATCCTACCAGGGATGGTGGGTAGGAGTTGATTAGGTATGGAACAGGTGTTGGAGAACAGCCTGACCAAACAAGGCATCCCGGCGGGAGTCCTTGTCCAAGCAGTAATGGGCTGTGAAGGTATGAACCGAGGCCCAGGTGGCTGCTCGACAGATGTCGTCGATAGACACAGAGTGCAGATGAGCCATTGAGGCTGCCATGGCTCTCACATTGTGAGCTGTGACATGGCCTTCCAGAGAAAGGTTCTTACTCTGATAGGCGAAGGAAATACACTGAGCAATCCAGTTAGACAGTGTTCTCTTGGAGACTGGAAGTCCCAAATGAGAAGGATCAAAAGCAACAAAGAGTTGAGAGGACTTTCTATGCTGCTGTGTTCTTTGTAAGTAAAAGGCTAAAGCTCTTTTACAGTCCAAGGTATGAAGATTCCTCTCTGCATTTGATGCATGAGGCCTTGGAAAAAACACAGGTAGGTAGACCGCTTGGTTCAGATGAAAAGGCGAGACCACCTTTGGCATAAAGTGTGGAGGAGTCAGAGTAGTTACTCACCTGTAACAGGTGTTCTCCAGGAGCAGCAGGAATCAGTCCTCACTTATGGGTGACGTCGGCGCCGACGGAGCCCACGCGGAGAAATTTCCCCAGCTTTCGAAGAAAGCCTTTGGGATTGCAGCGAGCATGCGCGGTCCTCTTCCCCCCCAAGGATGCCATCTTGCTCAGTCGAATGACATAGCGGAAGACAGCAACCATAAGAATGACTGCAACTCCAAGGGGAGGAGGGAGGGTAGTGAGGACTGATTCCTGCTGCTCCTGGAGAACACCTGTTACAGGTGAGTAACTACTCTTTCTCCAGGACCAAGCAGGAAGTCAGTCCTCACTTATGGGACTCCCTAGCTTAAGGCTACCGGAGACTTCAAGCTGGAAATGAGCTCCCTCCAGCTCAACAGCACAGAAGGAAGGAATCTTCTCTGAATATGAATCCGGCCGGTAGCCAACACCGGGGCTGGAGGGTAGGAGTTGCCTAAACCTCAAAGAGATTGTGGAGGACTGCCTGTCCGAAAGCACTATCCCTGCGGGACTCCCTCTCCAGGCAGTAATGAGCCGCAAAATTCTGGCTGGAAGACCAAGTAGCGGCCCGGCATATGTCTGCCAACGGAACAGAGCGGAGGTGGGCTACAGACGCCGCCTTCGCCCTGACACGGTGCGCCGTGACTCGACTCTTCAAGGAGAGGCCGGCTGCCTCATACGCCCAGGCGATACAGTCAGCTACCCAGATGGACAGAATACGCTTAGAGGCAGGGACCCCCAACCGATTGGGGTTAAAGGAAACGAAAAAAATGGACAGCTTTCCTATGCTCACGCGTACGGTCAAGGTAGAAGGACAAGGCTCTTCGACAGTCCAGGGTATGCAGAACAGTCTCAGCTCTGCTGGTATGCGGCCTGGGAAAGAAGGTCGGAAGAACCACCTCTTGATTGATGTGGAAAGAGGAAACCACCTTCGGGAGAAACTTAGGGTGCGTCCGTAAGACAACCCTATTCTTGTAGAACCTGGTGTAAGGGGGCTCAGACACTAGGGCCTGTAGTTCACTAATGCGCCTAGCGGAGGTAAGGGCTACCAAGAAGAGTTTTCCAGGAGAGGAAACGGAGGGGGCAGGTAGCCATGGGTTCAAAAGGCGGGCAAGTAAGCCTTTGTAAAACCACATTGAGATCACAGTCAGGAGCCGGAGGGCACAACGGGGGCTTAAGCAGAAGCAGGCCCCTGAGGAAACGCGCCACCAAGGGGTGCGAGGAAAGAGGCTGGCCCTCCACCGGCGAATGGTGTGCCGAGAGAGCACTGAGGTGGACTCTGACAGAGTTGGACTTGAGGCCGAGATCGGAGAGGTGAAGTATTGCAATACCACCGATACTAGGCAGGCGAATGGGTCCTCAGAACGCTGAGAACACCAGACCGAGAAGCGACGCCATTTGAGGGCGTAAGATTTCTGGGTAGAAGGTCGCCGAGACGCCAGGACGACAGCTTCCACCTCTGGAGGGAGCGAGAGCAGAGCTAGGACTACCCTCTCAGCAGCCAGGCCATCAGGTGAAGGGCCCGGAGGTTGGGGTGCAGGAGAGTACCCTGATCTTGGGTCAGAAGATCAGGCTGAAACCCCAGAGGAAGAGGGGTGTCCACCGCTAACTGCAGGAGCAGTGGAAACCAGGGTTGCCTCGGCCATCGGGGCGCTATCAGGATCACGTAGGCCCCGTCCCGGACAACCTTGAAAAGCGTCCGGGATACCAGCAGTGTGGGAGGAAAGGCATACAGTAGGCCTGTGGACCACGAAATGAGGAAAGCATCCGGAGCTACTCTGAGGGGATGCGGATGCCGAGAGCAGAACCGGGGGAGTTGCCGGTTCAGGGGACTAGCAAAGAGGTCCACGGTGGGGGAGCCCCACCGGCGGAAGATTTGCTGGGCAACGCCGGGGTTCAACCTCCACTCGTGGGGCTGCAAGAGCCGGCTCAGCCTGTCAGCCAGGCAGTTTTCCTGCCCAGGCAGGTAAACAGCCTTGAGGAGGATGTTGTGGTCGACTGCACAGGAGCACAGTCTCCGGGCCTCCTGACGGAGGAGGGAGCCCGTGCCCCCCTGTTTGTTCACGTAGAACATGGCCACCTGATTGTCCGTCTGCACCAATACAGACTGACGCGAGGTGAGGTGAGAGAAGGTCCGCAGTGCTAGGCGGATCGCCCGCAGCTCCAGGAAGTTGATCTGCTGAGCCGCCTCCCAAGGAGTCCAAAGGCCCTGAGTGCGTGCTCCCTGGCAATGCGCTCCCCCACCCCAGGAGAGAGGCATCTGTCGTCAGCACCTGGGAAGGTGCGGGAGACTGAAAGGGCATGCCCAGTACCAGGTTGGGCAGGTGAAGCCACCATTGCAGAGAGGAGACCAGGCGGTCGGAGATCTGTAGAAGGTCCGCCAGACTCCCTGTGGCCTGATGCCATTGAGTGCGAAAACACCACTGGAGAGGCCTCATATGCAGCCGGGCGTTCGGTGTGACATGGACCGTGGAGGCCATATGACCGAACAGCTGCAGGAACCTCCGGGCCGGGACCAGGGACGCGCTGTGGAACCTGCCGGCCAGAGCCATGAGCCTGTCGGCTCGCTCCCAAGGCAAGAAGGCACGAGCTCGCAGAGTGTCTAGCCGTGCCCCTATGAACTCGAGATCCTGAGAGGGACGCAACGTGGACTTCCCGAAGTTTATGACGAAGCCCAAGTGCTGAAGCAGAGCCACCGTGTGCTGCGTGGCGTGAGCGACCTCTATGGCCGACTGCGCCTGGACGAGCCAGTCGTCCAGGTATGGAAAAACGAACAGGCCTTGAAGTCTCAGGAAGGCAGCCACCACTGCCAGGCATTTTGTGAACACCCTGGGGGCGGAGCACAAGCCGAAGGGCAGCACGGGGTACTGATAATGTTTCCCTGCCACCACAAATCTGAGATATTGTCGGTGGTCCGGATGAATAAGGATGTGAGTATAGGCATCCTTTAGATCCAAGGAGCATAGCCAATCTCCCTGCTGGAGGTATGGCAGCAGGATTCCAAGGGTAAGCATCTTGAACTTTTCCCGCTGCAGGAACTTGTTGAGGTTGCGTAAGTCCAGAATGGGTCTGGGGCCTCCTGTTCTCTTTGGGACCAGGAAGTACCTCGAGTAGAACCCTTGACCCCACAGATGTTGGGGCACTGGCTCCACAGCCTGCTCCCCCAGCAGACCCTGCAGCTACTGAAGGAGCAAGTCTCTGTGCAGAGGGGGCCTTGGAGGCTCCCCTGGGAAGTAGGGGGGAGGCACCTGGTGAAAATGCAAGAGGTAGCCCCTCTGAACCACCTGCAGCACCCAGGAATCGGATGTTATGGCCGACCACCTGTGGGCAAAGTGGATCAGCCTGCCCCCCGTGCTCAGCGAAGGACGCGGGGGGGAGGGGCTATGCTGGCATAGTCAAAAGCCCCCACCCTGCTGGGCAGGGGGCTGTGTAGCGGGCTTGGGGGCCCTCGGCCTACGGGGGCCATTTCCCTGACCCTTAGCCTGCGGGCCCTGAGTGGGAGCCGCCGATGCTTGGTATTGAAGGTGGGGATGCTTATAGGCAAGCACCTTCCTCGGGTAAAAAGGCTTCTTCCCCGGCCCCTTCCGCTTCTGCGGAGGAGCGGAGGTCTTTCGGGACAGGCGAGTCCGAGTGAGAGTCTCGGACTCGAGTTCTGCCGCCTTGTCAGACATGGGCTTACCGAAGAGGTTTTCACCTCTGCAGGGGACATCGACTAGCTTGTCCTGTACCCATGGCTCGAGGTCGGATGACTGAAGCCAGGCCTGCCGGCGGGCACCGATGCCGGCTCCAGCCACTCGGGCCGATGCCTCGAAGCCATCGTAGGCCGCCCGAGAAATAAACTTCGAACACTCACGAATGCTATCGGACAAGGCCTGGAACCTCTGCAAAGGTTCGTCGGAGAGACCAGCCGAGAACCCGGCGAGCTCTTTTGCCAGGTCTCGGAGGAACATGCCCATATACAGCTGGTATGTCTGTACTCGGCAGGCCAGCATGGAACCCTGGAAGCACTTCCTCCCGAGGGCATCCAGGTTTCAGGCCTCCTTCCCCGGGGGCACCGAGGAGTGCATCTTTTGACTTAAGCCGATGCATTGCCGATTCCACAACCATGGAGTGGTGCGGCAATTGTGCCTTCTGGAACCCGGGGCTCTTGCGGACTCGATACATCAAATCGATCCGTCTGCTCAACACCGGCGTCGAGGCCAGATTTTCCCACATGCGGAAGAGCAGCTGCTCCAGCATCGGAGGGACCGGCACAGTAAAGGCCTCCTTCGGGGGAGAGTCGTACTGGAGTGCCTCGAGCTCTTCCGCGTGAGGCTCCTCCTCGGGATCCGCGGGGAAAGCCAAAGCCTTGGCCATATCCCACACAAAATCAGAGAAGCGCGCATCCTCCGGAGGGGATCACCTTCGAGGCTCCGACTCAGGCGAGTCGGAGGGGATGCACCGGGTCTGAAAAGAGCCGGGCGACTCGCCCCCTTCCGTGTCCCAGCCCGACGCCTCCGTGGAGGAATCGAGGGGCTCCGTGCGGGCGAGGGTTCGTCCCGATGCCAGCGTCGACGACCTCGGTCCCGAACGGGAGGCCGAGGGAGACCTCGACTGAGGATCGACTGGAGCCTGCATCGACTCGAGGATCGACTCGGCCGCCGGGGTCGACATGGGCGTCGACGTCCCGGTGGTCTGGGCAGATGCACTGGCGATGCCGGTCATCCAAGCCCGCTGCTGGTCCAAGAAGGCAGATATACTGCACTCCAAGGTCGTCAATCTGAGGTCAAACCCAGAAGACCCGGCAGCCACCGACTCGGGCCCCGACGGAGTCGGGCCCGACGTCGGTGCCGTAGGGGAGTCCAGGAGGACAATAGTACTCATGTGTCCAGGCGGCTCCACCTCGAGTCGGGGAAGCTTAGAAGGTCTCTCCCCCTCCGAGAACTCGGGGTAGCTGGCGGGGCTATGCGACCCGGCCCTCGAGGGACCAGGTGCGTCCTCCGACAACGCCCGCGCGAGTTTCCTCTGCCGACGCCGCTCCCGGCCAGGGGACCCCCGTTCAGAGGAACTCCGATGGTGCTCGTGGCCGGAGTCACGAGACGTCGACGCCTCCGACGAGGTCCGGGCCGGACCGGGGTCAGAGAATATTCGGTCCCTTTGCGATTGCCAACTCCTCAGCGACTTGGAGGACATCTTGCCGCACGGACCACAACTCATGGAGTCATGGTTGGGTCCGAGGCAACGGAGGCAGAAGTTATGCGTGTCTGTAAGAGACATTAATTTAGAACAATGATCACATTTTTTAAACCCGCTGGCAGCCATCGGGGGAAAAAGGGACCCGCGAGGTCGAAAGACCGTGCCGCCAGGGGTGGAAAATTAAGTGGCGGGAACGCCAGTTAGAAGAATCGAAAACAAAAAAGAATGTGAACGGACTCGATAAGGGAAAATCGAGGCCGGGCAGGAAAAGGACACGCGAACCGAGAAAACAAAGAATTAATCAACTTTTTCAGCGGTGGTAACAAACTACGTCTGTAGGGCTCCGCAGAAAAAAGAAGACTGAGCAAGATGGCATCCTTGGGCGGGAAGAGGACCGCGCATGCGCGCTGCAATCCCAAAGGCTTTCTTCGAAAGCTGGGGAAATTGCTCCGCGTGGGCTCCGTCAGCGCCGACGTCACCCATAAGTGAGGACTGACTTCCTGCTTGGTCCTGGAGAACTAAGGACTACCTTGTCATGATGGAACCTTATATAAGGTGGATCAGCTACTAGCGCTTGCAACTCACTAATGCAGCGTGCTGATGTGATTGCAATGAGAAAGATAACCTTCCAAGAAAGGAATTTGAAGGAGGTAGTAACTAAAGGTTCGAAAGGTGGCTTCATGAGCTGCCCAAGAACCAGGTTTAAGTCCCATGCCACCGGTGGTGGCCTAATGGGAGGCTTAGTTAGAAGAAGGCCTCTCAAATCTTGCTATAAGAGGATGAGAGGAAATAGGCTGTCCATTTAGAGGCTTACAGGAAGCTGCAATAGCACTCAAATGGACTCTTAATGAATTAGTCTTAAGTCCTGCATTGGATAAATGAAGGAGATACTCCAGCAATGATTCCAAAGGTATCGCAAGGAGGTTAAGACCCTTTTGCGAACACCATATGGTAAACCTTTTCCACTTGAAAGCATAAGAGCGTCTTGTAGAAGGTTTCCTGGAAGCAAGAAGAATATCTTTTACTTGCTGAGGGAGATTAAGATCATGGAGATCTAGGCCTTCAGCAACCAAGCCCTGAGATGCAGAGACTGGGGATTGGGATGCCATAACATTCCATCCTCCTGAGATAGGAGATCTGGAGCAGACCCTAACTCCAGGGAGGGAGCTTGAGAGATGTAGAAGCAGAGGGTACCACATTTGCCGTGGCCAATGTGGAGCTATGAGAATCATATGGCCGCTGTCTCTCTGAAGCTTGAACAGGGTTTTGGGAATTAGGGGAATGGGTGGAAAGGCATACAGGAAGTCTTGACCCCAATGGAGGAAAGCATCCCTGGCCTGAGCCTCCTAAGCCGGAATTCTGGAACAGAACTGGGGAAGTTAGGAATTCCACAGACTTGCAAAGAGGTCTATGTCCAGGGTTCCCCAAATTTGAAAAATCTTGGCCACCTGGTCTGTATGCAGAGACCACTCGTGTGGAAGCAGAACTCGACTGAGTCTGTCTGCCCAAGAGTTCTGTATGCCTGGAAGATACACTGCCAAGAGATGAATCTGATGCTCTCTGGCGAGGGCCCACAGTCGCAAAGCTTCATTGCAAAGCGACAGAGCCTGTTCCCCCCTGCTTTTTCACACAGAACATGGCTACTTGATTGTCCGTATGAATGAGGACTGTCTTGTAGCTGAGCAGGGTGTGAAACACTCGAAGAGCAAGGAAGATTGCTCTGAGTTCCAGGAGATTGATATGTAGATGACTCTCCTGTGGAGACCAGGTGCCTTGGGTGGAGAGGTCTTGCAGATGAGCTCCCCAACCCATTGGAGAAGCATCTGTTGTGAGAGTTGCTTGGGGTAAGGGTTATTGAACAGGGGACCCCCAGCAACAGGTTTTGAATGGACCTCCACCACTGGAGGGACAAAATAATGCGACTTGTGTTTGCTATTTTGTCTGAGAGGCATCCTGATGCCTGGGCAACCAGAAAAAGGAGCACCTACTTGCAACAAACCTAATGGACACACAGGGCAAGAGGGATGTGGTCACTGCGCTTTATTATTAAAAGAACGCCCCAATGCGTTTTTGCAACGCATTCCTCAGGGGGCTGAGAACTGCAAACAAACATAATAAGGTAAACAAACAAATCCATATTAAAAAACATAAATAGACCAATTATAATACAAATAAATGAATGTAAATATAAATATCAAGTAAACAAATTTTCATGAAATAAACCACCAAGAGAAGGACCGACAAATATAATTAAAAGAATAAGAAAATAAAAAGCAAGAATATCATTTAAAAAAACAAGTGTCATTTAAAAAGATACTTACTGTTGACCGTGTCTTTAAATTGATAGAAGCCCACAGGAAAAACATATAGCACTATATATAAGCTAAAAAATATATACATCAACAATAAATAAATACAAAAACTTATAATACATATGCATAAAAACTCAAAAGGCAATGGGAAACCCAAACCCAAACCATGTTGAATGGACCAAAAAGCACAATGCAGAAAAAACATTGACAATAAAAACAAGGTTAAAAATAAATATATCAAACATTTAAAAACCCACAAATCATTGAGGAATTAAAGTAAACAAAAAGTTAATGGAAATATACCCTAATGATGGTGAAACATGTGTGAGATAATAAAAAGCAAAAACACACTGCTTATATACCACACAAAGAAGCAAATTTAAAAACAAAAGGTGTTCAGATCACGAATATAAGAGATTGACGACCATGTGAGGAACAATTTGATATATATAAACCATCAAGACTGACAAATGAAAAAACGCTGAATATTCAAAAAATATATATGTAAACCATATAAAATGTAGCTCACAGTAGAGCAAGTAAAACATATGTAGCTTCAATAAATGTTGACTACAAAGTGAAAAAAATTAATTAAACCGCCAATTTTTGACGCGATTTTAAAACCGACAAAACAAACCATATAAAATCTAGCCCACGATAAGATGAATATAAAATTATGTGAACATAACAAAACCAAAACATATGCCTTAAAATAGAATAACCGTTGATAATGTGTAGAATACCGTACTGAAGCACTGCAGCACAGATCCAAAAAACGTCACATATGCACGGTTTTGATAATACGGTAAATAAAGCCCAAACTGGAACAAATGTAAATAGGTAGCATGTTGTAAGTTAAAAATAAGTTAAAAATGAATTAAAAATTAAAATGAAAATAACTGGGACCGAATCAAGTATTTTGAAAAATTATTATAGGCAAGAGTGTAAACGAGGGCACTTCATAGCACAACGCATGTCCCTGTTGCAGCACGGATCAAAAAATGAATACATAAAGAACGAAAGCATTGAAACATTGAAAAGAACGTTACCAATTCAGCGTCCATTGAGGGAGCGACTTAAGGGAGACGCGATCTGACCGTGCGTTATTTAAGGGGACCATAAAACCCACAATGCAACTATGCAAATGTAGTGCGCAGATGCACAATGCTAATAAAGAGGTACCTACCAACAAATTATAAATTTCTTGGTGAACAACTGATTAAAGAAATTACCTAGTTGGGAAGCCAAAACAAAATGATGAAAAGAATATGTATAATTAAATTAATCACCCTAATTTAAAAAAAGAAACAATATAGGACTATATAATAATGAAGCGCAGTGACCACATTCCTCTTGCCCTGTGTGTCCATCCTGATGCCTGGGTCCATTGGGTGGATAAAGTCCACTGAGCTGCCCTCATATGGAGGCGAGCATAGGGAACCACATGCACAGTAGATGCCATGTGGCCTAGTAGTTGTAACATTTCTCGAGCAGTTAGATGAGGCTTTAGCACTGCTTGAGAAGCTAACTGCACCATGCGAAGGCAACGGGCCTGGGGGAGATGGGCCCTTGCCTTTCTGGTATCCAGTAAAGCTCCTATGAACTCTAAAGACTGAGTGGGAGTTAGACTGGATTTTGGGATGTTTATTACCAGCCCTAAATACTGAAGGATACGCATTGTGCAGGATAGAGAAGTCCTGGCCTCTGACTGTTGGGGCTCGAATGAGCCAGTCGTCTAAGTAGGGGAAGACGAAAATCCCTAGAGTGCGGAGAAATGCTGCTACTACAGCCATGCATTTCGTGAACATCCTTGGTGCTGAGGCCAGGCCAAAAGGAAGCACCCTGTATTGGTAGTGCTTTCCTTGAAAAAGGAACCAAAGGAACCTTCTGTGGGTTGGATGGATGAGGACATGGGTGTACGCATCCTTGAGATCTAGAGAACAAAGCCAATCCTGACTCTGAAGGTATGGCAGCAGAGATCCGAGAGAAATCATCTTGAATTTCTCCTTGACAAGGAATTTGTTCAATTCTCTGAGGTCTAAAATAGGTCTGTAACCCCCTGTTTTCTTTGGGATAAGGAATCAAGGGGAATAGAACCCTGTACCCTGGTGATGAATGGGTACTTCTTCTATTGCCCCTTGGGCAAGAAGGACAGCGACCTCCTGACCTAGCAGGTTGATGAGAGATGTCGGAGAAATGAACTGCTTTACTATTGTGTGAGGAGGCATGCTTGAAAAATGAAGCTTGTACCCCTCCTCTATGATGGAGTGTCCAATGCTCTGCTGTTATCTGCCCCCATCTGGGGGCAAAATGACAACCTTCCTGGAATGGTGGAAGGCTCTGGTCCCCCGAGAGCCAAGAAGGCTAAGTTCTCTAGTTGAGAGTCAAAGGCGCTGTGGAGGCTGAGCCTGCTGAGATGGCTGAGGCCTAGCAGTCTTTGCTTTCTTCTGTTTGGGTGGTTGCTGACCTTTCCTGGGAAGCTGACCTGCAAAACATCCCTGCTGAAGATAAGCAGGATAAAATATTTTCTTCTTAGAAAAGAATGGTTTCTTGAACAATTTCTTTCTAGCAGGATCAGCAGTGGACTTGGATATAATCTATCCAAGGTGGAATTTTCAGCATCCATCTCATTGGCCTTTTCCTGCCAATCTCTACCAAACAGGTTCTCACCAGTACAAGGGATGTTTCCCAATTTGTCTTGTACCCAGAGCTCCAGATCGGATGCCTGGAGCCAAGCAATTCTACGTGCACCTATGGCAATAGCCGAGGTTCTGCTTATGCACTCAAAGCAGTCAAAGGCTGTATGGTTGGCAAATTTAGAAACATCTTGGGCATGTTTGACCAAAGTAAGAAAATCCTGTCTATCCTCAGGAAGAATAGGACTTAAACCTTCTAAATCATCTGTGACCTCCTTCAGGAACATTCCTATGTAGAGACTCTAGGAAGTGATCCTGGCAGAAAGCATGGAAGCTTGGAAGACCCGACGTCCAAAAGCATCCAGGGTTCTGCACTCACGTCCTGGAGGATTAGAGGCATGCCTCTTTGCAATCTTGATCCTTCTGATAGCTGATTCCACTACAATAGAGTGGCGAGGAAGCTGAGTTTTATGGAAACCAGGACAAGGAGGGACTCGATACCTAATATCCAGTCTGCGAGAATATGGAGAGGTGGTAAGAAGTGTTTCCCACAACATGAGATCATATAAAATCTCATGAATGGGCAAGGTAGCTGCCTCCTTAGGAGTTTTGGGATATTGTAGAATTTCCAACTCCTTGGCCCTTGGTTCTGTTTCAGGGGCCACAGTAATGGACAGGCCCCGAGCCACCTCCCTGATAAAATCCTGGAAGGAAATATCCTCTGGAGGAGACATCCTGCGTTTAGGGGAGGATGGCTCCTCTGGGAGAAGCATCGCTGCATCGACAGAACTGTCAGAATCCTCAGATTCTTCTGAGGACTCGAAGTACCGTCTGTCCGGATGCTCTTGAAGAGCCCGATACCCGTACCGACCGAAGTCGGTACCGGGAGTAACCGGTACCGGGGTATCGGTATCGGAGGTCATCGGATGACTGGGTACCGGCAAAGCAGACACCGATGTCGATGCTGATGCTATCGGTACCGGTACCGATGCCGGTGCAATTGTCTGTCGTGGTTCCGAGGGCGTCGATGTCGCAAGGAAAGCCGCCAGACTGCGCTCAATAGCCAGGACTCTCTGGTCTATCAACGCTGCCAATGCCTGGATGTCGGTACCGGAGGAGACCGCCAGTACACCAGAGCATGGCACCAGTAGTTCTGCCGAGGTCGAGGCCTCGAGAACATCCTGGAACCCCGATAATGCTTTGGAAGCCGAAGTTTCCCGCCGGGGCAATTTTGACGGTGCAGAATCCTCAAGGGCAACGCCAGAGGCATCTCGATGCTTAGAAGGAGATCTACCCTTTGAGGACCAGTTGGATTTATGTTTAGTTACCTGAGATCCACGGGAGGAAGAAGCAGCCCTGGAAAACGTCGATGCCACCAGAGCTGCATCAGAGGGAAACAGGGTACTGAGCTTAGCAGCTCGGTTCTGCCGACCTCTTTTAGACATCATGGCGCAGGACATACAATCCATGATGGAGTGATCAGAACCTAAACATTTTAGATACCATTCATGGGTGTCTGTGACAGAAATGGTACCGCCACATTTGGTGCACGTTTTGAAACCTGAAGAAAAAGAAAAAAAGAATATATATGAATATATATATATATATTTTTTTTTTTTTTTTAAACGGAAATAAGAGAAAAACCGGCTGTACCGGTAAAGCGTCAAGGAAGGCAGATGCGACCACAAAAAATAGAAATGAAAAAGAATTCTTCTGCGGTGACAGAAACACGACCTGCTGGCTCCGCGGAAAAAGAAGAACTGGAAAGAGGCAGTTGGGAAAGGCGGGAAAGCAGCACGCAGGCGCTGTGGGATGCTCCCAAAAGCTTTCTAATTGGACGCTGGGGAGCGTTCCAGCGCAGACTCCGTCGGTACCCATATGTGATGACTACATTCCTACTTGTTCCTGGAGATAAACAAACACCCACACTACACAAAAATAAGCAGAACTTTCTCAACTCCACAGTTGGAGCTCCCTTTAAATGCTAACCTCAGCATTTAAAAATGCATCCACATATTCAGCACCAGCTGATATCTGGACAGTAGTGCTGAATATGCAGGTATGCCGTTATTGCCTCTACTATTCAGATAACAGTACGAAAATCACAGCTATCCAAATTAGTGTTCTGCCCCGGCTCTAAAAAGTGCAGGGATGGTCTGTGATGATTTTCTGCGGCATTATCTAAAGTGGACTGTTGTAGTTGTTGTTATGGAAGGACAGACTAGATAGGCCATGTGGTCTTTTTCTGTCATGTTTCTATGTTTCTATCTGGATAATTCAGCTGAAAATCAGTGGCTATCCCAAATCAGAGCATTTATCCACAGGTGCTGTTAACTTGATAAATTGTTTTAAACATCAGGATCTAGGTTTTTCTATATACAGTTGTCAGCATTGGCACTCTTCCATTTTAGGTATGTTGTATACAATATCTCAAGAAATAATTGGAAAAATTCCAATTGTATGTCATCATAATATTTTAGTAGTATGTTCAAAGGTTTACAAAAAAAGAGGGTGTGTGTACCTTAGATATAATAATTTAAGAAAAAAAATAGTATGACCTGGACAGGATTAATAGCACCATTCACTAATATTTGGTTGCACAAACCTTAGCAGTGATGAGAGCCTCCAAACGTTTCTTGTAGCCACCTATGTTCCTCACATCTGTCTGCTGGTAGTTTCTTCCACTCTTCAACTGCAAATGTTTCCAGGATTCCTTTCACCAATGGTACATTTCAGGTCTTTCCAAAGGTTCTTGATTGGATTGAGATCAGGACACATTGCTGACAGTTTAAAACAGTCCATTTTTCTGTTTTTAACCATTCTTTTGTACTTTTGGATGTATGTTTTGGGTCATTGTTTTGCTGGAGGACCCATGATCTTCAACCCAGACTTAGCTTTCTGACACTAAGTAGCACATTTCACTCCAAAATACCTTGGTAGTCCTCTGACTTCAAGATTCCTTTAATACGTTCCAGGCCTCCAGTTCTTGAGGCACCAAAACAGCCACACATTATGGAACCTCTACCATATTTAACTGTAGGAATGGTGTTTTTTCCTTAAACTTTTCTTCGCCTGTAAATGTTTCGCTGGTCTACACTGCCAAAGTGCTCAAGTTTGGTTTCATCTCTCCACAGAACATTTTCCCAGAAGGATTGTGGTTTCTCAAGGTGGGCTTGGGTAAAGATCAGGTGTGCCTTTATGTCTGTCTTTGAGCAGAGGGGTCCTCCTTGGTCTTCATCATGAAGTCCTTTTGTTTAGTGTAAGGTGTATGGTGCGGGTTGAAACCACCACAAATTGCTCCAGGTCAGCCTTAAGCTCTTTGGATCTTGTACGTGGTGTTTTTTTCCGACTGTTCACACTAACCTTCAAAGACTTCTTGGATTAATTTTCCTCTTCCCACCACATCCTGGGAGGTTCTTGACAGTTCCACAAGCAGAAAATCTCTTAACATTGTTAACTGAAGACACAAGAATCCCTTTGGAGATTGTCTTGTACCACCTTTAAAGTTTGATGTTTGACAATAGCTTTTCTGACTGTCTCAGGCATCTCTCATCTTCATCAGTGAAAATGGAACAGGGCGTGAATGTGGCCTTTTTAAACATTAGAGCCATCATTCATTGGTTAAGTCCTGCGATTACCGACAATTGATCACGGGTATATCTAATTTTACTGCAATGGGAATGTAGTTCTGTTCAAACTGATTTGAACTGTTTACAGAGGTGCCGATAATCATGTCCTAATACTACACAAAATGATCTAAAAAACAGAGTAGTAAATATATATTACAAACAAATACTCACTCTGATCAAATTACAAATCAGTCATTTCTAAACAGGCACATAATTAAATACTAAACCAAAGAGACCTTCAGGTGTTGGCTATAAAATACGAGGATATCAAGACTACATATCTGCCAGCCTTCAAGAATAATCATGTTCTGGCAATGCCCCAATTTTTATACTATTTCCTACTGTTTCCATTAATTGGTCTTGTTTTATTTGATTTGATTCTTGTGTGTCAAATGTGTGCATATATAGTCCAAAGCCATTTCACTTTTTTAAGGGGATATTGGACATTCAGAGGTTGAACTACAAGAGTGTCAATGCTGACCACAACTGTATATGCAGGACTTCCTATATAGTTGCCTCCTCAAAGTTCCCTCAGTCTAGAAACAAACTAAGCAGTCAACTTCCTGGGAAGAAGGGAGAGAATGTATATCTGACGTATCTTATCTACGGAGAACCCATTACAGCAAATTTTTGTCAACAAGCAGGATGAATCATCCAAAGTTAGGAACGCCAAGACTCAGGATTTTAATACCCTGAAATTTTGTAAGTTAACAATGGAAGCTTAGTACTAACTAGTATGGAGATTTGACCATTGATTAAACATTTGAAAATGGACTGTCCAAAAGCACTCTTTCTTTAGATAGCAGTGTGATATAAAGATGCAGAATGAAGACCATGTTGTCCTTTAGCATGTATCACAGATAGAAGCTAAACAAAGAGGAGATACGGATGCGGCTACTGCACTGATGCGTTTTAATCATACCTATTAGCTATACTCCAGCATTTTCAAAGCAATGAGATGTGTACTGCATTAGCCATTTGGACTGAGTTCTTAGTTACTGCCACCCCTAACCTGTCAGGATCAAAGGAAAGAAAAACCGAACGACGGGCTGAAACAGTAGCAAACAAAAAGCACAATGCTCTTCCAAAATCAAGTATGTGTAAAGCTCATCTTTCTTTCATCTGCATGAGGCTTTCAAAACAGTAGAAAGGACTATGAATTGGTCAATACGAACGGATGAACTTTTTGGAAAAATTCTAGGCATGTATGAAGAACTATTCTATTTCTGAAGGACAGTATGAAGGATGGATATTCTACTTCTCTGGTAGATACTACCAAGACAATTTTCCAAATAAGGATCTGTAGACTCCATCATAAATTGAGTCAATTACTTTAATGTCCCAGGTGACTGTTTATTTTTTTCAGCTGGTAAATTATGACGACAGAAACCTGTCATGAATCTCAAGACCACTGAAGTGAGAGCATATTCTCACACTGAAGGGCACCCTATTAATGCATTAAGAAGGACATTAACATATGGAGTACTTAAACCAGATAATAGGTGAGGTCTCTTTGGGTATATATGAAGAGATCAGCAGGAAAATCTCCATTATTAATAAATTTCTCATGGATTTTTTTCTCCACACGGCCGTGGGACATTTTGAAATTCTTTGCAGAGTCCTGAAAGTAAAACTTACTATACACATACTCAACATCCATGCTCTCAAGGCCAGAGAAAGCATGGCTGGACAAGTATTCTATGGCCCTGAATAATGAGATGGCACCTCTGATAGGCAAATATGGGTTAACATCTAGAAAAGCAGAGAAACCTGGAAGGGCTATAATGAAGTTACAGGTATCACAGTAGCTCTAGTTTACCTTATTTTTGGAACATCCTAGCTATTAAAAAATGAGAAAGAGGGATAAACAGAAATCCAGGTTCTCCGTGGATGTGAAAGCATGCTATACATATATGGTTTTGACTTCTGCAGCAGAATTAAGGAAGTTTCATGTTGTGTTCTAACAAATAAGTTTTTCCGTTGGGTCCCTCATTCACTGAAAGAATGACAGTTTACTTACCAGTTAATGTCCTTTCCTCGAGTCCAGCTAGACCAGTCCAGACCAGCGGGTTGTGTTCCCCTAAGAGCAGATTGATGGAGACAAAGAACCAATGAAAAGCCCAGGTTTCGATGAGATCTCTCCCATGCCTCTATTCACCTCAACCAGAGGTCCTTCATTATTTGTCCAAAAGCATATGGGAGAAACATGACAATTCTCACACCACCTCAGTCATGGGAAACTAGTAACAAACAGTAGAAATTTATGAACAGGAAAGCCTAAAAATAGAAAGTTGTCAGTGGATGATGAAGCTGCAAAGCCAAGCATATAAATCATAGTGGACAAAAGGGTACCACAGCAGAACAGAGCAGACCGTTCCAGGAGTAGGCCCTGGAATAATCTAGCAGGACTAAAGGATAGGACATTAACTAGTATGTAAAATGTCACTTTCCACATCACCCTGCTAATCCAGTCCAGACAAGTGGGATGTACCAAAACTACAATGCCACTGGGAGGAAAGACTGACAGCAGCTAGCAAAAACCTTGAGCCAAAGGCCATGTCTGCTCGTGCATGGACACCCAAGTGGCAATGCTCGACAAAAGTGGAAAGTGATGTCCAACAGATGTCTGCAGGAGATACAGAGCTTCGCTCCGCCCACAAGGACACCTCAGCTAGAATGGGTGCACAAACCCTCTGAAACCAACTGGTTCCTCAACACATACGCCAAGGCAGTGCCTCCTCAATCTAGTACTCCAAGGTAGACTTTGTTACTGTGTCACCTTTGCATGAGTCAGCAAATACAAAAAGATGTTCAGACTTACAAAAGGAATTGGTAACCTACAAGTATCAAGGAAGCACCCTCTGGACATCCACAAGGCAAAAATCCTTATCTTTTCCCCCGACACTGCTCCTTAGAGGAGGGGGGCAGGCAGATCAATGGGTTCATGTGAAAGGGAGAAAGCATCTTAAGCAAAAAGGAAGGCACAGGCCGAACAGAAATGGCCGCCTTTGAAAAAGACAGAAGGATCTCAACAAGACAAATTGCAGCTTGCAAATCCGCCTTGTGGAACGAACTGCAACCAAGATGACCGTTTTGAGCATCAAATCCTTTAAATGCACATCAATGGATCAAAATGCACTGCCATCAGGGCCCTGAGCAGACAAGGGATCACAGACAGGACGGGAGGATGCAGACACCAAACCCACTGGAGGAAGCCCGAGACGTCTAGCTACAAGGCTAGAGACTTAGCCACCAGACCGCAAGAAACAGACCAAAGCTGCCACCAACTTTCAGGGAAGGGAAAGGTCCTTCTTCAGACCATCCTGTAGAAAGGCCAACAAAGGGCACCATGGCTGCCTCAGAAACCAACTGCTGAGCACCGTACCACCACTCAAAGAGGCAAAAGAACCGCATTTATGCTAGCTTGGTAGACCACCTCTGGGCTCCGAGTAGAGTGAAACCCACTGCTGAAAAGCCATCACACACTAGCCATCTCCTTAAAAGAGCAAAGCCGTAAGTTAGAAGGGAACCAGGTTCTCCAGGATGATCAGTCCCTGCTGCAATAGGCCCTGAAATATGGCAACCAAAGAAGAGATGCCTGCAGGAGTCGCATCAGGACTCCTAACTACACTTCGGCTAATCCAGTGCCACCAGAACAATCCTATCTGGGTGGCATTCTATATGATGAATCACATGCCCCAGAAGGGGCCATAGAGAAAACCTGTACAGCAGGTGCTGACTTGGTTAAGGCTGGGATAGGGCGTCAATACCCTCAGACCCAGTCTCCAGGTTGCAAATGAAGTGGCAAACTCTGGCACTGGAGCAGGTAGCCATCAGATACATTTCAGGGAGATCCCAAAAGTGCAGAATCAACTGAAAAGCCTCCTGACTCAACTTCCACTCTCCAAGATCCAGAGTGCCAGCTGAGGAAATCAGCTTCCACATTGTCCACTCCAGCAATGTGCTGCGCCAGCAAGGTTGAAGTTCTTCTTCATCCAGGCAAGCAGAGAGCCATCTCTAGAGTTATCCCAGCACTCCTAGTTCCACCTTATCAACTGACAAAGAGTAATTACTCACCTGTAACAGGTGTTCCCCAGGAGCAGCAGGAATCAGTCCTCACATATGGGTGACGTCGGCGCCGACGGAGCCCTCGTGCAGAGCATTTCCCCAGCTTTCAAAGAAAGCATTTGGGAATTGCAGTGTGCATGTGCGGTCCCCTTCCCGCCCAAGGGTGCCATCTTGCTCAGTCTGACGACATAGCTAAAAGACAGCAAAAAAATTAGCAAAAATAAATGATATGACTGCAACACCAAGGGGAGGAGGGAGGGTTGTGAGGACTGATTCCTGCTGCTCCTGGAGAACACCTGTTACAGGTGAGTAACTACTCTTTCTCCAAGACCAAGCAGGAAGTCAGTCCTCACATATGGGAATCCCCAGCTTAAGGCTACCGGAGACCTCAAGCGGAAAAAATGAGCTCCCTCTAGCTCGGCAGCACGTAAGGAAGGAATCTTCTCTGAGAACGCCCCCGACCTGTAACCCAACACCAGGGCCGGAGGGTAGGAGTTGCCTAAACCCCAAAGAGATTATGGAGTACTGCCTGTCTGAAAGCACTGTCCCTGCGGGACTCCCTCTCAAGGCAGTAATGGGCCGCAAAAGTCTGGCTTGAAAACAAAGTAGCGGCCCGGCAGATGTCTGCCAACGGAACAGAGCAGAGATGAGCCACTGACGCAGCCTTCGCCCTGACACGATGAGTCGTGACTCGACCCTCCAATGAGAGGCCGGCTGCCTCATAAGCCCAGGCGATACAGTCAGCTACCCAGATGGACAAGGTACGCTTGGAGACAGGGAGCCCCAACTTATTGGGGTCAAAAGAAACGAAGAGCTGAACAGCCCTCCGATGCTCCCGCGTACGGTCAAGGTAGAAGGACAACGCCCTCCTACAGTCCAGGGTATGCAAGACCATCTCAGCCCGGTTGGCATGCGGACTGGGAAAGAAGGTCGAAAGAACCATCTCCTGATTGAGGTGAAAAGGTGAGACAACCTTAGGAAGAAACTTTGGGTGAGTCCGTAAGACCACCCTATTCCTGTAGAACCTAGTGTAAGGAGGATCAGACACAAGTGCCTGTAGTTCACTCACTCGCCTAGCAGAGGTAAGAGCTACCAGAAAAAGTTTTCCAGGAGAGAAAACGGAGATGGCTACATAGGTTCAAAAGGCGGACAAGTAATCCGCTGCAAGACCACATTTAGATCCCACTCAGGAGCCGGTGGACGTAAAGTAAGCTTAAGCAGAAGGAGGCCTCTGAGGAAACGAGCCACCAAAGGGTGGTTGGAAAGAGGCCTACCGTCCACCGGCGAGTGGTGGGCAGAGAGAGCACTAAGGTGAACTCTGACAGAGTTAGACTTAAGGCCCAGATTGGAGAGGTGAAGCAAATATTGCAATACCACCGCTACCAAGCACGAGAAGGGATTCTCGCTGCGCTGAGCACACCATGCGGAGAATCTACGCCACTTAAAAGAGTAGGATTTCCTCGTGGATTGACGCCGAGAGGCCAAGACCACATCTACCACCTCTCGAGGCAGCAGTAGGGGAGCCAGGACTACCCTTTCAGCAGCCAGGCCATCAGATGAAGGGACTGGAGGTTGGGGTGCAAGAGAGTCCCCTGATCCTGAGACAGGAGATCGTGCTGAAACCCCAGAGGAAGAGAGGTGTCCACCGCTAGCTGTAGCAGTAGCGGGAACCACGGTTGGCCATCTGGGGGCTATGAGAATCAATGAAGCCCCGTCCTTGAGGACTTTGAACAGCGTTCTGGACACTAGTGGTGTGGGAGGAAACGCATACAGTACGCCTGTGGACCACGAGATCAGAAACACATCCGCTGCTACTCTGAGGAGATGTGATTGTCTGGAGCAAAATCTCAAGAGTTGTTGGTTCAGAGGACTGGCAAAAAGATCCATGGTGGGGAGGCCCCATCTGAGAAAGACCTGCTGAACCACCAACGGATTCAACCTCCATTTGTGTGGTTGCAGGATCCTGCTCAGTCTGTCCGCCAGGTAATTCTCTTGACCTGAGAGGTAGACAGCTTTGAGAAGGATTCTGTGATTGACAGCCCAAGAGCAAAGCCGTTGTGCCTCCTGACACAGAAGGAAGGAGCCTGTGCCTCCTTGTTTGTTCACGTAGAACATGGCAACTTGATTGTCTGTCTGGACCAGCACAGACTGGTGAAAGGCGAGGTGGGAGAAGGCTCTCAGAGCTAGGCGTATCGCCCGTAGCTCCAGGAAGTTTATCTGTTGAGCAGTCTCCCAAGGGGTCCAGAGACCCTGAGTACATGCCCCTTGGCAATGTGCTCCCCAACCGAGAAGAGAAGCATCCGTTGTCAGCACTTGAGAATGCGGAGGGAACTGAAAATCCACTCCGAGTACCAGATTTGGAAGATGAAGCCACCATCGCAGAGAGGAGACTAGGATGTCTGATATCTTTACTGTGTCCGCTAGGCTCCCCGTGGCCTGATGCCACTGAGTACGAAGGCTCCACTGAGCAGGTCGCATGTGCAGGCGGGCATTGGGGGTGACATGAACCGTGGAAGCCATATGGCCGAGTAGTCTCAGGAATTGCCTGGCAGAGACCAGGGAATTGCTGTGAAACCGCCTGGCCAGATCCATCAGCCTGTGAGCTCTGTCCATAGGCAGAAAAGCCTTTGCTTGAAGAGTGTCGAGCCTGGCCCCTATGAATTCTAAGTTCTGGGACGGGAGCAAAGTGGACTTTGCGAAGTTTATGACAAACCCCAAGTGCTGAAGCAGAGCCACCGTGCGAAGAGTGGCCTGATTGGCCTCCTGGGAAGATTGGCCCCTTATTAGCCAGTCGTCCAGGTAGGAAACACAAAAAGACCCTGAAGCCTCAGGTAGGCCGCCACCACTGCCAGGCACTTGGTGAACACCCTGGGAGCGGAGGACAGGCCAAAGGGCAGTACCCTGTACTGATAGTGGTTTCCCCCCACAACAAACCTGAGATATTGTGTGTGGTCTGGATGAATAAGGATGTGAGTATAGGCATCCTTTAGATCCAAGGAGCATAGCCAGTCTCCCTGCTGGAGGTAGGGCAGCAGGATTCCAAGGGTAAGCATCTTGAACTTTTCCCTCTCCAGGAACCTGTTGAGGTTGCGTAAGTCTAGGATGGGTCTGAGGTCTCCTGTTCTTTTTGGTACCAGAAAGTACCTGGAATAAAAGCCGTGACCTTCCAGGTGGTGGTGCACCGGTTTCACAGCCTGATCCTTTAGCAGACTTGCCAACTCCTGAAGGAATAAGTCCCTGTGCAGAGGGAGTCTTGGAGGCTCCCCTGGAAAACAGGAGGGAGGTACCTGGTGAAAATGGAGAAGATAGCCCTTTTGGACTATATGAAGAACCCAGGTATCTGATGTGACGGCTGACCACCTGTGGGCAAAGTGGGCCAGCCGGCCTCCTGTGCTGAGAGAAGCCAGCTGAGGAGAAGAGGCTATGCTTTCTGAGTCAAAAACCCCCACCCTGCTGAGCAGGGGCTGGTGTTGGTGGCTTGGGGGTCTTCTGCCTACGGGGCCCTTGACCCTGCCCCTTGGCCTGCTGACCCTGTTGGGGAGCTGCAGAGGCCTGATAATGAGGGTATTGTTTATAGGCAGATGACTTCCTCAGGTAAAAGGTCTTTTTTCCCGAGCCCTTTTTCTGAGAAGGGGCAGAGGTTTTCCTGGAAAGACTAGTCCTGGTCAGAGTCTCGGTCTCGAGTTCTGCAGCCTTTTCAGCCATGGGCTTGCCAAAGAGGTTTTCACCTCGGCAGGGGACATCGACCAACTTGTCCTGCACCCATGGCTCGAGGTCCGATGATTGTAGCCAAGCCTGTCGGCGGGCACCGATGCCAGCCCCGGCTACTCGGGCCGAAGCCTCGAAGCCATCGTATGCTGCTCGAGAGATAAACTTCGAGCACTCTCGAATACCGGTGGACAAGGCCTGGAACCTCTGCAAAGGTTCCTCGGAGAGACCAGCAGAGAACCCGGCAATCTCCTTTGCCAGGTCTCGGAGATACATGCCCATGTAGAGCTGGTAAGTCTGGACATGGCAAGCAAGCATAGAGCCCTGGAAGCACTTCTTACCGAGGGCATCCAGGTTCCGGGCCTCCTGGCTGGGAGGCACCGAGGAGTGCATCTTCTGACTTTTCAGTCGATGCATGGCCGATTTCACAACCATGGAGTGGTGCGGTAATTGTGCCTTTTGGAACCCGGGGCTCTTGCAGACTTGATAGATAGAATCGACCCGCTTGCTTAACATCGGCATCGAGGCCGGGGTCTCCCACATGCGGAAGAGTAGCCGTTCCAGCATCGGAGGAACCGGAACAGTAAAGGCCTCCTTCGGGGGAGAGTCATACTGGAGGGCCTCGAGCTCCTCGGCTCAAGGCTCATCCTCGGGATCCGCGGGGAAGGCCAAGGCCTTGGCCATATCCTGCACGAAGTCCGAGAACCAGGTATCCTCCGGTGGGGTCCGTCTCTGAGGTTCGGACTCGGGTGAGTCCGATGGGACACATCGAGTCCGATGGGTGTCGGGTGACTCTTCGTCCTCCGTCTCCCAGCCCGACTCCTCGGAGGAGGAATCGAGCGGCTCCGGTTGGGCGGGCACCGATGCCCTCCGCCCCGACGCCGAGGGTATCGGCGTCGACGACCTCGGCCCCGAACGGGAGGTTGAGGGAGACCGTGGCCGAGGATCGACTCGAGCACGCATGGACTCGAGGATCGGCTCGGCCTCCAGGGTCGACTTGGACGTCGAGGTCCCGGTGGTCGGGGCAGATACACCGGTGAGACCGGCGATCAATGCCCGCTGCTGTTCCATGAAGGCAGCAAAGCTGCTCTCCAAGGCCATCAACCTGAGTCCGAGCTCAGGAGACCCAGCAGCCCCCGACTCGGGCCCCGACGGCATCGGGCCCGACGTCGACTCCCTCGGAGGAGAGTCCACGAGGACAACAGCACTTACATGTCCAGAAGACTCCATCTCGACACGAGGATGTTTGGCAGGCCTCTCCGACTCCGAAGACCTGGGACGGCTATCGGGGCTATGCGACCTGGCCCTCGAGGAACCAGGAGCATCCGACGCCGCCCTCACGGGTTTCTTCTTCCTGCGATGCTCCCGTGAAAGAGACCCCTGCTCAGAGGAACCCCGACGCTGCTCGTGGCCGGAGTCCCGAGACATCGAGGCCTCTGACGAGGTCCGGGCCCGGCCGGATGCGGAGTCAGGAAAAAATCCTATGCTTTTGGTGCTGCCGACTCCTCAATGCCTTTGAGGACATTTTGCCACACGGACCACAGATCATCGGGTCATGATCGGGTCCGAGGCAGTGGAGGCAGCAGTCATGAGTGTCGGTAAGAGACATAAGTTTCTTACACCGATCACATTTCTTAAACCCGCTGGTAGCCATTGGGGGAAAAAGGGCCCCTGCTAGGTCAAAAGACTGGGCTGCCAGTGAAAAAAGAAAAAAGGCGCGAACGCCAGTCACAAAGGACAAAACCCGAAAAAGAAAGAAAGGACTCGATACCGGCATATCGGTCCGAGCGGGAAAAGGATCTGGCGTCGAACCGGAGAAAAAAAGAGAAAAAAACAGGGAAAATCAACTTCTTCCTCGGGGAAAAACGAACTACGTCCGTCGGGCTCCGCAGAAAAAAGAAGACTGAGCAAGATGGCACCCTTGGGCGGGAAGGGGAACACGCATGCGCGCTGCAATTCCCAAAGGCTTTCTTTGAAAGCTGGGGAAATGTTCCGCATGAGGGCTCCGTCGGCGCCGACGTCACCCATATGTGAGGACTGACTTCCTGCTTGGTCCTGGAGAAGCCTCCACTGTGGCATTGTCCGAAAACAAACTGCCTGGCCCTCGACCAGGCGCTGGAAACGCATAAGAGCCGACCCGACAGCCCTCGCCTTGAGGCAGTTGATGACTACACTGCTTCCCTGTGGTTCCAACAGCTCTGGGCCATACAGTCCAGGCAAGGGGCTCTCCAGCCTGAGAGACTAGCGTCCAACGTTAGAAGGATCCAGGAGAAATCATCCAGCGGCATGCCCTTCCTCAAATGATAGAGCTGCTGCCACCACCACAGGCTGGCCTTCACAATTATCAGGAGTGGAAACCAGTGCTTAAACTGAGGACTTGGGGATCAGAGTCAACAGCCCACAGCATCATTTATGGTAGCAGCTATCAATCCGAGGAGCTGAAGATAATTCCAAACTCTGGGAGCTTGCTACACACAGAAGAGTGCCAGGCAATCAAACAGCCTTTTGAACTTCTCATCCACCTACTTGAGTGTCGAAACGTGCTCTCAGGAAATCCAGAGACTGGGAAGACAACAGCTGCCTCTTTCTCAGAATGATTACCCATCCAAGGCTTTCCAAAAAGGATACCACTCGATATGCCTCTGAAAAGAAATGGGCCCAGATGAGCCAGTCATCCAGACAAGAGATGGACACAGATCCCTTGGTGCCACAACACCGCAGCCACCACAGCCACAACCACGATCTTGGAGAACATTTCTGGGGCTGTAGAAAGCCTGAAAGGGAGGGCAGCGGCAAACTGACAGTGTGAGTCAAACACGGCAGCACAGATACTTTTGCTGATCCGCCCGATCGGGATATGAAAATATGCCTCAGCCAGATCCAAAGAAGAACACCCCTCAGAGCACTGCTTGAATCAGAGTGCAGGATGCACAAGTACTTGTCAACCCTCGAAGTCCAGAATGGGCCAGAAGAAACCATACTTTTGGGCAACAGGAAATAGATTGAGTATCTGCCCTTGCCCTGCTCTTCCAGCAGAAAGGGTATCACCGCCTTTAGGCACAAGAACTTGTCCAAAGTATTCTTCACAGCAACTCTTGATCGTGGATCTTCAAGGGGATACGAGGAAGGCATTCAGAATTGGCTAGTTACATTCCATGACACAGCCAAACTGAATGGTGTCTAGCACCCAGGGATGCTTGGTAACCTGGGCACATTCCTGAAAGAAAAGGCAAAGCCTGCCTCCAACTGGAGAAGCCAGGGGATGGGCCCCAAAACCTTCACTGCATAACCCAGGAGGGTCGTCCTTTGAAAGAGACAGTCTCTGGGTCCATGCACTCCACAAAAGGACTGAGAATGAGCCCGAGCCCAGAAGGTAATAATGAGAGTCCCGAGACCCCTGGTTATCTGGCCAGCGTGCTCTCAGTGCACAGAGGCTGATGAGAAGGGACACCAGCCCACTTCACAGGCCCCTTGGACCTGTCTTCCAGAGGGCGGTAGGTATCGTCTTGCATTTGTTCTTCACCAGTTTCTCCAAAGTGGCTCTAAAAGAAGCTCCACCTTAACTAGTTGGGCCAGTCAGGCTTTGGAAGATGTGTCCACTGCCTAGTGCCAGAGCCAAATCAAACATGATACAGTCAAGGCACCATCCGTGACCGCCAAATATACGAGCTCATACCTAGCCTCAGAAAAGAGGGCTGTAGCCAACTCCAAAATAGGGCAAGTACTATCCGGCAGAAGAGATTAAATCCACTGGAGCAGGGCGAGACATCAGGCTGGTACATAACCACAGAATAGCCGCCACCATGGCAAAGTGGCTCCTCAACCACGAATCCAACTTACCGAACAGAAAATCCTTTAAGGCCAATCCACCTTCCACAGACATAGTAATCCATCTGGTAACTGCCATATCACTCACACCCTTAACCCCTTAGGCAAGGAGTCAGGAGATCCTACTCCGATCAGATCATCTCTTTGATCACATCCAGAAACAGGAAGAGTAGTCGATTTTTGCACCCCTTAAAGGAGCACGTGTACCTTAGGCTCCTGCTCCATGCCAGAAGCATCCAACAAATTGGATGAGATCCTGGCAATCAATGCTGCCAGCTCCTCCTCCAGGAATAAGCAGATCACTCTGGCCTCTTCACAATCTTCTGAAAGCGTGTACTTCTACATCCACATAAGAGCCCAGTACAGAGTCACATGAATCCAAGTCAATCAAAATATCAGACAGTTCCCAGATGTTCCTCATCTACAAGTAACACTTCACACTGGGGACGTTTAGTGAAAGACAATTGAACAGGGCCTTCCATTCTGCACCTGCCCCTCATGAGACTGCTCACAGGGAAAGCCAGAAATCACAGGGTGTGAATTTCAATGCCAGAAGGAAAAAGGCCTGCTGCTGATGCAAAAAAAAAAAAAAATAGAAGATTCTGGGGAGTCCAGAAGCCCTTGTTTTGGAAATGAACACCCAACATCAAGGGACACAGTCACCACAGAACCCCTAGAGGACAATGAGTGGATCACAGCATGGTCACTGGATCCTCCAACCGCCTGGATATCCTTACACACAGCACCATCCATCACCTCCTGCCATGAGGCAGGCAAGGCTGCACCTAACTGAATCCCCAACTGAGAGAGAGGGAGGCCCTCCAGGGACAACTCAGAAACTGCCATGCAAGCAGAGTAGTCCAGAATCTGGAGACAAGGCACCTTGCTTGCCACAGGTCAAACAACCTTTCCTGGAGGATAGAGTTAAGATAAGTACCACAACAGCGTACATGAAGGCTGAAGTGGCCTGAAGGCACGAGTTATGTATGTTTTAATTACAGCATGTGTTAACTGTTTTTACTGCAATGCGCATTACAGGCGCTAGGGTAGGACACGTGATGGAGCAGATTGCAGCTTGGGCAGAACGTGCATACAGACAGCACAACTGCCAGACGAACAAGAGAAACACCATTAATGCATGCAGAAAACTCCCACATTGTGCCAATGGTTGTCAGCAGTCTACCCAGAATTGCATCCCACAGACTGAATCAGGAACCCCTAACAAGGACAATAATGAGATAAAGGTTTAGTACTCTCCCACAGAGTCCCAGGTAAAGGATCCATGCTGGGCTCAGCTCTACTCCCATGAAAGAGTTAACCTTTGAATTACTCTCTATCTCACTGTCTTATTAATGCATTACTCCTATTGCACCACATATTCGTTGTTACCTTGTCTAATTCTCCAGATCTGCTTTACATTGATTGTATGTGTCTGAGAATAGCAACTAATTACCGCATATCCTACAATGGAGATCTGTAAAGCCTTAATATGCTCCATACACCTCTTCCTTCTAGCCGTAATATCCAACACCCTCACTCTACAATATAAAGCAACACAACACTGTCCCAACCCTATCATCCAAAGCCACGCCAGACATAACCACCACTATAGTAACACTTACCCTAAAAGATACTACACAGGACAAGAGCCACCATAGATTAATCCTCATTCCAGAAATTGGGCCCAAAAAACAGTTACTCACCTGTAACATGTGTCCTCCAGGGACAGCATGAATCAGTCCTCACATATGGGTTACGTCAGCGCAGACGGAGCCTGCACGGAGCAAATCCCCAGCTTTTGAAGAAAGCCTCTGGGAGTTGCCACCACGCTTGCGTGCTCCGCTTCCCGCCAAAAGGAGCCATCTTGCTCAGTCAAATGACATAGCTAAAGACAGCAAAAAACAAAACACTGAAGATAGGAGGACTGCAACTCCAAGGGGAGGAGGGAGGGCTGTGAGGACTGATTCTTGCTGTCCCCGGAGAACACCTGTTACAGGTGAGTGAGTACGCTTTCTCTGGAAACAAGCAGGAAGTCAGTCCTCACATATGGGACTCCCCAGCTACAGGCTACCATGAGCCCATAGCCAAAAAAAAGCTCCCTCGAGAGCCGTGAGCAGCTGCAGTGGAAAACTCAACTGTCAAGGATTAGCACTCCAGTAGCCTGAACACAGAAGAATTGGAGGGTAGAAATTGCCTAGATCTCAAAAAGGTTACGGAGTACAGCCTGGCCGAAGGCACTGTCCCTTCGGGACTCCCTATCCAGGCAGTAATGAGCTGCGAAGGTATGAACCGAAGACCAGGTGGTGGCCCGGTAAATGTCTGCCAGAGGAACAGAGTTCAGATGAGCCATTGAGGTTGCCATAGCCCTGACCTTGTGGGCCGTGACATGGCCTTCCAAAGGAAGCTGTGCGGCCCGGACAATACAATCCGCCACCCATTAAGACAGCATACGCTTGGTCATCGCTTGCCCCAGCTTACTGGGGTCGTAGGAAACGAAAAGCTGAGATGTTTTCTGGTGGCCTTGGGTGCGTTGAATATAGAAAGATAAGGCCCTCCTACAATCTAGGGTATGGAGGACAGCCTCAGCACCACCGGCGTGCGGTCTGGGAAAGAAAGTAGGGAGAACCACCTCCTGACTGAGGTGGAACGAAGACACCACCTTCGGAAGAAACTTGGGGTGTGTGCAAAGAACTACCCTATTCTTGTACAACCTGGTAAAAGGCCACTCCGCCACGAAGGCTTGGAGCTCGCTCACCCTTCGGGCGTGAGTGTGACGAGGAACACCACCTTCCAGGAGAGATAGCGAAGATGACACGCAGCCATCAGTTTGAAAGGCGGTAGGGTGAGCCGCCCCAACACTACATTGAGATCCCAATCAGATACAGAGTACGGACCAGGGGCTTAGAAAGGAGTACGCCCTTAAGGAGCCGGGACAGTGCTGGGTGCGCAGAGATGGGCTTTCCGTCCACCGAATGGTGGTTTGCCATAAGGGCACTGTGATGTACCCTGACGGAGTTGGACTTGAGACCCTAGTCAGAGAGGTGAAGGTGGTATTGCAAAACCATAACCACTGGGCAGGAAAAAGGGTCAGCCCCCCAAGCTGAACACTAGGGCACAAAGCTATGCCACTTAAAGGCGTAAGCCTATCTGGTACTGTAGATGTTCTGCACGAAGCTAGCAGAACATCCTCCACTTCCCTCGGAGGTAGGAGCGGAGCTAGTAAAGACCCTCTAAGCAGCTACACCATCAGCGAAAGGGAGATGGGGATGGGGTGCAGGAGAGAGCCACCCTATTGGGAGAGAAGCCGCAGGTCTATCCCCAAGGGGATGGGAGTCTCCACCGCTAACTGCAAGAGGAATGGGAACCACGGTGGACTATCAGAATGACAAGCTCTGTCGCAAAGAATCTTGAACAGGGTCTTGGTGATCAGAGGCATCGGGGGAGACCCACCGACCATGACCTTTAACTCCATTCGAAAAACCTTCTGTTCCTCCGATCCCATTCCCTCCCACTGGCTCCTGGATCCCTCCCTAGCTCTCTCTCCCCACATTCTCTCTATCCTTAACACTAGCCTTTCCACTGGTGTCTTCCCCACCCCCTGGAAGTATGCTATTATCCGCCCTATCCTAGAAAAGGGGTCACTAGATCACTTCTGCCTCTAGCTGGCATCCCATTTCTACTCTCCCTTTCCTTTCTAAGCTTCTAGAAAAACTTGTTTTCACCCAAATGTCCTCTCACCTTGAAGCCTCCCTCACCCTTCACCCACGACAATCAGGTTTCCGCCCCGGTCACAGCACAGAGTCCGTTCTTCTTTCACTTCTAAATGAATTACACACTGCCCACGATCATGGCCTCTTCACTCTCGCTCTCGATCTCTCTGCTGCATTCAACCTTGTTGACCACCATACTCTCCTCTCACGCCTAAGTGATTCCGGCACAGCCGGCACTGTTCTCCATTGGTTTCATTCTTTCCTTTCTGGTTGGTCTTTCTCAGTCTCCACTGGTTCTCTCTCTTCCCCCTCCACTCCCCTTCCCTGTGGTGTCCCCCAGGGCTCTGTCCTTGCTCCCCTTCTTTTTAACATCTTCCTGGCCCCTCTCGCCCTCTTGGTTCAACACCACGGTGTCTTCGCTCACTATTACGCCGACGATATCTCTCCTCTACCACACCGATTCGGTTTCCCCCGATATCACTCCCTTTAACAACTGTCTCTCCTCAGTGGCATCTTGGCTCTCTTCTAATTTCTTACATATCAATCTTTCTAAAACTTCAGCCATTTGGTTTACTGCCGGTAGCCCTGCCCCCTCCCTCACTCCCCTGCTCTCTTCCGCTCCTATCCCCATCGTCACCTCTGCGCTACCTTGGTGTGACCCTTGGCACCTCCCTATCCTTCAAAGCCCACATCTCATCTGTAGTCCAGCGCTGCTTTCTCACCTTAAGACAACTTTGATCTGTTCGTCCCTTCTCCTTCACCGCTATGACCACCCTCCATCTCCCTTGTCTCACGCCTCGATTATTGCAACGTTTATTTAGCTGGTCTCCCCCAATCCCAACTTCGTCTGCAACGAGTTCACAACACGGCTGCCCGTATCCTCACCTGCTCTTCCTGCTTCGATCACATCACCCCCCCCCCCCTTCTCATTCTTCTGCATTGGCTTCCGATTTCCTTTTGTATTCAGTACAAATTCCTTATCTTTGTTCACAGGTCTATTCACACTGTCACTCCCCTTAACCTTGCCGATTTGGTCCGCCTCGATACCGTTCCCTCCGCACTATCCACATGAACCTATAACCTTACCCTCCCCTTCCCAAGCCCATTTAGAATCCACCCGCTCCTCTGCCTTCTATTTCCTTGGCCCCCGACTATGGAACTCGCTCCCCCCAGACCTCCGCCTAGAGCCCTCATTTAAAACCTTCAAAGCAAACCTAAAAACTCACCTCTTCTGTCTGGTTTTTGGCCTCTCTCCTCCTCCATGCCCTCTTTCACCACCCCCACGATGATCTTCCCTGAATCTGCCTCTATAATCTAGCTGTAATCCTTACTCCTCTCTCTCCATTCCTGTCGTATTATGGCGTTCCTTTACTAATTTTTCTTCAGCAACCTTTAATTGTATTTTGTAAACCGCTCAGACGCTGTTGTGATGGGCGGTCTTTTAAGCACCTCAAACAATTAACATAGAAACATAGAAATATGACAGAAAGAGACCACATGGCCTATCTAGTCTATGCTTCCATATCAACAACTACAGCAGTCCCCTTTTTAGCTTTAGAGATCCTCTGTGTTTGTCCCATGCTTTTTTGAATTCAGTTACTGTCCTCATCTCTACCACCTCCACTGGGAGACTATTCCATGGATTCACTACTCTTTCCGTAAAGAAATATTTCTGCATATCACTCCTGAAGCTATCTCCCTTCACCCTCATCCCATGTCCCCTCGTAGCAGAACTTGCTTTCAATTGAAAGAGGTTCTCTCCCTGAACATTTATGCCACGGAGGTATTTAAACATCTCAATCATATCACCTCTCTCCCGCCTTTCCTCTAAGGTGTACATATTAAGATCCTTAAGTCTGTCCTCATATGCTTTATAATGAAGACCACTAATTTTAGTAGCCACCCTCTGCACCGACTCCATCCTGTTCACATCCTTTTGAAGGTGTGGTCTCCAGAATTGCACACTATACTCCAAGTGAGGTCGCACCAAAGACTAATACAGAGGCATTATCACCTCCTTTTTTCTGCTAGCCATTCCTCTCCGTATGCACACAAGCATCCTTCTAGCTTTTGCCATCGCCTTTTCTACCTGTTTAGCTACTTTAAGATCATCAGACACAACCACGCCTAGGTCCCGCTCTTCTTTAGTGGACAAAAGTACTGCACCCCCTATACTATATTGCTCCCTTGGATTGCTGCAGCCCAAATGCATGACCTTACATTTTTTAACATTAAATCCCAGCTGCCAAATTCTAGACCATTTTTCAAGCTTAGCTAGATCCCTCATGTTATCTACACCTTCCTGGGTGTCTACTCTATTGCAGATTTGGGTATCATCCGCAAAGAGGCAAACCTTACCCGAAAGCCCTTCCGCTATATCACTAACAAAGATGTTAAAAAGAATCGGACCAAGGACAGATCCCTGGGGCACACCACTGGTAACATCCTTCTCCTCAAAGTGAGCTCCATTTACTTGTACTCTTTGTCGCCTCCCACCCAACCAATTTCTAACCCAAGCAGTAACTTTAGGGTCCATCCCTAGGGTGCTCAGTTTGTTTATAAGTCGCCTGTGAGGAACAGTGTCAAAGGCTTTACTGAAATCTAAATACACCACATCTAGAGCTCTCCCTCTGTCCAACTCCCTGGCATCGGCAGCTACCCAGGCAGGATGTGGCTGCTGGGAAGAGAAGCGGGGCAACTGGTGATTGTATGGGCTGGTGAACAGGTCCATTAGCTCCCCCCAAATATGGAAGAGCTAGCAGGCCACCTTCGGATCCAGCTGCCACTTGTGTGGCTGGAGCAGTCTGCTGAGTCTGTCGGCCAGCCAATTGTCCTGCCCTGGCAGGTACACTGCCCTGAGGAGAATATCTTGGGCTGTGAATGAGCACAAGTCCAGAGCCTCCCGTCAGAGGATGCGGGACCCCATGCCCCCTTGTTTGTTCACTTAGAACATAGCAACCTGGTTGCCCGTCTGGACTAGGACAGATCTGTGACTCAGGGGTCGCCAGAATGCCTTTAGGGTGAGGCAGATTGCACACAGTTCTGGATTAGGGCCTTTGGATACATGCCTATGTACAGTTCATAGGCTTGAATCCAGCAACCCAGCATGGAGCCCTGGTAACACTTGCGCCTGAGGGCACTGAGGACTCTAGCTTCCCTTCTGGGAGGGACAAAGGTCTTCTGGCTCTTAAAGATTCTGTATGGTCAACTCGACGACCATGGAATTATCTTGGAACTGGGATTTGTGGAACCTTGGGACATTCTGGACATATATGGTGTCACCACTGGCACAGACATTGGCATCTCCCACATTCTGAGTAGTAGCTGCTCACGGATCAGCTGCATGGGCACCATGAGAGTTTCTTTGGGTGGAGAATCATACTGGAGAATCTCCAGTTCTTTGGTGTGCAGGTCTTCCTCTGCCTCAGTTTGCACAGAGGACTCTGGTCATATCCTTAAAGTGGTGGAAGGCCACATCATCCAGAGGAGAATGGCACCGGGAGAGACTGGTCAGAGGGAATATCTTGGTGTCCGTTTGGTTTCCAGGGATGCCTTGGTCTCACACTCAGAGTTGAGAGATGACGAGTCAGAGGCCCTACAACTTATTACATTGAGGCCGGCACCGAGTGGCCAGCAGCCTCTGGAGGACCTGGGGTCTGAGTCACAGAAACTGGTCAGGGAAGATCGGATGCCAGAGGAACGGAACACAGACCTGCACCAACACCAAGGGACTTACGCAAGACTGATGACGCTCTGAGCTCAGCTTAATGACCAGGGACTCCCCCCTGCAGTCATGGGCACTGTTCCCTCTAAGCTGTGCGTGTGTGCGCGCACACACACCTCGCCGAGTGAGTACACATACTTTACAACAGAGCGCACAAAAATTATGGTTCTGATTCTGATAGAAAACACATTTATCTTAAAATTTTAAAGTTGTTGTGTATTTACGGTTTTCACAAGTTCTACAATATTTTCTAGTGCAATCAATATGGTGTACATACTGTATTCTGACATGCAGTCAAATTTTAAAGTATATAACTCAGAGTCGTTATGTGGCGCACAAAAATTTAACCTTCCTTCAAAAGCTGCACAGCTGATATTTTATGCGCACACAGCCTACAGAAAATTAGAGGGAACATTGGTCATGGGCCCGGTCGTTGGGACAGATGATGCAAATGAACCAACCATCATTGCCTGCTGCAGGGCCTAGATAGCAGTGATGTTCTGCTCCAAGGCTGCCATCCTGGTCTCCAAGCCAGAAAGGCTCCGCAGTTTTCAGCATGGGCACAGAGGGTCTTGTGCCCGGCACTCTTGCGAGTGCGTCCTAGACAAAGACCACGGTCTTGAGGAACCTTGCATGGACTCCACCAGCCGAGGAATCTTCTTTTTGAGGACCTTGGTAGGGCGCTTCTTGGAGCTGTCCAAATCCCTCTGGGTGGTTTTACTGGGTTTCTCTGGTGCAACCTCGGCAGACTTGAGGATTTTTTCTTCTCTCTCTCAGGGTCTGGTGTCTTGAGGAGCCACTGCTGCAGGACTCAGGATGCCTGAGCCTCACAGGAAGTGCTGGGCTTGGAGCTAGGCATCAGGGAGGCCAGTGCCGAGTCGGACCTGGGGGAAGTTTCTCCTGCAACGCCAACTTTTTTTTTTTTTTTTTGGTCTTAGGTGTTATGGCCTGGCATAGGTCACAGGAGGAGCTGTCATAGTATGGGCCCAGGCAGTGCAAGCAGCAGTCATGGGTGTCAGTGACTGACATGGTTTGACTGCAGCGGTCACATTTTTTAAACCCACCAGGAGACATTGTAGGGGAAACACTTGGACGGGGGTTGACAACCTCCGGGCAAAAAAAGGGCACAAACGCTGGTCGAGGCAAGCCCTGACAAAAAAAGACAAAAAGGAGCAGAGAATAGCACCGGTGCCGGCACTGGCTCAAGACGGGAAGAGGAACCGGTACGCAAACTGGGAAACTAAGGATAATTAGCAAGGAGTTTTCCAGAGAAACAGGGCAGATGTCCATTGGGCTCCATGGGGGAGGGGTGGAATAAATAAATAAGAGAGACAGAGCAAAATGACACCCTTGGGCAAGAAGGGGACTATGCATGCATGGTATCATGTCCCAAAGGCTTTCTTTGAAAGCTGGGGAAGTGCTCCGTGCAGGCTCAGTCAGCGCTGTCACCCATATGTGAGGACTGACTTCCTGCTTGTTCCTGGAGAACAAATCATTGGCTTTGCTGAAAGCTCTCTCTCTCCTTCAGGCAGCCGAAAGGGTAGTCCCAGCCAACCCTAAGTTTTGCTAGAAACTTTCCACCTTCCCCTGAATGGGTGGGTCCGTAGTAGTGGCAGTGGACTTTCTAGTCCCAGTGTGTTCCCTCCTGGATATCCCTTGCACAACAGAATGGGGTTATGTCAGAGTCTCTCTGTTCCATAAGTGTGGGCAGCTCTTATAAACCACTCCTGGTTCTGAGTGGCCCACATTTGAGGAGCTCCAGCCCCAGCCCCAAATGGTTTCAGACGTCGCTAGATCATACCATCCTTCTGGTTGCATTGGATACTCTACTAGGCAAACTGTCAAGCCCAGGTGGCTTCAGGACATTGGAATTGTAGTCTCTCTATCCACTTTGAGATTGTGACTGTATTTAGGTGACTGACCCATCTGCCCAAGCCACACTTGGAGTCTCAACGACATCCCACGTGGTACAGTTCTTATAGGAGCATGGGCCGAGTATTAAACTGCATATCATTCACCTCATTCCCTCTACCTTGGCGTATTAGAGCAGGTGCATTTTGACAAGACCAGATGGCAGTGTTTTGGTAGCAGCTAGCTCCTAAGGCCTGGGATCAAATACATCTTCAGGGTAAAAAGAAGCTTTGTGGATATTGAGCTTCTTGCCCCAGATGTTCAAAATCCATGAAAGTACAAGAGACAGACCCAGTGTGTGTCAAGTCAACTACCACCGCCATGACTCGGGTGCACTCAGAGTAATGTAAGAAGTTACCCCACTTTTGCAGAGATCTTTTGTGAGAGGCTTCTATCCATGCTCCATCTGGGATCTCAGGGTACTAAGAAACCAGGCAGAGGCAGAGTTTACCACAATAGGTCCTTGAGTTAGACCTCAGGCATGCCTTCCCCTAGGCCTCACACTGAGTTGGCCCACATGAGGCAGGGACAGGGACGGGGGTCCAGAGCTTATCAAAACTAACAAAGGTAAGTTTGGAAATAGAAATTGGGCCTCAGGGATTAGAATGTAAAAAATTAAAACAAATTTAAAAACAGAAAAATAATTTAATTTAATTTTAAGGAGACTGACAAACCAGAATACCATCTACAGGAGAGAGAAAATACAAAACAGGTGCTTCTAATTGCACAAGCCTTAATTCCAGTGAGGCCATCACTGGAGGTTTAGTCTTTCTTCATCTCCATCTTCTGGCAGGGGGACATAACCCACGTGCCTGGACTAATCAAAGGACAATCTGGAAGTTACCATTTTCAGACAGCTAATCAAGTTATCCATGGAAACATGCATTAAAACAACAATCAGTAAGACATACACTAATGGCACATTGCTTGTAGTTTGGTTTATTTTTGCTTCCGATAATTTTTGTTCTTCCCAGATAGCAAATCTAGGAAATTCAGGATAACCCTCACCACATACCAGAACTGAAGCACTGCTCATTAGTCAAGAGAAACAGTAATTATACTAGTCTTCCCATCTTCAAAAGTGCTTAACCATCAGCTGAATTACTCATGGCCACAGTGCACAGTGATAAGGGCCACAGTACTGAGCTAACCTTGTGTGCACATATTAAGATGTTCTTATAAAAGCGTTCTACATTTAAAACCAGTGTTTTAGATAGAACCTTTTGTAAAATTTTCCTGCCACCACAGTATTACAGGGACCGATCCTATGCATACTATTATACATATTTATAGAAGACATTCCCAGGGGAAGAACTGGGTAGAATTCTGGTTTTACACATACTTTACAAAAATGCCTGAACACAGTGGACGTGTAAATATGATTTTTGCTTCTACCACTGGCTGCATATATACTGTAGGTGGCATATTTTAGAAGTCAACCTATAATATAAGATTCATTGGATAAAGTTTGCAACAATGTCTGTCTGGAAATAGTTAAGCCTTGTAAGTTTGTAACAATTCGGGCTGAAAAAGAAAGGTATGAGACTGTCAAAGTGTTTGGTTTTGGAAACTGGACAGAAGCACCTCTGTTTTCGTATGCCCTAGTTTTCGTACGATTCGGTTTTCGTTGACTTTTTTCGTTAAGATTTTGTCCCAGTTTTCATACATTGTCTCGGTTTTCGTACAGTTGAAAATGGAGCACCATCTTGTGGCCAGAAGTGGGATTTTCTTTATTTTGATTCTCTTGCTGATTGACTGTCTTCCATATGCCAACAAGAGTCTTCAATAAAGGTAAGTGATGTTAAATGTTCATTTATCCATTTCATTAGCCATTTATATTTCTCGTTTTCTGTATGTAAAAATAGTTATTATCTATAAAATGTATTTGTTAATATTTTGGGTGTCTGGGACAGATTAATTGGATTTACATTATTTCTTATGGGAAATATTGCTTTAGTTTTCATACATTCAGTTTTAGTCAGACTTTTCTAACGGATTAATCACGAAAACCAAGGTTCCACTGTATATCTATTTTGTTGTGCTGAGACCCATCAAAGGTTTTTTGACCTTTGATGTATCGTGTCTATCAGTTGGAGCAGTTTCTCACCCTCAAAGATATTTGGACTATGGTTGAGCCCGGTTACCGAGGTCTTTTTTCTCTCTTGTATGTGGAATTTTTAGGATCCTATCCTAACTGTGGATGTTAGTGTGTGTTTGTATTTAGGCTAAGTGTGTTGTAAGGAGTTTGAGGTTGAGTTTTGACATATTTTAGAAGTGTACTTTTCCTTATAAAATTGTATAGCAGTTGAATCCACTTATACAGCCAGTTATAGAAGATAAAATGATAATCAAGATTTATTTGGACGCATTTGTTATGCCATCATTCACAATAAAAATCAGCTGTTTACAATCAATAATAAACAGACTTACAAAAAATATTTGCATACAGAATTAAAAAAACACAATATAAAACAAGAGATAGGAAAACACAAGAAAAGAGTGAACTTTCTCAATAACCTGTAGAACAATGAAATGGTAAAAAAAAAATGTAATAGGGAGGGAGGAAAGGAAAATGGAACCAGCCTAGACCATGTCAATCCACCAGGTAAGTCTGCTCAAATAACCAGGAATTAAAGCCAAAAACTTATTTGTTCCAAGTAAGAGGGTAAAAAATTCCACAAAAAAGCATCCAGAAAGTAAAAGAAAAGCATGTCTGAAATCTTAAAATCAGAGACAAAACCACCAGGGTGGCCTGTGATGACCCTAATGAACGTAAAGGATTATTTGGATTTGTTGATTACTCCTTATCAAGTAGAGCTCCTGAAAACAAAACCTAATGAATAAGCATGAAGATTAAAAGGTCCTGCTATATATCATTTGGTTGTTTGGGACTGACAGGCATAGTGCCTTTGGTAGGTTAGCTACTGTACAAATTGATAGTATTTATCTGAAATTGTGCCTTACTACATAAAGAGATTTTTCTGTTTACAATTCAATTGCAGTTGCCCACTAAAGGTATGGGGGGAGGGGGGGAAAGGATTCAAAGGCATTTACAGTTTGCAGATCTGCAAACTGTAAAAGCTGCTGAACTGGTTATCTGTCGATGGCATCACTATACGCCCCAATGCTAAGTGGTTAACAGAGAGGCGTTCCAGGGCAGAGCCAAGGCAGCACTCATCTCTAACCAGGCAGTGGCAATATTGAGCCGTTGACTGGTTAGCAACATGTGGGTAAAGTAAGGCATGGCAAAGACTGGCTTAATGTTACCCGCAGAAGATCTGTACTGTCCTGGTTCTCTTATCTCTCCCATTGTTCTTTCAGTTTTTGTTCCAGTGGTTCCTCTAATACTATCCTACTCTATTGGTGTACCCCAATGGTCTGTTCTGAGCCCTCTCCTTTTCTTTCTACACCCAGTCGCTTGGTGCTTTCGTCTCCTCCCATGGCTTTCAGTACTATTTTTATACTGACAAATTTCTCTCTACACCTGACATTTCTCGGACACTCCAAGCCCGAATCTCTGCCTGACATCGCTGCCTGGAAGTCTCACCATCATTTGAAAATGGTCAAAAACGAACTACTTATTTTCCTCCATAAACCTTCTTCCCCCCCCTTCCTCCTTTATCTGTAGATAACACTTCTACTTCTTGTTTCTTCAGTCCACAACCTTGGTTATCTTGACTCTTCCCTCTACTTCTCCACCCACATTCAACTGATTGCTAAAACCTGTTTCTCTCTACAACATTATCAAAATTCACCCCCTTCCTTTCTGAACACACTACTAAGATGCTTATATTCAGTCTTTAGTCACCTCCCGTCTAGACTGCTGCAACCTCCACCTTGCTGATTTCCCTCCAAGTCAGCTCTCCCCTTCAATCTGTTCAGAACTCTGCTGCGTGCCTGATCTTTCGCCAGCCCCGATATACTCATAACTCCTCTTTTCAAGCCACTTCACTGACTCCCCTTCCATTTCTATATCCAATTCAAACTTCTCCTTCTGACCTACAAATGCTTTCATTCTGCTGCTCACTACCTTTCCTCTCTCCCTATACCCCTCCTCATGAACTCTGTTCTTCTATTGGCTTGCTTCTCTCTATGCCCTTTTCTTCATCTGCCCAACTTCAGACTTCAATCCTTTCAACCTTGCTGCTCCTTATGCCTGGAACTACCAGAGCCTGTTCATCGGGCTCCATCTCTGCCCATTTTCAAATCAATGCTAAAAGCTTACCTCTGAGTTTGCTTTAGAATCCTGATCCCTTGTTCTGCACGTGTCTCCTTACTTTTCCCCATTTGCACCCCTATTCTCACCTACAGTATTGTCCGTCTTATTTAGATTGTAAGCTCTGTCTAGCAGGGACAGTCTTTCTTTATATATATATGTACAACATTGCATAAACCTTGCAGCACTATCTAAATGATTAACAGTAGTAGAAGCTAATCTGGCCATAGCTCTATATCACCATTGCCCAGTTTGCCACAGAACCCGGAAGCTACCTGGATATTCAATACTAGTGGCTAGATGTAACCCCAGAATTTAATATCCAGGGTTAGAATTCAGCAGCGATGGCTAGCCACTTTACAAACGCTAGCCATCACTGCTGAATATCCCCCACCCCTGTGATTTTTAACAGGATGCTTTTATCTTAAGTCCAAAAAAGGCATTTTTTTAAAATAAAAAAGTAGCAATTATGTATCTTTATAAAAAGAGGCTCCCCAAACTGACCTCTCTAGCATAAAAGGCAGACGACACATTTACACCTGCTCCAAAGTAAAAGTGTAAGTGTGTGCATATACATATACACACACACATACATACATACACAGGGTGGCCCAAAAAAGTGAGAACATCTCGTAGCATATAAGTTATTTAAAAATTTAAAAAAAAAATGGCATCCGGAAATTGTCAAAATAAAGACATGTTAAAGGTAAAAAAAGGTAAAAAAAGGTAAAAAAAGGTAAAAAAGGTAAAAAAAGGTAAAAAAGGTAAAAAAGGTAAAAAAGGTAAAAAAGGTAAAAAAAGGTAAAAAAAGGTAAAAAAAGGTAAAAAAAGGTAAAAAAGGTAAAAAAGGTAAAAAAGGTAAACTTCAGATTACTCCTGAATTTATCACCTTTCACATTCATACTACTCCTTCAAGAGCTTCTTTTCAATTGAAGGAGGCCCACCGCCTGTAAATCTTAGATATTTAAATATTTCTAAGGTATATCTCCTCCTCTCCCGCCTTTCCTCCAAGGTTTTACATACAGATCTTTAAGTCTTTCCCCATATGCTTTATGACAAAGACCACTGACCATTTCAGCAGCTGTCCTCTGTACAGAGTTCCTCCTTTTTATATTCTTTTGAAGAAGTAGTCTCCAGAATTATACACAGTACTTCAAATGAGGTCTCACTAGAAACTTACACAAAGGCACTACCCACCACCTGTTTTCTGCTGGCCACTCCTCTCCCTAGGCACCCAAGCATCCTTCTGGCTTTCTCAATTGCCTTTTCTACCTATTTCATCACCTTAAGATCAGACACTATCACTCCAAGGCCCTGCTCTTTCAGACACAGAAGCATTTCACCCCTTGTACAGTACTTGTTTGTTTTTTTGCAGTTCAAATACATGGGTTTTGGTTTTGTTTTTTTTTAGAATTCATAACTACAAAATTCTTGAGCCTTCAAACTTTGCTAGATCGCACCTCATTATCCACACCATCCAGGGTGTCTACACTGTTGCAGATCTTGGTATTATCCAAAAAGAGGCAAACCTTTCCTGATAAATCTTGCACAATATTGCTTACAAATGTTTAAAAACATAAGCAAGGAATGATCCCTGCTTAACACCACTGATGCCCTTTATCCTTGAAGAGGACTCCATTTACCTCTACCTTGTGTTGTCTCCCACTCAACCAGTTGCTAAAGAAGTCATTCACTTTAGGGCCTATCCCAAGGGTGCTCAATTTGTAAGTCAAGCAGAGCTGAAATCAAAGTATATCACACAACTAAAGCTCTCCTCTTATCCATTCGCTAGTCAGTCAACAAAAATTAAATTCATCTGAGAAGATTTACCTTTAGTAAAACCATGCTGTCTTGGATCCTTTGAATTCCAGAAACTGCACCAACTGTTGCTTTAGCAGCATTTCCATTAATTTGCTCACAATAGAGGTTAAGTAGAATGTAGATCCCACTCTTCCTTATTTCTGCTTTTGTGGACAGGAACCATATCCACTTCTCTAGTCCTCTGGGATCACTCCAGACTCTAGAGAAGCACTGAAGGTCAGATAGTGGAGATGCCACAACTTCCCCCAAGTTCCTTCAATACCCTTGGATGCATCTTATCAGATCCATGGCTTAATTTTTAGGTTAATTAATCAACATTCTTCTGAAAATCATTCAAGGTTTAACACACTTCCACTCTTATTAGCGATTGTTTTCTGAAGTCCCATTTAGCGCAGTTACTCACCTGTAACAGGTGAGCTCCGGGAAAAGCAAGAAACAGTCCTCACAGACTGAGCCCATGAAGGAATGCTCCCCAGAATCCAACAGGAAAGCCTTTGGAAGCACTCCACTGCACGCCTGCCTTCCCAACTCAACTCCTCTCCTCAGTTGAGTTTATAGCTGAGAAGCGTAAAAAAAATGAAGGAATCCTACAACTCCTAGGGGAGGAGGATGGGTTGTTAAGACTTGATTCCTGCTGCTCCCGGAGATCACCTGTTACAGGTAACTACACTATCTCCAGAAACAAGCAGCAATGCAGTCTTCACATATGAGACTCATTAGCTCCTAGGAAACTAGACTGGTATTGGGGGAGAGGGGTAGCAGTGTGATCCGACACAAAAGCTTGCAGTCGAAAAGTCTGGAAGAGGTGGGCCACTGGACTATTTAAAGAGGCGATACTCTAATGATAGCCTGGTCTCTTGTAGAAATCCATAATGGAGGATAGCAGATTAATTTAAGTCAGAGGTGCTGGAGTACAGTTTGGCCAAAGACAGCATCCCAACAGGAGTCCCTATCCAGACAATAGTGAGCAGCAAAATTGAATAGAAGACCAGGTACTGCCCGACAGATTTCCTCAATGGAATACGGAGCAGAGATTAGCCACAGAGGTTGCCACAGACTGCACATTGAGCAGTGACGTGACTCTCCAAAGTGAGTCCTGCTTGTGCATACACAAAAATGCAATCTGCTATCCATCTCAATAAGAGTCCGTTTCGTCACTGGTAGCCCAAGGTGACTGGGATAAAAGGAAATGAATAATTGAGAGGATTTTCTGTGATCCTTAGTTCTATCCAGGTAGTAAGCCAGTGCTCGCTTGCTATCTAAGGTGTGTAGCACTACTTTGGCTTGAGATTCATGTGGTCTAGGGAAGAAAATCAGGAGGATTACAGACTGGTTCAGATGGAAGGAGACTACCTTTGGTAGGAAATGTGGATGGGTATGCAGAATCACCTTGTCATGGTGAAAATGGGTATAGGGCGGATCCGACATCAGAGCCTAAAGTTCACTGATGTGACAAGCTGACATGGGGGCAAGGAGGAAGACTATCTTTCAAGATAGAAATTTTAGGGAAGTAGTGGCTAAAGGCTTGAAAGGAGGCTTCAGAGGTTGAACAAGCACAATGAGGTCCCAGGCCACTGGAGGAGGCCTAATGGGTGGCTTGGACAGCAGAAGGCTCTGCAAAAAGCATATTACTAAGGGGTGTGAGGAGATAGGCTGTCCATCAAGTGGTTTGTGAGAGGTCGCAATGGCAATAAGGTGAACTTGGAGTTAGTCTTAAGACCTGTCGAGGATAAGTGGAAGACACATTGTAGAAGGGACTCCACCCGGCAAGAAAAGGGTTCAATGCCCCTTGGGGAGCACCAGAGGACAAACCTATGCCACTTGAAGGCAAACGATTGCCTGGTGGAATCCTTGTGTGATGCAAGGAGGATCTCTCTGACCTCCTGTGGCCGGTCGAGGTCAGCGAGCACTAGCCCTTCAACAGCCATACCGTCAGGCATAAGGCATGAAGATTGGGATGGAGGAGCATCCTATGGTCCTGAGAGGAATTTGGGCGCAAATCCCAGGCTGAGCGGTTGAATCTGTGCAAGGCGAAGAGGCAGAGGAAACCACGGTTCACAGGAACAAAAGGGGGCTATGAGAATCATCGAATCCTTGTCGGACTGTAGCTTGAAAAGCAGTTTACGTATCAAGGGGATAGGTGGGAATGTGTATAGCAGCCCCTATCCCCAATGTAGAAGGACAGTGCCTGCTGGCCTAGCAAAAGAAGCCTGGAGCAGAAGCATGGAAAGCGCAGTTACTCACCAGGTGTTCTCCAGGGACAGCAGGAATCAGTCCTCACATAAGGTTGAGGTCTGCACCAACAGAGCCCGCACGGAAGCATCTCTCCAGCTTTCAAAGAAAGCCTTTGGGAGATGCACCATGCATGCATAGTTTCCTTCACACCCAAGAGTGCCATCTTGCCTCAGTCTAATGACATATCTAAGACAGCAAAAATAAAATACAATAAAGCAGCAACTCCAGGATTGATTCCTACTGTCCATAGAGAACACCTGTTACAGGTGAGTAACTACGCTTTCTCCGGGAACAAGCAGGAAAGTCAGTCCTCATGTATGGGACTCCCCAGCTACAGGCTACCTGTGAGCTGCAGCAATTGATTTCCAACTGAGCAACTCTTGTAAGACTCAAGTGTATGGCGGGGAACCAGCACTTCAGTAGCATGAACACAGAAGGGTCAGAGGGCAGAGGTTGCCTACACCCTGAAAAGATTACGGAGCACAGCCTAGCCGAAGGCGCTGTCCCATCTGGATTCCTTCTCCAGGCAGTAGTGAGCTGCAAACATATGGACCAAAGACCAGGTGGCAGCCTGGCAGATTTCCAAAACAGGCACTGAAAGCAGATTTGCCACAGGTAGCCATGGCCCTGACGCAGTGTGCTGTAACCCAGTAGTCCAGTGAGATCGCAACCTGCTCAAAGGCAAGGGCAATGCAATCTGCCACCCAAGTGGACAGTTCACTTGGTCACTGGAAGCCCCAGTTGACTAGGGTCATAGAAGACAAAAAGATGAGGCACTTTGCAGTTGCCCAGAGTCTGTTGCAGACAAAGACAGAACCCACTTGCAATCCACAGTATGAAGAGCTGTCTTCGCCTTGCCAGTGAGAGGCCTCGGAAAGGTGGTGGGAAGCACCGCTTCCTGAATGAGTGGAAGGGGACACCACCTTTGGCAGAAACTTGGGGTGTGGGCAAAGCACCACTCTGCTCTTGGAGAACCTTGTGCAGGGCGACTCTGCCATCAGAGCCTGGAAATCACTGACTCTGCGAGCTTAAGTGAGTGCCACGAGGAAGACAACCTTCCAGGAGTGGTACTGCAGGTGGCAAGTAGCCAGGAGCTCAAATGGCAGCTTAGTGAGCTGTGGGAGCACATTGACATCCCACTCTGCCGTTGAAGGGTGGAAGGGTGGTTTGGAAAATATAAGGTCCTGCAGGAAACAAGATAAAGGGCTGAGCCGAGAAAGGGCTTACCCTCGACTGAGTGGTGGTGCACCGCAATAACGCTCTGGTGCACCGAGTTGGACTTCAGTCCCACCTGGAACAGGTGGAGTAGGTACTGAAGCACCAGTTGCACCAAGCAGGAGAAAAGGTTCACCTGCCTTTTGGCACACCACCAAGAAAACTGATGCCACTTGATGGCATAAGCCCTTCTCGTGGAGGCCTTGCAGGAAGCTAGAAGGTTCCTCCATGTCTCTTGGGAGGTTGAAGGGAGCTAGAGCTACCCTTTCAGCAGCCAAGCAGTGAGCGAGAGGGACCCCAGGTTGGCGTGCATGAGAAAGTAGTCCTGAGGCACAGTCAAGGAGAATCAGAGATGCAGTTGACAGAGGAGTAGTGGGAACCAAGGCTGCCTGGGCCACCCGAGGCTACCAAGATCAGTGATGCCCTGTCGTGCTGGACCTTGAAGAGGGCCTTGGCGAAAAGTGGTATCAGCATTCCATCCATGGGATGAGAAATGCATCCGCCGCCACCCAGAATGGGCGCAGCTGGCAGGAACAGAAGTGGGGCAATTGCATGTTGTCAGGGCTGGCAAATAGGTTCACTAGGGGGATGCTCGAGTGCAAGAAAAGCTAGGAGGCTACTCGGGGGTCCAGACATTACTCATGCAGCTGGAGGACTTTTCTCAGCCTGTCTGCCATGGCGTTGTCCAGGCCCAGGAGGTAGACCACCCACAGGAGCATCCCATTTCATGTCGCATATTAGGAGAGAGCTACTGCCTCATGACAGAGGGAGTATGATCCATGCCCCCTTGCTTGTTGATATAGAACATTGTGACTTGGTTTTCCGTCTGGACCAGCACAGACTGGTGCTGCAACCAGTGGCAAAAGGCTCAGAGGGCCAGAAATATTGCCCAGAGCTCCAAGAGGTTGATCTGCAACTGGTACTCCATCTGGGACTACATGGCCTTGGGAGCAGAGGGCCCTGCAGTGAGCTCCCCATCCTCACAGGGAAGAGTCTGTAGTAAGGACCCTCTGGAGGGGTGGGTACCTGGAAGGGTATCTTGTCCTGAAGTTGGCAGGGGATCTACCACCAGTCGAGGGAATCCACCAGTTGAAGGGTCACTTTTACCCTGTCTCAAAGCCTGTCTGTGGCTTCTATCCACTGGGAACGGAGGCACCACTGACCACCCTCATATGCAGATAGAAATACAGGGCCATGTGGACCGTGGAGGCCATGTTGCCCAGCAGGTGGAGAAGGCAAGGTGTCGGCTGGTGGTGCTGCACCGACCGGCAATGTTGCATCTCTGCAGCTAGCACAGCAGCATTATGTACAAACCAGCAGTGCTGTACCTCTGTGGCTAGCATCCTGAGGCGTTCTGTTCTCTCTGAAGGGAAGGAGGCCTTGGCCTGGAGGGTGTCCAACTGAACCTCTATGAACTCCAGGCATTGAGCAGGACAGAGGTGAGACTTGGGGTAGTTGATAAACCCCAGACGTTGCAGGGCGTGGATGGTGCGCTCTGTGGTGTGATGTATCTTTGCAGCTGTGTCTCCCCTTATAAGACAGTCATCCAGGTAGGGAAAGACGAAAGTGGGCTGCAACCACTGCTAGGTACTTAGTGAAGAACCATAGCGATGACGCCAGCCTGAAGGGTAGCACCCTGTACTGGTAGTGACCTCCTCCCACCATGAACCAGAGATATTGTTGGTGACTGGGACGGATCAAGATGTGTATAAGCATCCTTCAGGTCTACGGAGCATAGCCAGTCTCCCTGCTGGAGATAATGTAGCAGTGTTCCAAGGGAGAGCATCTTGAACTTCTCTCCCTCACCAGAAATCTGTTCAAGTCCCAAAGGTCCAGGATGGGCCTGAAGCCCTCTGTTTGCTTGGGAACGAGGAAATATCTGGAGTAGAAGCCTTTTCTCCAGAGATGTTTGGGCACTGGCTCCATCGCCTTGTCTGCAAGGGGGCCCGCAAGCTCAGTGAGGAGCAGGGTCTGGTGAAGGAGAGGCCTTACAAGTTTTCCTAGGAAGAACGTGGGTGGTGTCTGCTGCAGGTGGAGACTGTATCCCCTCCTTGACTACTTGCAGCACCCAGGAATTTGTGGTGATTGAGGTCTACCTGTGGACTGCAGACAGCCTCCAAAAGGAGTAATGGCCATAGCCCAGGAGTCAAAAACTCCCTCCAGGCTGGGCTGGGGCTGCTACTTCAGTCTTAGGTATCAACTTAGGCTTGCAGGGGCCATGTCCTTGCCCTTTGTGCTGTTGCCCCTGCTGTGTGGAAGAGAAAGCCTGGTACTATGAGGCATTACCAAATATCCCCTTCTTTATTGGGAAGAAAGGCTGCTTACGAGGCCATATTTCAGGGGTGCACTAAGGTCTTCTTTGAGAGTCTGGTACTGGTCAGGAACTCAGTCTAACTCAGCTGCCTTGTCCGACATGGGTTTTCCGAAGAGGTTCTCTATGGTGCAAACATCGATGAGGTGGTCATGGACCCATTACTCAAGGTCAGACAACTGCAGCCATGCCTGGCGTCAGGTCCCAATGCCCATGGTGGCCACTCTGGCTGAAGATTCAAAGTCATCGTTTGCTGCCTGAGACAGGAATTTCGAGCACTCCTTGACCGCAGAGGCCAGAGACTTGAACTGCTGAAGGGGGTTCCCCATCAAGGCCAGCAGAGAAACTGGCGAGATCCCTCGCCAGTTCCTTTAGGTACATACTGATGAACAACTGGTAGGATTGGACTCGGCAAACCAATAGCATTTTCAGCCAAAAGCATCAAGGTCCAGGCCTCCCTACCCAGGGGCACCGAGGAATGGCTGACTAACACAGAATTGTGCAGGAGCTGGGTTTTTTGGAACCCCAGGCTTCGGCAAACTCGGTACATGGAGTTGAACTGTCTTGCTCATAATGGGCACAGATGCCAGTGTTTCCCCACATATAGAGAAGGCAGCATTTGAGAATCGGAGGGACAGGCACCATGAAAGCCTACTTCGGAAGGGCCTCAAGTTCCTCCATGTGGGGTTCCTCCTCCGCCTCTGTCACAAGCGCCTTTGCCATATCCCGCACAAAGTCTAAGGCAGCAACATCACTGGGTGGCAAACAGAGCTGGGAAACCAGTAGAGACGGGTCCGAGGGTACATGTGTCTCGCCAGGTGTCCATGGACTCCTCGTCCTTAATCTCCCAGTCTAAGTCAGAAGAAGAATTCAAGGCTCTGAGGCTCCCATAGCTAGGCCCTGAGCCTGATGGCCCATGAACTGTGGAGGACCTGTGATCCAAGCTGTGTGCACTTGCTGGAGAGGACTGGTATCCCGAGGAGCAGGACCAGGACCCTTGTCTGATGGTGACCCTTGAGGCCAAAGGTGCTTGAGGATAGACTCGACTACCGTGGAAGACCTCTAGGTCAACAGTCCGGTCATTATAGCAGATGAACCAGAGGAATCAGACACCACCACCTACTGCTGGGGCAGGAGGGCAGTCTCCATACCAGATGGCTCTGCAGTCTTCGATGCGGGAACAGATGGTTTCAGGCCCAGCGTCTGTTCTGTCAAAGGGGGGGTCCTCAACCAGTATGGCCTCGAGGGTCCAAGGCCAGTCACCCAACGCCAACTCCTCCTTTAGGGATGGCTTGTGAGGCCTCTTCCGCTGCAACTCTTTAGACCGTCATCAGGGACTGCAGGGCTTGGTGTGGGATTTACTCACTTTTCCCCCCAAACTGTCTTCTGAGGCAGCCTTCAAGGTTTCTGAGCTGCTCTTGCATTCCACCTCTGGTGAGTTCCTGAGAACCCGTGGCCATGGAACTCCAAGGTAGCCTGGGAATTGTGGGTCACTGTGGTACCAGAGGGGTCCCCTGGAGCACAGTATTGCCAAGGACTCCAGTCTCCAGTGCAGAGTCTAATCTATGGAAGAACTTCTCCTGCTGCAATTGATGGCTCTTGATGGCCTTTGTGAATATGGACTTGCAAAAGTCACAGCCCCAGTTGTCATGGCCCAGCCCGAGGCAAAAGTCATGTGGATCAGTGAGGGACATCATCTTACTGCACTGATCAAATTTTTTTTGAAGGCGTTGGAGACCATGGGAAAAGAATGGGTCTTCAACTCAGGTGAGGGTCCAAGGCCTACTGTCCAAAGGGCACAAAGCACCATTCGAGGGACACCTTGAGAAACAAACATGAAAACAAACCCGAGGAGCAACACAGAGGCCAGCTGGCTCGCAGGCAGGAAGAGGAACTGGTACACGTACCGGAAAGGATAATTTTAAGGCAAAAGAAAAAAAAAAAGACACTTTCCAGGGAAACAGGACAATTGTCTGGTAGGCCTGGCGGATAAAAGGGAGACAGTTAAGATTGCACCCTTGAGTAGGAAGGGGACCATGTATGCGTGGTGCATCTACCAAAGGCTTTCTTTGAAAGCTGGGGTGATTCTTCTGCGTGGGCTCCATCAGTGCCAACCATCACCCATATGGAAGGGCTGACTTCCTGCTTGTTCCCAAAGAAGATGTGTGCTATGCAAAAAGATCTATGAGGATCCCCATGTTCAGAAGATCCAAGAAGCAGTCTCCTGATGTAATGTCCATTTGTGTGGACGAAAGATATGGCTTAAGTTGTTCACAAGGATATTGAGTTCACCTGGGAGGTAAACTGCTCTGATATGAATTTGATGTGCGATAGCAAAGGACCTCAAGTGAATTGCTTCCTCACAGAGAGAACATGACTTCTTCCCCCCATTTGTTCACATAGAACATGTCAACTGGTTGTCCGTCCTGACTAGAACATGTTATCCCAAAAATTGAGGTTGAAAAACAAAGAGCATTTGTCAGTGCCCTAGGAGGTTGGTCTGCAGGGCGGATTCCTACTGTGTCCACAGCTTCTGTGTGGTTAGGTTGTTCAGATACGCTCCCCAAACCAGCTTGGAGGCATGCATCAGGGTATATATAGAGGTGGAGGCATTGGCCCACAAAGTTTTGTGAAGACCATCACCACTGAACAGACCCTGATCAGTTGAGGGGTGGATCTTGTGAGACATCCACTTGCTTGCGTCCATTGAGAACACAGAGTCCAATGGGCTTGTTGCATGTATAATCAAGCATAGCGGATGACATGGACTGTCAAGGCCATGTGTCCTAACAGACGTAGCATCTCTTGAGCTGTTACGTGGCTTTGCTTGTGCACCCCCTATGCCAGCTCGATGAGGTGGGCACATCGATCTTGTGAAAAGAAAATTTGGGCCTGTTGAGTGTCTACGATGAACTCCAGATGTTGGGTTGGAGAGAGGTGTGACATTGCGTAGTTTAAGACAAATCCCACATGTTGAAGTATGGTGACTCCAGGACACCGGAAGGATATCCTCAATAGCATCCAGCAAATTGAGCTCGGAAAGGACTACCCTCTCAGCATCCATGTCATCAGGTGCAGCGTGCCGATACTGGGATGAAACAGCACCTCCTGATTCTGCAAAATCAGGTCTGGTGCACATTCCAGATGAAAAGGCTGATGCTGAACTAAACAAAGAAGCAGGGGAAACCACAGCTGTCTGAACACGAATGGAGCTACCGGGATCATGGCGCCCCCATTAGCCTGCATCTTGAAAAGTGTTTTCGCTATTAGTAGAATGGGCAGGAAAGCATATAGTAGACCCGCTTCCCAGTGAAGGAAAGCATCCGGGGGGCTTGACTGTGCAGGGATGGCACCCTGGAGCAAAAGCAAGGGACCTGTACACTGAGCGGGGTGGCAGAAATGTCAATCTCCAGGATTCTCCATAGCTGGAAGATGCAATAGATATTCTACAATGAAGAGTCCATTTGTAAGGGCGAAGGTCCCAACTGACTGATCGCCTGGCAGGTAAACGGCTCAGAGAGCCATTCCATGAGTCACTGCAAAGGTCCACGACTGGACAGCTTCCCAGCAGAGGTGGTGAGAGCTAGTGCCTCCCTGTTTGTTAACAAAGCCCAGCAACCTGATTATCCGTCTGAACCAGGATAGATCGATCTGATAAGTGATAGCGAAATGCCAAAAGAGCATTAATTATCACTCTCAACACTCCAGGAAGCTGAACTGATGCAAGGTCTCCTGTTGATACCATAGGCCCTGTGAGCCCAAGCCATCAAGATGAGCTCCCCAGCCCTGTTTCGATGTATCAGTTGTTAGCATCCATTGAGGTGAAGGCATCTGAAAAGGTTATGAGGAGAAAGTCACCACTAATGGGAGTCCGCTAGAAGATGGATGACTACCACTGTCTTGAAGATGGCCCTTCGCTCACTTCCGTTGGGAGAGAATCCACTGTGCTTGACGCATGTGAAGACGAGAGTAGGGGGACCACATGGACTTTGGAGGCCATGTAACCTAACAGTCAAAGCATGCCTCTTGCCGTGGTGTGATGACTGCACTAGATGACTGCCAGTTCTGAGCTGTTTGCGACTGTCCTCGGGCAGAAAAGCTTGAACCTGAGTAACATTGAGTAGAGCGCCTATGAATTCTAGCTTTTAAGTGGGAGCAAGGTGAGACTTTGGAGAGTTTGACAAATCCTAGTTGTTCATGCAGAGACAGTACATTGAACAAACAGGCGTACCATATACGGAGTCTCACCACTGATGAGCCAATCATGTAAGTAGGGGAAGACGAAGATGCCCAGGGTGCGGAGATAGGCTGCGACTACCACCAGGACATTTCATGAAGATTCTTGGGGCAGATGCCAGGCCAAAGGGCAGGACTATATTGGTAGTGCCTGCCATCAAATATGAAGCAGAGGTATTGTCTGCGAGACAGGTTGTAAGGATGTGCGTGTAAACATCCTTTAGATTCAGAGATCAGAGCCAATCGTTCCTCTGATGATAGGGCAATAAGGTTCCTAGAGAAACCACCTTGAACTTTTCTTGTTCTTGTACTAGGAACTTGTTGACGTTCGAGGTTTAGGATGGGATGGAACCCCCCCCCCCCTAATTTTTGGGGAATAAGGAAATAATGGGAGTAAAACCCTAACCTTTCCTGTGCCCCAGGAACAAGTTCTATAGCACCATCCCTTAGTAGGGTGGTGACTTCCTGCTGTAAATGAGACTAGCTCCAATGTAGGCAAATCCCTCTCATGCATATTTATTGTGGTTATCTTGAAAACCCAAATGATTAAGTGTGTCTCACTGGCTGGATTGAGAATTTCTAACAAACTAGCATTTCATCAATTTACTTCTCATCTGGTATGCTCCTTTTTCAGTTATTTCATTTGCTTTCTGAAGGATTCAACCTCCAGGTGTCTTGCACACTGAACAAGTTCCATGCACTGGATCTGGCTCCCCATCTGGAGGAATGAAGGAGTGGTAACAGGGTCAACAGCTTTGGTGATACGATGGTGCAAGTGTAAATAAATACTCACCATCTTCCCTGCACATATACTTTATACACATGTATATGGCTGCATAACTTTGTAAAAGTCCTTTCCATGTTTAAAACAGGCTTTAAAATGTGGACCCACTGCCTCCAGCCCCCATAGTACAGATGTGAAGGACTACTTTAAAAATTAGCAGAGCTAATTTTGTAGCTGTTAACCAACTGTAGCCACAAACACAAGCTTGTTTCCTCTCATACTGAGAGGGAATAATGTGTGTCTGTGGCAATGGTCAGCAGCACTGCAGACCGCAAATACCTCTATAGCTGCCATATGCCACCTCTTTTAAAGGCTACTCATAGCTTAATTATAGCTTTCAATCCTTTTAAAGAGGTATTATGTGCTCAGATCTACAAAATAGGGAAGAATCAAAGAAAATGGGTGGAATCCATCTACCCAGAAAGGTTCATCATAAACACTAATGCATGGAAGGCAAACAAATTACGATTTATTGCTAAGTTATTCTTATGCATTAGAACAGTGGTTCTCAACTCTGGTCCTGGCCTAGTAACAAGATATCCAAAACACAAACACAATGGCAGAAAGACACATGGCCTATCTAGTCTTCCCTTCCATATCAACTACAATAATCCTCTTTTTACCTTTAGAGATCCTCTGTTTGTCCTATGTTTTTTGGATTCAGATACTGTCCTCTCGCCCACCACCTACACTGGGAGACTATGCCACGCATCTACCACCTCTCTCCATAAAGAAATATTTCTGCATATTACTCCTGAGTCTATCCCCTTACACTCATGGTATGTCCCTCGTAGCAGAGCTTGCCTTCAACTGAAAGAGACCCTCCTGTGCATTTATGCCACGGAGGTAATTAAATGTTTATCATATTGCCCCATCACACTTTCCCTCTAAAGTATACATATTAAGATCTTTTAAGTACCTCCTTTTTTCTGCTGGCCATCCCTCTCCCTATACACCCAAGCATCCTTCTGTCTTTTGCAGTTGCCTTTTCTACCTGTTTAGCCTAGCTTAAAGTGGCTAAAAAGGTAGAAAAGGCAACTGCAAAAGTATATCCGCCTACACTCATGCAATTATGCCCAGGTCCCGCTCCTCTTTTGTGGACAGAAGTACCTCAAGCCCTACACTGTACCACTCCTTTGGATTTTTACTGCCCAAATGTATGACCCTGCATTTTTTAGCATTAAATTTTAGCTGCCAAATTCTAGACCATTCTTCAAGCTTAGCTAGATCCCTCCTCATGTTATCTACTCATCCCTGAGTCTCTATTCTATTGCAGATGTTTATATCATTCGCAAACAAACATTACCCGACAGCCCTTCTGCAATATCACCAAGATGTTAAAAACAATTGGACCAAGGGTCATGAATGATCAAAGCAGTTACATATATTTTGTAGAAAACATGTTGGTTTATTTAGCTGGAAAATCAGATTTAATGGTTCACTAGGACCAATGTTATGAGATACCCTAACTACAACTTCAACTCTGCAGTACTTACATAAAAACGTACGTACTGGCTTAATCTGAAGAAAATAAATATATATATAGCATAGAGAGTAATTCAAAGTCAGTAATTTGTTTAGGCTTGTTAACTAGACAACCTAACAGAAGCAGCAGTACTCTTGAAAGCAATAACTTCAAAGACTTAATGCATGACAACTGGTTTATGTAGCTCTGGGCTTGGCCAAGCAGGGATTTTTACTCCTTTTGCACATACTATAGCAGTGTGAATCACAATGTTTTACTAAACCCTCTCCCAAAACAGTGCAAATAGCTCTTTGCACTGCTTTAGATTACCTGCACTGGAGATATGGCATCCAAACTACTGGTACTGGGAGGACGACCTTTGGGCATGACTCCAGGAGGTGGCTGCCTGGCTTTATTCATGACATTGCTGCAATTTGCTACCATAGTCAGGATGGTCTCAGATAGTTCCTGGGAAATACTCCTGAACAAATAAGAGACATGAATGGGGAGATTGAAAAGTATTTTCATGTTGCACTAAAAATCAAATACATGTTTTATACGTAAAGTTTTTTTGTATAGTTTTGCAATCTGCTTTCAAATGAGGAGAGGTAGAATATAAAGATTTTAAATAAATAAAATGTTGCATCTTGGTCTTCATATATTAGGATCCAAAATGTCAGATGTAGAGATGTGTTCACTTGAACAGTGCTAACCAGCACCTGCATGCACTTTTTTTTGTAGGTGCTGGCTAGTATTGTTTAAGTGAACATAACAGAAGAGCTGCTCAACTAATTTACATTATGGACACAATGCTACGCAATTCACAAGATATAAAATATCTATAGTCAAGATACCGTCAAAAATTGAACATTACTATGGGGTATATTTACTAAACCATCTTAATGTGCGCTCCCGGAGGGCGGAGGAAGGCTCCCGGAGGGCGGAGAGAGAGGGTCAATGGGCAGAGAGTGGGAGGGGAGAGGCTCCCCGCACACTAACGCTGTGAAATCCGAGGCTCAAAACTAACGCCAGTGAAAGCCTGGCGTTAAGAGCCGATTTAAAGTGAAAGAAACCATTTTCGTCAGCAATGTATAGCAAAACCAGGGAAACCTACAAAAAGTGATAAGTGTGATACATGTGCACGGAACAAAAGGGCAAATGTGAAAATGAACAGAAGAAAATGTTAAACACATAACCAAGCTGGGCAATAGTGATATCAATGGGAAACATCAAAAAACACTCCCAAGAAAAATCCAAAAAGAAGATATGAATTTTGGAAGGGTCTATGCTCCGTTCCCATACAAGGTGAATGAGCCCACAATGAAATTGCGCTGAGCAGGGTTTCCGACTCCATTGGCCAGGTTTCCTATGGCGTGCACAACTTCTGCAACAGCAAGGTGGGCATGTCGGAACAGGCAACTGGAAAGATGCTTGAAAAGGGGATACAGAGGGCTGCAGGCGGCACATGCTGTGGTGCAGCTGGGCCATAGTGCGGACTAGGGTGATGCCTAGGTGGCCCATAGGAATGCTGAAACAGTAGTGCAGCCAGACAGCAACTGATGTGGGCCCAACATGGGCACGAGTGTGCATCCCACAGTGTCACAGGGGATAGTACCCAGCAGGTACCCCCAAGGGCACAGAACATTGGCAGGCAGTGCTGGGGGGGGGGGGGGGAAGCGTGGACATTTATGCAGGCACCCCTACCCCAGAACCCGCACCATAGGCAGCTGCCTACCGGCACACTGGATGGCCTGAGACTGTGCACCACCACCAGCAGGTCATGTCAGCATGGCGGTGGAGGGGTACTGGCGGTGGAGGGGGCAGTGGCAGCTGCCCAGAGCAGATCATGGCCTAGCCCTGTGTAGGTGGGTGCCATGCACTGCAACAGACAGGCCCTGTCTGACGAACAGTCATGGTATCACCAGGGAATGCACTGTCTCTGTGGCAACACGGTGATGCAGTGCACACAGCCAGTGTTTCCAGAAGCAGGTGGTCACAGGTTCGAGTCCCAGCTGTGGTTCCTGCCAACCCAGTCCCCATATTTTACCCACTACTAAAACGTGCTAATACAGACAGAACCTTTATTGTAGACGACGTAAACATGCCCAAAACACCTACATTTTACCCTACAGAGCACAGACACCATAAACATGCGCATTACCTAGAGCAGAGTCTCCCAAATGCAGTCCTGGAGGGCCAAACACCATTCAGGTTCCATGCTGCCTCTAATAAAGATGTCTGTGCTGCATTTCTATGCGCCGCCCCCATGGTATGCAGATGTATCTTATGCATATTCATGAGGGACAGCATAAAATCCCGAACAGTGTTTGGACCATCAGGACTGGAGTTGGGAACCTCTGCCCTAAAGCAGCAGCCAACAGGGGCAGACACACCCGCACCCACAGGCTCCATTATCCAATGCCTCCTGGAGAGGCAGGATGTTGGGCCCTGCATGCATCTCCCAATACTAGCACTTGCATACCTTAGCAATGCCACCCTAAACCTGGGAATATGGAACACATCTATCAAAAGGTTGCTATGATTACTGGCAGATAGCAATTCTGAAGTTAAGTGCAATTTTCTGATTGAGCTGCATCATAGCAACCTTTCTGATGTCTGTGGAGTGTGCTACAGGTCTTGTGTCTGACAGTGTTTACCACCCTGGGGAGTGATCCCAACAGTATTGTGTACCATAGCCATGCCTGCAATGTGCCCAGGACTGGTACGGTGGCCAGGGCTGCCAAACACCTCTATAGTTGCACAATGCTGGCATAGGTGTGTGGAGTGTGTCTGTCGGCTGCCAACACCCTCCACAGCCCACATTGCTAGCACTGTTGCCAGTATTGGCCTGCCAATGTGCATAATGAGGAGCAAGGTACCGTGGGAGTAGCCTGGATAGGGTGGCCTGGCCTGGATGCATCTGCACAGGGCAATGGCTTGGACATTGTAGTGCCCGGCCACCACCTGCACGGACAGGGTGAGCACAGCATGTCCTGTTGGGAGGTCACTCTCACCCTGACTGAGCAGTGACCATGGCATGGCTAGGTTCCCCCATAGTGCTATATAGTATTTCTCTCATGTGATATTTATGGGTTTTCTTTTGGGGCCCAATCACTGACTTATCTGATTGGTGTGTATGCTGACATCCCAGTTCTGGGTACACGCATCTCCTCCAGGAACATGCACTATGGACTAGCTAGCAGACTGTCTGCAGCTAGTATGTGTCTTGCTGGAACACCTTGCAGGGTGCAGCGGCTGGAGGCTTGCTGCTGGAGAAATGTCAGATAGTGGTGGGGGGCAGCTGAGCATTTTCAGGCCTACTGTCTGTCTGCTATTGCTTTATGGATGTGTACGGATCTGCACTGACTGCCCTGTAGGGTGTCTGTTCCCCAGCAGGACTGGGGTTGATGGTCCCCTCTACTGCCACCATTGCAAGGAGGTAGAATGTGGATCTGTTGGTGGGAGATCCTGTTTCCCACCCTGAGCCCCAGAGGGTGGGTTGGGTGGTGGTACATAATCTGCCAACACAGGGTATGCACTATTCTGGGTGCATCATAGCCCATAAGGGCTAGACATGACTGAGAAATACAAATGGACACAGATGTATCCTAGGTGTGTCTGCAGGAACTACCTATCACACACAGTAGCACTGATGCAGCATGGCATATTTCAGCCATGAAAGGTGCTGTGGACCTGGTGCTGGGCGCCCCACCTCACCCTCAGGGTGAGCACAGTACCCGCACAATGTGACGGTCTGTAGCTACTTTGTGCCAGTAACACACACAGTCAGTACCCCCTACCAGGGTGAGGTGCTGTGGGGGTGCATACCCCATCTTGTGATCATCTGTAGACTGCTGATTTGCATATGCAGTGCATCATGGGTACGGGTGGGTTAACCTTATCCCAGTACCCACAGCAGACAGTTTGTGTGGTGACCTGCAGTCCTTCTGTAGCCAGCCAGGGGCTTGTTAGCAGCTATAGAGCTGTAGCCCACTGGTTACTTCACTGCCTGTGAATCCAGAGGTCATGGGTTCAAACCCATGGTGGGGTTATTTGATAGGGCTGTCAGAGGCATTGTCTATTTTTAATGTACATTAGTGCTGCCAGCAAAAACACCCTCAGAGTACTGTAGCCATAAGGTGCTTCATAAGGCGCCCCAGAAGGCACCTTATAAGGCACCCTATAAAGCGCCTTCTAAGGTGCCTTATAAAGTGTCCTATAAAGCACCTTATAGGGTGCCCCATAGGGGACATTATAGGGTGCCTTGGCAGACAGTGCACTTTATAATGTGCCCTATGGAGTGCCTTATAGAGTGCCTTATGCGGCACCTTAGGTTACGGCACGTGAGGGTGTGTTTGCTGGCAGCACCAATTAAAATATACATAACATGCCTCAAAAAGCAATACTTACACGTAACAGCTAATGCCTCAGCCAGCCATATGCATTAGGCACACTGGGGGATCGAACTCATGACCCCTGTACTATCAGTCAGTGTATTAACCATTGTGCTACACCTCTGTTTCTGCGTTTGCATGTCTGCGTGCCCACTTAAGATTACCGCGCGTTAATGTGCGCAGCGCACATTATCGCGCAATAATCCTGTTTTGCTACCTTAAGACCGAAACATCCACTCCTTTTATGGCAGCCTGCACACTAACGCCGGGCGCACGTTAAGACAGTTTAGTAGGAGATCCCACGTGATGCGTGAGTAGACAAGGCGCTTTCTTGTTTGCTCCGGGGCTGCCCAGAAGAATCATCGAATTTAAGCTGTAAATTTTGCACCTCATCTACTGCAGAGGAGAGAGGTCGGTGTGGGAGCGTTGGTGGAAGAATCGGGAGTCGTTGGTGGTCACATCTATGCCGAATCCGGCGAAAAAAGACAAGGAGAAGCCGAGCAAGGTGGGAAGTGCTGGCACAACAAAAATGACGCAGCCATCCTCTCCGAGTGCGGGGAGTATCGAGTCAGCGACAGAAGAGTTGGCTAAGGAGGTCGCCTCAGTGTTGGAGCCAAAATTTGACCAGCTTATTAAGAAATTGGACACTCTGGGGGGATTCTCTTGCAGAGATAGGAAAGAGAGTCGAGGAGTTAGAGCATCGGGTGTTGAGTGTGGAAGAGGGAGAAGGACGGCAGGACAGAGACCTGGCTGCTCAGAAAACACAACTAGAAGCCCTTCTCCTTAAGACTGATGATCTTGAAAATAGATCGCGGCGCAACAACCTAAGAGTGGTAGGAGTCCCGGAGTCCACAACGGATCGTATGCTTTTACCTCTGTTGGAGGAATGGCTGTCCAAGGGGCTGGGCCTTGCATCGTTGGTGGGAGTGCTCAAAGTGGAGCATGCACACCGTATTGGTCGTAGGCGGGAAGAGCAGCAGCGGCCCCGAGTAGTGATCATGCGGATTCTAAATTTTCAACACAAAGACCAACTTTTGCGGGCCTATCGTGCAAAAGGGCATTTGAAACTGGACAATCAAAGACGGTTTAGTAAAAATGCCCCTATGTATACTGGAGAATAAAAGGATGATGCATTTTCAACCTACTGAATAGCATCTAAGCAGTTTAATTTAGAATACACATCACAAGCAACAATTCAAAAGCATCCTGTTTATCGTTATGAACGCCAAGAAACAGATGTATGGTCATGGAACATTGTTAGAAGTGCATTAAAGGAACATTCTAAATTATATTTTACTTGTAAGCATGCTTTACACAACATTTTAGACACTATAAAAAGGACAGTGCTTGTTTCTGAAGGATCTGCAACTTTTCTTGACTAATAATCTTAAAGTCTGGAAACTTTAAGGTAACCACACTTGTTAGTTTATAAGACAATTTAACTTATTAAAATGCTAATAAAATAAAATCTCATTAGTTTTAACATTTGATGTGATGAATTAGTGAAATGGCATTTTAGCTTACCTTGATCCGTTTCTATTAAGCCTCACTTTTGGGGATCAGCTCATCAAAACATTACATCTATGGTACTCCCTGATTTCAGCACACCTAAGTTCCTCCTCCTATATACATTAACTTCTACAGCTTTGCAAACACAACACTAACATACAATAGCATTAAACATCTTGTAATTCCTAAATACACTGGAGGATAACAGGCCACTGGGCAAAGTTTAGTTTGCTTACCTAGAACAGGTTGATGCAAGGCAATTCTGAGTGAAATGGACACATTTCAGAGCTTTTAGAAAATTAAAGGTCTACAATTGTTCACAGATGTATATGTACATTTTCTCTAGTGTTTTTTATAATTACTTTATGATGAATAGCCATGGGTGTCCTGAAATTATATACTACCTCCCTAGGTGTAGAAGTTACTGCACTAGCACATTACCTCTTAGATCCATAAATTGCTCCTACTTGTGGGGAGTGGGAAGAGACAAGGGTAGGAATAACTTCTCCAAAGGGAGGTAAGAAGAACTGAAGACTGAAGAGACAAGGAGAATTCACCTAGGCACACACAGGGGCAAGCTCTATAATGAGGCCGAGTGAGGCTGTTGCCTCAGGCGGCATCTTTTTGAAGGCGGCAAAAATTGCCCTCAAAAGACAGCTTCACTCGGCCTTACAATTAAAAAAATAAATAAATAAATAAGAAACCCGGCTACGAAAGCTGCCGCTGCTGCCGGAACAGCGGCAGCATGAAGTGCCCCGCCGCAGCCACCTTCCTGGAGAGCCCTCACAGACTGCCCCCCCCCCGGCTCAGCTTTGCAGAGCCGCGTGAAGGGAGATTGTTTCCCATCAGCACCGCAGGCTCAGCTTTAACAGAGCCAAGCGAAAGGGAAACTCTCCCTTCGCACGGCTCTGCAGAGCTGAGCCAGCGCAGTGGGGGGGGAAGAGGTCTGTAAGGGCTCTCCCGGGGAGGCAGCTGCTGCGGAGCACTTCATGCTGCAGCGGTAGCAGCCCTAAAGGTCTGGAGCTGGGCTGGGGGGGAGGGGGTGTTGGAACTGGAAATGGCTGATCGGGAGGGGGAGCTAGGACTGCTAATGGGCTATGTGGGGGGCTAGGACTGCTAATGGGCTGATCGGGAGGGGGCTAGGATTGCTAATGGGCTATGGGGGGAGCTAGAACTGGAAATGGGCTGCGGGAGGGGGGCTAGGACTGCTAATAGGCTATCAGGGGGCTAGGACTGGAAATGGGCTGATGGGGGGTTAGAACTGGAAATGGGCTGATCGAGGGGGGAGCTAGGATTGCTAATGGGCTGATTGGTGGGGTTAGGCCTGGAAATATGGGGGGCTAGGACAAAAATGAGCTGATTGGGGTGCTAGGACTGGAAATGGACTTACTGGGGGGGGGGTTAGGACTGGTAATGGGCTGATGGGGGCTAGCACTGGAATTGAGCTAGGACTGGTAACGGGCTGGGACTGGAAATGGGCTGGGACTGGAAATGGGCCAATGGGGGAGGGGAGGAGGTGCTGCTGGCCCTGACAGAAAACTAGGGGCTAGGGCTACAAATGGGGTGAATCGGGAGGATGGTAGAATAGGGCTGGAAGGGAGCAGATACTGAGAGGGTCTTCCAGGGGAAGGAGAGGGCAGGAAGGGAGCTGACACAGGGGAAGGAGGGGGCTGGAAAGGAGCTGACACCTGGGATGTACTGAAGGGGGAATGGAAGGGAGCTGACACTTGGGGATGGGAGTAGTAGGTGGCTGGGTAATGGGGAGGAGGCTGGAAGGGAGCTGACATGTGCGAATGGCACTGGAAGGGGGATGGACAGAGGGTGGGGCAACTGGAAGGGAGCTGACTGAGGGTGGCACAGAGTGGACATGAGCTGATACCTGGGATGGTATTTGGACTAGAAGGGGATGGACAGTGGGGAAGGAGGGGGGACTGGAAGGGAATGGACACCAGTGGCAGTCATGGGAATTCAAGGTGGTTGACACTGGAAGGTACTGGAAGGGGAGGACTGGAAAGGGGGCTGATACTGGGGAGGGTTACTAGAACGGGAAATGGGCTGATGGAAGGAAGTGAAGAAAACAAAAGAAGAGATAATAAATGGCAGATGGACCATAAACCACAGAAAGAGCTAAGAGAAGACAGAAAAGCAGAAGCCTCAATCAGGACCAGCATGATCAGAGAATAAAATGGTCAGACAACAAAGGTAGAAAAAATAATTTTATTTAATTTTAGTGATTGGACTTTGTGCTCTCTTTATATTTTACACAGTACTGGGGAACTGCATCTCTTATTTATCCGATGTTGCATTGCATGTGGACTCTGGCTTCTTGGGGTTTCAGTTTAAATTTTGTCTACATATGTTTATTTTTACTTTAGATTGTGGTTACTTCTTCTGTATTTGGTGAGGGCCGATGTTGTGAGTGTGTGACTGAGGTCAGGTGTTCTGTTAACATGGAGTTTGTACATAAAGATCTATACTGTACTGTAGTAATTTGACTTGTTCAGCTTTTCAAATAGGTGTATGGATGTTCCAGTGCCCACTGTAGTATTTACAGTGAAGCTTTTTTTGGATGGGCTCCTTATGTGAGTTTTGGAAGTTTGTGCTGATATAGAAACATAGAAACATGACGACAGAAAAAGACCACATGGCCTATCTAGTCTGTCCTTCCATAACAACATAGAAACATAGAAACATGACGACAGAAAAAGACCACATGGCCTATCTAGTCTGTCCTTCCATAACAACATAGAAACATAGAAACATGACGACAGAAAAAGACCACATGGCCTACGACAGTATGGTATGGTATGGTACAGTAGGTTTGCTCTTTGTTGTAGGGTTTTGTATTAGTTCACAATATGCCTGGTACTGGAGAATAGTGGTGGTTGTTAGTGAGATGATCAGAATCAGATTTTTTTTTTAAATATTGAGTTCTGTGGGTAAATGTCCTGGTTCTGCTCTGCACCTACTGTGGATGCAAAATATATGTTGAGAAAGAAAAAGCAAGCACCATAGCGCAGTTTATAATAAAATAAAAAATGAGTTATAATTAAGTTTTATAAACTGTGCTGTTGGTTCTTGCTGTCTTAGTTCCTTGGTGTGCAAACAGGACCGTACCTAGCCCTGTGCAAGCAGTGCAGCAACAGAGTGCAAAGGTTTGGGGGGGGGGCGCATTTCGGCTGTCTGCTGTTGCCCTGCCGCCGCTGGTAGGACAATAGCAGGCAGCCAAAACGCGCCCCACAAGCCTTTTTGCAGCACTTTAAGCAGGTCTGGTCCCTCCCTCCCTCCCTCCGACACGATGTCAGAGCAGGGAGGGACATATCTGCTTAAAGTGCCGGCACCTTTCAGATCGGGCACATGCCCCCCCCTCCTCCTCCCCATACCTTTGTTCAGTGCTGCCTGCTCTTTCCCTGCTGCCGGCGCCACCTTGAAAAAAACAGAGGGTGGCAGCCGCAGGGAAAGAGCAGGCAGCGCTGGACGGAGGTATGGTGAGAGAAGGGGGGGGTGCGACTGAGCTGCAAATCACACACAGCGCAATTGCAGCTCGTTACGGCCCTGTGTGCAAACATCTTGCATTTCATCCATATAATCTAATTGGCTTTTTGATTTGGTTCAGTCTCTGATTGGATTCTGAAAAAGACCCACCCCCCTCTAAGGTGTGGGGGGGGGGGGGGCGCCATCTCATTCTTCACCTCAGGCAACAGATTGCCTTGAGCTGCCCCTGTAGGCACATAAGTAGGATTCCCTACCTATGAGTTGCCTTCAAATCAAAAACAAACTTAAACAACCTAACCTCCATGTTACAAACTCCGAGACCGAGGGAACAGACGAGGACGGAGGCGAGATCGAGAACATAGTTGGAATTGGAGTCCTCGATTGGGGCCCAATACCTGCTCTCAGACCAAGGAATCCGAAGGGAACAAAGTATGAAATCAGCAGTACTTAATTTATCTAATGTGGCTTTGACGTATGAGCAATTACATGTTCTGGAGCTTGGATTAAGTTTTATACTTTCCTGTTTCCATGATCCCTTTCAGTTTTGTATGGCTTTTTATCGTTTTATTCGTGTCCTTCAATTGAAAGTACAGTCAAACCTCGGTTTTCGGTTGCCCCGGTTTTCGTCGGTTTCGGTTTTCGACGTCTTTTCAGACTGAGATCTTGTCTCGGTTTTCGTCTATCGCCTCGGTTTTCGTACTGCAATACACGCTGGTCTGCATACACTGCCTGCCCAGTCCCGGCAGCACTACCCCCCCCCCCCCGGACTCACCGATCGCGTGTGCCAGATCTGAAAACCAACAGTACTGCAATAGTGTACATACACCTTCGCGCTGGTCTGCATACACTGCCTGCCCAGTCCCGGCAGCACTACCCCCCCGGACTCACCGATCGCGTGTTTAGATGCGAAAGTCAGGTGAGCAACATCCTCGAGCCAGAGATGCAAGGATTGCAGAGAGGAAGGCCCCGATCTCTCCACCGCCTGCCTGTTCTCTGGAGCGCCCCCTCAGGCTCGGAGGTAGCAGGGTAGCAGGAGATGTTGAATGGGTAAGCAGGAGATGTTGAATGAATGTGGCAGGCAGTTCTTTCTCTTGCGGGGTACGCTGTTGAGACGGAGTCAGCGATCAGATTAGTGTCCCTTCCAAACAATAACCTCTCCTCCTCCCTCTCCCCTCAACAAGAGTCTTCAATAAAGTTAAATGTGATGTTAAATGTTCATTTATCCATTTCATTAGTCATTTATATGTATTTCTCATTGTTTTCTGTATGTAAAAATATAGTTATTCTCTATAAAATGTATTTTTTGTCAATATTTTTGGGTGTCTGGAACGGATTAATTGAATTTACATTATTTCTTATGGGAAATCTTGCTTCGGTTTTAGTCCGTTTCGGTTTTAGTCAGACTTTTTTGAACGGATTAATCATGAAAACCGAGGTTTGACTGTATATTTTTCTGCTCACCCTGTTGGTAATGATTTGGTGGTTCACACGGTCCTCTCCTGTTCCTATTCATCCTGTGATTAATACCTTTAAGGATTTAGTGTTAAACGACATATCTAAATTTGAGGATCCTTATGCGTTTAAGGGTCAGCATAATCTGACAGCTAATGAACGTCTGGCTGTGAAACAGCTTCATGAGAATAAATCCATCATTATTTCTCGTGCAAATAAAGGGGGAGCATTGTGATTCAGGATCAGGAGTCTCATGATCAAGAAGCTATTCGCCAATTATCAGATGAGAAATATTTCTCTCGTCTTTATCCTGACCCTATGCCAGAATTTTGTCTGTATTAAGCAGAGGATTGAGTTTGCTTGTGATAGGGGATGCATCACTTCTCATGAAAGTCGCTTCCTTAGTGGAAATGGCTATGATCCCAAGTTCACAAATCATTGGGTTGTTGTCCTGGTCATCCTATTGTGTCTACTTGTGGTTCTGTCCTTGATCCTCTGTCACGGTTTGTGGATTTTTTTGAAACCAGCTGTCCAGAGTGCCATCGTATATTAAGACCACCACACATTTTCTGATTACTCTCAGATCAATCTGATGGTGACTATGGATATTAATAGTTTATATACTAATATACCTCAGGATTGTGTTCTTGAAATCATTACTAGAACTTTGCATACTCATCCTCCTCCAGATCGTATTCCTGTGGAAGTTATTTTTGACCTGGTTTCCTTGGTACATTCCAAGAATTGTTAGTATAAAGATGGCTTCTATTTGAATCATGGGGTGGCCATGGGAGCTACATTAGCCCCTTTAGTGGCATCATTGTATGTAGCTGAGTTTGAAAATCGTTATCTGAATGGGGCCCCCTTGTGTAGCCATCTTAAATTATGGCGCTGTTATTTGGATAATATCTTTATACTATGGTCTGGCTCTGAGGTCCAATTATTACAATTTTTTAATTGGCTTAATAAGGATGACAACCTCAGGTTCTCTCTGTATCATGCAGTGGAGATTGATTTTTTGGATGTACATATTTCTCATATGCAGAAGGAAATTCAGACTACTGTATATCGTAAGGAAGTGGATTGCAATGCCTACTTGCATTTTCCAGTTGTCATCCACTATATCTCTCCACAGAAATTTACCTGTTAGTCAATACTTCAGGGTTAGGCATATTTGCTCTACGGAATGTGCATTTCTGCAAGAATCTAGACTCCTTGATGCCCGGTTTAAGGCATGGGATTATCCTCGTTCTGATGTGAAGCGGACTTTTTTTGAGCGCACGTTTTGCTCAGCATCCTTTGTTGCTACAATATCAATCTAAGGACTGAGGATTGTTTAACCTGTGTATTACCTTATGTGATGGGTGTCACCAGAATCATTAAGACTCTTCGGAAACATTGGTCTGTATTACAATTACATCCCTGTTTATTGATTCCACTGAGGAATGCATTTACTAGGGGAAGAAATATGGGTGAGCTTTTCACTAATTTTTATGGATTACCACCACCAAAAGTGAATGTTCAAACTAAGGGTCATTACACAAGTTCTAAATGTAATTGATGTGCTCTGGCACTGGCAGGACCTAGTTGGACACACAATGATGGCAAAGTATATAATTTGGATGGTTTCACCTCTTGTGATAGCGTAGGGGTTGTTTACTTAATTGTTTGACCCTGCTCTATGATTTATGTTGGTTGCACCTCTAGAAATCGCCAGCGGCTTTCAGAGCATAAAAGTCACATTAATAATGTTGCCTCTACTCCTTTGGTAATGCACTGGCAACAGTGTCAGAATTCTGATGATATTCGTTGGAGTGTGTTAGAATTGGTACCTCAATCACAGCAGGATGGTGATTATAGAAGATTGATTTATAGCGAAGATATGTGGATGTTTAAATTAAAATCCCTTGAGCCTGACGGTCTTAACCAATCGATAAACTGGTTTTCTTTGCTCTGACCATGTGACCATGAAATGATGTATTTAGGAAGGAGTGTTCTGTATGTTGTAAATCAGTCTGGTAATGTTTCCCCTGATGCAGATAAGTGGATTTATTCTTATCGAAATAATATTGTGTTGGGACTGTTTTGTATAACATTTTGTAATGTATGCTTGTATAACATTTTGTTAAGTTCATTACTATGGCTGTGTGTGCCCGACAAGTTCAATATGAGAACATTTCAGTACAAGCTTCTAGGGGCTGTTATACTGGAAGGTCAAAGCTGACCGGTTACGCTATTTTGAGAACTTGGGTTGGGTTTGCTCTTCTGTAGAGTTTGTAACGTGGAGGTTGGGTTGTTTTAAGTTCAAATCAAAAACAGCAACAAGTACAACAGATGAAAAATATTTTGAGGTCAAGGCTCCCAAATTAGATTGCTTCACGGCTAAGCTTTATAAAATGTTTCAAAAGTCTTCTGGTGGAAACTATTGATGAGATTATTCAATCTGACTGACAGGGAGGGTATATCAGAACCTAGGAAAACAGCACTCTTGGTCCTCCAACAAGGCCAAATTAGAACTATTACTAATCATTTATATAGCTCTACAAGACACACAGCCCTGTACAAGTAAGAGACAGCCTCTGCTCAGAGTTTACAATCTAATCAAGACACAACAAACAACTGGGAATTAGGGTAAATATAGGGGAATGACAAGATACAGATAGGTGATGAGCAAGAAAATAAGGGGGGATCAGAATCCAAAAACAGCCTTGAAGAGGTGTGTTTTTAGGCTAAATAAGAGTAGGGCCAAAGAGGGAGCCTGGCATACTAACTAGAATAGTTTGTTCCATGAATATGGAACAGCAAGGTGGAATGAATTAAATCTGGAGTTGGCAGGGGCAGAGAAGGGCACAGGTAAAAGGGTATCAGCCAGAGCAGTGTGTAAGGAGTGATAAAAGGAAAGGTAGTGAGGAGCTGCAGAATGAATGCACTTATAGGTCAGTAGGAGAAGTTTATAATGAATGCAGAAATGGACAGGTAGATAGTGAAGTGATTTGAGAAGGAGGGTTATGTGAGCATATAGAAAAGGACAGAAGATTAGCCATGCAGCTGAGTTTTGAACAGATCGAAGAGGAGAGAGATTATGAGGGAAACTGGAAAGAAGCAGGTTGCAATAGTCTAGACGGGAGATGGAGAGTGAATAAGGATCTTAGTAAGTTTTAGCTATCTAGTAGATGAGTACATAAAGATAGAGAAGAGTCAAAGATGACACCAAAGGTTGCAGAGCTGAAGAAACAGGGGGAAGTAGAGTTATCCACGGAACATAAAATAGGAAGGAGGAAGGAGAATTTAGAGAAAAGATAATGAGCTTGTATTGGGCCATGTTCAATTTCAGATGGTGTTAAGACATCCAGGCAGCATCATATAAACAGGCTGAGATATAGACTTTGATTCCTAGAGTGATTTTAGATGCAGAGAGGTAGGATCCGAGAGTCATCAGCATAAAGATACTGAAAACCATGAGAAGAGGTGAATACACCAAGGAACGTGAAGTAGAGAGAGAAAAAGAGAGGTCACAAAACAGACCTGAGTCCACACAAACCGAAAGCAGGATGGGAGAAGAGGATCCACCAGACTATACACAAAATACAAAAGGAAAAGAAAACCAGGACAGAACAGAGCCCCAGAATCCAAGGGAGAACAAGGTAACAAAAAGAAGGTTGTGATCAACAGTGTCAAAAGCAAAGGAAAGATCAAGGATAAGGATTATGTAAAGGCCGATAATTAGAAAGATGGGTAGGGTCTAGTGAAGATTGAGATGGCGTGTAACCACAGCATGTCCAAAGGCTGCAAGCACAGCTGCAGTGAAAAATAGGTTGAGGATATGACAGATGGAAGGGACAATGGTGGAAGAGATAAAGCATAGTAGACAGGTAGTAATTGAATCAGAGGAACAGGTAGGGAGTTTGGAGGAAGAGAGAAAATGAACAGTTTTCTTCTCAGTTATTTTAGAAAAGGAAGAAAAGGCAAGAGGTTTAGGGAAGGATTTGGAAGTACAGGAGGGGGTGGAAATGACCCTGTGCAGAACTGAAAACTAATCTTATGGACTTTATCATAGAAATAGTCAGCCAGAGTAAGGACAGAAAGGGAAGGAGGGATGAGTGGTAAAGGCACTTTGAGAAGCAAGTTGAGTGCAGCAAAGAGGCGAAAAAGGTCAGAGGCAAGGTGGACAAAGTACTCTTATACTTGCAAGTGCTATGGCCAACTAGAATAAGATTAGCAAGAATTTGAAATACAGGAAAACAAGGTTACAGGATTTAAGCCAGAGGCACTCAGGCTAAATGGGCACATGAACAAAGGGTAGAGGGTTTTAAAGGACAGCATAGCTGAGGTACAGTATGCCTCAGAGGAATGGGAAGAGCAAACATATCCAGAGCTGAGGAGAGTATAGTGTTATAGAACAGCCTCAGACCCAGAAGACATGTTAAGTGCCGTCGAGTCTGGTAGACTCATGGTGACCCTCAGGTTAATTGTCAAACTATTTTCGGTCTTCAACCAGGCGACTTGTCAGAGAGGCACCATAGCTCCTATCATTGTATTGACCTTTCTCGATGCTCGCCTTCCTCTTTTGCACTGACCTTCTACCTTGCCAAGAATGATGTTTTCTCTAACGATCTCTTTGCAGATGTGTCCAGAGTATGAAAGTCAAAGTCTTGTCATCAGAACTTTTAAAGAAAGCTGAGGTTTGATCTCCTCTAGTACTGACTGGTTTGTTCTTCAGGCAGTCCCTGGTATACACAGTATTCATTGCCAGCACCATAATTCAAAGGCATAGATTTACTTCCTATCTGTTTCACTGTCCAACTTTCGCAGCCAAATAACATTATTGAAAATACCATGGCTTGAACAAGTTGAATCTTTGTATGGAGAGAGACCCCTCTGCTCTTGTCTAGGTCCTTCATAGCCATTGTGCCAAGAGCAACACCCTCATTTGATTTGACTGCTTGTTCTTTGATAGTTGATCCAAGTAGGTTAAAGTTATCCACTATTTCAATTTCTTCTCCAGCAACAATGAACTTATTGATTTTGCAAGTTGTCAGAATCTTTGTCTTTACATTAAGGTGCAGGCCCATTATAAGACTATGTTCCTTGATTTTGAGAAAAAAATGTTTCAGATGGTCTTCACTTTCAGCCAGTAATGTGGAATCAACAGCATAGCAAAAGTTGTTGATGAGTCTTCAATCTTCACACCTCTGTTGTCTGCATACAGTACTGCTTCTCTGATGATCTGTTCTGCATATAACTTAAACAGGTAGGAGGGAAAGTATGCAGCCTTGTCGCACATCTTTGCTGATTTTAAACCATCCTGTTTCTCCTTCCATTCGAACTGCTGCTTCTTGATCAATGTAAAGGTTGAGCAAGAGATCAATCAGGTATTCTGGTATACACATGCTTCTTAATGAGACCCAGTGTTTCTCATGGTTTACACAGTCAAAAGCCTTACTGTAGGCAATAAAACAGACAGCCTTTTGGTATTCTTTAGTCTTTTCAAGGATCCATCTCACATCAGTGATGTCTCTCGTTCCTCGCCCTTTCCTGAACCCTGCTTGCAAATCAGGTAGTTTTCGTTCCAGGTATGGTTGTAGTCTCTGCTGAATAGTCAGTAGAATCTTGCTGGCATGTGGGATCAGAGCGATTGTGCGATGATTTCCACACTCAGTTGGATCACCTTTCTTTAGTATTGGTATAAACCTAGATCTTTTCCAGTCAGTTGGCAATGATATTGTCTTACAAATTTCCTGGCAGAGCCTTAAAAGTAACAGACTGCTGTAATACTTCTATGGGAATGCCATCAATGCCTGCAGCTTTGATATTTGATAAGGTTTTTCAATGCTGCTTCGAATCTTTCATCAATGGTTCCGGATCATAAGGTACATGTTGAAACGGCTGTTGACCACTTGATCCTTATCATAAAATAACTCTACATATTTCCACCTTTTCTTGATATTCTCATCATTAAACATGGATCCTTGAGCATCTTGTAACATTACAATTTGAGGCTGGAATTCTCTTTACCTCCCGTAGCTTTAGGAAAGCAGATCTTCTTCCTCTATTAGTTTCTGCTTCTATTATCTTGCATGCGTCATTGTAGTATTGTCTTGTCTTACTACACATTGGAAGTCTCTCTCCTCTGGATTTTGCTTCTCTGCATTTCTGGGCAATTCTCAGTTTCTTCAGTCATCCATTTGGGCAGTTTTTGCTTTTTAACCTTTTATAGAAATTTCACACTTTCTTCCAACACAATCTTCTTGATGTCATCCCATATCTCTACTAGAGCTCTGTCATTTGTATCTAAAGCAGCAAAATGATATTGCAGGAAGTCTTTAAAATAGTGGTATATTCAAGGTCATATTTTGCTATATGTGTGGCTTGCACTTTTTCAACTTTAGATTGAGTTTGCATAGGAGTGGAGGAGTAGCCTAGTGGTTAGAACACTGGCTTGGTAACCAAGCAACCAGGGTTCGATTCCCACTAGAACTCCTTGTGGCCTTGGCCAAGTCACTTAACCCTCTATTGCCTCGGAAGAAAGGCCTGGCAATCTACTTCCGGTGACACTGCCAAGAAAACCCAGGAACTTCTGGGTCGCCAGGAGTTAGGACCGACTCGAAGGCACACATTGCATTGCAGTTTAGTAGTTAGTAATCTGTATCACAGTCCGTTCCAGGTTTTGTCCTTGTTGATGTTATAAAGCTTTCCCATCATTGACTTCCACAAATGTAGTCAATGTAATCAGAAGATGTAGATGGGGAAAAAAAAATGATGAGAGCGCAGTGGAAAGCACTGAAGAATAAATAACGTGAGGATGCCTAAACATATTGGTGGAGATTCTGCAAGACCGTGCTAGAGGATCGATAAGAGTGAAGGTTAGTAGGTGATGGGTGGATAAGAGAAGGACTGAGGTGGAGACATTTAAGGGCAAACAATTGGTCTAAGCATGCAAATCGGGTCAATGCAGTGGGCATACTGGAGAGTAAGGGCAGTAGAGTTCAGCTACAAGTTGAATGGCAAAGATAGGAAAAGCGTAGTAACTCCCTGTAACAAGTGTTCTCTGGGGACAGCAGGAATCATTCCTCACATATGGGTGACGTTAGCACTGACAGAGCCCTGGCGGCAGCATCCCCCCAGCTTTCAAACAAAGCCTTTGGGAGATGCCACCACGCATGCGTGGTCCCCATCCTGCCCAAAGGTACCATCTTACTCAGTAAGATAACATAGCTAAAAGACAGCAAAAATAAAAGATGTTAAAGGAGCAACACCAAGGGGAGGAGGAAGGGTTCTGAGGAATTATTTCTGCTGTCCCCGGAGAACACTTGCTACAGGTGAGAAACTGTTCTCCAGGAACAAGCAGGAAGTCAGTCCTCACATATGAAACTCCCCAGCTAGAGGCTACCAAAAACCCATAGCAAAACAGGGCTCCCTCATGGGGAGCCACAAACAGCAGTAATGGAGTCTGTGCCCACAGACCACAATAGGACCCCTGTGTCCAATGAAATCAGACTCCAGTAGCCTGAACACAGAAGGGTTGGAAGGTAGGAGTTGCCTAAACCTCGAAAAAGTAATGAAGTACAGCCTGGCCGAAGGCAATGTCTTTCCAGGCAGTAATGGGCTGCGAAGGTATAGACTGAAGACCAGGTGGTGGCCCAGCAGATGTCCACCATCGGGACAGAGCGCAGGTTTGCCACAGAGGCCGCCATGGCCCTGACACAATGCACCATGATGCGGCCTTCCAGCAGGAGCATCGCCTGATCATAAGCGAGGGTGATACAGTCCATCAGCTCCCCCAGCCTACTGGGGTTCGTAGGAGATGAAAAGCTGAAAAGCTTTGTGGTGGCCCTGAGTGCGCTGGCTATAGAAGGACAAAGCCCTCTTAAAGTCTAAGGTGTGAAGGACAGTCTACGCCCGACTGGAGTGACGTCTTGGAAAGAAGGTAGGAAGCACCACTTCCTGGTTGAAATGGAAGGGTAACACTACCTTCGGCAGGAATTTGGGGTGCATGCGAAGCACCACACTGTTCTTGTAGAACCTGGTATAGGGCACCTCCAACACAAGGGCCTGAAGATCGTTAACACTGCAAGCGGAGGAAAGCGCGACCAGGAAAACCACCTTCCGAGAGAGGTAGCGAAGGTGGCAGGTAGCAGAGGTTCGAAGGGCAGGCGAATGAGCTGCCCCAAAACCACATTGAGGTCACATTCAGTTGCCGAAGAGCGAACAGGGAGCTTTGATAAGAGCAAGCCTCGAAGAAATCGGGTCACCAACGGCTGGACTGAGAGGCTTACCATCCATCCGACGGTGCTGCGCTGCTAAGGCACTGAGGTACACCCGGATGGAGTTAGACTTGAGCCCAGACAGAGATGGCGAAGGTATTGTAACACCAGAGCCATCAGACAGGAGAAAGGGTCAGCCCCATGATCGGCACACCAAAAAGAGAACCTGTGCCATTTGAGGGCGTAAGCCTTCCTAGTAGAGGCCTTGCGAGAGGCCATTAGCAGCCACGCTGTCAGCGACAGGGACCCCAGATTGGTGTGCAGGAGAGAACCCCCTGCTGAGATAGGAGTCCCGGGGAGGTCCCCAGGGGATTGGGGTGCCCACCGTCAACTGTAGAAGCAGAGGGAACCGCAGTTGCCTGGGCCACTGAGAAGCTATCAGGATGAGTGAGACCCTGTCGGAGGGTCCTGAACAAGGTCTTGGCGATCAGTGGGGTAGGAGGGAAGGTGTACATGAGACCTCCTGACCATGAGACCAGGAACGCATCTGTTGTCACCCTGGAGGGTGGGCCTGCCGGGAGCAGAAGCAGGGCAACTGAAAGTTGTCTGAGCAGGCGAACAGATCCATTAGGGTTCTCCACAGACCCGGAAAAGCCAACTGGCTACCCTGGGATCCAGCTGCCAATCGTATGGCTGGAGAACTATGCTGAGCCTATCGGCCAGCTGGTGGTCCTGACCGAGCAGGTACACTGCCTGCAGGAGGACACCCTGTCGGATTGCATATGAACAAAGGGCTAGAGTCTCCTGAGAAAGGGTACGAGACCAGTGCCCCCTTGTTTGTTCATGTAGAACATTGCCACCTCCTTGTCCATCTGGACCAGAACCAGCTGGTAACGCAGGTGGTGACAGAAGACCCTCAGGACTAGGTGCATGGCTCAGAGCTCCAGGAGATTGATCTGCTGGGTGCTCTCATCCCGTGACCAGTTGCACTGAGTGTGGAGATCTCCACAGTGGGCTTCCCAGCCAAGCAGGGAGGTGTCCGTGGAAAGGACTCTTGACGGGCTTGGAGCCTGAAAAGGCATGCCCATCTCAAGATGCTGGGGAGACTGCCTCCAGACCAGAGAATCCGCAAACTGACGGATCACGGAAACCCTGTCCCATAGGGGCTTGAGACTACTGGTCCCGGAGACACCACTGCACTGCCCTCATGTGGAGACGAGAGTCTGGGGTGACATGGACCATGGAGGCTATGTGCCTGAGGAGGCGCAGGAGAAGCCAAGTGGTCACCGAGGAACGGCACCATACGTCCTGAGCCAGAGCACCGAGACAATCTGCTCGGTCCCTGGGCAAGAAACCCTTTGACTGGAGAGTGTCGATATTTGTCCCAATGAACTCCAGACACAGATGGAGGTGAGACTTGGGATAGTTTATGACAAACCCAAATGCTGTAGGAGCTCAATGGTGCATGCGGTGGCCTGCTGTACCTCTGAGGCCGTGCCTCCCATTATGAGCCAGATGTCCAGATAGGGAAAGATGAAGAACCCCTGGAGCCGGAGGAAGGCAGCTATGACCACCAGACATTTTGAGAAAACTCTTGGGGCAGAGGCTAGGCCAAAGGGGAGCAACTGTACTGAAAATGCCTGCCCCACCCCCCACTATAACCACAGGTACCCCCTGTGGTTGGGGTGGATAAAGATGTCGATATAAACATCCTTGAGGTAAAAGGTGCATAGCCAGTCTCCCTGCTGGAGGTATGGCAGCAATGCTCCAAGGGATAGCATCTTGAATTTCTCCCTCACCAGAAATTTGAGGTTGTGCACGTTGAGGATAGGCCTTAGGCCTCCTGTCCTTTTTGGCACGAGGAAGAACCTGGAGTAGAACCCCTTGCGCTTGAGATGGTGGGGCACCAGTTCCACTGCTTTGTCCTCGAGAAGACCTGCCAAGTCCTTCAGAAAAAGGTCCAGTGGACGGGAGACCCGAGGGGCTCTCCCGAGAAATAAGGGGGAGGTGCGAGTCAGATGGAGGAGGTAACCCTCCTTGACCACCCGAAGTGCCCAGTAATTGGTGGTGATGGACAACCACCTCTGGGCACAGAGGGTCAAATGTCCCCCTGGGGGCTGCTGATCCCCTTGGAATAGAGAGGCTATGCTCAAGGAGTCAAACCCCACCCTGGCTGGGCCGGGGCCGAAGCATGGGGCTTTGGAGCTGTCTGCTTACGTGGGCCATGCCCCTTGGCCTGCTGACCCTGTTGGGGAAAAAAAAGAAAGAAAAACTCCAAACTAGGCATGAAAAAGTAAAAAAGAAAAACCATGTGAGAAAAAAGGATTAGATAGATTAGAGGAAAAAAGACATCAGCCAATCCTCCTACCAATACCAGTAAGGACGACGAGCCAGTCGATGGACAATGATGCCAAAACAATCAAGAGAGACTCAAAAAGACCTCTATAAAAAAAGCCAAATTGGTGAAATCAATCAGAAAACATCAGCAACTACAGCATGGCAGCATAATGAAAAAACAATAACTCTGCAGACACAAAAGACGTCTAAAAAAACTTCTGAAGATCAGCAGGCTACTAGATAGTGCACAGCAGCAATCAGGATCAGGATCTGGAGCCCCGACACTGGGTGTTTCATCTGACGCTGTTGGGGAGTCAGGGAGGTCTGATATGGTGGGTATTTTCAGTAAGCAGCTCCCTTCCTCAGCTAAAAGTACTTTTAAATCAGAGCCCTTCCATCTGGGAGGGGCAGCAGTCTTTTTGGAGAGCCTGATCATCATCATGAACTGTCTCCAGCTCAGCAGCCTTGTCGGTCATGGGTTTACCAAAGAGGTTCTCTCCTTGGCAGAGGACATTGACCAATTTGTCCTGAAGACCCTCGAGGTCGGGTGACTGTAGCCAAGCTTGGCAGTGTCCACCAATGCCCGCTGCGGCTACTTGGGCAACCAACTCAAACCAGTCATAGGCTGCTCGAGACGTGAATTTGGAGCACTCATGGACTGCCTTGGCCAGGTTCTTGAACCGCTGCAAGGGTTCCTCGGAGAGACCAGCTGAGAACCCAGCGAGTTTCTTCACCAGGTATCTCAGCTACATGCCCATGGTAGGCCTGGATGCAGCCAATAAGCATTGAGCCCTGGTAGCACTTTCTGCAAAGGGCATCCAAGGTGTGGGCCTCCTTGCAAGGGAGCACTGAGGAGTGTCTCTTGGCTTTTCAGCCGATGCATAGCCAACTCCACTTCCAAGGAATTATGCGACAGTTGACACTTTTGGAGGCCTGGGCTCCAGCGGACTCGATACATCAAGTCAAGCCGTTTGCTCAACACCAGCACCGAAGCTAGTCTCTTCCACATTTGGAGCATCAGCCATAACAGAATGGAAGGGATGGGCACCATGAGAGATTCCTGCAGAGGGGCCTCGTACTGGAGGATTTTCAACTAATCCTTCAGAGGGTCCTCCTCCGACTGTCGGGAATGCCAGGGCCATGGACATGTACTTGAAAAAATCCAGGAAGCCCATTGTCCTTGGGCAGGGACTGCCACAGAGACTCCGAAACGGGAGAATTAGAAGGGATGTCGCAGTAGCAACGGTATCAGGGGATTCCTTGTCCTCCGTCTCCCTTTCGGAGTAGTCCATCGAGGACTCATAGAACGGATGCTCTGCAGTTGGTGCCAGGCAAACTTGCCAGGGATGACAGCGGTCCCGTCGAGCAGAAATCAGAGCACAACCTCAGCCAACAATCGACACAAGGACAAGGGACCTTGAGGATCAGATCGGCTTCCCGGGACGTCTTGGATGTTGAGGGCCCAGTGGTCGGGGCAGATGAACCAGTCGTACCAGACAGCGACTGTTGCTTGTCCATGAAAGCAGACAAACTGCGCTACAGGGCAGCCGTTCTGGACTCCAGGACAGCCTTTGGAGCAGGCACTGACACCAACTACCACAAAGGGGAATCCTCAACGAGGATGCTGTCTGGGGACCGAGGGCAGTCCGCAGTTGGATCCTTCCAGGGGATTTTCAAAGGCCGCTCCTTCTCCAATACCTCGGATAAAGGTCTCTGACTGCAAGACCAGGCCCGGGGAGCCCCTGGACAGTCTGAACCATCCAAGGATGCCCCCCTTTAAGGGTATCTTCTTCCTTGGTTCCCTCGAGGGAGACCCCCTTTCCGAGGACCCAAGACATGGCTTGGATTTGGAGAGTTCTGCCTGAGATGTCGGGGCCTTAGACAAGGCCCTGGCCTTAAGAGGCATCGGGGACTTGGGGAAAGACTTATTGTGCTGCTGCTGGCGGCTCTTGAGGGCCTTGCTGGACATCCTCTTACAGAGAACGCAGGCTGCCGGGTCATGGTCTGGCCCAAGGCAGCGGAGACAGCAGTCATGTGTGTCGGTCAAAAAACATGATTTTAGAGCACCGATCACATTTCTTAAAGCCACTGGCAGCCATGGGAAAAAAAGTACCCCTGCAAGTTCGAAGATTCTCCAGCTGCCAATGGGAGAAAAAAAGCGCAAAGACACCAGAAAAGAAAAGAACGAAAGACTACAAAAAATAAACAGAACCAGACACAGAGGCACAGAGGTTGGTAGGCGGGTAGCATACTGGTGCAATATTGGAGGCAAGTGTCAAACTCAAAGAGAAAGATCAACTTTTTCCAGGGAAAAGCAAGACAATGTCTGAAGGGCTCTGCGGAAAAAAAGGAGACTGAGCAAGATGTCACCCTTGGGCAGGAAGGGGACCACGCATGTGTAGTGGCATCTCTCAAAGGCTTTCTTTGAAAGCCGGGGGGATTCTTCCATGAGGGCTCTTGTCAGTGCAAAAGTCACCCAATATGTGAGGACTGACTTTCTGCTTGTTACCGGAGAAAGGAACTAAAGCATAAGGAAACCTAATTGTGTGTGGATTTAGAAGCTAGGGCAAAATTCCCCACCCCTTGTCTCTAATGCTGGCCTCAAGTGTCAAACCAGTACCAGAGTTCCTCCACTATGTGTCATCTTTAGCTAACTAGTAACATGTCACCTTAACTTGAACTACTTATTCTGTAGCAGGATTCAACTTCAGAAACTCGCTGTTCACCTTAAAGAACATACACAGAGCCCTGTGGACATCCAGCAGATACAATTAAGACACATTACAACCTGAGCCCTTAAACAGTATTAAGGAGATGACCTCGATAACTTGAAAGACCGAAACCAGTTTAGGCAAAAAAAGGCACAGGGCCAATTGCAACCCTGTCCTTTAAAATATTCAGAAATGGCTACATACAAGAAAGCCTACTACTCAGATCCTCATGGCCGAGCAAATAAGTAGAAATCTTGCTCTGAAGGCAGTCTCTTTCAGAGAAACCTAACATAAGATATGCCATACTGGGTCAGACCATGGCCTATCAAGCCCAGTATCCTGTTTCCAACCGTGGCCAACACAGGTCACGAGTACCTAGCAGTTTCCCTAAAAAGACAGGTTCCACAGTGCTTGTATTGGGGGACAAGCAATGGATTTCCCAGGTCCTCTAATTGTTTTTGGACCTTTCCTCCAGGAACTTGTCCAAACCTTTTTTAAACACAGCTACAACAGCAGCTTTCACTACACCCTACGGTAACATTCTAGAGTTTGATTATGCCTTCAGTGTTAGTCTTAAACAGGTTACACTGTAGCTTCATTACGTCCCGTTAAACTCCATTCATTCATTTAAAGACCTCTAACATCTACCCCTCAGCCATCTTTTCCAGATTGAAGAGTCCTAACCTTTTAAGCCTCTATTCATAGGGGTATCCCTTCCATCCCTTTTATCATTTTGGTGGCTCTTTGTACCTTTTCTAAATTCCGCAATATCCTTTTTAAAATATGATGATTAGAATTCCACATAATATTCAAAGTGCGATCGCACACAGCAATGATATAGAGGCATAATATCCTTGGGTTTTATTCTTCATGCCTTTCCTTATGATTCCTGGCAATCTATTTGCTTTCTTAGCCACTGCTGCACACTAGGCAGAGGGTTTCAATGTGTTATCCACGATGACGCCTACATCTTTTTCCCGAGTGGTGGTTCCTAATGTGGAACCTTGCATCGGGTAATCATAGTTTGGATTATTCTTTCATAGATGCACAACTTTTCACTTGTACACATTAAATTTAGTCTGCCATTTGAACGTCCAGTCTTCCTGTTTAAAAAGGTCCTCTAGAAATTTTTCACAATCCTCACTAAAATAATTGTCTCATCTGCAAATATGATTACTTCCCTCGTTATTCCCATTTCTGTGTCATTTATGGTGAACCAGTCACCTAGTGACAATTCTACATGTAAAACTACAGTCCTCACACTTTTCAAGATGCTTTCAAGTTCACTGTATCTAATTTATATATATGCTTAGTTCTCTGTCCATACTTATTACTTAAATCAGCTGTTGCTGATTTAAGTTAATTCGTCCCTTTTCCCCTTTAACTCCATTAAGATGTGACATTTTTGTTTAATGCAATGTTCAATCCTTGAGTTCTCTGTAAACTGCTTTGATTCACGAAAAGCGGTAAATAAGCACTAATAGATAAATAAATAAATGTTAAAAAGCAGCGGACCCAGCAGAGATCGCTGAGCTACTCCACTATTCACCTTTCTCCATTGGGAAAATTGCCCATTTAGCCCTAACCTCTGCTTTCTATCTTTCAACGAGCTGCTGATCCACAATAGTACACTGCCTCCTATCCCATGACTTTTTAATTACATCAAGAGTCTCATGAGAGACATTGATAAAGGCTTAATGAACACTATTGACCAGTTCACCTTAATGAAAAAAACAGAAACACTACTGACCAGTTCACCTTTGTCTACCTGTTTATTCACACCTTAAAAAAAAAAAAATCTAACATTAGTAAGACAAGACCTTCCATGGATAAAGCCATGTTGGCTTTCTCCCAATAAACCATGACTATCTACATGTTCAGTAATTTTGTTCTTTATAATGGTTTCTACCATTTTGCCCAGTACTGATATCAGACTCACTGGGCTATAGTTTCCCAGATCACCCCTAGAACCCTTTTTAAAAATTGGTGTTATATTTGTAATTCACCAGTCTTAAGTTATTACAGATGATTTTAATGATAGTTCACAGATTACTAATAGCAGACCATGGGATGCTGTTCCAAGGGTTGCAGAGCAGAGATGGCATCCATCTGTCCAAGGTCAGCACATCTTTGGTAGTAGACTGGCTAATCTACTGAAGAGGGCTTTAAACTAGATTCGTTGGGGATGGGTGAAGAAAGCCCCCAGGTATGTGAAAGCCCCCAGGTAGGTGATACCTATTTCCATAAAGGTATTTAAAGTAATAGGGGTAACATATGGAAAGCAGTGTGTATAAATGCCCGTAGCATGGGAAATAAGATCCCTGATGTTGAAACTTTGGTGGGAGTGGCTGACTTGGAATTAGTGCAGTTACAGAAACATGGTTCACAGAAAACCATGATTGGGATGTAACTATACCTGGCTATACTTTATTCAAAAAGGACAGGGTAGGAAGAAGGGGAGGAGGAGTGCAACTATATGTAAAAACTACTATTAAAGCTTTGGAATTACAGAGCTTAAAAGGGAGAGAGGAGGCATTGTGGGTTAAACTAGAAAGAGGGAAAGAGAAATCTATTTGCATTGGTGTGATATACAGACCTCCCTCACAAGAAGAGGTGGACAGAGTTAATTGAAGACATACGCAGCATTGCTAGGAAAGGGGAAGTGCTACTGATAGGAGATTTCAATATGCCAGATGTTGATTGGCACATTCCTGCTGCAGTATCATCTAGAAGTAAGGAGATCCTGGATTCTCTACAGGGAGAACTATTCAGGCAATTGGTAACAGACCCCACACGTGAAGGGGCCATACTGGACTTGATGCTTACCAATGGTGAAAGTGTTTCTGATGTTGTAATGGGAGATCATTTTGCATCCAGTGATCACCAGATGGTGTGGTTCAGTATTAAGACTAGGGCTGTTACAATCCATTCAAAGGTGAGGATCTTAGACTTTAGGAAGACTAACTTTGCGAAGATGGGTCAATACCTCAGGGAGTCGTTAGTGGGATGGGAACAGCTGGGGGATGTAGAAAAACAGTGGGCAAAACTGAAAGGGGATATTTTAAGGGCAACTAACCTTTTTGTTAAAATGGTAAATAAAGGTAAAAGGAAAAAGGAGACCGCTATGGTTTTCGAAAGTAGTAGCTGAAAAAGTGAAGAAAAATAGGGAGGCCTTCATGAAATACAAGAGATCACAGAGAGAGGAAGACAGGCATCTGTATTTGGAAAAACTTAGAGAAGCTAGCAAAGTAGTCAAGAAGGCAAAGATTCAAAAGAAAGAGGAAATAGCCAATGCAATAAAATGGGGGGATAAGACATTTTTCAGATATATTAGTGAGAAGAGGAAGGGCAAAAGTGGTATTGTCAGACTCAAGGGTGCAGGGGAGGAATATGTAGAAGCTGATGAGGATAAAGCGGAATTGCTTAACAAATATTTTTGTTCTGTGTTCACAGATGAAGAACCAGGAGCAGGACCTCAGAAAACACCCACAAATAGGAACAGAAGCGAGGGACATTGAACAATTTACAGAAGACTGTGTTCATAAGAAACTAGCTCAACTTAAAGAAGATAAAGCGATGGGACCGGATGGGATACACCCTAGAATACTGAGGGAACTTGGGGACGTTCTGGTAACTCCACTGACTGACCTTTTCAATGCCTCGGAGTCAGAAGTGGTGCCAAAGGACTGGAGAGAGGCTCATGTTGCCGCTTTACACAAAAGCGGAAGTAAGGATGTGGTTGAAAACTACAGGCCGGTTAGTTTAACTTCGGTGGTGAGTAAATTATTGGAAACGCTGCTGAAAGAGAAAATAGTGAGGTTTCTGGAGTCGGAGTGGTTACTCACCTGTAACAGGTGTTCTCCAGGAGCAGCAGGAATCAGTCCTCACTTATGGGTGACGTCGGCGCCGACGGAGCCCTCGCGGAGCAATTTCCCTAGCTTTCGAAGAAAGCCTTTGGGAATTGCAGTGCGCATGCGCGGTCCCCTTCCCGCCCAAGGGTGCCATCTTGCTCAGTCTGATGACATAGCAAAAAGACAGCAAAAACGTTAGCAAAAACAATGGATAAGAATGACTGCAACTCCGAGGGGAGGAGGGAGGGTTGTGAGGACTGATTCCTGCTGCTCCTGGAGAACACCTGTTACAGGTGAGTAACCACTCCTTCTCCAGGACCAAGCAGGAAGTCAGTCCTCACTTATGGGACTCCCAAGCTTAAGGCTACCGGAGACCTCAAGCCGAAAAAATGAGCTCCCTCTAGCTCAGCAGTACAGAAGGAGGAATCTTCTCTGAATACACTCCCGGCCGGTAGCTAAACACCAGGCCGGAGGGTAGGAGTTGCCTAAACCTCAAAGAGATTGTGGAGGACTGCCTGTCAGAAAGCACTGTCCCTGCGGGACTCCCTCTCCAGGCAGTAATGAGCCGCAAAAGTCTGGCTTGAAGACCAAGTAGCGGCCCGGCAGATGTCTGCCAACGGAACAGAGCGGAGATGAGCCACTGACGCAGCCTTCGCCCTGACACGGTGAGCCGTGACTCGACCCTCTAAGGAGAGGCCGGCTGCCCCATAAGCCCAGGCGATACAGTCAGCAACCCAGATGGACAAAGTACGCTTGGAGACAGGGACCCTCAACCTATTGGGGTCAAAAGAAACGAAAAGCTGAACAGCCTTTCTATGCTCCCGCGTACGGTCAAGGTAGAAGGATAATGCCCTCCTACAGTCCAGGGTATGCAGAACCGTTTCAGCCCGGCTGGTATGAGGCCTGGAAAAGAAGGTTGGAAGAACCACCTCTTGGTTGAGATGAAAAGGGGAAACCACTTTTGGAAGAAGGGTGAGTCCTTAAGACCACCCTATTCGGGTAGAACCTAGTGTAAGGAGGCTCAGACACTAGGGCTTGAAGTTCACTAACGCGCCTAGCGGAGGTAAGGGCTACCAAGAAGAGAGTTTTCCAGGAAAGGAAACGAAGAGGGCAGATAGCCATAGGTTCAAAAGGCGGACAGGTAATCCGCTGCAAGACCACATTGAGATCCTAGTCAGGGGCTGGTGGGCGTAAGGGAGGCTTAAGCAGAAGGAGGCCTCTGAGAAAACGCGCCACCAAGGGGTGTGCAGAAAGAGATCTGCTGTCCACCGGCGAGTGATGTGCAGAGAGAGCACTGAGGTGGACCCTTACAGAGTTGGACTTGAGACCGAGATTGGAAAGGTGAAGCAAGTATTGCAGTACCACCGATACCAAGCAGGAGAAGGCTTTCTCAGACTGCTGAGAACACCACACGGAGAAGCGACGCCATTTAAGGGCGTAAGACTTCCGGGTGGATGGTCGCCTAGACGCTAGGACGACATCTTCCACCTCCGGAGGTAGGAGTAGCGGAGGTAGGAGTAGCGGAGGTAGGACTACCCTTTCAGCAGCCAGGCCATCAGGTGAAGGGCTCGGAGGTTGGGGTGCAGGAGAGTGCCTTGATCCTGAGTCAGGAGATCGGGCTGAAACCCCAGAGGAAGAGGAGTGTTCACTGCCAGTTGCAGCAGGAGCGGGAACCAGGGCTGTCTCGGCCACCTGGGCGCTACCAGGATTACCGAGGCCCTCTCCCGGAGAACTTTGAAAAGCGTCCGGGACACGAGTGGCATGGAGGGAAGGCATACAGTAGGCCCGTGGACCACGGGATGAGGAAAGCATCCGCCGCTACTCTGAGCGGGTGCGGGTGCCTGGAGCAGAACCTGGGAAGTTGCCGGTTCAGAGGACTGGCAAAAAGATCCATGGTGGGGAGGCCCCATCAGAGGAAGATCCGCTGAACCACCAACGGGTCTAACCTCCACTCGTGTGGCTGCAGAATCCTGCTCAGTTTGTCGGCCAGGTAATGTTCCTGTCCTGGCAGGTAAACCGCCTTAAGGAGGATGCCATGGTTGACTGCCCAAGAGCACAGTCTCTAAGCCTCCTGACATAGAAGGAGGGAGCCGGTACCCCCCTGTTTGTTGACATAGAACATGGCAACCTGATTGTCCGTCTGGACTAGTACAGACTGATGAGAGGTGAGGTGAGAGAAGGTCCATAGAGCTAGGCGGATCGCCCTGAGCTCCAGGAAGATTATCTGTTGAGCAGCCTCCCAAGGGGTCCAAAGGCCTTGAGTACATGTCCCCTGGCAATGTGCTCCCCATCCCAGGAGAGAGGCATCTGACGTCAGCACTTGGGAAGGTGGAGGAGACTGAAAAGTCATGCCGAGTACCAGATTGGGCAGATGAAGCCACCATTGCAGAGAGGAGACCAGGCGGTCGGAGATCTGCACTAAGTCCGCAAGGCTCCCTGTGGCTTGATGCCATTGAGTGCGAAGGCTCCACTGAGCAGGCCTCATATGTACACGGGCATTCGGAGTGACATGGACCGTGGAAGCCATATGGCCGAGCAGCTGCAGGAATTGCCTGGCCGAGACCAGGGAAGTGCTGTGAAACCTGCTGGCCAGAGCTCTGAGCCGGTTGGCCCGTTCCAGAGGCAAGAAGGCACGAGCTTGCAGAGTGTCCAACCGTGCTCCTATGAATTCGAGATCCTGAGAGGGGAGCAAAGTGGACTTTGCGAAGTTTATGTCAAACCCCAAGTGCTGAAGCAGAGCCACAGTGCGATGAGTGGCCTGTGACCTCCAGGGAAGACTGTGCCCGGATGAGCCAGTCGTCCAGGTAGGGAAAGACAAAGAGGCCTTGAAGCCTCAGGAAGGCTGCCACCACTGCCAGGCATTTGGTGAATACCCTGGGAGCGGAGGACAGGCCAAAGGGCAGTACCCTGTACTGATAATGATTTCCTGCCACAACAAATCGCAGATATTGTCTGTGGTCCGGAAGGATAAGGATGTGAGTATAAGCATCCTTTAGATCCAAGGAGCATAGCCAATCTCCCTGCTGGAGGTAGGGCAGCAGGATTCCAAGGGTAAGCATCTTGAACTTTTCCCTTTGCAGGAACTTGAGGTTGTGCAAGTCTAGGATGGGTCTGAGGCCTCCTGTTCTTTTTGGTATCAGAAAGTACCTGGAATAAAAGCCGTGACCTCTCAGGTGGTGGGGCACCGGTTCCACAGCCTGTTCCTGAAGACGACTTGCCAACTCCTGAAGGAGTAAGTCCCTGTGCAGAGGGGGTCTTGGAGGCTCCCCTGGAAAGTAGGAGGGAGGTACTTGGTGAAAATGCAAAAGGTAACCCTCTTGAACTACCTGAAGCACCCAGGTATCTGATGTTATGGCTGACCACCTCTGGGCGAAGTGGGCCAGCCGGCCTCCCGTGCTGAGAGAAGCCAGCGGGGGGGGAAGAGGCTATGCTTACGGAGTCAAAAACCCCCACCCTGCTGAGCAGGGGCCAGTGTAGTGGGCTTGGGGGCCTTCTGCCTACGGGACCCATTACCCTGTCCCTTAGCCTGCTGACCCTGATGGGGAGCTGCTGAGGCTTGATATTGTGGGTGGTGTTGTTTATAGGCAGACACCTTCCTCGGGTAAAAGGGCTTTTTTCCCGAGTCCTTCCTCTTCTGTGAAGGGGCAGAGGTCTTTCTGGACAGGCGAGTCCTGGTTAGAGTCTCGGTCTCGAGTTGTGCAGCCTTTTCAGCCATGGGCTTGCCGAAGAGGTTTTCATCTCTGCAGAGGACATCGACCAACTTGTCCTGCACCCATGGCTCGAGGTCGGATGACTGAAGCCAAGCCTGTCGGCGGGCACCGATGCCGGCCCCGGCTACTCGAGCCGATGCTTCGAAGCCATCGTAGGCTGCTCGAGAAATAAACTTCGAGCACTCTCGAATACCAGTGGACAAGGCCTGGAACCTCTGCAACGGTTCCTCGGAGAGACCAGCAGAGAACCCGGCAATTTCCTTTGCCAGGTCTCGGAGATACATGCCCATGTAAAGCTGGTATGTCTGGACTACAAGCAAGCATAGAGCCCTGGAAGCACTTCCTACCGAGGGCATCCAGGTTCCGGGCCTCCCTGCCGGTAGGCACCGAGGAGTGCATCTTTTGACTCTTGAGTCGATGCATGGCCGATTCCACCACCATGGAATGGTGCGGTAGTTGTGCCTTCTGGAACCCGGGGCTCTTGCGGACTCGATACAAGGAATCGACCCGCTTGCTTAACACCGGCGTCGATGCCAGGCTCTCCCACATGCGGAAGAGAAGCCTTTCCAGCATCGGAGGAACCGGTACAGTAAAGGCCTCCTTCAGGGGAGAGTCATACTGGAGGGCCTCGAGCTCTTCGGCTCGAGGCTCCTCCTCGGTATCCGTGGAGAAGGCCAAAGCCTTGGCCATATCCCTCACGAAGTCCGAGAACCGGGTATCCTCCGGGGGGGGGGGGGGGACTGTCACCGAGGCACAGACACGGGCGAGTCGGAGGGGACGCACCGAGTCTGAAAAGAGCCCGGGTGACTCGTCCTCCTCCGTGTCCCAGCCCGACTCCTCCGTGGAGGAATCGAGCAGCTCCGTGCGGGCAGCATCCGAGGACCTCCGCCCCGACGCCGAGGCCGGCGTCGACGACCTCGGTCCCGAACAGGAGGCAGAGGAAGACCATGGCCGAGGATCGACTCGAGCCCGCATGGACTCGAGGATCGGCTCGGCCTCCGGGGTCGACTTGGACGTCGACGTCCCGGTGGTCGGGGCAGTTGCACCAGCGAGGCCAGCGATCAATGCCGGCTGCTGGTCCATGAAGGCAGCGAAACTGCTCTCCAAGGCCGTCAACCTGAGTCCAAGCTCAGGAGACCCAGCAGCCCTTGACTCGGGCCCTGATGGCGTCGGGCCTGACGTCGGCTCCTTCGGAGGCGAGTCCACGAGGACTACAGTACTCACGTGTCCAGGAGACTCCACTTCGAAACGAGGATGCTTCGAAGGCCTCTCCGACTCCAAGGACCCGGGGCGGCTATCGGGGCTATGTGACCTGGCCCTGGAGGGACCAGGAGCGTCCTCCGACGCCGCCCTCGCGGGTTTCTTCTTCCGACGATGTTCCCGGGCAGGAGACCCCCCGCTCAGAGGAGCTCCGACAACGCTCGGGGCCGGAGTCACGAGACGTCGAAGCCTCTGACGAGGTCCAGGCCCGGCCGGACGCGGAGTCAGAGAAGATTCGCTCCTTTTGAGACTGCCGACTCAACGCCTTCGAGGACATTTTGGTACACGGACCACAAATCATCGGGTCATGATTGGGTCCGAGGCAGCGGAGGCAGCAGTCGTGTGTGTCAGTAAGAGACATAAGCCTCGTACACCGATCACACTTTTTAAACCCGCTGGCAGCCATCAGGGGAAAAAGGGCCCCTGCGAGGTCAAAAGACCGTGCTGCCAGAGAAAAAGAAAAAAGTGGCGGGAACGCCAGTCACGAAGGACAAAAACCGAAAAATAATGAACGGACTCGACACCGGAGTATCGAGGCCGGGCGGGAAAAGGACACGGCGTCGAACCGAGAAAAACAGAACGAAAAAATCAACTTTTTCAGTGGTGATCACAAACTACGTCTGTAGGGCTCCGCGGAAAAAAGAAGACTGAGTAAGATGGCACCGTTGGGCGGGAAGGGGACCGCGCATGCGCGCTGCAATTCCCAAAGGCTTTCTTCAAAAGCTGGGGAAATTGCTCCGCGAGGGCTCCGTCGGCACCGACGTCACCCATAAGTGAGGACTGACTTCCTGCTTGGTCCTGGAGAACAGCGGATTACAGGATCCAAGGCAGCATGGATTCAACAGAGGCAGGTCTTGTCAGACAAATCTGATTGATTTCTTTGACTGGGTGACCAGGGAGATGGACCGAGGGAGAGCTCTAGATGTGGTGTATTCAGATTTCAGTAAAGCCCTTGACACTGTTCCTCACAGGTGACTTATAAACAAACTGAGCACCCTAGGGATGGACCCTAAAGTTACTGCTTGGGTTAGAAATTGGTTGGGTGTGAGGCGACGAAGAGCACAAGTAAATGGAGCTCACTCTGAGAAGGATGTTGTTACCAGTGGTGTGCCCCAGGGATCTGTCCTTGGTCCGATTCTTTTTAACATCTTTGTTAGTGATATAGCGGAAGGGCTGTCGGGTAAGGTTTGCCTCTCTGCGGATGATACCCAAATCTGCAATACAGTAGACACCCAGGAAGGTGTAGATAACATGAGGAGGGAAATAGCTAAGCTTGAAGAAAGGTCTAGAATTTGGCAGCTGGGATTTAATGTTAAAAAATGTAAGGTCATGCATTTGGGCTGGAGCAATCCAAGGGAGCAATATAGTATAGGGGGTGAAGTACTTTTGTCCACTAAAGAAGAGCGGGACCTAGGTGTGGTTGTGTCTGATGATCTTAAAGTAGCTAAACAGGTAGAAAAGGCGACAGCAAAAGCTAGAAGGATGCTTGGGTGTATATGGAGAGGAATGTCTAGCAGAAAAAAGGAGGTGATAATGCCTCTCTATAAGTCTTTGGTGCTTCCTCAATTGGAGTATAGTGTGCAATTCTGGAGACCGCACCTACAAAAGGATGTGAATAGGATGGAGTCGGTGCAGAGGGTGGCTACTAAAACGATTAGTGGTATTCATTATAAAGCATATGAGGACAGACTTAAGGATCTTAATATGTACACCTTAGAGGAAAGGTGAAATAGAGGTGATATGATTGAGATGTTTAAATACCTCCGTGGCATAAATATTCAGGGAGAGAGCCTCTTTCAATTGAAAGCAAGTTCTGCTACGAGGGGACATGGGAAAAGGGTGAAGGGAGATAGATTCAGGAGTGATATGCGGAAATATTTCTTTACGGAAAGAGTGGTGGATCCGTGGAATAGTCTCCCAGTGGAAGTGGTAGAGATGAGGACAGTAACTGAATTCAAAAAAGCATGGGACAAACACAGAGGATCTCTAAAGGTAAAAAAGGGATTGTTGCAGTTGATATGGAAGGACAGACTAGATAGGCCATGTGGTCTTTTTCTGTCATCATATTTCTATGTTTCTATGTTTCCCCAGAGGCCAAAAAGCCTCTGGGTCACTTTTGGGTCAAGGCACAACTCATGAGGACGAAGGACCCTGCTGAGGTTGTCCGCCAGGCAGCTGTACTGGCCCCATAAGTACACTGCCCTCAGAAGGATATGGTTGCGCACTGCAAAGGAGTGGAGGGCCACTGCCTCCTGACCAAGGGTGGAGGAGCCTGTACCCTCCTGCTTGTTCACATAGAACATGGCAACCTGATTGTCTGTCTGCCTGTATAACCAGGAGGTCACTTAGGTGACAGAAGGCCTGAAGTGCCAGGAAGATAGCCTTGAGCTAGAGGAGATTGATTTGCAGGACGGATTCCTCTGGGAACCAGGTGCCCTGGATGCACTGCCCTCGCAATGTGTGCCCCAGTCTACAAGGGAAGCATCTGTCGTCAGGACCCTCTAAGGGGTCGGTGCCTGGAAGGGCATCCCTGCCCTGAGGTGATGTACAGACTGCCACCAGGTGAGGGAGGCTGCCAGCTGGTGGGTGAACTTCACTCTGTCCTTCCGCCTGCTCGTTGCCTGCATCCACTGGGAATGGAGGCATCAATGCAGGCGGGCCAAAGGCTTAACATTAACTGTTGAGGCCATATGGCCTAGCAGGCGGCGGGGTAGGCGAGCTTGCACATAACTGGAGCTCTGCACATCCCTTGCCAGCTGTATCATGCGTTGGACTCTCTCCACAGGAAGGAAGGCTCTGACCCGAGTGTCCAGCTGGGCTCCTATGAATTCCAAGTCTTGGGCCAGGGAGAGGTTGGACTTGGAGTAGTTGATAATGAACCCCACTGCTGCAGGGTGTGGACAGTGAGTCTTGTGGCCCACCTGGCCTCGAGAGGTGTGCTGCCTCTGATGAGCCAGTCATCCAGGTAAGGGAAGATGTGGGCCCCTTGGAGGAACAAATGGGTAGCTACGATTGCCAGGTATTTTGTAAAGACCCTTGAAGAGGAGGCAAGGCCAGACAGCAGCACCCTGTATTGGTAGTGCTGCCCCCCCCCCCACCACGAATCTCAGGTAATGCCTGTGGGAGGGGTAGTTCAGGATGTGGGTGTAAGCATCCTTCAGATCCAAGGAGCAAAGCCAGTCTCCCTGGTGGAGGTAGGGCAGCAGTGTCCCAAGAGAGCATCTTGAAATTTTCCCTCACCAGGAACTTGTTCAAGTTGCACAGATACAGGATGGGCCGGAGGCCCCCTGTTCTTTTTGGGACAAGGAAATACCTTGAATAGAACCCCTTTCCCCAGAAGTGATAGGGTACCAGTTCCTCCACCCTGTTCCTGAGCAAGCCTGCGAGTTGTGTGGCGAGCAAAACCTAGTGGAGGAGAGTCTGTGGTGGCTCTTCTAGAAAGAAGTCTGGAGAGTTCTGCTGCAGATGGAGGAAATACCCCTCCTGCACCACCCACAGAACCCACTGGTCTGTGGTGATGCTGGCCCATCTGTGGGCGAAAGAGGCCAGTCGACCCAGTGTGCTGAAGTGGGACTCCCAGGAAAGGGGAGGCCCAGCCAAAGGAGTCAAAAGCTTCCTCCCGGTTGGGCAGGAGCAGCTGTCTGAGCTTGGGAGCCTTGTGCTTCCAAGGCCCGTGTCCCTGGCCTTTTGGCTATGAGGCATGGTGAGGCTGCCCCGAGTAAGGTTGGTAGTGGCCAGACTGGGAGTTGCCCTTTCTTCTTGGGAAAAGGGGCTTTTTCCCTGAGGAGAGCCGAGGTCTTTTTTAACAGCTTATGCTGGGTCACTACCTTGGCTTCAGTCTCCGCAGCCTTAACAGACATCTGTTTCCCAAATAGATTCTCACAATTGCATGAGACATCCAGGAGCTTTTACTGTACCCACTGCTCCAGGTCAGAGGTCTGTAGCCATGTCTGGCACCAGGCACCGATGGTGGTGGCTGCAACTCTGGCTGCAGATTCAAACCCGTCGTAGGTGGCCGGGGAAAGGAATTTGGAACAGTCCTGGATGCCTGCCGCAAGGGAATGGAATCCTTGCAGAGGTTCCCTGGTGAGACCCATCGAGAACCCTGAGAGTTCCTGTATCAGGCACTTAAGGTACATTCCAATGTACAGTTCATACATTCCAATGTACAGTTCGTATGCCGAGAATGGCACCCTGGTAGCCCTTGCATCCCATGGTATTGAGGGCCTGGGTTTCCCTGGTGGGGGAACTGAAGAGTAGGTATTTTGACTATTAAGTTTTTTCATGAGGACTCAACCATCATCAAGTTGTGAGGGAGCTGTGGCTTATAGAACCAGGGGCCCTTCCAGACGTGATAGATAGCATCCAGGCACTGACTGACCACTGGCACAGAGGCCAAGGACTCCCACATCCGTAGGAGCAATCTCTCAAGGATGGGAGGAACCAGCACCGTGACATTCTCCTTGGGAGGGGACTCGTATTGTAGGATCTCAAGCTCCTCGGTGCGTGGGTCCTTCTCTGACTCAGTCTGGATCGAAAGAGCCCGGGCCATGTCACAAACTAATTCATAAAAAGCCATGTCCTCAGGAGGGGAATGTCACCGAGGCTGCGGGGGAGACAGCTCGGAGGAAATGTCCCGGTGTCGGGAGGTCTCTAGAGAGGCCTCATCCTCTGTCTCTCAGTCAGAGCCTGAGGACGTCGAGGAGTCAGCCCCGGAGGCGGCTCCAAGGAACCAGGCCCCACCGGTGGAAGACCTGAACTCCCGTCAACTCGCTGTATAGGACCGGAACCCCGAGGAGTGTGACCAAGACCTCGATTAATGCAGAGGCCAGTGGTGCTCGGTGCCAAGATCAACACCCAGAGGACTCCTCCGAAGCCGGGGGGGAGGGGGGGATTCCAGTGTTGGGGCAGATGATGCCGGGGTGCCAACATCAACATCCGCTGCAAGGCCAAGATGGAAGAGAAGCTCTGCTAAATGGCCACCATGCAGGACTTGAGGTCTGGTGGCTGTACAGCGATCAAAGTGCACACAGAAACCCTCAGGTCAGAATACGTCCTCAAGAATTATAGATTCACAGGTCCTGGTGCGGTCTCCGCCAGACGAGGACTCGTCTCGAGACTTTGAGGGTGCTGCATGGAGTCGCCAGAGTCCCATCGAGGGGCGTTGCCAGGTTCAATCGGAGGCACCTCCTTCGGGACCTTTTTTTTTGGAGGGTCTGGGGCCGCAGAGGAGCTGCCGCTACAGGACTCAGAAGATGCCCAGACCTCTCGCAAAGGTTCTGCTTCGGGGCTTAGCGATGGGGAAGCTGGGGAAGAGTCAGACCTTGAGAAAAGCTTCCCTGCAACTCACACTGCCTCCTATTGGTTTTAGGGGTCATGGCCTGGCACCGGTGGAACTGTTTTGGTCAGGATTCAGGCAGCAAATGCAACAGTCATGAGTATCAGTGACAGAGTGACTGCAGTATAGCATTTCTTGAACTCACCAGGAGTCATGGTGGGAGCACACCTGGCTGGGGTAGAGGACCCTCGGGCAAAAAATGGCACGAAGAGTGGTCGAGGTGGAACCTCAAGGAAACAGGAAAAAAGGTAGCCGAGATCAGCACAGGTGGTGCCGCCTCAAGGCGAAAAGGGAACCAGTAGTCAAATCGGACAAAAAGGAAGGAATTAAAGAACTTTTTCTGGGAGAGTAGAGGACTACGTCTGTTGGGCTCTGCAGGAAAAAAAAAAGACTGAGCAAGATGGCACCCTTGGGCAGGAAGGGAACCACGCATGATTAGTAGCATTTCCAAAGGCTTTCTTTGAAAGCTGGGGAAATGCTCTGCATGGGCTCTGTCAGTGCCTACGTCACCAATGTGTGGGCTGGCTTCCTGCTTGGTCCTGGAGAACTTGCCTACATCTTCTTCTATAAAGACCAAAGAAAAGGCTTCATTCAGTCTCACCACTATGGCCTTGTCCCCTCTTAGTGCCCCTTTACCTCTCTATCATTTTCTGCTATGAATATATGAAAATGTTTTTATTATGCATTTCTGTTTCCATGGCAAGCTGCTTTTCATAATTTCTCTTTGCCTGCCTTAATGTCTTGCATCTAACTTGCCAGTGGTTATGTTTCCAGTTTGTCATTTGGCTCCTTTTTCCATTTCCTGAAATATGCTTTTTTGGCTACAACAGCCTCTCTGACCTCACCTTTAAACCATGCTGGCAGTTTTTTTGGACTTCCTTCCACTTTTCTTGAAGCATGGAATACAGATGGTCTGGGCTTCCAAGACAGAATTTTTTAAATATCCATGTTTAATGTAAATCTTTAACCTTTGCAGCTGCTCCTTTTAGTTTTTTCTTAACTATTTTCCTCATTTTATCATATTCTCCCCCTTTTGAAATTAACAAGGTAGGACTTTGGATTTCATTGCTGTCCCTTCCTCCATTTATTAAATCAAACACAATCATGCTATGACCACTATTGCCAAGTGGCCCCAACACCCTTATCTCTTGCACCAGATCTTGTGTTCCACTAGGTTCAAAATGGCTTCCCCTCTTGTTTGTTCATGAACCAGCTGCTACAAGCAGCAGTCATTTATTTCTTCTAGAAACTATTTCCCTAGCATGTCCTGCCATGACAGTACCAGGATAGTTGAAATCACCCATTACTGTGTTGTAACTTATTAGCATACCTGATTTATCTTAGCATTTCATCTTCCATCTGTTCATTCTGGCCAGGCAGTCTGTAGTATACCCCCACTGCCATCACCTTCCCCTTTTTTCCATGGAATTTCGATCCATAGAGATTCTACATTGTATTTTGTTTCCTGTAAAACTTTAATCCTGTGTGACTCAATGCCCTCTCTAAAAGAGTGCAATCCCTCCACCAATTTGATCTACTCTATCATTGTGATATAATTTGTATGCAGGTAAGTCTCTCACTGGTTGTCCTCCTTCCACCACGTCTGAGATACCAATCATATCTAACCTCTCATTTAGTGCTATATATTTTAACTCTCCCATCTTATTTTTTAGACTTCTAGCATTTGCATACAAGCATTTTAGAAGTTGCATTCATTCATATTAATCTGGTTATCGGTAGGCAGGGGTAATTTGGAATCTTTAAGCTCTGTCTGCTCTGTACTTAAGGGCATTTGGGTTACTTTTGTCTTTACTGGAACCAGTGTTTATATGCCCTAACAAATCTTTTGCTAATCTTTCTAGTCCCACAGGTGCTCCTTGTGGTCTTGGGCAAGCCACTTAACCCTCCATAGCCCATGTTCCCTGTAAAATAGTTATCTCCAAGTTATAATGCCCTGTTCAATGTAATTTCAGTTTGTTCAATGTAAACCGCACTGATGCAGAATAGCGCGGTATATAAGAGAATGTAAATAAATATACTTCAAGGATACATTCTTCTGAACCATGCATTCTTGGGCCACTGTCTGCTTTCCCCGATTATGTAGTTTTAAAGCTGCTCTCTCTCCTTTTTAAAGGTTAATGCCAGCAGCCTGGTTCCATCCCTGTAAAGGTGGAGCCCATTCCTTCAGGAGAACCCCTCTCCTTTATTCAGAAAGCTGCACAGCTCCTAACAATACCAAAACCTTCTTCCTTGCACCATCATCTCATCCACACATTTAGACTCCAGAGCTCTGCCTGCCTTTTGGGTCTTGTGTGTGGAATGGGAAGCATTTCTGAGACTACTACCCTGACGTTCTAGATTTCAACTTCCTATCTAAAAGCCTAAATTTGGCCTCCAGAACCTCCTTCCCACAATTTCTACTTCATTGGTGGCAACATGTACCAAGACAGACGACTCCCCAGTACTATCCAAAACCTTGTCTAGGTAACATGTGAGGTCTGCTACTTTCGCACCAGGCAGGCATGTTACCAGGCGATCCTCACATCCACCATCCATCCAATTATCTACATGCCTAATGATTGAACCACCCACTATAATGGTGGTCGTAACCTCTCTCTCAGAGGCACATGGTCCTGGAGAAATCGCCTCAGTGCGAGAGGGTTCCACATCACCTGGTAGACAGGTCCTAGCTATAGGATCACTAACTGCCACACCAGAGTGATGCTCAGTCACATGACCTCTCTCTTCCATGACAAAAGGGAGGCTGCAAAACTGGAAGTAGGACTTCAGTACTACGTCCCAGTAGTCTCATTTTTATATAACTCTCTACCTTCCTTATGTCTTCCAAGTCTTCTACTCTAGCACCCAGAGATCAGACTCATTCACAAGAGTGAAAAGCTCCTTGCATCTAGTGCACACAAGACACCTCACCAACTGGGAGAAAATCATACATGTGAAAATGCAAGATTGGAAAGCCCCCATCTCGCTGCTGGGCTGCATCTTAGTTTTAAAGTTTTGTTTAGGTATTTAAATTGTTTACTTAAATTTGCTGGGGATAATTATACTAATACAACAAATATGTTTAATGGACTTTGTTCATCTGAAGATTAATCTCAGGTCCTTAATCTATTCTTGATGAGAATCATCAGCCACACCTGAAAGTGAATAGGAGCACCTCCTTCCCTTTAAATAGGTTAAAGAGCCTATAAAGCAAAGATTATCCCTGGGGTGGGAGGGAAAGACTAAATAAAAACTGGCTTGCTACCCAATGTCCTGACCTGTGTTTTTAAGGTAAAGTCCTACTAATTTCCTGGGTGATTCACAGAGCCCTTGGTTTGATAGAAGGTCCTTTCAAATTGCCCCATTGATCTGTCACTTAGTTTTAGCACCTATTTAAAATAAATTCACAGATCTTTTGCCTCATAACTGGAAGGCCTCTTTGTAAAGGTCACTAGAAACAAGTTTATTTCTTTCTACTCAGACTATTTAGTCTACTTGTATGCTAAACTATACTATGATTTGATTTAAATGAAAAGCTCTCTGGTGGTACTAAGACCTGACTGACTCAAATACACTGAATTCTAAAATACACAGATTTATCAGCTTTATGACAAAGAATTCCCCTTTCCCCCAAGATTTAGAGTATATTCCAGAAGATAAATATTTACAAGTGCAGATCTTTTTCCAGCTTTAGCAGTCCCTTTTGGCAGTCCAAGTGACTCAAAGGGAGCCTCAAACCAAGGTCTTAAGGACCAAGCTCAGATCCCAATAAGGCACTAGTGGGTGGCTACGAGGCCATAAATGATTCACACCTTTCAAGAAAGGACAGATATCCAGATGAAACAAGAAATGACCCTGAATCCTCTCTCTAACAAGTGAAGGCTGCTACATGAATCTTCAAGAAATTCATGGCCATCCCCTTCTCCACACTTTCCTGCAAGAATGTCAGAATGTCCAGAAGTGATGCAGCCAGAGGCCAGACTGCAACACCAGCCTTAAAAAAAATCTCCAAATTGACATATACCAAGGAAGTGGATATCTTCCTTAACTCAAGAAGCATGTACATTACTGATGCATATCATCCCCTCTACTACAATATCACCCTCTCAAAAATCATGCAATACCTCCGCACATCTACAGCAGCCTGACCTGACACCTGATAAAGAAGGCCCTCCAATTTGGGAAATACAGATATGCAGATTTGATAAGGCTACAAGTGGGGGTCTACCAAGTGTCATCTGGGCTAATCTGAGGCCATGAACACCAGACCCAGTTGACATGCCACTCACTGAACCACTCGGCCTATCAGTAGCCATAGAGGCAACACATACAGTCAACATTCCTAAGGCAAATGTTGAAACAGGACATCGATCCCCCTCAAAAGGCACTCCAGCCTACAGCTAAATAATCTGGCCATCTTGGCGTTTGCTGCTGTAGCCATTAGGTCCATAAGGGACCCCAATAACAAACCACCTCCATTAAGTTGCTATGCCTCTGTATCGCTGCATGGTACGACCGCACCTTGAATATTGTGTGCAATTCTGGTCACCGTATCTTAAAAAGGACATAGCGTTATTAGAAAAAGTACAGAGAAGAGCCACCAAATTGGTGAAGGGGATGGAAGGCTACTCCTATGAAGAGAGGCTAAGAAGGTTAGGGCTCTTTAGCCTGGAGAAGAGACGGCTGAGGGGAGATATGATAGAGGTCTATAAATTAATGAATGGAGTGGAACGGATAAACGTGGATCAATTGTTTACGCTATCAGAGTATAGAAAGACTAGGGGACATGTAATGAAGCTACAGGGTAAACTATTTAAGACAAATAAGAGAAAATATTTTTCACTCAACGTGTAATCAAACTCTGGAATCTGTTACCGGAGGATGTAGTAAGGACTGTTAGTATAGCTGGGTTTAAAAAAGGTTTGGACAAGTTCCTGGAGGAAAGGTCCATAAACCACTATTAAAAAGGGACCCAGGATATCAATGCTTGACCCAGTACAAGCATTGTGGAACCTGTGTCTTTTGGGGATATTGCTAGGTACATATGACCTAGATTGGCCACTGTTGGAAACAGGATACTGGGCTTGATGGACCTCGGTCTGACCCAGTATGGCATGTCTTATGTTCTTAAGTTTACAGTCACCAGGCTCCACTTGCCAGGATCCAATCAATGCCCGATAAGAAAATCTGTACATTCTCTATTCTGGCAACATGAGCCACCTACACCAGAGATATCTTTCTACCCAATACAGTAGAGGAGCTACCTCTGCTGCCACCAGTCATCTGTTGTGGAACTGTCAGATAATATATGCCACTGTAGTCACATTGTCCAAAATAAATGGAAAGGCTTGCTCCACATTAATATAGAAAGGCTTTTAGAGAAAAGCGAACCACCCTCATTTCCAGAGTGTTGATCCACTAGAGCTCACCTCCCTCCTGGGCCATCCTCCCTGAGAAACCCCAAAGACAACAAAAGCACTTGAGCCAAACAGATTCACATCTGAAGCAACTAGGATCCACTCTGGTGTCAAACTCTATGCAGACAGTAATATTTCGTTGGACAGCCACAAGAACAGTCACTCATCTCTCCTCATACAGGCAGTCTCAGCCACAGGCCCTATCATTAAGCCAACCTTTAGAAGACTAGCCACTTCTGAGGGAGATACATGTGGGATCATAGCACCATGACCCCAGAACCTGGAAGTAATACTAGGCTCTCTGACAACATGCCTTCAACAAGCTCGCCCTTGAATACGCACCTTTCAAATCCTGGAGGTCATACACCTTGCACTTCTGAGTGTAAAATAGAGCACTTAAATACTCCAGAGACTAAAACGGTACCAACCTACACTAGGCAAATTTGATTACTCACCCCAGCACCTGCAGGAGATTGACAACCTGAGCCATAGCCACTTCACTCTCCTGTTAGATGGCCTGAATAAGCAAGTCATCAAGATGAGGGTGAACCAAAATCCCTAGTCTGAAGCATGGCTACCACCTTATGACCTTGGAAAAAGTCTTAGTCAAAGGGCAAGGCTCTCAAATTAAAGCGTTGACAGTACTGCAATTTGCAAGTGCTATTGGTATACCTGTCAAATCGCAATAAGTAGATACACCATACTCAGGTCATAGAAACATGACGGCAGAAAAAGACATGGCCTATCTACTCTGCTCTTCCATATCAACTACAATAGTCCCCTTTTTTCCCCCTTTTTGAGATCGTTTGTTCCATGCTTTTTTTTAATTCAGATACTGTCCTCATCTCTACCACCTCCACTGGGAGACTATTCCATGCATCTACCACTCTTTCTGTAAAGAAATATTTCCACATATTACTCATGAGTCTATTCCCTTTCACCCTCATCCTATGTCCCCTTGTAGCAGAGCTTGCTTTCAATTGAAAGGGACTCTTCCTCCTGTGCATTTATGTCACAAAGGTATTTAAAAAGTTTATCAAATCTCCTCTATCCCACCTTTCCTCTAATGTATAAATAAGATCCTTAAGTCTATCCTCATATGCCTTATAACAAAGATCATTAACCATTTTAGTAGCCATCCTCTGCACAGACTCTAACCTGTTTATATCCTTTTGAAGGTGCAGTCTCCAAAATTGCACATGATACTCCAAATGAGATCGCACCCAAGACATATAGAGGCACTATCACCTTTTTTCTGCTGGCCATTTCTACCTGTTTAGCTACTTTAAGATCGTCAGAAACAAAAACATGCCCAGGTCCTGCTTTTCTTTTGTGGACCGAAATACTTCATCCCCTACACTGTACCACTCCCTTGGATTATTGAAGCTCAAATGCATGACCCTGCATTTTTTAGCATTAAATCTCAGCTAACAAATTCTTCACCATTCTTCAAGCTTAGCAATATCCCTCATTATCTACTCCTTTCTGGGTATTTACTCTATTAGAGATTTTGGTATCATCTGCAAAGAGGCAAACCTTGCTCGACAGCCCTTCTACAATATCACTAACAAAGATGTTAAAAAGAATTGGACCAAAGACAGATCCCTACAGCATATCACTGGTTATGTAATACTTGTTATGTAATACTTGTAAATACTCTTGTAAATACTCTTGTAAATAGTTGCAGTAATGACGTCCCATGTTTTATCCAAGTTCTCTGACCTTGTTCTCTGTAAAACCTAACAGTTTGTTGTTATGGTATGTTGTTATATTGTGAACCGCGCTGATTCTGAATAGAGCGGTATATAAGAGCCTGTAATAAATAAATAAATAAATAATAAACCTCATCAGTGAGCTCCCTTTACGTCTAACCTTTGTCGCCTCCCACCCAATTTTTAACCCAATTAGTAACTTTAGGGTCTATCCCTAGGGTGCTCAGTTTATTTATAAGTCGACTATGTGGAGCAGCAGCAACCATCAAATGGTGTGGCTTGAAATTAAAGCCAAGGCAGAGTCCAATCACAGCAAGATCAAAGTCCTAGACTTCAGAAACACTGACTCCAGTAAAATGGCTAAGTACCTGAAGGAGGAGTTAGCAGGGTGGGAGGTGATAAGGGAAGTGGAATTGCAATGGGCAAAACTAAAGAAGGCAATAAAAGGGGAAACAAATACATATGTAAGGAAAGTAAATAAAAACAAGAGGGAAAGGAAACCTATTTAGTTCTCCAAAGAAGTGGCTGCACAAATAAAGGCAAAAAACACAGCTTTCACAAAATTCAGAAGTTCAAACAGGAACATAGAAAAGAATACAGGATAAAGCTAAGACAAAAAGAGAAATAAGGATAGCAAAATCAAAGGCAGAAGAAAAGATGGCTAAAGCTGTGAAGTGTGGCAACAAGACTTTTTTCAGTTATATTCGGGAGAGGAGGAAAATCAGAGGTGGAATTGCAGGATTCAAAAGTGCTGGGAATGGATTCGTGGAAAGTGACATTGAAAAAGCGAAAATGTTAAACAAATACTTCTGACGTTTTCACTAGAGAAAATCCAGGAGAAGGACCACCTGTGATTAATAAGTATACAAAAGGGAATGGAGTAGATACTACACCATTCACAAAAGATGTGTTAGAACAACTTGCAAAACTGAAAATGGACAACTCTATGGGACCAGAAGGGATATACCCTAGGATACTGAAAGAGCTCAGAGAGGTTCTTGCAGGACCTTTGAAGGATGTTTTTAATAGATCCTTGGAGACCTCTCCACAAAAGTGGTTTGTCACTTCTTCCCTATTACTACAGGCCAGTAAGCCTAACCTTGGTGGTGGAAAAATAATGGAGGCGCTCCTGAAAGCATGAATAGTGTTCTTCCTCAAAAGCAACAGGTTGCATGATCCGAGCAACATGGTCTTGCCAAAGGACGATCTTGCCAAACAAATCTGATTGCGTTCTTTGACTGGGTAACCAGAGAACTAGATCAAGGGCGTGCAATGGATGTGATCTACCTAGCCTTTGATACTTTTCCTCATAGGAGGCTTATCAATAAACTCAACAGCTTGGGGATGGGTCCCAAGATAATGAATTGGATCAGAAATTGGTTGACTGACAGACAGAAGGCAACAGTAAACGGAATTCACTCGGATGAAAGGAAGGTGATTAGCTGTGTGCCCCAGGGTTTGGTCCTGGGAACAGTACTGTTCAATATATTCATAAGTGATATTGCCGAAGGGCTGGATAGAAAAGTCTGTTTTTGCACATGACAACAAAATTTGCAACAGAGTGGACTTGCCTGAGAGAGCGGGGAACATGAGGAAAGATCTACAAAAGCTGCAAGAATGGTATAATGCTTGGCAGTTAAGATTTAATGTGAAGTGCAGGGTCACGCACTTGGGAAGCAGAAATCCAAAGGAATTGTATGTGATAGGGGGTGACAGATTGGTGTACACAGACCAAGGAAAAGGAACTCAGTGTGACTGTTTGATGTCAAGGTGGCAAAACAGTGTGACAAGGCGGTGGCAAAAACCAGAAGGATGCTGGGTTGCATACGAGGAATTACCAGCAGAAAGGAAGAGGTACTAATGCCACTGTACAAAGGTGCTGGTGAAGCCTCACTTGGAATATTGTGTTCAGGTTTGGAGACCGTACCTCGCGGTTCAGAGGAAGGCGAACAAAATTATTTGGAGCCTGCGTCAGAAGCCTTATGAGAAGAAACTTGAAGACCTAAATATGTACACTCTGGAGGAAAACAAGGACAGGGGAGGTATGATTCAGACCTTTAAATACTTAAGAGTATTAATGAACGAACAAACAAACCTCTTCCAAAGACAGGGAAGCAAGGGGGTAAATTGAAAGGCAATGCTAGGAAAGCACAGTTACTTACCTGTAACAGGATCTCTGGGAACAGCAGGAATAAGTCTTCACATATGGGGTACGTCGGTACCGACGGAGCCTGCGCGGGAACGCTCCCCAGCGTCCAATCAGAAAGCTTTTGGGAGCATCCCTCAGCGCCTGCGTGCTGCCTTCCCGCCTTTCCAACTCTCTCTCCTCAGTTGAGTTTCATAGCTGAGACAAAGAGAGAGAAAGAGGAAAGGAAAGATATAGAAATACAACTCCTAGGGGAGGTGGGCGGGTTGTGAAGACTTATTCCTGCTGTTCCCAGAGATCACCTGTTACAGGTAAGTAACTGTGCTATCTCCAGGAACAAGCAGGAATGAGTCTTCACATATGGGGACTCCCAAGCTAAGATGTCTAGAGCCCTAACATGTTGAAGATTGAAAACATGCTACACCTCATATGGCCAGGCATCCTGAGGATGGAGGGCAGGAGTTGAAAAGAGGAGCTGCAGAAAAAAACAGCTAACCTAAGAAAGGACTACCCACAAGGAGTCCTTGTATGTATGATCATTATCAAAAGATATATTGAAATGATCACCATAATATTGAAATGAACAATCACCATAATATTGAAATGAACAATCACCATATGACGCTCACCTACTGGATTGCAGGAAGTAGAGAGGCTGATGGAGTCTACTGGGGATCCAGTAGAATAATGTTCAAGGTGACCTCACTGGAGTGAAGGTGGAGGTCAACATCTGGAAGTGAGAGGTGACCTCAGGAATCAATTGGGGTAGCACAAACACGGCAGGTCTTCAGTGGGAAGCTTCATGGAAAGCTGAAAAATCTTTTGGCTACAGAAGTATTCAGAGGTAGGAGCAAAAGAGGAAGACTGACCGATCTGGACAAACAGACCTAGTCCTTGAGGGAGGAAAGGGTATGAGAAGAATCCCATACTCCCAAGAAAGGACAGATGTTTGAGGAATTGAATCTGAAATCCACTGAAGATCCACCATGTCTTTCCTAACTGGTGAGAGGTAGGAAGACATTGGGGCATGGAGCTTCAGGGATATGTAAACCTAGGATACGGTAGGGCTGTCAGTACCACAGCAGTGGTTGTGTGCATAATATCCGAAACATATTGTGGAACAGTATGAAGCTGTGCAAGCCCACTGTCAGAAACATACAGGAAGGTAAAAACCTTTATGAGCATAGAGAGAGAGAAGTATGGAAATACATATCTACCTATAATAAGTATCTGGACAGATATACACATATATATCTATAATGAGATCTAAAGGGCATAGCATATGCACACTTAGCTGACAGATACATCTACAGAGATATATATAGGTATATAGATAGATAGATAGATAGATAGATAGATAGATAGATAGATATACCTGAATATATAGGTCTAAAGATAGATGCCTGCAACTAAGCAGACAGAGCTATGCATATCAGGACATTCACATGGAGATGTGAAGGGAAAAGATTCATCTAAGAACAAGGAGGTGAAACCTACTTGAGAAGATATATAGAGAATCTATTCCCCCAGAGATGATGGTAAAGGAATGCTATCCAGTGAATAACCAGGATGGTTACGTGAAAAAACAGAGGATAATATCAGTCTGTAAACAGCAAGTCCGGAGTCCTGTGGAACTCCAGCATGGTAAAAGGACAGAAACGCATAGAATGAGATACCAGGTTGACCTAAGTGAAGGACAAAGGAGGTATCAGGCGTTTTCCAGATTAATATGTGCTGTCCTTGAAGTATTAGATTACCATGAGGACAAGCTGCAAGAAAAAAAGGAAAAAGAGTATATACCCTATAGGAATGGGATAACTCTTAGACTTTCACGTGGAGAAGGCTTATGTCCTTTTCCCTCTTTTTTCTTTTTTTCTTTTTTAAAAGAAGATAGTAGGGTGTGAAGAACCCTCACAGTCATAGGGGATGACTGAGGAAGCCTTTTTCAACCATGATGGATAGCCATTAGAGAAATTCTATGCTCTCTAACAAGGGCCCATAGTGGAAAGCTTCTCAGTAGGATTGCAGAGAGCATTATGCAGGAGAACTGGGATGTAGAACTGGCTGATGGAGAAAACTGACAGCCACGTACACTACATTGCCAAACCCAGAGATTGGAGATGGCAAGAGTAGAAGATAGTGTAAGAAGCCTGTAGTGAAAAGGATTATCCAAGAAAGATGTAGAAAACTGTCTTGGAATCACTACTAAGGCCAGACAGGAGTGGTGGAAGACAAGACTGGGACTTGTGGAAAAGCACCAGTAGTCAATTACTGGAACTCCTGCATGGGCAGCTACTGAATAGGACAACAGAGAGAGTCGGTCTGTGTCAAACAGAGAACAGACTGAAGAGAGCAAGCTGTCTGTCTGCAGAGCTGCCCAGATAAAGAAGGGAGTTTACTCAGGAGAAGAAACTCTACAGTGAAAAGAAAGACAAGAAAAGTCTTTCAATGGTATGGTACCACTCTTACAGGGGAAACCCTGGCGAAGAGGGTAGAGATAGAAACTGAAGGAGGACTTACCACATGGTAAGTCCCTGGAAGGAAAAAAAATTCATGCTGGTACAGAGAAACTATCATGTGATAGTTGCTAAACCTCTCTTCTAGTCAGGAAGAGGTGGAAAACCCTGTAACTTATAGACATGAATATCCTGACAGTTCAGCATACTGAAGAGTAAATGGATTTCCTGAGAATAGGAATCCCTGAGCAGAGTTTTGAATGGAAAAACAGTGAAAAACTTCTGATGAAAAGAAATTAACTGTAGTTATAAAAAGATTAATCAGAAACCTATGGTTACTGTGTTTATTCAGCCTGGCTAGGGTTTGGATTCTTCAGACCAGGGCGAGACTTCCCCTGCTTGGGAACATCCGAATGATGGGCAGGAGAAGAGGAAAACCTCTTTCTTTTAGGGAAAGAAGGTTTGGTAGGGCATTTCCTACCTGCTGAGGAAGGAGAGGGCTTAGGATGTCCCTCAGAAACAGGAAAGTCAGTGGAGCAATGAGCAACCTGACGTAAGGACTCCTTATTGAAGAGATTTTCTCCAGTACAAGGAGTATTACTCAGTCTTTGTTGTGCCCATCTACTCAAGTCTGATGCTTGGAGCCAGGCTTTACGACGTGCTCCTATGGCTATAGCAGAAGTTCTGCTAACAGACTCAAAAGAGTCTAGGGAAGCACGAGAAAGAAACCAAGAGATATTTTGGCTATGACTAAGTAGTATGCAGCCTAGGGCTCTGATAGAAAAGGAGTCAAAACAGATAATTTCTTTGTGATCTCCTGAAGGGATAGACTCATAGAAAATATGAGAGAATCCTTGTTGCCAGCATAGATGTTTGGAAGGTTTGACGTCCAAAGGCATCCAGTGTTCTAGATGCACACCCTGGCGGGAAAGAAGAATGTTTTTTCTTGCTTTTTACCTTCCTCATTGCTGATTCCACTACAATGGAATGATGGGGAAGCTGAGGCTTTTGAAATCCTGGAGAAGGGGGCACCTGATACAGAAGATCAGTTGCTGTAGGAGGTGAAGAAACCCTTAAAGGTTTTGCCATACCCTCAGAAGATTCTGCAAAGAGTGATGTAAAGGAAGCATTATATTTTCCTTTCCTGCAGAAAAACCCTGAGAAGACTCATCGCCAGGGATAGGAATATTAAGGAAGGTTGCCATGTCAAGGAGAAATTTCTGAAAAGGATCTCCGATGGGAACCATCCCTGGACAGACTAAATTTGAAAAGGTAGCTGGGCACCGGAGGATGTACCTGTCCGGTGCAGAACAGGATTTGTAATGGATGGACACGAACTGGCAGTTATGAGTTGAGACAGTCAGTAGTGCATCATCCATGCCAGGTATCGACTCCAAACTAGGTATAGAGAGGAGCGATCCAGGTGAAAAAAGCATGGAAGGAGCTGGTTCCGATGATACTGCAGGTACCGGCATCGATACCGATACCGGTAGTTGTGCCGGAATCAAAGGCGAAACCGACACCGAAGCAGTCATCGGAGGCTGCTCAAGCGGTACCGAGGTAACTAAAAACCCTTGGTGATTTATCCTCGGTACCGTGCATGCGGAATCGGTAAACATCGGTTCCGAGATGCGTCGGTACCCAGTCCTCTAGACTAGAAATCGATTGTAGACTCGGCATCGAAGGAAGCGAGTCTATCGATGCATGCCTAGAGGGTACCGACGTCGGTGGTGGTATCTGCGGTACTGCAGATTCCGGAAAGTCAATCTGGGACGTTTCGGTCGGTCCCGAAGGTACCGAGAACGCCAGATGACGATCCCTGGTGAAGAGCGGATCACTCAACACCGGTGCCGATGCCGGGGTATCAGTACTGCTCGAAGCGGATGCCACCACCAAGCATGGCTCAGGTATGTTCTGTGAGGGGTGAGCCCCAGGAACAACCTGAAACCCCTGAAGTGCTTTGGAGCCCGAAGACTCCCGCCGGGGTTTTAATGCCAATGGGGTCTTGAGGGCAAGGCCGGGGCCGTCAGCATGCTTAGCATGAGACTTACCACTCAAGGATTGGCTAGTCTTAACAGACTGTTTGTGGGTTACCTGATCCTGTAGAGAAGAAATGGCCGGTGCCCTGCCATAGGGAGGGAAAACGGTATCGAGGGAAACTCGAAAGAGAGAATCTCTTCTCACAGTATTGTAGCCTGACGGTTCAGGGGAAAAAGGGTCAGGACCCAAACAGGTTAGACACCAGTCATTGGAGTCTAAAAAGAAAACTGTATTTCCACAGTGAAGGCACTTCTTAGGAGAAGGCAGCTCCATGATGGAGAGGCCTTATAGGCCCAAAAAATTGTAAGACGGAAACTGAGGGAAAACTCTCCCTCAGTTTGAGAAAAAGAAAAGAAAAAACCCCACCGGCGGTACCGGCGGGAAAACAGCCACGACCACAAGAAAACAAGAATTAAAAAATTAAAGAAAAAAAGTTTCTGCGGTGACAGGAGGACGTCCTGCCGGCTCCGCGGAAAAAAGAAAACTGAGGAGAGATAGTTGGAAAGGCGGGAAGGCAGCACGCAGGCGCTGAGGGATGCTCCCAAAAGCTTTCTGATTGGACGCTGGGAAGCGTTCCCGCGCAGGCTCCGTCGGTACCGACGTACCCCATATGTGAAGACTCATTCCTGCTTGTTCCTGGAGATATACCTTTTCACTTAAAGAGTGGTGGAAGCTTGGAATGCCCTCCCGATAGAAGTGGTGGGGGCAAACAGTGACAGAATTCAAAATGGTATGGGACAGACAGTGGATCCCTTTATAGCAACAGGATAAGATCAAAATAAGCATAAATATCTCTTATATCTGAACAAATAGGGGTGACCTACACAGAGCAGTGGGTACACCTCTAAACAAAGGCATGGGGAGAGGTGACTTGCACGGAGCGGCAAGTGCACCTACACTTGCCGCCTTCCTGGGCAGACAAGATGGACCATAGTGGCTTTTATCTGCCGTCATATACTATGTTACTATGAGATTGGCTGGTTCAAATGAAACAAGGTGAGCACCTTAGGTATGTTTATGTTTATGCAATCTCTTGATATACCGCGCAGGCTGAAGGGCATCAGAGCCATTTACAATTACTACAATTGGGTACTGGATACATTCCCTTGACCCCAAAGGGCTAACAATCTATGTGTACCTGAGGCAAGGGAGGGTTAAGTGGCTTGCCCAAGGCCACAAGGAGACGATGTCCAGAGAGGTACGCTATCTGCCTGGTGCCAAAATCCAAGATGTTACGGAGAGTTTGCCGAGACTCATCAAGTCCACTGACTATTACCCAATGTTGCTAATCCATGTTGGAACAAATGATACTGCCAGGTATACCTCGGAACGTATCAAAAGTGACTTCATGGCTCTGGGACAGAGGGTGAAGCAGTTAGGTGCACAGGTGGTGTTCTCTTCAATCCTCCCTGTTGAGGGTAAGGGCCAAGGCAGAGAGGCTCGCATCCTGGAGATGAATGCATGGCTGCGTGGATGGTGTCAGAGAGTGTTTTGGTTTCATAGACCATGGGATGCTGTTCCAAGGGTTGCAGAGCAGAGATGGCATCCATCTGTCCAAGAAAGGTCAAAACGTCTTCAGTAATAGACTGACTAATCTACTGAAGAGGGCTTTAAACTAGATTCGTTGGGGATGGGTGAAGAAAGCCCCCAGGTAAGTGATACATTAAATACCTTTATGGAAATGGGTAACAGGGGTAACATATGGAAAGCAGTGTGTATAAATGCCCGTAGTATGGGAAATAAGATCCCTGATGTTGAAGCTTTGGTGAGAGTGGCCGACTTGGATTTAGTGGCAGTTTCAGAAACATGGTTCACAGAAAACCATGATTGGGATGTAACTATACCTGGTTATACTTTATTCAGAAAGGACAGGGTAGGAAAGAAGGGGAGGAGGAGTGGCACTATATGTAAAAAATACTATTAAAGCTTTGGAATTACAGAGCTTAAAAGGGAGAGAGGAGGCATTGTGGATTAAACTAGAAAGAGGGAGAGAGAAATCTATTTGCACTGGCGTAATATACAGACCTTCCTCACAAGAGGAAGAGGTGGACAGAGTTAATTTAAGACAGGCGCAGCATGGCTAGGAAAGGGGAAGTGCTCCTGATAGGGGATTTCAATATGCCCGATGTTGACTGGCACATCCTGCTGCAGTATCATCTAGAAGTAAAGAGATCCTGGATTCTCTACAGGGAGAACTATTCAAGCAATTGGAAACAGACCCCACACGTGAAGGGGCCATACTGGACTTGATGCTAACCAATGGTGAAAGTGTTTCTGATGTTATAGTGGGAGATCATTTTGCATCCAGTGATCAGCAGATGGTGTGGTTCAGTATTAGGACTAGGACTGTTAGAATCCATTCAGAGGTGAGGGTCTTAGACTTAAGGAAGACTAACTTTGCCAAGATGGCCGATACCTCAGGGAGTCGCTAATGGGATGGGAACAGCTGGGGGATGTAGAAAAAACAGTGGGCAAAACTGAAAGGGGATATTTTAAGAGCAACCAACCTTTTTGTTAAAATGGTAAATAAAAGGAAAAGGAGACCGCTATGGCTTTCAAAAGAAGTAGCTGAAAAAGTGAAGAAAAAGAGGGAGGCCTTCATGAACTACAAGAGATCAGAGAGAGGAAGACAGGCATCTATATTTGGAAAAACTTAGAGAAGCTAGCAAAGTAGTCAGGTAAGTAAAGATTCAAAAAGAGGAGGAAATAGCCAATGCAATAAAATTGGGGGATAAGACATTTTTCAGATATCTTAGTGAGAAGAGGAAGGGCAAAAGTGCTATTGTCAGACTCAAGGTGAAGGGGAGGAATATGTAGAAGCTGATCTTCGCCAGGAGTTAGGACTGACTCGAAGGCACACATTGCATTGATGAGGATAAAGCGGAATTACTTAAATATTTGTTCTGTGTTCACAGATGAAGAACCAGGAGCAGGACCTCAGAAAACACCCACAAACAGGAGCAGAAGCGAGGAACATCTTGAACTATTTTCAGAAGACTGTTTGTGAGAAACTAGCTCAACTTAAAGTACACAAAGCGATGGGACCGGATGGGATATACCCTAGAATACTGAGGGAACTTGGGGACATTCCAGCAGCTCCACTGACTGACCTTTTCAGTGCCTCTTTGGAGTCGGGAGTGGTGCCAAAGGACTAGAGAGACTCATGTGGTGCCTTTACACAAAAGCGGAAGTAAGGATGTGGTTGAAAACTACAGGCCGGTTAGTTTAACTTCAATGGTGAGTAAATTATTGGAAACGCTGCTGAAAGAGAAAATAGTGAGGTTTCTGGAGTCCAGCGGATTACAGGATCCTCAAGGTAGCATGAATTCACCAGAGGCAGGTCTTGTCAGACAAATCTCATTGATTTCTTTGACTGGGTGACCAGGGAGTTGGACCAAGGGAGAACCCTAGATGTGGTGTATTTAAATTTCAGTAAAGCCTTTGATACTGTTCCTCACAGGCGATTTATAAACAAACTGAGCATCCTAGGGATGGACCCTAAAGTTACTGCTTGGGTTAGAAATTGGTTAGGTGGGAGGCGATAGAGTACAGGTAAATGGAGCTCACTCTGAGGAGGAGGATGTTACCAGTGGTGAGCCCCAGGGATCCGTCCTTGATCAGATTCTTTTTAACATCTTTGTTTGTGATATAGCGGAAGGGCTGTCGGGTAAGGTTTGCCTTTTTGCAGATGATACCAAAATCTGCAATAGAGTAGACACCCAGGAATGTGTAGATAACATGAGGGGGGATCTAGCTAAGCTTGAAGAATGGTCTAGAATTTGGCAGCTGGGATTTAAATGTTAAAAAATGCAAGGTCATGCATTTGGGCTGCAGCAATCCAAGGGAGCAATATAGTATAGGGGGTGAAGTACTTTGGTCCACTAAGGAAGAGCAGGACCTAGGCATGGTTGTGTCTGATGGTCTTAAAGTAGCTAAACAGGTAGAACAGGCAGAAAAGGCGACAGCAAAACCTAGACGGATGCTTGGGTGCATACGGAGAGGAATGGCTAGCAGAAAAAAGGAGGTGATAGTGCCTCTGTTTAAGTCTTTAGTGCGACAGCAGTTTGCTGTGATTCCATGGTAGTAATTTTATCTGTACGAACAGATAAACCTAGTTCACTGCCCTAAGGAAGCATGAGACATCTGGGTGCCCTAAAATGGAACACACAAGTATCTGCCCCCTATAGCAAGAAAGGGTGGTCACCTGAACTTTCAAGAATTTGGATTGGACATTCTACACAATGATTTGAGTTTCTTCTCTTCACGTTTTAAGATAAGTTAAGATAAGTTTTCACCTTTCTTACATGATTTACTAAAGAACTGTTTGGTGATTAAAATGGTCCGCAGTTGTCTGGTGTGGTTTTGAAATTTATCTAAACCTCCCTCACTGTGGCCCGACAAAAAGATATATCAAGGTTTCATTGGGGAGTCTTTGGGAGATTATTTTGTTCCTGGAGATCAGCAGGAATCAGTCCTCACACATGGGTGACGTCTGCACTGAGCCCACACGGAGCATTCGCCGACCACATCAAAGACAAATTTCACTCCACAGAACAAACAACGCTGAGTAGAACCACAAGGACGGATCCACACTCCAAAACCTGGGGCACATTCGCCTCACCCTCCACAGAACAGATATCACACTTCATTTCTACAATCAACACAAGCACCGCTCCTACAGACCCATGCCCAGTGTCATGGGTCAAAGCCACCAAATCAAGTCTCATCCCCACCATACATAAAATGGTACACAACTCACTCACTCAAGGACTCATGCCAAAGCAACTAAAACTTGCCTCAGTGAGACCAATCACAAAGAAAACAACTCTCGACAAAGAAGACCCAGCAGCATACCGACCAATCTCCAGCATACCTTTCCTCGCAAAAATCATCGAAAAGACGGTTCAACTACAACTTCAGGACCACATCGACAAACACGAAACACTCGACGACAACCAACACGGATTTCGTCCCAACCACGGTGTCGAGACGCTACTGATCTACCTCTTCGACAGCATCCTTAGAACAATTGACAACACCAGGAACGGAATCATAATGATATTCATCGACATCTCCTCAGCCTTCGACACAGTGGACCACAACACGCTCCTGGAAAGACTACAGAACACTGGTATACACGGTATCACACTGAAATGGTTCCACTCATACCTAACAGAAAGACAGCTACAGGTCAAGGTGGGACACATCACATCCCGACCCATCAAAGTCCGTCAAGGAGTACCTCAAGGTTCTGCGCTCTCAGCACTCCTATTTAACATCTACATCCAACCAATATGCAACATCATGAAAAAGAACAACATTCAATACACAATCTATGCGGACGACATCATGATATACACCCCGATATCAATCGACAACCCGGACTTCTCTAGGATAACAGACTGCCTTACACAAATGACCAGTTGGTGTCAAAACAACAACCTCGCCATAAACTACAACAAGACTGAAGCTTTAATCATCACTCGGAACCAAAGCTTCATACACCCACCAAATATAAAGATACAAAACATTACTATACCAATAAGGTCAGAAGTGAGATACCTCGGGGTTAAGCTGGACAATAAACTCAATCTCAAGACACACATAAGCAAAACAATACAAAAAGCCTACTACAAGATGCGAATCATCAGGAGACTGAAACCACTCCTCGCCCCAGAACACTTCCGTACCGTCTGTCAAGCACTGATAACCCCTCTACTGGACTTTTGCAATCCGATATACCTTGGACTACCGAAACAAGCTATCAAACCACTCCAACTGGCACAAAACACCGCAGCACGAATCATATCCGGAACTGCAAGACAAGAACACATCACACCCACCTTAAAGGACTTACACTGGCTTCCAATCGACGCACGCATCAGATACAAAACTATCATAAACCTATTTAAGATAAAACAGCAAACTTCAGCCAACAGCCTACACGCCCTCATACAACCAGACACCAGCACTCGGCCTAGAAGAAAACAAACACACAACCAAGTCAGCACCCCAAGTGAATTCAAACACACACGCAAGGACACAACAGACAGAGCACTCTCCATGGCTGCTCCAACAATATGGAACAAACTACCGGACGATTTGAGAGCAACTACAGACCTCAAGGACTTCAGAAAACAGCTGAAAACCATGCTGTTCAGAGAACACTATGGACACATCACATAAACTAAGTAAACTGTATAGCAGCACACGTTACCGACTAACACTATATGTATATATAAAATGTTTTTAGCACCACTGTATATAGCCCACATTGTACATAGCTCAAACCAATCTAGCTCACAACACAACACACACCCAACTAAATTTCCACCCTCACTGCATGTATAACACACTCACACTACCAGATTGTTTGCTGTGATACCACCTTGATTATCATGATAAGGCGGTTTAGAAATACTGTTAAATAAAATAAATAAATAAATAAATCTCCCCATCTTTCAAAGAAAGCCTTTGGGAATGCTGCCATGCATGCGTGTTCCCCTTTCCACCCAAGGGTGCCATCTTGTTCAGTCAGATGACATAGCTTAGGTGAAGAATAAAAGCAAGTAGAGAAGGCAACTCCCAGCGGAGGAGGAAGGGTTGTGAGGACGGATTCCTGCTGTTCCTGGACAACCCCTGTTACAGGTGAGTAACTATGCTTTCTCCAGGAACAAAAACGAATAATACACAACCCCAAACAGGGCAGAAAACCAAAAAGCAAAAGAGAAAAAAATTTTTTAATGTTTTTTTTGTGAAAAAAGATTTAAACAAAAAATTTAAACAAAAAATTGGGCAAGAGACTAAAACCAAAGCTGAACACCAGCCAAAAAACAGCTCACCTAGCTGGAGGAACAAGCACTAAGTCAATTCTCACATAAAGGACTCCCTAGCTCCAGGCTGCCGGGACCCAAACCATGACAGCACCAAGGGTGACCATCAGTGGAGGGCACCAGTTGCAGAGGATGAGTCCCTACACAGACTCTGCAATACCCAGCAATCCTCGTCACCCACAGTCTGGAGCCTGACCATCAATGGGCTGGAGGGTAGGAGTTGCCTAGACACCAAGTATGCTACAAATTGCTGCCTGGCCGAAGGCACTGTCCCTGTGGGACTCTAGGTAGTAATGTGCTGCAAAGGTATGCACTGAGGACCATGTGGCAGCCTTGCATATGTCCGTCACCGGTATCGAACGCAGGTTGGCCACTGAAGTGGCCATGGCTCTGACGCAATGAGCAGTGATACAGTACTGCAAGGAAATCCCTGCCTGCCTGCTCATAAGCGAAGGTGATGCAGTCCGCCATCCAAGAGGATAGAGTGTTTGGTTACTGGCAGCCCCAGTTTACTGGGGTCGAATGAGAGAGTTGGGGAGCTTTGCGATGGTCCCTGGTCCTATGAAGATAGGACAGGGCCCCCTTGCAATCCAAGGTGTGCAAGACAGACTCCACCTTGCCAGAGTGAGGCCGTGGAAAGAAGGTAGGAAGAACCACCTCCTGGTTGAAGTGAAAAGTAGACACCACCTTAGGAAGGAACTTGGGATGCATCCGCATTGCTACTCTGTTCATGCAGAACAGGGTGTAGGGAGGATTGCTCTCACTCTGCAAGCAGAGCTCACAGCCACCAGGAAAGCCACCTTCCAGGAGAGGCATCTCAGGTGGTAGGTGGCCATAGGCTCAAATGGTGATCTGGTTAACTGAGACAGCACCACACTGAGGACCCATTCTGATGCTGGAGGGCGGAGGGGGCCTTGACAACAGAAGAGCCCTGAGGAATCTAGAGACCAGGGGCAGGGTCGAGAGGGGCTTACCCACTCTACAGGGTGGATTTGCAGCTATGGTGCTGAGATGCACACTGACTGAATTAGATTTTAGGCCTGCGTGTGAGAAATGCAAAAGGTACTGCAAAACGAGGCTGTACCTGGCAGGAGAATTGATTCTCATTCCTGTCTGCACAGCAGACAGAGAACTTCCTCCACTTGAAGGTGTAAGCCTCCTCGTGGAGGGCTTCCTGTAGGCCACGAGAACCTCCTCGGCCTCCTTCGTGAGGTGGAACACTACCCGTCTGGCAGCCATGCTGTCAACGTTAGAGCCCTCAGGTTGGGGTGCAGGAGGGAACCCTCCTCCTAAGAGAGGCGGCCTGGGGCCTGGCCCAGGGGCTGTCACCAACAGAGAGCAGCAGGGGAAACCAGAGTTGTCTGGGCCACCTGGGAGCCACTAGGGATCACTGAGACATGCTGGCTCTGGATTTTGAACATACATTTGGGTATCGGGGGGGGGGGGGGGGGAGTCGGCGCTATTGCACAAAACAGGCCCTGCAACCATGAGATCAAAAATGCATCTGCTGCCACCCTCCTGTGGTGTGGCTGAGGGGAGCAGAAATGTGGAAGCTACGTGTTGTTCGGAAAAGCAAACAAGTCCAGGCAGGGATTTACCAGAGCTGGAAGAGCCTCCGGGCCACCTCGGGCTCCAGGTGTCACTTGTGTGGGTGGAGGACTCTGCTGAGCCTGTCTGCCAGGGAGTTGTCCTAGCCCAGTAGGTACACCACCCTTAGGGTCATGGAGTTACACACCACAAATAGTGCTACGGCCTCCTGACAGAGGGAGTAGAAACACAGAAACATAGAAATATGACGACAGAAAAAGACCACATGGCCTATCGAGTCTGTCCTGCCATAACTACAATAGTTCCCTTTTTACCTTTAGAGATCCTCTGTGTTTGTCCCATGCTTTTTTGAATTCAGTTACTGTCCTCATCTCTACCACCTCCACTGGGAGACTATTCCACGGATCCACTACTCTTTCCGTAAAGAAATATTTCCACATATCACTCCTGAATCTATCTCCCTTCACCCTCATCCCATGTCCCCTCGTAGCAGAATTTGCTTTCAATTGAAAGAGGCTCTCTTCCTGAACATTTATGCCACGGAGGTATTTAAACATCTCAATCATATCACCTCTATCCTGCCTTTCCTCTAAGGTGTACATATTAAGATCCTTCAGTTTGTCCTCATATGCTTTATAATGAAGACCACTAATCATTTTAGTAGCCACCCTCTGCACCGACTCCATCCTGTTCACATCCTTTTGAAGGTGCAGTCTCCAGAATTGCACACTATACTCCAAATGAGGTCGCACCAAAGACTTATACAGAGGCATTATCACCTCCTTTTTTTCTGCTAGCCATTCCTCTCCGTATGCACCCAAGCAGGACCCAATAGGCAGGCAGAGCTCCGGAGTCTCAATGCGTGGATGAGACAATGGTGCAGAGATGAGGGGTTCGGATTTGTTAGGAACTGGGGAACATTCTGGGGAAAGGAGGGGCTCTTCCGAAGGGATGGGCTTCACCTTAACCGGGATGGAACCAGGCTGCTGGCATTAACCTTTAAAAAGGAGATAGAGCAGCTTTTAAACTAGATAATAGGGGAAAGCCGACAGTCGCCCAAGAGCGCATGGTTCGGAAGAATGTATCCTTGAAGGATACTACAAAAAGCAGAGAGGTTCCAAAAAAGAGTAAAGTAGCCCAAATGCCCTCGAGTATGGAGCAGACAGAACTTAAAGATCCCAAATTACCCATGTCTACCAATAGCCAAATTAATATGAATAAAATACAGTCTCTAAAATGCTTGTATGCAAATGCTAGAAGTCTACAAAACAAGATGGGAGAGTTAGAATATATAGCACTAAACGAGAGGTTAGATATGATTGGAATATCAGAGACATGGTGGAAGGAGGACAACCAGTGGGACACTGTGATACCTGGGTACAAACTATATCGAAATGATAGAGCTGATCAAATTGGTGGAGGGGTTGCGCTCTGTTAGAGAGGGCATTGAGTCAGAAAGGATTAAAGTTTTGCAAGAAACAAAATTTGCTGTAGAATCTCTATGGATTGAAATTCCATGTAAAAAGGGGAAGGCGATGGCAGTGGGGGTGTACTATCGTCCGCCTGGCCAGAATGAACAAATGGATGATGAAATGCTCAAAGAAATCAAGGAAGCTAGCAAAAGTTACAGTGCAGTAATAATAATGGGTGATTTCAATTACCCCGGCATCGACTGGGTCAGTGTCACAACAGGACATGCTAGGGAGATAAAGTTCCTAGATGAAATAAATGACTGCTTCTTGGAGCAGCTGGTTCATGAACCGACCAGAGGGGAAGCAATATTAGACCTAGTCCTTAGTGGAACACCAGATGTAGTGCAAGAGATAAGGGTGTTGGGGCCACTTGGCAATAGTGATCATAGCATGATCGCCTTTGATTTAATTAGTGGAGGAGGGATAGTAAGGAAATCCACAGTACTACCCTTTAACTTTCGAAAGGGAGACTATGATAGAATGAGGAAAACAGTTAAGAAAAAACTAAAAGGAGCAGTTGCAAAGGTTAAAGACGTACATCAAGCTTGGGTGTTGTTGAAAAATACTATCTTGGAAGCCCAGACCAGCTGTATTCCACGCTTTAAGAAAAGTGGAAGGAAGTCCAAAAAATTGCCAGCATGGTTTAAAGCTGAGGTCAGAGAGGCTGTTGTTGCCAAAAAAGCATCTTTCAAGAAATGGAAAAAAGAGCCAAATGATGAAACCTGGAAACAGCACAAGCACTGGCAAGTCAAATGCAAGGCATTGATAAGGCAGGCAAAGAGAGAATTTGAGAAGAAGCTTGCTGCGGAAGCAAAAACGCGAAATAAAGACCTTTTCAAGTACATTCGTAGCAAAAAACCCGTGAGAGAGTCAGTTGGTCCATTAGATGATAAAGGGGTTAAAGGAGCACTAAGAGGCGACAAGGCGATAGCGGAGAGACTGAATGAATTCTTTGCTTCGGTCTTTACTGAGGAAGATGTAGGGATGTTACCCACGACTGAAGTGGTATTTAAAGGTGTGGAAGAATTGAAGGAAATATCGATACATCGGGAAGATGTCCTACAACTATTAGATAAACTGAAGAGTAGCAAATCACCTGGGCCGGATGGTATACATCCAAGGGTGTTGAAAGAACTGAAATTTGAGATTGCAGACCTGCTATCAGTAATCTGTGAACTATCATTAAAATCATCTCTAATACCTGAGGATTGGAGGATCGCCAATGTAACACCAATTTTTAAAAAGGGTTCGAGGGGTGATCCGGGAAACTACAGACCGGTGAGCCTGACATCAGTACCGGGAAAAATGGTAGAAACCATCATAAAGAATAAAATTACTCAGCATATAGATAGTCATGACCTAATGGGAGACAGCCAACATGGCTTTAGACAAGGAAGATCTTGTCTTACTAATCTGTTATGTTTTTTTGAAGGAGTGAATAAACAGGTGGACAAAGGTGAGTCGGTTGATATTGTGTATCTGGACTTTCAGAAAGCCTTTGACAAGGTCCCTCATGAGAGACTTTTGGCAAAACTAAAGAGTCATGGGATAGGAGGCAGTGTACTACTGTGGATCAGGAACTGGTTAAAAGATAGAAAGCAGAGGGTAGGGCTAAATGGCCAATTTTCCCAATGGAGAAAGGTGAATAGTGGTGTACCCCAGGGATCTGTGCTGGGTCCGCTGCTTTTTGACATATTCATAAATGACCTGGAAAGTGGAATAACGAGTGAGGTTATCAAATTTGCTGATGACACAAAACTATTTAAAGTTGTTAAAACCCAGGAGGATTGTGGAAAATTGCAAGAGGATCTTGATAAATTGGAAGACTGGGCATCAAATGGCAGATGAAATTTAATGTGGAGAAGTGCAAGGTTATGCACCTAGGGAAGAACAACCCAAACTATGGTTACACGATGCAAGGTTCCACATTAGGAACCACCACCCAAGAAAAAGATTTAGGCGTCCTTGTGGATACCATGTTAAAACCCTCGGCCCAGTGTGCAGCGGCGGCCAAGAGAGCAAATAGAATGCTAGGTATGATAAGGAAAGGAATGGAAAATAAAACAAAAGATATTATAATGCCTCTATATCGTTCCATGGTGAGACCGCACCTTGAATATTGTGTGCAATTCTGGTCGCCATATCTTAAAAAGGATATAGCAATTTTAGAAAAGGTTCAGAGAAGAGCCACCAGAATGGTAAAGGGGATGGAAGGCTACTCCTATGAAGAAAGGCTAAAAAGGTTGGGGCTCTTTAACCTGGAAAAGAGACGGCTGAGGGGAGATATGATAGAAGTCTATAAATTAATGAACGGAGTGGAACGGGTAAACGTAGATCGATTGTTTACCTTATCAGAATATAGAAAGACTAGGGGACATGCAATGAAGCTACAGGGTAAACTATTTAAGACTAATAAAAGAAAATATTTTTTCACTCAACGTGTAATCAAACTCTGGAATTTGTTACCGGAGGATGTAGTAAAGGCTGTTAGTGTAGCTGGGTTTAAAAAAGGTTTGGACAAGTTCCTGGAGGAAAGGTCCATAAACCATTATTAAGAAGGGACCCAGGATATCAATGCTTGAACCAATACAAGCATTGTGGAACCTGTGTCCCTTGGGGAAACTGCTAGGTACGTATGACCTAGATTGGCCACTGTTGGAAACAGAATACTGGGCTTGATGGACCTTGGTCTGACCCAGTATGGCATATCTTATGTTCTTATGTTCTTATAAGCATCCTTCTAGCTTTTGCCGTCGCCTTTTCTACCTGTTTAGCTACGTTAAGATCATCAGACACTACCACGCCTAGGTCCCGCTCTTCTTTAGTGGACAAAAGTACTTCACCCCCTATACTATATTGCTCCCTTGGATTGCTGCAGCCCCAAATGCATGACCTTACATTTTTTTAACATTAAATCCCAGCTGCCAAATTCTAGACCATTCTTAAAGCTTAGCTAGATCCCTCCTCATGTAATCCACCCCTTCCTGGGTATCTACTCTATTGCAAATTTTGGTATCATCCGCAAAGAGGCAAACCTTACCTGAAAGCCCTTCCGCTATATCACTAACAAAGATGTTAAAAAGAATCGGACCAAGGACAGATCCCTGGTGCACACCACTGATAACATCCTTCTCCTCAGAGTGAGCTCCATTTACTTGTACTCTGTCGCCTCCCACCCAACCAATTTCTAACCCAAGCAGTAACTTTAGGGTCCATCCCTAGGGTGCTCAGTTTGTTTATAAGTCGCCTGTGAGGAACAGTGTCAAAGGCTTTACTGAAATCTAAATACACCACATCTAGGGCTCTCCCTCGGTCCAACTCCCTGGTCACCCAGTCAAAGAAATCAATCAGATTTGTCTGACAAGACTTGCCTCTGGTGAATCCATGCTGCCTCGGATCCTGTAATCCACTGGACTCTAGAAACCTCACTATTTTCTCTTTCAGCAGCGTTTCCAATAATTTACTCACCACCGAAGTTAAACTAACCGGCCTGTAGTTTTCAACCACATCCTTACTTCCGCTTTTGTGTAAAGGCACCACATGAGCCTTTCTCCAGTCCTTTGGCACCACTCCCGACTCCAGTGAGTCATTGAAAAGGTCAGTCAGTGGAGCTGCTAGAACGTCCCCAAGTTCCCTCAGTATTCTCGGGTGTATCCCATCCGGTCCCATCGCTTTGTCTACTTTAAGTTGAGATAATTTCTCACGAACACAGTCTTTTGAAAATTGTTCAAGATGTCCTTTGCTTCTGTTCCTATTTGTGAGTGTTTTCCGAGGTCCTGCTCCTGGTTCTTCATCTGTGAACACAGAACAAAAATATTTGTTAAGCAATTCCGCTTTATCCTTATCAGCTTTTACATATTCCTTCCCTGCACCCTTGAGTCTGACAATACCACTCTTGCCCTTCCTCTTCTCACTAATATATCTGAAAAATGTCTTATCCCCCCATTTTATAGCATTGGCTATTTCCTCCTCCTTTTGATTCTTTGCCTTCTTAACTACTTTGCTAGCTTCTCTAAGTTTTTCCAAATACAGATGCCTGTCTTCCTCTCTCTGTGATCTCTTGTATTTCATGAAGGCCTCCCTCTTTTTCTTTACTTTTTCAGCTACTTCTTTCGAAAACCATAGCGGTCTCCTTTTACTTTTACCTTTATTTACCATTTTAACAAAAAGGTTGGTTGCCCTTAAAATACCCCCTTTCAGTTTTGCCCACTGTTTTTCTACATCCCCCAGCTGTTCCCATCCCACTAACGACTCCCTGAGGTATTGGCCCATCTTTGCAAAGTTAGTCTTCCTAAAGTCTAAGATCCTCACCTTGGAATGGATTCTAACAGCCCTAGTCCTAATACTGAACCACACCATCTGGTGATAACTGGATGCAAAATGATTTCCCACTACAACATCAGAAACACTTTCACCATTGGTAAGCACCAAGTCCAGTATGGCCCCATCACGTGTGGGGTCTGTTACCAATTGCCTGAATAGTTCTCCCTGTAGAGAATCCAGGATCTCCTTACTTCTAGATGATACTGCAGCTGGAATGTGCCAAACATCTGGCATATTGAAATCTCCTATCAGTAGCACTTCCCCTTTCCTAGCAATGCTGCGTATGTCTTCAATTAACTCTGTCCACCTCTTCCTCCTGTGAGGGAGGTCTGTATATCACACCAATGCAAATAGATATCTCTTTCCCTCTTTCTAGTTTAACCCACAATGCCTCCTCTCTCCCTTTTAAGCTCTGTAATTCCAAAGTTTTAATAGTAGTTTTTACATATAGTGCCACTCTTCCTCCCCTTCTTCCTACCCTGTCCTTTCTATGAAAATAATTTTTATTGTTATTATAATTCTTATTCCAAACAGAACAGTCAAACAACCAAACAACAACAGGCCCAGACTATGGAGGCAACAAACATGAGTATCAGTAACTGATATGGTTAGGCCACATCGGTCACACTTTTTAAACCCACCAGGAGTCACAGTGGAGAACACCCAGCTGAGGTAGAGGACCCCTGGGCGAAAAAAGGCGGATGCTGGTCAAGGAGAAGGTCGACAAAAAAGGGGACCACATGAGGACAAGAAAGGCACCGGGGTGCCCAACTCGGGACAGCAGAGGTAAAGACTGAAGTCAAGAATTTGGAAGGGAAAGAATCACTTTTCTGGGAGAAATGAGGACCACATCCGTCGGGCTCCGTGGAAAAAAGGAGACTGAACAAGATGGCACCCTTGGGCGGATAGGAAACCATGCATGCGTGGTAGCATTCACAAAGGCTTTCTTTGAAAGCTGGGGAAATGCTCCTTGCGGGCTCCGTCAGTGCCGACACCACCCATATGTGAGGGCTGACTTCCTGCTTGTTCCTGAAGGGTAGCCTGCCGAATCTGATTTTGAAGGAGATATCCGCTGACCAGTTAAGGAGTCACAGAAATCTGTGGGCAGCAATAATGGAAGCCATGGTCTTGGAAGAGATCCGCACACCAAGTTGTAAAATGCAACTGCTACGTAGCAAGAGGCCAATTCCAGCTTAACCACCCCGTGGTCCCCCCTGGAGCTTCGCCAGTCGAGGGAACCAAGCTCTGAAGTCAGCATATAGAAGTCCTTATGTTTGCTTCGCAAATTGAGGCTTGCAAGGTCAAGGTACCAGGGTCGAAGGCCTGCTTTAAGAGAGACTCTAGCTTGTGGTCTCTGCAAGTCCTTCAGCACTGCACCACCTTCCAATGGAATTGTGGTCTTCTTTGTAACCGCTGACACCAAGCCATCTACCTTAGGCATATTTAGCAGCTCTCTTTCATCCTCCAGAATGGGGTACAACAGGCAGGCCATTGCCCTCCACCCATTAAAACCTGCCTCTGGAACTTCCCATTCAGTCTCAATCATCTTAATCACTTCAACTGGGAAAACAAGTTTGTGCCTCCTTGAACACCTGCAACAAGGGATCTTCCAAGGGTTCCTCTACTACTGTTGGGACCAGCGTCCTATTCAGAGCGGCCAGCAACTGAGCTATCTGTGCCAGCAGCTCTTCCCTGTGGAATATAGAATACTCTGGGGTCCTCCCTGTTAGGGATCTCCCCCTCTAATTCTGGTTCCCCATATTCCCCCCCAAAATCTGAAGGACCTTTCCCTAGGTCTTCGGAGCCTGAAGACAAGGGAGATATCAGAGGCTACCGGACATCCTCTTTTTGGGTCCCCCCCCCCTTGAGTTATTCACCCTGCAGGTCCTCTATTCGTAGGTGCTGAGGAGCAGACACTGCAGTCTGACTGCTTACTGAAAATGTCTGCTGCTGTTTTAAATGTCTTGTGCAGAGATAAGAAAATCTGGTGAGAAATATCCCTCCAGACCCGAGCATTAATCTAAGGGAGCTGTCCCCGGTCCTGAAACTTGCTTAGAGCAGCATTTGGCTTGTTTCACCATTGTAGATGCTAAAATGGTTTCCTGTGCTAACATGGCCGCATTTCCCACCAAAGCCTCAGTGGAAGGTATTAACACCGACTCAGAGGGACCCGAATCAGACATGTTGCCATACCATTTAAAACATGTCAGCTGCCTTACTCTGCCTCAGGCAGCCTCTGCACATTCCTTTTTCATACAAACCACTGCTTCCCGAGCGGACAGCACAGCGGGAGCTGAAAACAAAATGCTGAACACACTGAATCCGATCACCCATGTGGGAAAAGCAAACTGGCATAAGGAAACTCAGCAACCTGATGGCAAAAGCCCCCACTGGCCAGACTGTCAGACCCGATTAAGGCGGCAGCAGCAGCATAACAAAGAACCTCCGGTTCTACTTTTTCACCCTTAATTTTTTTTTTTTTTTTAAGTGACAACCCCAAGGACTAATAATCAAAGGGATAGTGCCAGTACAAGCAATCGCTTATAGAGACCTGTACAGCTGGGTGGGGAGGGGGCCTGTACCTCCAGGACTTAAACCCCAGGCTTCATTGGACCCACTCAAGGGCACCAGTGAGACAAGACAGGCCCTGCATCACTGCCAGTCCACTGCTCTCCCCGAGAGGCTTTACCCAGATACCATATGTACATTCAGCTGGAATGAGCGCGCTGTCTGAAAAGCCTCACATTCTCCTTTATCTCCCTTAATATCTGCCTTTTCCCTTTTTCTTTTGTAGCTAAGCCCAACTGAAATCCTTTCAGTGGAGCCTGCCATGGGAGGAGCTCCTCTTCAACTGCTGAGAACAGAGATACTGGTGAGTTGGAGCTGAAAAGGGAGCTATTAGGCGACAGATGTTCTGACATGGTCAGTTCTCAGCTGCTGGAGAACATACGTGCTGAACTGGACTGATAAGGAAGATACGTTATAAGTTTATGTACAGTACCATCAATTAAAACCAACCCCATAAAATCTGCCAACAGTGTCAGTATGGCATAAACCATAAGATCAAAGCGCCATCCCAAATCCATTTGAAAACGAGGCAAATCATATGTACTGGACCAACCAATTTATGACAATTGCAGTGTTCAACTTGTAAAAAAAACAATATCAAATATGGGTTGGGTGAAAAAAATGTATCCCATTATTCCACCATGGTGTCATTATTTCTAAATAAAAATCCTCATTTTAAAAGTAAAACAACTTATCCAGAGCCCAACTGTCCTATAGGAAAACCAAAAAAGGACACTGCAGATCACAATGGGGAAAACCTTAAAAATGAAGATGTGGTGAAAAGAGAACCACCATAACAGCAAGGTCCAATGCTGATAGTCAGCCATATAAAGGATGGTAAACAATGGCATAAGAACTAATGTGGACTATAAAAAGGCGTATATGGAACAAGAATGCCATAAAAAGCATAAAACCATACCATAAACATTGTAATGCAATCGCAAGCGACCATAAGACTTAGTAATGAAAAGTATAAAAAACATCTTAACGAAACCTCAAACACTTAGAGAATATGATAAATAGGAGCACAAAGTAAAATCAACATTATAAAATATAAAAGGTCAAAAAGGGGCAACAGATATGGGTACTCAAAAAAAAAAAAAAAACTAAAAACAGCAAAGTGTTAGAACCGGAAAACCTAACACACACTGAAATAGGGCAATTATAAAAATGGGAATGAAAAATAAAATAGGGGAGCAAATTGAAATACAAATGTGTGAAAAATATTTATAAAAAAAACTACATAAAATCTATGGAAAGGAGGGGGAAGAGGGTGGGAGGGGGAAGGGGAGGGAAAAAAATGAAATGGGATGGGGAAATGGGGAAGGAGGGGGAAGGGTTATGGAAGGAGGTGGAGGAGGGGGGAAAGGAGGGGAGAAGGAAGGAAAGTTAAATTCTAGAGCTGTGGATTTCCCCATTATCGTCCCTCCATTTATTAAATGAAATGTGATAATGTTATGATCACTACTGCTAAGAAGCCAAAACAGTTCTCTTGCACTAGGATCCTGTGTTCCACTAAGCACTAGATCTAAAATAGCTTTCCCTTGTGTCTGTTCCTGACCAAGCTGCTCTATGAAAGTAATTTCATCTAAAAACTCTTCCCCCTAGCATGGCCTGATGTAACACTGACCCAGTCAATGCTGGGCTAACTGAAATCTCCCATTATTACGGCATTGTAAAATAGCGAAGTTACTCACCTGTAACAGGTGTTCTCCAGGGACAACAAGAATCAGTCCTCACTTATGGGTGACGTCGGCACCAATGGAGCCTGCACAGAGCAACTCCCCAGCTTTCAAAGAAAGCCTTTGGGATTGCTACCACGCATGCATGGTCCTCTTCCCACCCAAAGGTGCCATCTTGCTCAGTCAGGTCCCATAGCAAGAGCCCTAAGCAGCAGATGGCAAGGGAAGAAAAGAACATTTGGCAACTCTTAGGGGAGGAGGGAGGGTAGTGAGGACTGGTTCCTGCTGTCCCTGGAGAACACCTGTTACAGGGGAGTAACTACACTTTCTCCAGGAACAAGCAGGAAGTCAGTCCTCAGTTATGGGACTCCCCAGCTACAGGCTACCAAACCTGTAGGTCAAAAACACCACTGCGAGGCTATGAGCAGAAGCAGATGTATGAAAGAGCCCGAGTCCTCAGGTCCTCGAGGGCAAGCTCTCGGTAGCCGCAGAAGGGTAGGAGGGCAGGAGTTGCTTAAACGCTTAAGAGATTACAGAGTACAGCATGGCCAAAGGTGCTATCCCGGCAGGACTCCCTCTCCAGACAGTAGTGCACAGTAAAAGTGTTCGCTGAAGACCAGGTTGCAGCCTGGCAGATGTCCAACAGGCACTGAGCGCAGCAAAGTCACCAATGCTGCCATGCCACAGACGCTGTGCACGGCGACTCGACAATCCAGTGGGACCCCAGCCTTTGCCTGGGCAAAGACCATGACGTCCGCCACCCAGATAGAGACAGTGTGCTTGGTGACTGCCTGCCCCAGGTGGATGGGATCGTAGGCAATGAACAGCTGATTGGACTTACGATGACCATGGGTGTGCTACAGGTAGAAAGCAGGAGCCCTTTTGCAGTCGATTGTATGTAGGACCGCCGATGCCCGATTGGCATGAGGTCTCGGGAAGAAGGTCAGCAATACTATCTCCTGATTGAGATGGAAATCCGAGACAACCTTCAGTAGGAACTCGGGGTGGGTACAGAGGACCATCCTGTTCCTGTAGAACCTGATGTAGGGGGCCTTAGCCATGAGGGCTTGGAGTTCACTGACAAACTGAGCAGAGGTCAGAGCCACCAGGAAGACTACCTTCCAGGAAAGGTGCCAAAGCACGTCGCCATCGGTTCGAAGGACGGCTGCATAAGCTGCAAGAGCACACTGTTCAGGTCCCACTCTGCCGGTGGAGGCCGGATGGGAAGCTTAGAAAGCAAGAGGCCCCACATGAAGCAGGAGACCAGGGGCTGCCCTGAGAGGAATTTACCCTCAATGGGAAGGTGATTAGCTGAAATGGCACTCAGGTGCACCCTGACCAAGTAGGATTTCAGCACCACCTGCGAGATATGAAGGAGGTACTAGAGAACCAAGTGGGTGGAACAGGAGTAAGGGTCGATCTGGAGCTCAGAGCACCAGATCAAGCAGCACAGCCACTTAAAGGCATAGGTCCGTATCGTCGAGTCCTTCTTCGATGCAAGAACCTCCTCGACCTCCCACAGGAGGTGCAGCGAGGCCAAGTAGACTGGTTCAGCAGCCAGGCTATGAGGGACGATGTCAGGTTCGAGTGAATCACACATCCCTCCTCCTGTGTTAGCAGGCCAGGGGAGCAGCCCAGGGATTTGGAGGCTTGGACGAGAGCCAGAGTAGGAGCAGGAACCAAGGCTGTCAAGGCTACGAAGGAGCCACGAGAATTACTGAAGCTCGCTCCCGCTTAATCTTGTGCAGGGTCCTCGCAATGAGAGGAGTGGGGGGGGGGGAGCGTACAGAAACATGGAGGTCTAATTCAGGAAAAATGCATCTGGGGCTACCCTACTCAGGTGTGGAACCGGTTAGCAGAAGCAGGGTAGCTGCGTGTTCGCTGGGCTGGCAAAGAGGTCCATGGATGGAGCCCCCCACCGATGAAAAAAAGAGGCTGGCCACTTCTGAGTCCAGGCACAACTCGTGTGGCCAGAGGATCCTGCTGAGTGTCCACAAGGACATTCTCCTCGCCCGGGAGATAGAATGCTCTGAGTCATGCCCCAACATACAGCAAAAGGAGCAGAGGACGACCACCTCCTGGCAGAGAAGGCAGGAACCTGTTCCCACCCTCCTTGTTTATGTAGAACATCGCTACTCTGTTGTCGGTCAGCATGAGTACAGACTTTGCCTTCAGATGGTACATGAAGGCCCCTCAGGCCCACCACACTGCCCGAAGCTCGAGCAGGTTGATCTACTGCTGGGATTCTTTGGGCAACCATTGTCCCTGGGTGGGTAGGGCAAAACAGTGGGCTCACCAGCACAGTAGGGAAGCATCTGTCGTCAAGTCAAGCTCGTGCTATGGGGCCTGGAAGGGCAATGCGCTAAAGGAGTCTTTGGGGATCCTGCCACCAATCCAGGGAGCTGCATAGGCCACGGGAGGCCTGGGTTCATTGCGGTGAGGCACCAATACGGTGGGCATGGGGGACAACATGGACAGCTGAAGCCATGTGCCCCAAGAGGCACAACATGGCTCGCACTGGAATCCAAACCCTGTCTTGGATCTTGACCAACAGGGCGTGGAGGCGGTCCGCATAGTCCTGGGGTAGGAAGGCGGTCGCCCACTCAGTGTTGAGGAGAGCACCGATGAACTCCAGGGTCTGCACCGGTTTGAGATGGAGTAATTGACCAGGAAGCAGAGGCGTTCGAGGACGACTATGCGTGATGCCGAAAGGCAAGCTTCCTCGGCCGATGCCTCCGTGACAAGCCAGTCTAGGTAGGGAAAAACAGGTATGGCCCTGCCGCTGAAGGTGGTGAAGAACTTAGTGAAGACTCGCAGGGCAGACGCGAGCCCGAAGGAGAGCAGCCTGTATTGGTACTGCTCCCCCTATACCCTGAAGCACAGGTACTACACCTGTGCCTAAAATGGACCAGGATGTGAGCGAAAGGAGGTCCAAGGAGCATAGCCAAATGCCCTGCTGGAGGAAGGGCAGCAAGACACCAAGCAACAGCATTTTGAACTTCTCCCGCACCAGAAACTTGTTTAGGTTCCTGAGATAGAGGATGGGGCGTAGGCCAACTGTCCTCTTCGGAATGAGGAAGTATCGGGAGTAGAACCCCTGACCTCGAAGGTGTGGCGGTACCTTTTCTTCCACCCACTGGCTGAGAAGATTGTTCAGCTCTTGTTGCAAGCAAGCCTGAAGTGAGGGAAGACAAGAAGGCTCAGCTGGGGAAAAGGGAGCCTTATCCAGATGGAGACGATAACCATCCCGGACTACCTGGAAGACCCAGGTGTCTGATGTGATAAACACACACAGGGGGACAAAAAGGAACAAGCGTCCTCCCACAGGCGGAAGTGCTGCCAGGGGGCAAGAGGATATGGCCTTCAGCATCAAAACCCTTGGGCAGGAAGGGGTGGCACCGGTGGTTGGGTCTTGGGCCCTTTTGGTTTGCGATGACCTTATGCCCCACTTTGCCCTGCATACCGGTAGTCTGTGTAGGGGTGGGCGAGTATCCCCGGTTAGGGAGTCCCTTCCTATGGAAGAACGGCTTCTTTGTATGCTGTTTTTTCCATGGGAGAGGAAGTCTTATGCGAGAGATGGGTTTGAGTTAAGAATTCCGTCTCAATCTCAGCCGTCTTATCCTCTATGGGTTTGCCGAACAATTGTTCGCTGAATCAAGGAACATCCAAGAGCTTCTCCTAGACCCACCTGTTCCAGGTCTGAAGGCTGGAGTCACACCTGGCAAACGTGCTCCGATGTCAGTCGCTGCCACCCAGGTGGAGGACTCAAACCCATCGTACACGGCGCAGGAGAGATACCTCAAGCAGTCTGCGACCAACCTCAGAAAGATCTGGAACCTGAGGTGTTCACCACCGAGGCCTGCAGAAAAAAACGCCAAGTTCCTTGGCGAGGTCACGCAACATGATGCCCATGTACAGTTGGTAGGCCTGAATGCGGCAAGCCAGCATGGATCTCTGATAGGCGTTACGCCCCAGGGCGTCGAGGGCTCTGGATTCCCTGCCAGGTGAGACCGAAGAAAGTGACTTCGGGCTCTTCTGCTTCTGCACTGCCGATTCCACTACCATGGAGGTAGTGGAATCGGCAATGGGTCTTCCGGAACCCTGGGCCGTGCTGGATCCTATACATGGCATCGAGTCTTTTGCTCAGAATGGGAATCATGGCTGGCACCTCCCACATGCAGAGAAGCAAAAGGGACAGAATGGAAGGCACTGGGACAATAAGAGACTCCCAAGATGGAGACTCATACTGTATGTCGTCAAGTATCTCCACCCTTGGTTCCTCCTCAGTCTATTTGGGAAGATTGAGAGCCCACGCCATGTCCCGCACGAACACCAGGAATGGGACAGCAAGCGAGACCAGTGCTGAAGACCCTCACGAGGTCCACTGCTCATGGGGGTTACCAGGGAAGGTTCAGGAACCCCCATTGGGGGGACCTCGGTCTCGAGGTGCGAGCCAGTCGTACTAGGTAGAAGCGCCTGCTGGGCAGCTAAGAAGGCAGAAACGCTGCACTCTACTGCCAGCATCCAGGACTCCCAAGCGAGAGTGGGTCCCTGCGACGCAGAGGCCAGGGTTACCAGATATGGTGTGGAGGAGAAGGGGTCCTCACCGGGACAACCATCAGGAGACCGGGAGCCATCGCCTGAGGCCTCCGTGTCTGTAGAAGGTACCTTTCGAGGTCGCACCTTATCCGACTCTCGGAAACGTCAGGAACGGCTGAGAGACCGAGCACGAGACTGCTTGCGTTTATCCGGAGCCCCAACAGCAACTTAGAGGTCGTCTACTTACGCCACTCCACCGAAGGGGACCTCTGATCGGAGTGCTACCTTGGATGCGGGACGGCTACGGGGGACATAAGAACATAAGAAATGCCATACTCGGTCAGACCAAGGTCCATTAAGCCCAGTATCCTCTTTCCAACAGTGGCTAATCTAGGTCATACATACCTAGCAGTTTCCCCAAGACACAGGTTCCACAATGCTTGTTAGGTCAAGCATTGATATCCTGGGTCCCTTTTTGATAATGGTTTATGGACCTTTCCTCCAGGAACTTGTCCAAACCTTTTTTAACTAAGAAAATACCTCATTCAACAATTCACTAATTCAATCTTGTTCAGTATTTTATAACTGTCACAACATAGCCTCAGAATCAACCGCTAGCACTAACAGATTCTGGGAATTTTTGTTCATTCTCCCAGACATGTGCCGGTTTAACATCAATGGCATATGTTGATAGTACCCATGTTGTATCGCTGTACGTTGTAAACAAATTCCAATAAATGAAAAATACTTAGCTTATTCGGAAATGTGATACTTCATGGTTCTTAAAAAAAAAATTTCAATTTTTCAACCGGCACATGTCTGGGAGAATGAACAAAAATTCCCAGAATCTGTTAGTGCTAGCGGTTGATTCTGAGGCTATGTTATGACAGTTATAAAATACTGAACAAGATTGAATTAGTGAATTGTTGAATGAGGTATTTTCTTAGTTGTAACACAGCAGTCATTCACGAAGATTGACCAGTTTCGATTTAGCAAACCTTTTTTAAACCCTGCTTCACTAACAGCCTTTACTACATCCTCCGGTAACAAATTCCAGAGTTTGATTACACGTTGAGTGAAAAAAATATTTTCTTATTTGTCTTAAATAGTTTACACTGCAGCTTCATTGCATGTCCCCTAGTCTTTCTATATTCTGATAACGTAAACAATCGATCTACGTTTACCCATTCCACTCTGTTCATTAATTTATAGACTTCTATCATATCTCCCCCTCAGTTGTCTTTCACGGGTTAAAGAGCCCTAACCTTTTTAGCCTTTCATAGGGCAATCCTTCCACCCCCTTTACCATTTAGGTGGCTCTTCTCTGAAGCTTTTCTAATAACGCTATATCCTTTTTAAGATACGGCAACCAGAACTGCACACAATATTCAAAGTGCAGTCGCACCATGGAGCGATACAGAGGCATTATAATATCCTTTGTTTTATTTTCCATTCCTATCCTTATACCACCTAGCATTCTATTTGCTCTCTTGGCCGCTGCTGCACACTGGGCAGAGGGTTTTAACATGTTATCCACAATGACGCCTAAATCTTTTTCCTGGGTGGTGGTTCCTAATGTGGAACCTTGTATCGTGTAACCATAGTTTGGGTTGTTCTTTCCTAGATGCATAACTTTGCACTTGTCCACATTAAATTATCTGCCATTTTGATACTCAGTCTTCCAATTTATCAAGATCCTCTTGCAATTTTCCACAATCCTCATGGGTTTTAACAACTTTAAATAGTTTTGTGTCATCTGCAAATCTGATAACCTCGTTATTCCACTTTCCAGGTCATTTATGAATATGTCAAAAAGCAGCAGACCCAGCACAGATCCCTGGGGTACACCACTATTCACCTTTCTCCATTGGGAAAATTGGCCATTTAGCCCTACCCTCTGCTTTCTATCTTTTAACCAGTTTCTGATCCACAATAGTACACTGCCTCCTATTTCATGACTCTTCAGTTTTGTCAAAAGTCTGATGAGGGACCTTGTCAAAGACTTTCTGAAAGTCCAAATACACTATATCAACCGACTCACCTTTGTCTACCTGTTTATTCACACCTTCAAAAAAACATAACGAATTAGTAAGACAAGATCTTCCTTGTCTAAAGCCATGTTGGCTGTCTCCCATTAGTCCATGACTATATACATGCTGAGTAATTTTATTCTTTATGATGGTTTCTATATATTCTATATATTTTAACTCTCCCATCTTGTTTTAGATTTCTAGCATTTGCATACAAGCATTTTAGAGACTGTATTTTATTCATATTAATTTGGCTATTGGTAGACATGGGTAATTTGGGATCTTTAAACTGTTTGCTCCATACTTGAGGGCATTTGGGCTACTTTACTCTTTTTTGGAACCTCTCTGCTTTTGGTAGTATCCTTCAAGGATACATTCTTCCGAACCATCCGCTCTTGGGCGACTGTCAGCTTTCCCCTATTATCTAGAGTAAAAGCTGCTCGCTCTCTCCTTTTTAAAGGTTAATGCCAGCAGCCTGGTTCCATCCCGGTTAAGGTGAAATCCATCCCTTCGGAAGAGCCCCTCCTTTCCCCAGAATGTTCCCCAGTTCCTATCAAATCCAAAACCCTCATCCTTGCACCATCGTCTCATCCATGCTTTGAGACTCCGGAGCCATGCCTGCCTTTTGGGTCCTGCGCGTGGAATGGGAAGCATTTCGGAGAACGCTACCCTGGAAGTTCTGGATCTCAACTTCCTAGCTAAAAGCCTAAATTTAGCCTCCAGAACCTCTCTACCACATTTTCCTATGTCATTGGTACTGACATGTACCGAGACAGCAAACTCCTCCCTAGCATTATCTAAGATCTTATCTAGCTGACACGTTAGGTCCGCTACCTTCGCACCAGGCAGGCATGTTACCAGGCGATCCTCACGTTCACCAGCCACCCAGCTATATACATGCCTAATGATGGAATCACCAACTATAATGGCTGCCCTAACCCTTCCTCTCATAGGCACATGGCCCTGGAGAAATGTTCTCGGTGTGAGAGGGTTTTACATCACCTGGAGGACAGTTCCTAGTTACAGAATCACTTCCTGCCACACCAGGATGATGCTCTCCTGTCACGTGACCTCTCTCCTCCATGGCAACAGGGATGCTGCTAGACTTGAGGTGGGACTTCAGGACTATATCACTGTAGGTCTCGTCTATATACCTCTGTCTTTCTTATATCTTCCAAGTTTGCTACTCTAGACTCTAGAGAATGGACTCGTTCCTTGAGAGCAAAGAGCTCCTTGCATCTAGTGCACACGTAAGACCTCTCACCAACTGAGAGAAAATCATACATGAGATACTCAATGCAAAAAACTGGAAAGCCCCCATCTCGCTGCTGGACTGCTATCTGAATCTTAGTTTCAAGCTTGTGTTTAACTCTTTACTTACTAAGGGTTGCTGTAGATACTTATACTAATAAAAGTGTACCTAATACGTTTAATATATCTTGCTCACCTGAAACTTAATCTCAGGTTCTTAATGTATGACTGATTTGGATAAGAGCTGCACCTGAGAGCAGCTCCTTTCCTTTAAGATGTGTAAGTACCTATAAAGCTACGATTATCCTAGGGGTGGGTTGGTGTTTGGGAGGGAGGGAAATAAGACTTGTTAAAAGAGGGCTGCTGCACAGTACCCTGTCCTGTGCTTCTGAGGTAAGCTGTGATCAACATCCTTGGTGATTAACAGTCCTTGCTTGGATAGAAGGAGTCTTTCAAAATGGCCTTTTGACCTGCCACTGGCTTTAACACCTATTTAAAAAGTTTCACAGGTAGACGGCCTCTTTGTAAACGTCTCTAGAAGACTATTTATTGCTCAAAGAATACTGACCCTATTTATTCTGATTTGATTTAAATTAAAGCTCTTTGCTGCTGCTAGGCTCTGACTTAGTATGAAATTTTAAATACAAGCTCTCTGATGGGTTCTAATTTTAACCAGAAAGCTCTTTTCTGTGTTTCAAATTTAAACAAACTACTGCTACTAGGCCCCGACTGATTTCATACACTGGGTTCACAGATTAATCAGCTAGCTTTAAACCAAAGAATTCCCTTCAGAAAAATTCCCGGAAGTATATAATCACTATTGCAGCGCTCTCTCCAGAAATAGCAGTGCCCTCTTGTAAACCCCGTAAGTGGTGGAATGGCCAGGGATGCCACCGGGGATCCCGGGGCTGCCTTACGGAAAATGTCATCAGACTTCTGATTATGACTTAGCAGGGCCTTGGCAGACATTTTCTTACAGAGAGAGCAGAGCTCTAGATTATGGTCGGCCCCCAGACACCGTAGAGAGCAGTCATGGGTGTCCATGAGCAACATTCTTAAAGCATCTGCCACATTTTCTGAAGCTGGTGGCCATTGGAGCAAAAAGGGCTCCTGCAAGGTCGAAATCCTTCGAGGCTAGCGGTTGTGAATAAAGAGCACAAAAAGGGCCCAAAGAGAAAAATACCAAAAAGGCTGGGAAAAAAGGGGTCCCCTCGCCCAGGGGAACAAGGGTGAAGGGGAGGGCAGGTACTGCTGGAAATAAAGAGAAGTTCAGAGGCCAAAAACGAAAACACTTTTTCCTGAGGGACAGGAATGTGTGTACGAAGGAAAAAGGGAGACTGAGCAAGATGGCTGCCTGGGTCACCTGGGAGCTATCAGAATAAGCAAGGCCCTGTTGCGAAGAGTCCTGAACAAGGTCTTGGTGATCAGTGGCAGCGGAGGGAAGGTGTACATGAGGACTTCTGACCACAAGATGAGAAACGCATCCGCTGCCACCCTGGAGGGGTAGGTCTGCCGAAAACAGAAGCGGGGTAACTGAAAGTTGTCCAGACTGGCAAACAAGTCCATCACGGGTCCTCCCCCCAGAGCCGGAAAAGTTTACTAGCTATCTCGGAGTCCAGCTGCCACTTGCGTGGCTGGAGAACCCTGCTGAATGTCAGTCAGCAGGATGTCCTGGCCTGGCACATACACTGCCCTCAGAAGGATAACCTGTTGGATTGCGCACGAACAGAGACCCAGGGCTACCTGGCAAAGGAGACGGGACACCGTGCCTCCTTGTTTGTTTACATAGAACATTGCCAGCTGGTTGTCCGTCTGGACTAGGACTGGCTGGTGGCACAGGTGGTGACAGAAAACTGAGCGAGGTGTATCATTCAGAACTCCAGGAGGTTGATCTGTTGGGCGCTCTCGACTGGTGACTAGGTGCACTAGATGCAGAGGATCCCGCAGTGGACTCCCCAGATGAGCAGGAAGGTGTCCGTTTGAGGACTCTCGAGTGGCTGGGAGACTGGAAGGGCATGCCCGCTTCTAGATGTTAGGGCGACTGCCACCAGACCAGGGAATCCACCAGCTAGCTGGTTACCGCAACCCTGTCCCAGAGGTGGTCTGTGGCCTGAGACCATTGGTCCTGGAGACACCACGGCACTGCCCTCATATTGAGGCAAGCGTGGACTGTGGAAGCCTTGTGCCCGAGGAGAGAGAGAAGGTGCTGGGCAGGCACAGAGACACAGTGTTGTATGTCTCTAGCCAGAGGTCTGAGACCATCTGCCCAGTCCTTGGGCAGGAAGGCCTTGGCCTGGAGGGTGTCAAGCTTTGCCCTCATGAACTCCAGGCATTATACTGGGAGGTAAGACTTAGGGAAATTTATGACGAAGCTCAAGTGTTGCAGACCTGGATGGTGCATGCAGTGGCCTGCTACACCTCAGGCTTTGCCATCCCTTATGAGCCAGTCGTCCAGGTAGGAAAACACGAAAACCACTTGGAGCCTGGGTAAGGAAGCCAGGACCACCAGGCATTTCATGAAGACCCTAAGGGCAGAGGCTAGGTTGAAGGGAAGCACCCGGTATTGAAAGTTTGTCTCCTACCACAAATTATACGTACTGCCTGTGGTTGGGGTGGATAAGGATGTGGGTATAAGCATCGTTGAGGTCTAAGGAGCATAGCCAGTTTCCCTGCTGGAGGTATGGCAGCAATGTTTCAAGGGAGAGCATCTTGAACTTCTCCCTCACCAAGCCTAGTGGCGTGCACAGATGATCACCGTGGCAACCTGGGCCGCAGACATGGACCTCATAGGCTGCTCTAGACAAATTTGGAGCACTTACGGATGGCCTTGAACAGGCTCCTGAACTACTGCAAAGGTTTCTCAGAGAGACCAGCCGAGAACCCGGTGAGTTCCTTCGCCAAGTCTCTCAAGTACATGCCCATGTACAGCTGGTAGGCCTGGACCCAGCAGATGAGCAGAGCCCTGGCAGCACTTCCTGCCAAGAGCATCCAAGGTGCGGGCCTCCCTGCCAGGGGGCACTGAGGAGTGCGTCTTCTGGTTTTTCAATCGACACATGGCCGACTCCACCACCATGGAATCATGCAGCAGCTGTGACTTCTGGAAGCCTGGGCTACGGCAGACCTGATACATCGAGTAGAGGCATTTGCTCACCACCAGCACTGAGGCCAGTGTCTCCCACATGCAGAGCATGAGCTGTTCCAGGATGGGAGGAAAGGGCACCGTGAGTGATTCCCGAGGAGGGGCCTCGTACTGGAGGATCTCCAGCTTGTCCACCCAAGGATCCTCTGACTCTGTCGGGAACGCCAGGGCCTTGGACATGTCCTTGATGAAGTCCAAGAAGCCCATGTCCTCCAGTGGGGACCGCCTCAGAGGTTCTGAGGCTGGGGAATTGGAAGGGACGTCACAGTGGGGACGGGTATCAGGAGACACCTCATCCTCCGTCTCCCATTCAGAGTACTCTGCGTATGACTTGTAGGCAGGCTGCTCTGTGGGCTTCGAGGCCCTGCGGTCCAAGCCAGGTAGACTGGCTGGGGATGACCAAGCTCCCGAACAGCGGCAGCCAAGAGAGCAAATAGAATGCTAGGTATCATAAGGAAAGGAATGGAAAATAAAACAAAAGATATTATAATGCCTCTATATCGTTCCATGGTGAGACCGCACCTTGAATATTGTGTGCAATTCTGGTCGCCGTATCTTAAAAAGGATATAGAGTTATTAGAAAAGGTTCAGAGAAGAGCCACCAAAATGGTAAAGGGGATGGAAGGATAATCCTATGAAGAAAGGCTAAAAAGGTTAGGGCTCTTTAACCTGGAAAAGAGACGGCTGAGGGGAGATATGATAGAAGTCTATAAATTAATGAACGGAGTGGGACAGGTAAACGTAGATCGATTGTTTACGTTATCAGAATATAGAAAGACTAGGGGGCATGCAATGAAGCTACAGGGTAAACTATTTAAGACTAATAAAAGAAAATATTTTTTCACTCAACGTGTAATCAAACTCTGGAATTTGTTATCGGAGGATGTAGTAAAGGCTGTTAGTGTAGCTGGGTTTAAAAAAAGTTTGGACAAATTCCTGGAGGAAAGGTCCATAAACCATTATTAAGAAGGGACCCAGGATATCAATGCTTGACCCAGTACAAGCATTGCGGAACCTGTGTCTTTTGGGGAAACTGCTAGGTACGTATGACCTAGATTGGCCACTGTTGGAAACAGGATACTGGGCTTGATGGACCTTGGTCTGATCCAGTATGGCATGTCTTATGTTCTTAACAGGATGCCAAGCATGACCTCTGCTGAGGATTGACTCGAAGTCGCAAGACCTTGAGGATCAGCTCGGCCTCCAAGGACATCTTGGACATTGAATACCCGGTGGTTGGGGTGAATGAGCTGGACGTGCAGGACAACAGCACCCGCTGCTGACCAATGAAGGCAGACAAACTGCACTCCAGGGCCGCCATTCTGGACGCGAGGCCAGAAGGTTCCACAGCCTTTGGCACGGGCCCTGAGGAATTCGGGCCCAACGCCGTCTCCCTCGAAGGGGAATCCTCAACAAGGATAGTGTCTGGAGACTGAGGTTGGTCTGCAACTTGATCCTTTTGGGGGACCTTGGCAGGTCTCTTTTTCAACATCTCAGACGAGCGCCTTGGACTGCAGGATAAGGCCCAAGAGGTTCCCAGCTGGTCAGAACCATCCAAGGATGCCGCCTTCAAGGGTTTCTTTGTGTGTTCCCTCAAGGGGGACCCCCTCTCCGAGGACCCATGATGACAGGTTCAGAAAGCTCCTCCCGAGATGTCGCGGCTTCAGATGAGGCCTTGGCCATCAGAGGCATCGGGGATTCAGGGAAAAACTTATGCTTCTGCTGGAGGCTCTTCAGGGCCTTGCTGGACATCTGTTTGCAGAGACTGCACGCCGCCAGGTCATGGTCCGGCCCAAGGCAACAGAGGCAGCAGTCATGTGTGTCGGTTAAGGACATTATCTTAGAGTACCAATCACACTTTTTAAAGCCACTGATTGCCATGGGGGGGGGGGGGGGAAAAGTACTCCTGGGAGGTCAAAGACTCTCTGGGCTGCCAGTGGGGGGAAAAGGGCATGAAGGCGCCAGAAAAATAAAAACGACGAAGACTATAAAAATAAACTAACTTGACGCCAAGGCACCAAGGACAGTAGTGGGAAGAGTACCGGTGCAAGACTGGAATTGAGTTTGAAACTCAGGTACAAAAAAAAAAAAAATCAACTTTTTCCGGGGCAATGTCCGACAACATCTGAAGGACTCCGTGGAAAAAAGGAGACTGAGCAAGATGGCAACCTTGGGCGGGAAGGGGACCACGCATGCGTGGTGGCATCTCCCAAAGGATTTCTTTGGAAGCTGGGGCATGCTTCTGTGAGGGCTCCGCTGATGCCGATGTCACCCATATGTGAGGACAGACTTCCTGCTTGTTCCTGGAGAAAATTTCTATCCGGAGTTTCTACGGTGTGTTTTTTATTTATTGATTGGTATAAACTCATATCACTGATAAACTTGTCATTCAAAAGGGTGCACAATATAAAACAAAATCAATACAATCAAACAAACATAAAAAGAAAAATGGCAGAACCCCCCCCCCATCTCCACCACAATCACTCTCAAACTCTCCCCTCAACCTCCCAAAAAAGAGCCACATCTTTAATGCTTTGTGAAACACTGATGTAAGACCATGAAGTTCACTAGACAGTGCATTCCACTCTTCACTAGCAATAACCTGAAAGGTCCTATCCCGGTGCAACACCCTCCGCACCACATCAGGTCCTACAGCCAACAAACGAGCCTGTGAACACCACAGTGGACAAGTGGGGGTATACCAGATAAGGGGGTTCCACAAATACCCTGGACGAGCGTCTTGAAGGATGCAAAACAATCACTATAATCTTAAACTCCACTAACGCACTGGCAGACAAAGCAATTGATAAAGTAAAGGCCTAGCACTTACCCTGAGCCCTACCCCATAAATGAGGCGAGCCACTGCATTCTGCGCAACCTGAAAACGAGTGACTTCCTGAGGTAAGCCCACATAAAGAGCATCACAATAATCCAACACTATGCACTAGAGTATGCCCCACCAAGCGCAATGCTGCCGCATCCAGATATGGACCCAACTGGCACATCAGCCACAATTTCATCCATGAAGAAATGTCAAACACCCGAAAAATAGTATTCAAATATAGAACCATGCAAAATAGATGGAATACTACAAGTTCCCTCCACCATCCACTATCGTTGTTTGTCGGGCATAAACCAAACGAGAGACAGAACCACTCTGTCACTCACATAGTACATGCCCCTTTTATTGATTAAGCAGAGATCATTTTATACGTGGTTTAAAAACCAACAAGAGCAGCAAATCACACTTATCTTATCCACCGCACGACGTGCACGTTTCGGGGCTGCCGCCTCTATCAAGTGCCTCCAAGGAAAATGCAGTGTGTGTGCCCACCTATACGTAACCGATGAAAAACGCCAATTTGATGGCCGGTAAAGTGGAGGATAATTTCTCAGGATTGGCTGACGTAAACCACGCTTAGTTGCTCAGAACCAATGACCAGAAGGGAAACTCAACCAAAACGAGGATCCCTGCAGTGAAAGGTGGAACAACAAAATGTCAAAGTCCCAACCAGTCAATGTCCCGATTAAGGCCACCCGGAGCGACTGTGTGTAAGTTAAAGATCCAACGTTGTTCCATTCTACGTAATCTTGCAGTATGATCCCCTCCCCGGGGGTCCAGGGGAACGTGATCTATCACAGTCCATTTCAACTCATCAAAAGAGTGATGCAAATCCAAGCAATGTTTCACCATTGAGGCTGTCAAAACCTCCTGACAGAAGCGTGAGGCATGCTCCCTCAAACGGATCTTGACCAACCGGGTGGTGCTCCCGATATATCGCAAGGGGCAAGGGCATTCCAAAAAATAAACCACAAACTGAGATGTACAGGAAGTCTGCCACAGGCAAAAAAATCGTCGGTGAGATGATAAGTCAGACCAGGAAGATCCAGAAATAGTAGTGGAACAATATGCACAATTATTGCATGCTGAATGAAATCCCGATCTGGTCCCCGGACAAACTGGTCTATCTGCCAACGTTGCGGATTTTATCAGCCGATCCCGTAGGTTACGTCCGAGAGAACGTAATCTGTAAGGGCTTGTTGAAGCAAGGGTTTAAGGAAAGAATTGACCAATGTTTCTTAAGAATACGAGTCACTTCCCGTGAATGACACTTATACGGTAATATACCAGTCAGCATATCAGCAGAAGCTTCGGTGAAATCACCGGGTTTTCTAACTGCTGGTAATGCAGATAGATCTGCATCCAAAAACCATTCCCTATGGGAGTATAAAGCCCTACGTTAAGCACGGGAGACTACTGATTTAGGATAACCTCTGTCCATAAGACGATTCCACAAATCCACCGCATGAAATTTAAACTGAGCAATAGATGTACATAGACGTCGAATCCTTAAAAATTGACCATATGGTAAACCATTCCGAAGAGGTTCCGGATGGAAAGTGTATTTCAATAAACAGTTTCGCTGAACCGGTTTTCTGTATAAAGTTGTCGACAACGAAGTACCCTCCCGGTAAACCACCATATCCAGAAAGTCCAGGCGTTCCAAGGCAATATGAGCAGTAAATTGGATACGAGGTTTTAGAGTCCCAAGTCAAGTGATAAACTCGTTCAAGGAGGCGGCATCAGATGTCCAAACAAAGAAGATGTCATCCAGAAAATGTTTCCATATGGCCACGTTATCAAAATACTGAGAGGGATAGATGTAACGTTCCTCAATATCCGCCATGTACAACGTAGCAACCGAGGGCACCACTGTGGCCCCCATTGCTATCCCATGAATTTGTTGAAAAAACTCCCCCTCAAATAGGAAGTAACTACGAGTGAGTACCAAAGATGCCAATTCAAACAAAAAAGCCTTGGGGACACGCTCTGGAATATACTGAAATTTTGACTGGAGAAGAGTCAAGGATTCCTCCTGATCCACATTTGTGTACAAGGAGACGACATTCAAAGTTACAATGTAAACCTCAGAAGGCGGTAGAACCAATTGTCGAAGACAAAAAATGTGTGGAATCCCGGATAAATGATCTAACCTGAGTGGCCTCCTTCTGTAGAAACACACCACAAAATTTTGACAATGGTTCCAAAATCGATCCCCTACACAAAACTATGGGACGGCCCGGCAGGTCGACCATAGATTTATGAATTTTTGGTACAAAATAAGTTACCGGTATTTTAGGATAAGGGGTGATAAGAAAGCGTAGTTACTCACCTGTAACAGGTGTTCTCCAGGAGCAGCAGGAATCAGTCCTCACTTATGGGTGACGTCGGCGCCGACGGAGCCCTCGCGGAGCAATTTTCCCCAGCTTTCAAAGAAAGCCTTTGGGAATTGCAGCGCGCATGCGCGGTCGTCTTCCCGCCCGAGGGTGCCATCTTAGCCAGTCAGATGACATAGCTAAAAAAGACAGCATAAAAATTTGCAAAAAGAACATAAGCAGACGATTGCAACTCCAAGGGGAGGAGGGAGGGTAGTGAGGACTGATTCCTGCTGCTCCTGGAGAACACCTGTTACAGGTGAGTAACTACGCTTTCTCCAGGACCAAGCAGGAAGTCAGTCCTCACTTATGGGACTCCCAAGCTCAAGGCTACCGGAGACCCTAAGCACAAAAATGAGCTCCCTCTAGCTCAGCAGCACAGAAGGAAAGAATCTTCGCTGAATTAACACCCACCGGTAGCCCACATCCGGGATGGAGGGTAGGAGTTGCTCAGACCTCAAAGAGATTACGGAGGACTGCCTGTCCGAAAGCACTGTCCCTGCGGGACTCCCTCTCGAGACAGTAATGGACCGCAAAAGTCTGGCTCGAAGACCAAGTAGCGGCCCGGCAGATGTCTGCCAGCGGAACAGAGCGGAGGTAAGCCACTGACGTAGCCTTTGCCCGAACGCAATGAGCCGTGACTCGACTTTCTAAGGAGAGTCCGGCTGCCCCATAAGCCCAAGAGATACAGTCCGCAACCCAGATGGACAGAGTACGCTTGGAGACCGGGAGCCCCAATTTATTGGGGTCAAAAGACACAAAAAGCTGAGCAGCTTTACGGTGCTCCCGCGTACGGTCAAGGTAGAAGTTCAAAGCCCTTCTACAGTCCAGGGTATGGAGGACCGTTTCAGCTCGGCTGGAGTGTGGTCTGGGAAAGAAGGTTGGAAGTACCACCTCCTGATTGATGTGAAAAGGGGAGACCACTTTTGGAAGAAATTTTGGGTGAGTCCGCAGGACTACCCTATTTTTGTAGAACCGAGTGTAAGGGGGATCAGACACGAGGGCCTGCAATTCACTTACGCGTCTAGCGGAAGTGAGGGCTATCAAGAACAGTGTTTTCCAAGACAGAAAACGGAGAGAACAGGTAGCCATAGGTTCAAAAGGCGGACAGGTGATCCGCTGCAAAACCACATTCAGGTCCCAGTCAGGTGCTGGCGGGCGCAGAGGTGGTTTAAGTAGAAGGAGACCTCGGAGAAACCTCGCTACGAGAGGGTCGCTGGAGAGAGGTCTACCGTCCACCGGCACATGATGTGCCGAAAGAGCACTGAGGTGAACTTTGACGGAGTTGGACTTAAGTCCTAGATTAGAGAGGTGTAGCAAGTACTGCAAGATCACCGACACCGGGCAGGAGAAGGGATCCTGAGACTGTTGGGTACACCAGACGGCAAAGCGACGCCATTTAAGGGCGTAGCATTTGCGGGTAGAAGGCCGTCGCGAAGCCTCCTCCACCTCTGCTGGCAGGAGAAGGGGAGCAAGGACTACCCTCTCAGCAGCCAGGCCATGAGGTTGAGAGACCTGAGGTTGGGGTGTAGTAGAGACCCCTGATCCTGAGTGAGGAGATCCGGTTGTACCCCCAGAGGGAATGGATCCTCCACCGCTAATTGCAGTAGGAGCGGAAACCACGGCTGTCTGGGCCAGCGAGGGGCCACCAGGATCATGAAGGCTTTGTCTCGGAGAACCTTGAAAAGAGTCCGAGAGACTAGCGGGATGGGAGGGAAAGCGTACAGAAGGGCTCCCCGACCATGAAATTAGAAAAGCGTCCGCCGCAACCCGAAGGGGGTGTGGCTGACGAGAGCAGAAGCGAGGAAGCTGCCGGTTGTGAGGACTGGCAAAGAGATCCACCGTGGGGAGGCCCCACTTTAGGAAGAGCTTCTGAACTACCAAGGGATCCAGACGCCACTCGTGCGGCTGGAGGATCCTGCTGAGTTTGTCCGCCAGGCAATTCTCTTGGCCCGGGAGATAAACTGCCTTGAGGAGAATGCCGTGACTGACGGCCCAAGAGCAGAGCTTCTGTGCCTCCCGGCAGAGGAGGAAGGAGCCCGTGCCCCCCTGCTTGTTCACGTAGAACATGGCAACTTGATTGTCCGTCTGGACAAGGACGGACTGGTGGGAAGTCAGGTGGGAGAAGGCCTTGAGAGCTAGGCGGATCGCCCTGAGCTCCAGGAAGTTGATCTGCTGAGCAGACTCCCACGTGGTCCAGAGGCCCTGAGTACGTGCCTCTTGGCAATGTGCTCCCCAGCCCAGGAGGGAAGCATCGGTGGTCAGCACCCGGGTCGGCTGAGGTGACTGGAAAGGCATTCCGAATATCAGGTTCGGCTGCCGGAGCCACCACCGGAGAGACGAGATCAGCGGCTCGGAGACGCGCACTAGGTCTGCTAGGCCGCCTGTGGCTTGTCGCCACTGCTGGCGGAGACACCATTGAGCAGACCGCATATTCAGGCGGGCATTGGGGGTCACATGGACGGTGGAAGCCATATGGCCGAGTAGTCTCAGGAAGCGCCTGGCGGAGACCAGGGGCTGGCTGCGAAAGCGGTCGGCTAGGTCCATGAGCCGTTGAGCCCTGTCGAGCGGTAGGTATGCTCGCGCCTGAGGAGTGTGCAGCCTTGCGCCGATGAACTCGAGATCCTGTGAGGGGAGCAAAGTGGACTTTGCGAAGTTTATAACAAAGCCCAAGTGCTGCAGAAGAGTCACCGTGCGGCGCGTGGCGTTGGTGACCTCCCGAGCGGACGCTGCTCTGATGAGCCAGTCGTCGAGGTACGGAAAGACAGAGGCCGTGAAGCCGGAGATGGGCCGCCACGACCGCGAGACATTTTGTGAAGACTCGCGGTGCGGAGGACAGGCCAAAGGGCAGTACTCTGTACTGGTAATGATTTCCTGCCACCACAAACCTTAGGTATTGGCGGTGGCTTGGGTGGATGAGGATGTGCGTGTAGGCATCCTTTAGATCCAAGGAGCATAGCCAATCTCCCTGCTGGAGGTAGGGCAGAAGGATTCCAAGGGTAAGCATTTTGAACTTCTCCCGCACAAGGAACTTGTTGAGGTTGCGCAAGTCCAGGATGGGTCTGAGGCCCCCTGTTCTCTTTGGTATCAGAAAATACCTGGAATAAAAGCCTTGACCTCTCAGGTGGTGTGGCACCGGTTCCACCGCCTGTTCCTGCAGAAGACCTGCTAACTCCTGAAGGAGTAATTCCCTGTGCAGAGGGGGTCGCGGAGGTTCTCCCGGAAAATAGGAGGGAGGGACCTGGTGGAAGTGGAGAAGATAGCCTTCTCGCACGACTTGAAGCACCCAGGCATCTGCGGTGATGCTGGACCACCTGTGGGCGAAGTGAACCAGCCGGCCTCCGGTGCTGGGAGGAACCAGCAGGGGGGGAGAGGCTATGCTTTGTGAGTCAAAAACCCCCACCCTGCTGAGCAGGGGCTGGTGGTGCAGGCTTGGGGGCTTGCTGCCTACGGGACCCGTTACCCCGTCCCTTGGCCTGCTGGCCCTGTTGGGGAGCTGCAGGGGCCTGATAATGGGGGTATTGTTTGTAGGCAGCCGCCTTCCTCGGGTAAAAGGACTTTTTCCCCGAGCCCTTCTTTTTCTGGGAAGGGGCGGAGGTCTTCCTAGAAAGCCTGGTCCTGGTGAGAGTCTCAGTCTCAATTTGTGCAGCCTTTTCCGCCATGGGCTTGCCAAAGAGGTTTTCGCCTCGGCAGGGGACATCGACCAACTTGTCCTGCACCCAGGGCTCAAGGTCTGACGACTGAAGCCAAGCCTGTCGGCGGGCACCGATGCCGGCTGCGGCCACTCGAGCCGACGCTTCAAAGCCATCATAGGCTGCCCGGGACATGAACTTTGAGCATTCCCGAATGCCAGTGGACAAGGCCAGGAACCTCCGCAAGGGTTCCTCGGACAAACCAGCGGAGAATCCGGCTAGCTCTTTAGCCAGATCCCGGAGATACATGCCCATGTATAGCTGGTAAGTCTGGACACGACATGCGAGCATAGAGCCCTGGAAACACTTCTTACCAAGGCCATCCAGGTTACGGGCCTTCCTGCCAGGGGGCACCGAGGAGTGCATCTTCTGGCTCTTAAGACGATGCATGGCCGATTCCACTACCATGGAATGGTGTGGTAGCTGTGCCTTTTGGAAGCCAGGGCTCTTGCGGACCCGATAGATAGAATCGACCCGCTTGCTCAGGACCGGCGAGGAGGCCGGACTCTCCCACATGCGGAAGAGTAGTCGTTCCAGCATAGGAGGAACCGGTACAGTAAAGTGTTCCCTCGCGGGAGAGTCATACTGGAGGGCGTCGAGCTCTTCGGCTCGAGGCTCCTCCTCGGGATCCGCAGGGAAGGCCAAAGCCTTGGCCATATCCCTAACGAAGTCCGAGAACCGGGCATCCTCCGGGGGGGACTGCTTCCGAGGCTCGGACTCCGGTGAGTCCGAGGGGACACACCGAGTCCGGAAAGAAATCAGGCGACTCTTCCTCTTCAGACTCCCAGACCGACTCCGACAAGGACTCGGTGGGGTCGGCCCGGGCAGGGCGCGGCGCCTGCCGCCCCGACGCCGAGGGAGTCGGCGTCCTCGGTCCCGAACGGGAGGCCGAGGGTGACCTCGACCGAGGATCGACTCGAGTTCTCATCGACTCGAGGATCGGCTCAGTCTCCGGGGTTGACTTGGACGTCGACGTCCCGGCGGTCGGGGCAGCGAGGCCAGCGAGCAGTGCCCGCTGCTGGTCCATGAAGGCAGACAGTCTGCTCTCCAAGGCCGTCAACCTGAGTCCGAGCTCAGGTGACCCAGCAGCCCCCGACTCGGGCCCCGACGGCGTCGGGCCAGACGTCGGCTGTCGCGGAGGCGAGTCCAGAAGGACCACAGGACTTACCCGAGCAGGCATCTCCGACTCCAGGCGAGGTCGCTTCGGGAGGTGTTCCTTCTCCAAGGACCCGGGGCGGCTATAGGGGCTATGCGACCTGGCCCTCGCGGAACCAGGAGCGTCCACCGACGCCGCCCTCGCGGGTTTCACCGTCCGACGATGGTCCCCGGAGGGAGAACCCCGGTCAGAGGAACTCCGGCGACGGTCCGAGCTGGAGCCTTTTGACGCGGAGGCCTCCGACGAGGTCCGGGTACGGCTGGGGTCAGCGAAGATTCGATCACGCTGATGCCGCCGACTTCTCAACGCTTTTGAGGACATTTTGCCGCAGGGCCCACAGATCAGTTCCTCATGATCCGGGCCCAGGCAGCGGAGGCAAAAGTCGTGTGTGTCAGTTAGTGACATATTTCGGTCACACTGACCACACCGCTTAAAGCCACTGGCAGCCATCGGGGGAAAAAGGGCCCCTGCGAGGTCAAAGGACCGGGCTGCCAGGGAAAAATCGAAAACGAAAGCTGACAAAGTCAGAAAAACCGAAAAAAAGTAAGAGGACTCGTGACCGGCGTCGCGAGTCCGGGCGGGAAAAAGATCGGCGTCGAACCGAAGGAAATAAGAATAAAATAATGAAGAAACTCGACTTTTTCGCGGGGACAAGACGGGGACGTCTGTAGGGCTCCGCGGAAAAAAGAAGACTGGCTAAGATGGCACCCTCGGGCGGGAAGACGACCGCGCATGCGCGCTGCAATTCCCAAAGGCTTTCTTTGAAAGCTGGGGAAAATTGCTCCGCGAGGGCTCCGTCGGCGCCGACGTCACCCATAAGTGAGGACTGACTTCCTGCTTGGTCCTGGAGAAACCGGAGTTCCCTCAAGGTAATCCACCCTTTAGAGAATGCCAACATGAGAGTGCCCCGAATTTCTTCTTTTAGAACGTCGGATCCCGATCAAGTTTATAATAAACCAGCTCATCCAACACATGGGCTCTCAATTTGGAAAGATATACTTCCGTATCCCATAGCACAATAGCCCCCCCTTTATCTGCACTCTGAATTGTGATAGAACTATCAGAAGATAAGGTGTTTAAACTCTTCTGATCAACACGTGTGGTATTGCGACCCCATTTCCCAAACTTTCTCTCACTGATCTCCAAATCTCGCAACACCAAAGATTGATATGTGGCTATAGTTGGATCAGGTGCACCGGGGGGCATCCACATGGAAACTGGTGCCACCACCGATGGAAGAAATGAATCACGCTGTTCACATCGCTCATGCGCAAAAAATCGCAGGACATGTAGCTTTCTAAAAAATCTTTGTAATGCCTCACGCATAGTGAAGGAGTCTCAGTCCACCATCGGAATAAAAGACAAACCCAAATTTAAAGCCTGTTCCAGGGATGGATCAAGGGGTCGGTCAGTCAAATTTACCACTAGAGATCGTGAAACTGTTTGGCTCTCTGTCGGGTAAACGGGGGATCCACCTCCAACGATAGTGGATGGTGGAGGGAACTCATAGTATTCCATCTATTGTGCACAATTTCATCCATGCCAACTAACCCCCCCCCCCCAAACTTTGTTCCCCCACCCCATCTGTTCCAGAATTAGCCACAAGGGCTTAAGCTCTTCTGTCCATGGGATCTAGGTGCCCGCAATGGCAGGTAAGAAGTGCATATCCACCTGTTCCACATATCCACCTGTTCCACCAGTTCCATTTGTAAGCATAGTTTTATCTGCATTCAACACAAACCTCCCAAGCCGTGACACGATCAAGATAATCATTCAAATATCCCACAGCAATCCCAAGGTCAGCCCTGAGGGACACCAAAGTCTGTAAATCGTCTGCACAGATGTAGAATTGTAACCTATAAGACACAGCAAGTAGCAGAGGGGGCCACAAATAAATATTAATGACAGGGGGGGGGAGCCTTGAAGCACCCCACCCCCCAGTATGAAGAGAAGATCTACCCTCAGCAGCCTGGACCCAAAAAAGTCTACCGTCCAGCAATACTAATGTCTTCCCAGTCATTCCAAATGCCACACAATGCTCCAACAAATCCTGTTCAGCTAAGTCGAAGGCTGCTAATAAATCTAAAGATATCAGCAGCACAGATTTCCCTTCATCCAGCCAAACATGGGTTTGATCCAGGCGGGCCAACAGAAGCATCTCCACACCACTGTCCACCCAAAACCCTCCCTGCCCGACATCCATGAATGAGTGATCCTCCAAATAGCCACCCAACTGTGCAACCAATTCCTTTTGACAGATTGTCAATAATGGCAAATTCGAAAAAGGCCGGAAGTTGTCACAATCTGTCAGATCCCCCTTCTTGAGCACCGGGGTCACTACAGCATCCTTAAAGCACTGCAGCACCGAGCCCTGCACAAAAGACATTGCGTTCACAAAGCCAGTCCACCATTGGCGGGGAAGCTTTGACCAGCCCAATCAGGGCAGGGTCAAATCCAGAATAGATATCCTGCACTTCCGTAAGCAGCATCTCCATGAACTTCCTTGAAATCAGATGGAAAGCTTCAAGAATTCTGGGCCTAAGGCCAGAGATTGCAGAATCACCGGTTGCTGTATGGGCCCCAAACACTTCAACCCCTCCACCTTCATCACAAAAGAAAATAAACTGCTAATACTTCCCCAACCACCTCTGCATGCACTCTTCCAACATCCCCCCCCCCCCCAGTCTACTAACCCTGACACTTTCAAAGATCGCCTTTGACTGATTCTCCACTTGCGCAATGCAGAGGGGAGCACTGCTTCTTAGCAGTGATCACATGTCCCCTATATTGATTTGCTGCCCTGAGTCAAACCACATAATGATCACATCTAGACACCAACGCTGCTCCAACTGCTGTAAGGCCCTCCTGCCTGGAGTTCTGGTGAGAACCAACAGTTCTGACTGCCTCCCCGAACAAGGACCTTCTGTGTTGGTACCACTGTGGCCAAGGCCCCAGAAACAGCCTGTTGCCACTCTTCTACCAATGTCTCCACCGACTCATACTGCTCTATTCGCCAGCCTTCCACTGACTGAACTTCCCACACCTACCCACCCTCTAACCTCCCACCAAACCTGCTCCCAATGTCTTCCCATCATGCCATAGCAGACCAGACAATGAAAACATACCATGGCATGATCCATCCATGGTAATGAGCGGGTTCCCCACAGCTCCAGGCTATCCCTGGCCAAGAAATATGCACACCCAAAAACCAGATCCGTGCCCACCAACATGAATTCCCCCCCTCCACCAACTACGTGAGCCTTCCTAAGGACGATAGAGGCAGCCCATCCAGTCCCACCCACATCCACATGCATATTAAGATCACCCACAACCAACTCCCTATCGCCCAAAGTCTTAATCAAAATCCCCTCAACCAATGCTTCCCACACATCCCAACTGACCCCCGGTGGACAATAAACCAAGAACCCCCCCCTAACAAACCCCGACCCACCTTCAAAAAGCCCCCTCCACTCCCTTTGGCAAACAAACCACCTCCCTGTGGACCCACAATTGATTCTGAACCATACCCAACACCGCCCCCCCCCCAACAGTTCACACCACCTAGTATCCCACAAAACCCAACTCCACTAACCATCTACCACACTGTGTCCCTTCCCAATCCACATATCTGTAAGAAACATGCAATCCACCTTTTCATCCTGTAAGTCCTGCACCAATTGCAGCTTCAGTAATAGAGATCGTATGTTCAACAGGGAACAATTCACCATACTGGTACCCGCTCCGCTGCTCCCCCCCCCCATGCGAAGTTCCCTACCTCCCCTCACACCCTTTCCACCCCCTCCTCTGTCTCCAACCACCCATATACCTCCATTCCCCCCCATACAAGGAATCAAAGTATCTTCCTCCCCTCCATCACAGCTAACCCTACACCACCCATCCATCAACAATCTCGACCAGACAACCCAGTACAGCATTTCTGCCCTCCCTAAGGCTACCAAGGGGCACACTCTGCCCCTTAGGCATACCCTTCAGCGTGACATATGTATCTCCTGTCCCAGATATGCACTTCAGCAGTATCAGTCACCCACAACCCCTCCTGCTCTCACCAGTGGTGCCACTGTGCCTGAAAGCTGCACACTAAACAAGGAGATATCCAAGCACAGCCGGAAAAGCAGTCCGGCTCCTCCAATAAAAGGAATTCTCCAGAAAGGCAGTAATAGGTACAAGTTCAAGGGAGAAACACTAACAGGCAATAGACAGCAAATGTCCAAGAACAGGCAGAAACACATACGCTATCGGCAATCGCAGAAAACAGAAGAAACCCCCAGCAGGGCAGGAACACAAACCCACTGCAATCACTTAAATCTGCATGGCAGCCCAAACTGTAGATGAAACACCTGCAAAACCTTTATCCTATTTGACTAGATGCCCTTTAACATATCTCCACCCCTCCACCTGTGTGATCTACCCTATCATTGTGACATTTTGTAGCCTAGTATCAGTGTCCGAATGGTTATCCTCCTTCAACCAAGACTCTGATATGCCAATTATATCTACCTTTCATTCAGTGCTATACATTCTAACTCTTCAATCTTTTTATTTATTTAGACTTCTAGCATTTGCATACAGGCATTTCAAAGTTTGTTTTTTGTTCATATTAACAGTCTGGCTATCTGATGCAGGGGCAACTTGGAATCTTTCAACTGTGATATTTACTTAAAAGCACCTGGGTTATTTTTATCTTTATTGGAACCTTTATATGGGTTAGCCCAACATCCCTATTTGGCTAGTACCTTTCGAAGATGCATCATTCTGAACGGTGTGCTCTTGGGCGACTGTCTGCTTTCCTCCATTATCTAGTTCAAAAGCTGCTCTCTTCTTTTTTAAAGATTAATGCCAGCAGCCTGGTTCCATCCTGGTTAAAGTGGAGCCTGTACTTTTGGAAAAGCCCCTCTTTGCCCCAGAATGTTGCCTAGTTACTAACAAATCCAAAACCCTCTTCCCTGAACCATCATCTCATCCATGCACAGACTCTGGAGCTCTGCCAGGTTCTTGGGTCCTGCACGGAGCCCTCTTTGCCACTCTCTAGCCTGAACAAGAGTCCTCCTATCAAAAGGAATTACTCAGCTCCTCTCATATGAGCCTCAGACCGCACGGTTTCTGCAAATCTCCACCTGCTGGAGACATATAGAGAAATACTGGCTAGCTGTGGACTGCAAATGACCCTTACAAGGCAATGACAGCAAAGCAATAGTTCTCAGTCTATCTGCTAGCAGGACAGCATAAACCCACATCTCTCGACTGCACTGCAGCAATGAGGAAGGATTTATCTAGCTCCCAAAACGGAGGAGTTCCTTTGTGCATTCTTTCATGTGGACTTTAAAGATTGGATTATTTTTTTATTTCATTTATAGTACGGGCTGTGCGTATGGATGTTTTGTTTGAATATGTTCCTGTCATTATAGGCATGGGATGTTATGCTCTATTATACCTTCTGCATCCTAGAGATTAATACTTTGTTCATTCCATCATGCAAAATTTTTTTTATCTAAGAATACTTTATCTATGAACATTATCTTAAGTAAGCCATTCAGTAAGAAAAATAAATAAAATTGTTGATTTTATCTTGACAGCCAGATTTGTTTTGCATCATAGAGCTGACTTACAGAATCAGATCTTGTAATGATTAACTCAATTTGTCCACCAGGATATGCTAAAAAGGGAGGTGGTTTGTTGATTACATTTAAACAGTCTATCCTTTGTCTAAACATACTGTAATTATTGATCACAGGTATAAGATTTTAGCTACTACTACTCTGGAATTTAATTTGCTTTTGACATACTGTCCTCAGTTAGGGAGCAAACTATTCTCCTTTTATTGACAATCTGTTATTCATGATATGGGAAAACCAATGATAGTATTACATTTTAATTTGTATATACGTTCATATCCTTTGGATCCTGTTAGTAAAGATTTTATCAGTATATCTGCCATGAATTTTCTTCAAAAAATTCAGCCTACTCATGTTTTGGATTTGTTTTTTTCTAGATGCTTCCTTGTATCTTACCACTAAGTGGTCCCATAGTAATGTTCTGTGTTTGGACCATAAAATCAGGTGTTATCGGGTAAGACTGTGACCCTCAAGAGTCAACCAATAAGATTTTCCAAGTATACAAGTTATTTTGCCTCCATGGATACTGACTCAGCTGTAGACAAACGATCCACTACCTTAATCAAAGCTTTGAATGAGATAGCATCTTTACAGGTGTTATTACGTATTTCCTTTGTTTATGCCTAATGTCTGCCAGTTAAAAATGCAGGTAAGAAACACAGAACACCAATGGCATAAATATCCAGATATTTATACCATGACAGCTTATGATTCGTTAAAGAATTACCATGAAACAGTTAACTACAAAAGTATATTTTTAGCTTCTTCTAGAACTAGTACATTGTACAAAGTTAGCCATCTATCCCAACAGTCTAGTTTTTTCATGTGTGCATTTACAGCCTCAATATATCATGTATAATTAATATAATTAGAGATTTTTCTCTGAAAAAAGGCACAGATGTTCTTGATAACTCATGTACCATTATATGGGATTCTTTTCCTTTGATTCGAGTATTCATCTTTGAATACTTCCAGTATTCTAAACCATTATTCCATCTTGATTCTGAAAGCCACAGGCAACAATGACTGCTAATAGGCAATCCCCAATGAAATGTGATATAATTCGCCAAATCTTAAAGAATTCTGCCCTTCACTATTCTGACCTAATGAACTATTGCCCTATTTCATCCCTGACATTTTTGTCTAAAACTTGAAAAGGCGGTTCTCTCTCAACTAATGTTATTTGTTAATGAGCATGTGGTTCTAGACAAGTATCAATTTTGCTTTCATGCCAAACATGGAACACTTCGGGTCTACAGTTTTGATACGATTTTGACCAAGACCTCATTTCTTGATTTTGGAATCACAGCTGCCTTTCATAATGTAAATTATCAAATATTGGGCCAACTAAGGTCATTAGGGACAGGCAAAACAGTCTTTGGTTTCAGTCATACCTTTCTAATCGTATGCAAATGTTGTATGTAGGTTCTAAGTGGTGCTCATGGTTTTCACTTCCTTCTGCCCATAGGATTCAGCTCTATCAGCTATATTTAAGTGTCGACATTACCTATTTGCCATTTATTTAAACGTTGCCTTATAAATGCCAATTTGTGATTTCCGATCCCTGTTCAAACCTGTTTCGAATGCTGTTGATGACATTAAGCCTGTCTGTTTAAAACCTTACTTGACTTAGGATAAGTTTTCGCAGAGTTGTTCATGCATTTGTGATAACATCTTGATTACTGTAATGCCCTATATGTTGGCTGTCCACAGGTGGCAATCAGACTGCTTCAAGCTGTTGGGCAAGATTTGCCTCTTTGCAGAAACCAAAATCTGCAATAGAGTGGTCACCTAGGAAGGAGTAGATGAGGGATCTAGCTAAGCTTGAAGAATGGTCAAGAATATGGCAGCTGAGATTTAATGTTAAAAAATGCAGTGTCAGGTATTTAGTTGCAAAAATTAAAGGGAGCAGTACAGTGTAGGGGGCAAAGTATTTCTGCTCTCATGGCAGATACACAGCCCTGAGGGTCATGCCGTGCACCATGGCAAATTTCCACAGGCAGACAGCCTCCCAACAAAGGAGGTATGATCCCATGTCACCTTGTATGTTGATGTAGAAAACATGGCCATCTGGTTGTCTGTCTGGATGACAACTACCTGGTTGGAGAGCTGCTGCTGAAAAGCCCACAGGGTAACTGCTATGGCTCAGAGCAGCAAGACAATCTGGTGAAGGCTCTTATGAGTTGTCCAGAGTACTTGCATACATAGGCTTTCGAGATGGGCTGGAGAGCCCATCTGGGAGGCATCCGTGGTCAGAATGCGTTGATGTGATGGGGAATGGAAGGGAAACCTTGCAAGGCAGAGGGTTGCTGCCACCAGGAGAGGGACTTGAGTGGGGGAGTTACTCTGACCTTCCATCAGAGGCAGCCAGCCGCCTGGCGCCATTGGGTGCAGAGCGTCCACTGTGCTTGATGCATCCGGAGTCTTGCCATTGGTGTAATATGGACTGTGGAGGACATATGGCCAAGGAATCACAGCATCTAATTAGCTGTGATGAGGGAAGAATGCTAAATCTTGTGAGACAGGATCATCAAGTGCTGGGCCCTGTTCCCCAACAAATAAGCTCAAGCCCGAGTGGTATTGAGTAGGGCCACAATGAACTTGAGCTGTTGAAAAGGCGGAAGATGGGATTTGGGGTAGATCATGAAGACTAAGTGCACCAGGACCTGGATGGTCAGCAGAGTCAAGTGCTAGACATCTGCAGATGTTCCGGCTGTGATCAGCCAGTTGTCCAGATAAGGAAAGAAAAAGGTCCCCTGGGTACAGGGAAAAGCAGCCACTACCTCTAGGCACTTGAAGACTCTGGGGGTGGAAGCCAGGCCAAAGGGAAGTACCCTGTATTGGTAATGATTTCCTCCCACCACAAAGCATAGATATTGCCTGTGGTCTGGGTATATCCAGATGTGTGTATACGCATCCTTTAGGTCTAAGGAGCATAGCCAGTCTCCCTGACAGAGGTAAGGCAGCAATATTCCAAGTAAGAGCATCTTGAACTTCTCCCTCACCAGGAATTTGTTTAAGTTGCGCAGGTCAAGGATGGGTCCGGGGCCTCCTGTCCTTTTTGTTATCAGAAAGTACCTGGAGTAGAAGCCCTTGCCCTGTAGGTGGTGAAGCACCGGTTCTACCACATGATCCTCAAGAAGATCTGCTAACTCCTTCAGAAGGTGGCCCCGATGAAGGGGAGACCTGAGGGGCTCTCCTGGAAAATGAGGAGTAACCTGGGTCAAGTGAAGGAGATAGCCCTGATGGACTATCTGTAGGACCCAGGCATCGGTGGTGATGGCTGTCCATCTGTGGGCATACAGGGATATGGGGGCTTTCTGCTTATGCGAGTCATGCCCCTGTCCCTTGGCCTGCTGCCTCTGTTGGGGAGCCGGGGAGGCCTGAAATGGGGGGTAGCTTTGGTAAGCAGCACCCTTCCTCGGGTAAGAGCGCTTCTTTAAACAAGCCCATCTTCTTGGAAGGGGCAGAGGTCTTCTTTGAGAGCTGTGTCCTGGTCATGTACTCTATCTCAGCAGCCTTGTCGGTCATGGGTTTGCCAAAGAGGTTCTCTCCCTGGCATGGGACATCGACCAACTTGTCCTGAACCCATTACTCAAGGTCTGACTACTGTAGCCATGCTTGGCAGCATGCACTGATGCCCGCCAGAGCTACCCGGGCCACAGACTCGAAGCCGTCATAGGCTGTTCGAGTCGTACTTTGAGCACTCAGACACCGGTGGACAGGCTCTTGAAACGCTGCAAAGGTCCCTCGGAGAGACCAGCCGAGAACCCGCCAGGTCCCTCAGGTACATGCCCATGTATAGCTGGTAGGCCTGGATCCGACATGTCAGCATAGAACCCTGGAAGCAATTCTTGCCGAGGGCATCCAAGTTGCGGGCCTCCCTGCCAGGAGGCACCGAGAAGTGCGTCTTCTGGCTCTTCAGCCTCCGCATGGCCAATTCCACAACCATGGAGTTGTGCAGGAATTGTGCTTTTTGAAACCCAGGGCTCTTACGGACTCAATACATCGAGTCAATCCATCTGCTGATCACCGGCACCAACGCTAGTGTCTCCCACATGCGGAGCATCAGTCGTTCCAGGATCAGAGGCATGGGTACAGTAAGAGCCTCCTGAGGGGGATTGTCATACTGGAGAATGTCAAGCTTTTCGGCTCAAGGATCCTCCTCGGACTCCGCAGGGAATGCCAAAAGCCTTTGACATGTCCCTCACAAAGTCCAAGAACCTAGTGTCATCCAGGGGGGACCTTCTCTGAGGCTCGGACACCGGGAAATCTGATGGGTCATCCTTGTGCTGGCAGGTGTCCGGGGGACGACTCCGTCTCCTAGGCTGATGCCTCCGAGGAGGAATTGAGGGGCTCTGGCCTCAAGGGCAATGGCCTTGACCGCCCCGACGCCGGTGAAACCGGCGACGACGACCTCAGCCCCAAGCGGGAGGTCAAGGGAGACCTCAGCTGAGGATCGACAGGAGTACGCATGGTCTCGAGGATCAGCTCGGCCTCAGAGGTCGACTTGGATGTCGGTGGCCAGGGCGAAAGGACTGGTGAGACCAGCAATCAGTGCCCACTGCTGGTCCATGAAGGCAGACATACTGCACTCCAGGGCCACCATTCTGAGGCAGAGCTCAGAAGGCTCCGTGGCCACCGAGTCGCCGGGGGAAAGTCCTCGACGAGGACCGTTACACCTGCCTTGGCTGATCCGTATCCCGTCGAGGAAGCTTTGCTGGATGCTCCATCTCCGATGATACGGGCGTGGGCTCGGGGCTCCGCAACCGATCTCGGGTGGGACCTGGCCGTTCAGAGCCATTCAACAACGCCGCCTTAGAGGATTTATTTCTTCCTTTGATGTTCCCGCAAGGAAGACCCACTCTCCGAGAAAACTCTACAGCGCTCGGGCTCAGTGTTCCCCCCAAGACAGAGGCCTCAGACGCGGTCCAGGCCCGCAAAGGTACGGACTAAGCAAAATTCCTATCATGCTGCTGCTGACTGCTTCTCAGGGCCTTCGAGGACATCTTCCTATACGGGCCACAGACCTTCGAGTCGTGGTCAGGCCTGAGGCACCGGAGACAGCAGTCATGTGCATCGGTGAGGGTTTGTTAGTTTTGTACACCGATCACATTTTTTAAACCTGCTGGCAGCCATTGGGGGAAAAAGGACCCCTGCAAAGTCAAAGACCCGCGCTGCCAGTGAAAAAGAAAAAGAGCGTGAACACTAGTCACCAAGGACAAAAAATGGAAAATCAAACCGGACTCAATACCAGTGTACCGAGCCGAAGGCGGGAAGGGGAACCAGTGTTGATCCGGAAGGAAAGAAACAAATTTAAAGTATTTTAAATGCTTTTTTCACGGTGACTACTGGACAACATCCGAAGGGCTCTGTGGAAAAAAGGAGACTGAGCAAGATGGCACATTTGGACGGGAAGTGGACCGCATATGAGTGATGCAATTCCCAAAGGCTTTCTCTGAAAGCTGGGGATTTGTTCCACATGAGGGCTCCGTCAGCGCTGTCACCCATATGTGAGGACTGACTTCCTGCTTGTTCCATCCGGAAGGAAAGAAACAAATTTAAAGTATTTTAAATGCTTTTTTCACGGTGACTACTGGACAACATCCGAAGGGCTCTGTGGAAAAAAGGAGACTGAGCAAGATGGCACCTTTGGACGGGAAGTGGACCGCATATGAGTGATGCAATTCCCAAAGGCTTTCTCTGAAAGCTGGGGATTTGTTCCACATGAGGGCTCCGTCAGCGCTGTCACCCATATGTGAGGACTGACTTCCTGCTTGTTCCCAGAAAAAAAAATAATTTTTAGCTGGTGCAGGACACATCCTAGGGGCTCTGCGGAAAAAGACTGGAGAAGATGGCACCGCAACAGGCAGGAATGCAGGTGCGCATGCACGATACAACTCCCAGAAGCTTCCAATGGAAGATGGGAAGTGTTCCGCGTGAGGCTCCAGTGATGTCACCCATACGTGACTGATCCCTTCTTCCCATACAGTTAGCAGCCTCTCACAAACATTCATTTTGTGGCTAAATTGTTGGAGAAAGCTGTTTTGAAACAAGTCATCAGGTTTCTTAATTTAAAGATTTTTCACCCTCAACAGTCTGTCTTTAGGCAGTGTCGTAGTACAGAATCAGCTCTTTTGGCCTTGCTAAATGACATCATAGAGCAGGAAAATTTCAGACACGTCATTCAACTGAAGCTCTCAGCTGCCTTCGACATAGTTGATTGCACCCTTCTCGGATAGGTTGCAGCAAGTAGGTCTCAGTAGTCCTGAATTGGTTTTGCTCAGTTTTCAGACAATTTCCATGTGACTAAAGAATCAGTCATCAATACTACCATTCTCTTGCAATATGCCACAGGTGTCCACTTTGGCCCCTACTCTAATAAGTTTCTGGCCCCTCCGGCTGCCTTTACTTACGCAGACAATATTCAGATGCTAATTTCTACTAAAATTAGACACAGCCTTTGTAGGACATTAACATGTAAAGTTGGATAGGCTAGCATCATCGATTGAGATAAACAAATTAGTCCTGAACCAATCCAAAATAGAGGCACTTTGGAGCTCCTTCCAGAGAAATAAACCTCCAGCCCTCCCCCATTAATCAAATCCACAACTATTAAACTTCGGAATCAATGAAATTTCTTGGAGTAATTAAGGATTACAAGCTTTTACCTGTTAAGACTTCATTTGTTGCCCTACATTGGCTTTAGGTCCCTGAAGAATGTTGACACTAGGGCTTTAAAAACGTTAATCTTTTTATTGGTAATAATCCACCTGGATTACTGTAATTTTTTTTACTTGTCGGCACCCCACAGTATCAGATAAAACAACTCCAGCTCATTCAAAATACTGCAGTGAAACTATTGTATGCAACTAAACTAAGGGATGAGACCCCTTCTCTCAAGGAAGAACACAGGCTTCCTATGGCATCCAGCATTAAATTCAAACTCCTTATGCTTGTCCATCGGGCATCTCTATAGGACGACCTACTTAATTCCCTTACAATTCCATATGTCCCATCACATACTTTACGATCAGCTCAAAGAAATTACGTAGCCCTGCCTGGGAAAATACACCTTCATTTGACATTTTTCCAAAACTCAAGCCTTTAGTTACCAGGCTTCCTGTCTTTGGAACTCTTCCTCTAGATCTCTGGATGGAAACTTCTTGGAATAAGTTTAAAAAAGAACTCAAAACATTGAAGTTGTCTCAACTACAACAAGAGCAATAGCTATCTCAGCATTCTGAATGATCCCCTTCCATTTCTTTCTCCGTTGGAACACTGTCTTGGAATTGTGCTATTCACCACCCCCCCCTCTCAAATTGTCTTTTAATTACATAAAGTCTTCTTTGATTTGGTTAAATGTTTAAACCTCTTGGGGTTTGCCCCCCATTGTCTTATCTTGTAAATTGCCATGACATTTCTTTTTGAAGTGTGGTATACCACATAAATAAAATAAAAATAAAATTAACAGGCAACCTTTCAGTTAGTGTTCAACTTACTTAATAAACCATGACAAACAGAATTTAGACAGATTTAATCAGCTTAAACCCCCCCGGGCCATAAAAAAAACAAACAGTTACTCTACTGCAGTAGGTATTCTCCATGAAGAGCAGGAAGTGTCTTCACAAATGGGTTTCATCATCCAATGGAGCCCTGTGCAGGAGCTTTCCCAGCTCCTTCTAGAAGCTTTTGGAAACTTGACTGCACATATGTGCATCTTCCCAGCCTGTCACCGTGCTGACATCTTCCCAAGGGGAGGAGGGAGTGTTGTGAGGACCTTTCCTGCTTTCCATGGAGTACACCTGCTACAGGTGAGCAACTACGCTTTCTCTATGGACAAGCAGGAAAAAAGTCCTCACATACTGTATGGGAATTCCTAGGTACAGACTGTCTCGAACAATACAAGGGGAGAATACAATGTCCATCTTAGACCGATAAAAATATTTGTTGGCAACAGGCCTTTTCAAAATTTTAATTTTTTTAAAAATTTTCTTCTTTGAAGACAGCCTGAACAGGAAAATGAACCTAAGTGGGTGGAGTTGGATTCTACTCCCCAAAGAGATTCTGCAGTACTGATTGACCAAATTTGCTGTAGTGTTGGGAACACTCATCCAAGCAGTAGTGAGAAGTGAAGGTGTGAACCTAAGTCCACATTGCAGCTTTGCATCTCTCTTTCATGGAGACCAAGTGCAAGTGAGCCACCGATGTAGCTATAGATCTGGCATGAGCCATGACATGATTCTCAAGCCTTATGCCTGCCTGGGCATTAGTGAAAGATGCAGTCTGTTGGCCAAAATGACAAAGTACATTTGGGGATATCAGTCCCTAGCTTTCTGGGGTCAAAAACAACAAAAAGGACAGACTTAAGGGCATTCATCCACTCCAAGTAGGAAGCTATGAGGGTTTTTTTTTTTTTTTCATAACAGTCCAACATGTGCTACATAGCTTCTTTGTGAGAATGAGATTTTGGGAAAAATGATGGAAGGATGATTGACTAGTTAAGATGAAAATTCCTATCCATTTCTGGAAGGAACCTGGGATGACTACGAAGTACCACTCTGCTGTAAAAAGAAAATTGTGTAAGGTAGATGAACTACTAGAGCCTGAAACTCATTCGCATACTAAAGTAGGATTAAGACCTTCCAGATCCAGAATGTAAGAGGACAATAATTAAGCAGCTCAAAATAAGCTTTCATCAGCTGTGTGATAACCACAATGAAGTCCGAAGAAACTGCAGGCAGATTATAGGGGGATTTTGAGAAAAAGCAAGCTCCACATGAAGTGAACTAAGGACTGTACAGAAACTTATTTACCTTCTACACCACTGTGCACTTCCCTCCAGCATCCCATCTTGAAGCTTCCTACTCTACGTTTAAAGCTCTCTTAAAAACACTCGTTTCCATATAGCATATGACCTGCCTGTTACATGATCACGACTATAATCCCTATTTTATGCTACACATCCTGCTCCCTCTCTCTTTGTCCCTCCCTGGTGTGAATGCCTTATCCTTTCCTATCATGGCGGCAAAAATAAGCCTTACCTGCTAAATGGATTTCCCTGAATAACTTCAATCTAGTCCCCCACCAGCAGCTTGGAGACTGAGCATGACTTTCTGACATCAGCATATTTAGGCAGATAGAAGCACCCACTAGCCCCTGACAGGAAAACAGCCTCACAGGAACAACAAATAAGTAGATAATTTGCACACAAACGAACTGTGTGACACTTGCCCCCCAAGGGGCCCTCCTCTCCCAGAGCGAAACAGCTTACCTGTCCATTCTGCACTGAAAGAGGCCACCAACTAAAGGAAAAAAAATCAAACGAAAGAACTAAGGTATAACCCAAGGCAATGCAGCTCTAACAGAGGCACCCAAACCTCTAATGATGCAGAGTGCATCCTGTAAACCCCATAGACCAAATACGCAATGCTGATCATGTTCATTTCCAAGGTTGCAAAGCTGCTACACCATAATCGCATCTGGGAGAGAGTTCCGGGACTGAACTGAAGTTAGTCAAGGAAAGCCAATTAGCAGGTAAGAGTAGTTACTCACCTGTAACAGGTGTTCTCCAGGAGCAGCAGGAATCAGTCCTCACATATGGGTGTCATAGGCACCAATGAAGCCCCAGCGGAGCATTTCCCCAGCTTTCCATGAAAGCCTTTGGGAATGCAGGCAGGCATGCGCGGTTCCCTTCCCGCCTAAAGGTGCCATCTTACCTCAGTCAAATGACATAGCTAAGAACAGCACACAAAAACGAAAAATAAAGTATGTACAACTGCAACTACAAGGGGAGGAGGGAGGGTTGTGAGGACTGATTCCTGCTGCTCCTGGAGAACACCTGTTACAGGTGAGTAACTACTCTTTCTCCAGGACCAAGCAGGAAGTCAGTCCTCACATATGGGTGACTCCCCAGCTCTGGGCCACCGAGGAACCCAGGCTGAACAAGAGAACTCCCTCTAGTCCCAGCTGCAAAGAAAGGCTTTTCAAGGACAAAACCTCCACCGGTAGCCCAACAGAGGGCAGAAGGGCAGGAGTTGCCTAAACCTCAAAGAGATTCCGGAGTACTGCCTGGCCAAAAGCACTGTCCCTATGGGACTCCCTCTCCAGGCAGTAATGGGCCGCAAACATCTGGCTTGAAGACCAAGTTGCAGCCCTGCAGATGTCTACCAAGGGCACAGAGCGGAGATGAGCCACTGAGGCAGCCATTGCCCTGACACGATGGGCCGTGACCCTACCCTGCAAAGGAAGGTCAGCCGCCTTGTAAGCCCAGGTGATACAGTCAGCCACCCAGATGGACAAGGTACGCTTGGACACAGCCAACCCCAACTTATTGGGGTCAAAGGATACGAAGAGCTGAGTAGCCCTTCTATGCCTCTGTGTATGGTCAAGGTATAAGGATAAGGCCCTCCTACAGTCCAGGGTATGCAGGACTGCTTCAGCCTGGCTAGCATGAGGCCTAGGGAAGGATGTTGCAAGGACCACCTCCTGATTGAGGTGGAAAGAGGAGACAACTTTTGGGAGGAACTTTGGGCGAGTCCTGAGGACTACCCTGTTCCTATAGATCCTGGTGTAAGGCCTGTCACAGACCAGGGCCTGAAGCTCACTTACTCACCTAGCCGAGGTAAGGGCTATCAGGAAGAGTGACTTCCAGGAGAGGAAGCGTAGTGGACAAGTAGACATCGGCTGAAAAGGTGGGCGAGTCAGTTGCTGCAAGACCACATTCAGCTCCCACTCAGGGGCAGGAGCACGGATGGGAGGCTTGAGCAAAAGCAAGCCCCTGAGAAAGCGGGACACCAAGGGGTGACCAGATAGAGATTGCCCCTCTACCAATGAGTGGTGAGCTGCTAGAGCTGAGAGGTGGACCCGAACAGAATTGGACTTAAGTCCCTGATTGGATAAGTGCAGTAAGTACTGAAGAACTACTGGCACAGTACAGGAGAAAGGATCCTCTGTATGTAGGTGACACCACACAGAAAACCTCTTCCATTTGAGGGCATAGGTTTTCCTAGTGGATTGTTTCCTAGAGGCTAGGACAACCTCCTCAACTTCCTGAGGTATGCCCCAGGGAGCCAAAACTACCCTTGCAGCTTCCAGGCCATCAAATTGAGAGACTTGAGATTGGGGTGCAGAAGAGAAACCTGGTCCTGTGTGAGAAGGTTGGGTTGCAGCCCCAGAGGCAGTGGAGGATCCACCGCCAGTTGAAGTAGTAAGAGGAAACCAAGGCTGTCTCGGCCACCTGGGAGCTACCAGCAGGACCGAGGCCTTGTCCTGGAGAATCTTGAAGAGGGTTCGGGCCACTAAGGGTGTGGGAGGAAACGCATAGAGGAGGCCCTGAGACCAAGATATCAGAAAAGCATCTGCTGCTGTTCGCAGAGGATGTGGTTGTCTGGAGCAGAACTTTGGCAGTTGCTTGTTGATGGGGCTAGCAAAGAGATCCATCAAAGGGAGACCCCATTTCAGGAAGATTTTCTGAACTACTGAAGGATGCAGCTGCCACTCGTGGGGCTGTAGTATCCTGCTCAATCTGTCTGCCAGGCAGTTGTCCTGGCCCGGAAGGTACACAGCCTTGAGGAGCATACTGTGTTTGAGGGCAAAAGAACAAAGGTCCTGAGCTTCCCGACAAACGATCCTGGACCCAGTTCCGCCCTGTTAGTTCACATAAAACATGGCAACTTGGTTGTTTGTCCGAATCAGGACAGACTGTTGAGCCAGGATAGGAGTGAAAGCTTTGAGCGTTAACCGAATAGCTCTGAGTTCGAGGAGATTGATCTGCTGTGCAGCTTCCCAGGGAGACCAGAGGCCCTGGGTGCACTTGCCCAGACAATGCGCTCCCCAGCCTTGCAGGGAGGCATCTGATAGCATCATTGTGTAACCGGGAACCTGAAAGGGCATCCCTTTCAGCAGATTGGGTGGGTGTAACCACCAGTTGAGGGAGTGCATAAATGGTCTGGACACCCTTATCCTGTCTGAGGCTGCCTGTGGCCTGTGACCACTGAGACCAAAGGCACCACAGTGCAGGTCTCATATGGAGCCTGGCATTGGGGGTCACATATACTGTAGAAGCCATGTGGCCTAGAAGTCGCAGGCAGAGTTTGGCAGAGACCAGGGACTTGCTGAGAAACTGGCTTGCCAATGCCATTAACCTCTGGGCTCTGTTTTCTGGCAAGAATGCCTTTACCAGGAGAGAGTCCAATCTTGCCCCTATGAACCCCAAGTTCTGGGAAAGGAGCAAAGTGGAGTTTGCGAAGTTTATGACAAACCCCAGGCATTATAGAAGAGCAATGGTCCTGAGGGTGGCTTGAGTGGCCTCTTGACCTGTCTGACCCCTGATGAGCCAGTCGTCCAGATAGGGGAAGACAAATGCCCTGATTTCTCAGGTAGGCCGTCACCACTGCTAAGCACTTTGTAAAGACTCTGGGGGGGGAGGTGAGGCCGAAAGGCAGCACTCTGTACTGATAATGGTTTCCTCCCACGATGAACCCTAGGTACTTTCTGTGGTCTGGATGAATGAGGATGTGAGTGTACGCATCCTTTAGATATAAGGAGCATAGCCAATCTCCCTACTGGAAGTAGGGCAGAAGGGTTCCAAGAGTAAGCATCTTGAACTTTTCTTTCACTAGGAACTTGAGGTTCCTGAGGTCCAGAATGGGATGAAGGCAACCGGTCCTTTTGGGCACCAGGAAATACCCGGAGTAGAATCTGTGATCTTGCAAGTGGGGAGGCACAGGCTCCACTGCCCTGTCCACCAACAGACCTTGAAGCTCCTGACGGAGAAGGTCTGTGTGCAGAGGAAGCCTTGGAGGCTCCCCTGGAAAGTAGGGGGGTGGCAGTTGGTGGAAATGGAGGGCATATCCCTTGTGGATTATCTCCAGCACCCAACTGTCCCTGGTAATAAGGGGCCACTGGTGGGCAAAGAGGGCGAGGCGACCTCCTGTGCAGGGTTGGAAGAGCAATGGAGGAGAGGCTATGCCCAAGGAGTCAAAAGCCCCCACCCTGCTGAGTGGTAGCAGGGGCCTGAGGCTTGGGGGTCCTCTGCCTACGGGGCCCATTACCCTGGCCCTTGGCTTGCTGACCCTGGGGGGCAGCTTGGGCAGCCTGATATTGAGGGTACTGTTTGTAGGTAGTGCCCTTCCTTGGGTAAAAGGGCTTTTTACCCGAGCCCTTCTTTTTATGAGAAGGGGCAGAGGGTCTTCCTCGACAGCCTTGTCCGGGTGTGGTGCTCGGTCTCGAGCTCAGCGGCCTTCTCGGTCATGGCCTTGCCAAAAAGCTTTTCACCTCTGCAAGGGACATCGACCAACTTGTCCTGAACCCATGGCTCGAGGTCCGATGACTGCAGCCATGCCTGGCGTCGAGCCGCGATGCCGGCTGCCACAACTCGGGCCAAAGTCTCGAAGCCATCGTAGGCGGCGCGGGACATGAACTTCGAGCAGTCCCGAATCCCCGAGGCCAAGGACTTAAATCTCTGCAAGGGTTCCCCGGAGAGACCAGCAGAGAATCCGGCCAACTCCTTGGCCAGATTCCGCAAGTACATGCCCATGTACAGCTGGTAAGACTGGACACGGCAAGCAAGCATCGAGCCCTGAAAACACTTTCTACCGACGCCATCTAGGTTTCGGGCCTCCCTGCCAGGAGGCACCGCGGAGTGCATCTTCTGACTCTTCAGACGATGCATGGCCGATTCCACAACCATGGAATGGTGTGGTAGCTGTGCCTTTTGAAAACCAGGGCTCTTACGGAGTCGATAGAATCGACTCGCTTTTTAAGAACCGGCGCAGAGGCCAGTGCCTGCCACATACGGAAGAGGAGCCGTTCCAGCATCGGAGGAACCGGGGACAGTAAAGGCCTCCTTCGGAGGAGAGTCATACTGCAGCGCCTCGAGCTCTTTAGCTCGAGGCTCTTCCTCAGGATCCACCGGAATAGCCAAGGCAGTGGCCATATCCCGGACGAACTCCGAGAACCAGGTGTCCTCCGGGGGGGAACCTACTCCAGGGCTCAGACTGCGGTGAGTCTGAAGGGATGCATCGAGTCTTAAAAGGTGTCAGGAGACTCCTCATCCTCCGTCTCCCAAGCCAACTCATCTGAGGAAGAGTCGAGGTCCGACCCCGCGGGTCCCTGGAGCACCCGCCCTGACGCCGTAAGCACCGACGTCGACGCCCTCGGTCCCAAACGGGAGGTCAAGGGGGACCGCGACCGAGGTCAACTCCGAGCCACGATGGACTCGAGTATCAGCTCGGTCTCCAGGGTCGACTTCGACATCGATGTCCCGGTGGTCGAGGCAGATGCGCCAGACAGGCTGGCCATCAGTGCACGCTGCTGCTCCATGAAGGCAGACATTCTGCTCTCCAAGGCTGTCATCCTGAGACTCAGCTTTGGAGAAGCAGCAGCCACCGACTCGGGCCCCGGCGGTGCCGGGCCTGACGTCGGCTCCCTGGGAGGAGAGTCCACGAGGACTACGGGGCTTACGTGTCCAGCAGACTGGCTCCACACGAGGAACTTTGGCAGGCTTCTCCGGTTCCACAGGCCCAAGGCGACGGTCGGGGGTCTTAGACCTGGCCCTCGAGGAGCCAGGGACCTCTTCCGACGACGCCCTTGGGAGCCGTTTTTTCCTCTTGAATTCCCGGTCGGGGGACCCTCTGTCCGAGGAGCTTCGACAGCGCTCGGGATCGGAATCCCGAGATGTCGAGGCATCAGACGAGGTCCGGGCCCGGCCGGAGGCCAAGTCCGAGAAAAGCCTATCCTTTTGCTGCTGGCGACTTCGAAGTGCCTTGGAAGACATTTTCCCACAGGCCCCGCACGACTTAGGATCGTGGTCGGGGCCCAGGCACCGAAGGCAGCAGTCGTGTGTGTCGGTGAGAGACATCAGTTTCTTACACCAATCACACTTCTTAAAATCACTGGAAGCCATCGGGGGAAAAAAAAAAAAAAAAAAAGAGTCCCCGCGAGGTCAAAAGACCGGCCCTTCCAGGGAAAAAGAGAAAAAAGGGCGCGAACGCCAGCCACGAAGGGCTAAAACCGAAAAAGAGGAATCGGGCTCGATACCGGTGTACCGAACCCGGCGGGAGGGGAATTGGCGTCAAACCGGTAGAAAAAAAAGAGCAAAAAAAAAAATTGCTGAAAAATCTAATTTTAACCGGGAAAACTGGACACATCCGGTGGGCTTCATGGAAAAAAAAAAGAGACTGAGGTAAGATGGCACCTTTAGGCGGGAAGGGAACTGCGCATGCGTGTCTGCATTCCCAAAGGCTTTCATAGAAAGCTGGGGAAATGCTCCGCTGGGGCTTCATCGGCGCCGATGACATCCATATTTGAGGACTGACTTCCTGCTTGGTCCTGGAGAAAAGGAAGGTGAAATTAGGCCTATTGTTCTTCCAGTCTAGTCCTGTACCTCTGGGATGTAACAGTCTTATTGACAGAAGGGTCCTGCAAACCCGGCCTGAATTACCACCATACTGAACCTTGGATCCCCCCTGCTGCCTGTACATCCAGGCAATAATGCTTCACAAGAGTATGGAGAGGGAACCACATGGTAGCCCTGCAAATAGCTCCTGGTTGGACTAAACTACACTCCACCCATGAGCCAGCCTAAGCCCTGGTAGAATTAGCTAGCAGCCCTTTGGCAGTCTTCCTCCTCAGCAAATAAGCTGATGTGATAGCCTCCTTAATCCACTTAGAGATGGAGGCCTTAGCCGCTGCCTCCCCTTATGTGGGCCTCCAAAGAGAACGAACAAATGATCCAACTTTCGAAATGGAGCTGTCCTTTTCAAATAACGTCGTAACACTTGCCGGACGTACAACAGACGCTGGGGTCCAAACCTCTGACAGGCCCCTCGAGAGCACCAGCAGAGTGACCAGCTGATTGAGATGAGTGACGGGATCTTAGGCAGAACAGAAGGTACTGGATGGAGCACTACCCTCTCCTTAGAGACAGAAAGGAATGGCTCCATACACGATATGGCCTGTAGCTCTGAAATCCTCTGGGCGGAACAGATCACTACCAGGAAGACAGTCTTCAGCATCAAATCCTGGAGAGAACATGAACCCAAGGGCTCAAAGGGCTCCTCCACCAACACTGACAACACCAAGTTGAGGTTCCAAGGAGGGACCATCTACCGAAGTAGTGGATGGAGCTGCTTCACCGATCTTAGAAAACCGAACACATCCGGTGCGCACCCCCGACGTCATCCCTTGGATCCTCCCTCGGTAACAATTGCTGTCATCTACACTCTGAAGCCAAACCTCTCTCCAAACCGGCCTGTAAGGCGGCAAGCACCTCCGGCACCAACGACAATGGCCTGCACTGTTGTTCTGCACACCAGGCCACAAAGAGCCACCAAACTCTGACATAAGAGATGGAGCATTTCAGGGCTTTCAAATAATGTTAAAATGACCGGTCATGAATAGTCCCTCTTTCTCAACCTAACTCTTTCAAAAGCCATGCTGTAAGCAAGAATCGATCCACTTGAGGCATCAGAACTGGCCCCTGAGCTAAGAGGTAGTCCTGGGCTGGCAGGCGCCAAGGACAGACTGCCCTCAGCCATACCAGGTCTGTATACCACAGATGTCTTGGGCAGTCTGGTGCAATCAAAATAAACTATCCCCTGTGAGCTTCGATTTGCTGTACTATGTGGGCAATGAGTGCCCAAGGGGGAAAAACAGAGGAGGCCCTCAGTGGGTCACTGCTGAACCAAGGCATCCAAGGCCCTCCAAAATCCATTCCCTTCTCATGCTGAAAATTCAGCTCATCTTGGCCATTGCAAAGGTCACTATGAGATCCATGCTCGGTGTGCCCCATCTCTGCATCACCTGCAGGAAAGCTGTGTTGAGTATCCATTCTCCAGGAGTCCATGAGAAACAGACTTAGATAAATTGACCACCACGTTCTCTGTACCCTCAACATGTACTGCCAAAATAGCGTGCAGGTTAAGACTCTGCCCATGCCACCACCACTCCAGCCTGTGCTTCCAAATGCATGCTGCCTGTGCCCCCTTAAAGACTGAGGTAGGCCACTGCTGTAGCATTGTCTGAGAAGACCCAGACTGCCTTCCCCTGCAGCCAAGGTTGAAACAGCCACAGAGCAAGACAGCCTGCCTGCATTTCCAGCTGGTTGACAGGCCAAGCCGCTTCCTCTGTGTTCCACTGCCCCTGAGCAATGCGTCCCTCGCAGTGGGCCCCCCCAGTCGGAGAGGCTTGCGTCAGTTGTGAGTGTAATCCAGGACAGTGTCTCCAGTGGCATCTCTGCCGCAAGCATGTCGGGCCTTAACCACCACTGGAGAGCCCCTCCTGGTTGCCTGCAGACAGGGCAACTGCTGTGTCAGGGAATGCAGCTGGTGTGACCATCAGCGCAGCAAGACTCTCTGCAATGGTTTCATGTGAGCATGCGCCCACAGGACCAGCTCGATGGTTGCCACCATCATATTTATTTATTTATTTATTTATTTAACAGTTCTTCTATACCGCTCTATTTTAGATCAGAGCGGTTTACATTCAACATCAACCATACAACACAGGAACCCTGAGTTGTATTTACAATAAACAGGAGATCAACTTGGAAGTAACTGGGGGAACTATGTACATTGTATAACATATCTACATCTTATTTACACTGGGGGTCCTGATTCCATTTCAGTGGGTATCTTCTGAGCGATCAGTTGATTATCCTTTTTCATGCTGAGTCTGATTGTTTAATTGTAATGAGTGATTGTCTGAGGGGGCATATGTATGATTACTAGTGCTGGATTCAGGGTAGTATGTGGTGAATAGGTGCTGCTTTAATGCCTTCCTGAAGTCAATTAGGTAAGTGATGTTTCGAATAGAGGTGGGGAGAGCGTTCCATGCTCTGGGTGCGTAAATCGTAAAGGCCCTATTTGTCGTTGCTTTTGTGCACTTTGTTATTACTTTTGGGACCTCTAGGGTGTTTTGCATCATGGGTCTTCTGTTTCTGTTCTGTGGTACTTTGTGTATCATCTTGCTGAGGGCTGTGGGGGTCAGAGTGTTAGCGGCTTTGAAAGTTAAGGTTAGAACTTTGTGGAGGGTTCTTGCTTGAACTGGTAGCCAATGTGTATCATCCCTATCAATTGAAGATAATGTCATTCTGTTGGTCTGCAGTTTCCTCACGATGACAGTGCCAACAGCTGCCGAGTCTGCACCCACTGAGGAAGAAAAACCCTGCTGCTGCGCATGTCGAAGTGAGCTCCGAGATAACTCCAGGTCCTGTAAAGGACTGACTGACTCTTGGTCCCTTTGATCACCCATCCGAGGCTTTGTAGAAACTCGATCACCCTTGCCATGGCCTGTCCACACTTTTGCCTTGACTTTGCCCAAATCAACCAGTCGTTGAGGTAAGGATGTACCAGTATCCCCTCCTTGCATAGCACGGCCACCACCACGACCATCATCTTGGTGAAAGTCCACAGGGCAGTCACTAAGTCACAGGGCAATGCTCAAAATTTATAGTGCCCCATGGGCACTGCAACCCAGAGGAACTGGATGGCCTGGCCAGATGGGAATGTGCAAATATGCCTCCGTAAGGAGAGAGAAGTTAAGAATTCCCCTTCACGCACAACCATGACAACAGACTGAAGGGTCACTATGTAGAACCGGGACACCTGCAGACACTTGTTCACGTGTTTGAAATCAAGAATGGGTCGAAAGGAGCCTTCCTCCTTGGGCACCACAAAATAAATGGAGTATCGACCATAGCCACACTGGTCCTGAGGAACCTGGACCATGGCCCCTGACTTCAGGAGCCACATCAGTGTCCCTCATGGCCTTAGCATTGCCATGGGCTTTGCATAGGGACTGCACGAAGGAAGGAGCCAGCAGGTTGATGAACTCCAATGCGTAGCCCTCTCGGATAATTTCTAAGACCCATTGGTCGAACATGATATGAACCCAGGCAGGGTAAAACACCTGCAGCAGACCTCCCACATGACACTCCTCTGCCTGGCCTCCCCCCCTCGTTTTATTGTGTTTTCTTGGGGCCCCAAGGAAGCGATGGTGGAATAGTAGCCTCGCCCTGTTCCTCAAAATCGCCGAAGAGTAAAAATTCCAAAAATCCCATGACTGACCATGCACCGGAGCCGAGAACCACCCCTGTTTTTGCTTGTCCTCCGGGAGATGTCCCCCTTTTGACTCAAATCTTAACCAACTTTTCCAACTCCTCCCCGAACAAAAGCTTACCCTTAAACGGTAGCCTAATCAATCAGGCCTTGGAGGAGACATCTGCTACCCAATTTCGCAGCCATAAATAGCGGCGGGCCGCTACTACCAATGCCATGCTCTTTGGAAGACCTCTGATCAGATCACAGAAGGTATCTGCCACATAGGTGGCCGACTCCAATCTGGCTGCCGCGGAAGATTCCTGGGATCCTTCGGTCAGCTCCAGTATCCCCCTGTGCCCACTGCAGGCAGGCCCTAGCCACTACTGTGCCACAAATGAATGCCTGCAAAGACAGTGCATTGGTGTCAAAAGCCTGCTTCAACAAGGTACCTAACTTCCTATCCTGCACATTCCTGGGAGCTGCACTACCCTCCACTGGGATTGGGGTGGTCTTAGTTATGGCTGAGACTGTGGCGTCTACCTTTGGGTAATGTAGCAAGTTCTGCTCCTGCTCTGGTAGTAGGTAAAGGTAGGTCATGGTTCTACTACTCCGCAGCCTGGCCTCCATGAGATAACACTCATCCTGGATCATTTGTTTAAATTCCCCAATGCACAGGAAACACCCTCTGTGGCTTGCAGATGGCTTGAATCAGCAGGTACTCCAGCGCATCCTCATCTTACAGCTGCCCTGCTGGCATGTAAAGTGTCTTCAAGGACTCAGTGATGAGCTCCTCCAATTCTTCCATAAGGAAGGCACGGACCAAGTGTCCTGCTACTGTGGGATCTTCCCTTCTTCCAATTCAGCTGCTAGGAAACCCCAGTATGCGTCTTCCGCATCATCCGCCTCTGACTGAAGGGGCCCATGCTCCTCGAGTCTGCCTTTATGTAATACTGGCTCCTTGGCCTGCCATGCTCCATCTCTGTTGCCAGTCACTTCCTTCCCCGACCACCCATGGAGGAATGGGCTCTGCTGCTTCATGCAGAAAGCCTTATGCATGAGGACAATGAACTCAGGCGAAAAACCCCAGGGGCGTTCCAGCGAGGCAAGGAATGTTCCCCGTTATAGGGTTCCAGCACTGGTGGTGCAGATCTAGCTCTGCCCTGCAACTGTGACCAGACCTTTCTTGCCTTGTGAACTACTAGTACTCCAAGAGATCCCCTCATCTCGGGGTGCCTGTCCCCTCCTCCTGCAGCGCAGCAAAATCCTAACAGACAGTTTCTCGTCAGGTCCCACACCACCCCCCCCCCCACCCCCACCGTGGCCTGGCCAGCATGGTCTGGCTGGAGAATAGGGCAGGTTGTGCTCCAGCCAGAAACATAGCTGGTTCTCACTGTAAAATTTATTTTAAATAAACAAAACTGTCCTGTTAGGTTAGGTCCCCTGCCCAATGCAAAATAAAATAAATCACGCAGGCATTGGCCAGAATCCGTGGACCCCTTCCCTGTTTCTAGCGAATGGGCTGAACAATCCCAAAATGGCATGGGTTACCGTGCTGCTGCAAAACTTGCTAAAGCAGCCACCCGGAGAACAGGCCCGCTGCCTGAGCTGCTGAAAAAGGAAAATCAGTATTGCAGTACTCACCCGTGGCATCCCCCAAACCACTAAAGGAGCCAACTGCCTTTTTCCTCCTCCTGACAAGCGCTCAGCCTCTCCTCCTTGCTTTGGCGCTGAAGTGTGATTCCTGAAGAGAACTGCACAGCAGGTGCCGGACTCTCATGGCTCCTCAAGAAGGTGCTAGCTGCTCTCGCACCTCCTCACCTGCTGACAGGTTCAAGAGACGTGGCAATGGCCTGACCGGGACAGAAGCCTCTTCTTCCGCTGGAAGTAGAGCCCCTGCCGTGCTTAACCTCCGTAATTATTTTTATTTTAAATGAGCCATTATTTAACGAAACAAGAAAACTCTTTAGTTGTCCCTCCAGCTGCTTGGAGACTGAGCTTACTGGGGGGTCAGTGGGTGGTTCTAAGCTGCTTAAGTATGCTGATATCATCAGAAAAAGATGACATGCTCAGGTCTCCAAGCTGCTGATGGGGGTTAACTACCCAGATGTGCAGGACTGGATTGCAGGGATAAGGAATTGGCATGCCTCTTCTGTCTGTGATTTTAATTTGTTTTAAATTTGTACACCGTCTTGCTGCATTAAGTGAAAGGTAGTCTATCAAGACTGAATAAACATTCTGACAAGCTCCAATAGCACTGAAGTGAACCCTTACTGAATTAGACTTGAATCCAGACTCTAAGATGTAGAAAGTATTCAGGTAGTGCAAGTGGGAAAAGTAAAATAATCTACAAGCAGTTCCCCACAGCAGATAGCAAACCTTCTCCATTTGAAAGCTTAAGACTTCTTGCTGAGGCCCTTCTGGATGTCAGGCACTGGTAACACCAAAAGGCAGGTCAAGACCTGACAAAATGATCCTCTCAACACCCAAGCTGTGAGGGCTAGGAGACTAATTTTGCAGGAGAACAGAGAAATGTTACATCCCAAATTGGAGTGGATGCATGGTCCAGACAAATTGGCTCCTGGATGGAAAGTTCCAAAAGTAGAACACTACGGTTGCAGAGGCCAATAAGGAGCAATGAGAACCATAATATTTATTAGTTTTGAGTTTTGAGAAGGTCTAGGCAATGAGTGATCTTGGAGAAACTGTATAAGGTTCCCTCAATTAGAAAGACTGCAGATGGTCTAAAATGTAGCTGATCTCATCTCCTATACTAGTCGTGAGCACTGGCTCATTCTTAAGCTCCCATTTTGTTTGCACAACATAGTTCAACTTTATTTTATGCCTTATCTTATGATCGGCACAAAGTGCATTGATGCAGATGACGAGATGTTCTAGATTAGCAACTATTATGAGAGGACCTTTTCAAACATAGCACAATTTGGAATCGGTTTCCCTTGGATTCAAAGCTGTTAGATAGCAGTTACTTGCCTGTAATGGGATTCTCTGTAGACAGCAGGGGTATGCAGCTACATAATACAGTAGGTAACATCTCAGATGTTGCCTTCAGGCTGGGCTCTCCTCCAGCTGAGAGAGATCTGTGAGCATGCATGCGCTCCCTCCTGCCCTGCTGCTGCACATTTAGTTCATAGCATAGCCGAGTAGTCTTGAAGATGAAACTTTGAAGTCATACTATTAAATGGAGGATGGTTCAAGTGTCCTGTCCTTTTATTTTTTTTCTACTTTCTTGTGGGCAAGGTGGATGGGTAAGTGTGGTTGCATAACCCTGTGTACAGAGAACCTCCATTACAGGTAAGTAAATGTTCTGGACTCACTTATCATATGTGACTGCATCCCCCTACTTGTCTGCAGAGAAAGCAGAAGACTGCCTTAGAATTCATTAACACCAATTATCCAAAAATTACCAGTGTACCTCTTCCCAAAATAACAAACCTAAATATTAATTTCTTCTTGTTGGATAAGGTCAAGGGAGGCTAGGAAAGTACCATAACCACTCCAGATGGCCACATCCATTTTATTAAGGTTATTAAACCAATCTTTTGTAAAAAACTTAGCTTTTTATACAAAGTAGTAATTTTCATAGACTCCCTAAAATCCACGAAATCCCTGCATTCTGCTAGGAAAACACACTCTGAACCTGGCCGAACCTAGGGTATCAAAACCTCCTAAATTCCCTCTGCTGACCTTTAGGGGCGGAGGCAGACCTCCCAGGCTTTTGCTTATCTTCCGGGAGATGACCCCCTTTGGATTTTCCGAGATCTTTCACTAGCTTCTCCAACTCCTCCCCAAACAATAACTTGCCTCAAAATGGCAGCTTTCTGAGTCGGGATTTAGAGGAACCATCCGCCGCTCAATTGCGCAGCCAAAGATAACGGCGCGCCGCGACAGCAGATGCCATGCTCTTCAACAGTCCCCTAATGAGGTCATACTGTATATCTGCTAAAAACGCCGTTGCGGACTCCAGCCTTGCCATGTCGCCGACCGCGGACTCCCCTTGGTCCCCTTAAACCCTCTGAGACCAGCGAAGGGAAGCTCTTGCCACCCAGGCTCCACAAATGGCAGCTTGTAAAGACAAGGCATTCACCTCAAAAACCTGCTTCAGCAAGGCCTCCAACCGCCTATCCTGAGTATCTTTGAGCGCTGCACTACCCTCTACTGGAATAGTCATCTTCTTCATGACAGCCGAGACAGCGGCATCCACCTTTGGGGACTTAAACAATTCCTTATTCTGGTTCAGCAAAGGATAAAGGTGTCCCATAACCCTGGAACCCTTTAAACTTGCCTCCGGCATATCCCACTCTTCCTGGATCATTTCCCGAATAACCCTATGTACCAGGAACGCCCTCCGTGTCTTCCCAACCACCTGCAACAACGGATCCTCCAAGGTAGCATCCTCTGCAGGTTCCGGAGTAGGCATATTGAGCGCCCTTAGCGTCTCTGAGATGAGCACCAGGAGCTCTTCCCTTCTGAAAAGACGGACAACCCGTGCTTGAACCTCTCCTTCCGTTATCTCTCCTCCTTCCAGATCTTCTTCTAGCTCATCTTCAAGATCACCCTCCTCGGAGAGACCTCCCTCCGAGTCCAATGCGGAGTCCTTCATCCCCTTATCCTGAGTCTCTTAGCCGGGCCGCCCGCTGTCTCCGTATTCAAGGGGGTAAGTGGTCGCTTTTCTCCCCTGGTACCCAACTCAGACCCGGATAGAGGACCTCCACGTTGTCCCCCAAAAGCTTGTTGAATAATGGCCACAAACGCAGAGGAAAAAATGGCCGCGAGACCCCCAGGCAATGCCGGCTGGGAAGGAGGAAGATCTGGAGCAGATGAGGGACCCGCTACGGGCTCTCCCGGCGCCAAATCTAGGGAAGCAGCCGCTTGCCCGTCCAGCACTGTCTCCTGCCCCCCTGCTGGCCCTTCCAAGGAGTTCTCCATGGCTGCACCTTCCAGAGTAGACCCCTTGCAGACCCCTGACTTCGCCAAGGAAACTTTCCTAGAGCCGCAGACCAAGCAATGTGGCTTAGAAGGCATTCCTGTGACCCCCAAACAGAGTCACCACTCGCAAGCACACCTGCAGAGTCAAATAACAAAGAAAAGGGAACGCAGGGATTTGTCTTTTTTTTTTTAAATCAACAAAAATGGTAACACTGGAGCCTACTAGGGCCCCCAAGCTAGAAAAAGTGAAAACTGGCGCAAAACGAAGCTTTCCCACGTGCCCCGGGCCCGTCAAAATATCAAAATTAGTGGCGGCCATTCCCGCACTGCCGACACATGGTAGGCCCGCCGCCCGAACCAACAACCGCAAACAGACAGCTCCAAAAAGCTTTTTTGCGGCGATTCCAGAGGAGAAGTGCAGCCCTTACCTTATGGGCTTTCACGCTGAAGTTGGTGTCCCCGTGGGAGATCCTGTGCTTTGCTCTACTAACAGCGTCAGAGTCGGGAGCCGAGCAGTGCAAGCAAGAAAGAAAACGCCCCAGTACTGAGCACACACCCGATTATGGCTCTTCACAGCGCCGAGCAGGCAGAACGTCTGCGAGGCGCTGACTAACACTCCAACCGGCTCCTTCACTCCTGCCTCCGGATAGACTACCCGATGAGCCTCTCATCCACCGGACCAAAGGCTAGGTTCCCCACTCACCTAAATCTCCTCAGCAGATAAGTAAAAGGGGGAAGGGAGGAGAGGAAGAGGAGAGAGATGAAAGAGGGACCAGACCTCAGCAAACAATCTCCCAGGCAAAAAACCCCCTCCACCAAAGTAATTCTATTCTTATGCCAATTGAACCTCTTCTGCCTTAGGTTTTTTTTTTTTTGTTTGTTTTTTTAAGTAATCTATATCTTAATCGCTCCTCTAGTGAGCCTGGACGTCTGGGCTCACCCAACCTCCAGCTCCTTGGAGACAGACAACTGGAGTGAGGAGGCGGACCAAGGAGGTATATGCCAGTTGGCATCAGAAAAAAAGATGGTGTCAGTGTCTCCAAGCTGCTGTGAGTGGATCACAACTCAAAAGTCCGGGACTAGACTGGAGGAATGATTAGGAAACAGGAGTTTCCCCTTAGAGGCCAGTTGAGCCAGATGGGTTTTGGAGAATGTGTCTGCCACCCAGCGATGAAGCCAAATCCAAGGCCATGACAGTCATCAGGGCACAGTCAGGGTAGCATCAGGGCACCAAGCATACCAGGTCATACATAGCATCAGAAAGGAAGGCTATAGCAGACACCAAGAAAGTAGTAGTATCAGGAGGAAGAGATTAAATCCACTAGAGCAGGGTTCGAAACATCAAGCTGTACATACCAAGAACTGTAGAATAGCCACAACGGTTAACTGGCTCTTCAGCAAGGAATCAGCCTTGCAGTCCAGAACATCATTTAAGGTTGATCTGCCTTTGACTGGAATAGTGGTCCCGTCTCGTAACCACTGTGACCTGTGCATCTACCTTGGGATGATGTCATACCACACACCACGCACCTCTGGGAGTGTAGTTCTTATAGAACCTTAACCCTTTAGGCAGGAAGTCTGAGTGCTACTTGGGCCAAATCATATCTGACCACCTCCAGGAACAGGAACACAGTAGGGTATTTCCACATCCCTAGAAGCAGCATGTGAACTTTCAGGTGCTACTCCGTGCCAGAGGCATCTGTCAAGTTCAAGTTCAGAACCTGTGTCTTTTGGGGAAACTGCTAGGTACGTATGACCTAGATTGGCCACTGTTGGAAACAGGATACTGGGCTTGATGGACCTTGGTCTGACCCAGTATGGCATATCTTATGTTCTTATGTTCAGATGAGATCCTGGAAATCAATGCCGCCAGATCCTCCTTCCAGCACAGGTAGATTAGACTAGACTCTGCATACTCTTCTCAAGTTGAGTAGGTTCTCATCCACATCAGAGCCCATTTCAGATTCATCTGGGTCAAAGGCATAGTTAGCATCTCAGATAGCTCACAACTGTTCCTCATCTTCAGAGAGTTTACCATGCCAGGGACACTTAGCCAAAGGTAATTGAACATGGCTTCTACTTCCAGCCTAACCGGCATGAGATTGCAGGGTCTGAATTTCCATAACAGAAGTACCAGGCCTGTTGCAAGAAAGAAAAGAATTACAGGGAGGACAATCCAGACTCTGGAAGCTCAACTCTCAGAAAAGGCTCCCCAACAGTAGAGGGACATAGTTGCCACACACACACTAGAGAATGAAGAGTGGCTCAAAGCATGGTTACCAGAGCCACTGGCCGAATAAGCATCCTTACTCTTAGCACCATCCTACACCTCCTGCCCTGAGACAGGTAAGGGCAGACTGATTATACTACCTACCCCCCCCCCCCACCCCTTGGCTGAGGGGGAAAGCATGCCCTCCAGGGGTGACTCGGAAGCTGTCATACAGTAAGAGACAAAGGTTCAGAATCAAAGGATGAGGCTCCTGAAAGACGACAGTTAGGGCAAGTATCACAAGAGCAGACACTAAGGTTGCATCAGCCTGCAAGCATGCATTAAATGCACTTTTACATAATACACATTAAAATTTCTAGGGAAGGAGAGCGTGTTTGAGTGGAATGCACATTAGGACTGTGCAACCACCCAGGTGCACAATAGATAAAAACATTACTGACACTTGCGGGAAACCCCGCCCACAGCACCAATGGTCACTAACAGTCCACCCTGAATAGCATCCCTCAGAGATGGAACTGTGAGCCCCCAAAAAGGACAACAGACAAGGTCAAGCCTTGGTACTCACCCCCTGAGAGTTCCAGGCATAGAATCTGTGCCAGGCTCAGCATTACTCCCCTGAACCTGCTTCAAAGGCAGGGTTTATTTTAACAGCACTGTGTGAAAGGAGGCTGGCACAAAAATCCCTCTGAGAGCTTTCTGCTATCTTTGGGAGCAAGCGGATGGAAGGGAAGGAGGCGCTGAGGCTGCAGTACTCTTCGATTCTTCTAAATCCTTCCAATTTGTGGCTGCTCAAGAGGCCCTTATAAGGGCGTGGAGCTGAACCAATTATCCCCCGTACTATGGATACCAAAAAGACCAGTCTAGTGGAGCCTCCCACGTTGCACTCAAGTGAAAGTAACCTTTTTGGAACTTAAGGTGGTTGTTCACAAGTGTTTAATCACTCTCTCTCTTTCTCTCAGACTTTCTACAGAGGAGAAAGAGTAGTTACTCACCTGTAACAGGTGTTCTCCAGGAGCAGCAGGAATCAGTCCTCACATATGGGTGACGTCGGCGCCGACGGAGCCCTCGCGGAGCAATTTTACCCAGCTTTCAAAGAAAGCCTTTGGGAATTGCAGCGCGCATGCGCGGTCCTCTTACCGCCCAAGGGTGCCATCTTGTTCAGTCTGATAACATAGCTAAAAGACAGCAAAAAATTAGCAAAAATGAAAGCACAGAACTGCAACTCCAAGGGGAGGAGGGAGGGTTGTGAGGACTGATTCCTGCTGCTCCTGGAGAACACCTGTTACAGGTGAGTAACTACTCTTTCTCCAGGACCAAGCAGGAAGTCAGTCCTTACATATGGGACTCCCAAGCTTAAGGCTACCGGGGACCCTAAGCACAAAAAGGAGCTCCCTCAAGCTCAGTAGCACAGAAGGAAGGAATCTTCTCTGAATACGTCTCCAACCGGTAGCCCAACATCTGGTATGGAGGGTAGGAGTTGCCTATACCTCAAAGAGGTTACGGAGGACTGCCTGTCCGAAAGCACTGTCCCTGCGGGACTCCCTCTCCAGGCAGTAATGGGCTGCAAAAGTCTGGCTTGAAGACCAAGTAGCGGGCCGGCAGATGTCTGCCAAGGGAACAGAGCGGAGGTAAGCCACTGACGTAGCCGTCGCCCTAACACGATGAGCCGTGACTCGACCTTCCAACGAGAGACCGGCGGCCTCATAAGCCCAAGCGATACAGTCAGCAATCCAGATGGACAGAGTATGCTTGGAGACAGGGAGCCCCAACTTATTGGGGTCATAAGAGACGAAGAGCTGAACAGCCCTTCTGTGCTCCCGCATACGGTCAAGGTAGAAGGTTAACGCCCTTCTACAATCCAGCGTATGCAGGACCATTTCAGCTCGGCTGGAGAGTAGCCTGGGAAAGTAGGTCGGAAGCACCACCTCCTGGTTGATGTGAAAAGGGGAAACCACCTTGGGAAGAAACTTAGGGTGAGTCCGCAGGACTATCCTATTCTTGTAGAACCTAGTGTAAGGAGGATCAGATACTAGGGCCTGCAGCTCACTAACGCGTCTAGCAGAAGTGAGGGCCACCAAGAACAAGGTTTTCCAAGAAGAAAACGAAGATGACAGGTAGCCATAGGTTCAAAAGGCGGACAGGTAATCCGCTGTAAAACCACATTGAGATCCCAGTCCGGGGCTGGTGGGCGCAAAGGTGGTTTAAGGAGAAGGAGGCCTCTGAGAAAATGAGCCACTAGAGGGTGGCTGGAAAGAGGTCTGCCATCCACCGGCATGTGATGCGCAGAAAGAGCACTGAGGTGGACCCTGACCGAGTTGGACTTAAGTCCAAGATTGGAGAGGGAAAGCAAGTACTGCAAGACCACTGATGCTGAACAGGAGAAGGGGATCTTGAGACTGCTGAGCACACCAGACGGAGAACCGATGCCACTTAAGAGCGTAGGACTTCCGGGTGGAGGGCCGCCTGGAGGCCAAGACAACTTCTTCCACATCTGGAGGCAGCCGGAGGTGAGCAAGGACTACCCTTTCAGCAGCCAGGCCATCAGATGAAGGGACCGGAGGTTGGGGTGCAGGAGAGTCCCCTGATCCTGTGACAGGAGGTCGGGTTGAAACCCCAGAGGAAGAGGAGTGTCCACCGCCAGCTGCATCAGAAGCGGGAACCAAGGTTGTCTCGGCCACCGGGGAGCCACTAGGATCATCAAGGCTTTGTCCCTGAGGACCTTGAAGAGTGTCCGGGACACCAGCGGCATGGGAGGAAAGGCATACAAGAGGCCTGTGGACCATGGAATCAGAAAAGCATCCGCTGCTACTCTGAGAGGATGCGGTTGTCGAGAGCAGAATCGAGGAAGTTGCCGGTTCAGAGGACTGGCAAACAGATCCATGGTGGGGAGGCCCCACTTGAGAAAGATCCGCTGAAGCACCAACGGATCCAACTTCCACTCGTGTGGCTGGAGGATCCTGCTTAGCTTGTCCGCCAGGTAATTTTCCTGACCTGGGAGATAGACAGCTTTGAGGATGATGCCGCGGTCGACGGCCCAAGAGAACAGCTTTTGTGCCTCCTGACAGAGAAGGAAGGAGCCTGTGCCGCCTTGTTTGTTCACGTAGAACATTGCAACCTGATTGTCTGTCTGGATCAGCACCGACTGGTGAGAAATCAGGTGAGAGAAGGCTCAGAGCTAGGCGGATGGCTCTGAGCTCCAGGAAGTTGATTTGCTGAGCAGACTCCCAAGGAGTCCAGAGACCTTGAGTACATGTCCCTTGGCAATGTGCTCCCCAGCCCAGGAGAGAAGCATCGGTCGTCAGGACCAGAGAAGGCAGAGGGGGCTGAAAAGCCACTCCTAGTACTAGGTTTGGCAGATGAAGCCACCATTGTAGAGAAGAGACTAGCGGGTCAGAGACCTTTACGGAGTCCGCTAGGCTCCCAGTGGCCTGATGCCATTATGTGCGAAGGCACCATTGAGCAGGTCGCATGTTCAGGCGGGCATTGGGGGTCACATGGATCGTGGAAGCCATATGGCCGAGCAGTCTCAGAAATTGCCTGGCCGAGACCAGGGAATTGCTGTGAAAGTGGCTGGCGAGATCCATGAGCCTTTGGGCCCTGTCCAGAGGCAGGAAGGCCCGCGCCTGAAGAGTGTCCAACCTGGAGCCGATGAATTCGAGATTTTGAGAGGGGAGCAAAGTGGACTTTGAGAAGTTTATGACAAATCCCAAGTGCTGGAGTAGAGTCACAGTGCGATGAGTGGCCTGAGTGGCCTCTTGGGAAGACTGGGCTCTGATGAGCCAGTCGTCCAGGTATGGAAACACAAAAAGGCCTTGAAGTCTTAGATAGGTTGCCACCACTGCCAGGCATTTGGTGAACACCCTGGGGGCGGAGGATAGGCCAAAGGGCAGTACTCTGTACTGGTAATGATTTCCTCCCACAACAAACCTGAGATATTGTCTGTGGTCTGGATGAATAAGGATATGAGTATACGCATCCTTTAGATCCAAGGAGCATAGCCAGTCTCCCTGCTAGAGGTAGGGCAGCAGGATTCCAAGGGTAAGCATCTTGAACTTTTCCTTTGCAAGGAACTTGTTGAGGTTGCGCAAGTCCAGGATGGGTCTGAGGCCTCCTGTTCTTTTTGGTATCAGAAAGTACCTGGAGTAAAACCCTTGACCCTTCAGGTGGTGGGGTACCGGTTCCACAGCCTGTTCCTGAAGGAGACTTGCTAACTCCTGAAGGAGTAAGTCCTTGTGCAGAGGGAGTCGAAGAGGCTCCCCTGGAAAATAGGAGGGAGGTACCTGGTGAAAGTGAAAAAGATAGCCCTTTTGAACTATGTGAAGCACCCAGGTATCTGTGGTGATGTTGGACCACCTGTGGGCAAAGTGGACCAGCCGGCCTCCTGTGCTGAGAGAAACCAGCTGAGGGGGAGAGGCTATGCTGATGAAGTCAAAAACCCCCACCCTGCTGAGCAGGGGCCGGTGGTGCAGGCTTGGGGGCTTGCTGCCTACGGGACCCATTACCCCGTCCCTTGGCCTGCTTACCCTGTGGGAGAGCTGCTGAGGCCTGATAAATAGGTAGTGTTGATAGGCAGCCGCCTTCCTCAGGTAAAAGGGCTTTTTCCCCGAGCCCTTCTTCTTCTGAGAAGGGGCAGAGGTCTTCCTTGAGAGACGAGTCCTGGTGAGAGTCTCGGTCTTGATCTGTGCAGCCTTCTCATCCATGGGCTTGCCAAAGAGGTTTTCGCCTCTGCAGGGGACATCGACCAACTTGTCCTGCACCCATGGCTCGAGGTCGGATGTCTGAAGCCAAGCCTGGCGGCGGCCACCGATGCCGACTGCGGCTACTCGAGCCGATGCCTCAAAACCATCGTAGGCTGCTCAAGAGATAAACTTTGAACACTCCCAAACACCAGTTGACAAGGTTTGGAACCTCTGCAAAGGTTCGTCGGAGAGACCAGCAGAGACCCCGGCTATTTCTTTAGCCAGGTCTCGGAGATACATGCCCATGTAGAGCTGGTAGGTCTGGACACGACAAGCAAGCATAGAGCCCTGGAAACACTTTCTACCGAGGGCATCCAGGCTGCGAGCCTCCCAACCGGGAGGCACTGAGGAGTGCATTTTTTGACTCTTAAGTCTATGCATGGCCGATTCCACCACCATGGAATGGTGCGGTAGTTGTGCCTTTTGGAACCCGGGGCTCTTGCGGACTCGATAAATGGAATCGACCCGCTTAACACCGGCGACGACGCCGGGCTCTCCCACATGCGGAAGAGAAGTCGTTCCAGCATCGGAGGAACCGGTACAATAAAGGCCTCCTTCGGGGGAGAGTCATATTGGAGGGCATCGAGCTCTTCGACTTGAGGCTCCTCCTCGGGATCCGCGGGGAAGGCCAAGGCCTTGGCCATATCCCACACGAAGTCCGAGAACCGGGTATCCTCCGGGGAGGACCGTCTCCGAGGTTGCGACTCAGGGGAGTACGAAGGGACACACCGAGTCCGAAAGGAACCAGGTGACTCTTTGTCCTCAGATTCCCAGGCCGACTCCTCGGAGGAGGAGTCGGGCGGCTCTGGTCGGGCGGGCACCGATGCTATCCGCTCAGACGCCGAGGGAGTCGGCGTCGACGACCTCGGTCCCGAACGGGAGGCCGAAGGAGACCGCGACCGAGGATAGACTCGAGCCCTAATGGACTCGAGGATCGGCTCGGTCTCCGGGGTCGACTTGGAGGTCGACGTCCCGGCGGTCAGTGCAGAAGCACCGGCGAGGCCAGCGATCAATGCCCGCTGCTGGTCCATGAAGGCAGTCAGACTGCTCTCCAAGGCCGTCAACCTGAGTCCGAGTTCAGGAGACCCAGCAGCCCCCGACTCGGGCCCTGACGGCGGCTCCTTCGGAGGCGAGTCCACGAGGACAACAGTACTCACGTGAGCGGGCAAGTCCATCTCGAGACGAGGATGTTTGGAAGGCCTCTCCACCTCCGAGGACTCGGGACGGGAATCGGGGCTATGCGACCTGGCCCTCGAGGAACCAGGAGCGTCCACCAATCCCGCCCTCGCGGGTTTCTTCGTCCGATGTTCCCGGGTAGGAGACCCCCTTTCAGAGGAACTTCAACGATGCTCAGGACCAGAGTCCCAAGACGTCGAAGCCTCTGACGAGGTCCGAGCCCGGCCGGAGTCAGAGAAGATACGTTCCCGCTGATGCTGCCGACTCAACGCTTTTGAGGACATTTTGCCACACGGACCACAGATCATCGGGTCATGATCGGGTCCGAGGCAGCGGAAGCAGAAGTCGTGTGTGTCTGTAAGAGACATGAGTTTCTTACACAGGTCACACTTCTTAAACCCGCTGGCAGCCATCGGGGGAAAAAGGGCCCCTGCGAGGTCAAAAGACCGGGCTGCCAGTGAAAAAGTAAAAAGGCGTGAAATGTTACGAAGGACAAAAAAACGAAAAATAAAGAACGGACTCGCAACCGGCGTCGCGGGTCCGGGCGGGAAAAGAACCGGCGTCGAAACCGAGAAAAAAGAGAAATAAAATCAACTCTTCTGCGGGGAATTACAAACAACGTCTGTAGGGCTCTGCGGAAAAAAGAAGACTGAGCAAGATGGCACCCTTGGGAGGGAAGAGGACCGCGCATGCGCGCTGCAATTCCCAAAGGCTTTCTTTGAAAGCTGGGGAAAATTGCTCCGCGAGGGCTCCGTCGGCGCCGACGTCACCCATATGTGAGGACTGACTTCCTGCTTGGTCCTGGAGAAAATCCATCTACCATCCAGCAGAGAGAAAAATACTGAAAGAATCTCTGGTGGCTGAAGCGGATAGAGGTACAAGAGTGAGGTCACAAACCTGGGCTTTGTTGGTTCTTTGTCTCAATATCTGCTTGTAGGGGAATACAACCCACTTGTTTGGACTGGTCTAGCAGGACGATATGGAATTAGGTTTTGACAGTCATTAAACATCTTCTGCAAAAATGAATGCAGTTCATTCAGCAGAGACAACTAAAATAAAGGGGAGGATACACAGTCAAAATGATCAGAACATCAACCAATGATAGGGGTTTTAAGCCTGTAGCTTGAGCATGCCAAGAATCCAGGGCAGAGAAAGGTCACAGAGCAGGTGATCTTCATCCAGAATCTCGCAACTAGATTTAGCAAAGCCAGCATCAGCTCTGTGCTAGAAACATGGCACAGAATGATATAAAGCATAGTTACTCACCTGTAACAGGTGATCTCCGGGAATAGCAGGAATTTGGTCTTTACATATGGGTAACGTTGGTACCAACAGAGCCTGCGCAGGAACGCTCCCCAGCGTCCAATAGGAACGCTTTTGGGAGCATCCCTCAGCACATGCGCGCTGCCTTCCCGCCTTTCCAACTGTTCTTCAGTTAAGTTTGTAGCTGAGTGAAAGGAAAGACGGAGAGAGGAAAGAGACAAAGACAGAGAGAGAACTCTTAGGGGAGGTGGGTGGGTTGTGAAGACTAAAGTCCTGCTGTTCCCAGAGATCATCCGTTACAGCTGAGTAACTATGCTATCTCCAGGAACAAGCAGGAACGTAGTCTTCACATATGGGGACTCACTAGCTGAAGATGCCAGGGAGATAGCCCCAGGAAGGTGCCACCCTAGAAAGGTGGGAATCCTTCCTCCTATGGATCTCTGGCATTCCACCAGGGTTAGTGGGTAGGAGTTGAATTAGGTCTGAAAGAGATTTTGAAGAACAGTTTGGCCAAAGAAGGCATCCCGACGGGAGGATTTATCCAGGCAGTAGTGGGCTGTGAAGGTGTGTACCGAAGCCCAGGTAGCTGCTCGACAAATGTCATCGATAGACAGAGTGGAGATTGGCCATGGAAGTAGCCATGGCTCTCACGTTATGAGCTGTGACATGGTCCTGAAGAGGAAGATCCTTACTCTCATAAGTAAAGGATATGCATTGGGTAATCCATTTAGATGTCTACCAAGGGCACAGAGCGGAGATGAGCCACTGAGGCAGCCATTGCCCTGACACGGTGGGCCGTAACCCGACCCTGCAAAGGAAAGTCAGCAGTCTTGTAAGCCCAGGTGATACAGTCAGCCACCCAGATGGACAAGGTACGCTTGGACACAGCCAATCCTAACTTATTAGGGTCAAAGGATACGAAGAGCTGAGTAGCCCTTCTATGCCCCTGCGTACGGTCAAGGTAGAAGAATAAGGCCCTCCTACAGTCCAGGGTATGCAGAACTGCTTCAGCCTGGCTTGCATGAGGCCTAGGGAAGAATGTTGGAAGAACCACCTCTTGGTTAAGGTGGAAGGAGGAGAAAACCTTTGGGAGGAACTTAGGATGAGTCCCAAGGACTACCCTGTTCCCATAGAAGCGAGTGTAAGGCCTATCACAGACCAGGGCCTGAAGCTCACTCACTTGCCTAGCCGAGGTAAGGGCTATCAAGAAGAGTGTCTTCCAGGACAGGAAGCGTAGAGGGCAAGTAGCCATCGGCTCAAAGGGTGGGCGAGTCAGCTGCTGCAAGACCACATTCAACTCCCACTCAGGAGCAGGAGGACGGATTGGAGGCTTGAGCAAAAGCAAGCCCCTGAGAAAGCAGGACACCAAGGAGTGAACCGACAGAGAATGTCCTTCCACAAGTGAGTAGTGAGCTGCTAGAGCTGAGAGGTGGACCCGAACAGAATTGGACTTAAAGTCCCTGATTGGATAAGTGCAACAGATACTGAAGTACTACAGGAACAGTACAGGAGAAGGGATCTTCTGTACGTAGCTGACACCACACAGAAAACCTCTTCCATTTGAGAGCATAGGTTTTCCTTGTGGACCGTTTCCTAGAGGCTAGGACAACATCCTCAACTTCATGAAGTAGGCCCCAGGGAGCCAAAACTACCCTTGCAGCCCCCAAGCCATCAAATTGAGAGTTTTGAGGTTGGGGTGCAGAAGAGACCCCTGATCCTGAGACAGAAGGTCGGGTTGCAACCATAGAGGCAGTGGGGGATCCACTGCCAGCTGAAGCAAAAGTGGAAACCAAGGCTGTCTCAGCCACCTGGGAGCCAACAGCAGGACAGAGGCCTTGTCCTGGAGAATTTTGAACAGAGTTCGGGCCACCCGAGGCGTGGGAGGAAACGCATACAGGAGGCCCTGAGACGATGGAATCAGAAAGGCATCTGCTGCTATCCGCAGAGGATGCAGTTGCCTGGAGCAGAACTTTGGCAGTTGCTTGTTCAGTGGACTGGCAAAGAAATCTATCAAAGGGAGACCCCATTTGAGGAAGATCTTCTGAACTACCAAGGGATGCAGCTGCCACTCGTGGGGCTGCAAAATTCTGCTCAGCCGGTCCGCCAGGTAGTTTTCCTGGCCTGGAAGGTATACCGCCCTGAGGAGCATGTTGTGCTTGAGGGCAAATGAACAAAGGTCCTGAGCCTCCCGACAAAGGAGCCTGGACCCAGTTCCGCCCTGTTTGTTCACATAAAACATGGCTACCTGATTGTCTGTCTGAACCAGGACAGATTGATGAGCCAGGGCAGGAGAGAAAGCTTTGAGAGCCAAGCGAATAGCCCTGAGTTCTAGAAGATTGATCTGTTGTGAAGCCTCCCAAGGAGACCACAGGCCCTGGGTGCACTTGTTGAGACAACGAACTCCACAGCCCTGTAGGGAGGCGTCTGTGGTCAGTACCACTGTGTACTCTGGAATCTGAAAGGGCACCCCCTTTAGTAGATTGGGTAGGTGCAGCCACCAATTGAGGGAGTCCAGAAATGGTCTGGACACCCTTATTCTGTCTCTGAGGCTGCCTGTGGCTTGTGACCACTGAGTCCGAAGGCACCACTGTGCAGGCCGCATATGGAGCCTTGCATTGGGGGTTACATGAACTGTCGAAGCCATGTGGCCAATCAGCCTCAGGCAGAGTCTGGCGGAGACTAGTGACTGCTGAGAAATTGCTTTGCCAAGCTGATGAGTCTTTGGGCTCTGTCATCTGGCAAGAAAGCCTTTGCCAGCAGAGAGTCCAGCCTGGCCCCTATGAACTCCAAGTTCTGGGAAGGGAGCAAAGTGGACTTTGCGAAGTTTATTACAAAACCAAGGCTTTGAAGAAGAGCAATAGTTCTGAGGATGGCTTGTCTCGCCTCCTGGCACATTTGACCCCTGATGAGCCAGTCGTCCAGATAGGGGAAGACAAAGATTCCCTGATTTCTCAGGTAGGCCGCCACCACTGCCAGGCATTTGGTAAAGACCCTGGGAGCGGAGGTGAGGCCAAAAGGCAGGACTCTGTACTGATAATGATTTCCTCCCACAATGAACCTGAGGTACTTTCTGTGGTCTGGATGAATGAGGATGTGAGTGTACGCATCCTTTAGATCTAAGGAGCATAGCCAATCTCCCTGCTGGAGGTAGGGCAGAAGTGTTCCAAGAACAAGCATCTTGAACTTTTCCTTCTCTAGGAACTTGAGGTTCCTGAGGTCCAGAATGGGTCGAAGGCCACCGGTTCTTTTGGGCACCAGGAAATACCTGGAGAAGAATCCGTGACCTTGCAAGTGGGGAGGCACAGGCTCCACCGTCCTGTCCACCAACAGACCTTGAAGCTCTTGGAGGAGAAGATGGAAAAAAAAGAGTCCCCGCGAGGTCAAAGGACCGGCCTTCCAGGGAAAAATCAAAAAAAGGGCGCGAACGCCAGCCACGAAGGGCAAAACCGAAAAAGAAGAATCGGGCTCAATACCGGTGTACCGAACCCGGCGGGAGGGGAACCGGCGTCAAACCGGGAAGAAAAAAATAGCAAAAATCGCCGAAAAATCACACTTTTATCCGGGATGACAGGACACACGTCCGGTGGGCTTATCGGAAAAAGAGAGACCGAGGTAAGATGGCACCTTTAGGCGAGAAGGGAACCGCGCATGCGTGCCTGCATTCCCAAAGGCTTTCTTAGAAAGCTGGGGAAGTGCTCCGCTGGGGCTTCATCGGCGTCGATGACACCCATATGTGAGGACTGACTTCCTGCTTGGTCCTGGAGAATGTGAGTGTATGCATCCTTTAAGTCTAGAGAGGAAAGCCAATCCTGGCTTTGAAGGTATGGCAGAAGAGTTCCTAGAGAAATCATTTTTAACTTTTCTCGAAACAGATATTTGTTCAATTCTCTGAGGTCTAAAGTGGGTCTGTGTCGTCCTGTTTTCTTTGGAATAAGAAAATAGGGGGAGTAGAACCCTGCACCCCATTGAAGAATGGGTACCTCCTCTATTGCACCTTGGGCAAGACATGTTGAGACCTCGTGATCTAACAGATTGTTTACGGAGGTTTGAGAATTGAATTGCTTTAGAATTGTCGGAGGGGGCATGCTGTCAAAATGAAGCTTGTACCCTTCTACAATGGATAAAGTCCAATCTTCTGCTGTTATCTGATGCCATCTGTTGGCAAAGTAGCATAACCTGCCTGGGATATTGGGGGGTTGGGGACCCCTCAGAGGCAGGAAGGATAAGCTCTCTAGGAAGGAGTCAAAGCCCTTGAGAGGGCTGAACCTGCAGAGCTGGTTGGGCTCTGGGGCCTTTTGGCTTCTTTTGCTGTCTAGTTTGTCCCTTTTGGGCAAACTGACCCCAAGATTGACTCTGCTGGGTAAAGGAAGGATAAAGTTTCTTCTTTTTGCTGAAAGAGGGTTTTTTTTATAAGACTTTTTGGCTGGAGTGGCTGTAGATTTCGACAATCTATCTATCTATCTATACCTATCTTATCTAAAATGATAGAACTATCTTTTAACACCGGGTCTTTCCCATCCACGCTCAAACAGACCTCCGTCAGACCTCTACTTAAGGACACCAAATTAGACCCTCAAAAGGTCGAGTCCTACAGACCCATATCCAGCATCCCGATGCTCGCTAAAATCATTGAAAAGATAGTCTACAGGCAGCTTCAAGATCATGTGGACACCAATGCACCCCTAGATTCATCACAACACGGATTCAGAGAATCACACGGAGTGGAAACACTACTCTCCACTCTTTTCAACACCATAATCTCAGGCATTGACAACTCACGCTCAGGTTTCGCGCTCATCTTTTTAGATATAGCGGCAGCCTTCGACTCAGTCTGCCACGAGATTCTCCTGAGTCGGCTAAGAGAAAAAGGCATCACCGGAACAGCTTTGGAGTGGTGCAGGTCTTACCTGTCTGGAAGATGGCAACAAGTCCGAGCAAATGGAACAACATCCGAGCCATTCCTACAAAGTCAAGGAGTCCCTCAAGGTTCATCCCTATCATCACTTATGTTCAACATCTACATCCAACCCATTTGTAACATCATTAGATCGTTCAACGTGAGCTGCATGATATATGCAGACGACGTCCTACTATACCTACCAATATCCCTGACCTACCCAGACCTCACCCCACTAACTAATTGTTTCAACGCAATATCCGAATGGCTCCTCTCCCAAAATCTACGCATCCAACATAAAAAAACGGAGGTCCTGTTTATATCCAGAAATCCTGATTTCACACCACCTAGCCACCTGACAGTGGACAACGCCAAGTTGCAAGTAAAATCAGCCATACGGTACCTCGGAGTTACATTGGATCAGAACCTCAATATGAAGCAGCACATAGCTAAAACAATAAGAACTATCTACTTCAAGATCAGATCCCTCAGACACATACGCCCCCTACTCGATCCAAGCGACTTCCGCACCGTATATCAAGCCCTCATCATCCCTCATTTCGATTATGCAAACGCCATCTTACAAGGACTACCTCAAGCAACCCTACATCCCCTTACAACTCGCCATGAACAGTGCAGCGCGAATCCTTTTCGGAGTACCAAGGAGAGAACACATCACACCCCTCCTGAAGCAGCTACACTGGCTCCCCATTCCAGCTAGGATTATCTTCAAGACCTTAGTGATGACATTCAAGGCCATCAAGGGGCTCTCCTCTTCTTCACTATGTGACCTCATTCAACCACCCACTACCACCAGGCTAAGAAGAACCTCAGTAGCCAACATGCTAGCAATACCGAGAGACATGACAAAATGCTCCAAAGCAACATCAAACAGAGCCTTTAGTCTAAGCGCCCCAAGCCTCTGGAACTCCCTACCACCAAACATCAGAGCCATCCTCAACCTGAGCCAGTTCAGGAAGGCCTTAAAACACTTCCTCTTTATTGAATACCTCAGACTCCACTGAACCCCAACCACCATAAATGATCTACGCACAATAACTCCATCTCACATGTACATAGTTATCTATTTCAAATTTCTGCACATATAGATAGTTTCCCCTGTTATCCAAGTTAATTGCTCCTGTTCTTTGTAATGACCTGACTCTTGTTTATTGTCGGATACTGTTTGTTCTATGTAAACCGCGCTGATCGCAAATAGAGCGTAGTTACTCACCTGTAACAGGTGTTCTCCAGGAGCAGCAGGAATCAGTCCTCACATATGGGTGACGTCGGCGCCGACGGAGCCCTCGCGGAGCAATTTTCCCCAGCTTTCAAAGAAAGCCTTTGGGAATTGCAGCGCGCATGCGCGGTCCCCTTCCCGCCCAAGGGTGCCATCTTAGCCAGTCAGATGACATAGCTAAAAAAGACAGCATAAAAATTTGCAAAAAACTAAAGCAGATGATTGCAACTCCAAGGGGAGGAGGGAGGGTTGTGAGGACTGATTCCTGCTGCTCCTGGAGAACACCTGTTACAGGTGAGTAACTACGCTTTCTCCAGGACCAAGCAGGAAGTCAGTCCTCACATATGGGACTCCCAAGCTTAAGGCTACCGGAGACCCTAAGCACAAAAATGAGCTCCCTCTAGTTCAGCAGCACAGAAGGAAGGAATCTTCACTGAATTATTACCCACCGGTAGCCCACATCCGGGATGGAGGGTAGGAGTTGCTCAGACCTCAAAGAGATTACGGAGGACTGCCTGTCCGAAAGCACTGTCCCTGCGGGACTCCCTCTCGAGACAGTAATGGACCGCAAAAGTCTGGCTCGAAGACCAAGTAGCGGCCCGGCAGATGTCTGCCAGCGGAACAGAGCGGAGGTAAGCCACTGACGTAGCCTTTGCCTGAACGCAATGAGCCGTGACTCGACCTTCCAAGGAGAGTCCGGCTGCCCCATAAGCCCAAGTGATACAGTCCGCAACCCAGATGGACAGAGTACGCTTGGAGACCGGGAGCCCCAATTTATTGGGGTCGAAAGACACAAAAAGCTGAGCAGCTTTACGGTGCTCCCGCGTACGGTCAAGGTAGAAGTTCAATGCCCTTCTACAGTCCAGGGTATGGAGGACCGTTTCAGCTCGGCTGGAGTGTGGTCTGGGAAAGAAGGTCGGAAGTACCACCTCCTGATTGATGTGAAAAGGGGAGACCACTTTTGGAAGAAATTTAGGGTGAGTCCGTAGGACTACCCTATTTTTGTAGAACCGAGTGTAAGGGGGATCAGACACGAGGGCCTGTAGTTCACTTACGCGTCTAGCGGAAGTGAGGGCTATCAAGAACAATGTTTTCCAAGAAAGAAAACGGAGAGAACAGGTAGCCATAGGTTCAAAAGGCGGACAGGTGATCCGCTGTAACACCACATTCAGATCCCAGTCAGGAGCTGGCGGGCGCAGAGGTGGTTTAAGTAGAAGGAGACCTCGGAGAAACCTCGCTACGAGAGGGTCGCTGGAAAGAGGTCTGCCGTCCACCGGCACATGATGTGCTGAAAGAGCACTGAGGGGAACTTTGACGGAATTGGAATTAAGTCCCAGATTAGAGAGGTATAGCAAGTACTGCAGAATCACCGACACCAGGCAGGAGAAGGGATCCTGAGACTGTTGGGTACACCAAACGGAAAAGCGACGCCATTTAAGGGCGTAGCATTTGCGGGTAGAAGGTCGCCGAGAAGCTAGGACGACCTCTTCCACCTCTGCCGGCAGAAGAAGGGGAGCAAGGACTACCCTCTCAGCAGCCAGGCCATTAGATTGAGAGATCTGAGGTTGGGGTGTAGCAGAGATCCTGAGTGAGGAGATCCGGTTGTAACCCCAGAGGGAAGGGATCCTCCACCGCCAATTGCAGCAGGAGTGGAAACCACGGCTGCCGGGGCCAGCGAGGGGCCACCAGGATCATGAAGGCTTTGTCTCGGAGAACCTTGAAAAGAGTTCGAGAGACCAGCGGGATGGGAGGGAAAGCGTACAGAAGGCTCCCCGATCATGAGAGTAGAAAAGCGTCTGCCGCAACTCGAAGGGGATGTGGCTGACGAGAGCAGAAGCGAGGAAGTTGCCGGTTGAGAGGGCTGGCAAAGAGATCCATCGTGGGGAGGCCCCACTTTAGAAAGAGCTTCTGAACTACCAAGGGATCCAGGCGCCACTCGTGCGGCTGGAGGATCCTGCTGAGTTTGTCCGCCAGGCAATTTTCTTGGCCTGGGAGATAAACTGCCTTGAGATGAACTGACGGCCCAAGAGCAGAGCTTCTGTGCTTCCCGACAGAGAAGGAAGGAGCCCGTGCCCCCCTGCTTGTTCACGTAGAACATGGCAACTTGATTGTCCGTCTGGACAAGGACGGACTGGCGAGAGGTCAGGTGGGAGAAGGCCTTGAGAGCCAAGCGGATCGCTCTGAGCTCCAGGAAGTTGATCTGCTGAGCAGACTCCCACGTGGACCAGAGGCCCTGAGTACGTGCCCCTTGACAATGTGCTCCCCAGCCCAGGAGGGATGCATCTGTCGTCAGCACCTGGGCCGGCTGAGGTGACTGAAAAGGCATGCCGAGTACCAGGTTCGGCCGATGAAGCCACCACCGGAGAGACGAGATCAGCGGCTCGGAGACGCGCACTAGGTCTGCTAGGCCGCCTGTGGCTTGTTGCCACTGCTTGCGGAGACACCATTGAGCAGGCCGCATATTCAGGCGGGCATTGGGGGTCACATGGACGGTGGAAGCCATATGGCCGAGTAGTCTCAGAAAGCGCCTGGCGGAGACCAGGGGCTGGCTGCGAAAACGGTCGGCTAGGTCCATGAGCCGTTGAGCCCTGTCGAGCGGTAGGAACGCTCGTGCCTGAGGAGTGTGCAGCCTTGCGCCGATGAACTCGAGATCTTGTGAGGGGAGCAAAGTGGACTTTGCGAAGTTTATAACAAAGCCCAGGTACTGCAGAAGAGTCACCGTGCGGCGTGTAGCGTTGGTGACCTCCGGAGCGGACGCTGCTCTGATGAGCCAGTCGTCGAGGTACGGAAAGACAGAGGCCGTAAAGCCGGAGATGGGCCGCCACCACCGCGAGGCATTTTGTGAAGACCCGCGGTGCGGAGGATAGGCCAAAGGGCAGTACTCTGTACTGGTAATGATTTCCTGCCACCACAAACCTTAGGTATTGGCGGTGGCTTGGGTGGATGAGGATGTGCGTGTAGGCATCCTTTAGATCCAAGGAGCATAGCCAATCTCCCTGCTGGAGGTAGGGCAGAAGGATTCCAAGGGTAAGCATCTTGAACTTTTCCCGCACGAGGAATCTGTTGAGGTTGCGCAGGTCCAGGATGGGTCTGAGGCCTCCTGTCCTTTTCGGTACTAGAAAATACCTGGAATAAAAGCCTTGACCTCTCAGGTGGTGTGGCACCGGTTCCACCGCCTGTTCCTGTAGAAGACCTGCTAACTCCTGAAGGAGTAATTCCCTGTGCAGAGGGAGTCGTGGAGGTTCCCCCGGAAAATAGGAGGGAGGGACCTGTTGGAAGTGGAGAAGGTAGCCTTCTCTCACGACTTGAAGCACCCAGGCATCTGAGGTGATGCTGGACCACCTGTGGGCGAAGTGAACCAGCCGGCCTCCGGTGCTGGGAGGAGCCAGCGGAGGGGGAGAGGCTATGCTTAAGGAGTCAAAAACCCCCACCCTGCTGAGCAGGGGCTGGTGGTGCAGGCTTGGGGGCTTGCTGCCTACGGGACCCGTTACCCCGTCCCTTGGCCTGCTGGCCCTGTTGGGGAGCTGCAGGGGCCTGATATTGGGGGTATTGTTTGTAGGCAGCTGCCTTTCTCGGGTAAAAGGACTTCTTTCCCGAGCCCTTCTTTTTCTGGGAAGGGGCGGAGGTCTTCCTAGAAAGCCTAGTCCTGGTGAGAGTCTCCGTCTCGATCTGTGCAGCCTTTTCAGCCATGGGCTTGCCAAAGAGGTTCTCGCCTCGGCAGGGGACATCGACCAACTTGTCCTGCACCCAGGGCTCAAGGTCAGACGACTGAAGCCAAGCCTGTCGGCGAGCACCGATGCCGGCTGCGGCCACTCGAGCCGATGCTTCAAAGCCATCATAGGCTGCTCGGGATATGAATTTTGAGCATTCCCGAATGCCAGAGGACAAGGCCAGGAACCTCCGCAAGGGTTCCTCGGACAAACCAGCGGAGAATCCGGCTAGCTCTTTAGCCAGGTCTCGGAGATACATGCCCATGTATAGCTGGTAGGTCTGGACACGACACGCAAGCATAGAGCCCTGGAAACACTTCTTACCAAGGCCATCCAGGTTACGGGCCTCCCTGCCAGGAGGCACCGAGGAGTGCATCTTCTGGCTCTTAAGACGATGCATGGCCGATTTCACTACCATGGAATGGTGTGGTAGCTGTGCCTTTTGGAAGCCAGGGCTCTTGCGGACTCGATAGATAGAATCGACCCGCTTGCTCAGGACCGGCGAGGAGGCCGGACTCTCCCACATGCGGAAGAGTAGTCGTTCCAGCATGGGAGGAACCGGTACAGTAAAGTGTTCCCTGGCGGGAGAGTCATACTGGAGGGCGTCAAGCTCTTCGGCTCGAGGCTCCTCCTCGGGATCCGCAGGGAAGGCCAAAGCCTTGGCCATATCCCTGACGAAGTCCGAGAACCGGGCATCCTACGGGGGGGACTGCTTCCGAGGTTCGGACTCAGGTGAGTCCGAGGGGACACACCGAGTCGGAAAAGAATCAGGCGACTCTTCCTCTTCAGACTCCCAGACCGACTCCGACGAGGACTCGGTGGGGTCGGCCCGGGCAGGGCGCGGCGCCTGCCGCCCCGACGCCGAGGGAGTCGGCGTCGGCGACCTCGGTCCCGAACGGGAGGCCGAGGGTGACCTCGACCGAGGATCGACTCGAGTTCGCATGGACTCGAGGATCGGCTCGGTCTCCAGGGTCGACTTAGACGTCGACGTCCCGGCGGTCGGGGCAGCGGCGCCAGCGAGGCCGGCGAGCAGTGCCCGCTGCTGGTCCATGAAGGCAGACAGTCTGCTCTCCAAGGCCGTCAACCTGAGTCCGAGCTCAGGTGACCCAGCAGTCCCCGACTCGGGCCCCGACGGCGTCGGGCCCGACGTCGGCGGTCTCGGAGGCGAGTCCAGGAGGACCACAGGCCTTACCCGAGCAGGCATCTCCGACTCCAAGCGAGGTCGCTTCGAGAGGTGCTCCTTCTCCAAGGACCCGGGACGGCTATCGGGGCTATGCGACCTGGCCCTCGCGGAGCCAGGAGCGTCCACCGACGCTGCCCTCGCGGGTTTCACCTTCCGACGATGGTCCCCGGAGGGAGAACCCCTATCGGAGGAACTCCGGCGATGGTCCGAGCTGGAGCCTCTGGACGCGGAGGCCTCCGACGAGGTCCGGGTACGGCTGGGGTCAGCGAAGATCCTATCCCGCTGATGCCGCCGACTTCTCAACGCTTTGGAGGACATTTTGCCGCAGGGCCCACAGATCATTTCTTCATGATCCGGGCCCAGGCAGCGGAGGCAATTGTCGTGTGTGTCAGTTAGTGACATATTTCGGTCACACTGACCACACCGCTTGAAACCACTGGCAGCCATCGGGGGAAAAAGGGCCCCGGCGAGGTCAAAGGACCGGGCTGCCAGGGAAAAACCGAAAACGAAACTAAGTCAGAAAAACCGAAAAAGAAGAAGAGGACTCGTGACCGGCGTCGCGAGTCCGGGCGGGAAAAAGACCGGCGTCGAACCGAAGGAAAAAAGAGTAAATTATGAGAAAATATCAACTTTTTCGCAGGGACACGACGGGTACGTCTGTAGGGCTCCGCGGAAAAAAGAAGACTGGCTAAGATGGCACCCTTGGGCGGGAAGGGGACCGCGCATGCGCGCTGCAATTCCCAAAGGCTTTCTTTGAAAGCTGGGGAAAATTGCTCCGCAAGGGCTCCGTCGGCGCCGACGTCACCCATATGTGAGGACTGACTTCCTGCTTGGTCCTGGAGAATGCGGTATAGAAGAAATGTAAATAAATAAATAAGAGTAGTATTGTCAGCATCTAACTCATTAGCCTTTTCCTGCCAGTTCTTGCCGAAAAGATTCTCACATGCAACGAATGTTGCCTAACTTGTACTGTACCCAAAGTCTCCAAGTCTGATGCCTGAAACCAGGCAATCCGTCGTGCGCCAATGGCAATAGCAGAGGTTCTGCTTATGCATTCAAAGCAGTCAAAGGCTGCACGATTTACAAACTTGGAGACATCTTGAGCATGCTTAACTAGAGCAAGAAAGTCTTGTCTTGTCATCTGGGAGAAATGGGCTCAAGCTCCAAATCTCCTGTAACTTCCTTGAGGAATATTCCCATATACAGTATATATGAACTGATCCTAGCTGAAAGCATGGAAGCCTGAAAAGTTTGCCGCCCAAAAGCATCCAGAGTCCTGCATTCACGACCTGGAGGATTGGATAGAAACAGAAACATGACAGAAAAAGACCACAAGGCCCATCTAGTCTGTCCGTCCTTAACAACTACAACAGTCCACTTTTTACCTTTAGAGATCCTCTGTGTTGGTCCCATGCTTTTTTGAATTCAGTTATGGATGCATGCCTCTGCACTTTTCATCCTACGCATGGCTGACTCCACCACCATTGAATGGTGTTGGCAGCTGAGTCTTTTGAAATCCAGGACATGGAGGAACTCGATACATAGTATCAAGTCTCCTAGAGTGAGATGTAGTCAGAGGTGTCTCCCACATTCTGAGCATCAAGTTATGCAGAATTTCATGGATGGGCAGAGTGGCTGCCTCCTTTGGAGCTTTACGATATTGGAGAAGGAAATTCTCCAATATCCTAAAGCTCCTAAGGAGGCAGTCACTCTGCCCATCCATGAAATTTATTTATTTATTTAATTTAACAGCTCTTATATACCGCGCTATTTGACATCAGTGCGGTTTACATTAAACAAAATACACTCAGATTTAGAGAACTTACTTGTCCAAGTTACAGGTAACGGGGGAATAAAACAAGGATTAACTGGGGAATAGCATATGAATAATTAAATAAAAGCAATTACATCAGACTAGAGATCTTGAGTGGGTATAGAGACATGTCATAAATAACATTTAACAGAGCAGGTATATACAGTGAAATATCATAAGGTGGAACGGTCTAGCATCATCATTTAACTATTATTGCTGAGTTGAGATAATGGGGTGAGAGGAGGGGAAATATTGATTTTAGAGAAGTGTTGTAAAAAAAGGTGGGTTTTTAAAGCTTTTCTAAATTGCGATATATCTTTTATCAATCTGATGTTTAATGGAAGCTTATTCCAGCACCTTGGAGCAAAGGATGAAAATTATCTGTTAATGGTAGTTTGAGTACATTTTACTAATTCATTTGGAATCACTAGAGTATTTTCAGTTGTAGATCTTCTTGATCTGTTGTTTTGGGTATGAATGAGTAGATCAGAGATTGAAGGAGGTGAAATATTATGGAACGCTTTGAAGGTCATAAGAAGTGTTTTATAAGATAATCTACAAATTATTGGGAGCCAGTGAAGCTCCATTAGGATGGGGGTTATGTGTTGTCTCCTTGTAATTCCGCATAGTGATCTAGCTGCTGCATTCATAGCAAGCTGTAATGGATTAAGCGTAGATTTAGGTAGGCCTTGCAGGATAATATTCGCATACTCAAAATGTGGAGTGACTAGCGCTTGGAATATTGTGTGGAAATCATCGGGGTCTAACATGGGTTTTAGGTGTCTAAGAGTATTAATCTTATGATAAATGGATTTTACTGTGGACTTTATATGCTCATTAAATTCAAGTCGCTGGTCGAGAATGACACCTAAGTATCGAATGGTGGATTTAATAGGTAAATCAGTCTCGTACTCTTAATGAAGGTGGTGAAGAGAAGTCATTGTTTCTTGTAATGATAAGGACTTCAGATTTTTTAAAATTTATTCGAAGGTTCTGAGTGAGCAGCCAATCTGTTATTGAATTGAAATAGTTAATTAAAACTGTGTAAATTGCCTCTACTACTGCCATTTGACGGATTGCCTCTGCTATTGCCATTTGCTCTGGGTTCCTCTTCAGGAGCCACCATGATTGAAAGGCCCTTGGCCATATCACGAATAAAATCCTGAAAAGACATGCCCTCTAGAGGTGACATTCTGCATTGGGGAGAAGAGGGATCCTCTGGGAGAAACCCTCTAGTATCAGCAGAATTGTCAGAGTCTTCGGAATTGGAGGATTCGAAGTATTCTTGACCACGATGCTCATGCAAAGCACGGTCCCGGTATCGATCTAAGTCGGTACCGAGTTGATCCGGTACCGATCTGTCGATTCCAGCCAAAGATGGCGTGGGAAGAATTCCCACCGGGCCCGGTACCGGTGTCTGTACCGGTGCCCGTTGGACCAACAGTACCGCAGCTGAGAGAAGAGCTGCGATGCTGCGTTCGATAGTGAGGAACCTCTGGTCTATCGACGCTGCCGATGCCTGGGTATCGGTACCAATAAGAACGGCCAGAACCCCTGAGCATGGCACAGGTAGTTCTTGCAAGGTTGAGGCCTCGAGAACATCCTGAAGCCCCATCGATGCTTTGGAAGCCGAAGCCTCCCCGCCGGGGCTGTTTTGCCAGTGTGGTTCCCTCAAAGGCAATGCCAATGACCTCTCGATGCTCAGCAGGAGAGCTACCCTTTGAGGACCGGCTTTTATATTTAGTTACCTGAGATCCATGGGAGGAAGAGGAGGCCCTTGAAGATGTCGATGCAATGGATCTGGCATCCAAAGAAAAGAGGGGTACCAAGCTTTGCAGCCCGGTTCTGTCTTCCTCTTCTAGTCATCCCCATACAGGAGAGACATTCAGATGGATAATGTTCAGGCCCTAAACATTTAAGACACCAATCATGGGTGTCAGTGACAGAAATAGTACCGCTACAATTAGTACATTTTTTAAAACTACTAGTTGGTTATTCCATGTTTTAGGAATATGGGACCTAGTGCCCCAAAATGGCGCCTAGCACCAAAAAAGGTTTCTGAAGAGAAACAGCTTAAAGTTTGGGGGGGGAGGGGGGTTGGAAAAGAAAAGAACCTGCGGTACCGGTAAGCGTCGTGTGGCAGGCAAACGCGACCACAAGAAAACAATTTTAAAGATGGAATTTTCTGCGGTGACAGTATGGATCCTGTCAGCTCCGCGGCACACGAAGAACTGAAGAGGGACAGTTGGAAAGGCGGGAAGGCAGCGTGCATGTGCTGAGGGATGCTCCCAAAAGCGTTCCTATTGGACGCTGGGGAGCGTTCCCACGCAGGCTCCGTCGGTACCGACGATACCCATATGTGAAGACTACATTCCTGCTTGTTCCTGGAGATTGTACTTTACACAGAATTCTCATATTGCTGGCAAATAGTCTGCTTATGCACTGGCAGGGCTATTAAGGAAAGCCTGTGCCACAGGTCCCACAAATTTTGTTCTTGTGTGTTGATGGTGCCAAAGGGTGTCTGTGCTGCAAATTTAACAAGGATTGAGATGGCACAAGATAGTGTGACCATTTTTAGTTAGAGGTGGCACCATTAGGTCCAGCCCGAGTTAATTTAAAGGTGCTGGCACCCTAGGCAAACAGCCTTATAGCCTCCTCTGCTGTCAGAATCTGTTTAACTTTGAATGCCCTTCTCTTTGATCCCCCCCTCCCCAGAAGCTGTCTAGTTCTCAAAGGTGATTTTTGCACTTAGATGACCCTTCTCAACCACTTTGGAAGCTTTAGGCATCAAGGCAGTTTAGTACTCAGACCTGTGAGAAAAACATCTTAGGTTGATGAGTCTAAGCAAAGACTTGCACCAAGTTAGAGAATTTCTGGTGCCGACCTTCGCTATTTGGGCTCTTGAAGTCACACTAAGGGAAAGGAGACATCAGAAGACAACTTACTGGAATGTCCTGAATCAGCTAATCTAAGCTGAAGAGATATGCAAGTTTCCTTCTGCAGAAATAGTAGCCTATTTTCTGCTTCAATTATTCCAGAGCCGATTAAATCTGTCCATTTGGCTCAGACAATGGATATACAGTATTTGCATTCTTAGTACCTATGCTCTGAATTTAGATATATTCTATATTAGTTTGATATATCTGCTTTCATTAATTCATATCAAAGCAGGTCGAATAAATGAAATCAAGTGTGGTAGTTGAAGTTCATGATCCTCACAAGTTAGACAGGGCTGGAAAACTGTGTGCATCAAAGCCTGTGGTTCCCAGAGCAAAGAACTTATTTTTAAGTAAATAAAAATCAGAAGATTGAAAGTATGAAAAATGTCAGAAAACAGTAAAGTAATTTTGAAAAATGGCGGGGGGGGGGGGGGCTTTCTTTCACATCCATTTGGCAGAGTGGAAAATAAATCACGGGCACCAAGAGATCGCTGCAAAGGGGTAGGGCCAAACATGTTCAGAACTCTAAGCTAGTTCCAAACTCTGGTACAGCTGTTCCATCCTGGCATGGTCCAATGACATTACCTACCTGTGTGCAGTTTAATCCTGCTATGACAAAATATATTTCTATACTCATCTGGGCTGGTGAATATCAACTGTATGGTTTCTGGTAAAATATGCTTCCCAGAATATCATAAATCTAATCTCAGTTAATAGGACAAAAATAACTTATCCATCTCACCTACGACATGACAAGAACTCTAAATATTATGCAGCACTTCAGAAGAAATCTATAACTATAACTAGACAGATGAGGCATAATTCACGCAAACATTGCTTCTCTTTTCTTGGTTCTCAACCTCCCTGTACTATCCCTATCCTAAGAGTTATTTTTAACAATTTAATATGTAAAACAAAGAAGAATAAAATAAGATAAAATTCTCTCAAATTTGAGATCCAGGATGAGCACATAACAGCACTTCCTTCATGCTTTTCAGTGTTCAACGGACCTCAACTACATCCTGCTAAATCATTCTGGAGTGCTTTTGGGTCCACAGTTATAACAAGACAACTGTGCTCCTCCGCTGTTTTCCAGGCTCTTACCACTCACTGTAATGCTCACATGTTGAACATCGCCAGGGTACGATCCATTGCTCCTCCCCTAGAGGATGAGCAGGTCATATGACCTAATCAGGTGACCCCAGCGTGCTATTTGAAAGTACACACCATTGCAGCGTTTTGCATCGTGGCGGCATTCACCAGAGAAGCATGCCCAAGGAGGAGGTCCTGCTCTTTGAGGCCTCAGGCTGCTAGAGTGGATGTATGCCGACTATGCTCCCTAGACATGCTCATTTCCCTCTCACTTCCACCTTTAGGCGGTGTCATAGTAGTCTTTGTATTATTGTCCTGTTTCTTATGTTGCATCGTTTCCCACCTCCTTCCAACATTTCCAGGTACTGTATGCTGAGTGAGTATAGCTACTCACCTGTAACAGGTGTTCTCTGTGAACAACAGAAATAAGTCTTCACGTATTGGTGATGTCCCCAATGAAGCCCCATGCAGGAACAAACCCAGTTTCCATTGGTAGCTTCTGGGAGCCTACATCACGCAAGGGTGGTAAGGTGGGAGGGTTGTGAGGACTTATTCCTGCTGTTCACGAAGAACCCCTGCTACAGGTGAGTAACTACACTTTCTCCATGAAGCAGCAGGAAGTCGTCCTCACCTATGGGACTTCTAAGCTACAGGCTAAACACGAACAAACAGCCCAACCAAGTAACAAGAATCGGAACAGCATATGTAGTCCCTTTTTGGGACTCAACCGATTTAACATCCATGACAGATATCCACATCAGGACTACTTTTGGTAGCCTGAACAGAGAGAAGAGCTGGTAGGAAGGAGCTGAAACGAAGTCCCAAGCAGATGCCAGAGCATGGCTTGGCCAAAGTTACTGTCAAGCCGGGAATCTCCATCCAGGCAGAAGTGGGCTGTAAAGGTTTGGATAGAGAACCATGTAGCAGCCCAGCAAATCGCATCCATAGAGACTAAGTGCAGATTGGCCATGGACACAGCCATGGCCTGGACATTGTGGGCTGTGACATGAGACTCAGACCTGCCCGAGCACAGGCGAAGGAAATGCAATCCGCCACCCAAATGTACAGCATGTGTTGAGACAACCACGCCCAGTTTACTGGGGTCAAAGGAGACGAAAAGCTAAAATGACGGTGTAGAACAGTGCATTCTGGTCCACCCAAGACAGAAATCCAGTGCATGATTACAGTCCAATGTGTGCAGCTGGGCCTTCACCCTGCTGGCATGAAGCGTGGGAAAAAAGGTGGACAAAACCAGAGGTGGAAAGTCAAGACCACCTTGAGCAAGAAGCGCAAGTAGGTATGCAGTACCATCCGGTTACGATGGAACTTTGCGTATGGCAGATGAGCCACCAAGGCCTGAAACACTGACTCGGAGAGTCAAAGTGAGCACCAAGAAAAACATGACCTTCCAGATCAGGAATTTTAGGGGACAGATTGCCAAGGATTCAAAAGGTGGCAACAAGAGCTGCCCCAGGACCACATTTAAACCCTAAGTCACAGGCAGGGACTTAATCGGAGGACTAGACTGGAGCAGGCCCCACATGAAAACGGGCCACCAGCAGCTGAGAAGAGATGGGCTTACCCTCCAAGCCATGATGGTAGGCACAGATTGTGCTCAGGTGGACCTAAACTGAGTTAGACTTCAAGCCCGAATAAGAGAAATGCAGGTGGTGTTCCAGCAAGCTTTCCATTGAGCGAGGGAAGGGATCAGTGCCTTGGCGCACCGGAGAAAGAACCTTTGCCACTTGGAGACATAGGTGTTGTGTTGAATCCCTATGGGAGACTAGGATGACATCAGTTATCTCCCCTTGTAGGTTAAGCACTGACAGAACTACCTGCTCAGCTTCCAAGCTACGAGGGCCAGGGACCGAACACAGGGATGAAGCAGGGTCCTGCCCTCCTGAGAGATAAGGTCGGGCTCACAACCCAGCTGAAGAGGCTCCCAACGAGAGCTGAAGCAACAGGGAGAACCACATCTACTTTGACCAGTAGAGAGCAAAAAGTATTTTGGTCCCCTTGTCTGCCTGGAGCTTGAGCAACATCTTTACCACCAGCAGGATCAGAGAGTATGCATAGAACAGACCCATTCCCCCAATCTAGGAAGAACGCATCTGAGGCCAGCCTGGACCTGGAAGCAATGTGGGAGCAAAAGCGATCCACCTGAGCACTGTTTGGTGTGGCTAAAAGATCCACTCATGTGTACTACTCCTGAAAGATGCGCTCCATCACTTCTGTTTAGGGTCCATTCACGTGGCTGGATGACCCTGCTAAGGTGGTCTAACCAGGGTGTTGAGCTCTCCCAGCAGGTCAGTTGCCCTCAGCTCCATGCCATGGGCCATGGCAAACTTCCAGAAGTGCACCACCTTCCAAGTACAGAAGGTACAATCCCGCGCCCCCCTGCTTGTTGACACAGAACATTGCCACCCAATTGTCTGCCTGAATCAGGACAACTTGGTTGGCCAGGTGCACCCAGAATGCTTTGAGGGTGTTTGTGATAGCTCACAGCTCCAGAAAATTTATCTGGTGCAGGCTCCTGCACAGACCACAGGCCTTGCATTCACAGGTTGTCCAGGTGAGCACCCCAGCCCGATTTAAATGAGTGTGGTGAGTGTCCACTGGGGCAGCGTCAATTGAAAAGAAAGACCCTTGAGCAAGTGTCATAGTTCCAGCCACCACTGTAGGAACTTCACAAGGAGCATAGTAACAGCCACCTGGTCCCTGGGGTGGCCCGTAGCCTGCCACCACTGCATGCTCAGAACCCACTGAGCCTGGCACATCCTGAGATGGGTCAGCAGGGTCATGTGCACCATGGAAGCCATGTGACCCAACATCCACAGCATCCCACCTCTGATGGATGGCAGCAACCACCTCTGAGCAACTGCAGGCGGTCCATTGAAAGAAAGGCTCTGTCCATGGTATCCAGGCAGGCCCTAATTGCAGCTACTGGGATGACTGATGAGATTTGGGGACGTTCATGACAAACTCCAACCACTCAAGCACCTGTATCGTCAGGGTGGCTAAATGCTGTATGCCGTCCAGCATGGAGGCCTTTACCAATACCAATACTGCATCTAAGCCAATCATCTAGGTAGGGAAAGATGAAGACCCCCAGGGTCCAGAGGTAGGTGACGACAACCTCAGACACTGAAGACCAGGGGGGCTGATGCTAGCCCAAATTGTAGCACTCTGTATTTTAAGTGATTGCCCCCCAGCATGAAGCGCAGGTACTTTCTGTGATGGAGGTGGATCGGGATGTGTGTATATGCATCCTTTAGATCCAAGGAGCACAGTCAAACACTCTTGAGGTGATATGGGGGCAACATACCCATGAAGACCATCTTGAACTTTTCATAAACCAGAAAGCAGTTCAGGTCCTTGATGTCCAAAATGGGCCAGAACTCACCCCCCATCCCATCTTCTTGGAAATGAGGCAGTATTTGGAAGTAGAAACTCTGTCCTATCTGAGCTGGTAGAACCAGCTAAATGGCCAACTTTGCCAGCAGGGCAGAGACCATTGACTGGAGATGACCACGGTGGTGCTGGTATAGAGAATACTCCCCTGATGAGCTGACCGCCCACCCGAGGGGGGCACCCTCTCAGCAAGTAGCCTTATGCTCCTGAGGAAGGCGTCAAAATCCTACCCCCATATACAGGTGGGATGCATGCTAAGTCTTCTATGGCTTGGTGCAAGCACATCGAGTGGACTCTTTGAAGCCACTGCTGGTTTCGACATGACTGAAAAATGGCCGCTGCAAAATCAAAAGGCTCAATACCGACCAGTGAAAAAAGCCTAGGAAAGTGAAAAATGTCCCGAGGCACAAAAGAAAAAACTCCCAAAAAAATGATGGACCGGCACTGGCAGGACCCAGCACACCAATGACAGGCAGACTAAAAAAAAAAAACAAGAAATTGATAACCTCGAAGGGCCAAAACAACAAATTTTTGGGCTCGAAAACAACAAATTTTTGGGCTCGAACACAACAAATTTTTCAGCGATGAACTGGAACATACTTATGGGGCTCCGTGGAAAAAGCAGACTGACAAGATGGCACCACGGCAGGCACAGGAAGGCAGGCATGCTTGCACAATGAAGGCTCCCAAAAGCTTCCAATGGAAGCTGGTATGTGTTCCCATGCAGGGCTCCATCAGGGACATCACCCATACATGAGGATTTCTCCCTGCTTGTTCACGGAGAAACTTGGTTCGCTTTCCTCTCTGCGCCCCCTATGATATCCTCCTTACATCCTCTCCCAGCCCATATGCTGTGCTACCCTTCTAAACTGTTGGTCTCTCCAAGTTAAGACTGAGCTTTTATTCAACCTCATCAGTAAACACTCACTTGACCTGCTCTTCCTTACTGAAACCTGGCTCAAGGAGAATAAGGAATCTATCCTCTACTGCTGCCTACCAGCCCAGTTAGCACTGCGTTCTCTATCCCCTAGGAATGGTGGTGAGGTAGTTTTATTTTGTGCTTCCCTTGTGCTCTCAGAGGTCCCTTCTACTGCCCTCTTCCATCCAGAGTCTCTTCTGCTTCAACTCTGCTCTTGTTCTCCCATCCACTTTCTCCTTCCATACTCCACCTCCCACCCCTTCTCTGAATTCATCATAAGATTCTCTGCTCTTTTCTATTTCTGAAGTCTCCATCTACTACCCAAATGTACTTGTCTTAGCAGACTAACATTTACCTTGATCAATCCCTCAGGTCTCATGACTCACTATTTCCCACCTCTCCAACCTCTCTCACCCATGCGCTTGACACATCCTCGACCTAGTCATTTCAACCAAGTCCACACCCTTTCCCTTGCTCTTCTCTGGGCTACACCTGCCTTGGGACTGATCACTTGTCTTTCTTTTGCACCCTCCTTCGCCCATCCTCATGGCTGTTCTTTGGAACCTCATTCCTCTCTAGTCCTGACTCACTCCATCACTCCTGCCAAAATGGCCAGCTTTCCATCCTCAGATACCCTTCTTTCATCAGACTAATTCCCCCTCCATTGATAACCAAATGCAAGCCTGGCATATTTCATTACATTCGGTGCTCGATCAGGTCACTCCCTGCCATCCCTGGCCCTCTCGGTGGAAACCCTATCATGCCTGGTATCATCCAGGACTGAAACTTCCAGCAGTCATACCTGTGCCATGCTGAGAAGCGATGGCAGAGATTTCAAACTCATGATTCCTTGTAAGTTTTCAAGCACCATCACTACAGTTTTAGACAAATGATCTTAGCCGCCAAAAAAGATCACTGCTCCACACTCATTAACACCTCCAATAAGCGCAAAACATGCTATTCCATTTTGTCCCAGTTAATCCACCCACCACTCTCATATATCCTTGGGTAGTCCTCCCTCCTCTGATCAGTCTGCATCCTATTTTCATAACAAAGTTCACATCATCAACTTTTCTAGCAGCCCCTCTTCCCTTATCTTCCATAATCTGACCCACTATTCATCCCTCTGATGCATACCTTGGACTCACTCAACGCTGTGTCAACACTATCCAGACTAATCTGGTCTTCCTGAAAGACGTGTCCTCTTGACCCTATCCCCTTCCTTCCTGGCTTCTCTGAAAGTTCCCTTGCGCTTCTTTCATCTGATCAACAGCCTCAGCTATCTTCCCTTCCCTCTGTAAACATGCACTTGTCCCCTCCATTCTCAAAACCTCGGCATAAGATAAAACCTCATCTGCGAATTACAGACCTGTGTCCAACCTTCCATTCCTCTACAAAATCCTGGAAAAATCTGTTCTCAGTTCACCACTCAACTTGAAAGAACACCTACCCCCCCCCCCCCCCCCGCCCCCCCGGCAATCAGGCTGCTATCCAAGCCACAGCACTGAAACTTACTTTCCATTCTTAACGTTCACCACTCCCTGGACATGGGTAACATCTCTACAGCAGTATCCCAAGATCTATTCTCAGCCTTTGATATGGTCAATCACTCACCTACTCAGGAGTCATTACTACATGGGTCTTCACAACAGTGCACCATTTCATTTTTTTCCTCTGGGCACTCATTCTTGGTCACTTCTGATTCATGCACCTCTGACTCCTATTCTTTAATCTTGGAAGTGTCACAAGGCTCGGTTCTCACCCCACTCTTATTTATCTTGCTCTCTTGATCCAGCAACTTGGAATTACAGCACACTAAGATGATGACATTCTACTGCTCTGGCACACAAGTCCCTTCTCCCTAGATCTCACACCTCTTGACTGTTTTGCTCATGTTAAACAGTAGCTATTCGACAACCATCTCCTACTCAATACAGGATCTGCTACATCACCATCTCAACACCCCCTTTATTTCCCAATATCCCATTTTGATGGTGTCATCTGTCACCAATGACTCTTCCTCCCTAGCATTTCATTACTATATCAGTTACGTTGTCCGCAACTCCTTCCTTTCCCTCTGTCACATCAGAACCATACATCCATTTCTTTCCATCTCCTCCCTTACTATCCTTCTGTCCCACGTCATGTCACGAGTAGATTGTAATGTCATTTTCACCGAGTTGCCTAATTATGAACTCCAGAGACTACAACTAATACAAAATACTGTCATCAGATTGTTAGCTCAAGCTTCCCGATTCGACCACGTCACCCCTCTCCAATGGCTTCCAGTTCGGTTCAGTATTCATTTAAAGTGCTCACGTTGGTGCACTGTGCAATTTATACGTACACTCCTCAGTACTTAGCGGATTTATTGATTTTTCACACCCCTTCCCGTAGCCTTCATTCAGTACACGTTAACCGTCTTCATTTACCTTCTCCAACTCAGGCACATTTACACTCAATCAGCTTTCTTTTACCTCGGTCCATCCCTTTGGAATTCCCTCCCAACAGCCCTGCGTTTAGAGGAGTCCTACCCCTAAATTCCGATCCCTCCTAAAGACCCACCTCTTTGCCTCTGGTTTTAATCTCCCTCCCTGATATACCTATCCCTCCTTAGCTCTTAAGTGTGTCTGACTTTCGCTTTCCCCTCTACACTGTATATGGATTTGTACTTTTTTCTTTTCTACTTTATATTTGTTTCTTTTGTAATATTGTAAACCATCCCGATGTAATGGAGGGCGGTATATCAAGTTCTGAAATAAACACCTCACACTCATTCACAAAATCTGCACACTGGCGTGCCATCTTATCTATCCTCCGTTTTCCCACACACTGCACAATTCTCCAGACAATTCATTCCAACCTCCTCTACCTCCCCACTGCCTCCCAGGCTAGGCTGGAGTCTACCCGTCATTCCACCTTCTATTTCCTCGATCCCCACCTCTGGAATGACCTCCCACCAGACCTTCGGTTCGAATCATCCTACACCAAATTTAAAGCCCAGCCTAACACACACCTATTTCCCAAGACCTTTGATGTCACCGTCCCCTCACACCCCCTTCCTGGGATACGGCTTTCACCCACTCCCTCCCTCACCTCTAACAATGCTTGCCTCTTTTCCTGTCCCCTGATGATGGATTTATTTTCGTGTGTCAATTGTGTACTTATTTTAATGTAAAATGCCCCACTGCTTTGCAAGGGACAGTATATCAAGCTGAATAGACAGTCTTTTAAGAGCATACATTAGAACAGCAGCTTTGGTATATTGCATGGGGTGCCAAGATGCATGGACCCCAAAGTGTATCAGGAACCTTACCCTGCACAAGCTTGTAAGCAGGCCAACATTGTTGCTAGGGTTTCTGGAGGTAGCAGGGCACTTTTGGGTTGATCTTTTTCTGGAGTCAGGCCACCCAAAATAGAAGGGCAACGCCTTTTTAAGAAGGTCATGCATGCCTGAATAAAAGGTTCCTGAAACAAAAGAAAGTTAAAACTAGTAGCAAATGCAAAAATCAATTTAACTTTGTGGGATCACAAGATTGCACCAAAATGACAGTCAAATAAGGACACATTACTATATACCAATTTGGCACACTTCAATACCATGTGCTAAAATTATACTACTTCAAAGATATCACGTTAGCAAAAAAAAAAACAAAAAAAAGTAAATAAGTCACCAAAAATGCAGAAATTAAAAGAATAAGTCCTGTTTTACCCCATGCTCCCGAATTTTATCTGTGAGCCATTTGTCAAGTTTGAGGTATTCCCGTCGAGAGGCAAGTGCAGCAAGGTCAATAACAAAGGCAAACGGAGTACCATTTAGCAGCATTGACAAGGCCTAAAGAAAAAAAATTGAGACTAGTAAAGTCATTAAATGTTACTCTCTCTCTGCCTAAAATAAGCTGCTCCCCGTCAACAACCCCCCCCCCCCCCGAAAAGCTTAACTTAAAAAAAAAATGCTGCTTTTAGGCCCCCCCCCCAAAAAAGGTCTGGGTACACACACATCTAACTCACCCTCTCCCTCACCCACCCACCCCCCTAAAAAAATTATGTGAGATTTCAGCTTAAATGCTATATAATATTGCTCCCTTAAAGTGACATTCTGCAAAACATGAAAAACCTACAAGTAAACCCACAGCTTGTGGATGCTGCTTTGTTTCTCAAAATGGTATTTATAATAGTTACATAATTATCAGACTGTCAGTCTGCCAAGTGAATGTACATGCATTATAGTTTTGGTCCTCAGAGCACAGAAGGGAAAAAAAAATTCAAACCTTAATCCTACAGCTGAACAGTGATGTACCTATTTGTTTGACTGGCTGACCTGCTGTACTATCAAAACCTCAAGTGTCTACTGTGATGAAAGATTACCTTCAAATCTTGAGCAACATCAAGAATGCGTGATAGTTTTGCTTGATCATACTGTTCTCCTCGCATATACCACTCTGCCATAGCATGCATGATCAGTTGACGAATTGAGGGAGACTGGCCCTGTGTAGAAGAAACTCTATTAATAATCTTGCGTTATACATCATAGCTCCATGGTATATATCCATCACAATTGGAAGCTCCTCTTCTGCTTCAGCATGTATCATATGAACCTTGGGTAGAAAACATTCAAAACTGCCTTCATTTCTTTATAGATTAAAGAAGAAACTTACTTTAGCTAGAAAATGCAATGGCCAACTTCCCCCACAATGTACTAGGCTTTACTATTCAGCATCAGAAAATACTGAATAAGTTCATACAGTAAATTCACATCTCATTAGGCCATGGTTCAAAGGTCTACCATTCCAGTAATCAAAAAATGCAAAGTGTGCCTTTGAGTCAATGCCGATTCCTGACGACCCAGCAGCAACAGTATGACTAAGTAGATTGCAGAGGCCTTTCTTCCAAGACAATGGAGGATTAAGTTCCTTGACCAAGATCACAAGGTGGGCTAGTGAGAACTGAATCCTGGTCTCTTTGTTCCCAAGCCAGTGCTCGAACCATTAGGCTACTCATCCACTCCATTCCAGTACTCATGTCAAAAAAAACAAAATAAAAAAAAGAATGGAGTCGGCAGGTCTTGGTTAAATAAAGAATTTTATACAAATGTGCATTTTGCATACAACTGGCACATATGTTTTGATGTGGAGTCTAGGAGAATTATTTGCCTTCTGTTTAACCATGAAAGTGCAGTTTGAGAGTTGCAAAGTATTTATTAAGGCTTATTCCACAAACTATGATCAAAGTGTGTAATTTAAACTGCTATAGCAAGTTCTCTCTCTATTGAGCAAAATGATAGCAGAACTATTATGAATCTTATAGTGACAGCATGGTTAGATTAAATTGTTAGGGCTGCTCAATAAAAGTATCAAAACTGTTCAGGTGGTACAGAATCTAACAACTCTTGAATGGATGTGGATTTAGACAGAACACCTGTAGCATGGGAAGTGCATTAACTTTATATTGCTTTAAGCATCAAATTTAAATTCTTTAAATTACTTTTTAAAATTCTGCATGGATTAGGCCCGAATTACCTATATATACAAGACTAAAAATACTATCTAGAGACTCCCTCCATACTTAAATATATTTGGGGTGCGAGGGGAGACATGTGATGAGAGAGCATTCTCTCCCTTTCTTTGCGCTCCTCCTGTTGGTAATTAAAGTGCATCAATTTACCTGATCAGTGGCTATTTTAAGTTTCCTGGGGACAGGGGGCTTGAACAGCCACAAAAGCTGAGCAACAGAAAGCTGCAAAAATTACAGCAACTGCCAAGAAAGCAATGAAATTCATCCAGCAGCAAATAGCTGAGTGCCTGGTCATCCAAGATGACAGCAGCCCACCAGTGGCAGGAACTTTTTCAGGGCCCAAAGAAACTGACTCTGCATCCCCCCCCCTTTTCAAATTTGCTGAGTGCTGCTGTTCGTATCCCCTCTGAGACAGAATTGATTCTTGCAGCCATTAAAGCAGGGAACAAGGAGCACTCGGCGAAGCTGGGGATGAATCCAGGGTGAGTTGAGAGAAGCTAAGGCAGAGCTGCAAGTTGCAGTGGGCCACACTGAAAAGCTGAATGACGAATATCTGGTACAGAGGAGATCTTCTATTAGTAAAGAGGGACACTGAGAAGCACAAAATGATCAGAGACTGCTATGGAAGGTGGATGATCTTGAGAACAGATCACAGCACTGAAATATTAGAATACTGGGGCGATACTAGGGAGGAAGGGGGAAGATTAGTGAGCCTTGGAGGAGTTTGTAGAGCAGCTCCTGAAGGAGCTCTTTTGGGACTCTCACTCTCTCCTAAGATGTCATGGTGGAGCATGTTCATCGCGTTTCAGGGGAACCCGAGGACAGCAGCAGGCCAATGTCCCATACTGGCAAAAATCCTGAATTATCTCCATCGGGACTGAATTTTAAGGCAAGCCCAAAAGGTGGGAGCTATCACCCACAAGTAGTATAAAATTGGAATTTTTCCAGATTACAGTGCAGAACTGGACAAGTGGATACAGGCCTTCCAAGAAGTAAAGAGGAGGTTTTTCTCCCATGGGATTCAACAAGCATTACAGTATCTGGCTAAGTTGCGGGTGGATTTGGAAGGGAGAGACTGTTTTTCAATTGACCCAAGGAAGTAAGGACATTTTTAAAGTTGCACTTTCCGGATGATCCCTCCTTCGATGATCTTGCAGCCAGTAAAAGGAGGAAACGTGGGGAGTTTCAGCAGGAGTTTGAGGCCTTCGCATCCAGTGATGACTAGGAGCAGGACAATAATGGTGGAGCCTGAATCTGTCTTGGAGGACCATGACCAAAGTAGACTGATCTGTATTGTAGCACATTCCTGTTTGGGGCTAGATTTGATAAAGCTGGCAGATCGGGGTGTTTATATCAGCGGGACAGGGCTATTGGAGACCCCCTGCTTCGTCACAGATCCAGGGCGCTGATTGAAGGTTGCTGGTGACCCCGGGGGGGGGGGGGGGGCTTTACCATCTTTTATCATCCTGGATGGTCAGTTGGCAGGATGGCTGGAATGTTCACCTGTATGCCATTGACGTTCCCCCCTGGTTTAACTCAGAGGCTGACTCACCAACTGCACCCAGGATATGCCCTCCCAAAGGCCCTGGTGGACCTCAGATTCATGTTGGTTCTGATACTGTTTGGACCGTTTTGTTTATTCTGTTTTTTTGATATGTTAATTCAGTTTTTTACTCATCTCCTGTATGCGCTTCTTCTGTGCCTGGGGTAAGGACGACTTAATTATGATGGCTGGAGCAATGATAGGTGTTAAGACCTCCTCTATTAATGTACAGGGGCTGCAGGTGGCTTGCAGAAGACAGCTGGTTATGCGGAAGCTACCCCATGTGGGTTCTGATATTTAACAGTTGCAAGAGACATTTGGCCACTGCAGACGTAGCAGGGGTCTGGCCACACTGGGGGGCAGAGGTATACCATCCCTGGAAAAATCAAACAGTGCAAGGATAGTCATCCTTTTTCAGCAGGTGCTCCTCCTTTCAGGTCTTGCGAAGGTGGCAGTATGGTGTGGGGCAGGGTGCTAGCTCTAGAGGTGCAAACGGCGAGTACGGCATTATGTTTGGTCAAACTGTGTCCCGAATTCCGAACAATTTCTGACAGATGTGCTGGCCAGGATTGAGGCCTGGACTTTGCTCAGTGTTCTATGGCAGAGGTCTTAACACAATAGCACAGGAAGGGGTGGATAGATCTTCCAGTTTGGTGAGGGTGCCAAGGGGGGGGGGGAATATTTCTGCATAGGTTAGCATGCACATATAATCTAATGCATCTCTGGTGCTTGAGGAACCCAGGGGTCAGGAAGTACATGTTTTTCTTCAGTGCCCTGGTCATATTCCAGGTTGGACTATTTTCTTACTAGCTGTGGTATTGGTAGTATTATCTGGTCAGGGGAGCAGGTCGGGTGGGGAGGAAACCATGGAAGCTGAACATGTCCTTACTGGAGGATGCCACGACCAAGTAGGTGAAAGACATATGGTTCTACCTCCAAGAGGACGATATTGGGGAGGTTCCCCTGACCAGTGTGGGATTCACTGAAAGCAGAGACCCAGGATAGTCTGAGGTGGGGAGAGTAAAAGAAAAGAAAGGGGACAGCATAGATTGCTGCTGGAAAGAGTTTGGCAGCCTTGGAGGTTGAGCATATGATGGCTCAATTGGAGGAACTCTCCTGCAGTTGGCTGAAGAGGGCCGAGCTTAACACTTGGGTAGTGACAGAGCTTGATGTATTCTAGGAACTTACTATATGAGGGGAGGGACAAGATAGATAAGTTGTTGGCGTTGCAGTTGTGGTAGTGAAAGGCCCACACCATGGTCTTACAGATCTGGAACTCAGTTATCCAATGAGGAGGGTAACAAAAGGGAATATAGAGAATTACAGTATATTCTTCAGAAGGCATGCAGGTCCCTATCAGAAATGTGATTATATGAAAAGGTAGAGTGGCAGAAGGTGGTATTGGGTGGTCCAAAACCACACTGGAGGTACAAAAAGCTATTGATGGCCTGCCCCAGGATAAATCACCTGGGTCAAATGGATTAATCCCCTGAGTTTTATAGATCTTTTCGAGGAGTTCCTCACCCTAGTTCTCTGTCATGAATTCAATCAGGTTCAGGAGGAGGGAGACTCATTCCGATGTCTTTCCCAGAGGCACACATCACCCTTATGTATGTCCCTTGGTTCCTACCATCCAATTTCCCTTCTGAACACGGATAACAAATTACCAGCAAAAATCTTTGCCCAACAGCTAAACTGTCTTAGAAACAGCTTTAATTCATCCTGACCAGACAGGTTTCTTTGCAGGCAGGAACATGACTGAAAATGTGCGGAGGGTCTTGGGGTTGGTGCATCAGTGTGGGCTAGACCAGGGGGTTCCAGTCTTCTTGGCATTAGATGCCAAGAAGGCCTTTGAGAGAAAGGAGTGGGCATATTTGATGCATACCCTGGAGGCCTTCAATGTGGGGCCCCATTTTCTGAGAGTGGTGTGGGCTCACTATAGTGCATCTACAGCAAGGCTTTGTATTAAGGGGGACTTGTCTGATAAGTTTGTGTTAGGTTGGGAGAGACGTCAGGGGCGCCTGTTGTCCCCTTTGCTGTCTGTGCTCTCTGGAGAAATAGGGAGGTGGTAAGGAAAACAGTGGGTGGTCGCATGGATCACAAGTTGCAACAGTACACTAATGATACCCTTTTGTTCCTGGCCCATCCGGAACGCTTACTAGTCATTTTTATGACGGCATATGAATTTGGGATGGTATCTGGTTATAAGCTCAATTTGACAGACTGTCCTGCTCCTGGTTAATGTGGAGGGGGAACTCTAGGAGCGGCTTTGGGACCACTTCCCACTAAGTGGGAGAAAGCACAGTTACTTACCTGTAACAGGTGATCTCTGGGAACAGCAGGAATTAGTCCTCACATATGGGTACGTCGGTACCGACAGAGCCTGCGCGGGAACACTCCCCAGCTTCCCAAAAAGGAAAGCTTTTGGGAGCATCCCACAGCGCCTGCGCGCTGCCTTCCCGCCTTTCCTAACCAACTCTCCTCCATTCGAGTTTAAAGCTGAGACAATAGAGAGAGATACAACTCCTAGGGGAGGTGGGAGGGTTGTGAGGACTAATTCCTGCTGTTCCCAGAGATCACCTGTTACAGGTAAGTAACTGTGCTATCTCCAGGAACAAGCAGGAATGAGTCCTCACATATGGGGACTCCCTAGCTAAGATACCTGGGAGATCCCCAAGGGTATGAGACCCTGAAGGGTTCCTCGTCTTCCTATGGATCTCAGGCATCCATTCAGGGAAGAAGGGCAGGAGTCGTTCAAGAATGGAACAGGTGTCTGAGGACAGCCTGACCAAACAAGGCATCCCGGCGGGAGTCCTTGTCCAAACAGTAATGGGCTGTGAAGGTATGAAGTGAGGCCCAGGTGGCTGCTCGACAGATCTGGTCGATGGACACAGAATGAAGATAAGCCATAGAGGTGGCCATGGCCCTCACATTGTGAGCTGTGACATGGCCCTCCAGAGAAAGGTTCTTACTCTGGTAAGCAAAAGAAATACACTGAGCAATCCAATTGGACAGTGTTCTTTTAGAGACTGGAAATCCTAAATGAGAAGGATCAAAAGCAACAAAAAGCTGGGAAGACTTTCTATGTTGCTGTGTCCTGTGTAAGTAAAAAGCAAGAGCTCTTTTACAATCTAGAGTATGAAGGTTCCTCTCTGCACTGGATGCATGAGGAGCTGGAAAAAAGACAGGTAAATATACCTCTTGATTAAGATGAAAAGGTGAGACCACTTTAGGCATAAAGTGAGGATTTGTCCTACCTTATCATGATGGAACCTTGTATAAGGTGGATTAGCCACTAAGGCCTGCAGTTCACTGATGCGGCAAGCAGAAGTGATTGCAATAAGGAAAATAACCTTCCAGGAAAGAAATTTCAAGGAGGTAGTGGCTAAGGGTTCAAAAGGTGGCTTCATAAGCTGACCAAGAACCAAGTTTAAGTCCCATGCCACCGGAGGAGGTCGAATGGGAGGTTTAGTTAAAGTTAGGCCTCTCATGAATCTTGCAATAAGAGGATGAGAGGAAATAGGTTGTCCATTGAGACGCTTAAGGGAGGCTGCAATAGCACTCAAATGGACCCTTACTGAATTCGTTTTAAGGCCTGCATTGGACAGATGCAGGAGATATTCCAATAGAGAATTCACAGGAAGTACCAGAGGGTCAAGACCCTTTTGAGCACACCAAATGGAAAATCTTTTCCACTTAAAAGCACAGGAACGCCTAGTGGAAGGTTTTCTGGAAGCATGGAGGATATCCTTCACTTGCTGAGAAAGATTGAAGTCTTGAAGGTCTAAGCCTGAGGTGAAGGGACTTGGGATTTGGATGCCACAAAGTCCCTTCCTCCTGGGACAGAAGGTCTGGCGCAGCTCCCAAGTCCAGGGAGGGGGCTTGGGAGAGATGCAGAAGTAGAGGGTACCACACTTGGCGTGGCCAGCATGGAGCTATGAGGATCATAGATCCTTGATCCCTCTGGAGTTTGAACAGAGTCTTGGGAATCAAAGGAATGGGTGGAAAGGCATACAGGAAGCCCTGACCCCAATGAGGGAGGAAGGCATCCTTGGCCTGAACTCCCTGACATGGAATTCTGGAACAGAACCGGGGAAGTCTGGCATTCCACGGACTTGCAAAGAGGTCTATGTCCGGGGTTCCCCATTCCTGGAAGATTCTGAGTACCTGATCCATGTGCAGGGACCATTCGTGTGGAAGCAGAACTCGACTGAGTCTGTCTGCCCAAGAGTTTTGGATTCCTGGGAGGTATACTGCCAGGAGATGGATTTGATGCTCTCTGGCAAAGGCCCATAATCTTAGAGCTTCGTTGCAAAGCGACAGAGAGCCAGTTCCTCCTTGCTTGTTTATGTAAAACATGGCTACTTGATTGTCCGTATGAATGAGGACTGTCTTGTAGCTGAGGAGGGTATGAAAGACCTTGAGAGCTAGGAACACTGCTCGAAGTTCCAAGTGGTTGATATGAAGAGGGGTCTCCTGTGGGGACCAAGTGCCTTGGGTGGAGAGGTCTTGTAGATGAGCTCCCCAACCTGTTTGGGAGGCATCTGTTGTGAGGGTTGCTTGGGGCAACAAAGGTTGGAAGGGGGATTCCAGCAACAGAATTTGAGTGGACATCCACCATTGGAGAGACCAAAAGAGACGTTTGGAGGTTGCTATTTGGTCTGAGAGAGCTCCTGAAGCTTGAGTCCACTGGGTGGACAAAGTCCATTGAGCTGCTCTCATGTGTAGGCGAGCATAGGGTACCACATGTACTGTGGAAGCCATATGGCCTAGCAGCTGTAGCATCTCCCTGGCAGTTAAGTGGCTCTTTGAATTAATCTGGGAGGCTAACTGCACTAGACATTGACAACGGGCCTGAGGAAGGTAGGCCCTTGCAGAAGTGGTGTCCAACCAGGCCCCTATGAATTCCAGGGACTGAGTAGGGGTGAGCTGGAACTTTGGGAGGTTTACCGCAAGTCCCAGGTATTGCAGAATGCGCCTGGTGCGGTTCAGGGAGATCTGAGCCTCCGACTGGGTTGGAGCTCGGATGAGCCAGTCGTCCAGATATGGGAAGACAAATATTCCCAGAGTGCGTAGAAATGCAGCAACTATTGCCATGCATTTGGTGAACACTCTTGGAGTAGAGGCCAGACCGAAAGGAAGGACTCTGTATTGGTAACGTTTTCCCTGGAACAGAAAACGTAGGAATTTTCTGTGAGATGGATGGATGAGGACATGAGTGTACGCATCCTTGAGATCTAGAGAACAAAGCCAATCCTGACTCTGCAGGTATGGAAGGAGAGTGCCTAGAGAAAGCATCTTGAACTTCTCCTTGCATAGGAATTTGTTCAATTCTCTGAGATCAAGAATGGGTCTGTATCCCCCTGTTTTCTTTGGAATGAGAAAATAGGGGGAGTAAAACCCTGACCCCTGTTGAAGAAGAGGAACTTCTTCTATGGCCCTCTGGGCCAGAAGGGTAGTCACCTCCTGATCCAGAAGGTCGAGGAGAGATGTGGGAGAATTGAAGTGTCTCACCATGGTGTAGGGAGGAAGGTCTGAGAAATGAAGTTTGTAGCCCTCTCTTATGATGGAGAGGGTCCACTGCTCTGATGTGATTTGCTCCCATCTGGGAGCAAAATGAGCTAACCTTCCTGGAATGGTGAGAGGTTCTGGCTGTTGTAGAGCCAGAAAGGTTAAGTTCTCTAGTATCAAGTCAAAATCCTTGAGGGGGTTGGGACTGCTGGGTTGTAGCAGCCCCTGCAGGTTTAGGCCTGGCCTGTTTAGGTTGCTGACGCTTAGTAGCAAAAGCGACCTGTAGAAGATTGTTGGCCAGAAGTGGAAGGAAATCTGCTCCTTTTGTAAAAAGGCTTTTTGAAAGTTTTTTTCTTGGCTAGAATGGAGGTTGACTTGGAAAGTCTATCCAGAGCAGAATTCTCTGCATCCATTTGAGTGGCTTTTATTTGCCACTCTTTGCCAAAGAGATTTTCACCCGTACAGGGCAGATTTCCTAAGCCATCCTGAACCCAGGGTTCTAGATCAGAAGCCTGGAGCCAAGCAATTCTGCGAGCAGCTATGGCAATGCCTGAGGCTCTGCTGGCACCTTCAAAGGAGTCAAAGGCTGCCCTGTTGGAAAACTTTGAAATGTCTTGAGTATGCTTAAGCCAAAGGAGGAACTCATCCCTTCTATCCTCTGGAATAAAAGGGAGAAAGTTGTGCAGCTTTTGTGCAACTTCCTTTAGAAACATACCCACATAAAGGCTATATGAGTTGATTCTGGCAATAAGCATGCTGGCTTGGAAGATTTTCCTACCAAAAGCATCCAAGGTCCTGCATTCTCTTCCTGGAGGAGCAGAAGAGTGTCTTTTGGTACTCTTTATCCTTTTTATAGCTGACTGCACCACAATGGAGTGGTGAGGAAGCTGAGTTTTCTGAAATCCAGGACAAGGAGGGACACGGTACATAGTGTCCAATCTGCGAGAATGAGGAGAAAGGGTGAGAGGAGTCTCCCATAAGTCAATCATATGTTCATGAAGAATTTCATGAATTGGCAAGGTGACTGCCTCTCTGGGAGCCTTAGAGTATCCTAAAATATCTAAATTTTTTGCTCTAGGCTCTGTTTCAGAGGTTACTGAAATAGAGAGTCCTTTAGCCACTTCTATTATGAAGTTTTGAAAGGACAAATCCTCTGGCGGAGACACTCTCCTTTTTGGAGAAGTAGGCTCCTCAGGAAGGGTAATGGATACTTCAGGAGACTCATCTGATGAATCAGAATCAGAGGAATTGAAGTATCGTCTGTCCGCTTCCAATGATCGATCCGCGTATCGATCGGTACCGACATCGGGCGTCCCTGGTACCGGATCGGTACCGAGAAATAGCCCTGGACAAGGAACCTGAGTCGGTATCCTGGCCGATGTCGATGCAGTCGGTACCGGTGCTGGTACCGGCGCCAGTACCGACAACGGAACTCGTTGCGGTACCGTGGGCGTCGCAGTTTAATAAAAGCCATTATAGCCTGCTGCATGGATTGAACAGTGTGATCCATGGACGCCACGACTGCCTGGATGTCGGTACCGGGAGAAAGTGCCCGTACCCCAGAGCAGTCTAACAGGTGATCGGTCGAGGCCGTGCCATTGATGTCAACCTGTAACCCCATAGGAGGAGCTTTGGAAGCCGGAGCTTCCCGCCGGGGTTGTTTGTCTGGGGCAAGATCCTCGAGGGCAAGCCCGGAGGCATCTCGATGCTTAGAGGGAGTTTTGCCCTTCAAGGACCTGCTAGGATTATGTTTGGTTACCTGAGACCCATCGGGAGAGGAAGACCTGGAAGATGTCGATGCCACTGCCGGTGCATCCGTGGGAAACAGCACATGGAGCTTGGCTGCTCGGTTCTGTAACCCTCGTTTAGACATTAGAGAGCAGGACTGGCAATCCGGAATGGAGTGTTCAGGACCCAAACATTTAAGACACCATTCATGGGTATCTAACAGAAATTGTACCGCTACACTTAGTGCATTTTTTGAACCCGGAGGCTGGTTTTTCCATGAGGGAAAAGTTTCTTGTGGGCCTGGAGGCCTAAGAAGAAAAATACACCAAGTGAGGGAAAAAAAAAAAATTAATATATATATATTTTTTTTTTTTAGAAAGAAAAGAAAAGACCGGCGGTACCAGTCTGGCATCGGGGAAGGCAGACACGCGACCAAAGAAATAAATTAAAATAAAGAACTTCAGCGGTGACAGGAACACGACCTGCTGGCTCCGCGGAAAAGAAGAACTGAGGAGAGTTGGTTAGGAAAAGCGGGAAGGCAGCGCGCAGGTGCTGTGGGATGCTCCCAAAAGCTTTCCTTTTTGGGAAGCTGGGGAGCATTCCCGCGCAGGCTCCGTCGGTACCGACGTACCCATATGTGAGGACTCATTCCTGCTTGTTCCTGGAGATAGATTCTTTGCCTTATCTGGGGGGTGAAAATACCACCGATGTCAATAGGATGTTGTGGTTACATTATCCCATCCCCCCCCATTCAAGAAAGTGCAGGACTTTAGTTGGTAGGGTTTGTTTTTATTTAACAGGTTTTTTTTTATACTGCTTTATCATTTCAATCAAAACGGTTTACATTAACAAATTTGGTATTAACGTGATTAAAATGAACATCCTGCCCCGATTTATCTGTGTTTTATGCTCTCTTGCTAGCTACCAAAAGGCTTCTTCAGTGATCTGGCCATATATTACTTACTTTCTTTGGAATGGTAAGAGGGCTTTGGTCAAGCTGAGTCTCCTGATGCACCCAAAATTTCAGGGAGGTTTATCTGTTCCTAACTTCAAGCTCTATTACTGGGCAGCACAGTTGCAGATGGTTTATTACTAGTGGGAGGCAAATCCCGACCACTGGATGCAGATTGAGAGCAGCCAGACAGGTTGTCCAGTTATGGATGTGCTTCACTTCGACTTCCCAGGGGGAGCTTGGGTAGTGTAGGGGACTACCCACTAGTGGGCCCTACCCTTTGGGTGTGGAAACGAGTGTCTAAGCTGCTGTAATTTGACCCACACTTGTCACGTTTGGCTCTCTCAGTACAGGGAGAGCTGTTTCCTCCTGGACAGTGTTCCAGGGAGATTTCTTTGGATGGGCCTTAATAAAATGGCAGGTGTCTTGGACTGTATCCACCAGGGTTGATTCATATCACGAGGGAGAGGGGAGATATTTTGGAACAATGTCTGGTTTCTCTGCCTCATTTTTTCCTCCTTGTTCCAGCTGAAGTATTCCTTGCAAACTCACCAGGCACTAAATCTGGAGCAGGACCATCTGATAGAAGAGTTTATCAATTCTCTTGGGGGTAAAGGGTACTTGGCACAGCTCTACATGGTTATGGCTGCTACTCCTCGAGATAGACATCTGTATCAAACACACTGGGCTAGAGTCTTGGTAGGGAGTGGAACGAGGAGCATTGGGAGAGGACATGGGGCAATAACCCCAAAAACAACAATTAACCAGGGGCGCACACAGACTCAATACAAGGTACTTTTCAAAATGTACTACACCACATCCAAAATAAATTAGATAAACAAGGGTTACTCTGCTCTGTGTTGGCATGGATGTGGGGCTAGGGGGACTTTTTCACATACTTTGGGAATGTGGTGTTGTGCAGATTCCATGGGAGAAAGTCGCTGCTGTATGTGCAAGGGTGGGAGAGGGGGCAACATAGACCCCCATGGTCATGCTGTTGGGTTGAAGGGGAGAGCCATCCAAATTTGTCTTAGCGGAGATGTGCATAATTTTTTCTTCCGAGCAGTGCAACTGGCAATTGTGGCCAAATGGAAGAACTACCAAGCCCTGACCACAGTGGCCTAATAAATGAAGCTGAAGCGCATCATAGAGATGGAACAGGAGGCGGCGCAGCTCAAGTGATGGATGGGCTGGTTTGAGAAGATCTGGTCACCAGTCAGAATGCTCTTTGACCTTGGTGGGTAGCTGCTCTTTTCTCTTGCACTGTTTTGTTTTGTCTTACCACCTAGGTGGTCTCCCCTTCTCTCGCTTCCTCTCATATTCTCTTCCTCCTTTCAGACCCTGTCTAGAACCCCTCCCCCCCCCTCATAAGGGGTTTCAAAGTCTCTGCTTGTTAGATTGGTATCGTGAGGATGTACTATTACTTTGCCCGGGTTACCAGGAAGCTGTGGGAATTATGTTGTATTGAGGTCAGGTGGGGGAGGGGGTGCTTGGTAGGACTGTATGCTATCAGTTCTATTGAATTTTCGTTCAAGTAATGGACACTGGTTGATGTTTGTTCCATGGTTGTGTTGACTTGACATTATGCTGGAAATTTTATTGGAAAAAAGTTTAAAAAAAAAGAATAAAAAAACACTTTTCTATGTCTGCACTAAAGGCAGATTGGTGAAAGCATGGAAAAATCATACAACTGAAGTTCCAGTTCTAGAACCTACTTCAACAAGAAATACAGATACATTTCATATTTTTCAAATGCTCACTGAAGACTCGGGCAATTTGTGTTTGGGAACTATTGGAATCCTGGATAACATGAAAGTTATTCCCTGGTGGTAAAAAACTGCTGTGAATAGATGAGGAAAAGGGACAGTGTTATTTAACTGGGCTGGTTAATCCATGGAAATTTTTAAGCATGTTTTGCAATACACGAAGGCATCATCTGTAGCTAAGGGCTTGTCCATATGGATGTGTTTACTTATATATGCACATACATATGTATAGAGAATGCATAAGAGGCACAAATATGTCAAAGGACAGTGTCACCTGAGGAAAAGCATAGTTACTCACCTGTAACAGGTGATCTCCGGGAACAGCAGGAATTTAGTCTTCACATATGGGTACCGTTGGTACCGACGGAGCCCGTGCGGGAACGCTCCCCAGCGTCCAATTAGAAAGCTTTTGGGAGCATCCTACAGCGCCTGCGTGCTGCCTTCCCGCCTTTCCCAACTGCCTCTCTCCAGTTGAGTTTAAAGCTGACACAAAGAGAGAGAGAGAGGGAAAGAGAAAGAGATAGAGATACAACTCCTAGGGGAGGTGGGTGGGTTGTGAAGACTAAATTCCTGCTGTTCCCGGAGATCACCTGTTACAGGTGAGTAACTATGCTATCTCCAGGAACAAGCAGGAATGTAGTCTTCACATATGGGGACTCCCTAGCTTTAGATGCCAAGCAGAGAACCCAGAAGTTGTGTGTCCCTGTGAAAGGGCTCCACTTCCCCCCATGGATCTCTGGCATCCAACCAGGGATGGTGGGTAGGAGTTGATTAGGTATGAAACAGGTGTTGAACAGCCTGACCAAGCAAGGCATCCCGGCGGGAGTCCTTGTCCAAGCAGTAATGGGCTGTGAAGGTATGAACTGAGGCCCAAGTGGCTGCTCGACAGAGTGCAGATGAGCCATTGAGGCTGCCATGGCTCTCACATTGTGAGCTGTGACATGGCCCTCCAGAGGAAGATTCTTACTCTGATAGGCAAAGGAAATACATGGAGCAATCCAGTTGGACAGTGTTCTCTTGGAGACTGGAAGTCCCAAATGAGAAGGATCAAAAGCAACAAAATTGAGCGAACTTTCTATGTTGCTGTGTTCTTTGCAAATAAAAGGCTAAAGCTCTTTTACAGTGCAAAGTATGAAAATCCCTTTCTGCATTAGATGCATGAGGCCTTGGAAAACACACAGGCAGGTAGACCGCTTGGTTTAGGTGAAAAGGCGAGACCACCTTTGGCATAAAGTGTGGATGAGTCCTAAGGACTACCTTGTCATGATGGAACCTTGTATAAGGTGGATCAGCTACTAGTGCCTGCAACTCACTGATGCGGCGTGCTGATGTGATTGCAATGAGAAAGATAACCTTCCAAGAAAGGAATTTCAATGAGGTAGTAGATAAGGGTTCGAAAGGTGGCTTCATAAGCTGACTAAGAACCAAGTTGAAGTCCCATGACACCGGTGGTGGCCTAATGGGAGGCTTAGATAGAAGAAGGCCTCTCATAAATCTTGCTATAAGAGGAAGGAGGAAATAGGTTGTCCATTTAGAGGCTTGAAAGAAGCTGCAATAGCACTCAAATGGACTCTTACTAAGTTAGTTTTAAGTCCTGCACTGGATAAATGAAGGAGATACTCCAGTAATGATTTCAGAGGTATCGCAAGGGGGTTAAGATCATGGAGATCTAGGCCTTCAGCAACCAAGCCCTGAGATGCAGAGACTGGGGATTGGGATGCCATAACATTCCGTCCTCCTGAGACAGGAGAACTGGAGCAAACCCTAACTCCAGAGAGGGAGCTTGAGAGAGATGTAGAAGCAGAGGGTATCACACTTGCCGTGGCCAATGTGGAGCTATGAGAATCATACGGCCTCTGTCTCTCTGAAGCTTGAACAGGGTTTTGGGAATTAGGGGAATGGGTGGAAAGGCATAAAAGAAGTCTTGACCCCAGTGAAGGAGGAAAGCATCCCTGGCCTGAGAGCCCTGAGCCGGAATTCTGGAACAGAACTGGGGAAGTTTGGCATTCAACGGACTTGCAAAGAGATCTATGTTTGGGGTTCCCCAAATTTGGAAAATCTTGGCCACCTGGTCTGCATGTAGAGACCATTCGTGTGGAAGCAGAACACGGCCGAGTCTGTCTGCCCAAGAGTTTTGTATGCCTGGAAGATACACTGCCTGGAGATGAATCTGATGCTCTCTGGCGAGGGCCCATAGTCGCAAAGCTTCGTTGCAAAGCGAAAGAGAGCCTGTTCCCCCCTGCTTGTTCACGTAGAACATGGCTACTTGATTGTCCGTATGAATGAGGACTGTCTTGTAGCTGAGCAGGGTGTGAACACTCGAAGAGCAAGAAAGATTGCTCTGAGTTCTAAGAGATTGATATGTAGATGCGTCTCCTGTGGAGTCCAAGTGTCTTGGGTGCAGAGGTCTTGCAGATGAGCTCCTCAACCCATTGGTGAAGCATCTGTTGAGAGTTGCCTGGGGTAAAGGTTGTTGAAATGGGGACCCCCAGCAACAGGTTCTGAGGGGACTGCCACCATTGGAGAGACAAAATAAGGCAATTTGTGTTTGCTATTTTGTCTGACAGGCACCCTGATGCCTGGGTCCATTGAGTGGATAAAGTCCACTGGGCTGCTCTCATATGGAGGCGAGCATAAGGAACCATGCACTGTAGATGCCATGTGGCCTAGTAGTTGTAACATTTCTCTGGCAGTGAGATGAGGCTTTAGCACTGCTTGAGAAGCTAACTGCAGCATGCGAAGGCAACGGGGCTGAGGAAGATAGGCCCTTGTTTTTCTGGTATCCAGCAAAGCTCCTATGAACTCCAGAGACTCAGTGGGAGTTAGACTGGATTTTGGGATGTTTATGACCAGACCCAAATACTGGAGGATATGCAATATGCAAGACAGAAATCCTGGCCTCTGACCCTGACGGGGCTCGAATGAGCCAGTCGTCTAAGTAGGGGAAGACGAATATTCCGAGAGTGCGGAGAAATGCTGCTACCATAGTCATGCACTTCATAAACACTCTTGGTGCTGAGGCCAGGCCAAAAGGAAGCACCCTGTATTGGTAGCACTTTCCTTGAAAAAGGAACCGAAGGAACTTTGTGAGTTGGATGGATGAGAACATGAGTGTACGCATCCTTGAGATCTAGAGAACAAAGCCAATCCTGACTCTGAAGGTATGGCAGCAGAGTTCCCAGAGAAACCATCTTGAATTTCTCTTTGAAAAAGAATTTGTTCAATTCTCTGAGGTCTAAAATAGGTCTGTATCCCCCTGTTTTCTTTGGGATAAGGAAATAGGGGGAGTAAAACCCTGTACCCTGTTGATGAATGGGTACTTCCTCTACTGCCCCTTGGGCAAGAAGCATAGTGATCTCTTGATCTAACAGGTTGACGAGAGAGGTCTGAGAATTGAACTGTCTTACCATTGTGGGAGGGGGCATGCTCAAAAAGTGAAGCTTCTACCCCTCTTTTATAATGGAGAGTGTCCTCTGAGGATTCGAAATACCTTCTGTCCGGATGCTCTTGAAGAGCCCGATACCCATACCGACCGAAGTCGGTACCAGGGGGGATCGGTACCAGTGTATCGGCACCGGAGAGCATCAAATGACTGGATGCCGACAAAGCAGAAACCGATGTCGATTCTATCAGTACCGATACCGTTGCCAGCGTCGGTACCAGTACCGGTTGAACTGTGACGCGGTTCCAAGGGTGTCGATGCCACAAGGAGAGCCGCCAGACTGCGTTCAATAGCCAGGAACCTCTGGTCTATCGACATTGCCGATGCCTGTATGTCGGTACCGGAGAAAGCAGCTGGTACCCGAGCATGGCACCAGTAGTTCTGCCGAGGTCGAGGCCTCAAGAACATCCTGGAGCCCCAAATAATGCTTTGGAAGCCGAAGCCTCCCGCTGGGGCAATTTTAGCAGCTCGGTTTTGTCGACCCCTCTTGGACATCATGGCACAAGCCATACACTCCGAGATGGAGTGGTCAGGACCTAAACATTTAAGACACCAGTCATGGGTGTCGGTGACGGAGATGGTACCGCCACACTTTTTGAAACCCGAAGCGGGTTTTTCCATAGTGGAGGAAATTTTGGGCCTAAGGCCCAAAATGGCACGTGCACCTGGGAAGAAAAGTTTGGAAAAAAATAGAATTTTTTTTTTTTTTAAACAAAAGAAGAAAAGAAAAGAGAACTGGCAATACCGGTATAGCATCGAGGAAGGCAGACGTGACCACAAAAAAGGAATAAGAAAATATTTTCTGCGGTGACAGGAACGACAAGCTGGCTCCGCGGAAAACAAAGAACTGGAGAGAGGCAGTTGGGAAAGGCAGCACGCAGGCGCTGTGGGATGCTCCCAAAAGCTTTCTAATTGGACGCTGGGGAGCGTTCCCGCGCAGGCTCCGTCGGTACCGACGATACCCATATGTGAAGACTACATTCCTGCTTGTTCCTGGAGATGCGTAGTTACTTACCTGTAACAGGTGATCTCCGGGAACAGCAGGAATTTAGTCTTCACATATGGGTATCATTGGTACCAACGGAGCCCGCGTGGGAATGCTCCCCAGCGTCCAATACGAAAGCTTTTGGGAGGATCCCACAGCGCATGCGTGCTGCCTTCCTGCCTCTGTACCTCTCACTTCAGTTGAGTTCATAGCTGGGACCAAAAGGAGAGAAGTAGAGAAAGAGAGAGATAGAGACAACTCCTAGGGGAAGTAGGTGGGTTGTGAAGACTAAATTCCTGCTGTTCCCAGAGATCACCTGTTACAGGTGAGTAACTACGCTATCTCCAGGAACAAGCAAGAACGTAGTCTTCACATATGGGGACTCCCCAACTGAAAGATGCCAAGGGGTGACCCCGGCTAGCTGCGAACCCAGGAGAGATGGGTCATGCTTCCTCCCATGGACCTTAGGCATCCAAACTGTGGATGGTGGGTAGGAGTTGTATTAAGTATGGAAGAGATATTGTAGAACAGCCAGGCCAAATGAGGCATCCTGACGGGAGTCCTTGTCTAAGCAATAGTGGGCTGTGAAGGTATGTACCGAAGTCCAATTGGCTGCTTTGCAGATGTCATCAATAGAGACAGAACGAAGGTTAGCTGCTGAGGCTGCCATTGCTCTCAGATTGTAAGCTGTGACATGGCCTTTGGGAGAAAGTCCCTTACTCTCATATGTATAGGATATGCAATCTGCAATCCAATTTGACAAGAGTTCTTTTAGAAACTGGAAGTCCCAAATTACTAGAATCAAAAGCCACATAAAGCTTTTAAGATTTTCTATGTGGCTTAGTTCTTTGGAGATAAAAAGCCAAAGCTCTTTTACAATCCAGTGTGAAGATTCCTTTCCGCACTGGAGGCATGAGGCTTAGGGAAGACTATAGGAAGATAAGCAGACAGGTTTAAATGAAAAGGCGATACCACCTTAGGCAGAAAGTGAGGAGGTGTCCTGAGGACTACTTTATCATGGTGAAACCCTGTATAAGGAGGGTCAGCTACTAACGCCTGTAAATCACTAATGCGTCTTGCAGAAGTAATGGCATTTAGGAAAATAATTTTCCATGAAAGAAACTTTAGGTTTGAAGTGGCTAAAGGTTCAAAGGGCGGTTTCATAAGATGACCAAGAACAAGATTTAGATCTCATGCCACCGGTGGTGGTTTGATGGCAGGTTTTGTTAAAAGTAGGCCTCTCATAAATCTTGATATAAGTGGATGAGAGGTAATAGGTTGTCCATCGAAAGGTTTATGAAAAGCAGCAATAGCACTAAGATGAACCCTGTTGATAATTGAAGAAGATACTCTAGTAGCAACTCTACAGGTAGTAAAAGGGGGTTAAATCCCTTTTGTGAACACCAGATAAAGAACCTTTTCCACTTGGAAGCGTAGGAACGCCTAGTGAAAGGCTTTCTGGAAGCCAGGAGTATATCCTTTACTTGTTGAGAAAGGTTAACATCTTGGAATTCTAGGCTTTCAGTAACCAGGCCCTGAGATGTAGGGACTGGGGATTGGGATGCAGTAAAGATCTGTCATCCTGCGACACGAGATCTGGAGAATTCCCCAGCTCCAGAGGAGTGGTTTGAGAGACACAGAAGAAGAGGATACCACGTCTGATGTGGCCAACATGGAGCTATGAGTATCATATGACCTCTGTCTCTCCGAAGTTTGAATAAAGTCATAGGAATGAGGGGAATGGATGGGAAGGCATAGAGGAAGCCCTGTCCCCAGTGGAGTAGGAAAGCATCTGTTGCCTGACAGTTTTGAGCCGGAATCCTGGAACAGAATCGAGGAAGTTTGGCATTCTGTGGACTTGCAAGGAGGTCTATATCTGGTGTTCCCAAGATTCGAAACACTGGAGCAGGCTGGTATGAGTGGAGGGACCACTCGTGTGGCAGCAGTATTTGACTGAGTTTGTCTGCCCACAAGTTTTGAATGCCCGGAAGGTATACCGCAAACAGGTGAATTTGTAACTCTCTGGCGAGGGCCCATAGTCGCAGCGCTTCATTGCATAGCAACAGAGAGCCTGTTCCACCTTGCTTGTTCACAAAGAACATAACTACCTGATTATTGGTTTGAACCGGAACTGTCTTGTTGCTGAGATGGCCCTGAAAGACTTGAATAGCATTGAAAATGGCTCTCAGCTCTAGGAAATTTATATGAAGGGAAACCTCCTGTGAGGTCCAAAGACCCCGTGGAAAGATCGTGCAAGTGGGCCCCCCAACCCATCTTGGACGCATCTGTCATCACAGTGGTTTGGCATAGAGGCTGCTGGAAAGGAGAGCCTACAAAGAGGTTTTCCAGGGATTGCCACCATTGCAGGGAAGAAATCAGATGTGTGGTAGTTCTGATTTTGTCTGTTAGTCAACCCGAGGCTTTGACCACTGAGAGGAAAGGGTCCACTGGGTTGCTCGCATGCGCAGGCGAGCATAGGGAACCACATGGACAGTGAATGCCATGTATCCCAGCAGTTGAAGCATCTCCCGAGCAGTAAGGAATACCTTCATAGATGCTTGAGATGCCAGTTGTATTTTACGTAGACAGCGTGGCTGGGACAGGAAAGCCTTTGACTGCCGTGTGTCTAGACGAGCCCCAATGAATTCTAGAGATTGAGAGGGGGTGAGATGAGATTTTGGGAGGTTTATGACCAACCCCAAGTATTGAAGAATTGTCATTGCTCAAGAGAGAGCAAAGCTGGCCTCTGGAGCTGTCGATGCTCAAATGAGCCAATCGTCTAAGTAAGGAAAAACAAATATTCCCAAAGTCCTCATAAATGCTGCTACCACTGCCACGCATTTTGTGAAGGCTCTCAGAGCAGAGGCAAGTCCGAAAGGAAAAAAACTCTGTACTGGAAGTGTCTTCCTTGGATCAAGAATCAAAGGAACTTCCTGTGATCTGAGCGGATGAGAATATGCGTGTACGCATCTCTTAGATCTAGAGAACAAAGCCAATCTTGACTTTGAAGGTATGGTAAAAGTGTTCCGAGGGAGATCTTGAACTTTTCTTGGAACAAATACTTGTTTAATTCTCTGAGGTCTAGTATAGGCCTGTGTCCCCCTGTCGTCTTTGGAATAAGAAAATAGGGGGAGTAGAACCCTGTCCCCTGTTGGGATATGGGCACTTCTTTGATTGCTCATTGAGCCAGAAGTGATTTGACCTCCTGCTACAAGAGGTCGGTGGCAGGGCCCTGAGAATTGAACTGTCTCAGAATTGTAGGTGGGGGCAAGTTGAGGAAATGAAGCATGTATCCCAATCTTACAATGGACAGATTTATTGCCATCTTTTGACAAAATGGCATAGTCTGCCTGGAATGGTCAAGGGTTCTGGACCTTTTAGGGGCATAAAGACTGAGTTATCTAGGTGGAAGTCAAAGACCCTGAGGGAGCTGGGTCTGTTGAGCTGGTTGAGCTTTTTGAGCTTGTGGCTCTGTTGTCTGTTCTGTTGTCCCTTTTGGGAAACGAAGTGGACAGTGAGTTTGATGGGTGTAAGATTGGTAAGACTTCTTTTTCTTACTGAAAAAGGGTTTCTTGAATGTTTTCTTTTTTGCTGGGTTGGCTGGCTGTAGCCTTTGACAATCTGTTCAAAGTAGTATTGTCAGATTCAAGCTGATTAGCCTTGTCTTGCCAGTCCTTACCCAAAGAGATTTTCTCCTGTGCAAGGAATGTTTCCCAGTTTTTCTTGCACCCATTGTTCCAAGTCTGATGCTTGAAGCCAAGCAATACGATGTGCTCCTATGGATATAGCAGATGTTCTGCTAAGACATTCAAAACAGCCAAAGATAGCACGTTTCATAAATTTAGAGACATTTTGGGCATGTTTGACCAGAATAAGGTAGTCTGCTCTTTTTTCCTCTGAGACAGAAGGACTAATGAGCTCCCAAGTCTTTTGTGACTTCTTCCAGGAACAGTCCCATATACAGAATGTAGGAACTGATCCTGGCTCCCAGCATGGAGGATTGAAAACAGACGGCCAAAGGCATCGAGTGTCCTGGATTCATGGCCTGGAGGATTAGAAAAGTGTGTTTTTGCACTCTTGATTCTTCGCATGGCCGATTCTACCACCATTGAATGGTGTAACAGTTTTTTGAAAACCAGGACAACTTGGCACTTGGTACATAGTGTCCAGGCGTTGGGAATGTGAAGATATTGTTAAAGGAGTCTCCCACATTCTCAACATCAGATCATGTAAGATCTTGTGAATGGGAAGCATAGCTGCTTCCTTGGGAGCCATAGGGTATTGTAGAATTCTTAATTCCTCTGTCCTAGGTTCTTTTTCTGGAATCAGTGATTGCAAGGCCTTTTGCTAAATCACATATGAAGTCCTGGAAGGACATATCTTCTGGAGGAGACATCCTGCGTTGAGGAGAGGGAGTTGAATCTTCTAATAGATTCACTCTAGTACCGGTAGAATCAGTCATCGGAATTGGAAGACTCAAGCAACGGGTGCTCCTATGATGCACGGTATCGGTACCACTCCAAGTTGGTACCGAAGTGTCTCGGGTTGCTGATCCCCGATACTGGACATCAGCATTGGGGGGGGGGGGGAGTAGTCCTATCGAAGCAGGTGTTGTCGGTACCAATATCTGTGGAACCATCTGTTGCAGTCTTAGCGGTACTGAGGCTGCTAAGAGGGCCACTACAATGTGTTCGATAGCAGTACCGGTGGATGCAGCCATGACCCCAGAGCATGGCACCAATAGTTCCGCAGAGGTCGAGGCCTCAGTAGCATCCTGGAGTCCCGTTAATGCTTTGAAGCTCGAAGACTCCCGCCGGGGCTGTTTTGCTGGTGAAGTGTCCTCGAGGGAAACGCCTGAGGCATCTTGATACTTCGAAGGAGATTTTCCCTTCGAGGTCCGGCTAGTTTTACTTTTGGTTACCTGAGATCCATAGGAGGAAGATAAAGCCCTGGAAGACGTCGATGCAACCGACTGTGTCGGAGACAAAAAGGGTACGAGTTTTGCAGCTCTATTCTGCCGGCTCCTCTTGGTCATCCTCCTGCAGGAGACACTCTGACAATGTTCAGGACCCAAACATTTTAGACACCAATCATGGGTGTCGGTGACGGAGATGGCTCCGTCACATTTTAAGCTTTTATTGAAACCACTGGCTGGTTTCTCCATGCTTGAAGAAAAAAATGGGCCTGGTGCCCAAAATGGCACCTAGCACCCGAAACAGAGAAAAACCCTGAAGAAAAATATATGGGGGGGGGGGGTTGTTTTTTTTAAAGAAAGAGGAAGAAGACAACCGGCGGTACCGGTGGGCATCGAATGAATGCAGGCTCGACCACAAAAAATAAGAAATAAAGGTAGATTTTCTGCGAAGACAGGGTACCTATGCTGTCTGCTCCATGGAAAATGAAGAACTTAAGTGAGAGAGGTACAGAGGCGGAAAGGCAGCATGCATGCACTGTGGGCTGCTGGGGAACATTCCCGTGCGGGTTCTCTCGGTACCGACGATACCCATATGTGAAGACTACATTCCTGCTTGTTCCTGGATCATAAAGAACAAATGCTGTACTGGGTGAGACCAAGGCCCAACAAACCCAGTATCTTGCTTTCAAAAGTGGCCATTCAGGGTCTCAAGTACCTGGCAGGTTCGCAAAAAGACACAAAAAGTTTCACAATGCTTGTATTGGGGCAAGCAGTGGATTTCCCAGGATCTCTTTAATAATGATATGTGGACCTTTCCTCCAGGAACTTGTCCAAATCTTTTTTAAACACGGCAATACTAACAGCTTTTACTACATCCTCCAGTAAAATTCCAGAGCTTGATTACACGTTGAGTGAAAAAAAACAAACCTCTTACTAGTGTTAAACAGGTTACACTGTAGCTTATTGCATGTCCTAGTCTTTCTACTTTTTGATGGCATAAACTATCTACATTTACCTCTTCTACTCCATTAATTTATGGACCTCTATCATATATCCCCCCCCTCAGCTGTCTTTTCCAGGTTGAAGAACCCTAACCTTTTAAGCTTCTCCTCATAGGGGTATCCTTCCATCCTCTCTACCATTTTGATAACTCTTCTCTGTACCTTTTCTAATTATGCCATATCTAAGATACGGAGACCAGAATTGCACACAATATTCAAGATGCAGTAGCAACATGGAACAATACAGAGGCATTATAATATTTTTTATTCTCCATTCCATTCCTTATGATTCCTAGCATTCTATTTGCCTTCTTGGCTGCAGCTGCACACTAGGCAGAGGGCTTCAATATGTTATCCACGATGACACCTAAATCTTTTTCCTCTGAGGTGGTTCCTAATGTGGAACTTTGCATCGTGTAGCCATACTTTGGGTTGTTCTTTCCTAGGTGCATAACTCTGCACTTGTCCACATTAAATTTCACCTGCCATTTGAATGTCCAGTCTTCCAGTTTATCAAGGTCCTCTTGCAATTTTTCACGATCTTCTTGAGCTTCAACTTGAATTGTCTCATCTGCAAATTTGATTACCTCTCTCATTATTCCCATTTAGCGTACTCACTCACCTGTAACAGGCATTCTCCAGAAACAGCAGAAATACGTCCTCAGATATGGGTGATGTCCATGCTGGAGCCAGAGCAGAGCATTTCCCCAGCTTTCAAGAAAACCTTTGGGACATGCTACCACGCATGTGTGATCCCCTTCCCACCCAAGGGTGCCATCTTGTTCAGTCAGATGACATAGCTAGAATGGCAGTAAAAAACAAGGTAGGGAGGCAACTACCAGGAGAGGGGGGGGAGGGTTGTGAGGACCGACTCCTGCTGTTCCTGGAGAACACCTGTTACAAGTCAGAAACTATGCTTTCTCCAGGAACAAGCAGGAAGTCAGTCCTCACATATGGTACTCCCTAGTTCCAGGCTGTCTAGGACCAAACCCAGACAGCACCAACGGCATTCAATCAGGTAGCTGTGAGCTGCAGAAGGTGAGTCCCCACAGACACTCTTGCAAGACCCTAGCATCCAGCGACATCACTCTGGTAGACTGAACACAGAAGGGTCAGAGGGCAGGGGTTGCCAACACCCTGAAAATGTTATGAGTACTGCCTGGCCAAAGGCACCGTCCCTGCAGGATTCGCTCTCCAGGTAGTAGTGAGCTGCAAACATATGAATCGAAGACCAGGTGGCAGCCTTGCAGATTTCTGTCACCAGCACTGAGCGGAGGTTGGCCACCAATGTGGCCATCGCCCTCACACGATGTGCTTTGGACCTGTGTTCAAGGAAGAAGCCAGCACGCTCATAAGGACAATACAGTCCACCACCCAGTTGGACAGCGTTTGCTTGGTCACAAGGAGCCCCAGTCGGCTGGGGTCATAAACGAAAAGCTGAGGAGCCTTTCGATGGGCCTCCGTCTGCTGCAAGACAGGGCCCGCTTGCAATCTAGTGTAAGAGTATCAGCTCCTGCCTGCTGGTGGGAGGCCATGGGAAGAAGGTTGGGAGAACCACCTCTTGCTTGAGGTGGGAGATACCACCTTCGGGAGGAATTTGGGATGTGTGCGGAGCACCACCCTGTTCTTAATCTCTTTGCCACGATGCAAGTATTACGCCAAGCATTAGCAGTAAATTTGAGAGACTAATATCATAGTCCACATACCCTGGCTTAGAAGTGAGGTTCACAACCACCATAGTATGCACAAAACTAACCCATTTGGAAACTACCCCCGAGTAAAACCTCGAATATGGAGGGTCCGCCAAGAGTTCACTCACTCTTCGAGCAGACTTGAGGGCCACCAGGAAGGCCACTTTCCAAGACCTGTATCAAGGTGGCAAGTGACTAGGGGCTCAAATGGCACTTAGTGAGCAGAGAGCACCACTTTGATGTCCCAGTCCACCATTGGAGGGCAGAGCGGGGGCTTGGACAACATGTGGCCCTAGAGGAACTAGAGACCAGGAGCTGGCTAGAGGGATTTTCCCCTTGATAGGGTGATGGTGTGTGGCTATGATGCTCAGATGCACTCTCACAGAGTTGGATTTCAGCATGGGCACCGAGGATCTTGGGCCCGGCACTGGCACTCTTACAAGTGTGTCCTCAACAAGGACTATGGCCTTAAGGAGCCTTGCATGGTCTCTGCCGGCTGAGGCATCCTTTTTGGGAACTTTGGTGGCCGTTTCTCAGAGTTGTCCTAGTCCCTCTGGGCAGTTTTTCAGGGTTTCTCAGATGGAACCAATACAGACTAAAAAGATTTTTCTTTTTTCGCTTGGGGTCAGAGGTCTTCTCGGAGGAGCTGCCACAGTAGGACTCAGAGGACACTCAGCCCTCTTGAGATGTGCTGGGCTTTGAAGTCAGCACCTGTTGGGACTCCTTCTCCAAGCAGTAGTGAGTTGTGAAGGACTGGACCAGGTGGCAGCCCAGCAGATTTCTGTCACAGGAACGGAAAGCAGATTTCCCATGGAAATAGGCATGGCCCTGACGCAGTGTGCTATGACCTGTTGGTCTAATGCGATCCCAGACTGCTCATAGGTGAAGGCAATGCAGTCCGTCACCCAAGCAGAGTTTGGTTAGTTACTGGAAGCCCCAATCAACTGAGGTCATAGGAGACGAAAAGCTGAGGTGCTTTGCAGTGGCCCCGAGTCCATAGGAAAGGGCCCTTTCACAATCCAAAAAATATGGAAGATGGTCTTTGCCTTGCCAGCATGAGGCCTCAGAAAGAAGGTGGGGAGGTGAAATGGGACACCACCTTCAACAGAAAATTGGAGTGTGCGGAGCACCACCCTGTTCTTGTAGGGAGGCTCTGTCATCAGAGCCTGGAGTTCACTGACTGAGCTGATGCGAGTGCCATGAGAAAGACGACCTTCCAGGAGAGGTACCGCAAGTGGCAGGTAACTAGGGGTTCAATTGGCGGCTTAGTAAGCTACAAGAGCACCACGTTGAGATCCCATTCCGTTGCAGGTGGGCAGTCCGAGGGGGGGGGGGAGGTTTGGATAGCATGAAGCCCTATAGGAACAGAGCTAAAAAAGGTTGGGCCAAGAGGGGTTTTCCCTGAATAGCATGGTGATGCGCTGTGATAGCACACTTGTGCTCTTACTAAATTGGACTTTAGTCCCACCTGTGGCAGGTGGAGTAAGTACTGGAGTACCAACTGAACTGGGCAGAACAGGTTTGCCTGCTTCTCAGCACAGACTGAGAAGCGATGCCACTTAAAAGCATTCACCCTTCTTGTGGAGGTCTTGCGGGAGGGCCAGAAAGACCCTCCTCCACATCCTATAGAAGGTTGAAGGGAGCCAAGTTACCCTTTCAGCAGCCAAAGCTGTAAGACAGGAACCCCAAAGAGTACAGGAGAAAGCCCTTCTCCTGAGATAGCAGTCCTGGGACATGGCCCAGGGAAACAGACAGTGCCGCCAACAGGTGGAGCAGCAGTGGGAACCAAGGTTGCCTGAGTCAGTGGGGCTATCAGTAAGAGTGATGCCCTATCATGCTGGATCTTGAAGAGTGTCTTCATGACCAGTGGAATAGGCAAGGCGTAAAGGCGGCCTTCTGTCCATGGAATCAGGAACGCATCTGCTGCCATGAGGGACAGGTGCAGCTGGCAGAAGCAGGGAAACTGTGTTGTCTGTACTGGCAAGCAGGTCTACTAGAGGGACACCCAAGAATCTAGATAGCTGGGAGGCCACACTGGGATCCAGGTGCCACTCGTCTGACTGGAGGACACTGCTCAGCTTGTCTGCCAGGGCATTGTCCTGGCCCAGGAGGTAGACTGCTCTTATGAGCATCTTACTGCATGTCTCATATGAGCAGAGGGCTACAGTCTCCTGGCAGAAGGAGTATGACCCCGTGCCCCCTTGCTTGTTCATGTATTACACTGCAACTTGGTTGTTGGTCTGAATCAGCAAAGACTGGTGCTGCATCCGGTGGTGGAAGGCTCAGAGAATCAGGAATATTGCCCAGAGCTTCAGAAGGTTGATCTACAGCTGGCACACTGTCTGTGACCAGCAGCCTTGTGTGTGTGTGTGAGGGTCATCGCAATGAGCTCCCCAGTCCAGCAGGAAGGCATCCGTGGTGAGGACCCTCTGGGGGGTGGGTGCCTGGAAGTGCATCAACACCAGCTGAGGGAGTCTGCCAGCAGGCAGGTCACTTTCACCCTGTCCTGGAGCCTGCCCCTAGCCTGTGTCCACCGAGAACAAAGACATCGCTGGGATGACCTCATGTGTAGGTGGGCGCACGGGGTCATGTGGACCAAAGAGGCATGTTCCCGGAGAAATGCTGACGGTACATTTGATAAATTTAATTTCCATTTCAGAAACCATCCTACTGTAGAAAAATTGCAAAAAAGTGAATGTGAGATGAGAGCGGGGGGGGGGGTGTGTGAATCAGGGCCACCAAGGATTTTTTTTCTTTTGTGAGGGGGCGCACTAGCCCTCCCACCAGTGTGACTGGATAATCTGAAGTGAACTGTCAAACGTCACCTCAGATGACCCTATTTGTCCAGGACCGAATGACCAAACTTGCATAGACTTATGTGTTTGGCTTACTCTCAATTTAACGCAGAATTTTTGAGCACTAATTTGCATATTGCATTCCAGCACAAAGAAATCATTAAACTCATCCAATGAAACCCTGCACTAGAGCTTTAGAAACTGGGCTCTAGTGTAGGGTTTCTGCAACGCCTGAAAATTTGTCAAGGCCTGTGGTAAGAATAAAATTTTTCAGTTAAGTATTAAGCTTGCAGTATCGATCTATTTAAAGGACGGTTTCAATTCCACAGCTAGGACTATGAGGACCTCTCATGGAACTGAAGAATTCCTTTATTTGGTTTTGTATGGGGTTCACGATCATGTGCACTTGGTAAGCTGCTACTGCTCAGAAGCACTTTCACTGAAATACCTAGTCTAGTCCTAGAGAAATAAATTCATGTACATTCTCCCTAGAAAAGTGGTTTCCAACCCAGTCTTAGGGTACCCCCAGGCCACTCAGGATTTCAGGACATCTATAATGAATATGCACGAGACTTGCATGCACTACTTCCATTATATGCATATCTTATTCATCTCATATCATCGGACTCTTCATCTTCACTGAACCAGATTCAATATCAGGAGAGGAAGCAGGAGCAACTAACTCCTCCTGTTCCTTCCGCCAAGACCGATCGGGAGGCTAGGAGGACTGTACAAAAGCAGAGCACGCTGCAAGTGTGCCCGTGCCTGAAGGCCTTGCCAGATGGCCCTTAAGCGGGGAACCTAGGCAGGATGGTGGACATCTCAATCCATCTAATTTTCCTGAGAACAGACAGCGTAGTTACTCACCTGTAGCAGGTGTTCTGCAGGAACCGCGGGAATCAGTCCTCACTTATGGGTGACGTCGGCACCGGAGCCCCATGCGGAGCAAATCCCCAGCTTTCAAAGAAAGCCTTTGGGAATTGCTACCATGCATGTCCGGTCCCCTTAACGCCCAAGAGTGCCATCTTGCTCTGTCAGATGAACTAGGTAAAAAGACGGCAAAAAAAAATCAGTGAAATGTAGGACTGCAACTCCAAGGGGAGGAGGGAGGGTAGTGAGGACTGATTCCTGCTGTTCCTGGAGAACACCTGCTACAGGTGAGTAACTATGCTTTCTCAAGGAACAAGCAGGAAGTCAGTTCTCACTTATGGGACTACCCAGCTACAGGCTTACCTGGAACCCATAGCCAAAAAAGGCTCCCTCAGGAGAACCACAAGCAGCCGCAAGGACAACCCTAACAAGGGAATGACACCCCGGTAGCAGGAACACAGAGAGGGGTCAGAGGGCAGGAGTTGCTTAGACCTCAAATAAATTCCACAGTACCGCCTGGCCAAAGGCACTATCCCGTCAGGACTCCCTATCCAGGCAGCAATGAGCAAGGTGGCAGCAGCAACAGCCAGTTTTTTTTTTTAATTTACCTGGGCAATGCAGATTGTTGTTTGTGCAGCGCCCCCTGAAACGCAGGGCCCTGTGCAAACATTCTTGCTCAATGGACAGGCCGGCTCTGCCATCCACATCCAAAACACCAATCAAACCACCAGCACAAGAGCATTCACATACATCGCTCCAGTACTCTGGAACACACTTCGACAATTTAAGAGCAACAAAAGACCTACAAGTATTCCGAGAGGAGCTCAAGACGCACCTGTTTGATTATTATGGTACCTCCATCGAAGGTCCACAAACTCAAATAACCTAAATTGTTAATACTGACTCTGGCCTCTGTTAATGTCAACACATAGATAAATGTTCGCCCAACTCATGAACCACTCAACTGTACATAGTTGTAATATAGTTTGATTTGATAAGAGCTTTTGTTAGTTACCGAGTTTAATTATTGATCAATGTAAAGCTCATTGTTATGTACTATGTAAACTGCCTCTGATCACTGGAAGCGGCAGTATATAAAAACTTTAGAAATATTCACTGTGGATATCCTGAAAACCTGACTGGCCTGGGGGTACCTGAGGACTGGGTTGGGAACCACTGCCCTAGGGTAATGGGAAATAGATCAAGTTGTATTCTTGGAACTTTAGGACTTCCTGGTAAATGGTTTCCTGGAAAATTAAGGCAACACTTAAGAAAAATACTGCTCAACACCCATACAGATGGAGCAAGCAAACAGATGTCTGGCTGGACAAGTCGTCCTTAAACACTTGTGCAATCAGCAGAATGGATTGATCTAAATCAGAGTTTTGACCAAGAACAGACACTGAAACCATACTTGGTCATGCCAAGATGAGGCTATTACTATCATAGAAACCCCCTGGTGCATTATCTTAAGAGCCTTGTTTATAAGTAGGAATGGGAATAAGGTGTAAAAAAAGTCCTCCCCAACCCAACCCAACCCCCACACCCCTACATGGAAAGCGTAGTTACTCACCTGTAACAGGTGTTCTCCAGGAGCAGCAGGAATCAGTCCTCACATATGGGTGACGTCGGCGCCGACGGAGCCCTCGCGGAGCAATTTTCCCCAGCTTTCAAAGAAAGCCTTTGGGAATTGCAGCGCGCATGCGCGGTCCCCTTCCCGCCCAAAGGTGCCATCTTGGCCAGTCAGATGACATAGCGAAAAGACAGCAAAAAAAAAAAATTGCAAAAACTAAATCAGAAGATTGCAACTCCAAGGGGAGGAGGGAGGGTTGTGAGGACTGATTCCTGCTGCTCCTGGAGAACACCTGTTACAGGTGAGTAACTACGCTTTCTCCAGGACCAAGCAGGAAGTCAGCCCTCACATATGGGACTCCCCAGCTTAAGGCTACCGGAGACCCTAAGCACAAAAATGAGCTCCCTCTAGCTCAGCAGCACAGAAGGAAGGAATCTTCTCCGAGTAATCTCCAACCGGTAGCCCAACATCCGGGATGGAGGGTAGGAGTTGCCTAAACCTTGAAGAGATTACGGAGGACTGCCTGTCCGAAAGCACTGTCCCTGCGGGACTTCCTCTCGAGGCAGTAATGGGCCGCGAAAGTCTGGCTCGAAGACCAAGTAGCGGCCCGGCAGATGTCTGCCAATGGAACAGAGCGGAGGTAAGCCACTGACGCAGCCTTCGCCCGAACCCGATGAGCGGTGACTCGACTCTCCAGCGAGAGACCTGCCGCCGCATAAGTCCAAGCGATACAGTCAGCTACCCAGATGGACAGAGTGCGCTTGGAGACAGGGAGCCCCAATTTATTAGGGTCGTAAGACAGGAAGAGCTGAACCGTCTTACGGTGCTCCCGCGTACGATCAAGGTAGAAGTTCAGCGCTCTTCTACAGTCCAGGGTATGCAAGACCCTCTCAGCTCGGCTGGAGTGAGGCCTGGGAAAGAAGGTCGGAAGCACCACCTCCTGATTGATGTGAAAAGGGGAGACCACTTTTGGAAGAAACTTAGGGTGAGTCCGCAGGACTACCCTATTCTTGTAGAACCGAGTGTAGGGAGGATCAGACACCAGGGCCTGCAGCTCACTAACGCGTCTAGCGGAAGTGAGGGCTACCAGAAATAAGGTTCTCCAAGAGAGAAAACGGAGAGGACAGGTAGCCATGGGTTCAAAAGGTGGGCAGGTGATCCGCTGTAAAACCACGTTCAGGTCCCAGTCAGGGGCTGGGGGGCGCAATGGTGGTTTGAGAAGGAGGCCCCGGGAGAACCGAGCCACGAGGGGGTGGCCGGAAAGAGGCCTGCCTTCCACCGGCACATGATGTGCCGAAATAGCACTGAGGTGAACCTTGACCGAGTAGGACTTGAGCCCAAGATTGGAGAGGGAAAGCAAGTACTGCAAGACCGACACCGGGCAGGAGAAGGGATCTTGAGACCGTTGAGCACTCCAGTTGGAAAAGCGACGCCATTTAAGGGCGTAGGATTTCCGGATAGAGGGTCGCCTGGAAGCCAGCATGACTTCCTCCACCTCCGGAGGCAACAGGAGGGGAGCAAGGACTACCCTTTCAGCAGCCAGGCCATCAGATGGAGAGATCTGAGGTTGGGGTGTAGGAGGGACCCCTGATCCTGGGTCAGGAGGTCGGGTTGAAACCCCAGAGGCAACGGGGTATCCACCGCCAGCTGCATCAGAAGCGGGAACCACGGTTGCCGGGGCCACCGGGGAGCGATCAGGATCACGGAGGCCTTGTCCTGAAGAACCTTGAAAAGAGTTCAAGACACCAGCGGCATGGGAGGAAAGGCATACAGAAGGCCCGTGGACCATGAGAGCAGAAAAGCATCCGCCGCCACTCGGAGGGGATGCGGTTCCCGAGAGCAGAATCGAGGAAGTTGCCTGTTCAGAGGACTGGCAAAGAGATCCAGAGTGGGAAGGCCCCACTGGAGAAAAATCCTCTGAACCACCAACGGGTCCAATCGCCACTCGTGCGGTTGGAGGATTCTGCTCAGTTTGTCTGCCAGGTGATTTTCTTGACCTGGGAGGTAGACCGCTTTGAGGAGAATTCCCCGGCCGACGGCCCAAGCGCAGAGCTTTTGTGCTTCCCGGCAGAGAAGGAAGGAGCCCGTGCCCCCCTGCTTGTTCACGTAGAACATAGCAACTTGATTGTCCGTCTGGACCAGCACTGACTGGCGAGACGTGAGGTGGGAGAAGGCCCTTAGAGCCAGGCGAATGGCCCTGAGCTCTAGGAAGTTGATCTGCTGGGCAGATTCCCACGGGGTCCAGAGACTCTGAGTACATGACCCCTGGCAATGTGCTCCCCAACCCAGGAGAGAAGCGTCGGTCGTCAGAACCTGAACCGGCGGAGGAGACTGGAAAAGCATTCCGAGCACTAGGTTGGGCAGGTGAAGCCACCATCGCAGAGAAGAGACTAGCAGGCTGGAGATGCGTACCGAGTCCGCCAGTCTCCCCGAGGCTTGACGCCATTGAGAGCGAAGGCACCACTGAGCCGGCCGCATGTTCAGGCGGGCATTGGGGGTCACATGGACCGTGGACGCCATATGGCCGAGCAGCTTCAGGAAGAGCCGGGCCGAGACCCGGGAATGGCTGTGAAAACGGCTGGCGAGAGCCATGAGCCGTTGAGCCCTGTCGAGCGGCAGAAAAGCCCGCGCCTGAAGCGTGTCCAACCTGGCGCCGATGAACTCGAGGTTCTGAGAGGGGAGCAGAGTGGACTTTTCGAAGTTTATGACAAAGCCCAAGTACTGGAGCAGAGCCACAGTACGCTGTGTGGCGCGAGTGGCCTCCGTGGCGGACGGGGCCCTGATGAGCCAGTCGTCCAGGTACGGAAAGACGAAGAGGCCTTGAAGCCGGAGATAAGCCGCTACCACTGCGAGACATTTTGTGAAGACTCGTGGTGCGGAGGATAGGCCAAAGGGCAGTAACTCTGTATTGGTAATGATTGCCTGCCACCACAAACCTTAGGTATTGTCGGTGGCTGGGGTGGATGAGGATGTGAGTATAGGCATCCTTTAGATCCAAGGAGCATAGCCAATCTCCCTGCTGGAGGTAGGGCAGCAGGATTCCAAGGGTAAGCATCTTGAACTTTTCCCTCTCCAGGAACTTGTTGAGGTTCTGCAAGTCTAGGATGGGTCTGAGGCCTCCGGTCCGCTTCGGTACCAGGAAGTACCGGGAATAGAAACCGTGACCCCGCAGATGGTGGGGCACCGGCTCCACTGCCTGTTCCCGAATAAGACTTGCCAACTCCTGAAGGAGTAAGTCCCGGTGGAGAGGGGTTCGCAGAGGCTCCCCTGGAAAGTAGGGGGGAGGTACCTGGTGGAAGTGCAGCAGATAGCCCTCTCGGACTATGCGGAGCACCCAGGCGTCTGACGTGATGTTGGACCACCTGTGGGCAAAGTGGACCAGCCGGCCTCCCGTGCTGAGAGAAACCAGCGGAGGGGGAGAGGCTATGCTGAACGAGTCAAAAACCCCCACCCTGCGGAGCAGGCTTGGGGGCTTGCTGCCTACGGGATCCGTTACCCCGTCCCTTGGCCTGCTGACCCTGGTGGGGAGCTGCGGAGGCCTGATAATGGGGGTAGTGTTTATAGGCAGCCGCCTTCCTCGGGTAAAAGGGCTTCTTTTCCGAGCCCTTCTTCTTCTGGGAAGGGGCAGAGGTTTTCCTTGAGAGCCGAGTCCGGGTGAGAGTCTGTCTCGAGCTGGGCAGCCTTCTCGTCCATAGGTTTACCAAAGAGGTTATTACCTCTGCAGGGGACATCGACCAACTTATCCTGCACCCAGAGCTCGAGGTCGGAAGACTGGAGCCAAACCTGGCGGCGGGCTCCGATGCCGGCTGCGGCCACTCGAGCCGATGCCTCGAAGCCATCATAGGCTGCTCGAGAAATGAACTTGGAGCACTCTCGAACACCAGTGGACAGGGCCAGGAACCTCCGCAAAGGTTCCTCGGAGAGAGCAGCAGAGAATCCGGCTAGTTCTTTAGCCAGGTCCCGGAGATACATGCCCATGTAGAGCTGGTAAGTCTGGACCCGACAAGCAAGCATAGAGCCCTGAAAACACTTCTTACCGATGCCATCCAGGCTGAGGGCTTCCCTGCCGGGAGGCACCGAGGAGTGCATCTTCTGGCTCTTGAGCCGATGCATGGCCGATTCCACCACCATGGAATGGTGCGGCAGCTGTGCTTTCTGGAAGCCAGGGCTCTTGCGGACTCGATATATGGCATCGACCCGCTTGCTTAATACCGGCGACGACGCCGGGCTCTCCCACATGCAGAAGAGAAGTCGTTCCAGCATCGGAGGAACCGGTACAGTAAAGTGCTGCTTCGCAGGAGAGTCATACTGGAGGGCATCGAGCTCTTCGGCTCGAGGCTCCTCCTCGGGATCCGCAGGGAAGGCCAAGGCCTTGGCCATATCCCTTATGAAGTCCGAGAACCGGGCATCCTCCAGGGGGGACTGCCTCCGAGGCTCGGACTCGGGGGAGTCAGAAGGGACACACCGAGTCCGGAAAGAACCAGGTGACTCATCCACCTCGGATTCCCAGGCCGACTCCTCGGAGGAGGAGTCGAGCGGCTCCGGTCGGGCGGGCACAGACGCCGTCCGCCCCGACGCCGAGGGAGTCGGCGCCGACGACCTCGGCCCCGAAGGGAGGCCGAAGGTGACCTCGACCGAGGATCGACTCGAGCCCGCATGGACTCGAGGATCGGCTCAGTCTCCGGGGTCGACTTAGACGTCGACGTCCCGGCGGTCAGGGCAGACGCGCCAGCGAGGCCAGCGATCAATGCCCGCTGCTGGTCCATGAAGGCAGTCAAGCTGCGCTCCAAGGCAGTCAACCTGAGTCCGAACTCAGGAGACCCAGCAGCCCCCGACGACGTCGGACCAGTCGGAGGCGAGTCAACGAAGACAACTGCACTTACGTGAGCAGAGGAGTCCAGTTCCAGACGAGGCTGTTTGGACGGCCGCTCCAGCTCCAAAGACCCGGGACGGCTGTCGGGGCTATGCGACCTGGCCCTCGAGGAGCCAGGAGCGTCCACCGACGCCGCCCTCGCGGGTTTCTTCTTCCGCTGATGTTCCCGGATAGGGGACCCCCGCTCAGAAGAACTCCGGCGGTGCTCAGAGCCAGATTCTCTGGACACTGAAGCTTCTGACGAGGTCCGGGTACGGCTGGGGTCAGAGAAGATTCTCTCCCGCTGATGCTGCCGACTCCGCAAAGACTTCGCGGACATTTTGCTACAGGGCCCACAGATCATTTCTTCATGATCGGGGCCAAGGCAACGGAGGCAGCAATCATTTGTGTCGGTAAGAGACATAAGTTTCTTACACTTAACACACTTTTTAAAACCACTGGCGGCCATGGGGGGAAAAAGGGCCCCTGCGAGGTCGAACGAACGGGCCGCCAGGGAAAAAGGAAAAAAGGCGCGAAGGACAGAAAAAACCGAAAAAGAAGGGGAGGCCTCGCAACCGGCGTCGTGAGGCCGGACGGAAAAAGGACCGGCGTCGAACCGAAGAATTACTGACAAAAATAAGGAAATAATCAACTTTTCGGCGGTGACTATTAGACAACGTCTGTAGGGCTCCGCGGAAAAAAGAAGACTGGCCAAGATGGCACCTTTGGGCGGGAAGGGGACCGCGCATGCGCGCTGCAATTCCCAAAGGCTTTCTTTGAAAGCTGGGGAAAATTGCTCCGCGAGGGCTCCGTCGGCACCCATATGTGAGGACTGACTTCCTGCTTGGTCCTGGAGAAAGCTTCCATTGCCAATCCATACTGGCTTGGCCTTCTGAAGAAAAAAAAAAGCATAAGTTTGATCTGATAACATTCTCTAGCTGCTGTGACTCTGAACATTTTGGCACTATACACTTCATTCCACTACTGGAGCCAGTGGTGTCTGACTCAAGAGACATCAGTTGATACCTCCCTTCCTCCATAAATGCGGTGCTGGTCTGGCAATGTGCCACAGCACACCACTGAAGGCGTGCACTAAAGGAGCCTGCTCCTTTTGTGTCACTTATGTGTGTGTTGGTTTCTTTCTTCAGCAATTTGTGAAATCAATTTTACTATGCTTTTGGAGAAGCTCTGTTAACACTAGAAGCCCCAAAGTGCGTCAATTAAGGGAGGAGTAGCCTAATGGTTGGGGCAAGGTACTTCAGGCCGGAAGGTCGGGGGTTCAAATCCCACTAGAGGACAGCAACCTTGGGCCGGAAGGACTGGGGTTTCTAGTCCCACAGATGCTCCTTGTGGTCTTGGGCAAGCCACTTAACCCTCCATTGCTCATGTTCCCTGTAAGTATTAGTGTATGTGTCTCATATCCCCGCATGTTAAATGTATCCCCCAATTGTGTTGTGACCGCTTTGATTGAAGGATAAGGCGGTATACAAAACTGTCTAAATAAATTAACACAAATGCATCTTCAAAGTATACCAGCGCCACTACTAGAACTATGTCAGTCATGTTCCATGACTGTTAGCAAGGTCAAGATGTTCAAATATATGCATCAAAAATTAATGACAGATGCACCACCTAGCGGGAAAATGAATTTATACCTAGAAGCCCCAAAGTACGTCAATTGACGCACTCAATTGTCTTGGATGCGTCAATTGACATACTTTGGGGTTTCTAGGCATAAATTCATGTTCCCACTAGGTGGCGCATTTCAATCATTGTTTACAGTTTTATTCCGACATTACAAACACACGACGACGTCATGTAATGACATCACATACTGCACGTATTTAACAAATAAGAAGAAATTAGACTTACCTGCTAATTGCTGTTCCTTAAGGAACTCTAGTCCAGTCCCGGAACCAGTGAGTTGAGAATCTCCTCCAGCAGCTTTGGAGACTGAAACATGTCATCACTTTGATGACCTCAGCATAAGTAGGCTAGGACCGCCCCTTCTCCTTCAGTACCTATTGACAAAGCAGACTCAGCAGAGCAACAAATAAGTAGTTAATCATATTCCTAACAAATAACTGAACCAGAAAAGCTCTAACAAACTTGAAATTGCCATCACTCTCCCAGTGCTTCCCAATTTTCTGTTTTTTTCAATGAACTATGGACTGCTGCGACAGGATCCCAGTGGCTTAGAATATGGACTCCTCCAGAACCCACTTGAGACCCTACTTCAGAACCAATTTTACATCAATTGCAGGCTGGCCACCCTAGAACCCCGGGTGGGATCTGGGACTGGACTAGAGTTCCTTAAGGAACAACAATTAGCAGGTAAGTCTAATTTCCTCTTCCTTTTCGTCCCTCTAGTCCAGTCCCGGAACCAGTGAGAATGTATCAGAGCAGTAAATTTTAACGGGAGGGGCCAGCCAATCCAGCCTGAAGTACTGCCGCCCCAAAGCGGCCATCATTGCCCGCTTGCACATCAAGCCGATAATGCTTCGCAAAAGAATGCAACAACGACCAAGTAGCCGCTCTACAAATGTCTACGGCCAGCACTATATTCCCTAAACTATATTCCGCCCAAGACACAGCCTGCGCCCTAGTCGAATGAGCTCGGAGCCCTTCTGGCACAACTCTTCCTTTCAACATGTAGTCCGTCGCAATCGTCTCCTTTAACCAGCGGGAGATAGACGACTTTGCCTCCGTCTCTCCCTTCTGCAGGCCCCCAAATGTTACAATCTGTCGGACTTACGGAAAGACGCTGTACCACGGAGGTAACGCCGAAGAGCCCGACGTACATCCAGAAGATGCAATCTGCTATTCGACTTTGCCCCTTGATTCTCCGAGAACACCGGCAGAGACACTACCTGGTTAACATGAAATTACTGTACACAGCACCACCTTGTGATCGAAGGAGGACAGATATGGCTCTTTACAAGACAAAGCCTGTAACTCCGAAATTCTGCGAGCAGAACAAATAGCTACAAGAAACACCGTCTTCACCGTCAGATCCTTAACCGTGGCCTTCCCCAACGGCTCAAAGGGCTGCCTAACCAAAGCTTCCAACACCAAGTTCAAGTCCCATGCCGGGACTGAGCACCTACGCGGAGGCCGCATGAGCAACACGGTGCGCAAAAATCTCCTAATGTCGCCATGCGCCCCCAGCACCTGGCCCTGAATCTTGCCCCAGAAGCAAGAAAGCGCTGCCAACTGAACCCGCCGCCAAGCCCTTCTCTACTCCAGCTTGTAAGGAGGAAAGAATGTGAGGAACCGATGCCCCTAAAGGCCGCAGGCGTCTCTCTTCACACCAGTTCTCAAAGATGTGCCAGATCCGAATATACGCTAGCGACGTAGACCGCCTGCGCGCCCTCAACAAGGTAGAAATGACCGCTGGGGAATAACCCTTAGCCTTCATCCTAGCCCTTTCAAGAGCCATGCCGTAAGCGAGAATCGAGCCACCTCCGGCATTTGCAACGGCCCATGCCGCAAGAAGTCCGCTCTGTGAGGGAGCCTCCACGGGGCTTCCACAAGCAGACGTACTAGATCCGCATACCACGGTCTCCTGGGCCAATCTGGCGCAATCAGAATCACGCATCCTTGGTGCCGCTCTATGCGCTGCACCACTTGACCTATGAGAGCCCACGGCGGAAACAGAGCAGACACCCCTCTGGCCACCTTTGTGCTAACGCATCGAGCCCTTCAGACATCCTCTTCTCCTGCTGTAAAATCTGTCTGCCTGTGCGGACTCGAACGTCGCCATGAGATCCATGAGGGGACGACTCCAACGCCGCACGAGCAGAGCAAACACCTCCTGGTGAAGCACCCACTCCCCAGGATCCACTTTTCTGTGACTGAGAAAATCTGCCACGACATTGTGCACCCCGGCCACATGTTGCCCTGACAGACCCACCAGATGCTGCTCAGCCCAATCTAACAGCCGACCTGCTTCCTCTTCGAGAGCCACACTGCCTGTGCCCCCCTGACGATTGATGTAGGCTACCGTCGCCGCATTGTTGGACAGCACCCTGACTGCCGTATGTTGCAACCAGGCTTGAAACTCCCGGAGAGCCAGGAACACCGCTCTCATTTCTAATCTGTTGATGGAGTAACTCTTTTCGTTCTGCGACCACTGCCCTTGGGCTAATCTCCCCTCGCAATGCGCACCCCAACCTATCAGACTGGCATCCGCCGTCAACAGTGCCAGGCCGGAGGTTTGAGAGAGACCCTGGCCGCCAGAGATTCCTTCCGCAACCACCAATGAAGTTCCTGCCGCACCTCTGGCGGACAGACCAGTCTGCGGGACAAGGGATCCGATTGATGGGACCAGCGCCTAAGGAGAGCCCTCTGCAACGGCCTCATGTGCGCTCTTGCCCATGGCACTACCTCGAACGAAGCAGCCATCGTCCCGAGCAGTTGAAGGTACTGCCATGCCGACGGTGCCTGACTCGCCAAAAATTGCGTTACCAAACTCCGTAAAGCGCAAGCCCGGCGATCCGGCAGAAAAACCTTGCCCAACCAGGTCGCGAAACGCGCTCCCAAATACTCCAGGGACAGAGGGGACCAGGCTGCTCTTCACATGGTTGACCACCCAGCCCAGGCCTTCCAAAATCTGCACCACCCGCGCGGTGGACCTTACACTTTCCTCTCTTGACTTCACCCGAATCAACCAATCGTCTAAGTATGGGTGTACTAACACCCCTTCCTTTCGAAGCGCCGCCGCCACCACTACCATGATCTAGGTGAACACCCGAGGCGCCGTTGCCAACCCAAAGGGCATCGCTTGAAATTGGAAATGCCCCATGGGAAGAGCAAACCGCAGGTACCTCTGATGCTCTGGCCGGGATATGTAAATAGGCTTCCATGAGGTCCAACGACGTCAGGAACTCGCCTTGCCAGACTGCCACGATCACGGAACGCAAGGTCTCCATACGAAAATGAGTCAGACACCGATTCACCCTCTTTAAATCCAGAATCGGCCGAGAGGAGCCCTCTTTCTTGGGGACCATGAAATAGATGGAGTACCGACCGCACCCGCATTGATCCGAGGGAACGGGAACCACCGCCCAAAGCTGCAGCAACCTTTGCAAAGTCTCCGCAACAGCGCGTACCTTGAGAGGAGCCCTGCAAGGAGATAGCACAAAGGAATCTAAGACGGGTCAATGGAGTTCTAGTGCATAGCCTTCTCGAATGACCTCCAGCACCCACTGATCGGAGATAATGTGGACCCAGGCAGGGTAAAACTCCCGTAACCGACCTCCGACGGGCAGCACCACCACCTGAGTCCGCCTTATCTCATTGCGACTTAACGGTCGAGGACTGAGGGCGCAAACCCTCTACCTGCCCCTCGAAATCCTCAAAATCCTTGGCCTCGCATTGGAAACCTGCCCTGCTGCAACTGGCCAAAACGAGAGGACCGAAACCTACGAAACTCCAGCTGAACTCCTGAGACCCGATGGCCCCCAACCCTGCTTAGGCTTATCCTCCAGCAAGCGAACCCCCTTGGAGTCCCCGAGATCTTTGACCAACTTTTCCAAATCCTCACCAAACAATAGCTTCCCTCGAAAAGGAAGCTTACTGAGGCGCGCCTTGGACAAGCAGTCTGCTGCCCAGTTCCTTAACCATAAATATCTCCGCGCCACAACTGACGCCATAGTCTTCGCCAGACCCCGAATAAGGTCATAATGAATATCTGCCAGATAAGTGGTACCGGATTCGAGCCGCGCTCTCTCAGCTTCCTGCTCCCCCAACTGATCCCCCTGCAACCCTTGGGACCATCTGAGACAGCCTCTAGCCACCCATGCACCCGCTATCGAGACCTGCATGGAGAGAGCACTAATATCAAACACCTGCTTCAACAAGGTATCCAACTTCCTGTCCTGTACATCCTTTAAAGCCGCGGCTCCCTCGACTGGAATGGTAGTGTTTTTAGTGACAGCCGAAACTGCCGCATCCACTTTCGGAGAGCGAAAGAGTTCTTTATCCTGGTCAGAAAGAGGGTACAACCGAGCTATCGCCCTAGAACCTTTCAGAGCCAATTCCGGCACGTCCCACTCCTCCTGAATCATATGCCTAAATACCCAATGCACAAGAAAAACGTGCTGAGACGTGCGCACAGCCTGCAATAATGGATCCTCTAGAACCTCTTCAGAGGCGGGTTCTACAGAGGGCATGTTCAACGTCTTTAGCGTCTCCGCAATTAGAGCAGGAAGCTCTTCTTTCCTAAACACCCTGACCACTCTATTTTGTTGTTCCGCATCAGGCAACTCCCCCTCCTCCAACTCCTCTTCCGACGCTTCCAGGACGTCCCCGTCAGCAGATCCTAGATCCCCCCAGAGGGAAGACGTAGGGTCCTCCATACTCGCCTCTCTACTCTTTTTGCGTGGGACCGGCTGAACCCCTGCAGACCCAGGACGCTTCTGACCTCGCGGGCTCTGAGGGGGCGCGCCCCCATAGCTGGCTGCAACAAGGCCAAGGCCTGCTGCATGAGGGAGAAGAAATCTGGCGGAATGCCCATCGAGCCCCTCGCTTGACAGGCTGCAAGCGGCGGAAACACCCCCCCCCCCCGAAGATCCCTGCAACTGCTCAGCAGAGATCTCCTGGGAAGGCAGGGGGTCCCCCCGAGCACTTGCATCCTCCACATTATCTCCACTGGTACCTTCCAGAGGATTCTCCATGAGGGCCGTTTCGCGGGTGCAGGGCCTACACACTCCGGCCCCCAACAACTCACTTCGCCGTGAACCACACACCAAACACCGTGGTTTAGGTGGCATAACCCTTTGAAAAGCAAAACTGAACTCCTCTAGCAGCTCTGCACGAGGTAAACTGTCTTTTTTTTTTATTTTAACAAAACCTGCACTACCAGCAAACCCCACAGCTCTGTGCTGCTTGCCTAAGGCTGAAACGAGCCTTGAAAAGGTGAGATCTCCTCAAAGAAAAAAGCAAAGTTCTTCCATCAAAACAAACACTAATCAGCCTCGCGGATTTTAAAATGGCCGCCATCGCGCTTCCCACGTGAAATCAGGCGGGTGGCCTAACTACGCGAACGCTGCCCTCGCACCTCCGTCCACCCTCGGCTAAACTCTGGAGCCTGCACTGACCTCAATTCACCTCTCAGACCTCCAAAAAACGGGAGAGGGGCTCACAGCTCGCCGGGCTCAGCCTGACAGCGGCTTCAGCTCCGGCGTTAACTCTCCTTCTCCTCAGCGCTTCAGCTGGTGCTGTGGCTCTTGTGCCTGTAACCTGCTCCTCACCCGTTAACGCGGGTTCGGGAGCAGGGAGGCCAAAGGTGCTATGCTGGTCCCCCGATGCTCATTAACACGACGGGGAGAGAAGCAAATACCCCCACTAAGAAAGCAATGATAGAAATAGGGAGAGGAGGGGGGAAGGGAACAAACAGCTTCAACCAGCAGCCGCAAAAGGACACCTCCAGCAGCAGCACCTGTCCTGTAAAATAATTAACACCCAATCAAAATAAAACTCTGCAATTTTAAATGTAAAACTTAATCTATAACTCTGCTTACTTGTGCTAAGCGAGCCTAGAGCTCAGAAGCTTCTCCTGCTGCTTGGAGACTGAAAATACTTAAGGAGAAGGGGCGGTCCTAGCCTACTTATGCTGAGGTCATCAAAGCGATGACGTGTTTCAGTCTCCAAAGCTGCTGGAGGAGATTCTCAACTCACTGGTTCCGGGACTGGACTAGAGGGACGAAAAGGAACTTCACATTAATTCACATCTGCACTTCATGCTAAACCAAGTCGTCGTGATAATGAGTCAATTGACGCACTTTGGGGTTTCTAGGTAAAATTCCTTTTGAGGCTTCTAGTGTTAAATACTGGTCTTATTTCCTTTTATAAGTCACTGACACTATTGCACTCTATTCTTTTTTGGCTTATTTTCCTGACAAAGTAGTTCTGTTCAAGCTATGTATCTTCAATAAAAAGTCTTCTCTATGGGCCACTGCTGAGAAAGGACAAGCCTCTGGTATTCTGGTGCAGTTCGTGAGACCTTTAGGTATTAGATAAAGAAGAGCACCCCCTTTGGGGGACCCCCACCCCCTTGTCTGGTTTTCGAATTATTGGTTTACATTCTGGCCTATCCTTTTCAACATCAGCTTATGACATCAAGTGCCCTGAGGCAGACAGCCCATAACATGCTGAGCATGGAATCCCCTTTCTGGGACATCTACAGTTGTCAACATTGGCACCCTTGCATTTTAGATATATTGTGTACAATATCTTGAGAAATTTGAAATTTCAACTGTCTCATATTTAATAGTCTGTTTAAAGGTATACAAAAAAATAGATGTCTGTGCAATTTAGACAGTAATTTATGAGAAAACAATATGACCTGGACAGGATTAATGGCATTCTTCACTAATATTTGGCTGTACAACCCTTAGCAATGACGACAGCCTCCAAACATTTCTTGTAGCAATTTATAAAGTTCTGTACATCTCTGTCTGCTGGTAGTTTCTCCCACTCTTCAACTGTGATTTGTTCCAGCTCATTAATGTTTCCAGGATTCCTTTTACCAATGTCAGACTGAGATCAGGACTAGTTTCTGGCCAGTTTAAAACAGTCCATTTGTTCCTTCTTAACCATTCTTTTGTACTTTTGGATGTATGTTTTAGGTCACTGTCCTGCTGGATGACCCATGAACTTTGACCCAGACCCAGTTTTCTGGCATAAGGTAGCACATTTTAGTCCTCTGGTTTCATGATTCCTTTAATACATTCCAGGCCTCCAGTTCCTGAGACAGCAAAACAACCCCATAATACAGAACCTCCACCATGCTTAACTGTAGGAAGGGTGTTTTTTTTCCTAATAAGCTTTATTTCTTCACCTGTAAATGTATCACTGGTCTACATTGCCAAAAAAGCTCAAGTTTGGTTCCACCTGTCCACAGAACATATTCCCAGAAGAATTGTGGTTTCTCAAGGTGGGTTTGGGCAAAGATCAGGCATGCCTTTTTGCATGTTTTTGAGCAGTGGGGTCCTCCTTGGCCTTTGTCCATGAAGTCCGTTTAGTGTGTAGCATATTGTGCGGCTTGAATCCATCACTCCAGATTCCTCCGGGTCAGCCTTAAGATTTTTGGATGTTGTAGTGCTATTTTTCTAACAGTTTGCACTAACCTTCAAAGACTAGCTGAATTTTCCTCTTCCCACCATGTCCTAGGAGGTTCTTGACAGTTCCATGAGCAGAAAACTTAACATTGCATACTGTAGACACAAGAATCCCAAGATCTTTGGAGATGGCTTTGTACCCCTTTGAAGTTTGATAATGGCTTTTCTGACCTCTCAGGCAGCCTTCTTGTCTTCACCATTGTGAAAATGTAACAGAGTGAATGTGGACATTTTAAATTTTTAGAGCTATCAGTCAGTGGTTGATTCAAGTCATGTGACTACTGAATTGATCACAGGTGTGCCTAATTTCACTACAGTGGAAACATGGTTCTTCTGTTCAAACTGATTTGAATTGTTTATAAGGATGCCAATAATCATGTCCTGGCAATGTCCCAGTTTTTATACTACTTTCTACTATTTCCTTTTTTAAATGGTCTTGTTTTATTTGATTCGTTTTAAGTGTCAAATGTCTGAGCATGTATAGTCCAAAGCCATTTCACTGGCCACTTTTTTACTTACTTTTATTTAGGATGTTGGACATTAAGGGGTTGAACTGCAAGGGTTCCACTAATCTTGGCCACAACTGTATTAAGGAGAAACACATGGGAGCATGTTTACTAAAGTTTAACGTGCATTACGTAAACTTAAAGTCTATTAAGTGCTGCCACTGCTCATTCATCTATAGGCCCTTGTAGTACTTAACACGTGATAACCTTAGTAAACATGCCCCATGATGTTCTATGTATTCAGTCTATTTTATTATTAATTAGCTTGTGATTGGCTATTTTAAGTGTGTGTGTGTGTAATAAATACCTATTTGTTAATTTACAAAAAATAGCCAGTTCATCTTCATTTTTTTATATTTGGTTTTTTCAGTTTATTATTTACTATTTGACCTTGTGTTGCTCTTCTGCTCTTTGCACTTGCTCCCATATTTGTAGTAGGGCTTTGCCTCTCTTTTGGTCTGTTTCACAAGTTAATGCCATTTTACTTAACCAATTAGACCCTCCTCCTTATGCTATAGAGCACTGCCTGGTACAAGGAGGATGATGTGGGGGGGGGTTTACTATGGTTAAATCTGAGCTTTTCATGAAAATGCATTCGATTTTTCAGATAACAGTAATTCCATACTATCTTTTAAATCTTGGAGTCTGTGTTCGCTATATCTCCCCCAAATGAATCATTTAATTGTTTTACGAATTGAACAAAACAGAATTAAGCCAGTCAGTAATTGTTGGAGATTTCAATCTACTCGTTAATACGCATCTTTCATCCCACGCCTCCCCCATGGAAAATGGTTTACTAGCCGTTATAGCTTCTCTATTATTCCCCAAACAAATCTAAGACATGAGAAAGACCAAATCTAAGATATGGCCTTTCTACCTACCAATATTTGGACCAGAATGACCCAAAGTTAAGACTGCATGTAACCTGGCTGGACCTTTTTCTAGGCCTTGCAAGTCAAACTTCTTCCACGAATATACTAAAAGATTGTCTACACATCCCTTTCAAGGATTTTTTTTTTTAAAAGGAAAGAATCCACTTTGAACACTGAACAAAAAAGTATTAGTGATCACAAAATAAATATGGACTAATACAGTAAAAGCAGTTATGGCTGCTTTGAATGAAAAGGTCCAATAAAAAGATGAAGCTGTGAATAAGCAGTTACTCACCTATAAACAGGTGTTCTCCAGGGACAACAGGAATCAGTCCTCACATATGGGCGATGTCTGTGCTGGTGGAGTCTGACCAGCATTTCCCCAGCTTTCAAAGAAAGCCTTTGCAATATGCTACCATGCATGCATGGTCCCCTTCCCGCTCAAGGGTACTATCTTGCTCAGTCAGATGACAGAGGACAGTAATAAACTAAAACAAGGTAGGGAGGGTTGTGAGGACTGATTCCTGCGGTCCCTGGAGAACACCTGTTACAGGTGAGTAAATACACTTTCTCCAGGAACAAGTAGGCAGTCAGTCCTCACATATGGGACTCCCTAGCTCCAGGTTGCCGAGGAACAAACCACGACAGCATCAACAGCAGCCAGACAGCCATGAGTTGCAAAAGGTGAGTCCCCAATGGAGAAACTCCGCAAGACCCTAGCATACAACAGTACCATCACTCTGGTAGCCTGAACAGAGACGGGTTGGAGAGCGGGAGTTGCCTACACCCCAAAAAGATTACAGAGTACCAACTGACAGAAGGCACTGTCCCAACATGACTCTCTCCAAACAGTAGTGAGCCGCGAACGTGTGAATTGAAGACCATGTGTAGGCCTTGCAGATCTCCATCACCAGCACTGAGCACAGATTTGCCACAGATGTGGTCATTGCTCTCACGTGATGTGTTGTGATCTGGTGATCCAGGGAAAGCCCAGCTTGCTAATAGGCGAGGATAATAGAGTCCACCACCCATGTGGACACTTAGTCACAGGAAGCCCCAGTCTACTGGGGTCATAAGAAACGAAAAGCTGAGGAGTTTTGCGATGGGCCTCAGTCTGCAGTAGGTAGGACAGGGCCCATTTGCAATCCAGTGTATGGAGTATAATTTCCTCCCGACCGGTGTGAGTCCGTGGAAAAGTGGGAAGAACCACCTCCTGGTTGACGTGGAAAGGACACACCACCTTTGGGAGGAATTTGGGGTGCATGCAGAGCACCACCCTGTTCATGGTGAATCTTGTATTTGGTGGATCTACCATCAGGACACGAGTTTGCTTACTCTTCTGGCGGACGCAAGGGTCACCAGGAAGGCAACCTTCCATGAAGGATATTGAAGATGGAAAGTGGCTAGAGACTCTAATGATGGTCTGGTGAGCTGTGAAAACATGTTGAGGTCCCACTCTGCTACCAGAGGGCAGAGGGCTTCAACAACAGGAGGGCCCTGGAGGAACTGAGAGAACAGGGGCTGCCCTGAGAGGGTTTTTCCCCTCAATAGGGTGATGGTGTGTGACTACTGCACTCAGGTGCACTCTGAGTTGGACTTCAGCCCAGTGTGCGACAGATGTCGTAGGTACTATAGCACTAATTGCACCTGCCAGGAGAACAGTTTAATCCGTCCCTCCGTACACCATACTGAGAATCTTTGCCATTTAAAGGAGTAAGCTTGCCTGGTGGAGGGCTTTTGAAAGGCCAGAAGGACCTCCTTGGCCTCCCATGGAAGGATGAAAGAGGCCAATGCTATCCTTTCAGCAGCCACACTGTTAGGTGCATTAGAGACCTCAGATTGCGGTGCAGGAGATAGCCCCCTTCCTGGGACAGGTGGTCCAGGTCATGCCCCAGTAGGACCGGGAGTGCTGCCAACCAGGAGAGCAGCAGTGGGAACAAGGGCTGTCTGGGCAATGTAGTATTAGCGATGCCCCCTCGCACTGGACCTTTAAGAGGGTCTTGGCAATCAGAGGGATTGGCAGAAAAGCATAGAGGCAGCCTTTCATCTGCGTGATCAGGAAGGCATCTGCCACCACATTCTCGGGGTGTGCTTGCCACAAGCGGAAGCGGGGCATCTGGATGTTGTCCAGTGTGACAAATAGGTCCATCACAGGCTTGCCCCAGAGGTGGAAGAGCCAAGTGCCACTCTGGAGTCCAGGCGCCACTCATGTGGTGGAAGGACCCAGCTCAGCTTATCCACCAAAAGGCTGTCCTGGCCCAGGTGGTAAATCGCCCACTGGAGCATGTTTTTGTGAACTGTAAAGGAAAGGAGGTCACTGCCTCCTGGGCAGAGGAAGTATGTCCCTGTTCTTCCCTGCTTGTTGATGTAAAACATGGCGACTTGGTTGTCCATCTGAATCAATATGGACAGATGTCAGACTGTGGTGAAACACCCATAGGGACAGGAAAATCGCCCTGAGCTCCAGGAGACTGATCTGTAGCAAAGATTCTGCCTGGGACCAGCTGCTATGTGTGGCTTTCCTCGCAGTGAGCCCCCCCAACCGAGGCAGCAGTGTCTGATCAGGATCCTCAGGGGCACAGGTGCCTGGAAGAGCATCCCTGTTAGGAGGCGTGGAAGAAGTTGACAATAGTCGAAGTGTGCCAGCTGGCAGGTCACCCTGATCTTGTCCTGCAGACTGCCAGTGGCTTGGATCCACTGCAAGAGGAAGTACCACTTAGCCACCCACATACGTAAGCAAGCTAGTGGGATAACATGGACCATGGAGGCCATATGGCCCAGGAGGAGGATGAGACAAGCTGGCACTGACCAGCGGTGTTGTACTTCTGCTAGCTGCTTGAGGTATTCCATCCTCTCCCTGGGGAGAAAGGCCTTCTGTAATGTGTCCAGCCAGACACCTATGAATGCCAGGCTCTGGGGCTGGAGAAAGGTGGGATTTGGGGTAGTTGAGGAATCCCAGGTGCTACAGCAGGAGGGTCTTGCGTCCTGACTGGTCTCTGTGGCTGTGCTGCCTCTGATGAGCCAGTCATCTAGCATCTAGGTGGGGAAGACAAAGGCCCCTTGCAGACGTAGATGGGCAATGACCACTGCTAGGCATTCGGTGAAGACCCTTGGCAAGAAGGCCAGGCCGAAGGGTAGCACCCTGTACTGGTAGTGTCCTCCACCTACCATGAACCTCAGGTACTGCCTGCAGGAGGGGTGGATTAGGATGTGTGTACACATCCTTTAGGTCCAAGGAGCACAGAAAGTTTCCCTGGCAGAGATAAAGCAGCAGTATTCCAAGGGAGAACATCTTGAACTTCTCCCTCACCAGAAACTTGTTTTAAGTTTTGCAGGTCTAGGATGGGCCTAAGGCCCCCAGTACTCTTTGGGACAAGGAAGTATCTGGAGTAGAAGCCTTTGCCCTGTAGGGGTTTGGGTACAGACTCTACTGCATTATCCCTGAGAAAACCCACAAGCTATGTAAGCAGCAGGGTCTGGTAAAGGAGGGGGTCACACCAGCACTCCAAGAAAGAACCTGGGTGGAATCTGTTACAGGCAAAGTATCCCTCCCTGACCACCTGCAATACCCATTGGTCAAAGGTGATTGGAGCCCATTTGTAGGTAAAGAGCATCAGGCACCCCTCTATGGGCTGGTGAAGGTCTCCTGGGGGAAGAGGCCCTGCCCTGGGTGTCAAAAGCCCCCCCCCCCCCCCCCAGGCTGGGTGGGAGCTGGGATCTGGGGCTTAGGTGCTTTTGTCTTCTGAGCCGCATGCCCTTGCCTCTTGGAGTGAAAAACCTGCAGCTGGCCTGAGAAGGGCTGATATTGGTGACCCTGTCCAAAGGGCCCTTTTTTCCTTTGGAAGAGGGGTCTCTTCCCCAATGTTTTTTTGTGGGGGTGGAGTGAGGTCATCTTGGAGAGCCTGATGGGTCACAATGTTGGCATCTACCTCAGCTACTTTGTCGGCCATGGGTCTCCTGAACAGGTTCTCCCTGGTGCAGGGGACAAGCATCTCATCTTGGACCCCATTGCTTGAGGTTGGAGGATTGCAGCCAGGCTTGGCGTTGGGCCCCAATGACTGCCACAGCCACCTGAGCTGCTGATTAAGCAGTCATAGGCTGCCTAAGAGAGGAACTTGGAACAGTCCTTGATCCGAGGCCAGGGTATGGAACTGCTGGAGAGGTTCCCCGATGAGGCCTGCTGCAAACTCCAACAGCTCTTGGGCCAGGGCCTTTAGGTACATGTCTAGGTAGAATTCATAGACCTGGATCCGGCACCCCAGCATCGAGCCTTGGTAGAACTTGCACCCAAGGGTGTTGAGGGTTCTGGACTCACTCCTGTGGGGGGGGGGGGAGCAAGGTGCAGGTCTTCTGGTTCTTGACTCGACAACCATAGAGTTATGTGGGAGCTGGGGTTTGTGGAACCCCAGGCCTTTTCGGATGGGATACATGGCATTGAGGTGCCAGCTCACTACCAGCAGACACCAGTTTCCCACATCTGAAGTAGTAGCCTCTCGAGGATCGGCTGTACGGGCACCGTGAGGGTTTTTTGGGGTGGAGACTTATACTGGAGAATCTCCAGCTCCTCAGTGTACTGGTCTTCCTCTGCCTCAGTTTGCACCAAGAGGGCCTTGGCCATGTCCCTGATGAAGTCACAAAAGGGCACGTCCTCAGGAGGAGAGTGGCACCGTGGCCAATGGGTCTGAGGGACTAGCTCTGTGCCACTTGGTGTCCAGAGAGGCCTTGTCATCCATCTCCCATTTGGAGTCTAGCAATGACGAATCGAATGCCCTGTGACTCACCACGAGGCCGGCAAAGGGTCGGCGGTCTGCAGAGGAACTGGGGTCTGAATCACGGACACTAGCCAGTGAGAACCAGATGCCTGAAGAACAGGACTGGGATCATGACTGGCACTGAGGGCTTAGCTAAGGCAAGAGATGCTCAGAGCTCAGCTCGATGATTGTGCTCCCTCACAGTCTAGGGTCGTCATCAGGGCAGATGAGGCAGACGAACCGGCCATCACCACTTGCTGCAGGGCCAGGATAGCAGTGATGTTAAACTCCAGGCTGCCATTCTGGTTTCCAGGCAAGGCGGCTCCGCAACCTTCAGTGTAGGTACAGGGAAACGGAGCGCAAGGCCACTGAGGTCGCTTTGGCCTGGACCCTGTGAGCAGTGACTCGATCCAGCAGGACGCCTGCCTTCGCATGGGCGAAAGCGATGCAGTCCACCACCCAAACAGAGAGAGTGCGCTTGGTGACTGCCTGCCCCGGTCTATTGGGATCATAAGTCACAAAAAGCCGGTCAGACTTGGGATGAATCTGGGTATGCTACAAATAAAAGGCGAGAGCCTGTTTGCAGTTAAGGGTGTGGAGAGCTGTCGTCGCCTGGTCGATATGGGACCTCGGGAAGGTGGTCAGCAGGACTCTTGGTTGAGATGAAAATTCAAAATGAATTTAGGCAGGAATTCAGGGTGGGTATGGAGGACCACTCTATTCTGATAAAACCTGGTGTAAGGGGCACCAGTCATGAGAGCCTGGAGTTCATTGACTCGGCGGGCTGAAGTCAGCGCCACCAGGAAGGCCACCTTCCAGGACAGGTGCCCGAGCAAGCATGTCGCCATTGGTTCAAAGGGCGAATGAGTGAGCTGTGTGAGTACCACATTCAGGTCCCATTCCACAGGGGGAGGGCAGATGAGTGGCTTGGAAAGCAGAAGACCCCGCATGAAGTGGGAGACTAACAGCTGCTCCAAGAGGGGTTTTCCCTCGATGGGGAAGTGATTAGCTGAAATGTCAATCAAATGAACCCTGACGGAGTTCGACTTCAGCCCTTCTCACAAGAGATGGAGGAGGTACTGGAGAACCCATCGAACGGGGCATGATAAGGGGTCGGATCTGGTGCTCCAAGCACCAGATGGAGAAGCATTTACACTTAAAGGTGTACGCTCGCTTAGTGGAGTCCTTCCTCGAGGCGAGGACTGCCTCGACCTCCGCAAGAAGGGCCAGAGAGGCTAGGGAGACCCATTCAGCCGCCAGGCTGTGAGGGTTAGGGAGGTTAGGTTCCGGTGCAGCACCCGACCCTCCTCCTGCATAAGCAGACTCCAGGAAAAGCCCAGGGGAACCGGAGGCTCCGTCAACAGGCAGAGCAGGAGCAAGAACCAAGGCTGCCGAAGCCATGAGGGGACCATGAGAATCAGCGATGCCCTGTCCCACTGAGCCTTGAAAAGGGTCCTCACAATGAGGGGGAAAGGAGGGAATGCATAGAGAAGCTGGAGGACCAGTCCAGGAAAAATGCATCGGGGCCTCCTCCTTGCTTGGGTTTGGCACCGGCCCGCAGAAGCAGGGGAGCTGTGTGTTCTGGGGGCTGGCGAAGAGGTCTATCACCAGTGTCCCCCAACAAAGAAACAGCCAGTCTGCTACTCTGGGATCCAGCTGTCATTCGTGGGGGGCAAAGGATCCTGCTGAGTCTGTCCACTAGGCCATTCTCCTGACCCGAGTAGTATGTTGCTCTGAGGGACATCCCCTGGACAGCGAAAGAGCAGATGAGGACCGCTTCCAGGCAGAGGCAGCATGATCCCGTGCCTTCCTCTGTTGATGTAGAACATCGCCAAACGGTTGTCGGTCTGCACTAGAACAGACCGCCCATTGAGATATTCCTCAAAGGCCCTCAGAGCCCACCGAATCACCTGGAGCTCGAGCAGGTTTATCTGCTGTTGAGACTCCTCAAGTGACCATTGCCCCTGCGTGCAGAGAGGTCCGCAGTGGGCTCCCCACCCTAACAGGGAGGCGTCTGTCAGCACTGCCTTGTGCTGCGGTGCCTGAAATAGTGACCCCCGCAAGCGGTTGCAGGGATTTTGCCACCAGCTCAGGGACAAACAGAGGCCGTGAAGAACCCTGACGAGGTCCCTGAGGTGTCTGAGGGACTGGCTCCATTGGGCCCTGAGACTCCACAGAGCCGTCCACATGTGCAGGCAGGCTTGGTGGACTACATGTACAGTCGAGGCCATGTGGCCCAGGAGACGTATGGTCCGAGTGGTGACCTGGGGAGCGCTTTGGCCTCGAGCCGCTAGAGCCCAGACGCAGGTGGAGCGATCCACCGGTAAGAAGGTGGTCGCCTGCTGAGTGTCAAGGTGTGCCCCGATAAACTCGGGAGCCTGCACCGGCTTGAGGTGAGATTTCAGGTAGTTGACCAAGAACCCCAAGCTATCCAGGAGGACAGCGCGCAACATTGCTCAAGGAGCACATAACGAGCCAATTGTCGAGGTAGGGGAAAACGGCACCCCCTGATGCTGAAGGTATGAGATGACCACAAGGCACTTTGTGAAGACTCGTGGGGCAGACGCGAGGCCAAAGGGGAGCACCCTGTACTGGAAGTGCTCTCCCTGCACCCTGAAAAGCAGATCCTGCCCGTGTTGGGGGTGGATTAGAATGTGGGCATAAGCGTCCTTTAGATCCAAGGAGCATAGCCAGTCACCCTGCTGGAGGAAGAGCAGCAGAACACCAAGAGACATCTTGAATTTCTACCATACCAGGAACTTGTTTAGCCTGTGGAGGTCGAGGATGGGCCGCAGACCCCCTGTCTTTTATGGGACGAGGAAGTACTGGGAATAGAAGCCCTGGCCTCGAAGGTGGGGAGGGACCACCTTGACTGCCTTTTGGGCGAGGAGAGAATGTAATTCCCGCTGCAGCAGAAACTGGTGCGTGGGGAGTTGAGGCGGCTCCACCGGGGAGAAAGGAGGTGGAAGCCTGTCGAAGTGAAGGTGATGGGTCCTCTAAGTCATCCAAGACGGCTTAAGTGTCCGAGGTGATGGAAGCCCACGATTGGGAAAAGTGGGACAGGCATCCCCCAACTGGCTGCTGCACCGCTGGAGGGCGAGGGGTTATGATGATGGCATCAAAACCCTTGAGTGGGTTGTGGGGAGCCGGCATTTGGGCCTTTGGGCCCTTTGGTTTAAGGTGCCCCGGCCATGTGGTCGGCGTGGGGGTAACATGGATATGGCGGATAGCCAATAATGGAGATCCTTTCTAGGGAAGACAGGCTTCTTGGCTGGCTGTTTCTTCCGAGGAAGTATGGACGTTCTGTCGGAAAGACTGGTTCTAGTGACGAACTCTGTTTCAATTTCCGCGGCCTTCTCCTCCATCGGTTTGCCAAAGAGTTGCTCACCGAGACAGGGCACATCCAGGAGTTTCTCCTGCACCCATTGCTCCAAATCTGAGGATTGGAGCCATGCCTGGTGGCTGACCCCAATGCCCGTGGCTGCTTACCCGAGCCAATGTCTCGAAGCCATCATAGGAGGCTCGGGAGAAGTACTTAGAGCAGTCCGTGATGGACTTTAGTAGGGTACGGAACCTATCGAGGGGCTCTCCCTCGAGGCCCGTGGAAAACCCCCCCGAGTTCCTTAGCCAAATCACGCAGGAACATACCAATGTACAGTTGATATGTCTGGATGCGACAAGAGAGCATGGAGCCTTGGTAGACTGTGGCCCACGGCATCAAGGGCTCAACTCTTGGCTGGGTGGCACCGACGAGTGCGATTTCAGGCTCTTTTGCTTCCTCATGGCCGATTCCACCACCATCGAGCTTTGTGAAAGTTGGGTCTTTTGGAAGCCTGACCCCAGGCACTTGCTTATGATGGGGACCAAGGACGGGGCCTCCCACATACAGAACAGCAGCTGAGATAGAATCGGAGGCACAGGCAGTGAGGGATTCCCTGGGCAGGGACTCATACTGAAGAATATCGAGTTCTTCAGCACGAGGGTCCTCTTCAGCCTTGGTGACCAGGTTAAGGGCCTGTGCCATGTCCCGGACGAACACCAGGAAGGAAGTGTCTTCGGGTGGCTAGCGCCGCTGGAAGGCGGGCAGTGAGGGGTCCAATGGAATATCCCGGTTGGTACGGGTTTCTGGGGAAGTGTCCCCATCGGACTCCCACACTGAGAAATCGGTTGAGGAGTCTGAGCCTGGCCAATCACCCTGTCCAGTGGCCTGGTGCTGGAGGCCCTGGACAATCTCACCTCCAAGGGTGAGACCAACGTCAAGGACCCTCACGAGGCCCGCAGCTCTCTGGGGTATCCTGGATGGATTTGGGTGTCTGACGCAAGGGACCCGCAATCTCAAGGCACAGGTCAGCAAAGCTTGCCATGAGCACCTGCTGGGAAGCAATGAATGCAGAAACATTGTGTTCTAGTGTCAGCATGCAGGACTCCCACGCAGGCATGGGGCCCTGTGATGCCGATGCCAGGGTCACCGGATCAGGCATCGAGGAGGAGAGGGGATCCTCACCAGGACGACTCTCAGGAGACCAGGCGCCTTTGACAGAGGCCTCCACTTCCATGTAGGATACCTTGCGGAGCCGCTCCTTGTCTGACTCTCAGGAACACCAAAGGGGGCTAAAGCAACTGGGTGCGAGAGCACTCACGCTTGTCAGGAGCCCCAGACAATGACTTCGAGACTGCCTTCTTTTTGCGTTGCTCTACCTCGGGGGATCCCTGATCGGAGTGCCGTTGAGAATGCGGGCCTTAGGTGGGGAACCCAACGGAGGGGAGATGACCGAGAACGTCACAGGGGACTCAGAGGCGGCCTTTCAGAAAATGTCTGACTTCTGCTTACGACTGAGCAGGGCCTTAGAGGACATTTTCTTGCAGAGTGAACAGAGTTCTGGAACATGGTCGGCTCTAGGGCACCGCAGACAACAGTCATGAGTGTCCGTAAGCAACATGTTCCTAGAGTATCTATCGCATTCTTTGAATCCAAAAATGGCCCCTGTGAGGTCAAAGACCCACACAACCAGCGGTTGGAGAAGAAAAGGGCGCGAAGCCCGTAAGAAAAAATGAAAAGAAAAGGAGTATCCCCAATACTAAAAATAGAGCGGGGGAAGGATGGGTAGAGGACCAGTGCAACCGGAAAATAGAAGAGTCTGTTAAGGCAAAAAAAACAGAAAACTTTTTCAGAGGGACAAGGACGTGTGTCCGAAGGGCTCCGCAGAAAAAGGGAGACTGAGCAAGATGGCACCTTTGGGCAGGAAGAGGACCACGCATGCGTGGCAGCAATCCCAAAGGCTTTCTTTGAAAGCTGGGGAATTGCTCCACGCGGGCTCAGTCAGCGCCAACGTCACCCATAAGTGAGGGCTGACTTCCTGCTTGTTCCTGGAGAATGCCAAACTCCTTTCGATAGCCAGGATGTGCTAGTCAAGGAGGAGGCCGATGCCTAGGTGGAATCCCTCATGGGGCTCTGAGCCACCGTCCTAGAGCATGGAATCAGTAACTCTCCAGAGATTGTGGCCTCAGGAGCATCCTGGAGTCCCTGTTGTGCTTTGGAGTGCTGTTGCTCCCACTGTGGCTATTTGGCAGGCCTGTCTGTATTGGATGCATCTTTCGGTGAATCCCTATGATGAAGGGCTTTACCTCAAGGATCAGTATAGATTTTCGATGTCGATGACAGTCTTATTTTTGGACTCTGAGGAAACCAGAGAATCAAGAGAGGAGGCAGACATCCTCAGCAATGTGGAAGTCACTGAAATTGAGTCCGGAGCAAACAGAGAACCATACTGTCTAGCTCTGTTCTTTAGGCCTCTGTCATTTGCTGGCACAAGGGACACTCAAGTCAGTAAATGGTCTGGACCCAAACATTTTAAACATCAGTCATGTTTATCAGTCACTGATATTGTACCAAAACACTTGGTACATTTTTTTTTAAAGTAACTGATGTGTTTTTCCATCATGGTGAAAGAAAAATAGGCCAAGGCCTAATTTGGCAGTAGAAACCACCAAAATTGGAAAAAATGAAAAGTTAAAGAAAATTTTTAAAAAGAAAAGAAAAGAAATAGCAGGGCTGATATCAGGGAAGGTACTGGCGTTGAAAGGTAGAGCACAGATTTAAACAAGAGAGACTTTCAGCAGTGACAAAGAAAATCTGGTGGCTCCACAGAAAATGAACTGAAGAAAGGACTTGGAAAGGCAGATGTGCAGGCACAGTGGATTTCTCCCAAAAGGTTTCCAAATGGATGCTGGGGAGCATTCCACACGGGCTTAGTCGGTACCGATGATACGCATATGTGAAGACCGCATTCCTGCTTGTTCTTGGAGATTATACTTTATGCATATATCGCTTCATGGTGCAACCACACTTTGAATACTGCAATTCCAGTCGCCATATCTTAAAAGGATATAGGAGAATTACAAAAGGTACAAAGGAGAGCCACCAAAATAATAAAGATGGAGAAGGATACCCCTAAGGAAAGGATTAAAAGGTTAGGATTATCTTGGAAAAGAGATGGCTGAGGGGAGATATGATAGAGGTCTGTAAAATAATGGTGTGAATGTGTAAACCTATATCAGCTTACTCCTTCAAAAAATACAAAGACTGGGGGACAATGCAATGCTGCTACAATGTAGAACATTTAAGACTAGTTGAAGAAAATATTTTTTCACTCAATGTATAATCAAACTCGAATTCGTTATCAGAGAATGTAGTAAGCGCTTAGTATAGCTGGCTTCAAAAGATGTTTGGGCAAGTTCCTGAAAGAAAGGTCCATAAACCATTATTAGAGGACCAAGGACATCAACTGCTTACCTCTAGGATAAGCAGCATGGAATTTGTGTATTTTATTACTTTATCTGATTTTATATACCACACTATTTCAAAATCAGCATGGTTTATACAGAAGAATAAATGTTTTACAATGAATCAGGATCACAAAACAAAATGATATAGTAATATACATCTAACATTAAACAATAAACATATTACATTGAACAGGGACATCAACTTGGGCAATAAAAGGGAGAACTAGATTACAAGCTGGTATGTGGTTCATAGGCCGTCAGCAGACAGGATGGTCGGAGGTAAGGGCTGAAAGCGAAGCCTATAGTTTAGCTATGGCATATTTATTTTAACAGGTTTTTATATACCGCTTTATCATATGGCATATGGTCATCGTACAGTTGGAACAGGTGAGTATCGCTTTCCTGAAGGTTGAATGGTCAGAGATGGAACAGATCAGGGCAGGGAGGAGGCTCCAGAGAGTAGGTTCATATATTGAGAAGGCTCTGCTCTTAGCAGCTTGGGAACTCTTTCTTATTGCAGAAGGGGTGGCAAGCGTGTTTGTGTTTGTTCTCATTCTGTTCGGTGCCCATTGCATGTTTTCTGCTAGGGAGTCTGCAGAGAGGTTATGCAGTACCTTAAATGTCATCAAATAGGGCTTTGTGTACCTTTTTGGGAACCTGACAGGTACTTGTGATCTAGATTGGCCACTGTTGGAAACTGGGCTTGAACTCTTGGTCTGACCCAGTACAGCATATCTTATGTTCAAAGTTTTGTGGTTAATATTTTCGATAATCAGTGTGGCTTCCATTTAAGTCATTAAGACACTCCTCAATATTAGATCCTATTTTACAGAGCCTTGCCATGGTCCTTCCCATTTTTGGTTATGTATTTCCATTTATCTGGGGGTTGCCAGAAGCTTCTATTGGGGATCTTCAACAGGCTCAAAACAGAGCTGCCCATCTTCTTATGGGCTGGACCCAATATGAACACTCCAAGCCTCTGGGCTCCACATTGTATCATCTTCACCTCAGGTTTCTTCTATTAGAATGTATAGATAAGTATGGCTACAAAGCAACTGAATGTAGCCCCGAATGTTCCCATTACTACTATTGCTCGAGGTTCCTTCATATAAAGCTCTTTTTAAGAACAGGTGTGTGCTCATATGCTTTCCACGTTAGGCCCTCAGCTTCGCAATACTTTTCCCCTTTCTTTATGGATGGAAGGGGATTTGCTTACATTTAGCAAACAGCTTAAAACTATTTTCAGAAGCATTTATTATTACAGGTTGAAGCAAATGAAAAAATATTGTCAATGGCTAGACAGAACCTTTTTGTTTGACCTTTATTTTAGGAGTGTAACGGCACTTAAACAAAATTGACATCAAGTTAATGCTGACTCCTGGCAACCCATCAGCCCATGGGTTTTCTTGGCAAGGTACGACCAAATGTAGATTGCCAGGCCTTTATTTCCGAGGCAATGGAGGGTAAAGTGACTTGTCCAAGGTCACAAGGAGTGCCAGTGGGAATCAAACCCTGATCGCTTGGGTACTAGGCTGTTGCTCTAACCACTAGGTTATTTTCAATTTCATCGTTTTTCTGCATGGCTAATTTGTGATGTTTGTTATTCACCAATGATACTTAGATGGACTAAATAAATCAAGAATTACAGACCTTCAGGCATACTTCATTTCAGATCCAAATATTCACAAAGTGCTGAAGTACAAAAGCAAGCGGACAGAATAAAAGTCCAGCCTTATACTTGGACAAGTACTTCGACTGAGAAGGAATGAATGGGGAGCACTAGAGTCATTGTGGCCAACTAATCATGGGTCTTCTCCCTTGTGCCTAGGTATTTAGACTGTTTTGCGGGATAGTGCCTATTGTCAAATATCATAACAAGTTCTGCCATACTAGGTCAGACAAAAGGTCCAAAGCCCAGAATTCTGTTTTCAACAGTAGCCAATCCAGGTCACAAGTACCTGTCAAGATTCCCCCCCATAAAACTGCAAAGATTTAATGCTGCTTATACTAGGGTTAAGCAGTGGATTTTCCTAGTCCATCTTAATGGTTTATGAATTCCAGGAACTTGTCTAAACCTCTTAAACCATCAGAGTACTTTGCCTTCTTAGTCGAGGGGAAGAATGAAATACTGGCCGTGAGTGCAATGGGGCGAGTTCACCATTAGTGCATGCAACATTTGGGGGAAGGAGTTACCCCATGCCCCTCCTAAACTACACCTATGTCTTAAACCCAGCTACTTTAACAGCATTTACTACTTCTGGTAATGAATTTCAGCGTTTGATTACAACTGAGTTTTCACTTTGCTGGTTGATTTGTCTTTCTGCATGCATACAGTTCTTTGCCCTTGTATAAAGAACCTTATCGGTTCAATTAAGACAGGTAGGCAGGCGAGTGAAGAAATCTCAGACAGGATGCTAATGTGTTTTACTCTTGCAGTCTACCTACAGGAGGAGTATCATGGCAAGAGACCTGCAGTTTGTCCACAAAAGATAAGCTGCATTTAACCTGCAAGGTAGATTAAATACTGTGGCAAAGGCAACAGAAATTTAGAGGGGGATTGAGTGAGAAAGAATGGGGGAGGGGGGGATTGGAGAGCAAGGAGTGAGTGAAGGGAGTGGGGTCTGGAAAGGGGACAGTGTTGGCAGCAGGAGAAGAGCTGAGAAGAAAGCATGCAAGGGGTTGTAGGTTCAAGATATGAATGCATTTCAAGTCCACAATCTTTATATAACAAAAGGCATAAACTCCCCAGCAGAATACACAGGCATTCCATCCCTGCACCACTTGTACACATGCTGCAGACAAACACCCCACCCCCACACTACACATTCTGACAAACACAGCCCCACACCACATAGCCTGTGTGCATGTGTGTACAGTATATCTACCTCTACAGCATAGACTGAAGATGGACAGAAATATATAGATAACACTAGTTAAAGATGCTTCAGTAACCTCATGCTCCCATTATGTGACTCGATCTTCTCACTCCACCCCCGTCAATCTGGTTTCAGATCCGGTCACAGCAACAAAACCACCCTTCTGGCACTTCTTAGCGAGATATCACCGTGGTCATGGGATTGGTATATTTCCATTGTTGTCTCTATATCACTCCTCTGCTTTTGATGTTGTCGATCACCGCACCCTTCTTTACTCGTCTGTCAGATCTTGGAATCTACGGCACTGTTTTTCAGTGGTTCCACTCCTTTGTCATCCCACACTTTTGCAGTTCAGTCAGGCACCACTGTTTCACCATCCCTCTCTCTCCACTGCAGTGTCCCCCAGGGTTCTGTTCTTGCCGCCCCTCCTTTTAAATGTGTTTCTCACTCCACTTGCCCTGCTCATTCAGCAGGCAGGAATCTCTGCTTACTATTATGTGGACGACCATCCTGCTTCTGCATCACACCAACACCTTGGCCCAGACCATTCTGCTCTTGACGATTGCCTTGCCCATGTTTCTACCTGGTTCACCAACAACTTCCTCCACGTGAATCCCTGTAAGTATGCCGCTCTTCGGTTTTCCTTTGATGTTCCTTCCCCCTAGCTATGTCCCACTATGTCCACCCTTCCCATCCCGCTTGTTTCTACCCTCCATTATCTCGGTGTCACCCTGGATTCCTCCCTTTCCTTTCACCAGCATATATCTACACTCGTCCATAGTTCTTTTCCATATTCGACCCTTTCTCCCTCCTCCTTCCCTCACCACTCTTGTTTTTCCCCTCATAATCTCACGATTAGACTATTGTAACTCAGCCATTGCAGGACTCCCACAATACTAACTGCAACGCCTTCAGCTCGTCCAGAACACCGCCGCCCGCCTCATCACCAATTCCACTCCATTTGATCATATCACTCCCCTCCTCCTTGACCTTCATTGGCTCCCTATCAAAGTCAGGTTTGTTTACAAGCTACTCACCATCACCCACAGGGTCCTTCAGACTGGTACACCCCGATACCTTGCTAATCTCATTCACCTCCAACCTGCTCCCCATCTCCTCCGTTCTGCACACGGTAAACGCCTTTTCCTTCCATCCCCATCCCAGGCCCACCTCAAACTCACCCGCCACTCAGCCTTCTTCCTCAGTCCCGCCCTCTGGAACTTGCTCCCACATTCCCTTCGCACAGAACCTTCCTTCCCCTGGTTTAAAGCCCCGCTTAAGACTCACCTTTTCTGCCAGGCCTTTGACATTCAGACTACAACCTGCATTTAGACCAGTACCCTTCCCTCCCTCTCCATTTATTTTGCTTATGTCTGATGTCCCCCCTTAGGTCTCTTTTCTGTTTTTCTTTCTCTCCCCTAGACTTTCTTTTCCTATCAATTAATGGTGTTCCTTTCTTGCTTTTCTTTTCTGGCAGCCTATGTCTTATTGTACACTGCCCTGATGCATAAGCATGGGCAGTATTATCAAGCCTTACGAATAAAGATAAAGATGTGGGAACTCAGACTTTCCAGCAGGGATGGATTTGGGAAATGGCAGGCTAAGGTTGTCTCGTCTGGGGGATCTGTTCTCCAAAGAGGGAGAGCTTATTCCAAGAGTTGAAGCCCAAGTTTGATCTTACTAACCAATCTTATTTTACCTATTTGCAAGCTAGACATTATGGATGTGTTTGGAGAGGCCAACTTTGAGAAGAGGCATATGGAAGTGCTAGACTCATGTTTGTGTGTCAGAGTTTCAGGATAAATTTTTATTTATTTATTTAGACAGTTTTGTATACCGCCTTATCCTTCAATCAAAGCGGTCACAACACAATTGGGGGATACATTTAACACGCGGGGATATGAGACACATACGCTAATACTCACAGGGAACATGGGCTATGGAGGGTTAAGTGGCTTGCCCAAGACCACAAGGAGCATCTGTGGGACTAGAAACCCCAGTCCTTCCGGCCCAAGGTTGCTGTCCTCTAGTGGGATTTGAACCCCCGACCTTCCAGCCTGAAGTACCTTGCCCCAACCACTAGGCTACTACTAGGATAAATGGACTTTCATAGCAGGAGCTTCAGTTCAACATGGGGGAAGGATCGGTTACACCTAATCTGGGTAGGCTTGCCGACCTATTCATGCAAGTTCAAATGAGAGAAGTACAATATACAGTAAGTTGATAATACAGGCTCTTGGCATGCTTTCTGTGCAGGACTGACTGAACAAGAGGTGTGCCCCAAGTGTGGTGACTCTCCAGCCCACTTACGTCACGTGTTTTGGCTCTGTTTCTAAGGATACAGTGGTTCTGAGGCAAGCACTCAGGGGTGCTGACAGCTGTTGGAGGGTGCAGATGCAAGTCCAGGAAGAGATGCAACACTGCAGATTCTACAGCCCTACTGGGGTTCGACTGAGTGGGTTTTTGTTGGCCTTAAGTTCATTCTGCCCCTCTGGTGTATGAAGAGCTCAGTGGCATGCAGTGTTGCTGAATTTGCTGATAGAACATCATGTTGAAGGTAATATTTGCCAAAGGGTTGGTGTTTTCAGTCCATATGTGAGCACTGTAAGGATTCTCTCCTACAGAGTGTTCAGCTGGGTGCTTATCAGTAGACCCTTTGCTATGGCTTTGCTTATGCTTCAAGGAAGAATGTATCCTTGAAGGATACTACCAAAAGCAGAGAAGTTCCAAAAAAAGAGTAAAGTAGCCCAAATGTCCTCGAGTATGGAGCAGAAAGAGCTTAAAGATCCAAAATTACCCATGTCTACCAATAGCCAAATTAATATGAATAAAATACAGTCTCTAAAATGTTTGTATGCAAATGCTAGAAGTCTAAAAAATAAGATGGGAGAGTTAGAATATATAGCACTAAATGAGAGGTTAGATGTGATTGGAATATCAGAGACATGGTGTAAGGAGGACAACCAGTGGGACACTGATACCTGGGTACAAACTATATCGTAATGATAGAGCTGATCAAATTGGTGGAGGGATTGCGCTCTATGTTAGAGAGCGCATTGAGTAGGAAAGGATTAAAGTTTTGCACGAAACAAAATTTGCTGTAGAATCTCTATGGATTGAAATTCCATGTAAAAAGAGGAAGGCGATGGCAGTGGGGGTGTACTATCGACCGCCTGGCCAGAATGAACAAATGGATGATAAAATGCTCAAAGAAATCAAGGAAGCTAACAAAAGTTACAGCGTGATAATAATAATGGGTGATTTCAATTACCCCGGTACTGACTGGGTCAGTGTCACGGCAGGACATGCTAGGGAGATAAAGTTCCTAGATGAAATAAATGACTGCTTCTTGGAGCAGCTGGTTCATGAACCGACCAGAAGGGAAGCCATATTAGACCTAGTCCTTAGTGGAACACCAGATCTAGTGCAAGAGATATGGGTGTTGGGACTACTTGGCAATAGTGATCATAGCATGATCGCCTTTGATTTAATTAGTGGAGGAGGGATAGTAAAGAAATCCACAGTACTACCTTTTAACTTTCGAAAGGGAGACTATGATAAAATGAGGAAAATAGTTAAGAAAAAACTAAAAGGAGCAGTTGCAAAGGTTAAAGACTTACATCAAGCTTGGGTGGTGTTGAAAAATACTATCTTGGAAGCCCAGACTAGCTGTATTCCACACTTTAAGAAAAGTGGAAGGAAGTCCAAAAAACTGCCAGCATGGTTTAAAGTTGAGGTCAGAGAGGCTGTTGCCAAAAAAGCATCTTTCAGGCAATGGAAAAAAGAGCCAAACGACGAAACCTGGAAACAGCACAAGCATTGGCAGGTCAAATGCAAGGCATTGATAAAGAAGACAAAGGGAGAATTTGAGAAGCTTGCTGCGGAATCAAAAATGCGAAATAAAGATTTTTTCAAGTACATTCGTAGCCAAAAACCTGTGAGAGTGTCAGTTGGTCCATTAGATGATAGAAAAGTTAAAGGGGCACTAAGAGGTGACAAGGCGATAGCGGAGAGACTGAATGAATTCTTTGCTTCGGTCTTTACTGAGGAAGATGTAGGGATATTACCCATGACTGAAGTGGTATTTAAAGGTGCGGAAGAATTGAAGGAAATATCAATACATCGGGAAGATGTATTACAACTATTAAACTGAAGAGTAGCAAATCACCTGGGCCGGATGGTATACATCCAAGGGTGTTGAATGAACTGAAATATGTGATTGCAGACCTATTAGTAATCTATGAACTAATCTGTGAACTATCATTAAAATCATTGCTAATACCTGAAGATTGGAGGATCGCCAATCTAACACCAACTTTTAAAAAGGGTCCCGGGGGTGATCCGGGAAACTACAGACCGGTGAGCCTCACGTCAGTACCGGGAAAAATGGTAGAAACCATCATAAAGAATAAAATTACTCAGCATGTAGATAGTCATGGCCTAATAGGAGACAGCCAACATGGCTTTAGACAAGGAAGATCTTGTCTTACTAATCTGTTATGTTTTTTTGAAAGTGTGAATAAACAGGTGGACAAAGGTGAGTCGGCTGATATAGTATCTAGACTTTCAGAAAGCCTTTGACAAGGTCCCTCATCAGAGACTTTTGGCAAAACTAAAGAGTCATGGGATAGGAGGCAGTGTACTACTGTGGATCAGGAACTGGTTAAAAGATAGAAAGCAGAGGGTTGGGCTAAATGGCTAATTTTCCCAATGGAGAAAGGTGAATAGTGGTGTACCCCAGGGATCTGTGCTGGGTCCGCTGCTTTTTGACATATTCATAAATGACCTGGAAAAAGGATTAACGAGTGAGGTTATCAAATTTGCAGATGACACAAAACTATTTAAAGTTGTTAAAACCCAAGAGGATTGTGGAAAATTGCAAGAGTATCTTGATAAATTGGAAGACTGGGCATCAAAATGGCAGATGAAATTTAATGTGGACAAGTGCAAAGTTATGCACCTAGGGAAGAACCCCCCAAACTATGGTTACACGATGCAAGGTTCCACATTAGGAACCACCACCCAGGAAAAAGATTTAGGCGTCATTGTGGATAACATGTTAAAACCCTCAGCCCAGTGTGCAGCAGCAGCCAAGAGAGCAAATAGAATGCTAGGTATCATAAGGAAAGGAATGGAAAATAAAACAAAAGTTATAATGCCTCTATACCGTTCCATGGTGAGACCGCACAATGAATATTGTGTGCAATTCTGGTCGCCGTATCTTAAAAAGGATATAGCGTTATTAGAAAAGGTTCAGAGAAGAGCCACCAAAATGGTAAAGGGGATGAAGGATACTCCTATGAAGAAAGGCTAAAAAGGTTAGGGCTCTTTAACCTGGAAAAGAGACGGCTGAGGGGAGATATAATAGAAATCTATAAATTAATGAATGGAGTGGAACGGGTAAACGTAGATCTATTGTTTACGTTATCAGAATATAGAAAGACTAGGGGACATGCAATGAAGCTACAGGGTAAACTATTTAAGACTAATAAAAGAAAATATTTTTTCACTCAACGTGTAATCAAACTCTGGAATTTGTTACCGGAGGATGTAGTAAAGGCCGTTAGTGTAGCTGGGTTTAAAAAAGGTTTGGACGAGTTCCTGGAGGAAACGTCCATAAACCATTATTAAGAAGGGACCCAGGATATCAATGCTTGACCCAGTACAAGCATTGCGGAACCTGTGTCTTATGGGGAAACTGCTAGGTACGTATGACCTAGATTGGCCACTGTTGGAAAAAGGATACTGGGCTTGATGGACCTTGGTCTGACCCAGTATGGCATGTCTTATGTTCTTATATGTTCAGTGGAGCACAGAAAGGCGTGATGACCCTTTGGCTCTTTTTTCTCTTTGGAGGGGAAAGCGTAGAAACTCACCTGTAACAGGTGATCTATGGGAACAGCAGGAATTTAGTCTTCACATATGGTTATTGTCGGTACCGGAGCCCGTGCGGGAACGCTCCCCAGCGTCCAATAGGAAAGCCTTTGGGAGCATCCCACAGCGCATGCGTGCTGCCTTCCTGCCTCTATACCTCTCTCACTTCAGTTTATAGCTGAGACCAAAGGAGAGAAGTAGAGCAGCGGTTTTCAACCCAGTCCTTGGGGAACCCTAGTCCAGTCAGGTTTTCAGGATTCCCAGAATGAATATGCATGATAGGTTTGCATACAATGAAGGCAGAACATGCAAACCTATCTTATGCATATTCATTGTGGGAATCCTGAAAATCTGACTGGCCTAGGGTTCCCTGAGGACTGGGCTGAAAACCTATGATGTAGAGAAAGAGAGAGATAGAGAACTCCTAGGGGAGGTGGGTGGGTTGTGAAGACTAAATTTCTGCTGTTCCCGAAGATCACCTGTTACAGGTGAGTAAGATTAGTCACCTGTAACAGGTGTTCTCCAGGAGCAGCAGGAATCAGTCCTCACATATGGGTGTCATCGACGCCGATGAAGCCCCAGCGGAGCATTTCCCCAGCTTTCTATGAAAAACTTTGGGAATGCAGGCATGCATGCGCGGATCCCTTCCCCCCTTAAAGGTGCCATCTTACCTCAGTCAAATGACATAGCTAAGAACAGCACACAAAAAATGTAAAAACAAACTATGTACAACTGCAACTCCCAGGGGAGGAGGGAGGGTTGTGAGGACTGATTCCTGCTGCTCCTAGAGAACACCTGTTACAGGTGAGTAAATACTCTTTCTCCAGGACCAAGCAGGAAGTCAGTCCTCACATATGGGTGACTCCCCAGCTCTGGGCTACCGAGGAACCCAGGCTGAATAAGAGAACTCCCTCTAGTCTCAGCAGCAAAGAAAGGATTTTCATTGACACAACCTCCACCGGTAGCCCAACAGAGGGCAGGAGGGCAGGAGTTGCCTAAACCTCAAAGAGATTCCAGAGTACTGCTTGGCCAAAAGCACTGTCCCTACGGGACTCTCTCCAGACAGTAATGGGCCGCAAAAGTCTGGCTTGAAGACCAAGTTGCAGCCTTGCAGATGTCTACCAAGGGCACAGAGCGGAGATGAGCCACTGAGGCAGCCATTGCCCTGACACAATGGGCCGTGACCCCACCCTGCAAAGGAAGGTCAGCCACCTTGTAAGCCCAGGTAATACAGTCAGCCACCCAGATGGACAAGATACGCTTGGACACAGCTAAACCCAAATGATTAGGGTCAAAAGATATGAAGAGCTGAGTAGCCCTTCTATGCCCCTGTGTACGGTCAAGGTAGAAGGATAAGGCCCTCCCTACAGTCCAGGGTATGCAGAACTGCTTCAGCCTGGCTTGCATGAGGCCTAGGGAAGAATGTTGGAAGAACCACCTCCTGGTTAAGGTGGAAGGAGACGACAACATTTGGGAGGAACTTTGGATGAGTCCTAAGGACTACCCTGTTCCTACGGAAGCGAGTGTAAGGCCTATCACAGACCAGGGCCTGAAGCTCACTCACTCGCCTAGCCGAGGTAAGGGCTACTAGGAAGAGTCTTTCAGGACAGGAAGCGTAGAGGGCAAGTAGCCATCGGCTCAAAGGGTGGGCGAGTCAGCCGTTGCAAGACCACATTCAACTCCCACTCAGGAGCAGGATGACGGATTGGAAGCTTGAGCAAAAGCAAGCCCCTGAGAAACCGGGACACCAAGGGGTGAACCGACAGAGGGTGTCCTTCCACCAGTGAGTGGTGAGCTGCTAGAGCTGAGAGGTGGACCCGAACAGAATTGGACTTAAGTCAATGGTTGGACAAGTGTAGTAAGTACTGAAGCACCACTGGTACAGTACAGGAGAAAGGATCCTCTGTACGTAGCTGACACCACATAGAAAACCTTTTCCATTTGAGAGCATAGGTTTTCCTAGTGGACCGTTTCCTAGAGGCTAGGACAACCTCCTCAGGTAGGCCCCAGGGAGCCAAAACTACCCTTGCAGCCTCCAGACCATCAAATTGAGAGCTTTGAGATTGGGGTGCAGAAGAGAACCCTGCTCCTGAGATAGGTCGGGCTGCAACCCCAGAGGCAGTGGGGGATCCACCGCCAACTGAAGCAGAAGTGGAAACCAAGGCTGTCTCAGCCATCTGGGAGCTACCAGCAGGACCGAGGCCTTGTCATGAAGGATCTTGAACGGAGTTCGGGCCACCAAGGGCGTGGGAGGAAACACATACAGGAGGCCCTGAGACCATGGAATGAGAAAAGCATCTGCTGCTATTCGCAGAGGATGCGGTCGCCTGGAGCAGAACTTTGGTAGTTCCTTGTTCAGTGGACTGGCAAACAGATCTATCAAAGGGAAACCCCATTTCAGGAAGATCTTCTGAACTACTAAGGGATGCAGCTGCCACTCGTGGGGCTGCAAAATTCTGCTTAACTTGTCGGCAAGGTAGTTTTCCTGGCCTGGAAGGTACACAGCCCTGAGGAGCATCATGTGCTTGAGGGGAAATGAACAAAGGTCCTGAGCCTCCCGACAAAGGAGCCTGGACCCAGTCCCGCCCTGTTTGTTCACATAAAACATGGCTACCTGGTTGTCTGTCTGAACCAGGACAGATTGATGAGCCAGAATAGGAGAGAAAGCTTTGAGAGCCAAGCGAATAGCCCTGAGTTCTAGGAGATTGATCTGCTGTGCAGCCTCCCAAGGAGACCACAGGCCCTGGGTGCACTTGTTCAGACAATGAGCTCCCCAGCCCTGCAGGGAGGCATCTGTGGTCAGTACCACTGTGTACCCAGGAATTTGAAAGGGTACCCCTTTTAGTAGATTGGGTGGGTGCAGCCACCAGCTGAGGGAGTTCAGAAATTGTCTGGACACCCTTATCCTGTCTGAGGCTGCCTGTGGCCTGTCACCACTGAGTTCGAAGGTACCACTGTGCAGGCCTCATATGGAGCCTGGCATTGGGTGTCACATGTACTGTCGAAGCCATGTGGCCTAGAAGCCTCAGGCAGAGTCTGGCGGAGACCAGTGACCTGCTGAGAAACTGGTTTGCCAAGGCTATCAATCTTTGTGCTCTGTCTTCTGGCAAGAAAGCCTTTGCCAGCAGAGAGTCCAGCCTTGCTCCTATGAACTCCAAGTTCTGGGAGGGGAGCAAAGTGGACTTTGCGAAGTTTATTACAAACCCCAGGCTTTGAAGTAGAGCAATAGTTCTGAGGGTGGCTTGTCTGGCCTCCTGGCACGTCTGACCCCTGATAAGCCAGTCGTCCAGATAGGGGAAGACAAAGATTCCCTGATTTCTCAGGTAGGCCGCCACTACTGCCAGGCATTTGGTAAAGACCCTGGGTGCGGAGGTGAGGCCAAAAGGCAGTACTCTGTACTGATAATGGCTTCCTCCCACAATGAACCTGAGGTACTTTCTGTGGTCTGGATGAATGAGGATGTGAGAGTACGCATCCTTTAGATCTAAGGAGCATAGCCAATCTCCCTGCTGGAGGTAGGGCAGAAGTGTTCCAAGAGTAAGCATCTTGAACTTTTCTCTCTAGGAACTTGAGGTTCCTGTGGTCCAGAATGGGTCGAAGGCCCCCGGTTCTTTTGGGCACCAGGAAATACCTGGAGTAGAATCCGGGACCTTGTAAGTGGGGAGGCACAGGCTCCACCGCCCTGTCCACCAACAGACCTTGAAGCAGGTCTGTGTGCAGGGGAGGCCTTGGAGGCTCCCCTGGAATGTATGGTGGAGGCAGTTGGTGAAAATGCAGTGCATAGGCCCTGTGGACTATGTTCAACACCCAACTGTCCCAAGTGATGTGGGGCCACTGGTGGGCAAAGAGGGCGAGGCGACCTCCTGTGCAGGGTTGGGAGAGCAGGGACTGAAAGGCTACGCTCAAGGAGTCAAAAACCCCCACCCTGCTTAGTGGGAGCAGGGGCTGGAGGCTTGGGGGTCCTCTGCCTACGGGGCCCATTACCCTGCCCCTTGGCTTGCTGACCCTGGGGTGCAGCTTGGGCAGCCTGATACTGAGGGTACTGTTTGTAGGCAGTGCCCTTCCTCGGGTAAAAGGGCTTCTTACCCGAGGCCTTCTTGTGAGAAGGGGCAGAGGTCTACCTAGACAGCCTTTTCCTTGTAAGGTGCTCCGTCTCGAGCTGTGCGGCCTTCTCGGCCATGGGCTTGCCAAAAAGGTTTTCATCTCGGCCAGGGACATCTAACAACTTGTCCTGAACCCATGGCTCGAGGTCCGATGACTGCAGCCATGCCTGGCGTCGAGCCGCGATGCCGGCTGCCGCAACTCGGGCCAAAGCCTCGAAGCCATCGTAGGCGGCGCGGGACAAACTTCAAGCAGTCCCGAATCCCCGAGGACAAGGACTTCCCAGGCGGACTCGTCCGACGAGGTGTCAGGATTCGACCCCGTGGGGCCCTGGAGCACCAGCCCTGACACTGGAGGCACTGGCATCGACGCCAGCGGTCCCGAAGGGAGGTCGAGAGAGACTGCGACTGAGGTCGACTTCGAGCCATGATGGACTCTAGTATCGGCTCGGTCTCTGGAGTCGACTTCGATGTCGATGTCCCGATGGTCGGGGCAGATGCGCCAGACAGGCTGGCCATCAGTGGCCGCTGCTGCTCCATGAAGGCAGACAGTCTGCTCTCCAAGGCTGTCATCCTGAGACTCAGCTCGGGAGATGCAGCAGCCACCGACTCGGGCCCCGGCGGTGCCGGGCCCGATGTCGGCTCCCTGGGAGGAGAGTCCGAGGACCACAGTGCTTACGGTGTCCAGCAGACTCCGGCTCCACGCGAGGAACTTTGGCAGGCTTCTCTTGTTCCACGGGCCCGGTGTGACGGTCAGGGGTCTTAGACCTGGCCCTCAAGGAGCCAGGAACCTCCTCCGACGACGCCCTCACGAGCCGCCTCTTCCTCTTGCGTTCCCGGTCGGGGGACCCCCTGTCCGAGGAGCATCGACGGCGCTCGGGATCCGAATCCCGAGATGTCGAGGCCTCAGACGAGGTCCGGCGAGAAAAGACTTTCTTTCTGCTGCTGACGACTTCGCAGTGCCTTGGAAGACATCTTCCCACATGGTCCACACGTCTTAGGGTCGTGATCTGAACCGAGGCACCTAAGGCAGCAGTCGTGTGTGTCGGTGAGAGACATCAACTTCTTACACCGATCACACTTCTTGAAACCGCTGGAAGCCATCGGGGAAAAAAAAAAGAGTCCCTGCGAGGTCAAAGGACCGTCCTTCCAAGGAAAAATCAAAAAAGGGTGCGAACGCCAGCCACGAAGGGCAAAAACCGAAAAAGAAGAATCGGGCTCGATACCGGTGTACCGAACCCGGCAGGAGGGGAACCGGCGCCAAACCGGGAAGAAAAAATAGCGAGAATCGCTGAAAAAAAATCAAACTTATCCGGGATGACAGGACGCACGTTCGGTGGGCTTCTCAGAAAAAGAGACTGAGGTAAGATGGCACCTTTAGGCGGGAAGGGAACTGCGCATGCGTGCCTGCATTCCCAAAGGCTTTCATAGAAAGCTGGGGAAATGCTCCGCTGGGGCTTTATCGGCGTCGATGACACCCATATGTGAGGACTTGCTTCCTGCTTGGTCCTGGAGAATTGACAATACCCATATGTGAAGACTACATTCCTGCTTGTTCCTGGAGATTGCCACACTGACAGTTTTCTAGAGATACTGGGGAGGGGAAGATCAGGGGTAGGTTAGACTTTGAAGATTTTTTGGGTTTTCTTTTTATAAATGAAAGATGAACCAAAATGTTTTACTGCTTGGTTCTTAACAGATCTAGAAATAAAAATGCCTTACAGTCCCATACTGCAATGAGAGAGAGACAACTCTTTAAAATTCTTTTGTTTCCCACTCACGATACATACGCATTTACAAATGGAGAAGGGGGAAATCACCATTCCACACACTGTGTGCTCTTTTCAACTTGTTTTTAAATCATTTTAGGCACAGACACCCTCTTTTTCATGTCTGTTATGGGAGTTGGCTAGAATTGTTATCAGGGCTTCAGTGGCAGCCATACTGGATGAAGCAGCACAGTAACTTCTGAGTTGCAGAGGTGACTGGCCAGCTGCTGTTTGCTGAGTGACTTTGATCAGCAGCACTTCAGCTGGTACTGTTTTGCTAGATCAGGAAGCCTGCAGTGCAAAGCAGATGTCTTTACCATAAGAGGTCCAACTAGAGAGAGTGGTTTCTCATCCCCCCCACCTCCGTGGGAGTTCTGTAGTGTCCAGTCTTGCTCTGTCTGCCAGGAAGCAGCTCTATGAACTTGTGAGGCCCTAATTATTGGAGGAGGACAACTCATTTGAAGCAGCATGTGTTGAGCACATGGGTAGGAATATGTAGATCCTTAGCAGCTGAGATCAAAGACCTACCTATTGCTTCTTTAGCTGTTTTGAGAATTCTGACAACCTGGCTTTAATGTGCTGATACGCAGTACTTTAACAATATCCTTTTTTCAAGTTGACACTATATGGCTTTTTGGGGGCCTCTATGCTATGCCAACTGACAGCAGTGTTAACTTCTTTAATTCTTTTATTTCCAGACACTCAGTTGGGTGTTACTGCGGCTCTTGTCCTAATCTTCTAATATGTTTTGCCTCTCTAAATGTGATACTTTTTTTGGCTCCTTACATATGGAGAAATGAATGGTTCTTCTATTACATTATCAAATGCCTATGTCCCTAAACCAGAGCACTCAGTTCATTTCTCTTTTAAGGCCCAATCTGTTTGGGTGGAGATTTTAATTATGTTCTTTCCTCCCAACAACCATAGTGCCTTGTAGTAGCCAAGTCTTTCGAAGAGAATTGCTGTTCCCAATACAGCAAGATTTAGCTCAAACAAACCTTGTGTGCGCGGTTGTGCACACTGTTTGATACTATATTGATTGACAAATATTCAGAGCCAACTGAAATTGATAAGCTAGTTGGCATACGACGGACACTGTGAGGATCTTCAAACAACATTCGACACCCGTTGAATTGCTTCATTAGCAAATGGGACAGCATTGTGCCAAAACGAGGACGTCGGGATCAAGATTTTCAAGTGAGGATTCAGAAGAACTCCAATCAACATGCATCTTTGTTTCTACTTTGTCCTGGTTGCCTGCCTAGGAGGCCTTGAACTGACTTGTGCCTTACCTCCATGTACTGCTTGCATCACTTCCACTCGGACTGGAATGAAAGTAACTCAGACTTTGCTATATCATTCTTACTATACCTGCACTGGTAAAGTAACTCGGTGTATTTATAACACCACTGAACTAAATGTTTGCACCAAAGGGAAAACTAAAGTTTGTTTTAACCCACATCAGAATCCATCCTATTACACTTTAGAAATACGATGGAATGATGCAGATGGACCTCTGCTTAATGCCACACCCCCACTCACTGATCCTACGCAGATTGCTTTTCTGTATTTTGATGCTTGTGATGCCATAAATAGAAATAGTCGTTCCAAATGTGGTAATTGGGAAAAAACCTACTCACACAATGATAAATATATGTGTCCCGAGGGAACCACTGGATGGGGAGAGTGTACAGGTAAGAGTATTAGCTAATGAATACAGTACAGCCCCAGTTGCGGATTACTATTGCCCAAAATGGGCATGTGTTTTCTATGCCACATGGAAAACTGGTATGATAGAAAATACCAGAGACAATCGAATGGCTGCCTTAACTAAGCCATACGACAAGGATATAGCAAAATGTAAGCAAGGTGCCTGTAAGCCATTACAGTTGTTTATACGCAACCCCAGTGCATGGAAACAAGGATATAAATTTGGCCTACGAATTGCAGGATCTGGATCAGATCCAGGAACCATAGTATATATAAGATTGAATACCCAAGCCCATAGATCATCCAGGTACCATATCCATAACACTTTCTATGAAACCATGCATATAAACAAGTTTGATATTCCTCATCCCTCCCAGAACTTGTTCTTGGAATCAGCTGGAGCAGTAGTGTCTAGTCTCCATATCTCAGATTGTTACTTTTGTGGTGGGACACGAATGGGTGACCAGTGGCCATGGGAAGCCCAAGAATTGAATTATTCTATGACTTACAATCATACTGAATTACATAAAACTACAAGTGAATGGGTACTAGCACACCCAATAGTTGGATGTCTCTGCCATGCCAGAACTGGTCCTCAGTTTAACCTACAGGTGGGACAGTTGGTCTGTCTCAGCCAGAAGTTCTATAATGACACCACCAAAAAGACGACCTGGTGGTCCGGAGTTAAGGAACCTGAACCCCTTAATCCATTAGCGAAATTCCCTGAGCTTGCTGATTTATGGACAAATCTTGCCAAGCCCCATGCCTGGCAAGCCCCACCTGGCCTATATTGGATCTGTGGGACCCGAGCATATGCCCGACTCCCTATACACTGGGGAGGGGCATGTGTCTTAGGGACCATTAGGCCTTCTTTCTTTCTTTTACCCACGGAACATGGAGAACAATTAGGATACCCAGTATACACTAAAAGACAGAAGAGAGCACCCCTACAGATAGGCAAGTGGGAGAAATGGGAGGGTGATGATTGGCCACCCGAGCGAATCATTGCCTATTATGGACCGGCCACATGGAATGATGATGGTATGTGGGGCTATCGGACCCCTGTGTATATGATTAATCGAATTATCCGCTTACAGGCAGTAGTTGAATTAATAACCAATGAGACTAGCCAAGCACTCACACTTTTAGCTAGACAAAGCACACAAATGCGTACTGCCATATATCAGAATCGCTTAGCACTAGATTATTTGTTGGCAGCGGAAGGAGGAGTATGTGGTAAGTTGAATCTAACCAATTGTTGTTTGAAGATAGATGATAAAGGTCAAGTAGTTGAAGAGATTGCTGAAAATATGCGAAAACAAGCTTACGTGCCAGTACAGACTTGGCATGGATTTAAGTTCCCCAACTGGTTCGCCTCTATTTTCTCAGGTTTAGGAGGACTCACTACTTTCCTTATGCTAGTATTAATAATAATTGCTGTATTTCTGCTATTGCCATGCATAATCCCATGTTGTATGCGTTCAATTAACAGTATTATTGAAAACACAGTAGAGCGGAAGACCGCAACTAAAATTATGGCCTTATGGCATCCTAGTCCTCCTGTGTATAGTCGGAACTCTCCGACCATGGCATAATCAGATTGAATGATTTAACTCTCACACTTTATTAAGTAATAGGGTGAGAATAATCAAAGGGGGGAATGTGGTAGGCGAAGGCCTATGATCCATGGTGTCTGAATTGAGCAGACAGGCCTAACCAGCTTGACCTGTAAATGAAGCCTATGGAGAGGCCCATAGGAATTGCACATCCCCCAATAGGCTGCTATTGTAGAATTGAAACTTAGCAAAGCATAATCAGCTTAGCTGAGCAGAATCGAAACTCAGAAAAATATAGAAAAATAAGTTTAAATACCACTGAAAGCACAGTTACTTACCTGTAACAGGTGATCTCTGGGAACAGCAGGAATTAGTCCTCACATATGGGTACGTCGGTACCGACGGAGCCCGTGCGGGAAAGCTCCCCAGCTTCTTAGAATAGAAGCTTTTGGGACCTCCCACTGCACATGCGCACTGCCTTCCCGCCTTCCTGAACAGCTCTCCTCAGTTTCGAGTTTATAGCTGAGTCAACATAGAGAGAGGACCGGAAGATAGATAGATAAAAGATACCACTCCTAGGGGAGGTGGGTGGGTGTGAGGACTAATTCCTGCTGTTCCCAGAGATCACCTGTTTACAGGTAAGTAACTGTGCTATCTCCAGGAACAAGCAGGAATAAGTCCTCACATATGGGGACTCCCTAGCTTAGCTTCATGGGGATCCCCTGTAAAGGTTCGCCATCTCTTCGTATGGATCTCAGGCATCCATTCTGGGAAGGTGGGCAGGAGTTGTTTAGGAATGGAACAGTGCTTGAGGACAGCCTGGCCAAACCAGGCATCCCGCGGGGAGTCCTTGTCCAAACAGTAATGGGCTGTGAAGGTATGAACCGAGGCCCAGGTAGCGGCTCGACAGATCTGATCTATGGAAACAGAGTGCAGATGAGCCATAGAAGTTGCCATGGCCCTACACATTGTGAGCATTGACATGGCCTTCCAGAGAATGTTTTTGCTCTGGTAAGCAAAAGAAATACACTGAGCAATCCAATTGGAAAGTGTACGCTTGGAGACTGGAAGTCCCAAATGGGAAGGATCAAGGCCACAAAAAGTTGAGAAGACTTTCGATGTGGCTGAGTCCTATTAAGGTAAAAAGCGAGAGCTCTTTTACAATCCAGAGTATGAAGGTTCCTCTCTGCATTGGATGCATGAGGAGCTGGAAAAAAAGACAGGTAGATATACCTCGTGATTAAGATTAAAAAGGCGAGACCACTTTAGGCATAAAGTGGGATTCGTCCTAAGGACAACCTTATCATGATTAAATCTTGTGAAAGGTGGATTAGCCAAAAAAGCCTGCAGCTCAATGATGCGGCTAGCCGAAGTGACTGCAAAGAGGAAGATGACCTTCCAGTCAAGAAATTTCAAGGAGGTGGAAAACATTGGCTCAAAAGGTGGCATCATAAGTTGACCGATCACTAGATTCAAATCCCAAACGACCGGGGGTGGACTGATGGGAGGTTTAGAGAGAGTCAGGCCTCTCATGAATCTGCAAGAGGATGAGAGCGATAGGTTGTCCATTTTATATGTTGCAAGGATGCTGCAAAGCACTTAAATGGACTCTTACCGAATTCGTCCTTGAGGCCTGCATTGGATAGATGCAGGAGATTAATCAAGAAGAGAATTCAAAGGAAGTGCCAGAGGGTCAAGACCCTGCTGAGCACACCAAATGGAAAAACGTTTCCATTTGAAAGCATAGGAACGCCTGGTAGAGGGTTTCCTTAGAGGCAGAAAGGATATCTTTCACTGGTTGGGAAAGATGAAAGTCTTGAAGGCTTAAGCCTTCAGTAACCAAGCACTGAGGTGAAGGGATTTGGGGTTTGGGGTGCACAAGTCCCCTCCTCCTGAGACAGGAGGTCTGGCGCAGCTCCAGATCCAAGTAGGATCCCTGGGAGAGCTGTAGAAGTAGAGGGAACCACACTTGGCGTGGCCAGCGTGGGAGCTATGAGGATCATAGTTCCATGATCCCTCTGGAGTTTGAACAGAGTCTTGGGAATCAAAGGAATGGGGTGGAAAGGCATATAGGAATCCTGACTCCAATTCAGGAGAAAGGCGTCGTCCGGTAGCCTGAGCTCCCTGACACGGAGTTCTGGAACAAGAACCGGGGAAGTTTGGCATTCCACGGACTTGCAAAGAGGTCTAGTCCGGGGTCCCCCCATTCCTGAAAGATTCGGTTTATTTTGGTCCCAAATGTAGGGACCATTCGTGTGGCAGCAGAACTCGACTGAGCCTGTCTGCCCGAGAGTTTTGAACTCCTGGGAGATACACTGCTAGCAGGTGAATCTGATGCTCTCTGGCGAAGGCCCATAGTCTTAGAGCTTCGTTGCAAAGCGACAGAGAGCCCGTCCCTCCTTGTTTGTTTATGTAAAAACATGGCGCACCTGATGTCCGTCTGAACTAGGACAGTGAGGTTGGCTAGGAGGGAGTGGAAGACCTTGAGGGCAAGGTAAATTGCTCGCAGTTCCAGAAGATTGATATGAAGGGTGGTCTCTGTAGAGACCAAGTGCCCTGAGTGGAGAGAGTTTGCAGATGGGCTCCCCACCTGTTTGGGAGGCATCTGTTGTGAGGGTTGCTTGGGTAGCACTGGTTGAAATGAGCCCCCAACAACAGATTCTTGGTGGAAGTCCACCAGTGAGGGACCAAAACAACGATCGGAGGTTTGTATTTGTCTGAGAGCGCTCCTGACGCCTGAGTCCACTGAGTGGCCAGGGTCCATTGAGCTGCTCTCATATGAAGACGAGCATAGGGCACCACATGCACTGTGGAGGCCATATGACCCAGTAGGCGTAGCATTTCCCTGGCTGTCAAGTGAGTGCTGGACTGAGCTTGGGAGGCCAAACTCAGGAGGCGCTGGCCTCGAACATGTGGAAGGTAGGCCCTTGCAGTGATGGTGTCCAACTGGGCCCGATGAATTATAGAGATTGAGTATGGATGTGTTGGGACTTGGGAAGGTTTACTACCAGTCCCAGATACTGCAAAAGGCTCCTTGTGTGGTCCAGGGAATCTGGGCCTGTGACTGAGTTGGAGCTCGGATGAGCCAGTCGTCCAGATATGGGAAGACAAGATTCCATGCCTCTTAGAAATGCGGCTACGACTGCCATGCATTTTGTGAATACTCTTGGAGCAGAGGCTAGACCGAAGGGGAGTACTCTGTATTGGAAATGTTTTCCCTGAAACAGAAAGCGAAGATACTTTCTGTGGGATGGATGGATGAGTATATGTGTATACGCATCCTGTAGGTCTAGAGAACAAAGCCAGTCCTGACCCTGGAGGTAAGGAAGGAGAATGCCGAGACAGCATTTTGATTTCTCCTTGAAGAGAAATTTGTTCAATTCTCTCAGATCTAGGATTGGTCTGAATCCCCCTGTCTTCTTGGAATGAGAAAATAAGGGGAGTAGAAACCGGACCCTTGTTGAGGAAGAGGAACCTCTTCTATGGCCCCTTGGGCAAGAAGAGAGGAAACCTCTTGACCCAACAGGTTAGGAGAGATGGGGGAGAATTGAATGAGGTCTCACCATATGATGGGGAGGAAGGCTGGAGAAATGAAGTTTGTAACCCTCTCGAATGATAGAGGGGTCATTGTTCTGTTGTGATTTGTTCCCATCTGGGAGCAAAGTGAACCAACTTCCGGGTATGTGAGAGGTTCTGGTTGTGTTAGAACCAGAAGTGGCAAGTTCCCTAGGAGCAAGTCAAAAACCCCTGAGGGTTGGAGCCTGCTGAGCTACAGTAGCTGCTGCAGGCTTAGCTCGTGCTTGTTTTGGATTGCTGACGCTTAGCAGTATAGCGAGGTTGAGAAGACTGCTGGCCAGTATTTTGAAGCAACACTCTGTCCTTCTTATAGAAAGGCCTTTTAAAAGACTGTTTCTTAGTAGGAATAGAAGTGGACAATGAAAGACTATACAAGGTGGCAATTTCAGCATCCATCACGGAGGCTTTGAATTGCCACACTTCCCAAAATAAGTTCTCACCAGTACAGGGCAGATTACGTAAGCCAACAAGAACCCAAGGTTACAGATCAGAGGCCTGGAGCCAAGCAAGACGTCGGGCTGCAATATCTTGGCACGATGCCCTACTGTCTCCATCAAAGGATTCATATGCTGCCCTATTAGATAATTTAGAAACCTCTAAGAGTTTTTTCACTATGGAAAGGAATCACTTCTTTTTATCCTCAGGTATAAAGTGTGCAAAATGCCTCACCTTTTTGTAAAGTTCCTCAAGGAACATGCCAATATAGAGACTGTATGAATTAATACTTGCTATAAGCATACTAGACTGGAAAATTTTCCTACAAAAAGAGTCCAAATTCTTACATTCACGTACTGTAGGGGTGGAAGAGTGCCTTTTTGTAATCCTAATATTCTTCATTGCAGCCGTCACCACACTAGAGTGGTGGGGCAAATGAGTCTTATGGAAACCAGGAGAAGGAGGGACCCTATACATGGAGTCCAACCTACGGGACTAAGGAGACCAAGTCAAACGATATTCCCAGAAATCCATCACTAGTACTTGAAGGATATCATGGATAGGCAGGCTAACTCCCTCCTGAGCGGCCTATGAGTATCCCCAAAATATCCAGTTTTTTGGATCTGGGTTCCTTTTCAGAGGATGTGGTAATAGAAAGGGCTGTAGCCATATCTAAAACAAAGTCCTGGAAGGACAAATCCTCTGGAGGGGACATTCTCCTTTTAGGAGAAGAGGGCTCCTCAGGTAAGTTGAGTGAAAACTCAGCAAATCATCAGAGGAGTGAAAATCCTCAGAGGAATCGGTGCTTTCCTCTAACGCACGATACGCGTACCGATCGTATCGATATCGGGCGTATCGGGTATGGAACCGGTATGGAGCGAAAGCCCATACGGTACCGACTTGCGTTTAGAGGTGGACGGCCTCGATACCGGCTGGCGGACGATACCGGTATCGGGCCCGGAACCGCTGAAAGCGGAAACCGATGGCGTTGCAGCTTTAATGAAAGCCATGACGGCCTGCTGCATGGACTGTACAGTATCGCCCATGGACGCCATAGCTGCCTGGATGTCGGTACCGGAGTGACCCGGTACCCCAGAGCAGGCTAACAGGTGATCTGTCGAGGCCGTAGCATCGATATCAACCTGAGACCCCTGAATTGGCGTTTTTTGGAAGTTGGACTTCCCGCCGGGTTGTTTGGCTGGGGCAGGGTCCTCAAGTTCTAAGCTAAGAGCCTCTCGATGCTTTGAAGCGATTGCTCTTTGAGGACTTGCCCACAGAAGGTTTGGTTACCTGAGATCCATCCGGAAGAAGAAGACCTGGATGACTGTGATGCTGTATTCTCTGAAGCAAACAGCACATGGAATTTGTTGGCCCGGTTCTGCAGCCCACGTTAGACATGTGGGAGCAAGATGGGCAGTCCGGTATGGAATGGTCAGGCCCCAAACATTTCAGACACCATTCATGGGTGTCTGTGACTGAAATAAACAGCATTACATTTGGTACACTTCTTAAATCCAGGGGCTGGCTTCTCCATGAGGAGAAATTGAGTAGGCCGGAGAGGCCTCTCTGAAGTGACCAAAAAGCTAAAAAATAAGAAAAAGAATTATAATTTTTAAAGAAAGAAGAAAAAGACCGGCGATACCGTATCGGTATGGGGAAGGCAGGTACGCGGTCTAAAGAAACAAATAAATAACAATTTCTTCAGCGTGACAGGAACACGACCAGCGGGCTCCGCGGAAAAAGAGAAACTGAGGAGAGCTGTTCAGGAAGGCGGGAAGGCAGTGCGCATGTGCAGTGGGAGGTCCCAAAAGCTTCTATTCTAAGAAGCTGGGGAGCTTTCCCGCACGGGCTCCGTCGGTACCGACGTACCCATATGTGAGGACTTATTCCTGCTTGTTCCTGGAGATAAGAGAGTACAGCTGCTAGGAATTTAATTAAAACTGCTGACAGAAAGGTTACAGTGCCCTGCTTTCTCATATGTGTTAACTAGTTAAATGGGCTTGGAGGAGAAAAGTAACTAAATTGGTGAACTGACCCCATTGTAATTGGGACTAGAAGGGGGGTGAGCAGGTGCTAAACCCAGTCGAAGGACATAATTGGATAGCCTTATCAATACCGGGACCAATAGAAGGTGTACGGGAGGTTACCGGGACCAATGAAATGTTTTCCTATGTCTAGAATGGAGAAGAAATCTATAAAAGTTGTTGTTTTGCTCAAAACTATTGCTCAGCCTTTTTGAATTTGATTCTGCTTGAGACTTGTGCACAAATAAATGATTTGGACCTTCTGAACAGACTCCTGGTATCATTGGTTTGTCTGCGCTCTGCTGCTACACTTGGAGAGGTCTGAAGGCTCACAGGATTCTGAAAGGCCAAGTTTTAGATCATATCAGAGTTTGGATGGTGAGATGCCTGGGCTGAGAAGTACTTAGAAGAATGGGGCTATTTTTCTGTTATACACAATTCATATTCCTGCACCGATTTGGTTTGCCTCTTCCACACCACTGGGTTTGTTGGTGGCCTTTGAAACTGGTTCTATTCCAATTCTGGATCATGGCCAATTTGCCTTAAATGTGGAAGGGCTTTCAGAGAATTCTCCCCTAGGTGGTTTATAAAAGGCACCCAGCAAGGATTCAGATTAGGTTTCCCAACTCACTGCTACTTGGGCAGAATGTTAATCATAATGAAAAATTGGTCTCTCTATGTGGTAGGCGAAGGCCTATGATCCATGGTGTCTGAAATGGACAGGCCTAACAAGCTTGACCTGTAAATGAAGCCTGTGGAGAGGCCCATAGGAATTGCACATCCCCCAATATGCTGCTATTGTACAAATGAAGCTTAGCTGAGTAGAATTGAAACTCAGAAAATATAGAAAAATAAGTTTAAATACCACTGATAAGAAAGTACAGCTGCAAAGAATTTAATTAAAACTGCTGACAGAAAGGTTACAGTGCCCTGCTCCCCACATGTGCTAACTAGTTAAATGACCTTGGAGGAGAAAAGTAACGAAGTTGGTGAACTGACCATTGTAATTGGGACTAGAAGGGGGGTGAGCAGGTGCTAAGCCCAGTCAAAGGACATAATTGGATAACCTTATCAATACCAGAACCAATAGAAGGGGTACGGGAGGTTACCGGGACCAATGAAATGTTTTCCTATACCAAGAATGGAGAAGAAGCCTATAAAAGTTGTTGTTTAGCTAGAAACCATTGCTCAGCCATTTTGAATTTGACTCTGCTTGAGACTTGTGCACAAATAAATGATTTGGACCTTCTGAACAGACTCCTGGTATCAGTGGTTTGTCTACGCTCTGCTGCTACATCTACATTCTAGAACACTGCCAAGACAGCACATATAGATCAGAATACTTCTTTCCACTGCTTTTAAAAAGCAAAGACAGTAGACACTTGCAGTGTTAAAAAATCAACTGCAGCACAGAGGCCTTTTACACGGGTCTTGAAGAAACATGTACAAGAGCTTGAGGCCAAAGCTAAACCAATGCATTGACTCCGGAACATATCTTGCAATAACTGAAGAATCTTTCCACCTTGGCATAACAAAGTAGATGGAATATCTTCTGTTGCCTCTTTGGGCAGGAGGTATGGACAATATCCTGGAGCCTCACATGGATGGGACCTTGCCCCACCCTTTTTAATATTTACACCCTTTACTTACTCATTCAGACTACGGGGATTTCAGCCTTTAAATACGGACTATACCCTCCTTGTCTTTCACTAACAGTATAAGCGCAGATATTGGCCCGATGTCATGCCATAGTTGCAGACTGGCTTCAGCAAAACTGCCTGCAACTGAACCCTAACAAGTTCTCAAACATGGATCACCGGAGGTTTTGCAGCTCCATATATCATACCAAATATCAAGGGACATCTCATCACTTTAACACCTCCTGTTTTCTAAGTGTCCTATTTGACCCGGAACTTGCCTTCTCTCAAAACATTAGCCAGATGGTGAAGATGTCCTTTAACTCCCTAAGGCATTTACATTCAATCTGTGAGTTACTAGATACTTGTGTTCAGACATCTGTTCTTCTCACCATGGTAATATCTCAGGTCAACTATGGTAATTCCGTGTGCACAGGCCTGCCCAATTTTGAATTTAAATACCTTCAGAAAATACAGAACACTGCTATTTGTATTCTTACACGCACAGTTATGACCATGTAACGCCTTTACTCATCTATCACCATTGGTTGCCAATAAAAACACGTATAGAATACAAAATGCTTATCCCGACTTACAAAGCATTATATCAGACTGCCCTGGACTATTTGGCTGCCTTGATTATACCATCCTGCCCAGCTCACTCTCTCCAATCAGTACACAGCAATAGATTGTGCCTGCCTGCACCAAAGTTTGCCCAGTCACTCTAGAACAGCCTTCCAAATCAGCTTTGGTTTCAGTCTGAAAACACACCTTGCTTTATAACAAGCCTTTGAACTCCCAGGCTAGTGGATCAGACTGTGCCTGAAGCTAGAAAGACAGCAGTTGTATATTACTTGTATGTTTAACAACTATGTCCTGTTGCTTGTGTCCACCATGTATTTTTCTTTTCCTTATCGTTCTGTCCTATTTGCAGTTGGAGTTCCTTTCAAGTTCTATAAGATGTTAAGTGCCATCGAGTCAGTATCTGCTCATGGCGACCTTCTGCATAGTTTTCCTAACTGTATTCGGTCTGCAGTCAAGCAGTTCATTGTTAGAGTAGCATCCATAGCTGCTATTGTATTGATCCATCTCATTGCTGGCCTCTTGTTTGACCTTCAACCTTGCCAAGCGTGGTGTCTTTCTCTAATGACTGCTGTCTTCACATGGTGTCCAAAGTATGAAAGTCAAAAAGTCGTATCTGAGCTTCTAAAGAAAGCTATAGTTTGATCTCCTAGTACCAACTGGCTTGTTCTTCGGGCAGTCCATAGTACAGCGTGTTTCATAAAGAATGACCCGATTCTGAAACGTTATATTACAGCGCATTACAATAATGGAACAAAGTGCAAAATACTAATATAATAAAGCTTCAATTACAAATTCTCTCATATGTCCTCCATCAGCAGCACGGACAACATCAAGACGATAGCTAAACTCGTCCCACACTTCTCACAAGGTAACTTTTGACTGAATTCACTGCTGCTGATATCCTGTTGAGCTCATCTAGGTCACGAGGTAATGGTGGAACAAAACATGTTCCTTCATGTATCCCCATAAGAAGTCACATGGGGTCATATCTGGAGATCTTGGAGGCCAAGAGTGTAGGGCAGTGTCTCGGGGTCCCGTGTGCACTATCCAGCATTAAGGCAGTGTGTCATTGAGGAATTGCCGTACATTGTTGTGCCAGTGTGGTGGAACATAAAATCAGAGTCCTCATGAAGTTTTGGTAAAAGCCAGGTCCGCAGCATTTCAAGATAGCTCAGTCCCGTCATTGTGTTTCCCTCAAAAAAGAATGGCCCATAAATCTTTGTATGAGAAAATCGCACAAAAAACGTTTACTTTTGGTGAATCTTGCTCATGCTCTACGATTGCATGAGGATTCTGTCCAACGTGCGGAGTGGCACCTAGCATTGCTTCACTAAAACTCTAGGCTACGCCCATTCGAGCAACACACCTTTCATTCACAAGATGTTCGTCGTTCTATAAATATAACGTTTTATAATCGGTTCATTCTTTTTGAAACACACTGTATACACCATATTCTTTGCCAGTAAAATAATTGAAAGACATTGATTTTCTTCCTTCTCTTTCACTGTCCAACTTTCGCATCCATAAGACATTATTGAAAATACCATGGCTTGGACAAGTCAAATCTTTATATGGAGAGCGACATCTCTGCTCTTGAGGATCTTGCCTCGGACCTTCATAGTCATTCTGCAAAGAGCAAAGCATTTGATTACTTGACTGCTTCTCATTTCTGATTACTGATCCAAGCATGTAAGAACTGTCCGCTATTTCACTTTCTCCATCAATGGACATATTGATTTTGCCAGTTGTCGGGATCTTTGTCTTTTTTACAATAAAGTGCAGGCTCATTTTAAGACTATGTTCCTTGATCTTGAGAAGCAAATGTTTCAGATAGTCTTCTTTCAGCCAGTATTGTGGTGTCACCAGCATAGTAAAGGCTGTTCAATGTTCCAGCAATCTTCACACCTTTATCTTAATACAATTCTGCTTCTCTGATAACATCAGTCTACAATTTTTTTTAAAGTTGTTTGCTTCAGAGACTAAATATGCCAATTCTTATGGATTTTGATATGCTGAATTAAAAAATTAAAACTGCTGACTGGCTACTGTTTACAAGATCTCAACTTTTCCATTTTGTGTGTATATATAGCATGATAGAGTTTTAATCACAAATTATAATAAACCTAGGTCTTTTCATGTGTTTATGGTTGCCATATATGACCTTGATAGTATTTCAACTGTTGACTTTGTTTAAAAATCAGCAAAGGGCTATTTAAATACAATTTTAAAAGTTGGTATAAAACAAAGCAAGAAATGACTATGTATGCAATGCTAGTCCCATTTTCTGTCTGTGGAGGAGCCCAAGATCGCCAGATCAGTAGAGAGGTGGAGGGCACCAGACTGTGCTGTGATCCACACGCAAAGGAGTGTGAAACCCACCAGCTGAACAGCATAACGTGGCCTTGGGCAGCCAAACGATTAAAGACAGAGCAACACAGGGTTAACAGACCAGGACCCTGAGAACTAAAGCCTAAGTCCTCGGAACATATCCAATAAGCTTGCCTTTACTCATGATCTCTCTAATGCTCCCCATCTTCTGGCCCTGAAGCCTGGCTCCTCTGATTCAGCTTCAGTTGCTGCCCTCTGTCATGGCTAGCATCAATTATAACACACCTCATCCCACTGGCCATGGTGATGGTGTGTTTCTTCTCTCTCATTCCTGCCAAGTTCAATCCCTCCTGCTTCAGTCTCACTCCTTTTCCTCCTTTGAAATCCATTCCACTTGCCTTTTTAATCCATTACCTCTCTGGACAGCTCATCTTCCTCCTCTCATACTTGCCGATTTTAATATTCGCGTGGATAACCCTTCTGACCCTTATGCTTTAAAGATCCTTTCCCTTACCACCTCATTCAACCTCCAGCTTTGCTCTACTATCCCCTCACCAGCATGGTCACTGCCTTGATCTTTTCTTCCCTAATTTCTGTACCTCAATTCTTTTCCCTTATCTGACCATCAGCTGCTAAGCTTCACTCTTCATCACTTCCTATCTCAATCTCACCCAGTCTCCTTAAAGATCTTTAGGAAACTTCATGCTATTGACCCATTGTCTTTCCATTACTGCCTCATCACCTCTTTCCTCCACTATGTTATCTGTTGATGAGGCTGTAGCTTCCTGTAACACTGCACTCTCCTCTGCTCTGGATGGGCTTGCTCAACCCATGCCATATCCTATGAGGTGCTCTGTACCTCAGTCATGGCTGTCTGGCTACCTGTTATCTGTGCTCCTGTGCCCATTTAGCTGAGTGCATCTGGCTCAAATCCCACACCCTTGCAGACTTTCTTCACTTCAGATTCATCCTTTATTCTTTCCATTCAGCTATAGCAATTTCCAAGCAAAACTATGTCCATCTAACTTTTGCTCAGACACATTCTTTGCAACTCTCAAGATGCCTCCACCTCTAATCCTTCCTTCCCTTTCTGCCCAAACACTGGCCAACTATTTCCATGACAAAGTCCACAAGATTTCACTGCAATTCCCCACGAGTTCAACTCCACCCCTCTTCCCTCCAAACGCTTTCCCTCAACCTCTGCTACCCTTTCTTCCTTTTCTAAGCTCTGAGGAGGAAACCACTCTTTTCCTCCTCTAAACTCACTACTGCCTTCTCTGATCTTATTCCCACCCATCTCCTTAACTCCATCTTCTCCACTGTCATCCCTTCCAGCTCATATTCTCAACATATTGCTCTCCAATACAACTGTCCCAGCAGCCTTCAAGCATGCTATGGCCATACTTTAAGAAACCTTCATGACCTTACCTGTCCTAATTATTGACCAATCTCCCTCCTCCCCTCCCCTTTACGCCATCCTTATCCTCGACCTTTCTACTGTTTTTGACACTGTTGACCACCATCTCAATACTTTGTCCTCGCTTGGTTTTAAGATCACTATCCTGGTTCTCATATCTCTATCACATTTTCAGTGTTTGCTCTGCTGGATCCTCTTCTACTGCTATCTCACTCAGTTGGTGTGCCCCAAGGGTTTGTCCTGGGACCTCTCTTTTTCACTATCAAATCCCTTGGTACACTCATCAACTCCCATGGCTTTCAGTACTGTTTTTATGCTGACGACTCTCCGATCTCTCTACACCTGATATTTCTGGCGATCCAGGCCCAGATCTCTGCATCCCTGACATCACTACCTAGATGTCTCACCACCATTTGAAATTGAACATGGTCAAAACAGAGCTTGTTGTTTTCCTACTAAATTCACCTCCCCCTTCAATCTCTATGGATAACGCTCTTCTACTCCGTTTCCTTAGCCAGCAACCTTGTCGTCATCTCCTCCCTCTCCTTCGCCACACAATCCAACTGATAGCTAAAACCTGTTTCTCTCTCTATATCAGCAGCAACATTTGCCCATTCCTTTCTCCAAATCACTGGCACTGCAAAAGGAATCTATTTCCTTTTTCTATTCAAACACTGGCGAAGATTTGTTGCACAAGTGTTACAGCATGTGTGGGGTCCAGCTCTTGTCCTGATCTCCAGTGCTGCAAAGTAAAGGTGGTAGGCTTTCTTGAAGCAGTTACACTGTTTTTGTGATACAAAAGTCACTTCATCACAAACGTAGCAGAAGTAATCTGCATTATTCCAACAATTACAAGGCATCTCATTATGGCAAAACAGGGGGGTAGGGGGAAGAATCATACACCGAGAAAACTAGTCTACAGCTAACACACCATCATGTCATGTTCATTAAAAGAACACTGTGCAATTATTTTATACCACTTATTTATTTATTTATGTATTGTTCTTATATACCGCACTCTTAAAAATCAACGCGGTTTACATATAACAGGGATTGTGCAAAAATAACGCACTTACAATGAACAGAGTAGATTAACTTGGAATTCAACAGATGATAACTATGCACAACAATATAGACCTATCTACAGAGTGAATTTTACAGTATGTACATCCACTGGTAAGGTTTACATCTTCATGGTTGGTAGTGTGTTAAGGGGTGACATGTTAGAGGGCTGTGAGTAGTGTAGGAGAAAGAGGTGATGTTTAAGCGCTCTTCTGAATTGGGCTAGGTCTTTGATGGCTCTGATGGGTGCCGGGAGTGCATTCCAGCAACTAGGGCATATAGCTTGAATGCTCTGTTCCTGGTTGTCTTTGTGCATTTTGTGATTTCCCTGGGAATCAATGTGTTAGCAGTGCATGTTCTCCTTTCTCTGTTTGCTGTCATAGGGTGCATGAGGTCCATTAAGGCTGTGGGGGCCATCTTGTTGATGATTTTGAAGGTGATGGTTACTTTGTGTGTTAGTCGACAATATATTGGCAGCCAATGTAGGTCTGAGTACCACAGTGATGTGGTCAGCTCTGGAGGCTCCACTCAGGAATCTTGCAGCTGTATTCATTGCTAATTGTAATGGGCTTATCGCATTTTTGGGAAGGCCGTGTAGGATTACATTTGCGTAATCAAAGTGGGGGAACACCAAAGCTTGAAAGACTGTTCTGAAATCCTCAGCTTGTAGCAGGGGTCGGAGGTGGCGTAGGGTTCGTATCTTGTGGTATACTTGTTTGATTATGTTGTTGATGTGAATTTTGAAATTGAGCTGTTGGTCTATGGTCACACCTAGATAGCGGATGCAGGGTCTGCTTGAAAGTTCAGCATCTCTTGTCTTTATGGTTTTCGGAGGTATGAAGGATTGGTTCCTTGTCACAAATAGAACTTCCGTCTTCTTAAAGTTGATTTTGAGACTTTGGGATAGGAGCCAGTCGGTTATGGCATTGAAGCAGTTTATCAATTGGGTGAAATCTGGGGTTTCAGTTATGAACGGAGTGAAGAGTAATACGTCGTCTGCGTAAAGCAGACAGAAGATGTTAAATGATCAAATTATTTCGCATATCGGTTGCATGTAAATATTGAAAAGGAGTGCAGAGAGAGATGAGCCCTGGGGCACTCCATATTGTTTGAATGGTAGGGAGTTTTTAGATCCTGTTTGTATCTGCTGCCATCTGTTGGTTAAGTAAGATTTGCACCAGTGCCATGCTAGGTCGCTTATCCCTTTATCATGGAGTCGAATTAGAAGTTGTTCGTGGTTTACAGAGTCGAATGCTGTGGCGATGTCAAAGAAAATTAGAGCATATCCTTGTTTGGTGGAGTCAATCCCGGTGATGAGTGTGTTAATGAGGGTGGTGAGGAGAGGGTCGACACCATGGGATTCTCTGAAACAGTGTTGGCTTGAGTCTAGGGGGGCATTAGAGTCGATATGATCCTGTAGCTGTTGTACCTCCTTCTCAATTATCTTTGCTAGGAAAGGGATGCTGGATATGGGTCGGTATGATTCGACCTTCTGAGCGTCAAGTTTAGCATTCTTTAAGAGGGGCCTTATGGATGACTTCTTAAGGCTTGATGGGAAATGTCCAGAGGAGAAGGAGAGGTCGATGATTTTGGCTATTATTGGACTAACTTCGTGGCGTAGTGACTTTATCCAGATAGCTGGACAAGGGTCATTGGGGGCCGTAGTGGCGTTGATGCTGGAGATGTTCTCAATGTTTCTTTGTGACGGTGTCGAGAAGATGGAGAGCTGTTTGGGCGGGTTCGTGATGGGGAGGATAGTGTGGTATTACTAACGCTGTTGGTTTTGGCTATCAGGTAGTCGGCATAGTCTTGAGGTAGAATCATGGCTAGTTGTGATGCTGATGGTTCCTTCGTTAGGGACTTAACTATGTTGAACAGATCGTGAGGCTTCTTCAGTGACCGGCTTAGCAGTTCAGAGTGGTATTCTTTCATTTTAGAGGATATAAGATTTTGATGGGCTTGCAGGTAGGAATTGTAGAGTGTCTGGTCTGATGTGGCTTGGGTGCGTCGCCACTTTCTTTCCAATTTCCTGAGGGCTCGTAGGGAGGTCTTTAATTCTGCGGTATACCAGGGTGCAGATCCCTTCTTTGGCTGCTGCCCTACGACAAGTGGTTTCGTTTGGGTAGGTATGTAAGCAAAGGTACTCAGGTTGGTATTCCATGAGTCTAGTACTTCAAGATTTGGGGAAGCAATCTTGATGTTGGGAAGGACGTTTTTGGTGATCTCCTCACTATCAAAGTGTCTGAAGCATCTGGCATGTACTATTGTATTTTTAGTTGGTTCGGGGGTGTTTTCTCTGTCTTGGTATAATGGCATTTGGAAACTGATTAGATTATGATCGGACCATGGTACAGGTGAGATGGTTACATTGAAGTTGTGGTCAGGCTTTACCTCTAGTCTGGGGCTGAAGATAAGATCTAACGTGTTACCTTTTTGGTGAGTAGGGGCATCAACTATCTGTTCATAGTGTAAGTTACTGAGAGCTTCAAGTAAGGCACTGGAGTGGGTATCATGTAGGGCTGGGAGATTGAAATCGTCCAGTATCCAATTTGGTTTACGTGCATTTTGGGGGTTAGATGCTAGTTCAACTATGGTTGCAAGATCATCAGTAGATGAGGATGGGGATCTGTATATTAGGTTAATTGTGTTGTATTTGTTAGCAATAGAGATAGTATCAAGGTGAGTTGAACTGTTGGAGCAAATTGTTTGATAGTGTAATCCAGTTTTAACTAGGATGAATGCGCACCACCTCTGCGCCACCACTTTATTGATAATTCAAAACAGTTTACATTTAAAAAGGAAGTTATTACGAGGAACATGTGCTATAACTAAATTAAACAAACCAATTTGTATGGGATATACAAACAATGAATTAAAGAGTTTACAACTAAACTCTAGCAATGAGGAATAAGTATGTATCTCACACATATGTAAATTCCATGTTCTGAAAAAGACTAACTATGGTACATTAGTGAATTAAAGGGGAGGTAGTATATAGCTTTGAATGGGTCATGGGCAATGGGCTTAACTTATGGTATGTGAATGTGTTGTCCAGGAGGTGTCACAATTGGTTATGTGGGGAATGTAGGTTAGGGAGGAGTATCTGGCGAGCTGGTACTTAAGCAGCTTGTTTTCCCTTCAAAATGCATTGTGATTAAGTGTGTTTTGAGTTATGAAATGTTGAAAGGTCAGGTATGCTTCTAAGCTTTTTCAGGGCAAGAATTTCAAAGCTTGGGTGAGTATAGAAAGAAAATTACGTTACATGTGGACTGGTTGCTCTCTGAACTTTAAGTATGGCTAGTGCGTTTTGTGTGCAGTTATTTCTTGTTCTGTTCAGTAACAACTGTACAAGGGATGTTAAATGGGTTGAGGATAAGTTGTATATTATTTTGAAGGTATTTAGTAGGACCTTGTACTTTGTGCTTGTAACTGGGAACCAGTATAATTGTTTTAAGACAGGGGTGATATGTTCCTTTTTTGGTGCTACATAAATGAGTAGGGCTGCTATGTGTTGTGCCATATGCAGTTTGTATAAGGCCCGTTTTGGTAGTCCCTGGAGAATGCTGTTGCAGAAGTCGAAGTGTAGGAAGATCATCGTTTGAAGCACAGTACAGAAGTCATGTGGAGAAAAGAGGTCACAAGTGCTGTAGGGTTCTTATCTTATTAAAGATTGTTATGGGTGGGTTGACTAGGCGGTTAGACTTAGTCGCTGGTCTAAGGTTATTCCCAAGGTATTGAACCTCTTGTTTGACTTCCAATGTTGCTTCTTGGACTTTCAGTTTAGCTGGAGGGGTGAAGATGGTGTCCCTAGTGATATATAATACCTCTGACTTTTCATAGTTATTTTTAACTTGTGTGGAAAGTCAGTGTGAAACTTCATTGAAGCATTGTACTATTTTATTGTGGTTGTTTTGTGGTGTTATATACTAAGTAAATCATAATGTCATCCACATTAATGTGGTAAAGGTAAATTAAACTTACCTGCTAATTGTTTTTCCTTAAGGAACTCGTCTAGTCCCGACCTCTGGGTTTTGCTCCTCCTACAGCAGCTTGGAGACTGAGAAACGTCATCCTTTTATGATACTGGTATATCCTCCGAGAATCCGCCTCCCCACTCCAGTTATCTATTGACAAAGCAAACTCCCCAGAGCAACAATCAAATTGTAAACAGAACAAGTGTAACTGAACTTTAATTTCCAAACTAAAATATCCCTGTAACTCTTGTTAGAACCACTTAGGCCTGCACTCCCCCTAAATAGAGGATAGCAACCCCAATCTAACCCCGATGCCTAGAAGCTCTCTTACCTGTCCTGTTCATCTGCTTCAGGCACTAGCTTACTGAAAGAAAACTCTGGGAGGGATACGGGACTAGACTTGAGTTCCTCAAGGAACAATTAGCAAGTAAGTCTAATTTACCTTTCCTTATCGTCCCTCAAGTCTAGTCCCGACCTCTGGGTATGTAAAAGAGTAGTAAAACAATCACCAGGAGGGACCTGCTAGACCAGCCTGAAGCACTGCAGATCCAAAACACATAGCCCTTTTTTCTTGAATATCAAGACAGTAATGCTTGACAAAGGAATTCAAGGATGACCAGGTAGCCGCCTTACAAATCTCTACTGCCAGTACTGGATGGCACTCTGCCCAAGATGCTGCTTGCGCTCTAGTCGAATGAGATCTTAAACCTTCAGGTACCGTTTTACCCTTTAAAACATAAGCGGACGCTATGGCTTCTTTAATCCATCTAGCAATGGAAGCTTTTGACGCGGGGTCCCTTTTCGGCCCTCCAAACAGGACAAATAGCCTATCTGACTTGCGGAAACATGCCCTACAAATGTCTAAAGAATGAAACTTACCGGTGGAGGAACCCTTTGCAGGCTCCTCAAACACCGGTAAGGAAACCACCTGATTCATATGAAATGGCGAGACCAAATTGGGCAAGAAAGATGGTACTGGTCTCAATACCACCTTCGCATCATAAAGAGACAAAAAAGGCTTTCTACAGGACAAAGCCTGCAACTCTGAAATTCTCCTAGCCAAGCAAATAGCCACCAGGAACATCACCTTGAGAGTGAGATCCTACAAAGATGCTCTCGACAAAGGCTCAAACAGCTCTTGCCCTAACGCTTCCAATACAAAACGGAGACTCCATTTAGGTACTACCTGTCTACAGGGAGGCCTCAAAAGAGATACCGCTCTCAAAAACCTCTTGACATCCGGGTGCGCCCCTAATGCTACTCCTGCTATCTTCCCTCCATAAAAGGACAACGCAGCTACCTGCACACGCAAGGACACGGCAGCTAAGCCTTTTTCTACACCATCCTGCAAAAACACCAACACTTGTGGAACTGACGCTCTTAATGCCTGCCACTGCTTGTCCACACAGCACTGCTCAAAGACCCGCCAGACCGAACATACGCTAAGGAGACAGATCTCTTCCTTGCCTTCAACAACGTGCCAATAACTGATGCGAAACAACCTCTTTGCTAGCCAAGCCCTCTCAATAGCTAGGCCGTAAGCAAGAACCGATCCACATAAGGCACGTGCAGTGGCCCCTGAGCCAAGAGACGAGGCAGGCACCATGGTTTCGCTACCAAGAGCCGCATCAAATCCACGTACCAAGGCCGTCTGGGCCAATCCGGCGATATCAAGATCACCTGACCTCTGTGTCCCTCAATGCGCTTTACCACCTTTCCGATTAGCACCCAAGGCATAAGAAATACAAAGGAGTTGCTCTTCCGGCCAAACCTGTATGAGAGCATCCAGGCCTTTGGGCATCCTTTCCTTTCTTCTGCTGTAAAACCGATCGACCTTTGCTGACTGGAACGTTGCCATGAGATCCATTACTGTGTTCCCCAACATCTCACCAGCAGCGCGAACACATCCTGATGAAGGACCCGCTCCCCCTCCCCCGGTCCACCTTTAGTCGACTCAAGAAGTCGGCTTCCACATTGTCCACTCCCGCTACATGTGCTGCCGATAACACTAGGAGATGTACTTCGGCTCACTCGAACAACTGTTCGGCTTCGGCTTCCATTTGAACACTGCTTGTGCCGCCTTGCCAATTGATGTAGGCCACTGCGGCCGCATTGTCGGAAAACATCCGGCTTGCCTGACCGTGAAGATGATACTGAAACACTTGTAGAGCGAGCGTTATTGCTCAATTCCAACCTGTTGATTGCCCAGCTCTTTTCCTGATCGGTCCACTGACCCTGAGCGAATCTTCCTTGAAAATGAGCTCCCCAGCCTACCAAGCTGGCATCGGTTGTTAGAGGTATCCAACAAGGTGCCTCCAAAGGCATCCCCTTCTCCAGATACCCAGGGATCAACCACCATTGAAGAGATTGCCGCATTTCTGTCAGACAAGGCAGGACGCGTGACGGAATCGTTTTGATGAGACCACCGCCTGGAGCAAGGACCTCTGCAATGGTCTCATGCGAGTTCTTGTCCATGGGACCAACTCTAGAGTCGCTACCATGGTCCGCAGCAACTGCAGATAATGCCACATCGAGGGGTTTGCTCTGCTCAGAAATTGCCGGACTAGTTGCCTCAGACCGCTCGCTCTTTGTTGCGGCAGAAAGATCCTTCCCTCTTCCATATCGAAGCGAGCTCAGAGATACTCCAGGTGCTGCGAGGGAATCAACTTGCTCTTTGCCATATTGACAACCCAGACTAGACTCTAAGAACGTTACCACTTTCTTTGTAACCGCTTTGCTCTCGGCTCTGGACTTCACTCGAATTAACCAATCGTCTAAGTAAGGATGCACGAGAACGCCCTCCTTTCGTAACGCTGCCACTACCACGACCATCACCTTGGTGAACATCTGTGGTGCCATAGTTAGAACGAACAGCAAGGCCCAGAACTGAAAATGACCTAGTGGAACTGAAAACCTGAGAAATTTCTGGTGTTCCTGCCGAATCGGAATGTGCATGTACACTTCCGACAGAACTAAGGCAGTAAGGAACTTGCCCTGACAGCTTCTATATGAAAATGAGACACCCGAAGGCAATGATTTACCCTCTTGAGATCCAGAATTGGCCAAAAAGTCCCTTCCTTTTTTGGAACTACGAAGTATATGGAATACCGACCGCAGCCGCATTGGTCTGAGGGTACTGGTACAATTGCGTTGAGGTCTAGAAGCCTCTATACCGTTTCCCCCACTGCTACACACTTGGCCAGCGCTTTGCATGGGGACTGAACGATCAAATCTCTTACCAGCCTCAAATTCCAAAGCATAACCTTCTCAAATGACCTCCACACCCACCGGTCTGCCGCTATCTGGATCCAGGCAGTATAAAACTCCCATAACTGACCTACTTGTACTAGATCTACCTGGGTCCTCCTGACTTCACTGCGATTTTCGAAGATTTGCGGCAGAAGAGGTGGCCGCAAAACCCCATCCCGCTCCCCGAAAGGCACGAAATCCCTGGTTTCAAACGGGAAAACATCCTCTGAGCCTGACTGAACCTAGGAAAACGGAACCAACAAAAATCTCTCTGCTGACCCCTGGCCGAGGGAGTCGAGCGACCCTATCTTTGTCTTCAGGCAGCCTGCCACCTTTGGACTCCCCTAGATCTAACCAATTTGTCCAAATCTTCCCCAAACAGTAGCCATCCTCTGAACAGAAAGCGTAGTTACTCACCTGTAACAGGTGTTTTCCAGGAGCAGCAGGAATCAGTCCTCACTTATGGGTGACGTCGGCGCCGACGGAGCCCTCGCGGAGCAATTTTCCCCAGCTTTCAAAGAAAGCCTTTGGGAATTGCAGCGCGCATGCGCGGTCGTCTTCCCGCCCGAAGGTGCCATCTTAGCCAGTCAGATGACATAGCTAAAAAAGACAGCATAAAAATTTGCAAAAAGAACATAAGCAGACGATTGCAACTCCAAGGGGAGGAGGGAGGGTAGTGAGGACTGATTCCTGCTGCTCCTGGAGAACACCTGTTACAGGTGAGTAACTACGCTTTCTCCAGGACCAAGCAGGAAGTCAGTCCTCACTTATGGGACTCCCAAGCTCAAGGCTACCGGAGACCCTAAGCACAAAAATGAGCTCCCTCTAGCTCAGCAGCACAGAAGGAAAGAATCTTCGCTGAATTAACACCCACCGGTAGCCCACATCCGGGATGGAGGGTAGGAGTTGCTCAGACCTCAAAGAGATTACGGAGGACTGCCTGTCCGAAAGCACTGTCCCTGCGGGACTCCCTCTCGAGACAGTAATGGACCGCAAAAGTCTGGCTCGAAGACCAAGTAGCGGCCCGGCAGATGTCTGCCAGCGGAACAGAGCGGAGGTAAGCCACTGACGTAGCCTTTGCCCGAACGCAATGAGCCGTGACTCGACTTTCTAAGGAGAGTCCGGCTGCCCCATAAGCCCAAGAGATACAGTCCGCAACCCAGATGGACAGAGTACGCTTGGAGACCGGGAGCCCCAATTTATTGGGGTCAAAAGACACAAAAAGCTGAGCAGCTTTACGGTGCTCCCGCGTACGGTCAAGGTAGAAGTTCAGAGCCCTTCTACAGTCCAGGGTATGGAGGACCGTTTCAGCTCGGCTGGAGTGTGGTCTGGGAAAGAAGGTTGGAAGTACCACCTCCTGATTGATGTGAAAAGGGGAGACCACTTTCGGAAGAAATTTAGGGTGAGTCCGTAGGACTACCCTATTTTTGTAGAACCGAGTGTAAGGGGGATCAGACACGAGGGCCTGCAATTCACTTACGCGTCTAGCGGAAGTGAGGGCTATCAAGAACAGTGTTTTCCAAGACAGAAAACGGAGAGAACAGGTAGCCATAGGTTCAAAAGGCGGACAGGTGATCCGCTGCAACACCACATTCAGGTCCCAGTCAGGCGCTGGCGGGCGCAGAGTTGGTTTAAGTAGAAGGAGACCTCGGAGAAACCTCGCTACGAGAGGGTCATTGGAGAGAGGGTCTGCCGTCCACCGGCACATGATGTGCTGAAAGAGCACTGAGGTGAACTTTGACGGAGTTGGACTTAAGTCCCAGATTAGAGAGGTGCAGCAAGTACTGCAAGATCACCGACACCGGGCAGGAGAAGGGATCCTGAGACTGTTGGGTACACCAGACTGCAAAGCGACGCCATTTAAGGGCGTAGCATTTGCGGGTAGAAGGCCGACGCGAAGCCAAGACGACCTCCTCCACCTCCGCCGGCAGGAGAAGGGGAGCAAGGACTACCCTCTCAGCAGCCAGGCCATGAGGTTGAGAGACCTGAGGTTGGGGTGCAGGAGGGACCCCTGATCCTGAGTGAGGAGATCCGGTTGTACCCCCAGAGGGATTGGATCCTCCATCGCCAGTTGCAGCAGGAGCGGAAACCACGGCTGCCTGGGCCAGCGAGGGGCCACCAGGATCATGAAGGCTTTGTCTCGGAGAACCTTGAAAAGAGTCCGAGAGACTAGCGGGATGGGAGGGAACGCATACAGAAGGCTCCCCGACCATGAGATCAGAAAGGCGTCCGCCGCAACCCGAAGGGGGTGTGGCAGACGAGAGCAGAAGCGAGGAAGCTGCCGGTTGCGAGGACTGGCAAAGAGATCCATCGTGGGGAGGCCCCACTTGAGGAAGAGCTTCTGAACTACCAAGGGATCCAGACGCCACTCGTGCGGCTGGAGGACCCTGCTGAGTTTGTCCGCAAGGCAATTGTCTCGGCCCGGGAGATAAACTGCTTTGAGGAGAATGCCGTGACTGACGGCCCAAGAGCAGAGCTTCTGAGCCTCCCGGCAGAGGAGAAAGGAGCCCGTGCCCCCCTGTTTGTTCACGTAGAACATGGCAACTTGATTGTCCGTCTGGACAAGGACGGACTGTTGGGAAGTCAGGTGGGAGAAGGCCCTGAGAGCTAGGCGGATCGCCCGGAGCTCCAGGATGTTGATCTGCTGAGCAGACTCCCACGTGGTCCAGAGGCCCTGAGTACGCGCCTCTTGGCAATGCGCTCCCCAGCCCAGGAGGGATGCATCGGTGGTCAGCACCCGGGTCGGCTGAGGTGACTGGAAGGGCATACCGAATGTCAGGTTCGGCTGCCGGAGCCACCACCGGAGAGACGAGATCAGCGGCTCGGAAACGCGCACTAGGTCTGCGAGGCCGCCCGTGGCCTGTCGCCACTGCCGGCGGAGACACCATTGAGCAGACCGCATATTCAGGCGGGCATTGGGGGTCACATGGACAGTGGAAGCCATATGGCCGAGCAGTCTCAGGAAGCGCCTGGCGGAGACCAGGGGCTGGCTGCGAAAGCGGTCGGCTAGGTCCATGAGCCGCTGAGCCCTGTCGAGCGGTAGATACGCTCGCGCCTGAGGAGTGTGCAGCCTTGCGCCGATGAACTCGAAATCCTGTGAGGGGAGCAAAGTGGACTTTGCGAAGTTTATGACAAAGCCCAAGTGCTGCAGCAGAGCCACCGTGCGACACGTGGCGTTGGTGACCTCCTGAGCGGACGCTGCTCTGATGAGCCAGTCGTCGAGGTACGGAAAGACAGAGGCCGTGAAGCCGGAGATGGGCCGCCACGACCGCGAGACATTTTGTGAAGACTCGCGGTGCGGAGGACAGGCCAAAGGGCAGTACTCTGTACTGGTAATGATTTCCCGCCACCACAAACCTTAGGTATTGGCGGTGGCTTGGGTGGATGAGGATGTGCGTGTAGGCATCCTTTAGATCCAAGGAGCATAGCCAATCTCCCTGCTGGAGGTAGGGCAGAAGGATTCCAAGGGTAAGCATTTTGAACTTCTCCCGCACAAGGAACTTGTTGAGGTTGCGCAAGTCCAGGATGGGTCTGAGGCCCCCTGTTCTCTTTGGAATCAGAAAATACCTTGAATAGAAGCCTTGACCTCTCAGGTGGTGTGGCACCGGTTCCACCGCCTGATCCTGCAGAAGACCTGCTAACTCCTGAAGGAGCAACTCCCTGTGCAGAGGGGGGCGCGGAGGCTCTCCCGGAAAATAGGAGGGAGGGACCTGATGGAAGTGGAGAAGGTAGCCTTCTCGCACGACCTGAAGCACCCAGGCATCTGCGGTGATGCTGGACCACCTGTGGGCGAAGTGAACCAGCCGGCTTCCGGTGCTGGGGGGGACCAGCGGGGGGGGAGAGGCTATGCTGAGCGAGTCAAAAACCCCCACCCTGCTGAGCAGGGGCTGGTGGTGCAGGCTTGGGGGCCTGCTGCCTACGGGACCCGTTACCCCGTCCCTTGGCCTGCTGGCCCTGTTGGGGAGCTGCAGGGGCCTGATAATGGGGGTATTGTTTGTAGGCAGCCGCCTTCCTCGGGTAAAAGGACTTTTTCCCCGAGCCCTTCTTTTTCTGGGAAGGGGCGGAGGTCTTCCTAGAAAGCCTGGTCCTGGTGAGAGTCTCAGTCTCAATTTGTGCAGCCTTTTCCGCCATGGGCTTGCCAAAGAGGTTTTCGCCTCGGCAGGGGACATCGACCAACTTGTCCTGTACCCAGGGCTCAAGGTCTGACGACTTAAGCCAAGCCTGTCGGCGGGCACCGATGCCGGCTGCAGCCACTCGAGCCGAGGCTTCAAAGCCATCATAGGCTGCTCGGGACATGAACTTAGAGCATTCCCGAATGCCGGTGGACAAGGCTAGGAACCTCCGCAAGGGCTCCTCGGAGAGACCAGCGGAGAATCCGGCTAGCTCTTTAGCCAGATCCCGGAGATACATGCCCATGTACAGCTGGTAAGTCTGGACACGACATGCGAGCATAGAGCCCTGGAAGCACTTCTTGCCAAGGCCATCCAGGTTACGGGCCTCCCTGCCAGGAGGCACCGAGGAGTGCATCTTCTGGCTCTTAAGACGATGCATGGCCGATTCCACTACCATGGAATGGTGTGGCAGCTGCGCCTTTTGAAAGCCAGGGCTCTTGCGGACCCGATAGATAGAATCGACCCGCTTGCTCAGGACCGGCGAGGAGGCCGGACTCTCCCACATGCGGAAGAGTAGTCGTTCCAGCATAGGAGGAACCGGCACAGTAAAGTGTTCCCTCGCGGGAGAGTCATACTGGAGGGCGTCGAGCTCTTCGGCTCGAGGCTCCTCCTCGGGATCCGCAGGGAAGGCCAAGGCCTTGGCCATATCCCTAACGAAGTCCGAGAACCAGGCATCCTCCGGGGGGGACTGCTTCCGAGGCTCGGACTCCGGTGAGTCCGAGGGGACACACCGAGTCCGGAAAGAATCAGGTGACTCTTCCTCCTCAGACTCCCAGACCGACTCCGACGAGGACTCGGTGGGGTCGGCCCGGGCAGGGTGCGGCGCCAGCCGCCCCGACGCCGAGGGAGTCGGCGTCGGCGACCTCGGTCCCGAACGGGAGGCCGAGGGCGACCTCGACCGAGGATCGACTCGAGTTCTCATCGACTCGAGGATCGGCTCGGTCTCCGGGGTCGACTTGGACGTCGACGTCCCGGCGGTCGGGGCAGCGACGCCAGCGAAGCCAGCGAGCAGTGCCCTCTGCTGGTCCATGAAGGCAGACAGTCTGCTCTCCAAGGCCGTCAACCTGAGTCCGAGCTCAGGTGACCCAGCAGCCCCCGACTCGGGCCCCGACGGCGTCGGGCCCGACGTCGGCTGTCGCGGAGGCGAGTCCAGAAGGACCACAGGACTTACCCGGGCAGGCATCTCCGACTCCAGGCGAGGTCGCTTCGGGATGTGTTCCTTCTCCAAGGACCCGGGGCGGCTGTCGGGGCTATGCGACCTGGCCCTCGCGGAGCCAGGAGCGTCCACCGACGCCGCCCTCGCGGGTTTTTCCTTCCGACGATGGTCCCCGGAGGGAGAACCCCGGTCGGAGGAGCTCCGGCGACGGTCCGAGCTGGAGCCTTTCGACACGGAGGCCTCCGACGAGGTCCGGGTACGGCTGGGGTCAGCGAAGATTCTCTCACGCTGATGCCGCCGACTTCTCAACGCCTTTGAGGACAGTTTGCTGCAGGGCCCACAGATCAGTTCCTCATGATCCGGGCCCAGGCAGCAGAGGCAAAAGTCGTGTGTGTCGGTTAGTGACATATTTCGGTCACACCGACCACACCGCTTAAACCCACTGGCAGCCATCGGGGGAAAAAGGGCCTCTGCGAGGTCAAAGGACCGGGCTGCCAGGGAAAACGAAAACGAAAGCTGACTAAGTCAGAAAAACCGAAAAAAAGTAAGAGGACTCGAGACCGGCGTCGCGAGTCCGGCGGGAAAACGATCGGCGTCGAACCGAAAGAAAAAAGGATAAAATAAAGAAGAAAATAACTTTTTCGCGGGGACAAGACGGGGACGTCTGTAGGCAATGTTCCCTCTAATTTTCTGTAGGCTGTGTGCGCATAAAATATCAGCTGTGTGCAGCTTTTGATGGAAGGTTAAATTTTTGTGCGCCACATAACGACACTCGGAGTTATATACTTTAAAATTTGACTACATGTCAGAATACAGTATGTACACCACATTGATTTTAATCAAATTAAATTAAAATAGACGATTACTAAATGAAGCGGGAAATTTCTAGTAATTACAATCATAACTTATAAATTTTAAGACGTCTGTGTTGTTTTCTATCAGAATCAGAGCCGTAATTTTTGTGCGCTCTGTTGTAAAGTATGTGCGCTCGCTCGGCGAGGTGTGTGCGCGCGCACACGCGCACAGCTTAGAGGGAACAGTGTCTGTAGGGCTCCGCGGAAAAAAGAAGACTGGCTAAGATGGCACCTTCGGGCGGGAAGACGACCGCGCATGCGCGCTGCAATTCCCAAAGGCTTTCTTTGAAAGCTGGGGAAAATTGCTCCGCGAGGGCTCCGTCGGCGCCAACGTCACCCATAAGTGAGGACTGACTTCCTGCTTGGTCCTGGAGAAACTTACTTAGCCTGGACTTGGAAGATCCATCCACTGCCCAAATGCGCAGCCAAAGGTAACAATGGGCTGCTACCACAGATGCCATGCTTTTTGATAAACCTCAAATGAGGTCGTAATGGATGTCAGCTAGATAAGCCATTCCTGACTCCAGTCTGGACGATTTCCCCAATGATATCCTCTCCTTGCTCACCCTGAATTTGTTGTGACCAGCGAAGGCAGGCTCTCGCCAACCACGCTCCACAAATAGCGCTTGAATGGACAGAGCATTGACTTCAAAGACTTGCTTTAACAGGGTACCCAGTTTCCTATCCTGTGTATCCTTAAGGGCTGTCCCTCCACTGGGATGGTAGTCTGTCACTGCCGAGACGGCAGCATCCATCTTTGGAGACTTGAACAACTCTTGATCCTGGTCCACCAGTGGATACAGTCGACCCATAAAAACTGGACCCCTTGAGACTTGCCTCTGGCATATCCCACTCTTCTTGAATCATCTCCCGGATCGCTCTATGCACCAGAAACACTTTTTGATTTCTCCGAAACACCTGCAGCAAAGGATCTTCCAAAGTAGAATCCTCTGCTGGTCCGGGCGACGGCATATTAAGCGCCTTCAGAGTTTCAGAAATAAGAGCTGGCAACTCATCTCTCCTGAACAAGTGGACCACTCTAGCTTGGTCCTCCCTGTCCGTGATCTCTCCTTCCTCCAACTCGTCGTCAATTTCCAAGTCGGGATCCCCCTCGTCTGAGTGAATTCCCTCCGAGAGCACCAACTGATCTTTCTGCTCCTTCTCTATTCTGGACTTCTTAGCCATGCTGCCCGTCGCACCTGCACTCAGCGGAGTCTCGGGTCTCTTTTACCCCCATTCCCCATCTAAGGAACTTGTTGCTCGCCTCTTTTGCTGGCCCCCAAACGCCTGATACATAAGAGCAACAACCTCTTAGGAAAAGATTGCCGCAAAACCCTCCGGCAAGGATGACTGCAAGGATGGGAGATCAGGCGTGGACAACGTCCCTGCTACTGGCTCCCTAATTGGTAAATCAAGAGAAACTGTATCCTGCAGCCCTACTGGGGTAGCCTGAAGCTCAGCTCCCCCCTCTAAGGAGCTCTCCCATAGCGGCAGCCTCCTGTACGCAGCCCCTACAGACACCTGTGTCAGACAGTGCTCCCCTTCTAGATCCGCAGACCAAGCACAGCGGCTTAGAAGGCATTTCGCTTGAGCGCGTAGCCTGGCTGTCAGTCCTGTGGCAGAACTGGGTTTTTTTTTTAACCGAATATGAAAAAGCAAATTAAATTGTTGCTGACTGTAATAAAAAAAAAAAAAGTGTTTTTTTCCTAAAAGAAATGAGAACGCCTCACCTAAGCCTTCCGAGTCTGAACATGCAAATCCAAATGAAAAATGAAGCTTCCCGCCAAAAACAGCAGCCTCTGCAGACCCAGAAAAAATACCACGGTTTACCGTGTTGCCGCCACACAGTTAGGCCCGCTGCGCTCCTTGGCCTAAAACTCTTTACTGTAGCACCGCGATTCGGCCCTCTCTTACCTCCTCTGTCCGGTACCAGTGCGCTCTGCAGTCTGATGCCACCTCCGCGCTCAACCAATGCACTGTGTTTCAAGCGTCAGGAGGATAACGGAGTGAGAGGGCGACTGCGAGAAGCCCCGGAGTCTCACCCTTAGAAACGGCATCAGAGCCTGGAGTCAGACTCCTTTGGAGAACTGCCTCAGTGTCTAAAATCCTGTCACGGATGAGGAGGTAGGAGGAAGGGGGCGGGAAAAGGGGAGAGAGAAGGCCTCAGAAGTCCTTTAAAAGCACAGAACCCCCCCCCCCAATTGAAACTTTTTTTTTTTTTTTTTAATATATCCTACACTTACTAACACCAAAAACCCCAATTTAAACCTCTCTCCTTAACCCTTTAAGGACCACAGGATATTTGTCCCATAAGTTTTAAAACTCATAAAACATGCAATTTTTTATTTAAAATCCATTTTAATTTGTTCACATCAAGATAAAACCTTATTGTCAAATGATTCTGTTTAATGACCAATTCATGTAACATTTATTTTCTATAAAGCGCTTCATAATTTACCAATATAGAAATAGGAATTTGTGTTCTTTTGGTGTTCCATAGAAAATGAAGTAAGAAGCCGGATGTTATGTGAACTTTCATATTTAATTACCCGCATGTCTGACAAAATTGAATAGTTTTCTTTAGAGAAATTGCTATTTTTATCAATTTTAGTGCGTTTTATTGCTCTGGGACACATTTGTCCCTGTGGTCTATAACTGAAAAAATACAGTACTACTTTTGTCGCATGCTAACAGTTATCGTTCATCAATTCATAGAAAACCATACTTCGAAAAGATGCGTGAGCGTTTGTTTAGAATACATGAAGCAGATATACAACTCTTGTTTGCTGAGAGCAGCGATTCTGATAATTTGCTTCTTGATGACTAAGATCAAAATTTCTTGCTTGAAGATGTCGACAATGTTGATGAGGAAGTGGTCATAGAACATCCTGATTCTTTGACAATTGAAACTACTAATCCTAGTAGTACAAATCTAGCCAGTGGAGCTTCAACATTCATATCTGCGACATTCTATGGTAAATCTAAACGTAAATGTACCATCAAGACTCCATCAGTAGTCTCCGGAGCAAAAGAACAGTCGATGCAGGTGCAGCCAACTACATCAAATTCTAGAAAGAATTCACACAAATGAAAAAAGAAATGATGCCAATCATCCTGATAGTCAAAAACAAGCAACACAACCAATGGATGAAGACTTGCCCCCAACAACAATCACGAGCAAGTGGCAGGTCAGCACAAACTACAGTACACTTCAAATGGGGGGAAGGAAGCCGGTGAAAGACAACTCGACAATTGACTACGATTATGGAAAAGTAAATCTGAAGTTTGATGATTCTGAAGACATTAGTGCAGTTTCTGTTTTTGAACAAGTGTCTGATTTCAACTCCTTAGTCTCACTAATCGCAGAACAGAGTGAACTATATATGAAGCAAAGAGGCATTCCATTTCTCACTGATGCAGATGAGCTCCGAGCCTTCCTTGGGATGTGTCTGGTCATGGGTTACCATGTTCTGCCCACAATTAGAGACTGGTCTACTCAACCAGATCTGCAGGTTCCATTCATTGCAAATGCAATGACTCAGATGCGATTTGAAACAATTCGCTCTGCCTTGCATTTTTCAAATGATATGCTACCGAGAACTCACCCACAGTGTGATCGGGCTTTCAAGGTTCACCCATTGATCAACCACTTCAATCGATGCTTCCAGGCAGCTAGAAATGCAAGCAAGCAGCAGTCAATTGATGAGCACATGATAAAATTCAAAGGCCAAAACATCATGAAGCAGTACTTAAGGAACAAGCCTGTGAAGTGGGGATTTAAACTGTGCTGCAGATGTGTTGCAATCTCAAGCTCTCTTTACCAGTTTGACCTGTATACTGGATGAAAAATGGAGACAGAGTATGGGCTTGGGGAGGGGGTGGTCATAATGCTGTCAAAAGCACTCTAACAGCTATGTTGCCAAATTTTTATTGACAATTTATTCAACTCGCCAATGTTGCAATTTCAGATGCTACAAAAGAAGATTTACCGGAAGCACATGCCAAAGAACTTGAAATCAGATAAGGAAATGAAACGTGGTGACGGATTATATGACAGCAAATGGTGTTACTTGTGTGAAATGGTTGGACAACAGGTCAGTAATTCTATTATCAAATTTCCTATGTTCAAAGGATGATGTCACGTATGTGCTAAGGAGGCAAGCAGGTTCTGCAGATAAGCTGCGTGTTTCATGTCTTTCCATTGTTACAACTTACAAATACATGGGTAGTGTGGACCTCATGGACCAAAAAAAGGTTTCATACGAGACTGACCAAAAGTCAAAAATTAAGTATTACTTGAAAATCATCTTTGATCTTCTTGATATTGCTGTCAACAATAGTCATTGCATTTATGTTCAACTGCAACAAAAGAGGGACCCTGATTATAAGGCAACACTACCACTGGAATATCGTCAGATGATAGCAAGGGTTCTTATTGGACGGTACTCCGTCAAGGAAATGCACCATCAGCACCAGTTAGAGGTTCACGGTGTGTTCTTCCAGCACCAAAACCAGAACATTCCCTAAGAAGTGATCGACGCAGACAATGTGTTCAGTGTGCCAAATCTGGAGTTGAAAATCGCACAGACAGCTTCTGTGACACAAGTAGCATTCACTTGTGCTACACAGACACGTAACTGCTTTGCTGATTATCATAGACTGAACTGTTTGTCAGACAATTAGGCTTTTGCTTACTATTTACTATATTAATGTCTAATTGCCTATTTTCAAATATAATAAATCTTTTTGATTTCATGCTGATGCTCACTCTAAGACAGAAGCTTTATATACTAAGGTTTTGCATGCTTAACGTTTTTGCACTTGTATTTTCTAAATAAACTTTGCTCAATAAACAGAAATATGAAAAATTACATGATTACCCTTAATTAAAAACAAATATAAACATGAATTTTTAATATAACAGATGTTGTGTGTAAATTAACACCCGGGACAAATATGTCCCATTATTCTCTTGACGACCATAGAGACAAATATGTCCCTTTTTATAGCGCCACCCCCCCCCCCCCCCCAGTGTCACATGTTTGAAATTTTTGTATATGTCGTTCAAAAGTATTGTTGAATCTAAAATGTCACTTTCATACATCTCAATCTAGAAACCTTCCTGTCTTCAAAGGGTTAACTGCTTCTCCAGTGAATAGGGAGATCATGGTTCACTGATCCTCCAGCTGCTTGGAGACTGAGGTAACTGGAGCGGGGAGGCGGATTCTCTGAGAATATACCAGTGTCATCATAAAAGAATGACGTTTCTCAGTCTCCAAGCTGCTGTAGGAGGAGCAAAACCCGGTCGGGACTATACTTGAGGGACGATAAGGAATGTACGAGGGTCATTTTTAAAGTAAGAACCGATTAAGCATCGTGTCCGCGCGATCTGTCAAGTGACGTCCGTTCAAGGTCAACCACTCTTGGCCAGTCTCACTACGCCGCCATTACGTTTCACGTCTCTGCCAGTGTTGGTTGTATGGTTATACTGCTTCGTTTGTCGCCATGTCAATCAGTAATCCCTCCAATTGTGAAGTGCGCTCAGTTATCCGGTTTTAATGCAAAACAAGTTAGTCCAGCATTTTTGGCACCCATCTCGCACACATTTTTTTGTAGTGCAGTTTGTCAGTAACAATGTGATAAACTACTGATCTTGAAACTTGTGGAAATGTCTGATGCAGCTCGTCTATAGTGAAGCACCTGTTTTGGCGAATTTCCTCATCAACTTCTTGTGTCAGGTCTTCATTCATGACAATAGGCCATCCAGATCGTTCATCATGAACATTTGTCCTTCCTTCCTTAAACATCATTCATTACACCTTCCCCATACACTTCAACAAGCTGCTGGTGAATTTCAGCTGGACGAACTTGTTTTGCATTTAAAAAAACGGATAACCGAGCGCACTTCACAATCGGAGGGATTACTGATTGACATGGCGACAAACGAAGCAGTATAACCATACAACACTGGCAGAGACGTGAAATGTAATGGTGGTGTAGTGAGAGACTGGCCAAGAGTGGCTGACCTTGAACGGACGTCACTTGACAGATCACGCGGACACGATGTGCAATCGGTTCTTACTTTAAAAATGACCCTCGTACATTGTGCTTTTGGGTAATGTTACATAATGGTTGGAAATAAATGTTAAACAGTAAGGCTGAGAGGGCCAAGGCCTTGGGGCACTCCTTGCTTTTGATATATGGTTTAGATTTGCTGGGTCCTATGATTCCAATTTCTTGGAGGCTTGTTAATAGCAAGTTATTAATAGAGTCGAAGGTAGCTGAAATATCCAATATAGCCTTCTTTTGGCTTTTCTATACCCTTTATGAGCTTGTCCATAAGGAATATGAGCAGTGTTCCACCCTGTGTCCTGATCAAAAACAGTGTTAGGGAGCAAATGGATCATGTTTGTTAATGTGGTCCTGAGTAGTTGCACTGCTTTTTCTATTATCTTTGCTAAGGGTAGGCTGGAAATTGGTCGGTATGAGCTTGGACTTGTTTTGTCCAGTGCAGAATTCTTTAGGATTGGCCATGTAGAGGCAATTTTGACATTTTTGGGCATATAGCCTTGAGTTAATAAGTGTAGTATATTAAGGTTTCTGGGTAGCATTTCGGCTCGTGCAATTTTGGCCCAGTTTACTGAGCAAGGGTCAAGAGGGGATGTGGTGGAGGTGAGACTAGTGATCTTTTCCAGGTGTTCTATTGTGATTGGTGAAAATGATTGCCATAGTGCAGTGGTGATATTAGTAGAGGCTGGTTCTGATAATATGGAGGTGTGGTTCATTAGTTTGCACATATAGTCTGCTCGAGCTTGTGGGCTAGAAGCAGTTGTCATTTTGTCAGGGTTGGGAGCTCTCACTAGTGATCTGATAATTTCTTCTAGTTCTCTAGGTCGTTTTAAATGAGCTCGTAAGTTTTGTATGGTAGTCTGTTGATGCTTTCATGGTATTCTCAGTTTGGCTATGTACTTGTTCTAGTCATCTGGTGGTTTTGATTGTCACCATTTGCATTCAGGTTTTCTTAGTAGTTTTTGATGTTCTTGAGGTCCTGTATATAAAACAGGTGGCACCTTGTTTGGATTTTTTGGGATGGCTTGCTTATGGGGCTGAAGCTGCTTGGTGTATGACTTCATTCCAGCTGTTTGTGAGGATATCTATGACAGTGTCTGCAGTAAAGTGCTGTATAGATTGATCCAGGAATGTCTGTTCAACTATCGGAAGCGATGGGCTGAGGAGTTTGTGTGAAGTCTGGTCGAGGGTAGCTGATGAGGTAAGAGGTTGACTCTGTACTGGTCAGACCATGGAACAGGTTCTATTTGAAGTGTGGAGTGGTTGGAGTTAAGCATATCCTTAGACATGAATATGAGATCACGTGTAGTTACTCACCTGTAACAAGTGCTCTCCAGGGACAGCAGGAAATCAGTCTTCACTTATGGGTGATGTTGACACCGACTGAGCCCCCATGGAGCAATTCCCCAGCTTTCAAAGAAAGCCTTTGGGATTGCTGCCACACATGCATGGTCCTCTTCCCACCCAAGGGTGCCATCTTGCTCAGTCAGGTCTCTTAGCTTGAGGCCTACCAAGCAGATTGCTAGGAAAGGATAAAAATCCAGCAACTCATCAGGGGAGGTGGGAGGGTAGTGAGGATTGATTCCTGCTGTCCCTGGAGAACACCTGTTACGGGTGAGTAACTAAGCTTCTCCAGGAACAAGCAGGAAGTCAGTCCTCACTTATGAGACTCCCCAGCTACAGGCTACCAAACCTGTAACTAAAAAACACCTCCGTGAAAGCCTGAGCAGAAGCTGATGCCTGAAGGAGCCAGAGTCCTCGAGGCAAAACCATTGGTAGCCGTCAAGAAGGGTCAGAGTGCAGGAGCTGCTTATACCCAAAACAGATTACAAAGTACAGCCTGGCCGAAGGTGCTGTCCCGGCGGAACTCCCTCTCCAAGCAGTAGTGCAAGGCAAAGGTGTTTGCAGAAGCCCAGATCGCAGCCTAGCAGATGTCCAGAGGCACTGAGTGCAACGAAGCTACTGAAGACGCCTTGGCTCATATGCCGTGTGCGGTGATCCACCGATCCAGCGGGGTGCCTGCCTTCACATGAGCGAAGGCAATGCAGTCTGACATCCACATGGAGTGTGCACGCTTTGTGACTGCCTGTCCAGATGATTGGGATCGTAGGACAGAGCTGGCTAAACTTGAAATGAGGACAGGTGCACTGCAGGCAGAAGGCAAGAGCCCTCTTGCAGTCAAGAGTATGCAAAACCACTGATGTCTCGGTCAGCATGGGGTCTCGGGAAGAAGGTCGGCAAGACTATATCCTGATTGAGATGAAAATCCAAGACAACCTTCGGCAGGAGCTTGGGGTGGGTACGGAGAACCACCCTGTTCTTAAAGAACCTGGTGTAAGGGGCTTCAGCTATGAAAACCTGGCGTTCGACTCGTCTGGCCAAGGTCAAAGCCACCAGGAAGACCACCTTCCAGGAAAGGTGATGAAGCAAGCATGTCACCATCGGCTCAAAGGGTGAACGCGTAAGCTGCATAAGCACTACATTCAGATCCCATTCTGTTGGAGGAGGCCGGATGGGAGGTTTGAACAGCAAGAGGCCTCGCATGAAGCAGGAGACCAAGGGCTGTTCCGAGAGGGGTGTGCCCTATATGGGGAAGTGATGCATCGATATGGTGCTCAGGTGTACCCTGACAGAGTTAGACTTCAGCCCCTCTTTCGAAAGATGAAGGTACTGGAGGACCAGAATGGGACACGAGAAAGGGTTGATCTGGAGCTCGGAGCAGCAGACCGAGAAGCAGCACCACTTGAAGGTGTAAGCTCATCTCATCGAGTCCTGGGAGGTCTAGCATGACTAGGATGACCCGTTCAGCCACCAGACTGTGAGGGACAATGAGGCCAGGTTTGGGTGTAACACCCACCCCTCCTCCTGTGTTAGCAGGCTTAGGGCACAGCCCAGGGGAATCAAAGGCTCGGACGCAAGCTGGAGCAGGAGTGGGGAACCACAGTTGGAGGCCACGAGAGAGCGACGAGTATCAGACGCTTATTCCCGCTGAGCTTTGTGGAGGGTCCTCGTAATGATAGGAGTGGAACAGAATGCATAGAGAAGCCCAGAGGTCCAGCTCAAGAGGAATGCATCTCGCATATTCCTGCTCGGGTGCGGGACTGGGCCGCAAAAGCAGGGGAGCCGAGAGTTCGCCGGGCTGGCGAACAGGTCCATGGTCAGAGTCCCCCACCGATGGAACAGCCAGCTGGTCATTTCTGGGTCCAACAGCTATTCATGAGGGCGAAGGATCCTGCTGAGTTTGTCCGCGAGAATGTTCTCATGGTCCAGGAGGTAGACCGCTCGTAGGGTCATCCCTTGACGGAAGGCGAAGGAGCAGAAGAGGACTGCTTACCTGCAGAGGAGGTATGATCCTGTGCCCTCTTCCTTGTTCATGTAGAACATCGCTACTATATTGTCGATCTGCACGAGTACCGACTTTCTCTGGAGATGGTCCATGAAGGCCCTCAGGGCCCATCGGACCACCTGAAGCTTGAGCAAGTTGATCTGCTGTAGAGACTCTTCGGGTGACCATTGCCCCTGCGTATACAGTGCACTGCAGTGGGCTCCCCATCCCCACAGGGAAGTTTCCGTTGTCAGCACTAATTTGTGCTGCGGGGTTTGGAAGGGCAGTCCCAGGAGAAGGTTGTGGGGGTCCTGCCAACAGTAAGGACCTGCAAAGGTTGAGGGAGACCTGAATGGGGTCCCTGAGGTGACCGGCCAGGCTCCACTGAGTGCTGAGGCACCACTGGACCGTCCATATGTGCATGAGGGCATGTGGAACCACAGACGGTTGAGGCCAGGAGGTGCAGCAAGTCCGCACCGTGACACAAGTGTTGCTCTGGACCTGGGCTGCTAATGCTTGGAGGCAAGCCACATGGTCTGCCGGTAGAAAGGCAATCGCCTGCTGTGTGTCAAGGCGTATGCCAATAAACTTCAAGGCCTGTGCTGGCTCGAAGTGTGACTTGGGGTAGTTGACCAAGAATCCCAGGCGCTTGAGGAGGATCGTGCATGATGTGGGTGTAAGCGTCCCTGAGATCAAAGGAGTGTAGCCAGTCTCCCTGCTGGAGGAAGGGAAGCAGGATACCAAGAGATAGCATTTTGAACTTCTCCCGCACCAGAAACTTGTTTAGTTTTCTGAGGTTGAGGATGGGTTGTAACCCCCCCTCCTCCCTGTCTACTTTGGGACAAGGAAGTACCGGGAATAGAAGCCCCGACCTCGGAGGTGGTCAGTACCCTCTCGACCACTTGTTGGGTGAGGAGGTTGTCTAACTCCCGCTGTAGGAAGGACTGGTGCATGGGGAGTTGAGAAGGCTCCGCTGGGAAGAAGGGAGGGGGAACCTCTCCCAACAGAGATGGTAGCCGTCTACTCAGAGGACCCAAGTGTCCGACGTGATAGATGCCCACTGAAGAGCGAAGGAGGACAGGCAACCCCCCACTGGCTATGGCGCTGCCAGGGGGCGAAACATTTTGCTGCTGGCATCCAAACTCCTGGGTGGGCTGCGGCAGAGCCAGGGTTTGGACCAGACTTTCCCTGCATCATGGAGATCGGTGCGGGAGTGGGTGGGTACGGTGGGTAGCCTCAGTAGAGTAGGCCCTTCGTGGAAAGAACGGCTTCTTAGTTTGCCTTTTCTTTCGAGGAAGGGGGGTGGTCTTGTGTGAGAGATGGGTACGGCTGACGAACTCCGTCTATCTCAGCAGCCTTATTCTCCATCAGTTTACCTAAGAGCTGTTCACCATTGCAGGGTACATCTAGGAGCTTTTCCTGGACCCACTGCTCCAAGTCCAAGGACTGGAGCCATGCCTAGCGACAGGCCTTGAAGCCAGCGGCCATGACTCAAGCCGAAGACTCGAATCCATCGTAGGTGGCGCGGGAGAGGTATTTTCAGCACTCCGCAACGGACTTCAAGAGGGTCCGGAACCTGAGGGGTTCACCCGTGAGACCCACATAGAAACCCCCAAGTTCCTTGGCTAGGTCACATAAAAACATGCCCGTGTACAATTGGTATGCCTGAATGCGGCATGAGAGCATGGACCCTTGATAGGTCTTTCAGTCTAGGGTGTTGAGGGCTCTCGACTCCCTGCCTAGCTGAACCAAAGAAGGTGACTTGGGGCTCTGTTTTCTCATGGCCGACTCCACCACCATGGAGGTGTGGGGGGAGTTGGATTTTCCTGAACCAAGGGCCATGCTGGACCCTATACATCGCATCGAGGCAGATGCTCATGATGGGGACCGATGCAGGGGAGGAACCGGGACAGCAAGATATTTGAGGATATTAGTATTGTAAGATAGTGTAGTTAATCACCTGTAATAGGTGTTCTCTGGGGACAGCAGGAATCAGTCCTCACATATGGGTGACGTCGGCATCGACGAAGTCCGCGCAGAGCAATTCCCCAGCTTTCAAAGAAACCTTTTGGGAACTGCTACCATGCATGCATGGGTCCCCTTCCCGCTCAAGGGTGCCATCTTGCTCAAATGACATAGCTAAACAGAAGGCAGAAAAAACAAAGATAATAGGACTGCAACTCCAAGCGGAGGAGGGAGGGTTGTGAGGACTGAGTCCTGCTGTCCCCGGAGAACACCGGGTACAGGTGAATAACTACACTTTCTCTGGGAACAAGCAGGAAGTCAGTCCTCACATATGGGACTCCCCAGCTACAGGCTACCATGAACCTATAGCCAAAAAAGGCTCCCTCATCGAGAGCCGCAATCAGCAGCAAGGAAATCTGTATTACGGACCAATAGGATCTCTGTGTCCAAAGGAACTAGCACTCCGGTAGCCTGAACACAGAAGGGTCGTAGGGTAGGAGTTGCCTAAACCCCAAAAAGGTTGCGGAGCATGGCCTGGCCAAAGGCACTGTCCCATCAGGACTCTATCCAGGCAGTAATGAGCTGTGAAGGTATGGACTGAAGACCAGGTGGCAGCCCGGCAGATGTCTGCCAGAGGAACTGAGCACAGGTGAGCAACTGATGTTGCCATTGCCCTGACCCAGTGTGCCGTGACACGGTCTTCCAGCGGAAGCCTCGCCTCCTCATAAGCCTGGGCAATACGGTCCCCCACCCATGTGGACAGCGTATGCCTGGTCACCACCTCCCCTAGCTTACTGGGGTCATAGGAAACGAAAAGCTGGGGAGGCTTTCCGGTGACCTCGAGTACATTAAACGTAGAAGGACAAGGCCCTGTTACAGTCCAAGGTACGGAGAACCGCCTCTGCCCAACTGGCGTGCAGGTCTGGGAAAGAAGGCAGGGAGGACCACCTCCTGGTTGAGGTGGAGAGGACACCACCTTTGGGAGAAATTTGGGATGTGTGCGAAGCACCACCCTATTCTTTTAAAACTTGGTATAAGGTTTCTCCGCCACAAGGGCCTGGAGCTCACTCACCCTTCAGGCAGAAGTGAGCGCAACCAGGAAAACCACCTTACAGGAGAGATAGTGAAGGTGACATGTAGCCAGAGGCTTGAAGGGCGGCAGGGTGAGCTGACCCAACACCACAATGAGATCCCATTCAGTCGCCGGAGGACAAACCAGTGGCTTAGACAGGAGTAGGCCCTTTAGGAAATGGGACACCACTGGATGGACAGAGTGGTCTCCCGTCCACTTGATGGTGGTTCGCTGCTAGGGCACTGAGATGCACTCTAACAGTTAGACTTGAGTCCCATCCAGGAGAGGTGGAAAAGGTATTGTAACACCATGACCACCAGGCAAAAAGAGGGGGGGGGGGGGGGGGTTCGACCACCAGGCAAAAAGGGGGGGGGGTCGACCACCAGGCAAAAAGAGGGGGTCGACCCTCCATTCAGCACACCAAAGTGCAAACCTACGCCACTTAAAAGTGTACGCCTGCCTGGTAGACACCCCGTGAGGCCAGCAAAACATCCTCCACTTCTTTCGAAGGTGGAGCGGGGCTAAAGTCACCCTCTCAGCATGAATGCCATCAGCGAGAGGGAGCCGAGGTTGGGATGCAGAAGAGAGCCCCCCTCCTGGGAAAGGAGCCGTGGAGCTGACCCCAAAAGGATGGGAGGCCTCCACCGCTAGCTGCAGCAGCAGTGGAAACCATGGTTGCTTGGGCCACCGTGGTGCTACCAAGATGACAGGCTCTGTCGTGGAGAATCTTGAACAGAGTCTTGGCAATCAGTGGTTTCAGGGAAAGCATACAGAAGCCCCTCCGACCATGAAACCAGGAAGGCATTGGCAGCCGCCCTGGTAGGGTGTGGCTGTCTTGAGCAGAAACGGGGTACCTGGTGATTGTCTGGGCTTGCGAACAGGTCCATCACCGGTTCCCCTCAGGTTTGGAAAACCCATTGGCTACTCCTGGGTCCAGTTGCCACTTGTGCAGCACGAGAATCCTGTTGAGTGTCGGCCAGCAAGTTGTCCTGGCCTAGCAGGTATACCCACCTTGATAAGAACTGTCCTGCCGGACTGCATAAGAGCACAGATCTAGGGCTTCCTGACAGAGGGCACGGGACCCCATGCCTCCATGTTTGTTCACATAGAACATGGCCACCTGGTTGTCCATCTGCACTAGGACAGACCTGTGGCCCAGGCAATGCTGAAAAGCCTTCAGGGTGAGATGAATGGCATGCAGCTCCAAGAGGTTGATCTGCTGAGCGCTCTCTCCCAGGGACCAAGTGCCCTGGGTGCAGTATCCCTCACAATGGACTCCCCAACCCAGCAGGGAGGCATCTGTGGTGAGGATCCTCAAATGGAGAAAGGCCTGGAAGGGTATCCCCGCCTCCAAGTGTCAGGGGAATAGCCACCAGTTCAGAGACTGTACCAGCTGGCTGGTCAGTCTGACTGTCCAGGAGATGTCCAGTGGCCTGGGACCATTGGGCCCTGAGGCACCACTGCACTGTTTGCATGTGGAGGCAGGCATCTGGAGTGACATGCACCATATGTAGTCAAATTGATTTTTGCAATCCATTTGGTGACGTCTGCGTATACAGTCACTGCTAGTGTTGCTGGAAGAAAGTGTTTGAGATAAACAAATCATTCTATATACTTGTTTAAAAATTATTTTGTAAGCTGCCTTGTGCAACCTGCAAAGGCAGAACAAAACCCTTGGCTTTTTTTTTTTTTTAATCTTGGAACCATACAGACATCTAGAATAGGTCACCTGCATGCCAGGACAATCATGCTGAACATCAAGCACACAGCAATGTGCAGTAACCCAGGACCATTCCTGGTGAAAGACTTGATGCCCACTGGATGTACTTCAGAATGGGCTCCTTCCCATCATTGTAGTAGATGAAAAGGGTTGACCCTTGAGGAGGAAGAGTCATTGGGCCTGTGGGCCCAAAAAAAGGCTGAGACCTAGCTTGAGAATCAGGAAAGGCCAAGACCAGTCTTCCCGGTCAGTACTGCCCAAGAATCTTGGAACCAGGAGGCAAGGAAAATATGAGGAAGACAAAAGAAACTAAAAGGCGCACATCTCCAGTACCCTTCGGAAAGCAGGTGTTAACAGGTGTTCTCCGGGGACAGCAGGACTCAGTCCTCACATATGGACGACGTCAGCACCGACAGAGCCATCGCAGAAGCAACCTCCCAGCTTTCAAAGAAAGCCTTTGGGAGATGCCACCACACATGCATGGTCCCCTTCCCACCCAAGGGTGACATCTTGCTCAGTCAGATGACAGCTATAAGACTGCAAAAATAACAGATGGTAAAGGAGCAAGGGGAGGAGGGTGGGCTGTGAGGAATGATTCCTGCTGTCCCTGGAGAACACCTGTTACAGATAAATAACTATGCTTTCCCCAACAAGCAGGAAGTCAGTCTTCACATATGGGACTCCCCAGCTACAGGCTACCGAAATAGCAAAAACAGACTCCCTCATGGGGAGAAGCAGCAGCAATTAAGTCCATGACCACAGAAGGACCAGTGTCTGATGAAAACCAGCACTCAGGTAGCCTGAACACAGAAAGGTTGGAGGGTAGGAGCTGCCTAAACCCAGAAAAGATTACGGAGTACAGCCTTGCCAGAGGCACTGTTCTGCTGCGACTCTTTCCAGGCAGTAATGGGCTGTGAAGGTATTGACAGAAGACCAGGTGGTGGCCTCGCAGATGTCCACCATCGGTTCAGAGCGCAAGTTTGCCACCAAGGACACCATGGCCCTGACACAGTGTGCTGTCACATGGCCTTCTAGTAGGATCCCCACATGCTCAAAAGAAAGGGCAATACAGTTTGCCACCTAGGCAGACAGTGTACGCTTGGTCACTGCATCCCCAAGTCTACTGGGGTTGTAGGAGATGAAAAGCTGAGTAACTTTGCGGTGGCCCTAAGTGCATTGGATATAGAAGGACAAAGTCCTCTTACAGTCCAAGGTGTGAAGGAAAGTCTCCGCCCTAGTGGAGTGAGGTCTCAGAAAGAAGGTAGGGAGTATTACTATCAGGTTGAGATGGAAGGATATTACCACCTTCGGAAGCAATTTTGGGTGCGTGCAGAGCACCACTATGCTCTTGTAGAACTTGGTATAAGGCACCTCCGCCACTAAGGTCTGAAGCTCGCTAATCCTCAGAGCAGAGGCAAGCACAACCAGGAATGCCACATTCCAACAGAGGTATCGTAGGTGGCAAGTAGCCAAGGCTCAAAGGGAAAGTGAGTGAGCTGCCCCAAAACCACTTTGAGGTCCCATTCGGTTGCTGGAGGGCGAACCTGGGGCTTCAAGAAGAGCAGATCCCTAAGAAAGCGGGTCAACAGCTGGACCTAGAAGGGCTTGTCATCCGTATGGTGATGCGCTGCCAGGGCACTAGGGTGCACCCAGGACAGAGTTAGACTTGAGCCTGGATAGCTAGAGAAGGAGAAGATACTGTAACATCAAACACACCAGGCAGAACAGTTCAGCCCCATGCACGGCGCACCAGGCTGAGAACCTGTGCAATTTGAAAGCATAAGCTTTCCTAGTAGAGGCCTTGCAAAAGGCCAGCAAGTTCTACTCTACCTCAAGTGAGAGGTGGAAAGGGGCCAGGGACAGCCTTTCAGCAGCCACACTGTCAGCGACAGGGACCCCAGGTTGGGGTGCAGGAGAGAGCCCCCATCCTGAGACAGAAGTCCCAGAGAGGTCCCCAATGGAGGAAGGAGGAGCAGGACTGCGAGACCTGGCCCGGGGGACACCAAGCTGGTTGGAGCTATCCAAGGATGCTGCCTTCGAGAGCTTCTTCCTGGGTTCCCTTGCGAGAGAGACCCCCTTTCTGAAGACCCACAACGGGGCTGGGGCTTGGGATCGGAAGGGTCAATTCGAGGTGTTGAGGCTTCAGACGACAGACGAGGCCCTGGCCTTTGGAGGCACTGGGGACGGGGGGGGGGGGGAGGGGGAAGAAGAAAAAAAATTGTGCTGTTGCTGGTGGCTCAAGGGCCATGCTGGACATCCTCTTGCAAAGACCGCATTCTGCCAGGTCGTGGTCCAGCCTAAGGCAGCAGTCATGTGTGTCAGTCAAAGACAATTTGAGTACTGATCACACTTTCTAAAGTCACTGGCAACCATTGGGGGGGGAGGGGATACTCTTGCAAGGTCAAAGACTTGCCAGGCTGCCAGTTGAGAAAAAAGGCACAAAGACGCCAAAAGTTAAGGGAAAAAACCCCTAAAAAATAGACCTGAACTCGACAAAGAGGCCGCGAGGTTGGGTGCTGAGAAGAGTACCGATGCAATACTGGAGGAGAGAAAGAGAAAGAAAAAATTAACTTTTTCCGGGGAAACAGGGTCTCTGCTGAAAAAAGGAGAATGAGCAATATGGCACCCATGGGCAGGAAGGGGACTACACATGCGTGGTGGCATCTCCCAAAGGCTTTCTTTGAAAGCTGGGGGGATGCTTCTGCGAAGGCTCCGTCAGTGCAGGTGTCACCCATGTGAGGGCTGATCTGCTTGTTCCAGGAGAACTGATAGAAAATGCCAAGACTGACTCCGTTAAGTATTTCAAGGGCTTAGAAGTCTCTGCAGAAAAGCAGCTTTCCTTTAAAGGCACGCTTGTACAACTGGGACTTGATTCATGTCCGCCACCCAAAGCTTAAGGAAAAGCCACCTACGTGATACTGTGGCAACTGCAGTGTCCTTAACTAATAAATGGACAAGACCATGTCATAACCACCAAGTAGTTTGCTACAGGCTCCAACCTAGCTGAAGCATCTTCTGGGAGCAACTGCAACCACTGGAAAACAGTCGATGGTATCAAGCCTCCACAAAATTGTTGCATGGAGGATAAGGTCTGAGGCCAAGAAACTTGTCTTGAGATGTGCCTCCACCTTTCAAACCAACTGATCCATGAGGGCAGCTCCACCCTCCACCAGAATGGTGATATGTCTGGTGATAGTAGCTACATGAGCATCCAGCACAGACAAATGCAACCACTTATCCAAATCCTGCAGTATAAGTGTACAGCTTGCCATTAAGACTCCCTTCAATAGAGAGTCCAGCAAGTCACACTGCGCACACACCATTGCTCTTGAGTGTCCATGTGGTTCCTCATCTTCTGTGGAAGCAAACAGCAGCTTCAGGGAAGAGGCAGCCAACTGGGAAATCAAGGCCAAATTGTCCCTCAAACAAAGAGAAAGAGAATCTTCCTGTTCTTTTTCCAGTGGTGAGATCTCAACATCCTCAAGCCTGGACGCCTCCATCGGAGCTAGCATCCGAATTGGGTCCCTGGGATAAGGAAAGACACAAGCCACATGACCCTTCCATTGGCTGGGATGTTTCCACAGTGCAGTTGGGAAAAACATGAGCGCTCCTCACAGAGGAGCCTGCCCCCAGCTGTAGTGAAGATCAGGGAGCACCTCAAGCCAGACTCCACTGCTCTACCAAAAGGACCATGGCCTGCTGAAAAAAGGAGAAAAACGTTCTGGCGCTTAGTGCAATGCTCACTCCCCCGCATGTTGACAACTGCTTCCCACCCATGAGTCCTGTCTGGGAAAGCAGGAGAGGGAGAGGGGAATGCACAAGACACAGGACAAGACAAGAATCTTTCCCCTGTTCTGAATCCAGATGTTGAAGAGTTTAATTATTCATGGGATCTACCTCTGATTGCCTTCCTGGGTCTTTTGCACAGTGCTTGTGGTGGAGGGATAGGGGAAAACATAGGACCAGCTTGGCACTTGCCATGGGCCAGACAACATCTAAGGAGCTGGCATTTACAGATCTGAAGCCCTAGAGATCCAGTGACCATCAATTAGCAGAGCAACTCCATGCAGAGAAAAGCTTTTCTGACATCAGAATGACCTTTGACCTTAAATGTGCTAAGGCAACTTTTCTTAGAAATTTGAGCCAAACAGAAAACATTTCCCTGGCTGAGGGATGTGACAAAAACTTGACTAGGAAGGTACCTACTCGCATACCTAGGGATTTGTTACTGGATCTGATTAGGTTGGTTTTGGTCCGCAACTACTTTTTTGTTTGATGGGGCTTTTTTTGAACAAATTTGGGATTGCTATAGGGGCCACAGCAGCTTCTTCCATCACAGCTTTGTATATGGCAGCTATGGGGATGACAGATTTATACCTCCTCATGCTCCAACATGTCAATTTTTGGCACAAATATTTGCATGACATCTTTTATTCTTTGGTTGTCATCCAGTGAGGAACTTCAGCTGTTCTTGCAGTGGTTGAATATTCTTGTCCAATATACAGATTATGGCTCATACTCATGCTCAGTACATTGATTTTTTGGATATTAAGATATATATTGAGCAAGGACAGTTGTATACCATGCTATTCAGGAAACCGGTACAGCATAATAGCCTGCTGCAATATAGTAGCCATATCTAGGTCTGTTATGTAGGCGTCTCCCTTTTGGGCAATTTTTGAGACTCCGTCGTATTTGTACCACTGTGGAGGACTTGTGTGTACAAGCACAAGCTCTACACAGCAGGTTGTTGGAACGTGGGTATCCTGTGCAGGTTATTAAATGCGCTTATATTAGAGTTTTCTATTGCCATCAGGAGTGGATGTTGGTACAAGACTGGCATGACGACTCTTCAGACCCGGAGGATAATGTGAGTGTCCTCCCTTTTATGCAAAACACCAATAAGGTGATTGGTGTTTTGAGAAAATATTGGCCTCTTCTGCAGTCATATTCTTGTTTTAATAAATCTTTGACCACTGCCCATACTAGAGGTCTGAACATCAGGGATAGAGTGGTCAGGGCAGCACTGAGCAGGAATCGCCTGAGGGAAGATTTTGGACAAACGGGTCATTCAGCATGTGGGGCATGCAGTTTTTTTGTAATCTCAAGGTGGAAGGGTCCACTTGGCAGGATCCAGTGAGTGGTCAGTTACAGGATAAAATGGCAAACCACCTGTACAAGCACCCACGTGGTGTATGTCCTCAGGTGCCCCTGTGACCTGCTATATGTAGGACGTACGACTATCAGTTAAAACCCATTTGAGTGAACATTCTTCTCGCCTTCGGACTGAAACATGCTCAGTGCTCATTTATCTAACCATCATGCTTTTTCAGATTTTTGTTGGTGGATAATTGATCACGGTCCTTTTGATCCTCAGGGTGGTGATCGGATTCAGAAATTACAGTGGCGGGAACAGTGGTGAATCTTTAAGCTTGATACGGTTGTACCTAAGGGTTTAAATTTAGAAATCAATTGGCACGGCTTATTTTAAGTTGATTTTATTTTGATCCAATCAGATGAGGGCTTCCCTGATGTGAGGTTTTTCCCATCTTTGACTGGTGGTTCCAAATTAGTGACATGTGTGCTCCACTAGCCAATATGTTGTTGGAGCAGTTATAAGCCAGCTTTAAGTCGGGCAATTTCTTTTGCATTTGTGTAAATTAAGCAGAGAATTTGGCTGTATGCTCTTATGTCCCGCTGCACCTGAAGTAGTAGCAACAGCCCGAAACATACACGTTGTATGCGCGGCATTGTAGGGGATTTCAACCTCTGAGGAGACATTGTTGCAAAAGAGTTCTTTTGAGACTTTCATCGTTAAGGTGTTATTTTGAAATCAATATTGATCAAAAGAATGAGGAAATTAGACTTACCTGCTAATTGTTGTTCCTTAAGGAACTCTAGTCCAGTCCCGGAACCAGTGAGTTGAGAATCTCCTCCAGCAGCTTTGGAGACTGAAACATGTCATCGCTTTGATGACCTCAGCATAAGTAGGCTAGGACTGCCCCTTCTCCTTCAGTACCTATTGACAAAGCAGACTCAGCAGAGCAACAAATAAGTAGTTAATCACATTCCTAACAAGTAACTGAACCAGAAAAAAACTTTAACAAACTTGAAATTGCCAGCACTCTCCCCATGCTTCCCAAAAATATATTTTTTTTTATTTTCGTAATGAACCATGGACTGCTGCGACAGGATCCCAGTGGCTTAGAATAATATGGACTCATCCAGAACCCACTTGAGACCCTACTTCAGAACCAATCTTACATCAATTGCAGGCTGGCCACCCTAGAACCCCGGGTGGGATCCGGGACTGGACTAGAGTTCCTTAAGGAACAACAATTAGCAGGTAAGTCTAATTTCCTCCTCCTTTTCGTCCCTTTAGTCCAGTCGCGGAACCAGTGAGGATGTATCAGAGCAGTAAATTTCAAAGGGAGGGGCCAGCCAATCCAGCCTGAAGCACTGCCGCCCCAAAGCGGCCATCATCTCCCGCTTGCACATCAAGTCGATAATGCTTCGCAAAAGAATGCAACGACGACCAAGTAGCCGCTCTACAAATGTCTATGGCCGGTACCAAACTATATTCCTCCCAAGACGCAGCCTGCGCCCTAGTCGAATGAGCCCGGAGCCCTTCCGGCACAACTCTTCCTTTCAACATGTAGGCCGCCGCAATCGTCTCCTTCAACCATCGAGAGATAGACGACTTCGCCGCCGCCTCCCGCGGACCCCCAAAGGTTACAATCTATCGGACTTACGGAAAGACACCGTACCGCGGCGGTAATGCCGAAGAGCCCAACGTACATCCAGAAGATGCAATCTGCTATCCGACTTTGCCCCTTGATTCTCCGAGAACAGCAGAAGAGACACTACCTGATTAACATGAAACACCGAGACCACCTTAGGCAAAAAGGCCTGAACTGTACGCAGCACCACCTTGTGATCGAAGGAGGACAGATATGGCTCTTTACAAGACAAAGCCTGCAACTCCGAAATTCTGCGAGCAAAACAAATAGCTAAAAGAAACACCGTCTTCAACGTCAGATTCTTCACCGTGGCCTTCCCCAATGGCTCAAAGGGCTTCCTAACCAAAGCTTCCAACACCAGATTCAGGTCCCATGCCGGGACTAGGCACCTACGCGGAGGCCGAATGAGCAACACGGCGTGCAAAAGTCTTCTAATGTCGCCATGCGCCCCCAGCACCTGGCCCTGAATCTTGCCCCGGAAGCAAGAAAGCGCTGCCAACTGAACCCGCAAGGAACTCGCCGCCAAGCCCTTCTCTACTCCAGCTTGTAAGAAGGAAAGAATGTGAGGAACCGATGCCCCTAAAGGCCGCAGGCGTCTCTCTTCACACCAGTACTCAAAGACGCATCAGATCCGAACATACGCTAGCGACAGACCGCCTGCGCGCCCTCAACAAGGTAGAAATGACCGCTGGGGAATAACCCTTAGCCTTCATCCTAGCCCTTTCAAGAGCCATGCCGTAAGCGAGAATTGAACCACCTCCGGCATTCGCAACGGCCCCTGCTCCATGGGGCTTCCACTAGCAGACGTACTAGATCCGCATACCACGGTCTCCTGGGCCAATCTGGCGCAATCAGAATCACGCGTCCCTGGTGCCGCTCTACGCGCTGCACCACTCGACCTATGAGAGCCAACGGCAGAAACACAGAGCAGACACCCCTCTGGACACCTTTGTGCTAACGCATCAAGCCCTTCCGACATCCTCTTCTCCTGCTGTAAAATCTGTCCACCTGGGCAGACTCGAACGTCAGCATGAGATCCATGAGGGGACGACCCCCAACGCTGCACGAGCAGAGCAAACACCTCCGGGTGAAGCACCCACTCCCTCGGATCCACTTTTCTGCGACTGAGAAAATCTGCCTCGACATTGTGCACCCCGCCAAATGTTGCACTGACAGACCCACCAGATGCTGCTCGGCCCAATCTAACAGCCGACCTGCTTCCTCTTCGAGAGCCACACTACCTGTGCCCCCCTGACGATTGCTATAGGCTACCGTCACCGCATTGTCGGACAGCACCCTGACTGCCGCATGTTGCAACCAGGCTTGAAACTCCCAGAGAGACAGGAATACCGATCTCATTTCTAAGCTGTTGATGCAGTAACACTTTTCGTTCTGCGACCATTGCCACTGGGCTAATCCCCCCTCGCAATGAGCACCCCAACTTATTAGACTGACATCCGTCGTTAACAGCCGCCAGGCTGGAGGTTTGAGAGAGACCCCGGCCGCCAGAGATTCCTTCCGCAACCACCAATGAAGCTCCTGCCGCACCTCCGGCAGACAGACCAGTCTGCGGGACAAGGGATCCGATTGATGGAACCAGCGCCGAAGGAGAGCCCTCTGCAACGGCCTCATGTGCGCTCGTGCCAACGGCACTACCTCGATCGAGGCAGCCATCGTCCCGAGCAGTTGAAGGTACTGCCACGCCGACGGTGACTGTCTCGCCAAACGAGTAGTTACTCACCTGTAACAGGTGTTCTCCAGGAGCAGCAGGAATCAGTCCTCACATATGGGTGTCATTGGCGCCGATGAAGCCCCAGCAGAGCATTTCCCCAGCTTTCCATGAAAGCCTTTGGGAATGCAGGCACGCATGCGCGGTTCCCTTCCCGACTAAAGGTGCATTCTTACCTCAGTCAAATGACATAGCTAAGAACAGCATACAAAAATGAAAAAAACTATGTACAACTGCAACTCCAAAGGGAGGAGGGAGGGTTGCGAGGACTGATTCCTGCTGCTCCTGGAGAACACCTATTACAGGTGAGTAAAGCAGTTACTTACCTGTAACAGGTGATCTCTGGGAACAGCAGGAATAAGTCTTCACATAGGAGTATCGTCTGTACCGACGGAGCCTGCGCGGGAACGCTCCCCAGCGTCCATTAAGAAAGCTTTTGGGAGCATCCCACAGTGCCTACGCGCTGCCTTCCCGCCTTTCCCAACCGCCTCTCTCCAGTTCGCGTTTTAAAGCTGAGACAAGAGAGAGAGGAAAGGAAAGAGATACAACTCCTAGAGGAGGTGGGTGGGTTGTGAAGACTTATTCCTGCTGTTCCCAGAGATCACCTGTTACAGGTAACTGTGCTATCTCCAGGAACAATCAGGAATGAGTCTTCACATATGGAGACTCCCTAGCTGCAGATGCCAGGGGAAGACCCCAGGTTGTGAGTCCTTGAAAAGGACTCTACCTCCCCCCATGGATCTCTGGCATCCAACCAGGGTAGGTGGGTAGGAGTTGATTAGGAATGGAACAGGTGTTTGAGAACAGCCTGACCAAACGAGGCATCCCGGCGGGAGTCCTTGTCCAAACAGTAATGGGCTGTGAAGGTATGAACCAAGGCCCAGGTGGCCGCGCGACAGATTTGGTCGATGGACACAGTTTAGATGAGAAATTGAGGCTGCCATGGCTCTCACATTGTGAGCTGTGACATGGCCCTCCAGAGAAAGGTTCCTACTCTGGTAGGCGAAAGAAATACACTGAGCAATCCAGTTGGACAGTGTTCTCTTAGAAACTGGAAGTCCTAAATGAGAAGGATCAAAAGCAACAAAGAGTTGAGAAGACTTTCTATGTTGCTGTGTTCTTTGTAAGTAAAAAGCAAGAGCTCTCTTACAATCCAAGGTATGAAGATTCCTCTCTGCACTTGATGCATGAGGTCCTGGAAAAAAGAGACAGGTAAATATACCTCTTGGTTTAGATGAAAAGGCGAGACCACTTTGGGTATAAAGTGTGGATTGGTCCTGAGGACTACCTTATCATGATGGAACCTTGTATAAGGTGGATTAGCCACCAAAGCTTGCAATTCACTGATGCGGCGTGCTGAGGTGACTGCAATGAGAAAGATAACTTTCCAAGAAAGAAATTTCAAGGAGGTGGTGGCTAAAGGTTCAAAGGGTGGCTTCATAAGCTTACCAAGAACCAGGTTTAAGTCCCAAGCCACTGGAGGAGGTCTAATGGGAGGTTTAGTTAGAAGAAGGCCTCTCATGAATCTTGTTATAAGAGGATGAGAGGAAATAGGCTGTCCATTGAGAGGCTTGAGAGACGCTGCAATAGCACTCAAAAGGACTCTTATTGAATTCGTTTTAAGACCTGTATGGGATAAATGCAGGAGATACTCTAGTAAAGAATTCAAAGGTATTGCAAGAGGGTTAAGACCCATCTCTGAACACCAAATGGTAAATCTTTTTCATTTGAAAGCATAGGAACGTTTAGTAGAAGGCTTTCTAGAGGCATGAATAATATCTCTGACTTGCTGAGAGAGATGAAAACCTTGAAGGTCTAGGCCTTCAACAACAAAGCCCTGAGATGAAGAGTCTGGGAGTTTGGGTGCCACAACATTCCCTCCACCTGGGATAGAAGGTCTGGGGCAGAGCCCTAGTCCAGGGAAGGAGCTAGAGAGAGATGCAGAAGTAGAGGATACCACACTTGGCGTGGCCAATGTGGTGCTATGAGGATCATGGTTCCTCGATCTCTCTGAAGCTTGAATAGTGTTTTGGGAATTAGGGGAATGGGTGGAAAGGCATAAAGGAAGTCTTGACCCCAGTGAAGGAGGAAGGCATCCTTGGCCTGAACTTCCTGGCACAGAATTATGGAACAGAACTGGGGAAGTTTGGCATTCCACGGACTTGCAAAGAGGTCTATGTCCGGGGTTCCCCAAATTTAAAAAATCCTGGCTACCTGGTCCATGTGGAGGGACCACTCGTGTGGAAGCAGAACTCGACTGAGTCTGTCTGCCCAAGAGTTTTGAACGCCTGGAAGATATACTGCCAGAAGATGAATGTGATGCTCTCTGGCGAAGGCCCACAGTCGCAAAGCTTCGTTGCAAAGAGACAGAGAGCCAGTCCCGCCCTGCTTGTTTACATAGAACATGGCTACTTGGTTGTCCGTATGGATGAGGACTGTCCTGTAGCTGAGCAAGAAATGGAACACTCTGAGAGCTAAGAATATTGCTCTCTGAGTTCCAAGAGATTGATATGCAGAGAAGTCTCCTGTGGAGACCAGATGCCCTGGGTGGAGAGACCCTGCAGATGAGCTCCCCAACCCATTGGAGAAGCATCTGTTGTAAGAGTTGCTTGGGGTAGTGACTGTTGAAAAGGGGACCCCAGCAACAGATTTGGAGAGGACTTCCACCACTGGAGAGAGCAAAAAAGGTGACTGTTTGCTATTTTGTCTGACAGGCAACCTGATGCCTGAGTCCATTGGGTGGACAAAGTCCATTGAGCTGCCCTCATGTGAAGGCGAGCATATGGAACCACGTGCACGGTAGATGCCATGTGGCCTAAAAGTTGTAACATCTCTCGAACAGTTAAATGGGACTTTAACTGTATCTGGGAGGCTAACTGCACTAAGCGTAGGCAACGGGCCTGAGGAAGATAGGCCCTTGCAGTTGTGGTATCCAGCAAGGCCCCTATAAACTCCAGAGACTGAGTAGGGGTGAGATTTGATTTTGGGATGTTTATTACCAGTCCCAAATACTGGAGAACATGCATTGTGCAGATTAGACAATTCTGGGCCTCTGACTGGGATGAGCTCGAATGAGCCAGTCGTCCAGGTAAGGGAAGACAAACATTCCTAGAGTGCGTAGAAATGCAGCTACTACTGCCATGCATTTCGTGAACACCCTTGGTGCAGAGACCAGACCGAATGGAAGCACCCTGTATTGGTAGTGCGTTCCCTGAAAAATGAACTGAAGGAACCTTCTGTGTGTTGGATGGATGAGGACATGGGTGTACGCATCCTTGAGATCTAGAGAACAAAGCCAGTCCTGACTCTAAAGGTATGGAAGCAGAGCACCGAGAGAAATCATCTTGAATTTCTCTTTGAATAGAAACTTGTTCAATTCCCTGAGATCTAATATGGGTCTGCAGCCCCCTGTTTTCTTTGGGATAAGAAAATAAGGGGAGTAGAACCCTGAGCCCTGTTGAAGAAGAGGTACTTCTTCTATTGCCCCTTGGGCAAGAAGGGTGGCAATCTCCTGACCAAGAAGGTTGAGGAGATATGTTGGAGAATTTAACTGTTTCACCATGGTGCGAGGAGGAAGGCTTAAGAAATGAAGCTTGTACCCTTCCCTTATGATAGAGAGGGTCCATTGCTCTGTTGTCATTTGTTACCATCTGGGAGCAAAGTAAGCCATCCTTCCTGGAATGGTGAGGGGCTCTGGTTCTTCCAGAGCTAGAAAGGCTAAGTTCTCTAGTTGCAAGTCAAAGGCCCTGAGGAAGCTGAGGCTGCTGGGCCGTGGAAGGCCTAGCAGCCTTTGACTTGGCCTGTTTAGGTGGTTGCAGACGTTTTGTAGCAAAACGACCTGCAGAAGATGCCTGCTGACAATAAGCAGGATAATATCTTCCCTTTTTAGAAAAAAATGTCTTTTTGAACAATCTTTTCTTAGCAGGAGCAGAGGTGGACTTTGAAAGTCGATCCAAAGCGGAGTTTCTCAGCATCCATCTGAGTGGCCATTGCTTGCCAATCCTTGCCAAAAAGGTTTTCACCTGTACAAGGAAGATTTCCTAATTCATCTTGGACCTAGAGTTCCAGATCAGAAGCTTGTAGCCAAGCAATTCTGCGTGCACCTATGGCAATAGCCGAGGCTCTGCTTACACACTCAAAAGAGTCAAGGCTGCACGGTTGGAAAATTTGGAAACATTCTGGGCATGTTTGAGCCAAGTGAGAAACTCATGCCTTTTCTCTTCTGAAATAAAAGGGGTTAAAGTCTGCAGATGATCTGCGACTTCCTTTAGAAACATCCCTATATAGAGACTATAGGAGTTGATTCTGGCAGCTAGCATAGAAGCTTGAAAAACCCTACGGCCAAAAGCATCTAGGGTCCTGCATTCACGTCCTGGAGGATTAGATGAGTGTCTTCTTGCACTCTTTATCCTTCTCATGGCAGACTCTACCACAACAGAGTGGTGAGGAAGCAGAGTCTTATGAAAGCCAGGACAAGGAGGAACACGATACATGGTGTCTAACCTGCGAGAATGAGGAGAGGTAATAAGAGGTGTCTCCCACATGCTCAACATGAGATCATACAAAATCTCATGAACAGGTAAAGTAGCTGCCTCTTTAGGAGCCTTAGGATATTGTAGAATATCCAGCTGCTTGGCTCTAGGCTCTGACTCAAGGGCCACTGTGATGGAGGCGCCCCTAGCCACCCCCCTAATGAAGTCTTGAAAAGACAAGTCTTCTGGAGACATTCTTTGTTTAGGAGAAGACGACTCCTGAGGAATCGAAGTATCGCCTGTCTGGATGCTCCTGTAAAGCCCGATATGCGTACCGAGTGGGATCGACATCGGGAGTAACCGGCACAGGTTCGGTACCGATGGGCATCATAGGACAGGGTACCGTTGCAGTTGACACCGAAGCGGGTGTCGATACAATAGGTACCAGCACCGGGAATGATGCCGGTGCCAGTACCGGCAACGGGGACTGTTGCGGTACCGGAGGCGTCGCAGCCTGCATGAATGCTGTCAGGGGGCGCTGCATGGTCAGAATCTTCTGATCCATCGACACCACCAAAGTCTGGATGTCGGTACCAGTGGGAGCCACCGGTACCCCAGTACACGGCAACAGGTGATCGGTCGAGGCAGAGCCATCAATGTCAACCTGTGACCCCATAGACAATGCTTTGGAGGCCGGAACTTCCCGCCAGGTTAACTTTGCTGGTGCGGAGTCCTCGAGGACAAGCCCAGAGGCATCTCGATGCTTAGAGGGAGATTTGCCCTTCGAGGACCGGCCAGATTTATGCTTGGTTACCTGAGATCCATAGGAGGAAGCAGCAGCCCTGGAAGACGTCGATGCCACCGAAGCTGCATCAGAGGGAAACAGGGTACTGAGCTTGACTGCTAGGTTCTGCCAACCTCTTTTAGACATCATGGTACAGGACACATAATCCGTGATGGAAAGGTCAGGACCCAAACATTTTAGACACCAATCATGGGTGTCGGTGACAGAAATAGTACCGACACATTTTGTTCACTTTTTAACCCCGGAGGCGGGCTTCTCCATGAGGAGAAAATTTTTAGGCCTAAGGCCCAAAAACTAAAATGCATAGTGAAGAAAGTATAAGGTTTTTTGTTTTGTTTTTTTTAAGAAAAAAAAGAAAAGACCGGCGGTACCGGTCCGACGTCGAAGGCGGCAGAGGCGACAAAAGAATAAAGAAAAAATAAAGAACTTCTTATGCGGTGACAGGAATACGACCTGCTGGCTCCACGGAAAAGAAGAACTGGAGAGAGGCGGATGGGAAAGGCGGGAAGGCAGCACACAGGCGCTGTGGGATGCTCCCAAAAGCTTTCTTACTGGATGCAGGGGAGCATTCCCGCGCAGGCTCCGTCGGTACCAACAATACCCATATGTGAAGACTCATTCCTGCTTGTTCCTGGAGATCTACTCTTTCTAGAGGACCAAGCAGGAAGTCAGTCCTCACATATGGGTGGCTCCCTAGCTCTGGGCTACAGAGAAACCCAGGCTGAACAAGAGAACTCCCTCTAGTCTCAGCAGTAAAGAAAAGGCTTTTCAAGGACACAACCTCCACCGGTAGCCCAACAGAGGGCAGGAGGGCTGGAGTTGCCTAAACCTCAAAGAGATTCCGGAATACTGCTTGGCCAAAAGCACTGTCCCTACGGGACTCCCTCTCCAGACAGTAATGGGCCGCAAAAGTCTGGCTTGAAGACCAAGTTTCAGCCCTGCAGATGTCTACCAAGGGCACAAAGCGGAGATGAGCCACTGAGGGAGCCATTGCCCTGACACGATTGGCCGTGACCCGACCCTGCAAAGGGAGATCAGCCGCCTTGTAAGCCCAGGTGATACAGTCAGCCACCCAGATGGACAAGGTACGCTTGGACACAGGCAACCCCAACTTATTAGGGTCAAAAGAAACAGAGCTGAGTAGCCCTTCTATGCCCTTGCGTACAGTCAAGGTACAAGGATAAGGCCCTCCTACAGTCCAGGGTATGCAGAACTGCTTCAGCCTGGCTTGCATGAGGCCTAGGAAAGAATGTTGGAAGAACCACCTCTTGGTTAAGGAGGAGACAACCTTTGGGAGGAACTTGGGATGAGTCCTGAGGACTACCCTGTTCCTATAAATCCTGGTGTAAGGCCTATCACAGACCAGGGCCTGAAGCTCACTCACTCGCCTGGCCGAGGTTAAGGCTATCAGGAAGAGTGTCTTCCAGGATAGGAAGCGGAGATGACAAGTAGCCATCGGCTCATAAGGTGGGTGAGCCAGTTGCTGCAAGACCACATTCAACTCCCACTCAGGGGCAGGACGATGGATTGGAGGCTTGAGCAATTGCAAGCCCCTGAGAAAGCGGGACACCAAGGGGTGAACCGACAAAGAATGTCCCTCCACCAGTGAGTGGTGAGCTGCTAGAGCTGAGAGGTGGACCCGAACAGAATTGGACTTAAGTCCTTGATTGGACAAGTGCAGTAAGTACTGAAGCACTACTGGCACAGTACAGGAGAAAATATCCTCTGTACGTAGCTGATACCACACAGAAAACCTTTTCCATTTGAGAGCATAGGTTTTCCTAGTGGACTATTTCCTAGAGGTTAGGACAACCTCCTCAACTTCCTGAGATATGCCCCAGGGAGCCAAAACTACCCTTGCAGCCTCCAGGCCGTCAAATTGAGAGATTTGAGATTGGGGTGCAGAAGGGAACCCTGCTCCTGTGAGATAAGGTCGGGTTGCAACCCAGCAGGCAGTGGGGGATCCACCGCCAGTTGAAGTAGAAGTGGAAACCAAGGCTGTCTCAGCCACCTGGGAGCCACCAGCAGGACCGAGGCCTTGTCTTGAAGAATTTTGAAGAGAGTTCGGGCCACCAAGGGCGTGGGAGGAAACGCATACAGAAGGCCCTGAGACCATGGAATCAGAAAACCATCCCCTGCTATTCTCAGAGGATGCGGTTGCCTGGAGCAGAACTTTGGCAGTTGCTTGTTCAGTGGGCTGGCAAAGAGATCTACCACAGGCAGACCCCATTTCAGGAAGATCTTCTGAACTACGGAAGGATGCAGCTGCCACTCGTGGGGCTGCAGAATCCTGCTTAACCTGTCGGCCAGGTAGTTGTCCTGGCCTGGAAGGTACATAGCCTTGAGGAGCATGTTGTGCTTGAGGGCAAATGAACAAAGGTTCTGAGCCTCCCAATAAAGGAGTCTGGAGCCAGTCCCGCCCTGTTTGTTCACATAAAACATGGCTACTTGGTTGTCTGTCTGAACCGGGACAGATTGATGAGCCAGGGTAGGAGTGAAAGCTTTGAGTGCTAATCGAATAGCTCTGAGTTCAAGGAGATTGATCTGCTGTGCAGCCTCCCAAGGAGGCCACAGGCCCTGGGTGCACTTGCCTAGACAATGAGCTCCCTAGCCCTGCAGGGAGGCGTCGGTGGTCAGTACCACCGTGTACCCAGGAATCTGAAAAGGCACCCCCTTCAGTAGATTGGGTGGGTGCAGCCACCAGCTGAGGGAGTCCAGAAATTGTCTGGACACCCTTTTCCTGTCCCTGAGGCTGTCCGTGGCCTGAGACCACTGAGTACGAAGGCACCACTGTGCAGAACTCATATGGAGCCTGGCATTGGGGGTCACATGTACTGTCGAAGCCATGTGGCCAAGCAGCCTCAGGCAGAGTCTGGCGGAGACCAGTGACCTGCTGAGAAACTGATTTGCCAAAGCTATCAATCTTTGGGTTCTGTCTTCTGGCAAGAAAGCCTTTGCCAGCAGAGATTCCAGCCTTGCTCCTACGAACTCCAAGTTCTGGGAGGGGAGCAAAGTGGATTTTGCAAAGTTTATGACAAACCCCAGGCTTTGAAGAAGAGCAATAGTACTGAGGGTGGCTTGTCTGGTCTCCTGGCACGTCTGACCCCTGATGAGCCAGTCGTCCAGATAGGGGAAGACAAAGATTCCCTGATTTCTCAGGTAGGCTGCCACCACTGCCGGGCATTTGGTAAATACCCTGGGAGCGGAGGTGAGGCCAAAGGGCAGTACTCTGTACTGATAATGGTTTCCTCCCACAATGAACCTGAGGTACTTTCTGTGGTCTGGATGAATGAGGATGTGAGTGTACGCAACCTTTAGATCTAAGGAGCACAGCCAATCTCCCTGCTGGAGGTAGGGCAGACGTGTTCCAAGAGTAAGCATCTTGAACTTTTCTTTCTCTAGGAACTTGTTGAGGTTCCTGAGGTCCAGAATGAGTCGAAGGCCACCGGTTCTTTTGGGCACCAGGAAATACCTGGAGTAGAACCCGTAACCTTGCAAGTGGGGAGGCACAGGCTCCACCGCCCTGTCCACCAACAGACCTTGACGCTCTTGAAGGAGAAGGTCTGTGTGCAGGGGAGATCTTGGAGGCTCCCCCGGAAAGTATGGAGGAGGCAGTTGGTGAAAATGCAGTGCACAGCCCCGTGGACTATGTCCAACACCCAACTGTCCCCGGTGATGAGGGGCCACTGGTGGGCAAAGAGGGTGAGGCGACCTCCTGTGCAGGGTTGGGAGAGCAGAGATGGAGAGGCTATGCTCAAGGAGTCAAAACCCCCCACCCTGCTGAGTGGGAGCAGGGGCCGGAGGTTTGGGGGTCCTCTGCCTACGGGGCCCATTACCCTGCCCCTTGGCTTGCTGACCCTGGGGTGCAGCTTGGGTAGCCTGATATTGAGGATACTGCTTGTAGGCAGTGCCCTTCCTCGGGTGAAAGGGCTTTTTACCCGAGCCCTTCTTTTTATGAGAAGGGGCAGAGGTCTTCCTAGACAGCCTTGTCCGTGTAAGGTGCTCTGTTTCGAGCTGGGCGGCCTTCTCGGTCATGGGCTTGCCAAAAAGGTTTTCACCTCGGCAAGTGACATTAACCAACTTGTCCTGAACACATGGCTCGAGGTCTGATGACTGCAGCCATGCCTGGCGTCGAGCCGCGATGCCGGCTGCCGCTACTCGGGCTGAAGCCTCGAAGCCATCATAGGCGGCGCGGGACATGAACTTCGAGCAGTCCCGAATCCCCGAGGACAAAGACTTGAATCTCTGCAAGGGTTCCCCGGAGAGTCCAGGCGAGAACCCGGCCAACTCCTTGGCCAGGTCCGCAAATACATTCCCATGTACAGCTGGTAAGACTGGACATGGCAAGCAAGAATCAAGCCCTGGAAGCACTTTCTACCGATGCCATCGAGGTTCCAGGCCTACCTGCCGGGGGGGTTCCGCAGAGTGCATCTTCTGGTTCTTCAGACGATGCATGGCCGATTCCACAACCATGGAATGATGTGGTAGCTGTGCTTTCTGTAAGCCAAGGCACTTCCTGAGTCGATAGATCGAGTCGACTCGCTTGCTTAAAACCGGCGCCGAGGCCGGTGCCTCCCACATCCGGAAGAGGAGCCGTTCCAGCATCAAAGGAACCGGGACAGTAAAGGCCTCCTTCGGAGGAGAGTCATGCTGCAGGTCCTCGAGCTCTTCAGCTCGAGGCTCTTCCTCGGGGTCCGCTGGAATAGCCAAGGCAGTGGCCATATCCCGGACGAACTCCAAGAACCGAGTATCCTCTAGAGGGGATCTACTCCGGGGCTCAGACTGCGGTGAGTCCGACAGGACGCACCGAGTCTTGAACGTATCGGGGGACTCCTCATCCTCTGTCTCCCAGGCAGACTCGTCCGACGAGGAGTCAGGGTCCGCCCCGTGAGGCCCTGGAGCACCCGCCCCAATGCCGGAGGCACCGGCGTCGATGTCCTCGGTCCCGAGCGGGAGGTCGAGGGAGACCGCGACCGAGGTCGACTTCAAGCCATGATCAACTCGAGTATCGGCTTGGTCTCCGGGGTCGACTTCGAAGTCGATGTCCCGGTGGTCGGGGCAGATGCGCCAGATAGGCTGGCCATCAGTGCCCGCTGCTGTTCCATGAAGGCAGACAATCTGCTCTCCAAGGCTGTCATCCTGAGACTCAGCTCGGGAGATGCAGCAGCCACCGACTCGGACCCCGGCGGCGCCGGGCCCGACGTCAGCTCCCTGGGAGGAGAGTGAGGACTACAGGGCTTACGTGTCCAGCAGACTCCGGTTCCACGCGAGGAACTTTGGCAGGCTTCTCTTGGTCCATGGGCCCGGGGCGACGGTCGGGGGTCTTAGACCTGGCCCTCGAGGAGCCAGGGACCTCTTCCGATGACGCCCTCGCGAGCCGCTTCTTCCTCTTGCTTTCCCGGTCGGGGGATCCCCTGTCTGAGGAGCTCTGACAGCGCTCGGGATCCGAATCCCGAGATGTCAGCCTCAGACGAGGTCCGGGCCTGGCCAGAGGCTGAGTCCGAGAAGAGCCTTTCTTTTTGCTGCTGGCGACTTCGGAGTGCCTTGGAAGACATCTTCCCACATGGCCCACACGACTTAGGGTCATGATCAGGACCGAGGCACCGGAGGCAGCAGTCGTGTGTGTCGGTGAGAGACATTCATTTCTTACACCGATCACACTTCTTAAAACCGCTGGAAGCCATCGGGGAAAAAAAAAAAGTCCCCGCGAGGTCAAAGGACCGGCCTTCCAGGGAAAAAGCAAAAAAAGGGCGCGAACGCCAGCCACGAGGGCAAAAAAATGAAAAAGAAGAATCGGGCTTGATACCGGTGTACCGAGCCCGGCGGGAGGGGATCCGGCGTCAACCGGGAGAAAAAAAAACGGAGTATCGCCAAAAAAAATCAACTTTTATCCGGGATGACAGGACCCACGTCAGGTGGGCTTCTCGGAAAAAAAGAGACTGAGGTAAGATGGCACCTTTAGGCGGGAAGGGAACCGCGCATGCGTGCCTGCATTCCCAAAGGCTTTCATGGAAAGCTGGGGAAATGCTCCGCTGGGGCTTCATCGGCGCCGATGACATCCATATGTGAGGACTGACTTACTGCTTGGTCCTGGAGAAAATTGCATTACCAAACTCCGTAAAGCGTGAGCCCGGAGATCCGGTAGAAAAACCTTGCCCAACCCGGTCTCAAAACGCACTCCAAAATACTCCAGGGACTAAGAGGGAAGCAGACTGCTCTTCGCATGGTTGACCACCCAGCCCAGGCCTTCCAACATCTGCACCACCGGTGCGGTAGCACGTACACTTTCCTCTCTTGACTTTGCCCGAATCAACCAATCGTCTAAGTAGGGGTGAACTAACACCCCTTCCTTCCGAAGCGCCGCCGCCACCACTACCATGATCTTGGTGAACACCCGAGGTGCCATCGCCAACCCAAAGGGCATCGCTTGAAACTGGAAATGCCCCATTGGAAGAGCAAACCGCAGGTATCTCTGATATTCCGGCCGGATAGGGATATGTAAATAGGCTTCCGTGAGGTCCAACGACGTCAGGAACTCGCCTTGCCGGACTGCCGCGATCATGGAATGCAAGGTCTCCATACGAAAATGAGTCACTCAGACACCGATTCACCCTTTTTAAATCCAGAATCGGCCGAGAGGAGCCCTCTTCCTTGGGGAGCACGAAACAGATGGAGTACCGACCGCACCCGCATTGATCCGAGGCAACGGGAACCACCGTCCAAAGCTGCAGCAATCTTTGCAAAGTCTCCGCAACTGCGCGTACTTTGAGAGGAGCCCTGCAAGGAGATAGCACAAAGGAATCTAAGACGGGTCGATGGAGTTCTAGTGCATAGCCTTCTCGAATGACCTCCAGCACCCACTGATCCCAGGTAATGTGGACCCAGGCAGGGTAAAACTCCTGTAACCGACCTCCAACGGGCAGCAGCGCCACCTGAGTCCGCCTTATCTCATTGCGACTTCTTAACGGTCGAGGACTGAGGGCGCAAACCCTCTACCTGCTCCACGAAATCCTCAAAATCCTTGGCCTCGCATTGGAAACCTGCCCCGCTGCGACTGGCCAAAATGAGAGGACCGAAACCTACAAAACTCCCGCTGAACTCCGAGACCCGAAGGCCCCCGACCCTGCTTAGGCTTATCCTCCGGCAAGCGACCCCCCTTGGAGTCCCCGAGATCCTTGACCAACTTTTCCAAATCCTTACTAAACAATAGCTTTCCCTGAAAGGGAAGCTTACTGAGGCTCGCCTTGGACGAGCCGTCTGCTGCCCAGTTCCTTAACCATAAATATCTCCGCGCCACAACAACCAACGCCATCGTCTTCGCCAGACCCCGAATAAGGTCATAATGAATATCCGCCAGATAAGCGGTACCGGATTCTAGCCATGCTATCTCAGCTTCCTGCTCCCCCAACTGATCCCCCTGCAACCCTTGGAACCATCTGAGACAGCCTCTAGCCACCCATGCACCCGCTATCGAGGCCTGCATGGAGAGAGCACTAATATCAAACACCTGCTTCAACAAGGTATCCAACTTCCTGTCCTGTACATCCATTAAAGCCGCGGCACCCTCGACTGGAATGGTAGTCTTTTTAGTGACAGCTGAAACTGCCGCATCCACTTTCGGAGAGCGAAAGAGTTCTTTATCTTGGTCAGAAAGAGGGTATAGTCGAGCTACCGCCCTAGAACCTTTCAGAGCCGATTCCGGCACGTCCCACTCCTCCTGAATCATATTCCTAAATACCCGATGCACGGGAAAAACGCGCTGAGACATGCGCACAACCTGTAATAGTGGATCCTCTAGAACCTCTTCAGAGGCGGGTTCTACAGATGGCATGTTCAACATCTTTAACGTCTCTGCAATTAGGGCAGGAAGCTCTTCTTTCCTAAACACCCTGACCACTCTATTTTGTTGTTCCGCATTGGGCAACTCCCCCTCCTCCAACTCCTCTTCCGATGCTTCCGGGAAGCCACCGTCAGGAGATCCTAGATCCCCCCAGAGAGGAGATGTACGGTCCTCCATACTCGCCTCTCTACTCTTTTTGCGTGGGACCGGCTGAACCCCTGCAGACCCAGGACGCTTCCGACTCTCGGGCTCTGAGGGGGCGCCCCCATAGCTGGCTGCAACAAGGCCAAGGCCTGCTGCATAAGGGAGAAGAAATCTGGCGGAATGCTCATCAAGCTCCTTGCTTGACAGGCTGCCAGCGGCGGAACCCACCCCCCCGAAGATCCCTGTAACTGCTCAGCAGAGATCTCCTGGAAAGGCAGGGGGTCCACCTGACCACTGGCATTCTCCACGTGATCTCTACTGGTACCTTCCAGAGGATTCTCCATGAGTGCTATCTCACGGGTGCAGGGCCTACACACCCCGGCCTCCAACACACTAAACACCGTGGTTTAGGCGGCATAACCCCTTGAAAAGCAAAACTGAACTCCTCTAGCAGCTCTGCACAAGGAGGTAAACTGTCTTTTTTTTTTTTTTTTTACAACCATTGCACTACCAGCAAACCCCACAGCTCTGTGCTGCCTGCCTAAGGCTGAAACGAGCCTTAAAATGGTGAGATCTTCTCAAAGGCAAAGCTCTTCCCTCCAAAACGAACACTAATCGGCCTCACGGCTTTTAAAATGGCCGCTGTCGCGCTTCCCGCGTGAGATCGGGCGGGCGGCCTAACTACGTGAACGCTGCCCTCGCACCTCCGTCTACCGCCCGGCTCAACTCTGGTGCCTGCACTCACCTGAATTCACCTCACAGACCTCCAAAAAACGGGAGAGGGACTCACAGCTCGGCGGGCTCAGCCGGACCGCGGCTTCAGCTCCGGCGTTAACACTCCTTCTCAGCGCTTCAGCTGGAGCTGTCTCTCTCATGCCTGCAACCTGCTCCTCACCCGTTAACGCGGGTTCGGGAGAAGGGAGGCCAAAGGTGCTACACGCTGGTCCCCCGATGCTCGTTTAGACGACAGGGAGAGAAGCAAATTCCCCCACTCAGAAAGCAATGATAGAAAGAGGAAGAGGAGGGGAGCGGGGGGGAGGAAACAAACAGCTTCAACCAGCAGCCGCAAAAGGACACCTCCAGCAGCAGCACCTGTCCTGTAAAATAATTAACACCCAATCAAAATAAAACACTACAATTTTAAATTTAAAACTTAATCTATAACTCTGCTTATTTGTGCTAAGCGAGCCTAGAGCTCATTAGCTTCTCCTGCTGCTTGAAGACTGAAAATACTGAAGGAGAAGGGGCGGTCCTAGCCTACTTATGCCGAGGTCAAAGCGATGACGTGTTTCAGTTTCCAAAGCTGCTGGAGGAGATTCTCAACTCACTGGTTCCGGGACTGGACTAGAGGGACGAAAAGGAACTGTTAATTTTGGTGAGTGTGATTTAGTCCACCCCCGATCATATTATCAGACAAAATAAAACTGACAAATGGGAGAAACACATTACAAAGTTTGATAGTACTGCTCTAAGCAAAAAAGCACAGTTACTTACCTGTAACAGGTGATCTCTGGGAACAGCAGGAATTAGTCCTCACATATGGGTAAGTCGGAACCGATGGAGCCCGCGCGGGAAAGCTCCCCAGCTTTTCAGATGAAAAGCTTTTGGGGCTTCCCACAGCGCATGCGCGCTGCCTTCCCGCCTTCCTTACCAGCTCTCTTCCGTTCGAGTTTATAGCTGAGACAATAGAGAGAGGAAAGGAAGGTAGATAGATAGAAGATACAACTCCTAGGGGAGGTGGGTGGGTTGTGAGGACTAATTCCTGCTGTTCCCAGAGATCACCTGTTACAGGTAAGTAACTGTGCTATCTCCAGGAACAAGCAGGAATGAGTCCTCACATATGGGGACTCCCCAGCTAAGATGCCTGGGAGATACCCTCCAAGGGTAAACCATCTTCGTATGGATCTCAGGCATCCATTCAGGGAAGGTGGGCAGGAGTTGTTTAAGTATGGAACAGGGGGAAGTCACGTGATGTGGTGAGCTTGGGAGGACGTGAGTTACTTGAGCTCCGGACCCCTCTCCCCTAAAAGTGGTTATCGTGCCGTGATCTAAACGAATCCTGGGTTGCTGTGGACCTAGTGCCTTTCTGGGGATCGAGAACTGCCCGGCGTTGCTCACACAGTGGGATGGCGATGGCGGCAAAGGCAGGGAGAAGAGAAAAGGAACGGGTGGCAGGCCCTTCCAAGATGGTGGACTCACCCCCGAAGCCTGGGGTCGCGGCTACCTCCACTATGGCGGAAGAAATTACAGCCGCTGTCACCAATGCAATGTCCCTGCAGTTTGAAGCACTACATGCGAAGATGGACACCCTTCAGAGCTCTCTGGGGCTCTTAGGTACCCGGGTGCAGGAGGCTGAAACGCGTCTCTCCCACACTGAAGAGGAAGTGGAGGGACTGCGGCGGGAGCTAGCCGCGCTGCAAAGGGAGTCCAAGGAGCATACCACAAAACGCGACGATCTTGAAAATAGATCGCGCCGCAACAATCTGCGCTTCTTGGGAATTACTGAAACTATCCCGGATAAAGAGCTGCGGCAGCATGTGGAAAACTTGGCTGCTTACCTGCTTGAAGAGGCTGAATCAATCGGGCCCATTATAGTGGAAAGGGCCCACAGATTGGGGCCGAAGCAGCAATCGGGAGATCGCAGACCTAGAGTGGTTCTGGCCAGATTCCTTTGCCACGTGCAGAAAGATGCGGTGTTGCGGGCGGCCAAGAAGAGAGGGATCGTGGAGTGGGAAACGGCGAAGATTCGCATTACCCAAGACTACTCGGCGGCATTAAGTGCTCGCCGCAAAGCCTATGCCCCGATTTGTCAGCGTTTGATTGCAGCCCAGATCCGTTTCAGTGTGCAGTATCCGGCCCGGCTCCACATCTCACACCAGAACACCCACCGAGTGTTTGAATCGGCGGCGGAGGCAGGTACCTATGTGGAGCAGTTGCTGGTGCAGACAACGGTGAGCCCCGCCGGGAACTGAGGACTCGGCGCAGATTCCATGTGGTGTGCTGGTTGGCCTCCGGCAGCAGAGCGGGTGGGTGTTTTAATTCCCAACCTTCGAGATTGGCTTCAGCCGAGTGCTGTCTGGCTCCTGGGGGACTATCGTTGAGCCCGAGCTGTTACGCCCAGGATACCTTCAGCTGAGCTGGACTTTGAGCTGCTTTGATATCCTACTTGGGCCCCGCTGCGCAGGTTAGTCCTTCGAGGGGGGCCCGCCTAACGGCTTTAAGATGGTGGGTGCTTCCACTGCCGTTGGGCAGCTGCAACCGGACCGGAGAGGATAGTCCATCTGGTGCGGGAGGCGGCCTGTACCGGCCTGACTTATGGGGCTGGGTGCCAGGACTCTGTCCTTGTCTGCCTGCTTGCACTGGGGAGCATTCAGGAATTGCAGCTTTGCCTTGGATATACTTAGGCTGCCAAGAGGTACCCTGGAGAGCGGAATTGATACATTGTTAAGCCTTTGTAGGATACTGTATACTGTTTCTGTTAGGTATATACCTGGTTGCTATTTGTATACACTATGTTGCCTGTAGCTCTTTTAGCAATGTGCACTGTTGGGTGGGGGCAGGGTGGAGTGGGGGATACTCCGTTAGGGTTGGATGAGCCTGTTTTCTTTCTCTCCTCTGCCCCCCTTTATATGCAGCTTTATATGCAGCTTTAATAAGCGCCTTACGCTGGTATCCTAATTGGAGGTAAGAGTTGGCGTGGGGGGGGGTACCGGGTCCTTGGGCTGGGAGGGGTTTCTTAAAGAGGGTGATGGGACCTGCAGATATGAAAGGGGGACTGTCGGAACCCCTGGGAGGTTGCCCACTAGGTAGCATTGGTTGGTAACCCCCCCGGTAGCTAGGCCTTCTTGCCGGGCGTGGCTATTTTAGGTCCACACACCATGAACAGGAAGCCTTAGGGAAGGGGGGGGGTCCTACTCACATCCCAAGTGGCTCCAGATGGGAGTGGGGTGGCGGTTATGGGGATGTTTGAGGTAGGGTGGGTAGAAGGTAGGGAGTGGGGCTCTGGGTATCTGGGTTATAGAGGAGGGGTAGCGGAGGGGGGGAAAAGGGGGGGTTGGCAGGAAGCGCACTGGCCCTATCGGCTCAAGTTATGCTTGGATGGTTGGAGCGTTCTCAGGAGTGGGGTGGGACTCCAGGCTGGGAGGGTCCCCCCCGTTACTAGGTGCAGAACTGTTGAACTGGACTTATTTAACCACTATCCGACCTGAAGATTGTTTCTTGGAATGTGTGCGGGGTGGGTAACCCGATCAAACGCTACAAAGTGCTGAGGGCTTTGGCCAGGTTGCATTGCGATATCGCCATGCTACAAGAAACTCACCAGACGGCGCCAGAACATGCGAAACTGCGAAGAGATTGGGTGGGGCAGAGCTGGGGGGCCCCGGCTTTGGGGAAAAAGGGCGGAGTGGTCATACTGATTAGCAAACGGCTCCGATTCGAACTAGAAAAGGAGTACTCAGATCCGGAAGGTAGATATATCTTGCTATATGGTAACCTTGAGGGCAGACCTGTTATACTAGGTAACCTGTATAGTCCTAATGTTTTAGATAGGGCATTTTATGCTCGCTTGGCATCCAGAGTGGAACAACTGCCTGAGGTCCCGCTGCTCTTGGCTGGGGACCTGAACGGAGTGTTGGATGCAGAGATGGATACATCTGGTAGTGGGGTGGAGAGTGGGCGAGTTCCCACCACCAAAGTGTTGCGAGGATTGTGCGCCCGACTGCATCTCGTTGATCCTTGGCGATTGCTGCATCCCTTTGAGAGGGATTTCACCCACCAGTCGCGAGCTCACGGGTCCAGTGCCCGAATTGACTATGTATTGCTCACGGAGAGGCTTTTCGCACAGGTGGGAGATGCACAAATAGGCCCTAACATGGTGTCAGATCATGCCCCAGTCTGGGTGGAGCTCGGATGGGGGAGGGCGGCGCTACCAACACGTATTTGGCGGTTTCCCGCGGGGCTCTATTACGATGCAGGCTTCCGTAGCCACCTTAGGCAGTGTTGGCATGACTTCATGGCTCATCATGAACGGCACCGGGAGGAGCCGGCGTTGCTCTGGGAAACGGCTAAGGTGGTACTGCGCGGGGACACCATTGCCTATGTGGCGCGGAAGCGGAAACTTATAGCGATGCAGATTGTTCAATTGGAGAAGCAGGTGTTGCGAACCCGACGTAGGTGTGCCGGGGACCCGAGTGCGGCTAATAAACGCAGACTCTGGGAGTTACAAACCTCTCTTAACGACCTGCTTCACCAGCGGGCGAAGAAATCCCACATGTACTACCGGTACCAACTGTATCGATACGGGGACAAGTCGGGGCGGCTTCTGGCGCGTTGCCTGCGGGGCTGTGGGGGTTCTCGGTTGATTGCGGCATTGCGTGACGACCAGGGTCACTTACATAAAGAAATCGATGCCATAGCTCGGCTTCTTCGCTCCTTTTTTCAGCAACTTTACGCGAGGAGGGACGGGGCTCCCTCCGCGGCGCTGGATTACTTGGGGGCGGTGCAGTTGCCCAAGGTAACGGTGGACCAACAGGCGGTTTTGGATGCCCCGGTGACGGTGGAGGAAATTCACCGAGTCATTCAGAAGCCTAGCTGCGGTAAGGCACCTGGCCCTGATGGGTTTGGGGCTGAATTTTATAAGCTTTTGGGGGACGTGGTGCCTTCGACCTTAACGGAGGTCTATCAGTGGCACGTGGCTCGGGGGACGTTTGGCTGGGGCACTAATCACGCCTATATAAAGCGTAGTTACTCACCTGTAACAGGTGTTCTCCAGGAGCAGCAGGAATCAGTCCTCACTTATGGGTGACGTCGGCGCCGACGGAGCCCTCGCGGAGCAATTTTCCCCAGCTTTCAAAGAAAGCCTTTGGGAATTGCAGCGCGCATGCGCGGTTCGTCTTCCCGCCCGAGGGTGCCATCTTAGCCAGTCAGATGACATAGCTAAAAAAGACAGCATAAAAATTTGCAAAAAGAACATAAGCAGACGATTGCAACTCCAAGGGGAGGAGGGAGGGTAGTGAGGACTGATTCCTGCTGCTCCTGGAGAACACCTGTTACAGGTGAGTAACTACGCTTTCTCCAGGACCAAGCAGGAAGTCAGTCCTCACTTATGGGACTCCCAAGCTCAAGGCTACCGGAGACCCTAAGCACAAAAATGAGCTCCCTCTAGCTCAGCAGCACAGAAGGATAGAATCTTCGCTGAATTATCACCCACCGGTAGCCCACATCCGGGATGGAGGGTAGGAGTTGCTCAGACCTCAAAGAGATTACGGAGGACTGCCTGTCCGAAAGCACTGTCCCTACGGGACTCCCTCTCGAGACAGTAATGGACCGCAAAAGTCTGGCTCGAAGACCAAGTAGCGGCCCGGCAGATGTCTGCCAGCGGAACAGAGCGGAAGTAAGCCACTGACGTGGCCTTTGCCCGAACGCAATGAGCCGTGACTCTACTTTCTAAGGAGAGTCCGGCTGCCCCATAAGCCCAAGAGATACAGTCCGCAACCCAGATGGACAGAGTACGCTTGGAGACCGGGAGCCCCAATCTATTGGGGTCAAAAGACACAAAAAGCTGAGCAGCTTTACGGTGCTCCCGCGTACGGTCAAGGTAGAAGTTCAGAGCCCTTCTACAGTCCAGGGTATGGAGGACCGTCTCAGCTCGGCTGGAGTGTGGTCTGGGAAAGAAGGTTGGAAGTACCACCTCCTGATTGATGTGAAAAGGGGAGACCACTTTAGGCAGAAATTTCGGATGAGTCCGTAGGACCACCCTATTCTTGTAGAACCTAGTGTAAGGGGGATCAGACACGAGGGCCTGCAATTCACTTACGCGTCTAGCGGAAGTGAGGGCTATCAAGAACAGTGTTTTCCAAGACAGAAAACGGAGAGAACAGGTAGCCATAGGTTCAAAAGGCGGACAGGTGATCCGCTGCAAAACCACATTCAGGTCCCAGTCAGGCGCTGGCGGGCGCAGAGGTGGTTTAAGTAGAAGGAGACCTCGGAGAAACCTCGCTACGAGAGGGTCATTGGAGAGAGGTCTGCCGTCCACCGGCACATGATGTGCTGAAAGAGCACTGAGGTGAACTTTGACGGAGTTGGACTTAAGTCCCAGATTAGAGAGGTGCAGCAAGTACTGCAAGATCACCGACACCGGGCAGGAGAAGGGATCCTGAGACTGTTGGGTACACCAGACTGCAAAGCGACGCCATTTAAGGGCGTAGCATTTGCGGGTAGAAGGCCGTCGCGAAGCCAAGACGACCTCCTCCACCTCCGCCGGCAGGAGAAGGGGAGCAAGGACTACCCTCTCAGCAGCCAGGCCATGAGGTTGAGAGACCTGAGGTTGGGGTGCAGGAGGGACCCCTGATCCTGAGTGAGGAGATCCGGTTGTACCCCCAGAGGGATTGGATCCTCCACCGCCAGTTGCAGCAGGAGCGGAAACCACGGCTGCCTGGGCCAGCGAGGGGCCACCAGGATCATGAAGGCTTTGTCTCGGAGAACCTTGAAAAGAGTCCGAGAGACTAGCGGGATGGGAGGGAAAGCGTACAGAAGGCTCCCCGACCACGAGATCAGAAAGGCGTCCGCCGCAACCCGAAGGGGGTGTGGCTGACGAGAGCAGAAGCGAGGAAGCTGCCGGTTGTGAGGACTGGCAAAGAGATCCACCGTGGGGAGACCCCACTTGAGGAAGAGCTTCTGAACTACCAAGGGATCCAGACGCCACTCGTGCGGCTGGAGGACCCTGCTGAGTTTGTCTGCAAGGCAATTTTCTTGGCCCGGGAGATAAACTGCCTTGAGGAGAATGCCGTGACTGACGGCCCAAGAGCAGAGCTTCTGTGCCACCCGGCAGAGGAGGAAGGAGCCCGTGCCCCCCTGCTTGTTCACGTAGAACATGGCAACTTGATTGTCCGTCTGGACAAGGACGGACTGTTGGGAAGTCAGGTGGGAGAAGGCCTTGAGAGCTAGGCGGATCGCCCTGAGCTCCAGGAAGTTGATCTGCTGAGCCGACTCCCACGTGGTCCAGAGGCCCTGAGTACGTGCCTCTTGGCAATGTGCTCCCCAGCCCAGGAGGGATGCATCGGTGGTCAGCACCCGGGTCGGCTGAGGTGACTGGAAAGGCATTCCGAATGTCAGGTTCGGCTGCCGGAGCCACCACCAGAGAGACGAGACCAGCGGCTCGGAAACGCGCACTAGGTCTGCTAGGCCGCCCGTGGCTTGTCGCCACTGCTGGCGGAGACACCATTGAGCAGACCGCATATTCAGGCGGGCATTGGGGGTCACATGGACGGTGGAAGCCATATGGCCGAGCAGTCTCAGGAAGCGCCTGGCGGAGACCAGGGGCTGGCTGCGAAAGCGGTCGGCTAGGTCCATGAGCCGTTGAGCCCTGTCGAGCGGTAGGTACGCTCGCGCCTGAGGAGTGTGCAGCCTTGCGCCGATGAACTCGAGATCCTGTGAGGGGAGCAAAGTGGACTTTGCGAAGTTTATAACAAAGCCCAAGTGCTGCAGCAGAGTCACCGTGCGGCACGTGGCGTTGGTGACCTCCTGAGCGGACGCTGCTCTGATGAGCCAGTCGTCGAGGTACGGAAAGACATAGAGGCCGTGAAGCCGGAGATGGGCCGCCACGACCGCGAGACATTTTGTGAAGACTCGCGGTGCGGAGGACAGGCCAAAGGGCAGTACTCTGTACTGGTAATGATTTCCTGCCACCACAAACCGTAGGTATTGTCGGTGGCTTGGGTGGATGAGGATGTGCGTGTAGGCATCCTTTAGATCCAAGGAGCATAGCCAATCTCCCTGCTGGAGGTAGGGCAGAAGGATTCCAAGGGTAAGCATCTTGAACTTCTCTCGCACGAGGAACTTGTTGAGGTTGCGCAGGTCCAGGATGGGTCTGAGGCCTCCTGTTCTCTTTGGTATCAGAAAATACCTTGAATAAAAGCCTTGACCTCTCAGGTGGTGTGGCACCGGTTCCACCGCCTGTTCCTGCAGAAGACCTGCTAACTCCTGAAGGAGCAACTCCCTGTGCAGAGGGGGGCGCGGAGGCTCTCCCGGAAAATAGGAGGGAGGGACCTGATGGAAGTGGAGAAGGTAGCCTTCTCGCACGACCTGAAGCACCCAGGCATCTGCGGTGATGTTGGACCACCTGTGGGCGAAGTGAACCAGCCGGCCTCCGGTGCTGGGAGGAACCAGCAGGGGGGGGGGGGCTATGCTGAGCGAGTCAAAAACCCCCACCCTGCTGAGCAGGGGCTGGTGGTGCAGGCTTGGGGGCTTGCTGCCTACGGGACCCGTTACCCCGTCCCTTGGCCTGCTGGCCCTGTTGGGGAGCTGCAGGGGCCTGATAATGGGGGTATTGTTTGTAGGCAGCCGCCTTCCTCGGGTAAAAGGACTTTTTCCCCGAGCCCTTCTTTTTCTGGGAAGGGGCGGAGGTCTTCCTAGAAAGCCTGGTCCTGGTGAGAGTCTCAGTCTCAATTTGTGCAGCCTTTTCCGCCATGGGTTTGCCAAAGAGGTTTTCGCCTCGGCAGGGGACATCGACCAACTTGTCCTGTACCCAGGGCTCAAGGTCTGACGACTGAAGCCAAGCCTGTCGGCGGGCACCGATGCCGGCTGCGGCCACTCGAGCCGAGGCTTCAAAGCCATCATAGGCTGCTCGGGACATGAACTTTGAGCATTCCCGAATGCCCGTGGACAAGGCTAGGAACCTCCGCAAGGGCTCCTCGGAGAGACCAGCGGAGAATCCGGCTAGCTCTTTAGCCAGATCCCGGAGATACATGCCCATGTATAGCTGGTAAGTCTGGACACGACATGCGAGCATAGAGCCCTGGAAGCACTTCTTGCCAAGGCCATCCAGGTTACGGGCCTCCCTTCCAGGAGGCACCGAGGAGTGCATCTTCTGGCTCTTAAGACGATGCATGGCCGATTCCACTACCATGGAATGGTGTGGCAGCTGTGCCTTTTGAAAGCCAGGGCTCTTGCGGACCCGATAGATAGAATCGACCCGCTTGCTCAGGACCGGCGAGGAGGCCGGACTCTCCCACATGCGGAAGAGTAGTCGTTCCAGCATAGGAGGAACCGGCACAGTAAAGTGTTCCCTCGCGGGAGAGTCATACTGGAGGGCGTCGAGCTCTTCGGCTCGAGGCTCCTCCTCGGGATCCGCAGGGAAGGCCAAAGCCTTGGCCATATCCCTAACGAAGTCCGAGAACCGGGCATCCTCCGGGGGGGACTGCTTCCGAGGCTCGGACTCCGGTGAGTCCGATGGGACACACCGAGTCCGGAAAGAATCAGGTGACTCTTCCTCCTCAGACTCCCAGACCGACTCCGACGAGGACTCGGTGGGGTCGGCCCGGGCAGGGTGCGGCGCCAGCCGCCCCGACGCCGAGGGAGTCGGCGTCGGCGACCTCGGTCCCGAACGGGAGGCCGAGGGTGACCTCGACCGAGGATCGACTCGAGTTCTCATCGACTCGAGGATCGGCTCGGTCTCCGGGGTCGACTTGGATGTCGACGTCCCGGCGGTCGGGGCAGCGGCGCCAGCGAAGCCAGCGAGCAGTGCCCTCTGCTGGTCCATGAAGGCAGACAGTCTGCTCTCCAAGGCCGTCAACCTGAGTCCGAGCTCAGGTGACCCAGCAGCCCCCGACTCGGGCCCCGACGGCGTCGGGCCCGACGTCGGCTGTCGCGGAGGCGAGTCCAGAAGGACCACAGGACTTACCCGGGCAGGCATCTCCGACTCCAGGCGAGGTCGCTTCGGGATGTGTTCCTTCTCCAAGGACCCGGGGCGGCTGTCGGGGCTATGCGACCTGGCTCTCGCGGAACCAGGAGCGTCCACCGACGCCGCCCTCGCGGGTTTTTCCTTCCGACGATGGTCCCCGGAGGGAGAACCCCGGTCGGAGGAGCTCCGGCGACGGTCCGAGCTGGAGCCTTTCGACACGGAGGCCTCCGACGAGGTCCGGGTACGGCTGGGGTCAGCGAAGATTCTCTCACGCTGATGCTGCCGACTTCTCAACGCCTTTGAGGACAGTTTGCTGCAGGGCCCACAGATCAGTTCCTCATGATCCGGGCCCAGGCAGCGGAGGCAAAAGTCTTGTGTGTCGGTTAGTGACATATTTCGGTCACACCGACCACACCGCTTAAACCCACTGGCAGCCATCGGGGGAAAAAGGGCCCCTGCGAGGTCAAAGGACCGGGCTGCCAGGGAAACCGAAAACGAAAGCTGACTAAATCAGAAAAACCGAAAAAAGTAAGAGGACTCGAGACCGGCGTCGCGAGTCCGGGCGGGAAAACGATCGGCGTCGAACCGAAAGAAAAAAGGATAAAATAAAGAAGAAAATCAACTTTTTCGCAGGGGACAAGACGGGGACGTCTGTAGGGCTCCGCGGAAAAAAGAAGACTGGCTAAGATGGCACCCTCGGGCGGGAAGACGACCGCGCATGCGCGCTGCAATTCCCAAAGGCTTTCTTTGAAAGCTGGGGAAAATTGCTCCGCGAGGGCTCCGTCGGCGCCGACGTCACCCATAAGTGAGGACTGACTTCCTCCTTGGTCCTGGAGAACCCTCATTCCTAAACCGGGAAAGGATCCTACCAAGGCGGCCTCTTACAGGCCTATTTCCCTATTGAATTTCGATTTGAAGATTCTGGCCAAAGTCTTGGCCGACCGCCTGGCACCAGTCTTGGGGGAGTTGGTGCACGAATCGCAAGTCGGGTTCGTTAAGGGGCGTTATGCGGTGCGGAACTTGAGGAGGATTTTGGCGTCCCTGGAGTGGGTCCGGGAGCGAGACCTCCAGTCACTGTTGATCAGTTTCGATGCTGAAAAGGCATTTGATCAGGTTCAATGGGATTATTTGAAGTGTCTTTTACCTCACTATGGACTGGGGGACTCATTCTGCCGGATGGTGGAGCTACTCTATTCGGACCCCACCGCTGGAATACTCTGTAATGGTGTGCTTTCCGATAAATTCAACTTGGAACGGGGTACCCGATAGGGTTGCCCGCTGTCCCCTCTATTATTTGTATTGACCCTGGATCCGCTGATACGGAGGATAGAGGCGTCCGTGGATATTTGCGGGGTCCGGATGGGGTCCTATGGGTTCAAGGTGGCGGCCTTTGCAGATGACCTGCTTGTCCATCTTACGTGTCCCCCGCAGTCTCTGGCTTGCTTACTTGAGGAGTTCTCTCTCTATGGTAAGTTCTCGGGGTTGCGTATTAACATGGATAAGTCAGAGGCCCTGGACGTGGGGGGGACCCTGCATGCGAGTTGGCCTGGGGAATTTCCGCTCCGTTGGGCCGATGAGTCCTTTGTCTATTTGGGCATCCTATTGACCAAGCAACCGGCATCGTTATACCGTGTGAACTTTGAGCGGATTTTCTCTAAAGTCCAGGCCCAGTTGCGGGCGTGGGCACCACTTCCACTATCCCTGTTGGGCAGAGTGGCCGCATTGGGGATGGTGATTCTGCCCAGAGTACTGTATTGGATGCAGACTCTCCCTGTATGGTTATTGCGTCGGGACATACTCCGTATGGAACGGGCTTTTCGCGGGTTTCTTTGGAGGGGGACCAGAGCCCGTATACCGTTGGTTAGAATGCAAGGGGGTTGGCGGTCAGGGGGGATTGGAGTCCCGGACCTTTGGAAGTATGCGCTGGCCTGCCAGGCGCGGCATGTTGGCGACTGGTTGGGGGGGACAGAGGTCTACACACCTCGGGGGTTGGAGGCGGCTGTGGTGGCCCCGCACTCTCTGGAGGCGGTTCTGCAGGTGCGGCAGGTGGACCTGCCGACCCGTCTGACGCGGAATGTGCTAATACAGGCGACGCGACACGCCTGGCAACAGCTCAATAAATATTGGGGTAGTGACTCTACGGTTTCAAGTTGGCTGCCCCTACGGGGCAACATTCATTTCCTGCCCAGTTCCGACTCGGTCCCGTTTCGGAAGTGGGAGCGGTTGGGTATACGGTATTTGGGGCATGTCCTTAATCCCGAGGGGGGTTGTAAGACCTTGGAGACGCTTTGTGCGGAGTATGGGTTATCCCCGGGGGGCTATGCCTTTGCATATGCGCAGGTTGTTCACTATGTTCGTTCCCTGCCTCGGCGGGAGCTCACCGCGGAGCATTCTGCGCGGATTCTTGATTTTTTGGCACTGGGAGCAGAAGCTCCGCCGACTATAGCGGATTTAAAGAAGAGGGTGGATCGGTTGGAGGCACCTCCGGACTATGCTCTGTTGGAAAGCCGATGGGCTCGAGAACTGGGCCGTGAGATCGCCCCGGGCACTGCCAGGGAGGCACTGGGTCGGATTGCGCAGTTGGTGGAGGGCGCCAGGTGGCGCGAGATACAATTTAAGTGTATTCACCGAGCCTACTTTTCGCCGAGGCGGGCGTTTCGCAGCCGCCTCCCTTCCGATGGTAGCTGCCCCAAGTGCTCCTCCCCCTTAGCGGATCTAGGCCACATGTGGTGGTGCTGCCCATCTATTCGCCGATACTGGCTGCGCATTGAGGCGTACTTAGGTGGGTTGCTGGGGCAGCGACTTTGTTGGACGGGGCTATTAGTGGTGTTTGATCAGTTGGGACCACTCCGCCCTAAGGGGAGGTGGGAGAAATTGCTGGTGCGGAAGGCCTGTCTGGTGGGGAAGGGACCTATTCTTCGCCGGTGGAGGGAGCCAGAGGTCCCTACCTTTACTGAGTGGCGCAATAGCTTTCATCAGCTGTTGCTTATGGAGCGGAGGAGTGCGCTGGGACACCCTCGGCGATGGGCTATATTTTTGCTGATCTGGATGCCCTACATTCAGAGTTTGGGACCTAAAGCCCGCAGTGAGGTTTTGAAGGTCGGATAGTGGTTGCACATGCTTCGGTTGTGCGGCTCCAATGACTTTCTTGATATGTGTGCTTCCTGCTTGGGGGTTGGGGGTAGGGGGGGGGAAGGGTGGGGGGGGGGGCGGGGGAATTAATTCTGATATTGTATATTTGTTTTTTCCTTTGAACTGTTGTTTGCTCCCGTAGTGGTGGACAAGAGATAGCCCCACCGGGAGGAAGTTATGTTGTATTTAGGAAATTTCTGTGACGTGGTTGTTATTGGTTGTCTTTTTCTGTTCTTTCAATAAACAGACAAAAAAAAAAAAAAAAAAAAAAGTATGGAACAGGTGTTTGAGGACAGCCTGACCAAACAAGGCATCCCGGCGGGAGTCCTTGTCCAAACAGTAATGGGCTGTGAAGGTATGAACCGAGGCCCAAGTGGCTGCTCGACAGATCTGATCTATGGATACAGAGTGAAGATGAGCCATAGAAGTAGCCATGGCTCTCACATTGTGAGCTGTGACATGGCCTTCCAGAGAAATGTTCTTACTCTGGTAAGCAAAAGAAATACACTGAGCAATCCAATTGGAAAGTGTACGTTTGGAGACTGGAAGTCCCAAATGAGAAGGATCAAAAGCCACAAAAAGTTGGGAAGACTTTCGATGTGGCTGAGTCCTGTTGAGGTAAAAGGCGAGAGCTCTTTTACAGTCAAGAGTATGAAGGTTCCTCTCTGCACTGGATGCATGAGGAGCCGGGAAAAAAACAGGTAGATATACCTCTTGATTAAGATGAAAAGGCGAGACCACTTTGGGCATAAAGTGGGGATTTGTCCTAAGGACCACCTTATCATGATGAAATCTGGTATAAGGTGGATTAGCCACCAAAGCCTGCAGTTCACTGATGCGGCGAGCCGAAGTGACTGCAATAAGGAAAAGAACCTTCCAGGAAAGAAATTTCAAGGAGGTAGAGTCCAAAGGCTCAAAAGGTGGTTTCATAAGCTGACCTAGAACTAGGTTCAAATCCCATGCTACCGGCGGAGGTCGGATGGGAGGTTTAGTTAGGGTCAGGCCTCTCATGAACCTTGCAACCAGAGAATGAGAGGAGACAGGTTGTCCATTTATAGGTTTTAAGGATGCTGCAATAGCACTTAAATGGACTCGTACTGAATTCGTCTTGAGGCCTGCATTGGAAAGATGCAGGAGATAGTCTAGTAGAGAATTCAAAGGAAGTGCCAGAGGGTCAAGACCCTGTTGAGCACACCAAATGGAAAAACGTTTCCATTTGAAAGCATAGGAACGCCTGGTAGAGGGTTTCCTAGAGGCATGAAGGATATCTTTCACTGGCTAAGAAAGATTAAACTCATGAAGGCTTAAGCCTTCAGTAACCAAGCTCGGAGATGTAGGGACTTCGGGTTTGGGTGCCACAAAGTCCCTTTCTCCTGAGACAGAAGGTCTGGCGCAGCTCCCAGGTCCAGGGAGGAGCCCTGGGAGAGCTGTAGAAGTAGAGGGAACCACACTTGGCGTGGTCAGCGTGGAGCTATAAAGGATCATCGACCCGTGATCCCTCTGAAGTTTGAACAGAGTCTTGGGAATCAAAGGAATGGGTGGAAAAGCGTACAGGAATTCCTGACCCCAATGCAGGAGAAAGGCGTCGTTGGCCTGAGCTCCCTGACACGGAGTCCTGGAACAGAACCGGGGAAGTTTGGCATTCCACGGACTTGCAAAGAGGTCTATGTCCGGGGTCCCCCATTCCTGGAAGATTCTGTGTATCTGGTCCATATGCAGGGACCACTCGTGTGGAAGCAGAACTCGACTGAGTCTGTCTGCCCGAGAGTTTTGAACTCCTGGAAGATACACTGCCAGAAGATGAATTTGATGCTCTCTGGCGAAAGCCCATAATCTGAGAGCTTCGTTGCAAAGCGACAGAGAGCCCGTCCCTCCTTGCTTGTTGACACAGAACATGGCCACCTGATTGTCTGTCTGAACTAGGACAGTCAGGTTGGCAAGGAGGGTATGGAAGACTGTGAGGGCAAGGAAGATTGCTCGCAGTTCCAGAAGGTTGATATGAAGGGTGGTCTCTTGGGGAGACCAGGTTCCCTGAGTGGAGAGATGTTGAAGATGAGCTCCCCACCCTGTTTGGGAGGCATCTGTTGTGAGGGTTGCTTGGGGCAACGAAGGTTGGAAGGGGGTCCCCAACAACAGATTTTTGGAGGATGTCCACCACTGGAGAGACCAAAACAGACGTTTTGAGGTGAGTACCTGGTCTGACAGCAGTCCCGATGCTTGAGACCACTGGGTGGCCAATGTCCATTGAGCTGCTCTCATATGGAGACGAGCATAGAGCACCACATGAACCGTGGAGGCCATGTGGCCCAGAAGTTGCAGCATTTCTCTGGCTGACAAGTGACTTCTGGACTGAGCCTGGGAGGCCAAGCTTATTAGCCGTTGGCCTCGGACCAGAGGAAGGTAGGCCCTTGCAGTGGTGGAATCCAGATAAGCCCCTATGAATTCCAGGGACTGAGTAGGGATGAGTTGGGACTTGGGAATGTTTACCTCAAGTCCCAGATATTGAAGAATACGCCTTGTGCGGTCCAAGGAAATCTGGACTTCTGACTGAGATGGAGCTCGGATGAGCCAGTCGTCCAGATATGGGAACACGAAGATTCCCATGCCTCTTAGAAATGCGGCTACGACTGCCATGCATTTTGTGAATACTCTTGGAGCAGAGGCGAGACCGAAGGGAAGTACTCTGTATTGGAAATGTTTTCCCTGGAACAGAAATCGAAGATATTTTCTGTGGGATGGATGGATGAGTATATGAGTGTACGCATCCTTGAGATCTAGAGAACAAAGCCAATCCTGACTCTGAAGGTATGGAAGGAGAATGCCCAGAGAGAGCATTTTGAATTTCTCCTTGAATAGAAACTTGTTCAATTCTCTCAGATCTAGGATAGGTCTGAAGCCCCCTGTCTTCTTTGTTATGAGAAAATAAGGGGAGTAGAACCCTAACCCCTGTTGAGGAAGAGGAACCTCCTCTATTGCCCCTTGGGCAAGGAGAGAGGAGACTTCCTGACCCAACAGGGTCAGAAGAGATGGGGGAGAACTGAATTGCCTCACCATGGTATGGGGAGGAAGGCTGGAGAAATGAAGTTTGTAGCCCTCTCTAATGATAGAGAGGGTCCATTGCTCTGATGTTATTTGCTCCCATCTGGGAGCAAAGTGAGCTAACCTTCCCGGTATGGTGAGAGGCTCTGGTTGTTCCAGAGCCAGAAATGGTAAGTTCTCTAGGGGCAAGTCAAAACCCCTGAGGGGGTTGAGCCTGCTGGGGTGTAGCAGACACTGCAGACTTTGACTTTACTTGCTTAGATTGCTGACGTTTAGCAGCAAAGCGAGGCTGAGAAGATTGTTGGCCAGTATTTGTGGAAAATCTGGCCTTCTTGTAGTACGGCCTTTTAAAAGGTTTCTTTTTGGCAGGAGTAGAAGTAGACTTAGAAAGTCTATCTAGAGTGGCATTTTCTGCGTCCATTTGAGCAGCTTTTAATTTGCCAGTCCTCACCAAATAAGTTCTCTCCTGTACAGGGCAGATTCCTTAAGCCATCCATGACCCAGGGTTCTAGGTCAGAAGCCTGGAGCCAAGCAAGACGTCGGGCTGCAATAGCGATTCCCGAAGCCCTGCCAGCAACCTCAAAGGAATCAAAGGCTGCCCTGTTGGAAAACTTGGAGACCTCTGAAAGTTGTGTCACCAGAGTAGTGAAGTCCTCCTTTTTATCCTCAGGGATAAAGGGGGCTAAATGCCGTACCTTTAGGGCAAGTTCTCTGAGAAACATGCCCATATAAAGGCTGTAAGAATTGATCCTGGCTATAAGCATACTAGCCTGAAAGATCTTTCTACCAAAAGAGTCGAGGGTCTTACATTCTCGCCCTGGAGGGGTAGAGGAATGCCTTTTAGGACTCTTTATCCTCTTCATAGCAGACTTCACCACAATGGAGTGGTGAGGCAGCTGAGTCTTTTGAAAACCAGGAGGAGGAGGGACCCGGTACATGGTGTCCAACCTACGGGAATGAGGAGACAGGGTTAGAGGAGTCTCCCACAAATCCATCAAGTGTTCTTGAAGGATTTCATGGATAGGCAGAGTAACTGCCTCTTTAGGAGGTTTAGAGTATCCTAAAATATCCAATTTTTTTGATCTGGGTTCCTTTTCAGCAGATGTAGCAATAGAAAGTGCTTTAGCTACATCAACAATGAAATCCTGAAAGGATAAATCCTCTGGAGGAGACATCCTCCTCTTTAGAGAAGAGGGCTCCTCAGGAAGATCAAACTCAGCAGAGTCAGAGGAATTGAACTCATCAGAAGAATCTGAGTATTCTCTCTGTGCTTGCAATGCACGATACGCGTACCGATCGATATCGACATCGGGCGTATCGGGCATGGGATTGGTATCGGGCAAAAGCCTGAATCCAGCAAGCGGAACCGATCGACGCTTGGAAGTCGATGGTCTCGGTTCCGGTGTGGATACCGGAACCGGGGTCGGTACCGATGGAATCGGTACCGAGGGCGTCGCAGCCTTGAAAGCCAAAACGGCCTGCTGCATGGTCTGGACAGTATTGCCCATGGACGCCACTGCTGCCTGGATGTCGGTACCGGTATCAACCGGTACCCCAGAGCAGTCTAACAGGTGATCAGTCGAGGCCGTGCCATCGATGTCAACCTGTAACCCCATAGGTGATGCTTTGGAGGCCGGAGCCTCCCGCCGGGGTTTTTTGGTCTGGGCAGAATCCTCGAACTCAAGATTGAGAGCCTCTCGATCTTTTGAAAGAGATTTGCTTTTAGAGGATTTGCCCACAGAAAGTTTGGTTACCTGAGATCCATCCGGAGAGGAAGACCTGGATGACTGTGATGCTGGATTATCTGAAGCAAACAGCACATGGAACTTGTTGGCCCGGTTCTGCATACCACGTTTAGACATCTGGGAGCAGAATGGGCAGTCCGGTATGGAGTGGTCAGGTCCTAAACATTTAAGACACCATTCATGGGTGTCTGTGAGAGAAATAACAGCATTGCACTTGGTACACTTTTTAAAACCAGGAGCTGGTTTCTCCATGAGGAGAATTTGTGTAGGCCTGAAAGCCTAACAAAAGTTACCAAGCTGTGCTGAGAAAATAAAAAAAGATTTTTTTTTTAAAAGAAAGAAAGAGAGACCGGCAGTACCGGTTTTGGTATGGGGAAGGCAGGTACGCGGTCAAAAGAAACAAAATTAAAATAATTTCTTCAGCGGTGACAGGAACACGACCTGCTGGCTACGCGGAAAAAGAGAAACTGAAGAGAGCTGGTAAGGAAGGCGGGAAGGCAGCGCGCATGCGCTGTGGGAAGCCCCAAAAGCTTTTCATCTGAAAAGCTGGGGAGCTTTCCCGCGCGGGCTCCGTCGGTTCCGACTTACCCATATGTGAGGACTTATTCCTGCTTGTTCCTGGAGATTAGTGGTTCTCTCTCTTTTCTGGTATAAGGACTTGTGATTACATCTAGTGAGTTTTGTTTTGTTAATTGGTAGAGCAAATGGTATCAAGAGGGTTCATGGTCAGGTTCAAGGCACTGCAAACAACTAAGTGTCCACATTCCAGATGTAGACTTGCCACACTGTCCCCATTTCTTAGCACTAATGGGGCTTTTTACTGGGACATATTGCCAAAAAATAGACAGCAAAATGTAATTACTTGATTTACTATACACCCAGCTGGGGATACCCCCAAGACCTCTAAAAGGGCCAACTGGGAGTTTGTGCTTGAAAAAAAAGCAACACTTAAATACAATTGAAAAGCCTAACTAGATTACTCTCCCACAAGGGCCGCATTAGAACAAGTTGAAAAAAATCTTTGAAAGTTCTCAAAGCACAGTGGGATATGTCTGTTCAACACCTCAGAAAAGCATAGACTTAAGGAGGTCCTGCACAACAGCAATGGGCAGAATACATGCATACATGGTATTGCTTTTCAAATCTTTAGGTGTAATCTAGGCCAGGAAACTCTCTCCATGTAGGCTTTATTGGATGTCGTCCATTTGCAAGGGGCTTGCTCTCCTGCTTGCCCTCTGAAAAAAAGTCTAACACTAACCCCTGCAACACTGCAAAATAAACCAGGCAAGATGTAGTATGTAACAGAGGAAATCTGCAAAAAAACAATGAGTTTTGATATCAAAGTTGAAAGCATTTTCCCCTGAATTATCCAAAGCACAGCATGGTATCAGGTGCAGCTAAAAATAAGGGTACTGACATTTAGTTATAAAACTAAGGTCTTATTTTGTGGGGATTAAAAGACAAGCTTTAATATGGAGAATATGGCTGGTAATCTTTGGGTCAAAATTTAATAGACTGCAAAACATTAAAGATGCCAAAAAATTCTGAAGATCAAAAGATCTTTTAATCTATTTTATGTATACCTGTTTTTGTTTTACAGAATTTTGAATAGAAATACTAAAATGACAAGAGGTTTTCCAGTTACAAAATAAAATTAGTGTTAATAGTTTTTAAGATGCCATGGATTATAAAGATTTGTCAAACACAAAGCTAGTTCACATACAGCGTAGTTACTCACCTGTAACAGGTGTTCTCCAGGAGCAGCAGGAATCAGTCCTCACATATGGGTGACGTCGGCGCCGACGGAGCCCTCGCGGAGCAATTTTCCCCAGCTTTCAAAGAAAGCCTTTGGGAATTGCAGCGCGCATGCGCGGTCCTCTTCCCGCCCAAGGGTGCCATCTTGCTCAGTCTGATGACATAGCAAAAAGACAGCAAAAATTAGCAAAAACGAAAGCATAAAACTGCAACTCCACGGGGAGGAGGGAGGGTTGTGAGGACTGATTCCTGCTGCTCCTGGAGAACACCTGTTACAGGTGAGTAACTACGCTTTCTCCAGGACCAAGCAGGAAGTCAGTCCTCACATATGGGACTCCCAAGCTTAAGGCTACCGGAGACCCTAAGCACAAAAATGAGCTCCCTCTAGCTCAGCAGCACAGAAGGAAGGAATCTTCTCTGAATACGTCTCCAACCGGTAGCCCAACATCCGGGATGGAGGGTAGGAGTTGCCTATACCTCGAAGAGATTACGGAGGACTGCCTGTCCGAAAGCACTGTCCCTGCGGGACTCCCTCTCCAGGCAGTAATGGGCTGCAAAAGTCTGGCTCGAAGACCAAGTAGCGGCCCGGCAGATGTCTGCCAACGGAACAGAGCGGAGGTAAGCCACTGACGTAGCCTTCGCCCGAACACGATGAGCGGTGACTCTACCTTCCAGCACGAGGCCCGCAGCCTCGTAAGCCCAAGCGATGCAGTCCGCAATCCAGATGGACAGAGTACGCTTGGAGACAGGGAGCCCCAACTTGTTGGGGTCATAAGACACGAAGAGCTGAACAGCCCTTCGGTGCTCCCGCGTACGGTCAAGGTAGAAGTTCAGGGCCCTTCTACAGTCCAGGGTATGCAGGACCATTTCAGCTCGGCTGGAGTGTGGCTTGGGAAAGTAGGTCGGAAGTACCACCTCCTGGTTGATGTGAAAAGGGGAAACCACTTTAGGAAGAAACTTAGGGTGAGTCCGTAGGACTACCCGGTTCTTGTAGAACCTAGTGTAAGGAGGATCAGATACCAGGGCCTGCAGCTCACTAACGCGTCTAGCAGAAGTGAGGGCCACCAAGAACAAGGTTTTCCAGGAAAGAAAACGAAGAGGACAGGTAGCCATAGGCTCAAAAGGCGGACAGGTAAGATGCTGTAAAACCACATTGAGATCCCAGTTCGGGGTTGGCGGGCGCAAAGGTGGTTTAAGGAATAGGAGGCCCCGGAGAAAACGAGCCACCAGAGGGTGGCTGGGAAGAGGCCTACCCTCCACCGGTAGGTGGTGCGCAGAAATAGCACTGAGGTGGACCTTGACCGAGTTGGACTTAAGTCCAAGATTGGAAAGGGAAAGGAAGTACTGCAAGACCACTGATGCAGAACAGGAGAAGGGGTCTTGCGACTGCCGAGTACACCAGACGGAGAACCGACGCCACTTGAGAGCGTAGGACTTCCGGGTGGAAGGCCTCCAGGAGGCCAAGACGACCTCTTCCACATCTGGAGGTAGCTGGAGAGGAGCAAGGACTACCCTTTCAGCAGCCAGGCCATCAGATGAAGGGATCGAAGGTTGGGGTGCAGGAGCGTCCCATGATCCTGCGAGAGGAGGTCGGGCTGAAACCCCAGAGGAAGAGGTGTGTCCACCGCCAGCTGCAGCAGAAGCAGGAACCAAGGTTGTCTCGGCCACCGGGGAGCCACTAGGATCACCGACGCCTTGTCTCTGAGAACCTTGAAGAGCGTCCGAGACACCAGAGGCATGGGTGGAAAGGCATACAAGAGGCCTGTGGACCATGGAATCAGAAAAGCATCCGCCGCTATCCGGAGAGGATGCGGCTGTCGAGAGAAGAATCTGGGAAGCTGCCGGTTCAGAGGACTGGCGAACAGATCCATGGTGGGGAGGCCCCACCGGAGAAAGATCCGCTGAACCACGAGCGGATCCAATCTCCACTTGTGCGGTTGGAGGATCCTGCTCAGTTTGTCTGCCAGGTAGTTTTCTTGACCTGGGAGATAGACAGCTTTGAGGACGATGTTGCGATGAACGGCCCAAGAGCAGAGCTTCTGTGCTTCCTGACAGAGAAGGAAGGAGCCGGTTCCGCCTTGTTTGTTCACGTAGAACATGGCAACCTGATTGTCTGTCTGGATAAGTACCAACTGGTGAGAAATCAGGTGAGAAAAGGCTTTGAGCGCTAGGCGGATGGCTCTGAGCTCCAGGAAGTTGATCTGTTGAGCGGACTCCCAAGGAGTCCAGAGACCCTGAGTACAAGTCCCTTGGCAATGTGCTCCCCAACCCTGGAGAGAAGCATCGGTCGTCAGGACCCGAGAATGTGTAGGGGGCTGAAAAGACACCCCCAGCACTAGGTTTGGCAGATGAAGCCACCATCGCAGAGAGGAGACCAGCTGGTCGGAGATCTGTACGGAGTCCGCTAGGCTCCCAGTGGCCTGATGCCATTGTTTGCGAAGGCACCATTGAGCAGGTCGCATGTTCAGGCGGGCATTGGGGGTTACATGGACCGTGGAAGCCATATGGCCGAGCAGTCTCAGAAATTGCCTGGCCGAGACCAGGTAATTGCTGTGAAAGCGGCTGGCGAGATCCATGAGCCTTTGGGCCCTGTCCAGAGGCAGGAAGGCCCGCACCTGAAGAGTGTCCAACCTGGCGCCGATGAATTCTAGATCTTGAGAGGGGAGCAAAGTGGACTTTGCGAAGTTTATGACAAATCCCAAGTCCTGGAGCAGAGCCACCGTGCGATGAGTAGCCTAAGTGGCTTCTTGGGCAGACTGGGTCCTGATGAGCCAGTCGTCCAGGTATGGGAACACAAAGAGACCCTGAAGCCTCAGATAGGCCGCCACCACTGCTAGGCATTTGGTGAACACTCTGGGGGCGGAGGATAGGCCGAAAGGCAGTACTCTGTACTGGTAATGGTGTCCGCCCACAACAAACCTGAGGTATCGTCTGTGGTCTGGATGAATAAGGATATGAGTATACGCATCCTTGAGATCTAAGGAGCATAGCCAGTCTCCCTGCTGGAGGTAGGGCAGCAGGATTCCAAGGGTAAGCATTTTGAACTTTTTCTTTGCAAGGAACTTGTTGAGGTTTCGCAAGTCTAGGACAGGTCTGAGGCCTCCTGTCCTTTTCGGAATCAGGAAATATCGGGAATAAAACCCCTGACCCTTCAGGTGGTGGGGCACCGGTTCCACGGCTTGTTCCTGAACAAGACTTGCTAACTCCTGAAGGATTAAGTCCCTGTGCAGAGGGAGTCTGGAAGGCTCCCCTGGAAAGTAGGAGGGAGGTACCTGGTGAAAATGAAGAAGATAGCCCTTTTGAACTATCTGAAGCACCCAGGTATATGTGGTGATGTTGGACCACCTGTGGGCTAAGTGGACCAGCCGGCCTCCTGTGCTGAGAGAAACCAGCTGAGGGGGAGAGGCTATGCTGAGAAAGTCAAAAACCTCCACCCTGCTGAGCAGGGGCCGGTGGTGCAGGCTTGGGGGCTTGCTGCCTACGGGACCCATTACCCTGTCCCTTGGCCTGCTTTCCCTGTGGGGGAGCTGGTGAGGCCTGATACTGAGGGTAGTATTTATAGGCAGCACCTTTCCTCGGGTAAAAGGGCTTTTTCCCCGAGGCCTTCTTTTGAGAAGGGGCAGAGGTCTTCCTGGAGAGACGGGTCCTGGTGAGAGTCTCCGTCTCGATTTGTGCAGCCTTCTCATCCATGGGCTTGCCAAAGAGGTTATCACCTCGGCAGGGGACATCGACCAACTTGTCCTGTACCCAGGGCTCGAGGTCGGACGTCTGAAGCCAAGCCTGGCGGCGTCCACCGATGCCGGCCGCGGCTACTCGAGCCGAAGCCTCAAAACCATCATAGGCTGCTCGAGAGATAAATTTGGAGCACTCCCGAATACCAGTAGACAAGAATTGGAACCTCTGCAAAGGTTCGTCTGAGAGACCAGCAGAGAACCCGGCTATTTCCTTAGCCAGGTCTCGGAGATACATGCCCATGTAGAGCTGGTATGTCTGGACTCGACAAGCAAGCATAGAGCCCTGGAAGCACTTCCTACCGAGGGCATCCAGACTTCGGGCTTCCCTACCAGGAGGCAGCGAGGAGTGCATTTTTTGACTCTTCAGTCTATGCATGGCCGATTCCACCACCATGGAATGGTGCGGTAGTTGTGCCTTTTGGAACCCGGGGCTCTTGCGGACTTGATAAATGGAATCGACCCGCTTGCTTAACACCGGCGACAACGCCGGGCTCTCCCACATGCGGAAGAGAAGCCGTTCCAGCATGGGAGGAACTGGTACAATAAAGGCCTCCTTCGGGGGAGAGTCATATTGGAGGGCATCGAGTTCTTCGACTCGAGGCTCCTCCTCGGGATCCGCAGGGAAGGCCAAGGCTTTGGCCATATCCCTCACGAAGTCCGAGAACCAGGTATCCTCCGGGGGGGACCGTCTTCGAGGTTCGGACTCGGGGGAGTCCGAAGGGACACACCGAGTCCGAAAGGAACCAGGTGATTCTTCGTCCTCAGATTCCCAGGCCGACTCCTCGGAGGAGGAGTCGACCGGCTCTGGTCGGGCAGGCACTGATGCCATCCGCCCCGATGCCGAGGGAGTCGGCGTCGACGACATCGGTCCCGAACGGGAGGCCGAAGGAGACCTCGACCGAGGATCGACTCGAGCCCTCATGGACTCGAGGATCGGCTCGGTCTCTGGGGTCGATTTGGAGGTCGACGTCCCGGCGGTCAGGGCAGAAGCGCCAGCGAGGCCAGCGATCAATGCCCGCTGCTGGTCCAAGAAGGCAGACAAACTGCACTCCAAGGCCGTCAACCTGAGTCCGAGCTCAGGAGACCCAGCAGCCCCCGACTCGGGCCCCGACGGCATCAGGCCCGACGTCGGGTCCTTTGGAGGCGAGTCCACGAGGACAACAGTACTTACGTGAGCGGGCAAGTCCACCTCGAGTCGAGGATGTTTTGACGGCCTCTCCGACTCCAAGGATCCGGGACGGGAATCGGGGCTATGCGACCTGGCCCTCGAGAAACCAGGAGCGTCCACCGATCCCGCCCTCGCGGGTTTCTTCTTCCGATGATGCTCCCGGGTAGGAGACCCCCTTTCAGAGGAACTCCGACGATGCTCAGGACCAGAGTCCCGAGACGCCGAAGCCTCTGACAAGGTCCGAGCCCGGCCGGAGTCAGAGAAGATACGCTCCCGCTGGTGCTGCCGACTCCTCAATGCTTTTGAGGACATTTTGCCGCATGGCCCGCAGATCATGGGGTCATGATCTGGGCCGAGGCAGCGGAGGCAGAAGTCATGAGTGTCTGTAAGAGACAAGTTTCTTACAGAGGTCACACTTTTTGAAACCACTGGCTGCCATCGGGGGAAAAAGGGCCCCTGCGAGGTCGAACGACCGGGCAGCCAGGGAAAAAGGAAAAAAAGCGCGAAATCTGTCACGAAGGACAAAAAAACGAAAAATAAAGGACGGACTCGCAACCGGCGTCGCAAGTCCGGGCGGGAAAAGAACCGGCGTCGAACCGAAGAAACAGAGAAAAATAGAGAAAAATCAACTTTTCTGCGGGGATTCACAGGCAACGTCTGTAGGGCTCCGTGGAAAAAAGACTGAGCAAGATGGCAACCTTGGGCGGGAAGAGGACCGCGCATGCGCGCTGCAATTCCCAAAGGCTTTCTTTGAAAGCTGGGGAAAATTGCTCCACGAGGGCTCAGTCGGCACCGACGTCACCCATATGTGAGGACTGACTTCCTGCTTGGTCCTGGAGAATACAAAAAAACCTTCCTTTTTACAGAGATCAGCAAATGTTTGAAGTAGGCAGTAGCATACAACATTCAGATTTACCTGTCCATGCCAAGCGTAGTGCAAAATGATAGCAGAATTGGGATGGTTGCCAAGGAAGATCGGCATCAGTGTGGAGATGAGTTCATGGCGTAAAGTATGCCAGGATGTGTTGATTTGCAGTAAAGCTAATACCAGCATATCTGGGCAGTGCTTGATGGGGAAACTGAAGAGCTGCTTCACCTGCTCATACTGTCCAACTTCTGCCAGTCGCAACAGAGACTCAATCAGGTCCAAGCTTTTCCTACACAAAAAAACGTATGTAGGTTAACCAACAGAATTCACAAACATGCAAGTAAAAATAAACTCTCAATGCACTGGTTGGTATGAGGTTCAGACTGAACAGAAAATGGATTCTTGGTCAGCAAACTATAGAAGTAATACCACATTCAAAATTTGCTTTGATTCCATCCTCTTGGCATAAAGGATCCCTATAGAATAAGAGGATAGAATGAAAGCAAGCCTAAATGGCTAAATGGTATGCGCTTCCAAAAGAGGGAAGTAACCTACACAGAGGCAGGTACAACTACAACTCTAGCTACTTTACTAGATTGACCAAGCTGGTATTCATCTGCCATTGACTATGTTACTATGACAGGATAAGAAAAGCAAAGTTACTTATAAAGGGGTTCTCCATACACAGTAGGATAAATCGTATTCAAATGCATACTAAATCCCAACCTCAAACAGGAAATCTCCAAACGAATGATAGAAATACAATACAGTAAGATTCCTGAAAAATGTCACTTAGAAAAAAAACAATCGAGCTAGAGCACAAAACAAAAATATTTAAAAGACCCTCAGATTGGGCTAATGTGTAAAAACATTCTCAAACTGCCCAAAGCACCATCGGTCTCACTAGCATATGTTTTATTGAAGATATTTGATTACTATACTTTATTTTTAAATTTTGTTGAAAATTAAAATGTTATCTGCCTGAAGAAAAACCCAACATGAATTCATGTTTCAGGCCCATAAACGGATCTTGCTTCAGGGATTACTCAAAAAAAAAAACCCAGAGCAAGCAACATCCTTCCACAGTGACCATTATAACAATACTTCAGAACGCAGACATCACAGCAAGTGTGAGACTATAAAAGGACCAACTAGTTACTCCAGATCAGAGGCAGGCAAATCAGAGCAAAGTGGAAAATTGAATTTCTTAATCACCAAGGTGATAAATTGGAGACAAATCCATTGCTGTTCATGTAGATTTAATAACTGTCAAATTAACAACTCCAGAACAAAGGCAGCCAATTCAAAGGAAGGTACACCATTCAATTTCTTGATTAAATCCCTTAGGTGATACAGATTGGAGGCGATAGAGTAGTTACTCACCTGTAACAGGTGTTCTCCAGGAGCAGCAGGAATCAGTCCTCACTTATGGGTGACGTCGGCGCCGACGGAGCCCTCGCGGAGCAATTTTCCCCAGCTTTCGCAGAAAGCCTTTGGGAATTGCAACTCGCATGCGCGGTCCCCTTCCCGCCCAAGGGTGCCATCTTGCTCAGTCTGATGACATAGCGAAGAGACAGCAAAAAAGTTAGCAAAAAGAAGGACTGCAACTCCAAGGGGAGGAGGGAGGGTAGTGAGGACTGATTCCTGCTGCTCCTGAAGAACACCTGTTACAGGTAACTACTCTTTCTCCAGGACCAAGCAGGAAGTCAGTCCTCACTTATGGGACTCCCGAGCTCAAGGCTACCGGAGACCTCAATCGAAAAATGAGCTCCCTCAAACTCAACAGTACAGAAGGAAGGGATCTTCTCTGAATACAAATCCGGCCGGTAGCCCAACACCAGGGCCGGAGGGTAGGAGTTGCTTAGACCTCAAAGAGATTGTGGAGGACTGCCTGTCCGAAAGCACTGTCCCTGCGGGACTCCCTCTCCAGGCAGTAATGAGCCGCAAACATCTGGCTTGAAGACCAAGTAGCGGCCCGGCAGATGTCTGCCAACGGAACAGAGCGGAGGTGAGCCACTGACGCAGCCTTCGCCCTGACACGGTGAGCCGTGACTCGACTCTCTAAGGAGAGGCCGGCTGCTCCATAAGCCCAGGCGATACAGTCAGCTACCCAGATGGACAGAGTACGCTTAGAGACGGGCACCCCCAACCGATTGGGGTCAAAAGAGACGAAAAGCTGGACAGCCTTTCGATGCTCTCGCGTACCGTCAAGGTAGAAGGATAAGGCTCTTCTACAGTCCAGGGTATGCAGAACAGTTTCAGCTCGGCTGGTATGCGGTCTGGGAAAGAAGGTCAGAAGAACCACCTCTTGATTGATGTGAAGAGAGGAGACCACCTTCGGAGGAAACTTAGGGTGAGTCCGTAAGACCACCCTATTCTTGTAGAACCTAGTGTAAGGGGGCTCCGACACTAGGGCCTGTAGTTCACTAACGCGCCTAGCGGAGGTAAGGGCTACCAAGAAGAGAGTTTTCCAGGAGAGGAAACGAAGAGGACAGGTAGCCATGGGTTCAAAAGGCGGACAGGTAAGCCTTTGCAAGACCACATTGAGATCCCAGTCAGGAGCTGGAGGGTGCAGCGGGGGCTTAAGCAGAAGGCCCTTGAGAAAACGCGCAACCAGGGGGTGCGCGGAAAGAGGCTGGCCCTCCACCGGCGAATGATGTGCAAAGAGAGCACTGAGCTGGACCCTGACAGAGTTGGATTTGAGGCCTAGATTGGAGAGGTGAAGCAAATATTGCAGTACCACCGATACTAAGCAGGTGAAGGGGTCCTCAGAGCGCTGAGAACACCAGACCGAGAAGCGACGCCATTTAAGGGCGTAAGATTTCCGGGTGGAAGGTCACCGAGAAGCCAGGATGACAGCCTCCAACTCCGGAGGAAGTAAGAGCGGAGCTAGGACTACCCTTTCAGCAGCCAGGCCATCAGATGAAGGGCCCGGAGGTTGGGATGGAGGAGAGTACCCTGATCCTGGGTCAGGAGATCGGGCTGAAACCCCAGAGGAAAAGGGGTGTCCACCGCTAGTTGTAGGAGTAGAGGGAACAAGGGTTGTCTCGGCCACCTGGGCGCTACCAGGATCACGGAGGCCCTATCCTGGACAATTTTGAACAGCGTCCGGGACACAAGTGGCGTGGGAGGAAAGGCATACAGTAGGCCCGTGGACCACGGAATGAGGAAAGCATCCGGCGCTACTCTTGAGAGGATGCGGGTGCCGGGAGCAGAACCTGGGAAGTTGCCGGTTTAGGGGACTGGCAAAGAGATCCACGGTGGGGAGGCCCCACCGGCGGAAGATCCGTTGGGCCACTACGGGGTTCAACCTCCATTCGTGCGGCTGCAGAATCCGGCTCACTTTGTCGGCTAGGCAATTGTCCTGCCCGGGCAGGTAAACAGCCTTGAGGAGGATGTCGTGGTCGACTGCCCAAGAGCACAGTCTCCGAGCCTCCTGACATAGGAGGGAGCCCGTGCCCCCCTGTTTGTTCACGTAGAACATGGCGACCTGATTGTCCGTCTGCACCAGTACAGACCGATGAGAAGTGAGGTGAGAGAAGGTCTGCAGAGCTAGGCGGATCGCCCGCAGCTCCAGGAAGTTTATCTGCTGAACAGCCTCCAAAGGTGTCCAAAGGCCTTGAGTGCATGTTCCTTGGCAATGCGCTCCCCATCCCAGGAGAGAGGCATCTGTCGTGAGCACTTGAGAAGGTGGAGGAGACTGAAAAGTCATGCCCAGTACCAGATTGGGCAGGTGAAGCCACCACTGCAGAGAGGAGACCAGGCGGTCGGAGATCTGTATTAAGTCCGTCAGTCTCCCTGTGGCCTGATGCCATTGAGTGCGAAGGCTCCACTGAGCAGGTCGCATATGCAGACAGGCATTCGGAGTGACATGGACCGTGGAGGCCATGTGACCGAGCAGTTGCAGGAATTGTCTGGCAGAGGCCGGTGACACGCTGTGGAACCTGCTGGCCAGAGCTATGAGCCTGTTGGCCTGTTCCAGAGGTAAGAAGGCCCGGGCCTGCAGAGTGTCCAGCCGTGCTCCTATGAATTCGAGATCCTGAGAGGGGAGCAAAGTGGACTTTTCGAAGTTTATGACGAAGCCCAAGTGCTGAAGCAGAGCCACTGTGCATTGAGTGGCCTGAGTGACCTCTAGGGGAAGACGAAGAGGCCTTGAAGCCTCAGGAAGGCTGCCACCACTGCCAGGCATTTCGTGAACACCCTGGGAGCGGAGGAGAGGCCAAAGGGCAGTACATGGTACTGGTAATGATTCCCTGCCACCACAAATCTCAGATATTGCCAGTGGTCCGGATGAATAAGGATGTGAGTATAAGCATCCTTTAGATCTAAGGAGCATAGCCAATCTCCCTGCCGGAGGTAGGGCAATAGGATTCCAAGGGTAAGCATCTTGAACTTTTCCCGCTGCAGGAACTTGTTGAGGTTGCGCAAGTCCAGGATGGGTCTGAGGCCTCCTGCTCTTTTCGGAACCAGGAAGTACCTCGAATAAGACCCGTGACCCCACAAGTGCTGGGGCACTGGCTCCACAGCCTCTTCCTGGAGCAGACTTTGCAGCTCCTGAAGGAGTAAGTCCCTGGGCAGAGGGGGTCTTGGAGGCTCCCCTGGAAAGTAGGGAGGTACCTGGTGAAAATGTAAGGTAGCCCTTTTGAACCACCTGCAGCACCCAGGAATCGGATGTTATGGTTGACCACCTGTGGGCAAAGTGGGTCAGTCAGCCCCCTGTGCCGAGCGAAAGTCGCGGAGGGGGAGAGGCTATGCCGGCAAAGTCAAAAACCCCCACCCTGCTGAGCAGGGGCCTGTGTAGTGGGCTTGGGGGCCTTCTGCCTACGGGACCCATTGCCCTGTCCCTTAGCCTGCTGGCCCTGATGGGGAGCTGCTGAGGCTTGATATTGGGGGTGGTGCTGTTTATAGGCAGACACCTTCCTCGGGTAAAAGGGCTTTTTCCCCGAGCCCTTCCTCTTCTGTGAAGGGGCAGAGGTCTTTCTGAATAGGCGAGTTCTGGTGAGAGTCTCGGACTCGAGTTCTGCTGCCTTATCAGCCATGGGTTTGCCAAAGAGGTTTTCACCTCTGCAAGGGACATCGACCAACTTGTCCTGTACCCATGGCTCGAGGTCGGATGACTGAAGCCAAGCCTGACGGTGAGCACCGATGCCGGTTCCGGCTACTCGAGCCGATGCTTCGAAGCCATCGTAGGCTGCTCGAGAAATAAACTTCTAGCACTCTCGAATACCAGTGGCCAAGGCCTGGAACCTCTGCAAAGGTTCCTCGGAGAGACCAGCAGAGAACCTGGCAATTTCCTTTGCCAGGTCTCGAAGATACATGCCCATATACAGCTGGTATGTCTGGACTCGGCAAGAAAGCATAGAGCCCTGGAAGCACTTCCTACCGAGGGCATCCAGGTTCCGGGCCTCCTTACCCGGAGGCACCGAGGAGTGCATCTTCTGACTCTTAAGTCGATGCATGGCCGATTCCACCACCATGGAATGGTGCGGTAATTGTGCCTTCTGGAACCCGGGGCTCTTGCAAACTCGATACATGGAATCGACCCGCTTGCTTAACACCGGCGTCGAGGCTGGGCTCTCCCACATGCAGAAGAGCAGCCGCTCCAGCATCGGAGGAACCGGCACAGTAAAGGCCTCCTTCGGGGGAGAGTCATGCTGGAGGGCCTCGAGCTCTTCGGCTCGAGGCTCCTCCTCCAGATCCGCGGGGAAGGCCAAAGCCTTGGCCATGTCCCTCACGAAATCGGAGAACCGTGTATCCTCCGGGGGGGACCGTCTCCGAGGCTCCGACTCGGGCGAGTCGGAGGGGACGCACCGAGTCTGAAAAGAACCGGGTGACTCATCCTCCTCCATGTCCCAGCCCGACTCTTCCGTGGAGGAATCGAGTGGCTCCGTGCGGGCGAGGGCCGAGGACCTCCGCCCCGACGCCGACGTCGACCTCGGTCCCGAACGGGAGGCCGAGGGATACCTTGGCCGAGGATCGACTCGAGCTCGTATGGACTCGAGGATCGGCTCGGCCTCCGGGGTCGACTTGGACGTCGATGTCCCGGTGGTCAGGGCAGATGTACTGGCGATGCCGGTCATCAATGCCCGCTGCTGGTCCATGAAGGCAGCGATACTGCACTCCAAGGCCGTCAATCTGAGACCAAACTCAGAAGACCCAGCAGCCCCTGACTCGGGGCCCGACGCCCATCGGTTCCCTGGTAGGTGAGTCCACGAGGACTACAGTACTCACATGTCCAGGAGACTCCACTTCGAGACGAGGATGCTTCGATGACCTCTCTGCCTCCGAGGACCCGGGGCGGCTGGCGGGGCTATGCGACCTGGCCCTCAAGGGACCAGGAGCGTCCTCCGACGCCACCCTCGCGGGTTTCCTCTTCCGACGATGTTCCCGGCCGGGAGACCCCCGCTCAGAGGAACTCCGACGATGCTCGGGGCCGGAGTCACGAGACAAAGCCTCTGACGAGGTCCGGGCCCGACCGGACGTGGAGTCAGAGAAGATTCGTTCCTTTTGTGACTGCCGACTCCTCAATGCCTTCGAGGACATTTTGTTGCACGGACCACAACCCACCGAGTCATGATTGGGTCCGAGGCATCGGAGGCAGCAGTCATGTGTGTCGGTAAGAGACATAAGTCTGGTACAGCGATCACACTTTTTAAAACCGCTGGCAGCCATCGGGGGAAAAAGGGCCCCTGCGAGGTCGAAGGACCGTGCTGCCAGGGAAAAAGAAAAAAGTGGCGGGAACGCCCGTTAAAAGGACAAACTGAAAAAAATGAGAACGACTCGATATTGGAGTATCGAGGCCGGGCAGGAAAGACACGGCGTCGAACCGAGAAAAAACAAACGAAAGAAATCAACATTTTCAGCGGCGATCACAAACTACGTCTGTAGGGCTCCGCGGAAAAAAGAAGACTGAGCAAGATGGCACCCTTGGGCGGGAAGGGGACCGCGCATGCGTGCTGCAATTCCCAAAGGCTTTCTGCGAAAGCTGGGGAAAATTGCTCCGCGAGGGCTCCGTCGGTGCCAACGTCACCCATAAGTGAGGACTGACTTCCTGCTTGGTCCTGGAGAACCATTGCTGTTCACGATTTCCTCTTCTCCAATGTTCTAACAGTTTCAAGCACCCGCCAGCAAAAAGAAATGTTATGTCCACAGGATATAAAATGGGAAACCAAGGGAACATTCAACACTTTAGTATTTAATCTGCTGAGATGTTCCATGAAGGCGTACCTTAATTCGTCTCTTCTTAATTGGTCTCTTCGTTCGACCAACAGATTTTAGGGCAAAAGCATATGATGATATGGATTACATAACTGGAAGTACCTGAAGTATAACAAGTATGGTAAGTTATCTGAGAGTGGATCAAGCCAGGCATTGGCCACAGAGCACACCACCGCCACTGGCACCATGTACAAGCAGTATGGCCACAATCAGTCCCAAGATGACGTAAAAGAAATTTAAACCACTGCACAATATTCCTTCCACGATGATAGACAATCCAAAGGGGATCAAGTAATTCCTGATGTATAGCCAGTACTCCCCAACGGGAATGTATTAGCTGAGCAATCTTTCCAATATTATGCATAAGGAAAAACAGGTTAATTGCTAACCATCTGTATGCTGCTTATATTGCAGAAGATGCTCCCAACACACATTTAGCCCTTAGAGAAGCCTTCCAGATAACATCTTTGGGATAACCCCAAAGGAACAATAGATGATGTAGATCTTTAGTCCTTTCCAAAAATTGGTCCTTAGTAGAACAAATTCTTTCAAAACGTAGGAACTGTCTGATGGGCAAATTTCTTTTTAAAATAAACGGATGGGAGCTCTGAAACTGTAATAAATTAATACGATCTACAGGCTGTACAAAGTAGATTGCAATCCTTCATTGCTTTCATAAATATGTCCAAAATTTCAATACTGAAATTAGAATATTTCATAGTGAATTTCAAACGGTCATCAATAGAATTCATCCTCAGTAAATTCAACAAGCAAATGTGATGCACCCGACCATAAGAAAAAAATGCCATCCAAAAATCTGCACCAACACACACTGGCATAATAGGCTGACTGATAAACATGAGTATCCCTCAAAATCAGCCATAAAGCGTAGTTACTCGCCTGTAACAGCTGTTCTCCAGGGACAGCAGGAAACAGTCCTCACATATGAGTGATGTCAGTTCCGATGGAGCCCTCGCGGAAGCATCCCCCCAGCTTTCAAAAGAAAGCCTTTGGAAGATGCCGCCACGCATGCATGGTCCCCTTCCCACCCAAGGGTGCCATCCTGCTCAGTCAGATGACAGCTAAAAGACAGCAAAAATGAAAGATGGTAAAAGGAGCGACTCCAAGGGAAGGAGAGAGGGTTGTGAGAATTGATTCCTGCTGTAATGGAGAACACCTGTTACAGGTAACTATGCTTTCTGCAGAAACAAGCAGGAAGTCAGTCCTCACATATGGGACTCCCCCAGTTACAAGCTACCAAAAACCCATAGCAAAAATAGGGGCTCCCTTCGCAGGGAGTTGAAAGCAGCAGTAATTGAGTGTCCACAGACCGCAATAAGACCCGTATGTCTGATGAAACCAGCACTCCGGTAGTTTGAACACAGAAGGGTTGGGGGGTAGGAGTTGCCTATACCCCAAAAAGGTTATGAAGCACAGTCTGGCCAAAGGCACTGTCCCGTCAGGACTCTTTCCAAGCAGTAATGGGCTGTGAAAGTATGGACTGAAGACTAGGTGGCAGACCGGCAGATGTCCACCAACAGGAGAAAACGCAAGTCTGCCACAGAGGCCGCCATGGCCCTGACACTGTGCCGTGATGCAGCACTCTAGCGGGAGCCCCACCTGCTCATAGGTGAGGGTGATACAGTCCGACACCCAGGTGGACAGCATACGCTTGGTCACCACCTCCCCCAGCCTACTGGGGTCGTAGGAGATGAAAAGCTGAGCAGCTTGGCGGTGGCCCTGAGTGTGTTGGATATAGAAGGACAAAGCCCTCTTACAGTCCAAGGTATGAAGGACCGACTCAGCCTGACTGGAGTGAGGTCTTGGAAAAAAGGTAGGGATCACAACTTCCTGGCTGAGAAGGAAGGGCAATACCACCTTTGGAAGGAATTGGGGTGCATGCAAAGCACCACTTTGTTCTTGTAGCACCTGGTATAAGGTGCTTCTGCCAATAGGGCCTGAAGCTCGCTAACTCAGAGCAGTGGTGAGCGCAACCAGGAATGCCACCTTGCAAGAGAGGTAGCGAAGGTGGCAGGTAGCCAGAAGCTCGAAAGGTGGATAAGCAAGCTAGCTGCCCCAACACTATGTTGAGGTCCCATTCAATTGCCAGAGGGCAAACTGGGGGTGTCGATAGGAGCAGGCCCAGAAGAAAATGGGTCAAAGGCTGGACCAAGGGGCATGCCATCCACAAGGTGCAACAGGACAGAGTTAGACTTGAGCCTGGACTGTGAGAAGTGGAGAAGGGTAGTGTAACACCAGTCCCACCGGGCAGGAGAACGGGTCAGCCCCGTGCTCGGCACATGAAGTTGAGAACCTGTGCCATTTGAGGGCATAAGTCTTCCTAATAGAGGTCTTGTGAGAGGCCAGCAGAACCACTTCAACTGGAAGGTTGAAAGGGGCCAGTCACCCCTCTCAGCTGCCACGCTGTCAACGACATGGACCCCAGGTTGGGGTGCAGAAGAGAACCCCCCTCCTAAGACAGGAGTCCCGGAGAGGTCCCCAAGGGGGTGGGGGTCTCCAGAGTCAAAGGAGCAATGGGAACCACAGTTACCTGGGCCACTGAGGGACTCAGGATGAGCAAGGCCCTATTGCAGAGGGTCCTGAACAAGGTTTTGGCAATCAGTGGCAAGGGAAGGAAGTCATACATGAGGCCTTATGACCATGAGACAAGGAATACATCCGCTGCCTCTCTGGAGGTGTGGGCCTGCCGGGAACAGAAGCGGGGCAACTGGAAATTGCCTGGGCTGGCGAACAGGTCCAAAGGTTCCCCCCAGATCTGGAAAAGCCAATTGGCTACCCTGGGATTCAGCTGCCACTCATGTGGCTGGAGTACTCTGCTCAGCCTGTTAGTCAGGAAGTTGTCCTGGCCTGGTAAATACACTGCCTGCAGGAGGATACCCTGTTGGATTGCATATGAGCAGAAGACCACTGCCTCCTGGCAGAAGGCACGAGACCCTGTGCCCCCCTGCTTGTTCACATAGAACATCGCCATCTGGTCATCTGTCTGAACCAGCACCGGCTGGTAACAGGTGGTGGCAGAAAACCTGCAGGGCTAAGTATATGGCCCACAGCTCCAGTAGGTTGATCTGCAGGGTGCTCTCGTCTAGTGACCAATGCCCTGGGTGCAGAGCTCCCCACAGTGGGCTCCCTATCCAAGCAGAGAAGCATCTGTGGGGAGGACCCTCAAGGGGCTGGGGGCCTGAAAAGGAATGCCTGCTTCGAGATGTTGGAGAGACTGCCACCAGACCAGGGAGTCTGCCAGTTGGCAGGTTACAGAGACTGTCTGAGGCGTCCCATGGCCTGAGACCACTGGCCCTAAAGACACCACTGCGCTGCCCCTGATGTGGAGGAGGGTGTCTGGCGTGATATGGACCATGGAGGCCATGTGCCAGAGGAGGCGCAGAAACAGCTGGGCAGGCACAGAGGAACAGTGCTGTATGTCCTGTGCCAGAGTCCTGAGACGGTCAGCTCAGTCCATGGGCAAAGCAGCCTTCAACCGGAGAGTGATGAGCTTTGCCCCGATGAACCCCAGACACTGTGCCGGTAGGAGGTGAGACTTGGGTTTTGTCATAAACTAACCTAAGTGTTGCAGAACCTGGATGGTGCGTGCAGTAGCCTGTTGCACCTCTGAGGTCGTGCCTCCCTTTATAAGTCAATCATCCATGTAGGGGAAGACAAAGACTCCCTGGAGATGAAGGAAAGCAGTCACGACTGCCAGGCATTTTATGAACACTCTTGAGGCAGAGGCCAAGCCAAAAGGGAGCACCTTGTATTGAAAATGTCCACCCCCCACTATGAACCGCAGGTACTGCTTGTGGTTGGGGTGATGTGGGTATAGGCATACTTGATGTCTAAGGAGTATAGCCAATCTCCCTGCTGGTTGTGCCAAACAGCATCCGCTGCTGGTCCATGAAGGCAGACCAACTACGCTCCATTATGGACTCCAGGCCAGAAGGCTCCGCAGCCTTTGGCATGGGCACCGAGGGACTCTTGCCAGATGCTGGCTCCCCCAAAGGAGAATCCGACAATCAACCAACCTTGTCAATCTGTAAAGAACTGAGCTGAAAAATTGCCAATTTCATACAGCCCATGGAAACAAGAGGATGTCACCTTGTCAACCCCCCCCCCCTCCCCTGCTGTAACACTGCTGTGGCATTGTCTGAAAAGATGGTGAAACTGCAGGAGAGCTAATACTATACCTCAAACATTGAGTACTTTGGCCCTTGTAAGTTCCATCATCCCTGTACAGCTCTGCAGCCAGATTGGCATCAGTCAATAGAAGCAGCCTTGAAGGAATATTCAGGGACATGCCCTTTCTATGATAGGCTGGCTGACTGACCACAAACATACTGGCCACTATCAAGGGTAGGAATGAAAGCCTGACCTTGCAATCCTGAGAGCAATGTGATCAACAGAATGACGACCTTTGAAATGGCCTCATATGGTCCCAGGACCAGGGAACTAGCTATTTCTGCTATTGATTCCAGGAGTTGAAGATAGCCTAATTCTTTTGAACCTGCTGCTTCTGGAAGGCAGGCAGTTGAGCTAACATGGATTGCTCTCTTGGTGGTTCATGTGAGTATCTAACAAGGGGCTCCAAGACACTCATGGGCGAAAAAACTGGTACTGACTGGGCCCGAATAAGCCAATGGCCAAGATAAAGGTACACACCTATATACTTTCACCACAGAGCCGGTCACAACCACAACTGTGGAGGTGGTCCTCTGAGTTGTGGCAAGACCGAGGAGATAGTTGAGCACTAGAACCAAAGCAAATGTTGATCCTACCAAAAGGGAATGTGAAAGTAAACGTCTGCCAAGTCCAGCAATTTGAACTCCCTCACATCATACTGTCTAGATCAGCATTTTTCAACCACTGTGCCGCGGCACACTAGTGTGCTGAGAGATATTGTCTGGTGTGCCGTGGGAAAAATTCCAATTTCATCCGTAACATGTGGCCTCGGCTCACAAATTAGGGTTGCCAACCGGCCGGTTTTCAGCCGGCCTGGCCGGTTTTTCCATGGCCAGGTCGGCTGCCAGCACAGTTGTAAAACCGGCCATTGAAAAGCCGGTTTTTTTGCTCTGGCCGCAAGATCGGGAGCGGCCAGAGCAAAAAAACGGCTTTTGTGCCGAAGTCCGCGGCGCGAACGCGATCGCGATTCCCTATAGCAGTGCAGCCGCGGGTTCTGCTTTGTACAGAGCAGCGGCTGCACTACACTTACATTGAAAAGCAAAGAGAAACTGTGTCAGGAGCCCTCCGATCATGCAGAGCCCGAGGAAGTAATGTCATGTGGGCGGGCTCCTCACAGGCTGTCTTTCCTTTTCAAATTAACTTTAGCTGCAATAAAGTTAATTTGAAAAGGAAAGACAGCCTGTGAGGAGCCCGCCCCCATGACATCACTTCCTCAGGCTCTGCGATGACCGGAGGGCTCCTGACAGTTTCTCTTTACTTTTCAATGTAAGTGTAGTGCAGCCGCTGCTCTGTACAAAGCAGAAGCAGCGGCTTGGGTAGAGGGGGGGTGTGTGTGTGTGAGTGAACCAGCAAGGGGGGGGGCGATGGTGTGAGTGAACCAGCAGGGGGGGGGTAAGTGAGTGAGTGACCCAGCAGGAGGGGTGAGTAAGTGACAGGGGGGTGGGTGAGTGAACCAGCAGTGGAGGGGGGGGGGGTGGTGTGAGTGAACCAGCAGGGGAGGGGGTTGGTGTGAGTGTTTGATTCCTATTCAAGAGAATTACTTTATATATAGTCAATATAGGCACAGAGGTAAATTTTTTTAACATTTTCTAATGGTGGTGTGCCTCGTGATTTTTTTCATGAAAAAAGTGTGCCTTTGCACAAAAAAGGTTGAAAAACACTGGTCTAGATGACTGACATCAACGTCTCCATCCAGATGTGTGGCACTTGCCCCAGCTTTGGGTCTCAGGACCTTACCTTTCTTAGGTTCTTTCCATCAGCGCTTTCATGCCTTTTTTCCAACCGCTGGCCGCATATAGGATCTTCAATATCACGGGGGTCCTTTTTGCCCCAATGGCTACCAGTTTTAAGAAATGTGATCTGTATTCCAGGAACATATCCCCTTACCAACACTCAATTGTTGCCTCCAGTATTTGGGCGCCAACCATGACCTGGAGGAATGCTCCCTCTGTAAGATGTCTGCAAAAGCCACCCAGAGCCGCTGGCTTAAGCAAGACATCTTCCATAAGGCCGACTACCATGGTATCCCTGGCAGCCTTGTGTTCAAAGGCCCCGCCCGAATCCTGAGTCACGTAAGATCCTCATGGTTCCAGAACAGGCTCGCCAGCATTCCAAACAAGGGTCTCCAGAGAAAGAGCATAAGAAAGACCTCAAGGGCCTTGTCCTGGGAGGCGGACAAGCATGGGGAATTCTATGTATGGTCTTCAGCCCCTGATGGGCTTTCTAAGGAGTTGGAGCAGGAGCAGCCCCAAAAGGTACCCAGGACCAAAGTCGAGGCCTCCAGTGACTGACTCTGGTCTCCCAAGGGCTGTACTGTTGAGGACCCCCTCTCTTGACACCTGTCTCAGTCACCCTAACGTCAGTGTCAATGGCTGCTACCCCTAAGTGGGAAGCTCGAATGCTGGCACTGGAGTGCAGCGTTTCTGCGTTCATTGCCTCCCGGCAGGTGTTTATGCCCAGCCCTGCCGGTGCTCACCCTGAGACTGCAGGGATCTTTATGTTGGACTCCCTGGGTCACCAAAGCAATCTGAGAGCCAGACACCTCAGGCAGATCCTCGGAGAGGGTCTCTCTCAATCCTGATCCTCAGGGGCAAGGTCCTTGCAGGTGAATGCCTCTGGCTCCAGCCATGCCCCAGCCTCAGGACACCAAAGATGGATGCCAATGACACCTGTGCAGCTACCAGGTCATGAGTCTTCCTCAGACTACTGAGTGATGGTCTGATATCAAGATATCTCTGGACACTTGGACCCGTCAAGACTATCTTGGATCTGTCTCCACCAGCTGTCAGGTGCCGATTACCACCCGAGGACACTTCATTCCATAAGTTAGTCAGGGACATGACTCGGGCACTTTCCCTCACTACAGAATTGGAGGACCCCCCCCCGAATGGAGAAGCTCAACATCCTCCAATATGAGGCACCACCGAAGACCTTAATGCCCGTCCCCTCCATTTTCAGCCAGCTTTTCCTCAGAATGTGGGAAACCCCAGCATTGGTGCACATGGTCAGCTGACACATGATACGATGTACTAGGTCCAGCGAGAACCAGGCTTCTGTAAGGCGCAACTCCCCCACACCTCCATGGTGTTTGAGTCGGCCATGCACTGGCAGAATATCCTGAAGACACTCATCAGTGCCCCCGGTCAGGGAGTCTCGTGCCCTTAATGCCATCAGGCGGAAATGCTACCAAGGCTTGATGTTAGCGTGCTATATACAAAAACTTACCAATTTTACATCAGCATGTTCCACAGAGACCTGGCCGAGGAACTCTGATGCTTCGCGGTTGGCCTCAATGGAGATCACCACAGGAGCTTCCAAACTCTTACAAAGTCTGAGTGTGTTCCAAATATCTGTTCTGAACTACCTATGACTGTTTTGAATCCAGTGCAAGGGGATTTCAGCCAACAGCAACAGCGCTAGACACCAGGCCTGGTTCCAATCATCAGACCTCAAATAATGGGTACAAGAGAAGCTCCTCAATGTCCCTTGCCTCAGGGAGCAACTCTTCAGCAAACTAATGGAGGACAGGCAAACGTCAGCGTCACCCATATGTGAGGACTGATTTCCTGCTTGTTCCTGGAGAATACAAGTTTAACAAAGCAAGGGCATTGTTAGCAAGTAAATTACAGGCTAGGGAGAGATAGAAAGCAGAGGGCTGGGCTAAATGGCCAATTTTCCCAATGGAGAAAGGTGAATAGTGGTGTACCCCAGGAATCTGTGCTGGGTCCGCTGCTTTTTGACAGTCATAAATAACATGGAAAGTGGAATAACGAGTGAGGTTATCAAATTTGCAGATGAGACAAAACTATTTAAAGTTGTTAAAAACCCAAGAGGATTGTGGAAAATTGCAAGAGGATCTTGATAAATTGGAAGACTGGGCATCAAAATGGCAGACAAAATTTAATGTAGACAAGTGCAAAGTTATGCACCTAGGGAAGAACAACCCAAACTATGGTTACACGATACAAGGTTCCACATTAGGAACCACCACCGAGGAAAAAGATTTAGGCGTCATTGTGGATAACATGTTAAAACCCTTGGCCCAGTGTGCAGCGGCAGCCAAGAGAGCAAATAGAATGCTAGGTATAAGGAAAGGAATGGAAAAGAAAACAAAAGATATTATAATGCCTCTACATCGTTCCATGGTGAGACCGCACCTTGAATATTGTGTGCAATTCTCATTGCCGTATCTTAAAAAGGATATAGCGTTATTAGAAAAGGTTCAGAGAAGAGCCACCAAAATGGTAAAAGGGATGGAAGGATATTCCTATGAAGAAAGGCTAAAAAGGTTAGGGCTCTTTAACCTGGAAGAGAGATGGCTGAGGGGAGATATGATAGAAGTCTATAAATTAATGAACGGAGTGGAACGGGTAAACTTAGATCGATTGTTTACGTTATCAGAATATAGAAAGACTAGGGGACATGCAATGAAGCTGCAGGGTAAACTGTTTAAGACTAATAAAAGAAAATATTTTTTCACTCAACGTGTAATCAAACTCTGGAATTTGTTACCGGAGAATGTAGTAAAGGCTGTTAGTGTAGCTGGGTTTAAAAAAAGGTTTGGACAAGTTCCTGGAGGAAAGGTCCATAAACCATTAAGAAGGGACCCAGGATATCAATGCTTGACCCAGTACAAGCATTGTGGAACCTGTGTCTTTTGCGGAAACTGCTAGGTGCGTATGACCTAGATTGGCCACTGTTGGAAACAGGATACTGGGCTTGATGGACCTTGGTCTGACCCAGTATGGCATATCTTATGTTATGTTCTTATGAGAGGCAAAGGGTGAGAGTACATATAAAAAGCATTACAGATCAATCAGGGCAGATGAGATACAGAGGCATTTTGGGGATTACTATAAAAACTTTATATACAGCAGAATCAGATATCTCCCAAACTCAAACTGATTATTATTTGGTGGGGTAAAGCTGGGGAGGTGCAAGAAGGGAATAGAAGTTGGAGGCAATTTGGGGTGAGGAAATTTGATTAGGTTATTAAAATGTTATAGGGGAGTAAATTGCTGGGTTTAAATGGACTTACAGCTCAGTTTTATATGGTGATGGGGCTTTAGTGGGAGCAGCTTATGAAGAAAGCCCACAATGGGGCTTTACAAAGGGGGAACTGACACAGTCTATGTGGTGGGCACTGTTCCCTCTAAGCTGTGCGCGTGTGCGCGCGCACACACCTCGCCGAGCGAGCGCACATACTTTACAAAAGAGCGCACAAAAATTCCAGCTCTGATTCTGATAGAAAACACAGACGTCTTAAAATTTAAAAGTTATGATTGTAATTACTAGAAATTTCCCACTTCATTTAGTAATCATCTGTTTTCATTTAATTTGATTAAAATCAATGTGGTGTACATACTGTATTCTGACGTGTAGTCAAATTTTAAAGTATATAACTCCGAGTGTCGTTATGTGGCGCACAAAATTTTAACCTTCCTTCAAAAGCTGCACACAGCTGATATTTTATGCGCACACAGCCTACAGAAAATTAGAGGGAACATTGGTGGTGGGTGAGAATTTCGATCCTACTTCAATCACAGCGGGATCCCACAAATTCTGGTTCATATAGACCAATCTCCCTTTTGAATACTGATGTGAAGATCCTTGCCAAGGTACTGGCAAAGAGGCTGGGGAAGTTTTTGCCAGAGTTGATAAATTCCAATCAAGCGGGTTTTGTACAGGGGAGACAGACTGGGGAAAGCATTAGGAGGGCACTACAGATGGTATGGTCTGCTAACAAAGTGAAGCCAGGGATGATGCTGTTGGTGTTAGACACTGAGAAAGGTGCCCTCTCCCCTTTTGTGCCTGTAATGGATCCATCTACACGGAGTGTTAGAGACCATATAGATGTACCAAGGTTAGAACTGGGGAGTATTTTGCATAAAAAATTCCCTTTTTGCAGACAGCTTTTCTCTTACCTGGCTTTGCTGCTGTTATTGCTCCAGGAAATTAGTCTATTTGGAAGGGTTTCTGGGTTTAAAATATAGAAAATATGGAGGCATTAAATATTAGTTTGGAGGGGGAGCTAGTTAATAGGTTAGCGGAGCATTATTCCTTTAAATGGGCAAGTCAATCTATCAAGTATTTGGGGCCTCAGATCACCAGGGATTCAGGTTGTAAGTTTGGTGCAAGTCATCCTTCCTCTATTGCAGGGGTGTCCAACACTGTCCTGGAGGGCCGCAACCCTGGCAGGTTTTCGGGATAGCCCTAATGAATATGCATGAGATATATATGCATTAGAGATATCCTGCCAACCTGACTGGTTTGTGGCCCTCCAAGACTGGATTTGGAGACCCCTGCCTTACACCTCTGTCATTTAAGAATGTGAGTGGGCAAGGTGCAGATGTCCTAGACATCAAAAGGGTAGATAGAATGTGTCACATTCCTGCTCGATTCTCACCATCACCAAAATGTTGTACAAAACCTATCAGGGTCGCGGCCCTCCAGGACAGGGTTGGACACCCCTGCTCTATTGCATAGTTTGGAAAAGATCTGGAGCACTGAGGGAAAGGAGAAATTTCCTGGTTAGGGTGAATAGCTGTGATTAAAATGGACATGCTACCTAGATTTACTTCTTTCAAAATGCTGCCAGTGCAGATACCTTGAGTGGTATTAGAAGGCTTCCAATGAAAACTCATCTTATTTTCAACTGGAAGCCATCAAGGGTTGGGAGAAGAGTACTAACTGTATGATAATAAATGTAAGAATGGGCTTGGGGTGCTACCCAACTGTGGCAAGTAATAGAATGGCATGGGTCTGAACGGTCTAAAAGACTTTTGCAAGTTGAGCAACTTTGGTTCTCATATCAAACTGCAGTATCTTCTGTGATTGTAGAAGTTGTTCAGGGGGGAAGGCAGCTAAATCCTTATGAAGACAGTGACAATTGGGGTGGAATTGGGTAGCCCTGAAGGTTAGTTTTTTGTGTCTTGGGCCCCATCTGTGGCTCTATGGCATTTTCCTGCAGACAAGAGAAGCCTGTTAGGAGATGGGCAGCAATGGGATTGGATATCTTTGTAAAAGTGATTATCAGGAGATTATGGCTCTTGAGGAACTGAAGGAATTATCTTCATGACTGGGATTCATTTTCACTATTTGCAAGTGTCCAATTTTCTGAAGGGAAGGGAAAGGGAATAAGGGGTAGTTATGTCCCCAAATACAATGCCTTGAAATCTCTATGGCCAAGTTACTTCCATTCTAGGAGGCTCCGAAATTTGTTGTACAAGGCTCTGCAACCCAAGGGCTTTGAGATGGGGGGTGTATGGTGGCTTGGGAGGATGATTTGGGACAGTGTTTAGATGAAAGAATGGGAGAGAGTTGGCAAGGGGGCAGCAAAAGCATCAATTTGTTAACATTCAGAAAAATGCTTATGAAGTATTGTTGAGAGCCATTGAGTGTGTCAAGTCATGGCGACCCTCTGGATAATTGACCTAAACTGTGTTTGGTCTTCAGTCAGCTGACTATTTATTTTATTTAACTATATTTATATACCGCTTTTCACCGGGTCAAAGCGGTGTTGATACAATAACAGCAGCTATGGATGCCACTCTATCTAGCCATCTCATTGCCGGTATTCCTCTTGTGTTTTACCTTCTACCTTGCCAAGCATTGTGTGTCTCAGTCACTTTGGACACATCATGCAGAGAGAATCAAAGTTGAAGTCTTGTCATCTGAGATTCTAAGGAAAGCTTGGGTTAGATCTCATCTAGTACTGACTGGTTTGTTGTTTGGGCAGTCCATGATATACACAGTATTTGTCACCAACACCATAATTCAAAAGCATCAATGTTTATCCTCTCTTTTTCACTATCCAACTTTCATATCCATGTTACTGAAAATACCATGGCTTAATGTATTAAATATTAATGTATTGGTATTATACAACTATGTTGGCAGGATATGTTTGGTTCTGTTACTGATATGTGCTGGAGAGGGTGTAGGAATACAAGAACGTTATTCCCTATATGAAGGGAGTATCCAAAGATAGTTGCATACAGGGAGCAAATAAGGGGACAGATAAAAGTAATATATGGTTTCCTCAGTTTTATCTGATTGGGATTTGGCCGGGGGAGATTTAAGTATAGTGGCATCAGCCGATAAGACCTGTGGGTGCGCTGCACAATGTGATATTGCCTGGTTTTGAAAGAGACTGGAACCACCCTCCTTGGATTAATGGCAGCTGCAAAAAGTGGTTCTGATGGAAAGGCCGACAGCAAGCCTCAGAAACAGAAGTGAGCAATGATACCAAACAGAAGCCTCTTTTCCACTATTTAGGACAGTTATAGTACTTTCTCTAGGGATGGGAGGAGGATAAATGATGTTGATACTTTAGAATTTGTATTGATTGGTTACAGTGTGTACTTTATAATAAAGATTAAAAACAAAAAAAAAAAAGTGTCTGCTACCCGTAACCAAATTCAAGGCCACACTTACCACTGCAATATCTTCATGGGTGCAGGCCAGATCATACAGTATACATTGTATCTGGTAAGACAGCCACTGCAGACTTCTGAAATTCTGCAGAGGTCATCCTCCAGGGGAGACTAAATACTGAAATAGGCCACAGACCATTAGACTTCTGCATATAGTCAACTGGAAGATTAGGGAGAAGGGCAAGAAGCAAAAAAGTGTAGTTACTCACCTGTAACAGGTATTCTCTAGGGACAGCAGGAATTAGTCCTCACACAGGGATGACACCTGCACCAACTGAAACTGCATGGTAATCACTCCCCAGCTTTCAAAGAAAGTCTTTGGGAGTTATATCACTCATGCATGGTCACCTTCAGGCCCAAAGGTGCAATCTTACCTCATTATGAGGACATAGCTTAATCAAGCATAAAAATAAAGCAACTCCACAGCGAGGAGAGAGGGTTCTGAGGACCGATTCCTGCTGCCCCCAGAAAACACCTGTTACAGGCAAGTAACTATGCTTTCTACAGGAATAGGCAGAAGGAAGTCCTCACATATGGGACTCCCTAGCAACAGGCTACTGAAAAAAAAATCTGTAAAAAGACAAAGGCAACCAAAAAACAGCAGGCCATGAATGGCAGTAGGGAGCGATGAATGACCAAATCTTGAGATACAACCAGTGTCAAGGATGGAATCACCTCTCCGGTAGCCTGGAAGTAAGGGCCAGAGAGAAGGAGCTGCACTAATCCCCAAAAGAGTTGGCAGAGTACTGTCTGGCCAAAGGTGTTGTCATGCTGTGAGCTCTCCATCAGGCAGTAATGAGCTGCAAAGGTATGAACTGAGGACCAGGAACAGCACGGCATGTGTCATGCAGAGGAAAAGAGTGCAGCTGTGCCATCAAGGCCGCCACAGTGCACATTGTGGGCAGTGACATGATGCTCCAAGGAGAGTCCAGCCTGCTCATAGGCAAAGGAGATGCAGTCCGCCACCCACATGGACAGGGTGCACTTGGAGATGGCAACACAGCCTGTTCCGGTTTAGGAGCCAACAGCTGTGATGAGCGGCAGTTGGCTTTTGTACACTCGAGGTAGAGGGCTAGTGCCCTCTTACATTCAACAGTATGGAGGTATGCCTCTACCTGAGAGACAAGAGGTCTAGAGAAGAAGCTGGGGAGAATCACCTCGTGGCTGGGATGACACGTAGATACCACGTTTGCTAGAAATATGAGATGGGTGAGTAGTATTACCCTATTTCTGTGAAACCTGGTATATAAGGATGTGAGCCACCAACAGCTGCAGCTCACTGACCCGACAAGTAGAAGTGAGCACAACAAGACAGACAACTTTCAAGGAAAGGAACTTGAGGTGAACAGAAGTAAGCAGTTCAAAGGGAGGAGCCATGAGTTTCCCCAAGAATCACATTCAGGTCTCATGCCACCAGGGCAGCCAGACCAGGGGTAATGAGAGGAGACGATCTCATGAAGCAAAGCACGAGGGGGTGGACAGATGGAATGCACGTCCAACAGATAGTGCCCTGGCTGTGTATCACTGAGGTGAACTCTGGAGTTGGACTTAAAGCCAGCATGAGAAAGGTGCCAACAGGTACTGAGGTATAAATTGCACTGGGCAAGAGAAACAGGCTAAAGCCCTTGTCAGCACACCACAGTGAGAATGTGCGCCTCTTGCAGGCATACATCTGCCTGGTGGAATCCTTGCAGGTCAACAGAACATCCTCAACCTGTGTGGAACGATGGAAGGGTACCAGAGATACCCTTTCAGCAGCCAGGTCATCCATGCCAGAGCGCAGAGATTGGGGTGCAGGAGACATCTGTCCTCTGTGATATCAAGTCTAGAGCATAACCCAGGGGAACCGGGGCCACTTAAGATAGCTGCAGCAGTTGCAAGAACCATGGTTGCTGGGGACAACGGGGCGTAATGAGGATCACTGTGGCCTGGTTTGCCTGAATCTTTAGCAGGGTTCGTGGAACCAGTGGAGTGGGAGAATATGCATACAGCAGACTCCCTGTCCATGGAAAGAGAAAGGCATTGGCCGCTGCTCTGTTATGAGACAGTATCCAGGAGCAAAAGCAAAGCAGAGTATTTCTGGAGATGGCGAAGAGGTCAATCGTCTGAGTCCATCAGGACCAGAAAGGAGCAGACCACATCTGGGTTCAGGCCCCACTTGTGCAGCTGAAGTACCCTGTTGAGCCTGTCCACCAGAACATTTGTGTCCCAGGAGGTAGGCCGCCCGAAAGAGCATGCCCCTCACTGCAACAAAAGTCCAGATACAGACCACCTCCCAGCATAGGAGGTAGGAGCCCATCCCTCCCTGCTTATTAAGGTGAACATTACCACCTGGTTGTCCATCTGTTTGAGGACCACCAGGTTTGGCAGTTGGTTCTGGAACACTAAGGGCATTCGCCACTGCCTGAAGCTTGAGGAATTTGATCTGATGCAGGCTTTCCTCTTGTGTCCAGATGCCCTGGAATTGGAGACCATTCGCAGTGGGCTCCCCAACCGAGTTTGGAGGCGTCCGTGGTGAAAATGCTCTTGACTGGCAGGGCTTGGAAAGGCAGACTTACCAAGAGCTTTAGCAGATGCTGCCACCAAGCATGGGAGCTTCCGAGGGGCCTGGTGACCCTCATGTGATTGTTGGAGACCCACAGCCTGGAAAAATTGAGCGCTGAGGGAGCGCTGTGCCTGCTGCATTTGCAGACATATGTTTGGGGTCATGAGAACTGTTGAGGCCATGGGCCCAACGTGTAGCAAGAAGTGGGATGCTATCACATGACCCTGCACTTTGGTTGCCAAGGACGCAAGCCTTTGGGCCCTGTCTAGACGGAGGAAGGTCCTGGCCTGAGTAGTGTCAAGGAGGGTGCCTATGAACTCCAGACATTGTGTGGGTTGCAGGTGTAATTTGTGGGTAGTTGACAAACCTCAGACCCTGCAGTAGAAAGAGGGTGCAGTAGCCTGCTTGACACACCTCATCTGGTGAGCCTGCCCTTATGAGCCAATCGTCCAGAAAGTGGAGCACAAAGATACCTTGTAGCCAGAGATAGGCAGTGACCACCAGGGACTTGGTGAACATCATTGGAGCACAGAGAAACGAAAGGGAAGAGCACTGTACTGCTAGTGGCACCCACCTACGACAAAGTGGAAGAACTGATTGTGCCTGGGATGAATCAGGATGTGGGTATAGGCATTTTAGATCCAAGCAGCACAGCCAATATCCCTGCTACACGTAGAGCAGCAGACTTCCAAGGGACAGCAAACTGTTGAGGTCCCGCAGATCTAGTATGGGACGGAACCCACTTGTCTTTTTGGGAAAAGGAAGTATTCAGAGTAGAACCCCTTGCCCTAGAAATGTTGAGGGATAGTTCTACAGCACGATCTGCAAGGAAGGGCCGAAGCTCCTTTTGCAGGTGCTCTCAGTGAAGAGAATTATGGGGGGGTTCCCCTAGAAAGGACGAAAAGGGCGTCTGCTCTAAGTGGAGGAAGTAATCCTCCCACACCACCTGCAGAATAGGCGTCTGTGGTGATGCCTAGACAGAGGTGGGCAAAGCAAACTAGACACCCCCCTATGTGCCCTGGGTTCTGACATGCTGAAGGGAGAGGGGCTATGCTCAGTTAGTTAAAAGCCCTTCAACCAGGTTGCAGTGAGGGCATTGTCTGTAGCTTGGGGGCCTTAGACTCACAAGGGCCATGACCATGGCCCTTGGCCTGCTGATTCTGTTGGGGAGTTTGGTAGGCCAGACTGCAGGTAAGTTCTATAAGTCTTTCTTCTTTGTGTAGAAAGGATAGGTGGTGGTCTACTAGGTTGGACCAGCTTCTTCTGAGAGAGCCTGGTCATTATCATATATTCATACTCCAACTCTGCGGTCTTGTCCATCATGGGCTTGCCAAAGAAGTTGCCCCCTTGGCATGGGATGTTGACCAACTTGTCCTGAAATCATTCCTCTAGGTCTGACAACTGTAGTCAGGACAGGCGGCAGGCACCAATGCCCACAGCAGCTACCTGAGCCATGGACTTAAAGCAGTCATGTCACCTGAGTAAAACTTGAAGCAGTCCTTGACCGAGGAGACCAGGGTCTGCAACAGAGTTAGATGTTCATCAACAGAGAACCCAGCAAGCTCCACTGCCACGTACATGTCCATGTACAACTGGTAAGCCTGGATGTGGGCCATAAGCATCAAGTCCTGGTAGCACTGCTTACCAAAACCATAAAAGGTGTAGGCCTCCCTACCAGGGGCATAGAGAACTGTGTCTTCTGGCTTTTTATCCAACACATGGCCGACTCCACCAACATGGAGTTGTGTGGCAGCTGTGGCTTTTAAAACATGGGATCCTTGTGGACTCGATACTAGAAATAGAGTTGCTTGCTCACAATAGGCACCGTCACTGGGGCTTCCCATATCCTGAAGAGCAGACATTCTAAAATGAGTGGGATAGGCACCATCAGTGCCTCCCTCAGAGGGGTATCATACTGGAGAATCTCCAGGTCCTCAGCACGAGACTCGTCTGACTCAGCCAAAGAACAAGGTCTTCGACATCTCCTGCACAAAGTTGAGGAATATAAGGTCCTCAGCTAAGGACCACCTCTGCTCTTGTGGCAGGGAGGAATATGACAGGACATCTGTATGAGCCCGAGTATCAGGAAACATCCTTGTTCTCACACTCCGAGCGAGTCAGAGTGTGTCTAAGGACTCAATGGGCATCAAATACAATGCCCCAAAGGGGGCACTGATTGGGACAGAGGGGACTGACACCCAGACATGGAAGCACTCGGGGCCAAGTCTTGAGTCACCACAGGTGACGAAGGGTACTGTTGATCAGCTCAGAATGCATACTTTGACCACCAGCTGGGATATCCTCTGGGGAAGCCCTCAAGAAGGAAGAAACTGACATCAGTGCTGAAGACACCAGGCATTGGACCGTGAGAGTCCAGAAAGGCAGCCAGGCTGCACTCCAGGGCCACCATCCTGGCCTGGAGGTTAGGTAGTATTGCAGCCACAGGCTCTAGCAACAATGAAATCTGGTCCAGAGCAGGCCCCCCCAATAGGGAATCATAAATGGTGATGGGTTAGTCCACCACCAGGGCAGCTCCGGAGGCTGCTCCAGACAATAGTCCTTGGCCTCACATCAAGGACTCTGGAACAAGCGACCAGAGGTCTTACCCCTGGCTCCGGCATCGGGTTTCTGCAGACTTGGGCAAGGACCTTACCTTACAGGGGAGGTGTCCTTGGATGATCCCCAAACCGAGGCTCCGTAACCCAGAGGCTTAGCATGAGCTGTCACACAATGGCGACTCATCGGACGCAGCCCTTGAGGATAGATTCCACACTTAATGCTCTTCCGACTCTTGCTAGACACCTGTAGGCAAAGCAGGCAGGTAGAGTAGTTGTCATCCACAATGTGGCAGCAGCTATGGGGGTCCATGATGGACATGGTGTGGGAGCACTTGCAAAATGCTTGAAGCCACTGACCAACAGTGGAAAAGATGGCTCTCGTGAGATCAAATTAACATTCTGGTCAGTGTGGGTGCAAGGAAAGCGTTGTTATTCACCTCTAACAGGTTATCTGTGAAGACTGATTCCTGCCATTCTTTGATATGGGTATCACTGGTACCGAATGTACCCATGTGGGAATGCTCCACGGCGTCTAATAGGAGAGCTTTTGGGACCACTCGACTGCTCCTGCACAGCTGCATTCCCACAGCTCTCAGTTGTGTTTGTAGATAAATGAGGAAAAAATCTTACCCAACTCCTCCTAGGGAGGAGAGTAGGATATAATGACAGATTTCTACTGTTCCCAGAGATCACCTGTTACAGGCAAACACTATCTCCAGGAACAAGTAGGAAAAGTATCTTCACAGATGGAAACTCACTAGATCCCAGGCACCGGAGTATTCCTATGACGCAGAAGAATGGAGCCAAGTAGATTTGAGTGCAATAGCAGAGAGCATGGAAGAGGGAGTCAGGTGCCAGAAATAGAACTGGTAGGAGCTGAGGTTGAGGTTAAGTCCCAAACAGATGCTGAAGCACAAGCCTGGCAAAAGACAGCATCCCTGTCCAGGCAATAGTGAGCAAAGGTGTGATCAGAGGACCATGTGGCTCTTTGGTACATCTATATCAAGACAGAATAGAGATTGACGACCAACGTCACCATGGCTCCGACAATGAGCCTTGAGAGAGAGACCTTCCTGATCATAGGATAGCGAGATGCAGCTGGCAATCTAGTTGGATAGGGTAGCTTTGAAACCGGAAAACCAAAGTGGCTGGGGTCAAAAGAAAATGGAGAGAATTTTCTAAAATCCTTATCCTAAGTAGAAAGCAAGAGCATGCTTGCAGTCCAGGGTATGCAATACTGCCTCAGCCTTGAAGGTATGTGGCCGGTGAAAAATGGCCGGTAGCATTAACAACTGGTTGAGATGAAAACTGGAAACTACTTTTGGAAGGAAATGTGGCTGGGTCTAAAGAATCACCTTGTCATGGTGGAATCGAGTGTAAGGAGGATCCAACACTAAAGCCTGTAGCTCACTGATGCAACAAGCTGAGGTGAAGGCAATGAGGAAGATGACCTTCCATGATAAAAGTTAGAGGTATGGTAGCCAGGGGCTCAGAGCTTTGATAAGCTGGGCTAGGACCATATTAAGGACCCAAGTCACTGGCAGTGGTTTGATTGGAAGCTTGGAAAAGCAGAAGACCCTGCATGAATCACTGCACCAGGGGGTGCAAGAAAATAGCATAGTTACTACCTATAACGGGTATTCTCCAGGTACAGCAGGAATCAGTCCTCACATATGGGTGATGTCAGCACCAGTGGAGCCTGTGCAGAAGCATCTCCCCAGCTTTCAAAGAAAGCCTTTGGGAGATGCATCACACATGTGGTCCACTTCCCACCAAAGAGCAACATCTTGCCTTAGTCTAATGACACAGCCAAGATGACAAAAAATTAAAGCATGGTAAAGAAGCAACTCCAAAGGGGAAGAGGGAAGGTTGTGATGACTGATTCCTACGGTCCCTGGGAACGAGCAGGAAGTTAGGTTACAGAGAACCTGTAAAGAAAAACACCATGATGACCTACAAAGGGTGGGCTGTAATCAGTAGCAGCTACTAAGACTCTCCCAAGACGCATTAGTCCAGCAGAGAACCAGCATTACGGTAGCCTGAACACAGAAGGGGCGGAGGGCAGGAGTTGTCTACACCTCGAATAGATTACAGCCTGGCTGAAAGAGCAGTCCCATCGAGACACCCTCTCCAGGCAGTAGTGAGCTACAAAGGAATGGACCGAAGATCATGTGGCAGCCCAACAGATTTCTGTCATGGAAACAGAACACAGACTTGCCACAGAAGTAGCCATGACCCTGATGCTGTGTGCCATAGAATCTCTGCCCGATAGTAGGCAAAAGTAATGAAGTCTGTCACCCAGGCAGACAGAGTTTGTTTAGTAACTGGAAGCCCCAGATGACGGGGGTCATGGGATATGAAAAGCTCAGGTGCTTTGTAATGACCCCAAGTCTGTTGAAGATTGGATTGTAAAACGGCCCTATCCTGAGTATGGAAAACTGTCTCTGCCCTACTGGTGTGAGCCCTCACAAAAAGTAGTGTTGAGCACCGCCTCCTGGTTGAGGTGGAAAGGAGACACCACGTTCAGCAGAAACTGAGTGTGTGCAGAGCACCATCCTATTCTTGTAGAACCACGTTGGGGGGGGGGGGGGCGGCTCTGCCATCAGAGCCTAGAGCTTGCTAACTGTGGGCTGATATGAATGCTACAAGAAATACCACCTTCCAGGAAAGGTACCACAGATGGCAGATCACTAGAGGCTCAAATAGAGGCTTTATGAGCTGTGAGAGCATCATGTTTAGATGCCACTCTGCCACTGGAGGACAGGGTTTGGATTACATGAGGCCCCAGAGGAATCAGGACACAAGGGGCCTGCACACAAGGGGCCAGGACACAAGGGGCCAGGACACAAGGGGCCAGGACACAAGGGGCCAGGACACAAGGGGCCAGGACACAAGGGGCCAGGACACAAGGGGCCAGGACACAAGGGACTTGTCCTTAACGGGATGGTGGGGCACTGCATGGCGCTTAAGTGTACTCTGAGTTGGACTTTAGTCCCACCTGCGACAGGTGGAGCAGATAATGGAGTACCATTGTACTGAGCAGGAGAAAGGGTTTGCTGGTCTTTCTGTGCACCACACCAAGAATCGGCACCTCTTGAAGGTGTTGAAGAATACCCGTGATCTGGCAACAATACCACAAGCTCTTTCAGTCTCTGGTCCCTCAAGCAGTGAGAAATAAGCAGAGAGTAACAGAACACAATCACACACAAAGTGCTACTTTCTTTAAACTCAGAGGGAAAACAGAAGGTCCATGGACACAGCACGGTTCCACCTCTGTTGGATTCAAATTCTTCCTCCTTTGAAGCTCTTTTTATTGAAGAGAAAAGGGGAAGTAACAGTCATTAAGCATAAACATAACACAAGGTGTCGCTAGAATTCTTTACAGAGTAAGAGCTGTTTACAGTGTATTAGATGAAATTTACTTGATTATGACAGAATTATTTATAATTGCAGAGTTGCAGAAATTATGCTGTGCAAGCAGGGACCTATAGTTGACTGTGCAATGAACTATGGTTGCGCAGTACATAGCCTATGTTTACTCTTTATGCTTGCGTTAATGTTCGCAAACTATTTTAAACAGTTACACAGAACTCATGATCATATCATCCCACTCCACCCAAGAGGAAGTAGGTGAAAGAACAAACCCGAGTGATGGTCACCGCTAGCAAAGTTCCTCAATCAGCACATCCCAGAGATCTGCATCAAGAAATTCATCCATCTTCAATTACATATTGGGGATTCTGGTATCCCCTTTACCTGTCCATTCCTAAAGGTGTGGAGGTCTTATGAGAGGCCAAAAGAACATGTCCGTCGGAGGATGAAGGGAGTTAATGCTACCCTTTCAGCAGCCAAGCCATAGTAACATAGTAAATGACAGCAGATAAAGACCAGTATGGTCCATCTAGTCTACCCAGTACGGTGTCAAGAGTAGGTAACACCTGCAGCTCTGTGAAGGCCCCCCTTCCCGTGTCTTTGTTTAGGGGTGATCCCACCACTCCATGTAGGACACCCCTATTTCTAAAGGAATTAGATGGTTAAGATTTTGATATTTTCTTGTTGCTGTAAAGGGATCCACTGTGTCTGTCCCATGCCCTTTTGAACTCCGTCACTGTATTTGCCCCCACCACTTCCATCGGGAGCGCATTCCAAGCATCCACCACCCTTTCAGTGAGAAAGTATTTCCTGACATTGCCTTTCAATTTACCACCTTGCAGCGTCATGTTATGCCCTCTAGTTTTGCAGCTTCTCCATCTTTGAAAGAGGTTTGTTCATTCATTATTTCTCCAAGTATTTAAAGGTCTGAATCATATCGCCCCTGTCCCTCCTCTCCTCCAAAGTGTACATGTTTAGGTCTTCAAGTCTCTTCTCAAAGGCTTCTGACGCAGGCTCCAAATCATTTTGGTCACCTTGCTCTGAACAGTTACCAGTCTTTTTACATCCTTTGCAAGATATGGTCTCCAAAACTGAACACAGTATTCCAAGTGATTCCTCACCAGAGACTTGTGCGGTAGCATAAACCATGACAACAGGGACCCCAGGTTGGGGTGTAGGAGAGAGTGTACTGCTCCTGCGAGAGCAGCCCTCTGGCTCAGTCCAGAAGAAGTCAGTGATGCTGCCAATAAGGAGAGCAGCAGTGGGAACCAGGGCTGCCTGGGCCACTGAGGAGCTATCAGCCAAAGAGATGCTCTGTCATGCTGGACCTTGAATAGGCTCTTGGCAACCAGTGATGTCGGTGGGAAAGTTTACATGAGGCCTTCTGTCCATGGGATGAGGAATGCATCCCGCTGACACCCAGGACAGGTGGCAGCTGGCAGGAGTAGAAAGCGTAGTTACTCACCTATAACAGGTGTTCTCCAGGAGCAGCAGGAATCAGTCCTCACATATGGGTGACGTTGGCGCCGACGGAGCCCTCGTGCAGAGCATTTCCCCAGCTTTCAAAGAAAGCCTTTGGGAATGCAGCGCGCATGCGCAGTCCCCTTCCTGCCCAAAGGTGCCATCTTACTAAGTCTGATGACATAGCTAAAAGACAGCAAAAATAAAAATGAAGGATAGGACTGCAAGTCCAGGGGAGGAGGGAGGGTCGTGAGGACCGATTCCTGCTGCTCCTGGAGAACACCTGTTACAGATAACTACGCTTTTTCCAGGACCAAGCAGGAAGTCAGTCCACACATATGGGACTCCCCAGCTCTACGCTACCGTGAACCCAGAGCTGAAAATATGGCTCCCTCTCAAGAGCCTCAGCATCCGTGATAAGAATTTTCTCTGAGAATGCACCCCGTATGGTAGCCCAACACAAAGAGCCGGAGGGTAGGAGCTGCCTAAACCTCAAAGAGATTACGGAGTACCACCTGGCCTAAAACACTGTCCCGCCTGGACTCTCTCTCCAGGCAGTAATGGTCTGCAAAAGTCTGGCTTGAAGACTAAGTTGCGGCCCGGCAGATATCTGCCAATGGAACAGAGCGGAGATGAGCTACTGACGCAGCCTTCGCCATGACACAGTGGACCATGACCAGACCCTGCAAGGGGTGGTCAGCTGCCCTGTACGCCCAGGTGATGCAATCTGCCACCCAAGTGGACAACGTACGTTTGGAGACAGGTAACCACATCCTATTAGGGTCAAACGAGACGAAGAGCTGAGCAGCTCTTTGATGCTCCCGTGTAGGTTCTATGTAAAAGGACAACGCCTTTTTACAGTCCAGGGTACGCAAGACTGTTTCAGCCCGGCTGGCATGCAGCCTGGGAAAAAAGGTCGGAAGAACCACCTCCTGACTGAGGTGGAAAGACACGACCACTTTTGGGAGGAACTTGAGATGGGTCCATAGGACCACCCTGTTCCTATAGAATCGCGTGTACGGTCTATCAGAAACCAGAGCTTGTAGTTCACTCACACGTCTGGCCGAGGTAAGAGTCACCAGAAAGAGCACTTTCCACGAGGAAGCGCAAATGGGAAGTAGCCATCGGCTCAAAAGGTGGGCGAGTCAGTTGCTGCAAGACCACATTCAAATCCCACTCAGTCGTCGGTGGACGAACCGGAGGCTTGAGCAGAAGCAGACCTCTGAGAAATCTGGACACAAAGGGGTGAACCGACAGACTGTCCCTCCACCGGTGAGTGGTGTGCTGACAGCACTGAGGAGAACCCGAACAGAGTTAGACTTAAGGCCTAGGTCTGACAGGTGAAGTAGATACTCAATACTACTGGCACAAGGCAAAAGAAAGGATCTTCATTGCGCTGAGCACACAATACTGTAAACCTACGCCACTTGAGGGCATAGGACTTTCAGGTGGACTGCCTCCTACAGGCCAAGACCACCTCCTCAATCTCCTTAGGTAGAAGTAAAGGAGCTAGCACTATCCTTTCAGCAGCCAGGCCATCAGATTAAGGGATCTGAGATTGGGGTGTAGAAGGGAACCCTGCTCTTGAGACAGGAGATCGTGTTGCAGCCCCAGAGGGAACGGAGTTTCCACTGCCAACTGTAGGAGAAGTGGAAACCACGGTTGCTTCGGCCATCTGGGGGCTAACAATCACCAAGGCCTTGTCCCGGAGGATCTTGAACAGAGTTCGGGCCACCAGGGGCATGGGAGGAAATGCATACAGGACGCCCGTAGACCAAGTGATCAGAAAAGCATCTGCTGCCATCCTCAGAGGATGCGGCTGTCTAGAGCAAAACCTGGGCAGCTGACAGTTTAGTGGACTAGCAAAGACATCGATGGATGAAGTCCCCAGCAGAGGAAGATCCGCTGGACCACCAAGGGATTCAACTGCCATTCGTGGGGCTAGAGAAGCCTGCTTAGCTTGTCTGCTAGGAAGTTTTTCTGACCTGGTAGATAAACTGCTTTGAGAAACATGCCTTGTTTGACCGCAAAGGAGCAAAGGTCCAGTGCCTCCTCACATAGGAGCCTGGGCCTCCTTGTTTGTTCACGTAGAACATTGCTACCTGATTGTCAGTCTGAACTAGGAGAGACTGTTGAAAGAGAGCATGGCAGAAGGTTTGCAGAGCTAAGCAGATTGATCGCAGCTCTAAAAGGTCGATCTGTTGTGTGGCCTCCAGAGGGGACCACAGACCTTGAGTGCATGTGCCCTGGCAATGTGCAACCCAGCCCTTTAAGGAGGCATCTGTCATCAGCACCCTTGTGTGTGCTGGAGCCTGAAAAGATACACCCGAGGTGGTTTGGCAGATGTAGCCACCACTGTAAGGAATTCAGAAATCGTCTGGACACCTTCACTCTGCTTCGGAGGTCGCCGGTGGATTGTGTCCACTGATCTCTGAGGCACCATTGAGCAGCCCGCATGTGCAAATGGGCATTCGGGATCACATGCACCGTAGATGCCATGTGGCCCAGGAGCCGCAGGTAGTGCCTGGTGGAAACAAGAATTGCTTGGAATTGGTTGGCCAAGTCCATAAGTTCATGGGCCCTGTCCTCTGGCAAGTAAGCTCTTGCCTGAAGAGTGTCCAACCTGGCCCCTATAAACTCTAGGTAGAGGGAGCAAAGTGGACTTTGCGTAGTTTATGACAAAGCCCAGATGCTGAAGAGAGACAGTGCGGAGAGTGGCCTGTTGGGCCTCCTGGAGAGACTGGCCCCTGATTAGCCAGTCGTCCAGGTAGGGGAAGACAAAAATGCCCTGATTTCTGAGAAAAGCCGCCACCACCGCCAGGCATTTGGTGAAAACCTTGGGGGCAGAGGTTAGGCCAAAGGGAAGCACTCTGTACTGAAAGTGGTTTCCTCCCACCACAAATCAGAGATGTCTGGTCTGGATGGATGAGGATGTGAGTGTAAGCATCCTTTAGATACAAGGAGCATAGCCAGTCTCCCTGCTGGAGGTAGGGCAGCAGTATCCCAAGGGTAAGCATCTTGAACTTTTCCCTCTCCAGAAACTTGTTCAGATTTCGCAAGTCTAGGATAGGTCTGAGGCCTCCTGTTCTCTTTGGTACCAAGACGTACCTGGAGTAGAAGCCTTGCCCTTTCAGGTGGTGTGGCACTGGTTCCACTGCCTGTTCCTTTAGAAGACTTGCCAACTCCTGAAGGAGGAGGTCCCTGTGCAGAGGAAGTCTTGGAGGCTCCCCTGGATAGTAGGAGGGGGGAGCTGGTGGAAATGGAGCACATAACCCTTCTGGACTATGCTCAGCACCCAGGTATCCCCTGTGATGGCTGGCCACCTGTAGGTGTACAGGGTCAGCCGACCTCCTGTGCTGAGTGGGGCCACCGGCGGAGAAGAGTCTATGCCCTGGAAGTCAAAACCCCCCTCCCTGTTGTGCAGGAGCCAGAGCTGTAGGATTAGGGGTTTTCTGCCTACAAGGCCCATGCCCCTGCCCTTTGGCCTGCTGGCCCTGTTGGGGAGCTGGAGAGGCCTGATATTGAGAGTAGGTTTTGTAGGCAATACCCTTCCTCGGGAAAAAGGGCTTCTTCCCCGAGCCCTTCATTTTGTGAGAAGGGGCAGAAGTCTTTCTGGACAGCCTTGTCCTGGTGAGAGTCTCACTCTCGATTTCTGCAGCCTTCTCAGTCATGGGCTTGCAGAACAGGTTGTCACCTCAGCACGGGATATTGACCAACGTATCCTGCACCTATGACTCCAGGTCCGACTGTAGCCAGGCCTGACGACGTGCACCGATGACGGCTGCGGCTACCTGGGCCGAAGCAGTCATAGGCTGCTCGAGATATAAACTTCTAGCACTCTCGGATCCCTGTAGACAAGGCTTTCAATCTTTGCAAGGGTTCCTCAGAGAGGCCAGCCGAGAACCCGGCAATCTCCTTTGCCAGGTCCCGTAGGTACATGACCATGTACAGCTGGTAAGTCTGGACACGGCAAGATAGCATAGAGCCCTGGAAATACTTTGAGGGCATCCAGGTTCTGGGCCTCCCGGCCGGGAGGCACCAAGGAGTGCAACTTTTGACTTTTCAGTCTGTGCATGGCCGATTCCACAACCATGGAGTTGTGCAGTAGCTGCGCCTTCTGGAACCCAGGGCTCTTATGGACTCGATAAATGGAATCGACCCGCTTGGTAAGAACCGGCGCCAAGGCCACTGCCTCCCACATACGGAAGAACAGCCGTTCCAGCATCAGATGAACCGGAACAGTAAAGGCTTCCTTCGGAGAAAAGTCATACTGGAGGGCATCGAACTCTTCGGCTCGAGGATCCTCCTCGGTCTCCTCTGGGAATGCCAAATGCTTGGCCATGTCCCTGACGAAGTCTGAGAACCAGGTATCCTCCAGGGGGAGCCCTTCTCTGAGGCTCGGACTCCGGGGAGTCCAACAGGACGCACTGGGTCCGGAAGGTGTCAGGAGACTCCTCGTCCTCAGTCTCCCACACCGACTCCTCCGAGTCGTCGTCAAGCGGCTCCGGTCATGTGGGCCTCGATGCCACCCACCCTGACGCCGAGGGCACCGGCATCGACAACCTCAGCCAAGGATCGACTTGAGACTTGATGGACTCAAGGATCGGCTCGGCCTCCGGGGTGGAGTTAGACGTCGAGGTCCCGGTGGTCGGGGCAGATGCACCGTCAGACCGGCGATCAGTACCCATTGCTGCTCCATGAAGACAGCCAGGCTGCTCTCCAGGGCTGTCAACCTGAGACAGAGCTCAGGAGACTCCGCAGCCCCCGACTCGGGCCCCGACGGCGTCAGGCCCGATATCAGTTCTCCCAGAGGAGAGTCCATGAGGTCAACAGATGTTACCTGCCTCGGGGACTCCGGCACCAGGCGAGGCTGTTTGGTCGGCCGCTCTGACTCCGAGAGCCCGGGACGGCAGTCAAGGCTTCGCGACCTGGCCCTTGAGGATCCAGGTGCCTCCACTGATGCCGCCCTCATGAGCTTCTTCCTTTTGTGCTCCCAGGCGGGAGACCCCCTTTCAGAGGACCCATGACGGCACTCAGGGTCAGACTCTCGAGATGTCGAGGCCTCTGACGAAGTCCAGGCCCAGCCGGACACGGACTCCAAAAAAATTGTTTCATGTTGATGCTGACGGCTCCGAGGCGCTTGACGACATCTTGCCGCACGGGCCACAGACCAGCGGGTCATGGTCGGGACCGAGGCATCGGAGGCAGCAGTCGTGTGGCCCCTGCAAGGTCAAAAGACGAGGCTGCCAGTGAAAACAGAAAAAGTGCGAACGCTAGTCACAAAGGACAAAAACCGAAAAAGAAGTTCCGGGCTCGATACCGGTGTACCGAGCAAAGGCGGGATGGGGAACTGGCGTTGAACCGGATAAGGGATGCGAAAAATCGCAGAAAAAAAAATCAACTTTTTACCGGGTGACATGAACAACGTCCGTTGGGCTCCGTGGAAAAAGACAGACTGGGCAAAATGGCACCCTTGGGCAGGAAGGGAACCGCGCATGCGTGCTGCATTCCCAAAGGCTTTCTTTAAAAGCTGGGGAAATGCTCCACACGAGGGCTCCGTCGGTGCAGACGTCACCATATGTGAGAACTGACTTCCTGCTTGGTCCTGGAGAATTGGGGCAACTGTGTGTTGTCCAAGCTGGCAAACAGGTCCATTGAGGTTCCAGAGATGGAGGGGACGCTCCAGAGATGGAAGAGCCAGGAAACTACTACTGGATACAGGTACCACTTGTGTGGCTGGAGGAGACTGTTCCCTTTGCCTAGCAGGGTTCTGTCATAGCCAGGAGGTAAACCGCCCTTAGGAGCATACCCCTGCATACCGCATAGGCGCAAAGGGCTATTGTCTCTTGGCAGAGGGAGTACAATCCTGTTCCCCCTTGTTTGTTCACTTGGAATGTGACCTGGTTGTCTGTCTGGATCAGCACCAGGAGATATAGCTGATGGCAGAAGGCTCAGAATCAGGAATATCACCCAAAGCTCCAGCAGGTTGATCTGCAGCTGGGATTCCTCTTGAACCAGCATCCTTTCGGCTGGAGGCCTTTGCAATGTGTTCCTCAGCCCAGTAGGGAGGAATCTGTGGGTGGGTATCTGGAAGGGCATTCCTACCTGAAGGTGACATGGGATCTGCCACCATCCGAGGGAGTCTAAGTGACTCATTAACTGGTGGACTGTTCCTGAGCCTGCCTGTGGCTTGTGTCCACAGAGCAGAGGCACCACTGAGCTGCCCTCGTGTGCAGGCAGGCATATGGGATCATATGGACCATGCAGGCCATGTGCCCCAAGAAGCAGAGTAAAAGATGGGCAGGTAGTCTCCAGCATCTGTGTAGCTCTGTGGCCAACTCCCCAAGGTATACTGACCTCTGAGGGAGGAAGGCTTTTGCATGGTGGGTATCTAGTTATGCATTGATCAACTGTAGGCACTGGGCCAGGATTTGTGACTTGTGGTGGTTTATCACTAACCCCAGGTGCAGCAGGGCATTTATGGTGCACTCTGTGCCTCTGCAGCCATGTCCCCTTTTATGAGCCAGTCGCCCAAGTAAGGGAAGATGAAGGCCCCTTGAAGCCGGAGGTGGGCTGTGACCGCTGCAACGCATTTTGTGATGACCCTTGGTGACAAGGCCAGACCAAAGGCAGCACCCTATATTGGTAGTGCTGTCCCCCCACCACAAACCAGAGGTATTTTCTGTGGCTGGTATGGATTAGAATGTGTGTGGGGCATCCTTTAGTTCTAAGGAATAGAGCCAATCTCCATGCTGGAGGAATGGCAGCAGTGTTCCAAGGAAGAGCATCTTGAACTTTTCCTGGACCAGAAACTGTTGAGCTTTTGCAGATCCAGCATGGGCCTGAAGCCCCCTGTTCTCTTGGGCATGAGGAAATACCTTGAGTAAAAGCCTGTGCCCCCCCAAGATGTTTCAGCACTGGCTCCACTGTCTTGTCCTGGATTAGGCTTGCCAGCTCGGTGAGAAGCAGGGTTTGGTGAAGGAGAGGTCTGGTGGGCTCTCCTGGGAAGTAAGAGGGTGGCGTCTACTGTAGGTGGAAGAGGTAGTCCTCGATCACTTCTAGCACCCAGGAATTGGTGGTGATGGCTGTCCACCTTTGGGCAAACAGGGCTATATGCTACCCTGTGGGCAGCAGGGGACCCCTTGGAGATGAGGCGGTCACACCCTGGCAGTCAAATGTTCCCCCCCAGGCTGGGCTGGAGCTGGCACCTGAGACTTCAGGGTCTTGTCTTCTGTGACCATGTCCATGGCCTTTTTTTTGAAAGATTTATTTAAGCTTTTAGCAAACATACATACATAAACAAAACAGCAAACCCCTCCCTCCCCCCCCCCACCCCCCCGGTTCTCTGAGAATCAATGTGGAACAGTTATTACTAATTACGCTATAATGGAGGTTGCCATACGTAAAACCAAAGGAAAAAAAAAAAAAAGATATGATTCACCACAGGATCAACCAGCTGAGCACTTCACTCTCTCAGGAAACAGAAGAACGAGCACAATATTGATCAAGAAGCGCACATCTGTCTACACTGAACGCCAGTGTACTTGGGTAGTGCAGCTGGCTATATAATTTTTCAAGATTGGCATAAAAACAAACAAGATTCCACCAGCACTCAAAATGCAAAGAGCGAAATTGCTTCCAATGCGAAAGAATAAGTTTAAGTGCAATGGCTAACATGAAATTAAGTAAAAATGCCTGCTCCTTAGTAATGTACAAAGAAGGCTCCACCGCTCTTAACAGCACCATAGTGCTTGAAAAGGGATATGAAAATCCTAAAATACTCTGCACCCGAGCCCACACTTTTTGCCAAAAGCCTTGAAGCAGGGGACAATCAAAAAACATATGCCTATAGGTACCTAACTCGAGTTGACAGGACCAGCATCTGCCGGCTGACAACTTGTCCCATTTGGATACCTTAAAGGGGGTAATAAAGGCTCTGTGCAGAAAAAAAAACATAGATTGAGTGAGTGCCGCTGATCGTGACACTCTCGTTACTGGGCCCCACAGGGACTGCCAAATAACAGGAGAAATCTCGGTACCCATATCCGCCTCCCAAGTCTTAATGAGTCCCCGGTTGGATATTAGGAAGCACTCTCGGATAGATCTATACAGGAAGGACATAGCACCCCTTTGGCCAAGGGCTTCCTGAATAATGTGATAAGGAAACCCATCAGAGGCCAGTTCTCCACCCTTCACTCCCTTAGCATCTAAATAATGTTTGAGCTGTAACCACTGAAAGTAACAGGAGAGGGGGAGGCCAAACTCCCTTTGTAGGGCTGAGAAATCTTTCCATCTCTGATCAGAATATAACTGCCCTAAGACCCATATACCACTACACATCCATCTGTGCCAGGCAAACACTCTGTTGCGGATCTTAAACGATGGGTTCCACCACAAAGGCGTTTGCCTAGAAAAAGTACCTTGGGGGCTCTTGAGCCGACCCAACTGCAAAAAGGCCTCCTGAGTGGCCAAAATAACCCCCCCTGTCTCGGCGTCTCGTGGAAATTGCATGCCCAACAGATGCCGCAGGGGCCAAGGAGCCACCAACTGCTCCTCTACCACTAACCAACTCGGTTTATGTTCAGGATCCTCAATAGCTGCCCACAGGGCCCCTTGCTTTAGCAAAAGGGCTTGATGGTATCTTTGAAAATCGGGGAACAAAACGCCCCCTTCCTCTTTAGACGCCTTAAGCTTCTGAGTGGCTATTCTTGGGCGTTTCCCGCTCCAAAGAAAGGACAATAACGAACACTCCAAATCTACATAGGCAGACCGGGGGAAGACAAAGGGGAGCATACCCAGCACATAATTTATTTTAGGGGTAAGTACCATTTTAATAGTCTCCAATCTACCCCACCATGAGAGATGAATGGGGAACCAGGAGAGAGAGCGTTTACGAATCAGCAGAAGGAGATCAGACAAGTTAGAAGTGATGGTATCTTCCCGCGAAGCACAATATTGGGTGCCTAAATAAGTAATTTTGTCGGCTGCCCACCTAAAGGGAAACTCCGCCATCAAGCTCGAATTAGAGATTTTGTTCAGCGGAAATGCAACTGATTTAGACCAGTTTATTTTATACCCAGAGATCGCAGAGTAGCTCTCTATTAACGTTAGGATTGCAGGAACCTCTGCCGGCTGAGTAAAAAGCAGTAAATCGTCCGCGTAAGCTGAAAGCTTTATCTGTAAGTCTCCCAAACGGAAGCCAGCAATCTCCTTGTGCTGCCGGAGGGCGATAGCCAGCGGTTCCAATGCTAGGTTAAACAAAAGAGGAGAGAGAGGACACCCCTGCCTAGTTCCTCTCTGGAGCGAAAAAGAACTGGAAAGAATGCCGTTGGCGGAGATACGGGCGCTGGCATCCATATATAAGACTTTGACCATCTTGACAAAATCGGGCCCAAGTTCGAACCAATGTAGTGCCTGAAAAAGAAAGGCCCACTCCAATCTATCAAACGCTTTCTCAGCGTCAAGTGATAGCCCGATATAAGGCAGAGAACTAGCAGAAGCCCTCTTTAACAAATTACATAGCAGCCGCGCATTATCCGTCGTAGCTCTCCCATGAACAAAGCCGCATTGGTCCGGGTGAATGAGATCCCCAATTACTTTAGTAAGCCTCTGCGCCAGAATGCTTGCGTAAAGCTTATAGTCTGAGTTCAGCAGAGAAATCGGCCGATAATTCGTCACTAGTTGGGGGTCCTTTCCAGGCTTTTCCAAAACTACAATAGTGGCCTCCGAGAAATTCCCAGTAGTGCCCTGTTCCCCACTTAACTCTGTGAAATATATCAGGAGGTATGGAATTAGATCCTCACAGAATACCTGATAAAATTCAGCCGGAATTCCATCTGGACCGGTGGCTTTGCCCCTGGGCATTCCTCTGATAACAGAGCGCAATTCTTTGCTGGAAAACGCGGCACCAAGTTCCCTCGCCTGTCGGGTAGATGCTGAAGGGTGAGAAAGCTCTCCCAGAAAGGCGGAGAAAGCGTTTGCGTCTGGGTTTATATCTGAGTATAGTCTTCCGTAAAATTTAGAGAATTCATTCAATATGCATTCACTCGTCGTTTGTGGTACTGATTTGTCGTCCAGCAAGGAAACAATTCTTTTCTTCTCCTGCTGCCCTCTTAAGGCTGTAGCAAGAGTCTTACTCGCCCTATTTCGCTCGACATGAAATCTAGCCGACTGCTGTAGCAAAGTTTGCTCCACTTCTGAAGAAACTACCTCATTGTATTGATATCGTAGCCTTTGAAGTCTAAGCAAAATGTTAGGGTTAGGGCATGTCACCCATAATCTTTCCCCTGCCTTAATTTGGTTTTCAAGAGCCGTTAAGTGAGCCTTTTGCTTTTTACGCTCCCGAATTGCGTAACTAGTGATGGCAGCTCGAAGAGTGGCCTTAAACGCCTCCCACCAGGCCCAGATCGCGGTATCACCCACCTTGTTGGTGTCAAAATAAGATCTGATGACCTCCCGAATTTCTGACTGAAAGGAAGCAACAGCTAACCACGCTCTATTAAACGCCCAAGGCGGGGCGGGGCGGGGCGGTCAAAGCCTTGTAGCTCAAATTGCAGCGTAACCGCAGCATGATCAGAGATACAAATACTTTCTATACCGGCCGAACAGCCCCAGGAGACCAAGGACTTTGTCACCAAAAAAAAATCAATACGCGAAGAAGACTTATGAAAGGGGGAAAAGTAGGTAAAATCCCTGCCCTTAGGGTGGAGTACCCGCCAGACATCCACCAAGCCAGAGGACTCACAAAGAGCCTGAAAGGCTAATAATGCTTTGGAAGGTTTTTCCACTCTCCCAGGAGAACGATCCACAAGAGCGTCAGGCACCAGATTGAAATCACCCCCCACAATAATGGGGGCTCCAGTTTCCATCTGGAGTCTGCCCGAACGTGCACGAAAAAAGAGAGGGTCATCGGAGTTAGGGCCATAGATGTTAAAGATTGAGAGGGTCTGATTTCCAACCTGTATAAGAGTTTGCCCATCTGCCCCCTTCATCCTGAGATGAACTGAGAACCAGGGCCCCCAGCGTTTTCCTGATTAATGTAACCACCCCATTTTTTTTTATGAAATGCAGGAGAGGAACCTATTACACTAAATTTCTTATTTAGTTTAGACACTTCTGCGGGCATGAGGTGAGTTTCCTGTAATAGAAATATGTCGGCCTTTTGCCTCCCGCAATACGACAGAATTTTCTGTCGTTTGGCCGGAGACCGGAGACCCTTAACATTCAGGGACAACAATTGTAAATTATTAGCCATTGCACCTTAAAAAAGACAATGAAGAACCCCCCAGCATATACACAAGCTCAGAAATACATATATTCAAGACGCATCCTCCCCACTGATCCCAGAGAACCAACATACATTTCCCACCCCCATTCCCTAACAATAGGTAAGTCAGCATGACTGAAATAAAATATGGCTGACTCGACCCCCACCACCGTATCTAAGTATTAAGCTACATATGTAATCGTTACCCTTAACATCACAAATGCTACATTATACAACAGCCAATGAGCCAGGTATCCCACGAAGAGTGATTGGGAGCGCAGCAGAGTACTATCAACTATCCCCAAAGGTCCAAGCCCAATTGTTTTGCTGAGGCAAGGCTGATCAGCTATAGCGGGCCTGAAAAAGGACCAGAAAGCCCCCAGCGACCAACACTCCTCACCGCTCCCCCAAATACTCCAGTGCAGTACTAGGACCGCCCGCATCTAATTTTGATGCATCATGAGAGCTTCTTGATCCTCAATGTAGCGTTTAAGGATCAGCGGGTCCTCAAAAGTCTTGGTTACATTATGCAAGGTAACTTTGAACCGCGCCAGATTCATTAGGCCATATCGGGCTTGTAGGTGCTATAAACGGGGCCTGAGCGCGAGGAAAGCCTTCCTTTTCTCCACCGTGGGCCTGCTGTAATCAGGGAAAAAGAATATTTTCTGCCCTTCAGGTAGCTGAAGTTGCTTCCCTTTTGCCGCCGCCAAAATCTGTATGACATGTTGATGTCGCAGGAGACAAAATATCAGCGGACGCGGCCTATTAGTTTGCACAGTGGTGAAGGACGGTATACGGTGCGCATGCTCAATCTCCAGAGGCCGAACGAAGTCAAGCTGGAGAAGCTCCGGTAACCATGCTTCCAAATAGCGAATCGGGTCCTTCCCTTCCAGACCCTCCGGGAGTCCAACGAGGCGTATGTTATTGCGTCGGGCCCTGTTATTCATGTCCTCTATTGATCTCTCCAGGTATTCCACCTTCCGGATCGATTTGGCTGCCTGCAGGGCTCCCTCCTCACATTTAGTGATCGCCGCCTCAGCCTTTTCCATCCGGCAGGATAGCGATGTCATTTGGGACCGCAGCTCTTTCATATCGGCCTGCATCTCAGCCAGAGCGTCCCCATTCAGGTCTACACGTGTGCGGATCGCCAGCACTGCTTGTAGCAACTCCGACATGCTCTCTGATTTCTCCTGCAGGGAGGCCTGCTTCTGCGGGGAGAGCGGATCCGTTTTGGACCGTTTTGTACCAGAATTAGATGGGTTACCAAATTCTAGTCGTGTTTGCTTGCTCCCAGCCATACTTAGAACCTCCGAGCCGAGCCAGACTCTTGAGGTCGAGGGATAATCCCGGTAGTATACAGGAATGGTAGGTGGGGGTCAGAGGAGAAAACTCTCAAGCAGCCATATTGATGCCTTGCTGGCCCCGCCTCCGTCCATGGCCTTTTTGATGTAGCCCTGGTGCTGTGGGACCGGGAAGGACTAGAAGTGCGGTGTACTGCTAAAGCCCTCTTTCTTCCTCAGGGCTTCCTCCCTGAAGCTTTCTTTTGGAAGAGCCTGGTCCTCATCATGAACTCTGTTGCCTTATCTAACATGGGACATCGATCAGTTTGCCCTGCACCCATTGTTCCAGGTCGGATGACTGCAGCCATGCTTGGTGTCTTGCCCCGATTGCCCACGGTGGCCATCCTGGCCCATGACTTGAAGCCATCATAGGCTACTCAAGATGAGCTTTGAGCATTCTTTTACCACCAAAGTCAGAGTCTTGAACCTCTGTAGAGGTTCCCTGTCAAAGCCTGCCGAGAATCCACCGAGCTCCTTCAACAGTTCCTTCAGGTATATGCTGATATACAGCTGGTAGGAATGTATCTGGCACGTTAGCACAGAGCCCTGAAAAGTCTTTGGCAGAGGGTGTCTAGGATTCAGACCTCCCTGCCAGGTGGGACTGACGAATGAGGTTTTTTGCCTCTTGAAATGGTGCATAGCCAACTCCACAACCGTAGAGTCATGGGGAAGCTGGGTCTTTTGGAACCCAGAGCTTCAGCATACCCAGTACATGGCATCAACGCGCCTGCTAATGATTGGTAGGAGGAAGCAGCCTAGGATAGGGGGCACTGGGACCATAAGTATTTACTTTGGAGGTACCTCATATTGGATTTCCAATTCCTTGGTGTGTGGGTCTTCCTCTGCCTCGATCTCAGTGAGCCTTGGCCATGTCCCACACAAAAATCAAGGGAAGAGATGTCCTTGGGAGGGGGACAATGCCTGGTTATTCGGGCAGACAGGTCCAAGGGCACGTATCTGGTTTGCCTTGTGTCCAGGGACTATTCGTCCTCTGTCTCCCAATCGGGCTCTGTCAGAGTGAGTCCAATGCCATGCGGTCACCTCTGTCGAGGGCCACTCCGGGTGGTCTGCAACCTCCAGAGGATCTTCAGTCCGAGCCATGGGCACTCACCAGGGAGGACCAGTGTCCTGGAGAACGGGGAAAAGAACCTTGTCCGGTGCCGGATGTTCAAGGACCAGCTCAATATCCAGTGAAACCCTTGATGTCGAGGGTCCCGTCGGAGCAGATGAACCAGAAGAGCTGGACATGAATGCCTGCTGCATGGCCACTAGGGCAAATATACTGTTCTCTAGGGCTACCATTCTGGTGTCCATACCACTTGGATCCACAGCCTTTGATGCGGGCACCGAGGACTTCAAGCCTGGTGTCGGTACTGTTAGGGGGATGGCCTTGGAGGTCAGAGGTCAGTTAGTGCGTGCTGACACCTTACAGGGCAGCTTAGAAGGCCGCTCCTGCCCCGGCTCTTCAGACTCAGGCTGAGGACTGCAGATCCTGAGGTGGAATTTCCCCATCTCCAGGAACAAGCAGGAATGTAGTAATTACATATGGGTATCGTCGGTACCGACAAAGCCTGCGCGGGAACGCTCCCCAGCGTCCAATTAGAAAGCTTTTGGGAGCATCCCACAGCGCTTGCGTGCTGCCTTCCCGCCTTTCCCAACTGCCTCTCTCCAGTTCTTCGTTTACGAGTAGACTTTCATCATACCCAATCTTATATAAAAATGGCTTTCACCATTCTACTTATCTTTTGTAGAATGGCGTCGGCTACTGCCCCTTCTTCATATAACAGCAAAAAGAATGATCATTCTTTTGCTGTTATATGAAGAAGGGGCAGTAGCCGACGCAATTCTACAAAAGTTAAGTAGAATGGTGAAAGTCATTTTTATATAAAAGATTGGGTATGATGAAAGTCTACTCGTATACAAAAATAAAAAAAGAAAGATAAAGATAAAGATAAAGAAGCAATATTCAAGCCGTATCTAAAATATGCTTGCTAAGGGTCATTGATGTTAAACGCACACTGGATTGGGAGAAGCTGTTTACCCAAAAGAAAGTGTTAAAGTTTGCCGTTTATCTGAGACCACCAGCAAGTGAATAGGATTGAAAATCTGGTTATATTAAAATATATGGGTGAAGTTGAGTGTTATAGTATATCCACATAAGGGAAGACAACCCCCCCTCCAGTGGTTCCAAGATAGACCGCTACCACTGCAAGGCACTTTGTGAAGACTAGGTGCCAAAGCTAGTCCTAAGAGTAACACTGTATTGAAGTGCTGTTCTCCAGGACGAATCTGAGATTTCCTGTGGACAGGATGGATCGATATGTGGGTAATACCGGACACCAGACACCACCTGAAGCCGTGATCCAGTGTCAGGAGCGAAGCTGGAGTTGCAGGCCCTTCCCACTCTCCCCCCAAAGCCAATCATAGCTCCCTCAAAGCTATTTAAAAACAGCACGCTACAGACGTGCCCAAGCCTGGTGGGCCCGTTAGGCAGGGTCCTAAGCAACTACCAGATCCTGACGCCCCCAGTAAGCCAGCAAACGCTCACCACTACAGGGAACACAAATACAGCACGCCAAACAGACAATGAACACTGCTGATAGCAAGCACTTCAACTCTCTGCACTGGCAGCCTGATCAGCATCGGGGAGTGCATAGGAGGGAGTGCTCCTCCCCGACCAGCTCAGCAGAACCAATCAGCGACCTACACACCCTAAGACAAGCTATCCCAAACCAAGCCACCCAAACTGGTAAACAGCACACAATAAGCAAGACAACCTGCATTGCACATCCCGTAGGATCCACTGCTACCTCACTGCTTGTAAAACTAACATGCTGCATAGCGTGTAGAATCCATTACTACCTCACTGCTTGTAAAGATAACATATGCTGCATAACCCCTCTGTTCCTCTATGGCTCCACATCATATTGTCCTCATTTTCTTCATACTCCATTTCCCCTCCTACCAGCACCTTCCCTCCTTTCCCCCCCCCCCCCCCCTTTACCACCCTCACTTCCCCCTCTACTCTGTCTTCTAACCGAACAGCTCTTGAGCTTCATCACTTTCTCTCGCATTCAAGCATCTCCTCTCTCTAAGGCAACCTCACCCTCGTTTCCGCCGTACTGTCTTCTCTCTACCCCGTACTCTGCTACTCCTCCTTCTCTCATCCACAGATATCAACTGCATTCCTGGCCCCCATAGATTTCTGTCTCTCTGAGAAGAGATCTTCACGCAACATGTCTAATCCTATCCATATCCCTCTCCTTCCACTCTCCCTTTCTCATGTGCCTTGTGGAACGCACACCGTCTCTAATAAACATGCTTTTACTCATGATCTCTATCTCTAATGCTCTACATCTTCTTGCCCTGAGACCTGGCTCCTCCCAGATGATACCACATCTACTGCTGCTCTCTGCCATGGGGGCTATCAGTTCTCCCACATGCCTCGTCCCACTGGCCGTGGTGGTGGTGGTGTTGGGCTTCTTTCTCCCTCTTGCCAATTCCAACACACTAAGCAAATATATGGTTTCCCTACAACATGCCAAGAAAGATTCTCTAACCCTTAGTGGTGCATTTGTTTCTATAGAATTCATGATCATACAACCTTATGTAGCAATATTTGTAAATAGTTTACAAGCTTATGTAGCAAGTTTTTGTAAATAGTTTACCCCTGTTATCTAAGTTACTTGCCCTGTTATCTGTAAACTCATACATGTTAACTGTACTGAGCGTTTCTGTTCCATGTAAACCGCGCTGATGCTGAATAGTGCGGTATATAAGAGAATGTAAATAAATAAATAAAATAAACCCCTCCTGCTGCCTCAGTCTCACTCCTTTCTCTCTTTTGAAGTCCACTCCATTTGCCTTTTCACTCGACTTCCTCTCCGGGTAGCTGTTATTTATCGACCTCCTGACATCTGCTTCTACCTTCCTCACTGACTTCGACTCGTGGCTTTCCTTCTTTCTGAATTCCTCTTTGTTCCACTGCCCCCACTCACCAGCATGGCCACTGCCTGGACCTGATATTCTCCTCTAGTTGCTTACCCTCGAACTTCTATAGCTCAGTTCTTCACTTATCTGACCATCACCTTTTAAGCTTTAATCTTCATCACCCGCTGCCTCAGCCTGTCTCCTCCAACCTATTTAGAAATCTTCTTGCTATTGGATACCTTGGCTCTCCCATTATTTCTTCATCTCTTTCTGCCACTAAGTCGTCCAAGTCTGTTGACGAGGCAGTAACTTCCTATAATACTGCACTCTCCTCGGCTCTGGATGCTCTCACTCCGCTCATGCCACGCCCTGTGAGACATTCTGCACCCCAGCCCTGGCTTTCATCCACTACCCACTATCTACGTTCCTGTGCCCATTCTGCTGAGCGTGACTGGCTCAAATCCTGCTCCCCTGAAGACTTTCTATGCTTCAAATTCATGCTTGTCTCTTTCCAAGCAGCCATAGCTCTTGCCAAACAAGACTACTATGTCAATCTGACTCTGTCTGATCCTCGCCGCCTCTTTACTACTCAACTCTCTCCACAAGGTGCCTCTGTAAAGATGGAAATAGCCAGGTTTTGGGCAGAAAGGGAGGGAGGCTCCCTTTCTGCCCAAAACCTGGCTATTTCCATGACAAAATACACAAGATCACCCTCCAATTCCCCACAAAAGTCAGCTACTTCCCCTCCTCCCCCCTCTTCACTCCCAACTCTTGCACCCCCCTACCTCTACATAAGAACATAAGATATGCCATACTGGGTCAGACCAAGGTCCATCAAGCCCAGTATTCTGTTTCCAACAGTGGCCAATCTAGGTCATAAGTACCTAGCAGTTTCCCCAAGGGACACAGGTTCCACAATGCTTGTATTGGTTCAAGCATTGATATCCTGGGTCCCTTCTTAATAATGGTTTATGGACCTTTCCTCCAGGAACTTGTCCAATCCTTTTTTAAACCCAGCTACACTAACAGCCTTTACTACATCCTCCGGTAACAAATTCCAGAGTTTGATTACACGTTGAGTGAAAAAATATTTTCTTTTATTAGTCTTAAATAGTTTACCCTGTAGCTTCATTGCATGTCCCCTAGTCTTTCTATATTCTGATAACGTAAACAATCGATCTATGTTTACCCGTTCCACTCCGTTCATTAATTTATAGACTTCTATCATATCTCCCCTCAGCCGTCTCTTTTCCAGGTTAAAGAGCCCTAACTTTTTTAGCCTTTCTTCATAGGAGTATCCTTCCATCCCCTTTACCATTTTGGTGGCTCTTCTCTGAACCTTTTCTAAAATCGCTATATCCTTTTTAAGATACGGCGACCAGAATTGCACACAATATTCAAGGTGCGGTCTCACCATGGAACGATATAGAGGCATTATAATATCTTGTTTTATTTTCCATTCCTTTCCTTATCATACCTAGCATTCTATTTGCTCTCTTGGCCGCTGCTGCACACTGGGCCTAAGGTTTTAATATGTGATCCACAATGACGCCTAAATCTTTTTCCTGGGTGGTGGTTCCTAATGTGGAACCTTGCATCGTGTATCCATAGTTTGGGTTGTTCTTCCCTAGGTGCATAACCTTGCACTTGTCCACATTAAATTTCATCTGCCATTTTGATGCCCAGTCTTCCAATTTATCAAGATCCTCTTGCAATTTTCCACAATCCTCTTGGGTTTTAACAACTTTAAATAGTTTTGTGTCATCTGCAAATTTGATAACCTCACTCGTTATTCCACTTTCCAGGTCATTTATGAATATGTCAAAAATCAGCGGACCCAGCACAGATACCTGGGGTACACCACTATTCACCTTTCTCCATTGGGAAAATTGGCCATTTAGCCCTACCCTCTGCTTTCTATCTTGTAACCAGTTCCTGATCCACCATAGTACACTGCCTCCTATCCCATGACTCTTTAGTTTTGCCAAAAGTCTCTCATGAGGGACCTTGTCAAAGGCTTTCTGAAAGTCCAGATACACAGTATCAACCGACTCACCTTTGTCCACCTGATTATTCACTCCTTCAAAAAAACATAACGGATTAGTAAGACAAGATCTTCCTTGTCTAAAGCCATGTTGGCTGTCTCCCATTAGGTCATGACTATCTACATGCTGAGTAATTTTATTCTTTATGATGGTTTCTACCATTTTTCCCGGTACTGACGTCAGTCTCACCGGTCTGTAGTTTCCCGGATCACCCCTGGAACCCTTTTTAAAAATTGGTGTTACATTGGCGATCCTCCAATCTTCAGGTATTAGAGATGATTTTAATGATAGTTCACAGATTACTAATAGCAGGTCTGCTATCTCATATTTCAGTTCTTTCAACACCCTTGGATGTATACCATCCGGCCCAGGTGATTTGCTACTCTTCAGTTTATCTAATAGTTGTAATACATCTTCCCGATGTATCGATATTTCCTTCAATTCTTCCACACCTTTAAATACCACTTCAGTCATGGGTAACATCCCTACATCTTCCTCAGTAAAGACTGAAGCAAAGAATTCATTCAGTCTCTCCGCTATCGCCTTGTCGCCTCTTAGTGCTCCTTTAACCCCTTTATCATCTAATGGACCGACTCACAGGTTTTTTGCGACGAATGTACTTGAAAAGGTCTTTACTTCGCGTATTTGCTTCCACAGCAAGCTTCTTCTCTGCTTAACCTCTCTTCCTTTCCTGTGATCTCTGAAGAGGAAACTGCACACCTTTCTTCCTCCAAACTCACCACTTGCTGCTCTTCTGATCCTATCCCCACCCGTCTCCTAAGCCCCATCTCCTCCACCGTTGTCCCTTCCATCTCTCATATTCTCAACCTATCGGTCTCCACTGCAACAGTCCCTGCAGACTTCAAACATTCTGTGGTCACACCTCTCCTCAAGAAACCCTCACTTGATCCCACCTGTCCTAATTATCGATCCATCTCTCTCCTTCCCTTCATTTCTAAACTACTTGAACGTGCGGTTCACCACCGCTGCCTCAACGTCCTCGCCTCTCATGCCCTCCAGCTTCCCTTACAGTCTGGCTTTCATCCTTTACACTCTACTGAAATGGCTCTTGCTAAAAAGTGTCCAGCGACTTGTTCCTGGCAAAATCCAAGGGCCTTTACTCTGTTCTCATCCTTCTTGCCCTCTGCTGCTTTTGACACTGTTGACCACAACCTTCTCCTCGATACCCTGTCCTCACTTGGTTTTAGGGGCCCTGTACTATCCTGGTTCTATCCCTCCCATCGGTCTTTCTGTGTGAGTTCTGGCGGCTCCTCCTCCTCCTCTGCTACCACGCTCCCAGTTGGTGTACCCCAAGGATCTGTCCAGGGTCTGCTCCTTTTCTCTCTCTATACCCAGTCCCTTGGTGCGCTTATCTCTTCCCATGGCTTTCAGTACCATCTGTATGCTGACTCCCCCCAGATCCAACTTTCTACAACTGAAATCTCTCCAGCAATCCAGACCCAGATCTCTGACTGCCTTTCTGACATTGCTGCCTGGATGTCTCACCAAGCGCTTGAAATTGAACATGGCCAAGACTGAATTTCTCAACCTTCCCCCAAAACCTCCTCTTCCTCCTCTCAGTCTGTGGATAAAGAGTAGTTACTCATCCGTAACAGGTGTTCTCCAGGAGCAGCAGGAATCAGTCCTCACATATGGGTGACGTCGGCATCAGAGCCCCCATGCGGAGCATTTCCCCAGCTTTCAAAGAAAGCCTTTGGGAATGCAGGTACGTATGCGCGGTCCCTTTCCCGCCCAAAGGTGCCATCTTGCTCAATCTAATGACATAGCTAAAAGACAGCACAAAAAGAAAATGAACTATATACAACTGCAACTCCAAGGGAAGGAGGGAGGGTCATGAGGACTGATTCCTGCTGCTCCTGGAGAACACCTGTTACAGGTGAGTAACTACTCTTTCTCTCCAGGACCAAGCAGGAAGTCAGTCCTCACATATGGGTGACTCCCTAACTCTGGGATACCAGGAACCCAGGCTGAAAAATAGAGCTCCCTCTAGAGCCCCAGCAACAGTAAGAGAATCTCTGAGACCACACCTGAACAGTAGCCCAACACTAGGGCCGGAGGGTAGGAGTTGCCTAAACCTCAAAGAGATTACGGAGTACCGCTTGCCCGAAAGCACTGTCCCTATGAGACTCCCTCTCGAGGCAGTAGTGGTCTGCAAAAGTCTGGCTTGAAGACCAAGTAGCAGCCCGGCAGATGTCTGCCAATGGAACAGAACGGAAGTGAGCTACTGATGTGGCCTTCGCCCTGACCCGGTGGACTGTGAATCGACCCTCCAGGGAGAGGCCAGCTGCCCTGTACGCCCAGGCAATACAGTCTGCCACCCAGATGGACAACGTATGCTTAGTGACAGGCAACCCCAATTTATTAGGGTCAAAGGAAATGAAGAGCTGAGAACCCCTTCTATGCCCCTGCATACGTTCAAGGTAAAAGGACAGCGTCCTTCTACAATCCAGGGTATGCAAGACAGTCTCTACCCTACTGGCGTGCGGCCTGGGAAAGAACGTTGGTAGTACCACCTCCTGGTTGAGGCAGGAGGACACTACCTTTGGAAGGAACTTGGGATGAGTCCGCAAGACTACCCTGTTCCTATAGAATCTGGTATATGGCCTATCCGAGACCAGGGCCTGAAGCTCACTCACCCGCCTAGCCGAGGTGAGTGCCACAAAGACCACCACCTTCCAGGAGAGGAAACGTAAGTGGCAGGTTGCCATCGGCTCAAAAGGTGGGCGAGTCAGTTACTGCAAGACCACATTGAGATCCAACTCAGTGGCCGGTGGATGAATAAAATGTAACACACCAAACAGGAGCCTTTTTCCATTGAACTTATGTAAATAGTTCACCTTTGTTCTCCAAGTTCCTTTATATAGTTGATACTTGTTCTCCAAATCCCACTCCCTGTTCAATGTAATGACCAGACATATGCATTTTGTCGGATGTTTTTTGTTACATGTAAACCGCGCTGATTGCAAATAGTGCGGTATATAAGAATTGTCAAATAAATAAATAAATAAATAGGAGGCTTAAGCAAAAGCAGGCCTCTGAGAAAGCAAGACACTAGAGGGTGGCATGAGAGAGACTGTCCATCCACCGGCGAATGGTGAGCTGAGAGGACACTGAGGTGAAGACGGACAGAGTTGGACTGAAGTCCTAGGTTGGAAAGGTGGAGCAGGTATTGTAGCACCACCTGGAAAGAGCAGGAGAAGGGGTCCTCTTGCTGTTGAGAACACCAAGCAAAGAACCTACGCCACTTCAGAGCATAGGCCTTCCTAATGGAATGCTTCCTGGAGGCCAACACCACCTCTTCAACCTCCCTTGATAGGAGCAATGGAGCAAGGACTAACTTTTCAGCAGCCAGGCCATCAAATTGAGGGATTTGAAGTTGGGATGCAAGAGGGACCCCTGATCCCGAGTCAGAAGGTCAGGTTGCAACCCCAGAGGAAGTGAAGTATCCACAGCCAACTGCAGAAGAGGGAACCATGGCTGCCTGGGCCACCTGGGGGCTATCAGGATCACCGTGGCTCAGTCCTGCTGGATTTTGAATAGAGTCCGGGCCACCAGAGGTGTGGGAGGAAAGGCATTCAGCAGGCTCTGACCAGGGGCTCAGGAATTCATCTGGCGCTGTTCGCAAGGGATGCGGTTGCCTGGAACAGAACCTGGGTAGTTGCCTATTTAGCAGACTGGCAAAAAGATCCATGGTCGGAAGACCCCACTTCAGAAAGATCTGTTGAACTACCAGAGGATCCAACTGCCACTCGTGAGGCTGCAGGAGTCTGCTGAGCCTGTCCACCAAGTAGTTTTCCTGGCCTGGGAGGTAGACTGCCCTGAGGGTCATGCCCTGAGTGACAGCCCAGGAGCAGAGCTTGTGCTTCCAGGCACAAAAGTCTGGATCCTGTGCCTCTCTGCTTGTTGACGTAGAACATAGCCACCTGGTTGTCAGTCTGAACTAGGACAGACTGGTGAGACAAGATCTGTGAGAAAGTCCGTAAGGCTAGTCGAATGGCCCTCAGTTCCAACAGGTTGATCTGCTGAGCGGCCTCCCACGGAGACCACAGGCCTTGGGTGCAGGCTCCCTGGCAGTGTGCCCCCCAGCCCTGCAGGGAAGCATCGGTTGTCAGTACCTGAGTGTGTGAGGAGGCCTGAAAAGGAACACCCCTGACCAGATTTGGGAGATGCCTCCACCAGCGTAAGGAGTCCACCAAGAGTTGGGACACCTTTATTCTGTCTGACAATTTCCTTGTGGCCTGCAGCCACTGCGCCCTGAGGTGCCACTGAGCTGGCCTGATGTGTAGCCGGGCATGTGGGGTGACATGCACTGTGGAAGCCATGTGACCTAAGAGCCGGAGGAAGTGTCTGGCCGAGACCAGAGAGTTCACCTGAAAATGGCCAGTCAACTTTATCAGCCTGTGAGCTCTGTCCACAGGCAAATAGGCCTTTGCATGGATGGTATCCAACCTTGCCCCTATGAATTCCACGTCCTGTGAAGGGACCAAAGTGAACTTTGGGAAGTTTATAATGAGCCCCAGGTGCTGAAGCAGGGATATGGTTCTACAGGTGGCCTGCCTGGCCTCTTGTGGAGACTGGCACCTGATTAGCCGGTCGTCCAGGTAAGGGAACACAAAGATCCCCTGGTTCCTGAGGTAGGCCGCAACCACCACCAAGCATTTTGTAAAAACCCTGGGGGCGGAGGTGAGGCCAAAAGGAAGCACTCTGTACTGGAAGTGCTTTCCTCCTACCACAAATCTGAGGAATTGTCTGTGACTTGGATGGATGAGGATGTGAGTATAAGCATCCTTCAGGTCTAAGGAGCATAGCCAATCTCCCTGCTGGAGGTAGGGCAGTAAAATCCCAAGGGTAAGCATCTTGAACTTTTCCCTCTCCAGAAACTTGTTCAGATTTCTCAGGTCGAGGATGGGTCTGAGGCCTCCTGTTTTTTGGTACCAGGAAGTACCAGGAGTAGAAGCCTTGCTGTTCCAGGTGGTGAGGCACCGGTTCCACCGCCTGGTCCCTTAGTAGACCTTCCAACTCCTGAAGTAGTAAGTTTCTGTGCAGAGGGGGTCTTGGAGGCTCCCCTGGAAAGCAGGAGGGGGGTATCTAGGTGTAGTGAGGCAGATAGCCTCTTTCGATGATGCTTAACACCCAAGTATCCCCTGTGATGGCTGGCCACAATTCTGCGTACAGGGTCAGCCGACCACCTGTGCCCTGGAGAGGAGGAGAGGCTATGCTGGCAGAATCAAAAACCCCCTCCCTGCTGAGCAGGAGTCGGAGTAGGAGGCTTGGGGTCCTTCTGCCTAAGGGGCCCATGACCCTGCCCCTTGGCCTTCTGGCCCTGTTGGGGAGCTGCAGAGGCCTGGTAGTGAGGGTAGGTTTTGTAGGCAGCGGTCTTCCTCGGGTAAAAGGTCTTTTTCCCCCGAGCCCTTCTTCTGACAAGGGGCAGAGGTTTTCCTGGACAGCCTTGTCCGGGTAAGTCTCGGTCTCGCGTTCTGCAGCCTTTCCGGCCATGGGCTTGCCAAGGACGTTTTCACCTCAGCAAGGGGCATCGACCAACTTGTCCTATACCCATGGCTCGAGGTCCGAGGATTGCAGCCAGGCCTGGCGGCGTGCACCGATGCCGGCCCCTGCTGCCCGGGCCGAAGCCTCAAATCCATCATAGGCTGCTCGAGAGAAACTTCGAGCACTCTCGAATACCAGAAGAAAAGGCCTTGAACCTCTGCAAAGGTTCCTTGAACAGACCAGCAGAGAACCCGGCAATCTCCTTTGCCAGGTCTCGAAGGCACATGCCCATGTACAGCTGGTAGGTCTGGACACGGCAAGCAAGCAGAGAGCCCTGGAAGCACTTTCTACCGAGGGCATCCAGGTTCCAGGCTTCCCTGCCGGGAGGCACCAAGGAGTGCATCTTCTGACTCTTCAGGCGATGCATGGCCGATTCCACAACCATGGAATGGTGCGGTAGCTGTGCCTTTTGAAACCCGGGGCTCTTGCAGACTCAATAGATGGAATAGACCCGCTTGCTTAGAACGGCATCGAGGCCGGCGCCTCCCACATGCGGAAGAGCAACCGCTCCAGCATTGGAGGAACCGGGACAGTAAAGGCCTCCTTGGGAGGAGAGTCATACTGCAGAGCCTCGAGCTCCTCGGCTCGAGGCTCCTCCTCGGGGTCCGCAGGGAATGCCAGTGCCTTGGCCATGTCCCTCACAAAATCCGAGAACCTGGTATCCTCCGGAGGGGACCTTGTCCGAGGCTCAGAACCCGGTGAGTCCGTAGGGACACAATGAGTCCGGAAGGTGTCAGGGGACTCCTCCTCCGTTTTCCACGGCTCCGAGTGGGTGGGCACCGACGCCATCCGCCCCGATGCCAAGGGAACCGACGTCGACGACCTCGGTCCAGAACGGGAGGCTGAGGGTGACATCGGCCGAGGATCGACTCGAGTTTGCATGGTCGAGGATTCGCTCGGCCTCTGGGGTCGACTTGGACATCGATGTCCCGGTGGTCGGGGCAGATGCACTGGTGAAACCGGCGATCAGCACCCGCTGCTGCTCCATGAAGGCAGACAATCTGCTCTCCAAGGCCATCAACTTGAGTCCGAGCTCAGGAGACCCAGCAGCCTTCGACTTGGGCCCCGACGGCATCAGGCCCGACGTCGGCTCCCCCAGAGAGTCCACGAGGACTACAGTACTCACGTGACTCGGGGCCTCCAACTCTACACGAGGATGCTTTGCAGGCCTCTCCGACTCCGAAGACCTGGGACGGCGATCGGGGCTATGCGACCTGGCCCTCGAGGAGCCAAGAGCGTCCACCGATGCCGCCCTCGCGGGTTTCTTCTTCCTTCAGTGCTCCCTCGAGGTGGACTCCCTTTCAGAGGAGCCCCGACGATGCTTGGGGTCAGACTCCCAAGATGATGAGGTCTCTGACGAAGTCCGGACCCGTCCAGAGGCAGATTCAGAGAAGATCCTCTCACGTTGGTGCTGACGGCTTCGCAATCCCTTGGAAGACATTTTGCCACAGGGACTACAGACTGTAGAATCATGGTCTGGCCCCAGGCACCGGAGGCAGCAGTTGTGTGTGTCATGAGAGTCATCAGTTTCTTGCACCGATCACACTTCTTAAAGCCACTGGCAGCCATCAGGGGAAAAAGGGCCCCTGCAAGATCAAAAAATTGGGCTGCCAGGAAAAAGAAAAAAGGTGCAAACGCAGTCTCTAAGAACAAAAAATGAAAAAGGAGATCCGGGCTCGGCACCAGTGTACCGAGTCCAGGTGGGAAAGGAACCAACGTCGAACCGAAGAAAAAACTCGACCCAACGTAGAAAAATCAACTTTTTTCACGGGTGACAAGGACAGGCATCCGTAGGGCTCAGCGGAAAAAAGCTGCGGAAATGCTCTGCTTGGGGGCTCCATCGACGCCGACATCACCCATATGTGAGGACTGACTTCCTGCTTGGTCCTGGAGAACTCTGTACTCCTTCCTGTTTCCTCAGCCCGCAATCTGGGGGTTGTCTGATTCCTCTCTCTCTTTCTCCACATACATCCATCTGATAGCTAAGACCTGACGCTTCTTTCTCTATATCAGCAGCAAACTCTGCCCCTTCCTTTCTGAACACACTACTAAAACGCTTATCCACTCCTTAATCACCTCCTGTCTTGACTACTGTAACCTACTCCTTGCTGGTCTCCCTTTGAATCATCTCGCTCCCCTTCAATCTGTTCAACACTCTGCTGCGCGGCTAATCTTCCGCCAGCATTGTCATACCTATATTACTCCTCTTCTCAAGTCACTCCATTGGCTCCCTATCCGTTTCCACATCCAGTTCAAACTTCTCCTGCTGACCTATAAATGCATTCACTCTGCGGCTTCTCACTACCTTTCTTCTCTTCTCTCCTTACAACCCCCCCTTAGAAACTCCGCTCTTCCAGCAAACTGCTCCTATCTGTGTCCTTCTCTTCTACTGCTAACTCCAGACTTCGCTCCTTTCACCTTGCTGCACTGTATGCCTGGAAAAAACTACCTGTGTCTGTACGCCAGGCACCTTCCCTAACCCTCTTCAAATCCAGGCTGAAAACACCTCTTCGCTGCTGCTTTTGGTTCTTGACTCTGATCTCCTTTTCCTTCCCTTGCTTTATCCCTGCCTACACCTTGTGTTTGTCTTGACTAGAATGTAAGCTCTGATGAGCAGGGACTGTCTCTTACTTGTCTGTGCAGCGCTGCATAAGACTTGTAGTGCTATACAAATGCTCAGTAGTAGTAGAAGTAATATGCATCTTTTAGATCCAGGGAGCAAAGCCAATCAGCTTTCCGAAGATAAGGGAGCAGGGTCCCTAGTGAGGCCATCTCAAACTTCTTGCACAAGGACGGTGTTGAGGTCTGAGCTACAGGATGGACAGGACCCCCCCTTTTACAAAGTATCTGGAATAAAATCCCCATTCGATCTGCTCCTGAGGCACAGGCTCAATGGAGAGATCAGCTAGAAGGGTAGAGATTTCCCCTGAAAGAGGTTTAGATGCAGAGGGATGAGGGGAACCACCCATGAGGGGCAAAGAGGCAGAAGATTGGCTAAGTACAACATGTAGTCGCTTTGAAATATTTGTAGCACCCATATGTCCAAGGTGATGAGGGGGCCACCTGTGGGCAAATAGTGAGCTGTCCCCTCACCAGTATTCTCCCTCTGTGGTCAATGGCAGATTGGCAATGCTCTAAAGGAACCAGTCAAAATTCCATTCCAGTTTGCGGGGTAGGTTAAGCCTTTTGGGGCTTCTCCTAACGTTGCGGACAAGGAGCCTGTGAATTTTGCCAAGAGGCTTGACCACCAGGAAAGTACCTGCACTTACGTGCAAAGTAGGCCATTTTCTGCCCCCCCTCCCCCCCCCCCCCCCGATACTTCCTGCAATAGGGATTGGACATGCACCTTAAGAGCCTGGTGAGAGTGATGTGCTGCTTCTGACACCAGCTCTCTCCTCCACGTTTGCGACACATCGACCCAGTCAATGTTCCTACTTCCCCCTCCATGATGTGTTGAGGTTCTCTTCCCAGCAAAGCATGTCCGCAAGCTTATTTTAAACAAACTACTCCAGGTCAGAAGACTTAAACCAGGCAAGCCAGCGGGCTCCAATGCCCACGGCTGCTGCTGCCCTACAAATAGCCTCAAAGGCATTATGCCCTGACCAGGAACTTTGAACAGTATTTGTCATGGTTCACCAGGGTACAATAATGCTCCAGTTTTTCAAGAACAGGCACAAGTCTGCAAGATCACTCATGTCATCCTTCAGGAACATGCTCATGTAGATCTGGTACATGTACTCTAGCCACAAGCATGGAACTCTGATAGCACTTCCTGCTGAATAAGTCCAATATCTGAGCCTCTCTACAAAGGGTTGTCTAGGAATGAGACATGGTGCTTTTAATCCTTTTAGGGAAGACTACCATCAAAAGATGGTGCAGAAGCTGAGGCTTCTTGAATCCCAGGGCCTTTTGAACCCGATACATCAAGTCCAGTCTCTTACCAACAGAGGGCACAGTGAGGGGGTTCCCCGATATTCTCATTTATGGCCTTTGTAGGATTCTGTGCATCAGCACCACTTTCTTAGGAGCTGAGGAATACTGGAGAACCTTTAACTCCTCCACCCTGGGCTCATCCTCAGTCTCCAGTGAAAATGGAATGGCTTAGGCCATATCCCTCACTAAGTCCTGAAATGACATGTCTTCTGGAGACTTCTGCCATTTGTGTGGAGGACAGGGTTTTGATGGAAGCTCAAGGGACCTTCCCTCCAACAGGTACTCCAATTCCACATCAGTCGTACAGTCAAAGTCAGACTCCAAGAGGAAGTCAAAGTACCTCAGACTCTACCTGGAGCTCTCTCCAGCCTTGAGGGGAGTAAAAGTATCAAGATAAATGATGCATCAAGTGCTTTCAGGGTTTCATGGGGGCATCGGAACCCAATACACTTGAGATAGCACCACACCAGGAACTGGCATCTATTCAATGTCCCAAGATCAATGCCTCCACAGGAAGAGCATGCGTTTCAAGGATCAGCTGCATAATGGTCGATGAGGATACTCTCAGCAGAGAAGCACCAGCCAGCTGTTTTTCCAGCATCGATGAGATGCAGGCTTCGAGAACCTGAAGACATTCCTTTATGGTTGTCAATTCTGAAGGCATTGAGGCCTAAGCAGCTTCAACCAGTGTGTCTGGCATCCACACAGGGTTATCAATATGGCCTCTAGAGTCAGACTGTCTGCGCACCTCCAAAAAAACTCTGAAGGTCGATTTCTCTCTCCAGGGCACCTTGGCGAGCCATTCATAGCCATCACTCTCCACATCGTGTCAGGAAGGGCTCCAATTTATTTATTTATTTAACAGTTCTTCTATACCGCTCTATTTTAGATCAGAGCGGTTTACATTTAACATCAACTATACAACACAGGCACTCTGAGTTGTATTTACAATAAACAGGGAGATCAACTTGGAAGTAACTGGGGGAACTATATACATTGTATTTACGCTGTTATCTGTTTTCAGGAAGATCCTATCTACATCTTATTTACACTGGGAGTCTAAATTCTATTTCATGCCTATGCACATGGGGTTTCACCTGGTGCTCAGAAGGATCCCCCTTCAACACCTATGGAGTAGAGGTCGAGTCTTTCTTCGATTCCATGCAGACATAGATCGATGGCCAATGCTCCACAATATTACAAGCACACTGCTCCAAATGAGCCTGGGAACCTCTCAAGGTTTATGAACCTTCGGCAGATCCCACGGGAGCCATCGAAACCAAACCTGAAGTCGCCGAATCAGATCTCTGACAAAGAAATTTTCTGCTTCTCTCAACCCCTTCAAACCTCTCCTAGTCACCTGAAAGCACAAATTGCAAGAGCTAGGTGATCAGGCACCAGTGGAAGCACCAGTTGTGCCCATCTGACAAATGGTCCTAGCACATTTTGTGCACTTCTTGAACCCACTGGTCAGTTTCTGGGACATTTCTGGGACATATCTGGGAAGTTGGCTGTGGCAAAATGAAATGGCTCACTGTTAACCAGAGGCCCAGCTGGGCCGACAGGAACAATGAGAAAGTTAAAGGTTAATGAAAAAGGGCTGGAACCGTGGCGGAATTGCAATAAGACCAGACACTACTGACCGTAGGCAGAAAAGTAGAAAACAGCAAAAAAGACCACCCAGAGGGAAAAAATAAAGCTTCTACCAGCAGAGCTCTGATTCATGTCTGTGGGGCTCTGCAGAAAAATATTAGAGAAGATGGTGCCGTAGTAGGTGAGAAGGCAGGCATGCAGCCTCCCAAAAGCTTCCAAGAAAAGCTGGAGAGCGTTCTTATGTCAGGCTCCTGCTTGTCCATGGAGAACACCACCCCCCAAAGCAATTAAGGCTGCCAAATCATCCCACCGAATGACTGGCAATGGACGACTCCTGCTGCTCTTCATGTTCCAGGCTATATCTATCTTTAGACTATAGTGGTCTGAGCTAAGGTCCTATGAACAAGTAGGGAAAGTCAGTTCTCAGATTCCTTCATAATCGGAGCCCTTCTGACACACTCTCTCAGTGACGCCAAGGCCGTGCTCAGAATCCTTTTCACCAGACGCCCCTCACCAGCTGCATGGCGGAAAGAATCCCCCAACACTGGGCAGTATCCTGGTCCTGGTCCTGGTCCAGGACCACCACCACCCCCCCAACACCTCTTATTGCTTCATCTGTAGATGGAATCTCCAGGCTTGCAGGACACTGCCCATGTCTGCACAGTGCTTGTAAAGGCCAAGCAGCATTTTAGCCCCCCAACATGTGTTCCAACACTGTTCTCAGGAAGTGGCTTCTCAAGCTATACCACCCACATGCACAGCAACGCCACACAGCTAACCTTCACTTGCTGCTACTGCTATTTGGAACACTTTCTGATCAAATGAGATATACAAGGGATATAAGAGACTTCCGTTTAATGTTAAAAACATTTTTGTTTATGGATTACTATGGTTTTTCTTAGTGAATTCTATTGTTATATTTTTTCTAAATTTTTTATTTGTTAATGTCTTTCCCTTTTAAATTTTCCAACTTTGCCCTTTTTACCAAATTTTTAATATTGCTATTTTGATTGTAAACCACTTTGAACGAAGGATAAGGTGGTATATAAATATGGATAAATAAACCACCTACGTAGCCTGCCCCTATTGAAAAGCCATGCATCTCTGAGACACACCAGTATGTGTGCTGCCTATGAACAAACCACCACGCATTCCAAAGGTACAATACACCTGCATAGCTAGCGCATGCCCACAACAGCAAAGCCTAACATGTTTGCTGTGGGAAGCACTGAAATAGTAGAAGTCTGGTGTGGCTGCCATACTAAATCGACCTGTGCCTCAGATGTTGAACCATACCCCACGGCAGAACTAAACAAGTCAAGTCTGTACTCAACCCTGGAGAGCCCCAAACACTTAAGGCTGAGCTTCAGATAACCCCCTGCAATTAAGCATTCTATCACACCTTTCTCAGGAAAGCAGTTACTCATCTGTAAGATGATCTCCGGGAACAGCAGGAATTTAGTCTTCACATATGGGTGATGTCAGCACAGACCGAGCCCGTACGGGAATGCTCCAAAGGTTTTCCTATAGGATGCTGGGGGAGTACTTCACTGCACCTGCATGACTGCCTTCCCGCTCCGACTCCTCTTAATTGGGTTTGTAGCTAAGGAAGAGTAAAAATAACCCTACAACTCCATGGGGAGAAGAGTGGGTTGTGAAGACTAAATTTCTGCTGTTCCCAGAGATCACGTGTTACAGGTGCAAGAAGGAATGTAGTCTTCACATATGGGATTCACTATTTCTCAGATCTACAAGAGCTGAAAACCAGGTCAGAGATGTCAGACTGAGTTCAACTGGGAAGGGGGGGCAGCATGGAGTTGTAGTTATGTTCCAAAGAGATGCTGGAGAACCCACCTGGCCGAAGGCCACATTCCAGTGGGAGTCCTTGTCCAAGCAGTAATGGGTGGCAAAGGTGTGGATAGAGGACCAGATTGCTGCCCAGCATATTTCATCAGTGGCTACTGAAAGTAGGTTAGTAAAGAGGCCGCCACTGCTTGGACGTTATGGAGCTATGGCATATCCTTAAGGGAGAGTCCTGCTTTATCAAAAGCAAAAGTATGCAGTCTGCTGTCAATCTGGAGAGCGTTCGCAGTTACCGGAAGCCCCAGATGATTGGTGTCAAATGACAAACCATTGTGAGGATTTGCAGAGATCCTGAGTCCTCCGGAAGTAGAAGGCCAAGGCATGTTTACAATAGAACGTGTGCAGAGTAGCCTCTGCATGGGAAGAATGAGGTCTTGGGAAAAAGACTGGAAGTATGACAGATTATGTGGAATGGTGATACCACCTTTGGTAATAAGTGTGGATGTGTCCTGAGGAAAACTTTGTCATGATGGGATCTGGTGAATGGTGTGTGAGCCACCAACGCCTGCAATTCGCTAATATGCTTAGCGGAGGTCAGGGCCACGAGGAATGACCTTTCAAGTCAAGTAGCACAGGTGGTTTGTTCTCAGGGGTACAAACAGGGGTTTGAGAAGCTGAGCCAAGAATGTTGAGATCCCATGCCACTGGAGGTGGTCAAATGGGTGGCTTAGAGAGGAGGCGTACTTTCATAAAACATGCCACTAAAGGGTGCAGAGATATGGTTTGGTCATTGATTGGTTTATGAAAAGCAACAATGGCACTTAGATGTCCTTCAGGACTCAAAACCAATTCTGTTTGAGTTCAAGTGTAGCAGATATTGCAGGAGTGCTGATACTGGTGCGTCCAATGGACTAAGATTGTCTGTTGAGCACCATGATTTATATCTGCACCATTTGCAGTACAAACTTCTGGTGGAGGGTTTCCTGGAAGCTAGGAGAAAGTTCTTTACTTCAGTAGACAGGTTGAGATACTGAAATACTATAACTTTCAGCAGCCATACAGTCAAACAGATCTCAGATTAGGATGGAGAACTGTTCCATCTTCCTGGGATAGAAGGTTCGGACTGCAGCCTAGACAGATTGGATTCATCTGCTGTAAATTGAAGGGGAAACCATGGTTGTTGAGGCCAGAAGGGGGCTATGAGTATCATAGTGCCACCATCCAGCTGGAGTTTGAAGAGGGTCTTCAGTATTAGAGGTGTGGGGGGAAATACATAAAGCAACCTCTAATCCCAATAAAAGGCATTGTCTGCATGGCTGAGTTTGGAGAGGACTCTGGAGCAGGAGTGTGGAAGTTTGGTGTTTTGAGGGATAGAGAAGAGATTGATAACTGGTGTTCCTCCCCAGGCTTTGAATATCTGAGCCACTCTGTTCTGATGCAGACTCCACTCGTGTGGGTCTGAGGGGAGATATGATAGAGGTCTATAAATTAATGAATGGAGTGGAACGGGTAAACGTAGATTGATTGTTTACGTCAAGAGAATATAAAGAGACTAGGAGACATGCAATGAAGCTACAGGGCAACCTATTTAAGACTAATAAGAAAATATTTTTTCACTCAGCGTGTAATCAAATTCTGTAATTTGTTACCAGAAGATGTAGTAAAAGCTGTTAGTGTAGCTGGGTTTAAAAAAAAAATTAGTAATCTGTGAACTATCATTAAAATCATCTCTAATACCTGAAGATTGGAGGATCGCCAATGTAACACCAATTTTTAAAAAGGTTTGAGGGGTGATCCGGAAACTACAGACCGGTGAGCCTCACGTCAATACCGGGAAAAATGGTAGAAACCATCATAAAAAAAAAAATTACTCAGCATGTAGATAGTCATGGCCTAATGGGAGACAGCAAACATGGTTTTAGACAAAGAAGATCTTGTCTTACTAATCTGTTATGTTTTTTTGAAAGTGTGAATAAACAGGTGGACAAAGGTGAGTCGGTTGATATAGTGTATCTGGACTTTCAGAAAGCCTTTGAAAAGGTCCCTCATCAGAGACTTTTGGCAAAACTTAAGAGTCATGGGATAGGAGGTAGTGTACTAATGTGGATCGGGAACTGGTTAAAAGATAGAAAGCAGAGGGTTGGGCTAAATGGCCAATTTTCCCAATGGAGAAAGGTGAATAGTGGTGTACCCCAGGGATCTGTGCTGGGTCCGCTGCTTTTTGACATTCATAAATGACCTGGAAAGTGGAATAACGAGTGAAGTTATCAAATTTGCAGATGACACAAAACTATTTAAAGTTGTTAAAACCCAAGAGGATTGTGGAAAATTGCAAGAAGATCTTGATAAATTGGAAGACTGGGCATCAAAATGGCAAATGAAATTTAATGTGGACAAGTGCAAAGTTATGCACCTAGGGAAGAACCACCCAAACTATGGTTACACGATGCAAGGTTCCACATTAGGAACCACCACCCAGGAAAAAGATTTAGGCGTCATTGTGGATCACATGTTAAAACCCTCGGCCCAGTGTGCAGCAGCAGCCAAGAGAGCAAATAAAATGCTAGGTATCATAAGGAAAGGAATGGAAAATAAAACAAAAGCTATTATAATGCCTCTATACCGTTCCATGGTGAGACCGCACCTTGAATATTGTGTGCAATTCTGGTCGCCGTATCTTAAAAAGGATATAGCGTTATTAGAAAAGGTTCAGAGAAGAGCCACCAAAATGGTAAAGGGGATGGAAGGATACTCCTATGAAGAAAGGCTAAAAAGGTTAGGGCTCTAACCTGGAAAAGAGACAGCTAAGGGGAGATATGATATGTCTATATATTAATGAACGGAGTGGAACGGGTAAACGTAGATTGACTGTTTACGTTATCAGAATATGGAAAGACTAGGGGACATGCAATGAAGCTACAGGGTAAACTATTTAAGACCAATAAAAGAAAATATTTTTTCACTCAACGTGTAATCAAACTCTGGAATTTGTTACCGGAGGATGTAGTAAAGGCTGTTAGTGTAGCTGGGTTTAAAAAAGGTTTGGACAAGTTCCTGGAGGAAAGGTCCATAAACCATTATTAAGAAGGGACCCAGGATATCAATGCTTGAACCAATACAAGCATTGCAGAACCTGTCTCTTTTGGGGAACTGCTAAGTACGTATGACCTAGATTGGAAACAGGATACTGGGCTTGATGGACCTTGGTCTGACCCAGTATGGCATCTCTTATGTTTTTAAGAATCTGACCAAGTCTGTTGACAAGTTGATTCTGCTTGCCAGGAATCTATACTGCATGAAGGTTTATGTGGTGAGAGATGGCAAAGTTCCACAGGCAACAGGCCTCTTTGCAAAGGGGAAGCAAACCCGTTTCGCCCTGCTTGTTCAGATAGAACATTGCCACATGGCTGTCTGTCCTTACCAGGACACAGCTATTGGTGAGGGGATAGTAAAAAAACACAGTAGGGTTTTTGAGACTGCATGAAACGCCAATACGTTGATCTGTAGAGATGACTCCTGGGTTGTCCACGTGCCCTGAGTGGAGAGTGACTCCAAAAGGGCTCCCAACAGACCTTGGACGCATCTGTCATAAGGATGTGTTGAGGTTGAGGCACCTGAAAAGGTGACCTTTGAGCAGGTTTGCTGGTGTGCACCATCACAGTAGGGAGTGGACTAGTGGGCGGGTGATCCGAATGTTGTCATTCATTTGTCTTGTGGATTGTGTCCATTGGGATAATAGGGTCAATTGTGCTATACGCATATGTAGTTTTGCATATGGTTACTACATGCACTGTGGACATCATAAGGCCTACGAGACTAAGGAAGTCCCAAGCCATTGATGTTTGTTGCCGCATGTGGGTGGCTAGGTTGACCAGTCTGTCTATACGGTCTAGTAGTAGAAAGTCCCTGGATAGCAGAGTGTCTAGCACTGCTCCTATGAACGCCAATCTTTTGAGTTGGGGTTATTTGCGACTTTGGGAAGTTTATTATGAATCCCAGGTGCTGTAGCAATGCTATGGTGGTTTGGCGTGAACAGCAGAATTCTTTTGGAGAGTCTGCCTTTATCAACCAGTAGCCCAAGTAGGGGAAAACAAATTCCCTTGCTTTGCAGATGGGCTGCTACCACTGACAAGCATTTTGTAAAGACTGGGAGCAGATGCCAGACTGAAGGGGAGGGGGACTGTACTGGTAATGGGCCCCCTGAAAGATAAAGAGGAGATACTTGTATCTTAATACATCCAGGACACAAAATATGTGCATATTTCAAATCTAGGGAATATAGCCAGTCTTGTTCCTGCAGATAGGGTAGGACAGTTCCGAGGGAGATCTTGAACTTCTCTACCAAGAATTTGTTGAGATTTCAGAGGTTGAGAATAGGCCTGTATCCTCCTACTCTTACTCCCTCATCCCAAAGTAAGGAAAGTAGAAGACTGTTTCTTGTTGTGGAACCTTCTCTATGGCCTCTGGGGTGAGCAATTTGGAGATTTGCTCCTTAAGCACGGGTTGGAGGGGATATTCGCCTTTGAAAACAGGCAGAGGAAGTTGTTAGAAATTAAACTGATAACCCTCCTCGACGATACTTAAAGTCCACTGCTCTGAGGTGATGGCTTGCCAGTGATTGGCAAAGGAAGAAAGTCGACATTCTATTTTTGTTTGGGGTTCTGCAGGAGCAAGATGACCATGTTCCCCAGGATGGAGTCAAACTGGACATAACTTGTGTAAGCTGGTGGCTGCTGTTCAGCAGTTCTGGGTTTCGTAGCCTTTTAGTGCCCTGCTGCTTGCCTTCCTGTTGGTAAGAGGGCTGTAAGAAGGGATGAACCTCATCCTTTTTTGGTAGAAAGGCTATTTTGCTGTTGGCCTCTTCTTTGAGGGATCAGCAGTCTTCTTGGAGAGCCTCCTTAGGGGTAGTGTCAGTTTCAAGCTCTCCTGCCTTTTTTCTCCAATTCTTATCAAACAGATTTTCCCCAGTGCAGGGGATGCTGACCAGCTTATCCTGGACCCACTGGGGAAACTGTAACAATGCCAGTCTTCTAGCACTGATGGTAACAGATGCTTTGCTGGTAGATTCAAAAGCATTGAATGCTGCCCTGTTAAATTTGGAGACATTTTGGCTGTTTTTGAAGACTGCTTCAAAAGCTGTTTTTGTCATCTGCAATGAATGGTAGGAAGTCTTCCCAATCTTTATTGATCTCCTTTAGGAACATTCCATATGAGGTGTAGGAGTTAATCCTACTTGCCAGCATGGAGGCTTGTAAAAACAGTCTGGCAAATGCATCGAGGTTCTCGATTCTCTTCTAGGAGGTATCAATGCATGTGTCTTCCCATTCTTGATGCATTGCATCGTTGATTTGACCGAGTGATGTGGTAGCTGCAATTTTTGAAAACTTGAGGCCTTCAGTGTTCGATACATTGTATCGAGACATCTCCTAATAGGTGCTATTGTGATCAAAGTCTCCCAGATGTGAAGCGTTAGGTTGTGGAGGATCTTATGCACTGCTAAGATCGTTGCTTCCTTTGGTTCTGTGGGGTACTGGAGAATTTCCAGTTCCTCTGCTGGAGGCTCCAGTTCTGCCATGACTGGTACTGAGAGCCCTGCCGCAATGTCTTGAATGAATTCTTGGAAGGACATGTCCGCCAGTGGGTATTTACAGCAGGTGATGGTGCCTGGTGATAGCTCCAATACAGATGTGAAATCCAGGAGGTCCTCTGAGTCAAGGGATCAAAGGTCTAAGTCAGATGCATCGGACTCTACTCAGAAAACATTGTCTGTGCCAGTCATGCTCAATGTCTTCCCCATGCTGAGTAGTCAGACACTGGCCCTGCCTATGGAGCACCAGGCGTCAATGCTAGTAGAACAGCATAGCCTTGAAGCGGTAGTACTGGTAACTATACCGGTACCGATACTACCTCCGGTATCTGTACAGATGTCAATGCAGACCCTAGTTGTGCTGGAGTCAAGTCATTGGTGATCAGGATACAGATGCTGCTGGGAGTGCAGCTAATGTCTTCTCAATGGATAACATGCGTTGATCCAATGAGATTGCCAGTATCTGATCCAAGGACGGAACAGGGCTCGTAGCCACCATACTGGAACATGGCACCAGGGGCTCTGCCAGGTCGATGCCTCGGAGGTCCCGCACCGAGGCTTTGGAGAACAAGTCCTCTCCGCCAGGAGTGTGCAGTCTGACGTCCAGCTTCAGAGGATGTCTTTGGGGAGTCTGTTTAGAACAAGACATGTCCCTTGATCCTCTTGGTATCTCTAGATTCCTTCAACAAAGCTCAAGACTTGATCCTGCAGTAATTTTGGCCGGATCTGGAAGGTTTCTTTTTATGTCAGAGCTGTGCTTTGAGGTTTTGGATATCTTGGAAGCAGATGATTGAGAGGATGTCTATGCCAGTGAAACAGAATCTGATGGAAAAAGTTTGACAGTTTTCTGGTCCAGTTTCCTAACCCTCTTAGTCATCTGTTTACAGAGAGCACAAGAGTCTAGGTCGTGGTTGGGACAAAGGCACTTAAGGCACCAGTCATGTGTCCCCATGACAGAAATAGTGCAGGAACAATTGTTGCATTTTTTTAAACCCAAAAGGGTGTTTCTCTATGATGCAGGGAATAGCTTGAGACCTATGCAGGGAACTAGGCCCCCTCAAAGGAACTGAAAATGTTAATAAAAATATAAAAATGGAATGAAAATTAAGAAAAAAAATATGGTACCGAAATTGGGGGCCAAGCTGATGAGACAAAGGCAGAAGCGCAATTCCGAGGAAAGATTTCTGTGGTGACAGGAAGTGGGATACTAATCCTGCTGGCTCCATGGAAAAAGACAAACTGAGGAGAGGGAGTCAGAAGAGAGGTAAGGCAGTCAAGCAGACGCAGTTGAGTACTCCCAAAGACTTTCCTATAGGATGCAGGGAGTGTTCACGTGTGGGAACCGTTGATGCAGATATCACCCATATGTGAAGATTACATTCCTGCTTGTTCCTGGAGATAACTACCTCTCTTCAGTGCACCTGTCCTGGGTAAGCTGGAGGGCAGGGAGGAACGAAGCTGAAACACTTGCTATGTGAACATAAGTGCCTTGATCTGCCAAATTCTGACTACTCAGTCTACAATCCTGATTGGGAGCAAATCCATGTAGGAAACACCAACAGGGCACCCCCTAGAACCTTCCACCCACTGTCAACCTTTACTGGGGAGAATGCTTTAGAGGGGCTATCCAGAAGCTAATGATCTAAAAAAATAAGAAAGATCAAGCTGCATCAGAAACAGCAATGAAGTCACTGAAAGGTTATTTGTCTACACATCTCCTGGTAGGGAAACAACTCGTTTGTCTGGACTGGTCTAGCAGGACAACCTGGAATGGTAAACATGCTTGCTGACCATGAGCTAGAAAAAAAAAGAGACAGAGTTAACTCCTCAATACTATTCTGTGCCAGCCTTCATCCAGTACAGCAGTGGTCCCTGCCTCCAGTCCAAAAGATACAAAGTCCTGCTGAACCTAGAAAATACCACACATCTAAGAGTTCAATGCCATAGTGGTTACACAGGTTTCTAAACATCTCTGGACTGCTCTTGGTAGCAAAAGGAAAAACACGATTTTCAAACCAAACCATGTAAACTGTCAGAGTAATTCACAGTTTAACAAGTGGGGTAGAGGAGCAGCCTAATAGTTAGAGCACTGGCTTGTGAACCAAGAGACCAAGGTTCGATTCCCACTAGCACCCCCCTTCTGGAAAGTCACTTAACCCTCATTGAATCAGAAAAACCCAAGCTATCAATGTATGTTACCACCAAGTTTAAGTTACAATGTAAACCACTTTGCTTGAAATGATAAAGCAGTATAAAAAAAATCTGTTAAATAAGTTCAAAATTTCACTTAGTATTTTCAATTAAGTACAGTGAATCCTGCTTGAAGGGGCCTGGCATGGCATGTAACCTTGGTTGTCTCCAACCCCATACTTTAGACAGCACAGTAGACTCCCAGATGAGGCAGCACAGATGAGTCGACTACCAGCAGAAGATAAACAGGAGGCGATAAATAGTGCTATTTCATTTTAAAACTACAGATATCAGAATTACCCATGAATGATGCTCAAAACCTAGCACCACTTTTCTCTTTAGTGCATCAAACTGAGGAACCCCACAAAATTATGTTCTGCAAGAACCATCCTAAGTTCAAAGAGTAACAGTCGATAGATTTACCATGTAGCAATTTCACGATTGTCATCCTCTGGTGGTGCTTTCAGAATATCCGTGGCAACAGTATGACATGGGTAATCAGCAAAACAGAAGATCTCTGGATTCATTAGGGAATGCTGAATAAAGGAGAGCTACAAAAACAAAGAAAATTTTGTTAAAGCCTTCAAGTAGATAACAGCAAACTCATTGTTCTTCCCCAACATACATATAACAAACCATAATCATGACAGGCTTTCAGAATCAAATGCTTTTTCATACTCATGATAAAAAAAAATCTTCTGATGCTGCTTGATTTAATTACACATTTGTACTGTACACAGTACATAGTAAAAACAAGCACAAGGCAAATCACTGTAGTTACATATTTTTTCTTTCTTCAGAGGGTTTACAATTTAACTTCTGTACTTGAGGCAATGAAGGATGAAGTGGCTTGCCCAAGCTACAAGAAGCATCAGTGTAAGACAGGATTTAAATGTTGGTTTCTTCGATTTTCAGCCACTGCACAGACCACTAGGTTATTCAGAGTTGACATGCATAGGTGAACTCTAATGAAATTGTGAAACAGGCAGAATGTTCATAATCTCCACTGCATATACTGATTTTAACAGTAGTGCTTTATTATATTTTCAACATTCAGCTGCATTGTCTCTGCCTGCTGCAATGAAAAACAGAAGGGGGTGGATTTATTTTGTTTTTGTTTTGAGATGGATGCTGCTGACTTTCAGCATGTAACAGTGAAGGGGTATAACATGGCTTAGTAGTTGATCTTCACTGCAGACTGCCTTCAGAGATGCCTTGGTAAGCTGAAAGCACAGTTACTTACCTGTAACAGGTGATCTCTGGAAACAGCAGGAATAAGTCTTCACAAATGGGTATCGTTGGTACCGACGGAGCCTGCGCGGGAACGCTCCCCAGCGTCCAGAAAAAGCTTTTGGGAGCATCCCACAGCGCCTGCGCGCTGCCTTCCCACCTTTCCTAACCGCCTCTCTCCAGTTCGAGTTTTAAGCTGAGACAAAGAGAGAGAGAGAGGAAAGGAAAGATAGAGAGATACAACTGCTAGGGGAGGTTGGTGGGTTGTGAAGACTTATTCCTTCTGTTCCCAGAGATCACCTGTTACAGGTAAGTAACTGTGCTATCTCCAGGAACAAGCAGGAATGAGTCTTCACATATGGGGACTCCCCAGCTAGAGATGCCAGGGAGATCGCCAAGGTTGTGAGTCCCTGAGAAGGGCTCTACCTGCCCCCATGGATCTCGGGCATCCAACCAGGGATGGGGGTAGGAGTTGATTAGGTATGAAACAGGTGTTTGAGAACAGCCTGACCAAACAAGGCATCCCGGCGGGAGTCCTTCTCCAAGCAGTAATGGGCTGTAAAGGTATGAACGAAGACGCAGGTGGCCGCTCGACAGATTTGGTTGATGGACACAGAGTTTAGATGAGCCATAGAGGCTGCCATGGCCCTCACATTGTGAGCTGTGACATGGCCCTCCAGAGAAAGGTTCTTACTCTGGTAGGCAAAAGAAATACACTGAGCAATCCAATTGGACAGAGTTCTCTTAGAGACTGGAAGTCCTAAATGAGAGGGATCAAAAGCAACAAATAGTTGAGAGGACTTTCTATGTTGCTGTGTCCTTTGTAAGTAAAAAGCAAGTGCTCTCTTACAATCTAGGGTATGAAGATTCCTCTCTACACTTGATGCATGAGGTCCTGGAAAAAAGACAGGCAAATACACCTCCTGGTTCAGATGAAAAGGTGAGACCACTTTAGGCATAAAGTGTGGATTAGTCCTGAGGATTACCTTGTCATAATGGAACCTTGTATAAGGAGAATTAGCCACCAAGGCTTGCAGCTCACTGATACGGCGAGCTGAAGTGACTGCAATGAGAAAAATAACCTTCCAGGAAAGGAATTTCAAGGAGGTAGTGGCTAAGGGTTCAAAGGGTGTCTTCATAAGCTGGCCAAGAACCAAATTCAAATCCCATGCCACTGGAGGTGGTTTAATTGGAGGTTTAGTTAAAAGAAGGCCTCTCATGAATCTTGCAATAAAAGGATGAGAGGAAATAGGCTGTCCATTGAGAGGCTTAAGGGATGCTGCAATAAAACGAATTCAGTAAGAGTCCATTTGAGTGCTAAGGCCTGCATGGGATAAATGCAGCAAATAGTCTAGTAAAGAATTCAGAGGTATTGCAAGAGGGTTAAGACCCTTCTGTGCACACCAAATGGTAAACCTTTTCCATTTAAAAGCATAGGAACGTCTAGTGGAAGGCTTTCTGGAAGCATGAAGGATATCCTTCACCTGCTGAGAAAGATGCAAATCTTGAAGGTCTAGGCCTTCAGCAACCAGGCCCTGAGATGAAGAGACTGGGGATTTGGGTGCCACAACGTTCCCCCCTCCTGGGACAGGAGGTCTGGAGCAGATCCTGTCCAGGGAGGGAGCTTGAGAGAGATGAAGTAGAGGGTACCACACTTGGCGTGGCCAACGTGGTGCTATGAGGATCATAGACCCCCTTGTCTCTCTGAAGCTTGAACAGTGTGTTGGAAATTAGGGGAATGGGTGGAAAGGCATAGAGGAAGTCTTGCCCCCAATGGAGGAGGAAGGCATCCCTGGCCTGAACTCCCTGACACGGAATCCTGGAACAGAACCGGGGAAGTTTGGCATTCCATGGACTTGCAAACAGGTCTATGTCCGGGGTTCCCCAAATTCGAAAGATTCTGGCTATTTGGTCCCAATGGAGGGACCATTCGTGTGGAAGCAGGACTCGACTGAGTGTCTGCCCAAGAGTTCTGGACCCCTGGAAGATACACTGCCATGAGATGAATTTGATGTTCTCTGGCGAAGGCCCACAATCTCAAAGCTTCGTTGCAAAGCGACAGAGAGCCAGTCCCGCCCTGCTTGTTCACATAGAACATAGCTACTTGGTTGTCCGTGTGGATGAAGACTGTCTTGTAGCTGAGCAGGGTGTGGAAGACAGAGCTAGAAAAATTGCTCTGAGCTCGAAGAGGTTGATATGTAGAGATGTCTCCTGTGGAGACCAGATGCCCTGGGTGGAGAGATCTTGTAGATGAGCTCCCCAACCCCTTGGAGAGGCATCTGTTGTAAGGGTTGCTTGGGGTAGCAACTGTTGAAAGGGGGACCCCAGCAACAGATTCTGAGTGGACTTCCACCACTGGAGAGACCAAAAGAGGCGACTGGAGATTGCTATTTTGTCTGACAGGCACCCTGATGCCTGGGTCCATTGGGTGGACAGAGTCCACTGAGCTGCTCGCATGTGAAGGCGAGCTGTAAGGAACCACATGCACGGTGGATGCCATGTGGCCTAACAGTTGTAACATCTCTCGAGCAGTTAAATGGGACTTTAACTGAACTTGGGAGGCTAATTGCACCAATCGTAGGCAACGGGCTTGGGGAAGATAGGCCCTTGCAGTTGTGGTATCCAGCAAGGCCCCTATGAACTCTAGTGACTGAGTAGGGGTGAGATGTGATTTTGGGATGTTTATTACCAGTCCCAGATACTGAAGAATACGCCTTGTGCAGGCTAGGGAAGCCTGGGCCTCTGTCTGGGATGGAGCTCGGATGAGCCAGTCATCCAGATATGGGAATACAAATATTCCTAGAGTGCGTAGAAATGCAGCTACTACTGCCATGCATTTTGTGAACACTCTTGGAGCAGAGGCCAGACCGAAAGGAAGCGCTCTGTATTGGTAGTGCTTTCCTTGATAAAGCACAGTTACTTACCTATAACAGGTGATCTCTGGGAACAGCAGGAATTAGTCTTCACATATGGGTACGTCGGTACCGACGGAGCCTGCACGGGAAAGCTCCCCAGCATCCAATCAGAAAGCTTTTGGGAACATCCCTCGTGCCTGCGCGCTGACTTCCCGCCTTTCCCACTGCCTCTCCTCAGTTGAGTTTCATAGCTGAGACAGAAGGAGAGAAAGAGGAAAGGAGATAGATACAAATCCTAGGGGAGGTGGGTGGGTTGTGAAGACTAATTCCTGCTGTTCCCAGAGATCACCTGTTACAGGTAAGTAACTGTGCTATCTCCAGGAACAAGCAGGAATGAGTCTTCACATATGGGGACTCCCTAGCTGTGAGTGCCAGGGGAGATCCCATAAAATGCGTATCCCTGGAACAGGACGGCATTTCCCAAATCTGGATCCCCGGCATCCCCTGAGGGATGGGGAGTAGGAGTTGAATAGAGAAGAGCTGTAGAGGAACAGCGAATCTAAAGACTACAGAGAAAAAGAGTCTTTAGAATGTATGTCAAGTATCATTAAAATATTTAATGAACTAGTACAATATAGAGCTTACCTACTGGATTGTAGGAAGTAGAACTGTGATGGAGTGTACTGTAGATGCAGTAGCGGAATCCTCAAGCTAACTTCACAGCAGTGAGGATGAAGTTCCAAACCTGGAATGGGCAGGTGACCCAGGTGTCAACTGGGGTAGGAGAAGAACGGCAGGTCTTCAATGGAAAGCTTTATGGGAAAAAGCTGAAAACTCTTTTAGGTACAGAGTTAACATTGAGGACTAAAAGAAGACGACTGGCCGATCTGGAGAATTAGCCCAGTCCTGAAGGGAAGAGGGGGTATGGAAAAAAGCCCCTATTCCCAAGGAGAACAGAAATGTACTCAGAAATACTGAAGATGTCTTTCCTAGCTGGTAAGAGATAGGAAGACATTGAAGTTTGATACTTCATAGACAGGGAGATCTATAACAAAAATAGAAGCTGTTGACATCACAGCAGTAATTGTGTGTATAACTGCTCCCACATACTGAACCGTATGAGAATTGGCAAGTTGACTGTCTGGACCCCTTAAGAAGGTAAAAGATTTATAGCACAGACAGGGAGATAGTAGGTAATACATAGCGTCCTATGGACATCTCCCAATGGATAGAGATAGAGATAGAGATATGGAGATACATACATATCTATATATATGTGCATATATGTCTAGATATGTGTGATATATATAGATATATATAGATGGGCATGACTTATGCCAACACAGACTACAGAAATATGTATGTATAGGACATATACATACATGAATATAAGTCTGAGGATACATGCCTGCAACTGAGCCCCACAAAACATTCACATGGGGAATGTGAAGGGAAAAGATTCATCTAATAAGGGGGTGAAAAACACCTGAAGATATATAGAGAATCTGTTTCTGCGGTGCAGGAATGTAGTTCAGTGGAATAACCAGTATGGTTGCGTGAAAAAACAGAGTATAATAGCAGTCTGGCAAGAGCACGTCAGGAGTACTTTAAGGTTTAAGGTTTAATAATTTGATAAAAACCGCCTTTCAAAACAATCAAGGCGGTGTGCAATAATAAAATACATAAAAAGTCATAAAATACATAAATCACACAATGCATATAGACAATACATAATACATAAAAACTGTGACCAATGGTGAAATACATAAAAGGGTCATAAAATATATAAATCACAGAATACATATAAACAATACATAATACATAAAAACTATGGCCGGAGCCAGAAAAGAAAAAAGAAATGTACATATTTTATAAAGGACAGAAGAGTGAAAGTAGGGGAGCACAGGACAAGAGACAAAAGGCAGATAGATACAGTAGAAAAGGACTCACACAAATGGGGAGGGAACATTAAAGGCTATGGAGAACAGGTGGGTTTTGAGATTTTGCTTAAAGATAGAGAATTGTGGTTCCAGACGGAGGGAGGAAGGGAGGGAGTTCCAGTGTGCGGGGCCAGCGAAGTAAAATGCAGATGAGCGTGTGAATTGGAGATGGGCGTGGGAGGGGGAGGGAAGAGCAAGACAATTAAGGTGAAAAGAACGGGGTGTGTACCGAGGGGAATGGAAAGATAGAAGGTCGGACAGGTAGGATGGAGTACCAGTGTGATAAACCTTGTGAAGGAGGGTCAGTAGCTTAAACTGTGAACGAAAAGAAACAGGCAACCAGTGAAGATTAAAAAGCAAGGGAGTAACGTGATCTCGAAGAGTGGAGAATGTGATAAGACGTGCAGCAGTGTTCTGTATCCTTTGAAGCCTCACCACCTGATTCTTAGGAAGACCGAGGAAGAGGGCATTGGAAAAATCCACCCGTGACATGACTAAGGATAACACCAGTGTCGACAGAGCAGAGGAAGAGAGAAAAGAAGAATTGACCGAATTTGTCGGAGAAAGAAAAAAGAAGTTTTGGTGATATGGGAGATATGAGAACGAAAGGAAAGATCTGAGTCAAAGTGAACACCTAGATATTTAAATGTGGAAACCAATGGGACAGGGGAATTGGAAAAGGAAGGGGCCAAAGTGTGGGGGGGGGGTGTCACCATAAGTAAACCAGATGGCAAGAGTCTTAGTAAGATTAAGATGGAGACAATTAGTGGTAAGCCAGTTTGCAACAGAGGAAAGACAGGAATTCAGAGGAGTGAGGTCAGGACAGGAGGGGGAGGTGTGATGGAGTAGGAGGATATCATCGGCGTAGAAAAAAGCTGAAAGACCTGACTGTTGGATAAGAAGAGCTAGAGGGGCAAGAAAGAGATTAAAGAGAAGAGGGGCAAGAACGGAACCCTGGGGAACCCCACAAGGAAGGGGCTGTGGATTGGAGGGGGGAGGACGTAGATGAAGAAGAAAGGACTGTGCAGGAGCGAGAGGAGAGAAAAGAGTGAAACCAATGGTGAACAGTGCTGCAAAGACCAGCTTCCCGGAGCCGGTGAAGAAGAAGAGAGTGATCGACTAAATCAAACGCCGCTGAAAGATCCAAGGCAACCGCCACCGAAATGTCACCTCGATCCAAAGGACACAAAAAACGCATAGACTAAGATACCAGGATGACCAAGCCAAGGGACACAGGGGTATCATGTACACTAAAGGAGTATGCGTTGTCCAAGTGGAGCAGAAAAGCATAATGCCAAGCTGCAAGGGAAAAAGGGGTAGATTCCTGCAAGATTGGGAACTCCTTGGACATTCACGCCATGGAATGATTATATAAACTTTTTCTACTATATGGGAAAAACCCTCAGAGATAAAGTTCAATGCTCTGTAGCAAGGGCCCATAGTAGAAAGCTTCTCTGAAGAATGCAGAGAGCATTGTGCAGGAGAATTATAAGATAAAACTGACAGACGTCAGGCATGTTGCCACATCCTAGGAAAGGATAAGGCTAGAAGAAGATTACCTGCAGTGAAAAGTATTATGCAAGATAGTTGAAAGTAGCTTGCAATGAGTATTAAAGTAATCACTGGAACTCCTGCATACACAGCAACTGAACAGCAGAGGGGATTCTCCTGTATAAAACAGAGAGAAAACAGACAAAGGGAGCGGAGATATTCCCGTCCCTGTCTGATGAGTTGTTCAGAGCATGCATTGAAGGATAAGAAAAGGTCTACACTGGAAGAAAGAGAAGTGTTTCAATATGGTACCAACCCAAGCAGGGGAAAACCTGGAAGAGAGGGGGTTGGAAAGTGACTTACCATATGGTAAATCAGCTGAAGGAAAAGATGTCCATGTGGGGACAAACTATCATGGAATAGTTGTAACCTCCCTTCGTAGTAGTAAGAAGGGGAGAATTCTGTAACCCATGGACAAAAGTATCCTAACAGCTTAGCATACCGAAAAAGAAAAAAAACAGTGTAGAGTTTGAAGAATAAACTTCTGCTAACAAGTAGTTAACTGTAGATTGCAATATACAGGAACCTATGGTTGATGGTTATGATTAGACTGGTTAGAGTCTGGAGACTTCAGACTAGGATGAGATGTCCCTTGCTTGGGTACATCTGGAGGATGGGCAGGAGAAGGGTGAAACCTTCTTTTCTTAGGGAAAGAAGGTTTGGTAGGACATTTCCTACGTCCTGGGGAAAAAGGCGGCTTAGGATGGTTTCCAGAACCAGGGAAGTCAGTGGAGCAATGAGCAACCTGACGTAAAGCCTCTTTATTAAAGAGATTTTCTCCAGTACAAGGAGAATTACCCAGTGTATGTTGTGCCCATCTGCTCAAATCTGAAGCCTGCAGCCAGGCTGTACGACGTGCTCCAATGGCAATAGCAGAGGATCTGCTAACAGACTCAAAAGAGTCTAGAGAAGCACGAGAAAGAAAGCACAGTTACTTACCTGTAACAGGTGATCTCTGGGAACAGCAGGAATTAGTCCTCACATATGGGTACGTCGGAACCGACGGAGCCTGCGCGGGAAAGCTCCCCAGCCTTTCAGATGAAAGGCTTTTGGGGCCTCCCACTGCACATGCGTGCTGCCTTCCCACCTTCCTGACCAGCTCTCCTCAGTTCGAGTTTATAGCTGAGACAATAGAGAGAGGAAAGGAAGATAGAAGATACAACTCCTAGGGGAGGTGGGTGGGTTGTGAGGACTAATTCCTGCTGTTCTCAGAGATCACCTGTTACAGGTAAGTAACTGTGCTATCTCCAGGAACAAGCAGGAATAAGTCCTCACATATGGGGACTCCCTACCTAAGATGCCTGGGAGATCCCCCTCCAAGGGTAAACCATCTTCGTATGGATCTCAGGCATCCATCCAGGGAAGGTGGGCAGGAGTTGTTTAAGTATGGAACAGGTGTTTGAGGACAGCCTGACCAAACAAGGCATCCCGGCGGGAGTCCTTGTCCAAGCAGTAATGGGCTGTGAAGGTATGAACCGAGGCCCAAGTGGCTGCTCGACAGATCTGATCTATGGACACAGAGTGAAGATGAGCCATAGAAGTGGCCAAGGCTCGCACATTGTGAGCTGTGACATGGCCTTCCAGAGAAATGTTCTTACTCTGGTAGCAAAAGAAATACACTGAGCAATCCAATTGGAAAGTGTACGTTTGGTGACTGGAAGTCCCAAATGAGAAGGATCAAAAGCCACGAAAAGTTGGGAAGACTTTCGATGTGGCTGAGTCCTGTTGAGGTAAAAGGCGAGAGCTCTTTTACAGTCAAGAGTCTGAAGGTTCCTCTCTGCACTAGATGCATGAGGAGCCGGGAAAAAAACAGGTAGATATACCTCTTGATTAAGATGAAAAGGCGAGACCACTTTAGGCATAAAGTGGGGATTCGTCCTAAGGACCACCTTATCATGATGAAATCTGGTATAAGGTGGATTAGCCACCAAAGCCTGCAGTTCACTGATGCGGCGAGCCGAAGTGACTGCAATAAGGAAAAGAACCTTCCAGGAAAGAAATTTCAGGGAGGTAGATACCAACGGTTCAAAAGGTGGCTTCATAAGTTGACCCAGAACTAAATTCAAGTCCCATGCTGGAGGAGGTCAGATGGGAGGCTTAGTGAGGGTCAGGCCTCTCATGAATCTTGCAATAAGAGGATGAGAGGAGACAGGTTGTCCATTTATAGGTTTTAAGGATGCTGCAATAGCACTTAAATGGACTCGTACTGAATTCGTCTTGAGGCCTGCATTGGAAAGATGCAGGAGATAGTCCAGTAGAGAATTCAAAGGAAGTGCTAGAGGGTCAAGACCCTGTTGCGCACACCAAATGGAAAAACGTTTCCATTTCAAAGCATAGGAACGCCTCGTGGAGGGTTTCCTAGAGGCATGAAGGATATCTTTCACTGGTTGAGAAAGATTGAAGCCATGAAGGCTTAGGCCTTCAGTAACCAAGCTCTGAGGTGTAGGGACTTGGGGTTTGGGTGCCACAAAGTCCCCTCCTCCTGAGACAGAAGGTCTGGCGCAGCTCCCAGGTCCAGGGAGGGTCCCTGGGAGAGATGCAGAAGTAGAGGGAACCACACTTGGCGTGGCCAGCGTGGAGCTATGAGGATCATGGATCCGTGATCCCTCTGTAGTTTGAACAGAGTCTTGGGAATCAAAGGAATGGGTGGAAAAGCGTACAGGAATTCCTGACCCCAATGTAGGAGAAAGGCATCGTTGGCCTGAGCTCCCTGACACGGAGTCCTGGAACAGAACCGGGGAAGTTTGGCATTCCACGGAATTGCAAAGAGGTCTATGTCCGGGGTCCCCCATTCCTGAAAGATTCTGCGTATCTGGTCCATATGCAGGGACCATTCGTGTGGGAGCAGAACTCGACTGAGTCTGTCTGCCCGAGAGTTTTGAACTCCTGCAAGATATACTGCCAGAAGATGAATTTGATGCTCTCTGGCGAAGGCCCATAATCTGAGAGCTTCGTTGCAAAGCGACAGAGAGCCCATCCCTCCTTGTTTGTTGACATAGAACATGGCTACCTGATTGTCTGTCTGGACTAGGACAGTCAAGTTGACAAGGAGGGTGTGGAAGACTGTGAGGGCAAGGAAGATTGCTCGCAGTTCCAGAAGGTTGATGTGAAGGGTGGTCTCCTGAGGAGACCAGGTGCCCTGAGTGGAGAGGTGTTGGAGATGAGCTCCCCACCCTGTTTGGGAGGCATCTGTTGTGAGGGTTGCTTGGGGCAACGAAGGTTGGAAGGGAATCCCCAACAACAGATTTTTGGAGGATGTCCACCACTGGAGAGACCAAAACAGTCGTTTTGAGGTGAGTATTTGGTCTGAGAGCAGTCCTGATGCTTGAGACCACTGGGTGGCCAAAAGCCATTGAGCTGCCCTCATATGAAGACGAGCGTAGGGCACCACATGGACCGTGGAGGCCATGTGGCCCAGAAGTTGCAGCATTTCTCTGGCTGACAAGTGACTTCTGGACTGAGCCTGGGAGGCCAAGCTTATTAGCCTTTGGCCTCGGACCAGAGGGAGGTAGGCCCTTGCAGTGGAGGAGTCCAATTTGGCCCCTATGAATTCCAGGGACTGAGTAGGGATGAGTTGGGACTTGGGAACGTTTACCACAAGTCCCAGATATTGAAGAATACGCCTTGTGCGGTCCAAGGAAATCTGGACTTCTGACTGAGATGGAGCTCGGATGAGCCAGTCGTCCAGATATGGGAAGACAAAGATTCCCATGCCTCTGAGAAATGCGGCTACGACTGCCATGCATTTTGTGAAGACTCTTGGAGCAGAGGCCAGACCGAAGGGTAGTACTCTGTACTGGAAATGTTTTCCCTGGAACAGAAAGCGATGGTATTTTCTGTGGGATGGATGGATGAGTATGAGTGTACGCATCCTTGAGATCTAGAGAACAAAGCCAATCCTGACTCTGAAGGTATGGAAGGAGAATGCCCAGAGAGAGCATTTTGAATTTCTCCTTGAATAGAAACCTGTTCAATTCTCTCAGATCTAGGATAGGTCTGAAGCCCCGTCTTCTTTGTTATGAGAAAATAAGGGGAGTAGAAACCTAACCCCTGTTGTGGAGGAGGAACCTCCTCTATTGCCCGTTGGGCAAGGAGAGAAGAGACTTCCTGACCCAACAGGGTCAGAAGAGATGGGGGAGAACTGAATTGCCTCACCATGGTATGGGGAGAAAGGCTGGAGAAATGAAGTTTGTAGCCCTCCCTGATAATAGAGAGGGTCCATTGCTCTGATGTGATTTGTTCCCATCTGGGAGCAAAATGAGCTAGCCTTCCAGGAATGGTGAGGGGCTCTGGTTGTTCTAGAGCCAGAAACGGCAAGTTCTCTAGGGGCAAGTCAAAACCCCTGAGGGGGTTGAGCCTGCTGGGGTGTAGCAGACACTGCAGGCTTTGACTTTACTTGCTTAGATTGCTGACGCTTAGCAGCAAAGCGAGGCTGAGCAGATTGCTGGCCAGTATTTGTGGAAAATCTGGCCTTCTTATAGTAAGGCCTTTTAAAAGACTTCTTTTTGGCAGGGGTAGAAGTAGACTTAGAAAGTCTATCTAGAGTGGCATTTTCTGCATCCATTTGAGCAGCTTTAATTTGCCAGTCTTCACCAAATAAGTTCTCACCTGTACAGGGCAGATTCCTGAGGCCATCTACAACCCAGGGTTCTAGGTCAGAAGCCTGGAGCCAAGCGAGACGTCGGGCTGCAATAGCAATTCCCGAAGCCCTGCCAGCAACCTCAAAGGAATCAAAGGCTGCCCTGTTGGAGAACTTGGAGACCTCTGAAAGTTGTGTCACCATAGAAAAGAAGTCCGCCCTTTGATCATCAGGGATAAAAGGGGCAAAATGCTGTACCTTTAGGGCAAGTTGTCCAAGAAACATGCCCATATAAAGGCTATAAGAATTGATCCTGGCTATAAGCATACTAGCCTGGAACATCTTTCTACCAAAAGAGTCAAGGGTCTTACATTCTCGCCCTGGAGGGGTAGAAGAATGCCTTTTAGGACTCTTTATTTTCTTCATGGCAGACTTCACCACAATAGAGTGGTGAGGCAGCTGAGTTTTTTGGAACCCAGGAGAAGGAGGGACCCGACACATGGTGTCCAGCCTACGGGAATGGGGAGACAGTGTTAAAGGAGTCTCCCAGAAATCCATCAAGTGTTCTTGAAGGATTTCATGGATAGGCAGAGTGACTGCCTCTTTAGGAGCTTTAGAGTATCCTAAAATATACAATTTTTTTGATCTGGGTTCTTTTTCAGAAGATGTAGCAATAGAAAGTCCTTTAGCTACATCAACAATGGAATCCTGAAAGGATAAATCCTCTGGAGGAGACATCCTCCTCTTTGGAGAAGAGGGCTCCTCAGGAAGAGCAAGCTCAGCAGAGTCATCAGAGGAATTGAATTCATCAGAAGAATCTGAGTATTCTCTCTGTGCTTTCAATGCACGATACGCATACCGATCGGTATCGACATCGGGCGTATCGGGCATGGGATCGGTATCGGGCGAAAGCCTGAATCCGGCATGCTGAACCGATCGACGTTTGGAAGTCGATGGTCTCGGTTCCGGTGTGGATACTGGAATCGGTACCGAGGGCGTCGCAGCCTTAATGAATGCCAGAACGGCCTGCTGCATGGTCTGGACAGTATTGCCCATAGACGCCACTGCTGCCTGGATGTCGGTACCGGTATGGGCCGGTACCCCAGAGCAGTCCAACAGGTGATCAGTCGAGGCCGTGCCATCGATGTCAACCTGTGACCCCATGGTTGCTTTGGAGGCCAGAGCCTCCCGCCGGGGTTTTTTGGCCTGGGCAGAATCCTCGAACTCAAGATTGAGAGCCTCTCGATCTTTAGAAAGAGATTTGCTTTTACAGGATTTGCCCACAGAACTTTTGGTTACCTGAGATCCATCCGGAGAGGAAGACCTGGATGACTGTGATGCTGGATTATCTGAAGCAAACAGCACATGGAATTTGTTGGCCCGGTTCTGCAACCCACGTTTAGACATCTGGGAGCAGGATGGGCAGTCCGGTATGGAGTGGTCAGGTCCCAAACATTTAAGACACCATTCATGGGTGTCTGACAGAAATGACAGCACTGCACTTGGTACACTTTTTAAAACCAGGGACTGGCTTCTCCATGAGGAGAATTTGTGTAGGCCTAAAGGCCTAACAAAAGTTACCAAGCTGTGCTGAAGAAAATAAAAAAGTCTTTCTTTATAAAAAAAAAAAAAAAAAAAAAGAAAGAGAGACAGGCGGTACCGGTTTCGGTATGGGGAAGGCAGGTACGCGGTCTAAAGAAAAACAAAATTTAACAATTTCTTCAGCGGTGACAGGAACACGACCTGCTGGCTCTGCGGAAAAAGAGAAACTGAGGAGAGCTGGTCAGGAAGGCGGGAAGGCAGCGTGCATGTGCAGTGGGAGGCCCCAAAAGCCTTTCATCTGAAAGGCTGGGGAGCTTTCCCGCGCAGGCTCCGTCGGTTCCGACGTACCCATATGTGAGGACTTATTCCTGCGTGTTCCTGGAGATACCAAGAGATATTCCTGCTATGATTAAGAAGCAAGGAATAGTCAGTGGCCTTAGGTTCTGACAAAAAAGGGGACAAAAGAGATAATTTCTCAGTGACCTTCTGAAGCGTCAGACTCATAAAAAATATATGAAATAATTCTTGAAGCCAGCATAGAAGTTTGGAAGGTTTGACGTCCAAAGACATCAAGTGCTTTAGATGCATGACCTGGCGGATAAGAAGAATGCTTCTTCTTGCTTCTTACCTTCCTCATTGCTGATTCCACTACAATGGAATGATGTGGAAGTTGATTTTTTTGAAACCCCGGAGAGGGAGGCACCTGATACAGAACATTAGTGGCTATAGAAGGCGAAGGAACCTTTAAAGGTGATTCCCACATCCTCAGAAGAAGATCCTGCAAAGAATGATGTAAAGGAAGCATTATATTTTCCTTTTCTGCAGGATCTTGGTCCAGAGTAGAGCCAGGAATAGGAATGGCAAGAAAGGTTGCCATGTCAAGGAGAAATTTCTGAAAAGAAGGATCTCCAATAGGAACTATTCCTGGGTAAGCTGAGGTTGAAGGAGCAGCTTGAGCACCAGAAGAGATACTGGACTGGTGCAGAAAAAATATCCTGCTAGATGGACAGTGTTACGGACAGTTCTGATTCGAAGCAGTTAGTACTGCATCGTTAGAGCCCAGTATCGATTCCAAGCTAGGCATAGAAAGGATCGATGGCACCGATGGAACTGCAGGAATCGACATCGATACCAGTACAGGTATCGGAGACGATAATGTCATCGAAGCAGTAATCGGGGGCTGCTGAAGCGGTACCAAGGTAGCCAGAGAACTGTGGTGAATATCCTCGGTACTGCGTAGTCGGAAACGACATGGATCGGTTCCGAAACGCGTCGGTACCAAGTCATCTAGACTGGATATTGATTCTAGACTCGGCATCGAAGGGAGCGAGTCTATCAATGCATGTCTAGACGGTACCGACGGTGGTGGTGGTATCGGCGATGCCGATACAAGAAAGTCTATCGGAGTCGTATCGATCGGTTCCGAAGGTACCGAGGACGTCCGAAGACGATGCCTGGTAAAGAGGAGGAACACTTGATACCGGCGCCGATGTCGGGGTATCGGTACCGCTCGAAGCCGATACCAACCCCGAACATGGCGAAGATACAGGAAAGTCAATCTGGGTATCGATCGGCCCCAAAGGTACCGAGGACACCAGATGACGATCCCTGGTGAAGAGTGGGACACTCGACACCGGTGCCAGGTTATCGGTACCGCTCGAAGCGGATACCACCCCCGAGCACGGCTCAGGTATGTTCTGTGAGAGGTGAGCCCCAGGAACAACCTGAAACCCCGTAAATGCTTTGGAGCCCGAAGACTCCCGCCGGGGTTTTATTGCCAATGGGGTCTTGAGGGTAAGGCCGGAGCAGTCATCATGCTGAGCATGAGACTTACCCTTCAAGAATTGGCTAGTCTCAACAGACTGTTTGTGGGTTACCTGAGCCTGGAGAGAACAAACCGGTGTCCTCACCTCAGGAGGAAAAACGGCATCGAGGGAAACTCGAAAAAGGGAAGGTCTTCTCCCAATACAGCCTGATGGATCAGGGAAAAAAGGGTCAGGACCCAAACAGGTTAGACACCAAGCATTGGAGTCTAAAAAGAAAACTAAGTTTCCACAGTGAAGGCACTTCCTAGGGGAAGAAGGCTCCATGTTGGAGAGGCCTGGTAGGCCCAAAACGTTAAGACAAAAAACTGAGGAGAAAAAATTTCTCTAAGTTTAGAAAAGAAAAGAAAAAAGTACCGGCGGTATCGGCGGGAAAGACAGCCACGACCACAAGAAAACAAGGAAATAAGAATTTTAAAGAAAAAAGTTTCTGCCGTGACAGGACGATGTCCTGTCGGCTCCGCGGAAAAACGAAAACTGAGGAGAGGCAGTGGGAAAGGCGGGAAGTCAGCACGCAGGCACGAGGGATGCTCCCAAAAGCTTTCTGATTGGATGCTGGGGAGCATTCCCGTGCAGGCTCCATCGGTACCGACGTACCCAAATGTGAAGACTCATTCCTGCTTGTTCCTGGAGATAGGAACCGAAGGAACCTTGTGTGTTGGATGGATGAGGACATGGGTGTACGCATCCTTGAGATCTAGAGAAAGCCAATCCTAACTCTGAAGGTATGGAAGGAGAGCACCGAGAGAAATCTTAATTTCTCCTTGCATAGAAACTTGTTCAATTCTTTGAGATTTAATATGGGTCTGTAGCCCCCTGTTTCTGTTGAAGGGGTACTTCTTCTATTGCCCTTTGGGCAAGAAGGGTAGTAATCTCCTGACCCAGAAGGTCGAGGAGAGATGGAGAATTGAACTGTCACCATGGTGTGAGGAGGAAGGTTTAAGAAACGAAGCTTGTACCCCCTCCCTTATGATGGAGAGGGTCCATTGCTCTGCTGTGATTTGTTCCCATCTGGGAGCAAAGTGAGCTAACCTTCCTGGAATGGCGAGAGGCTCTGGTTCTTTTAGAGCCAGAAAGGCTAAGATCTCTAGTTGTAAGTCAAAGGCCCGGATGAGGCTGAGGCTGTTGGGCCGTAGCAGTCCTTGCAGCCTTAGGCTTGGCTTGTTTAGGTTGTTGCTGACGCTTTGCAGCAAAACGATCTGCAGAAGATGCCTGCTGACCATAACCAGGATAATATTTCCCTTTTTTGGGAAAGAAAGCCATTTTGAATAACCTTTTTCTAACAGGAGCAGAAGTAGACATTGAAAGTCTATCCAATGCAGAATTCTCAGCATCCATCTGAGTGGCCTTTGCTTGCCAATCCTTGCCAAAAAGGTTTTCACCTGTACAAGGAAGATTTCCTAATCCATCCTGGACCCAGGGTTCCAAATCAGAAGCTTGTAACCAGGCAAGTCTGCGTGCACCTATGGCATTAGCCGAGGCTCTGCTGGCACACTCAAAAGAGTCAAAGGCTGCATGGTTGGAAAATTTGGAAACATCCTGGGCATGTTTAAGCCAGGTGAGAAACTCCTCTCTTATCTTCTGAGATAAAAGGAGATAAAGTTTGCAGATGATCTGTAACTTCCTTTAGAAGCATCCCCATATAGAGACTATAGGAGTTGATTCTGGCAGTAAGCATATTGGCCTGGAAGATTCTCCGGCCAAAAGCATCCAAGGTTCTGCATTCTCTTCCTGGAGGATTAGATGAGTGTCTTTTTGCACTCTATCTTCTTCATAGCAGACTCCACCACAATAGAGTGGTGAGGAAGCTGAGTCTTATGAAAGCCAGGACAAGGAGGAACACGGTACATGGTGTCCAACCTGCGAGAATGAGGGGAGGTAGTAAGAGCTGTCTCCCATATGCCCAACATGTGATCATAAAGGATCTCATGAATTGGTAAAGTAGCTGCCTCTTTAGGAGCCTTAGGATATTGTAAAATATCCAATTTCTTGGCTCTAGGCTCTGGTTCAGGGGCCACTGAAATAAAGAGGCCCCTGGTCACTTCCCTAATGAAGTCTTGAAAAAACAAGTCTTCTGGAGGAGACATTCTTCTTTTTGGAGAAGAGGGCTCCCGAGGAAGGAGTACCGATGCTTCGACAGAAGCCTCTGATTCATCAGAGTCTTCGGAGGAATCGAAGTATCTCCTGTCTGGATGCTCTTGCAGAGCCCGATACGCGTACCGAGTGGTATCTACATCGGGAGTGATCGGTACCGATTCGACACCGATGGGCATCACAGAACAGGGTACCACTGCAGTCGACACCGAAGCCGATGCAATCGGTACCGGAACCGATATCGGTGCCGGTGCCGGAACCGGTACCGACAACGGAGTTTGTTGCGGTACCGGAGGCGTCGCAGCTTGTATGAATGCTGTAATGGCACGCTGCATGGTCAGAATATTCTGATCCATCGATGCAACCAATGTCTGGATGTCGATACCAGTGGAAACCTCCAGTACCCCAGAACATGGTAACAGGTGATCGGTCGAGGCCGAGCCATCGATGTCAACCTGTGACCCCATAGACAATGCTTTGGAAGCCAGAACTTCCCGCCGGGGTAATTTTGCCGGTGCGGAATCCGAGGACAAGCCCGGAGGCATCTCGATGCTTAGAGGGAGATTTGCCCTTCGAGGACCGGCTAGATTTATGTTTGGTTACCTGAGATCTATGGGAGGAAGCATTAGCCCTGGAAGACGTCGATGCCACCGAGGCTGCATCAGAGGGAAACAGGGTACTGAGCTTGGCTGCTCGGTTCTGCCGACCTCTTTTAGACATCATGGTACAGGACCCAAACATTTTAGACCAATCATGGGTGTCGGTGACAAAAATAGTACCGCCACATTTTGTGCACTTTTTGAACCCGGAAGCGGGCTTCTCCATGAGGAGAAAATATTCAGGCCTAAGGCCCAACTGAACATGCACAGTGTGATAAGGAAGCTTATCATAGCTCAGGTAGGAGCTATAGAAAAGATGATGTGACCCTGAACAAGCAACCTGTCAGTTCTGGTAGAAGCAAGAAAACAGTTTTCACATAAAAGACTACCAGTCCCAGAATGCACCAGGTTTCCAGCAGCCATGAGAGGGGCTGAAGTGAGAGAATCTGTGTGCAATCAAGAGAGCTATGAGGTAATCCCTAAGCACTCATCTCAAAGGGCAGGGCCTGATTCAAGACAGCTGCGCTGTGTTAGGGAGCAGCACACATTAGAACAGGATAAGAATAGAGCTTATTCTTCAGGAAACAGTTTCAGCAACAGTTTCAAGAACAGCTTCAGGAAGAGATACAGAGGGGAGAGCTTCAGCAACGGCTACAAGCACCAGTATCACCTGGAGAAACAGAAGCCAAGCCAAGCAGATAGAGAGAGAAGGAAACTCTCTGGAAGGAAGAGAAGAAAGGCCATTGGAAGGTCTGGGAGATTCCAAGGCAGTACTCATACTGGGAGGTATTCCAAAGGCCAGCAGAGTCCATTGGACTGGATTCAGCCAGAGGAATGGAGTGGCAGAGATAGGAATCACCAGTGGCTACCTGGAAGAGAGAAGACTGCATGTGGAAGGGACTTTCAGACCAAGGCCAGAAGGTATGTGAGAGAAGATCCAGTGTCCAGGGATCAAGATTGGAAGGCTGGACATCAGAATTGGATTACATATTGGCCAGGCTATACAGAGAGGAATAATGATAGCAGGAGAGGCTCAGGTATGAACACTGATCCAGACCCTATCTATAATAGAGAATGGCAGCAAGGGAATAAGCATTCTCATGATAGTGCCTTAATGAAAGACTCATCTGTGCCAATGTATGATATTGACCCTATGATTGTTGATGCAGGGGGAAATACAGCAGATGAAACTATTTACATGGACTGTTCTTTATCTAAATGCTATTGCTAGTTTTCTATGAGCAAACACATCAGCCATCACAAAGAAACCTAACTTTGTTCTTTATTTCCACTGCAAACAGCTCTTAAAGCAGGATTTGGGCTCACACAGTAGCAGCCAGCCAGCTAAAGGCTTTCAGCTGGTCCATGGATAGTAATTAGGGCTGCACCTGATTGTGTGTGTGAGCAAGGGAGAATCACTGCTGAGATCAGCGTGGAAAATAAGCAGAAGTTAACCTAACCAGCAAAGTTTATTCTTTTCGTTGTGCCTTTGTATTTGGTAATTATTTGCTAAGAAAACATTAGCTAATTGCCTGACAAGCTGAAGGTTGTTTTCTGGTTTACTTTGTGACTTTTTGTTATCCATTTAAACACTGCAAGCAAGTAACCTCATTTATAGTGCTATCAAGCATACATGTGCTGGGTGAATTAAACCCCATCAATAAAAGTAGTATTTTATTGATCTTACCACTTGGTTTCACAACTCAAATTATTGTCATCAGCTGTGTTTGGGAGTGAATGAACTACAATACCCACAATACCTTGCAAGAATCATATGAATATATGCATCGTCAAGATTGTGTAAGTTCTCACCCTAGGCAGCCGTCTGACAACAGTTGAAGAAAGAAAAGGGGTTTTTTTTGTTGTGTTTTTTTTTTGAAGAAAGAAAAGAAAAGACCGGCGGTACCGGTCTGACGTCGAAGGCATACGCGACACAGAAAAATAAAGAAAAAAATAAAGAACAACTTCTGCGGTGAGAGGAACATGACCTGCTGGCTCCGCAGAAAAGAAGAACTGGAGAGAGGCGTTTGGGAAAGGTGGGAAGACAGCGCGCAGGCGCTGTGGGATGCTCCCAAAAGCTTTTTTACTGGACGCTGGGGAGAGTTCCCGTGCAGGCTCCGTCGGTACCGACGATACCCATATGTGAAGACTCATTCCTGCTTGTTCCTGGAGATTCCAGGTTCCGGGCCTCCCGGCCGGGGGACACCAATGAGTGCTTCTGACTTCAGACGATGCATGGCCGATTCCACAACCATGGAGTGGTGCGGTAGCTGTGCCTTCTGGAACCCAGGGCTCTTACGGACTCGATAAATGGAATCAACTCGTTTGTTGAGAACCGGCGCTGAGGCCGGTGCCTCCCACATGTGGAAGAGTAGCTGTTCCAGCATCGGAGGAACCGGTACAATAAAGGCCTCCTTTGGTGGAGAGTCATACTGGAGGGCATCAAGCTCTTTGGCTTAAGGCTCCTCCTCGGGGAAGTCCAAGGCCTTGGCCATATCCCTCACGAAGTCCGAGAACCGGGTATCCTCCGGGAGGGGGGGGCCTTCTCTGAGGCTCGGACTCCGGTGAGTCCGATGGGAAGCACCGGGTCTGAAAAGTGTCTGGGGACTCCTTGTCCGTCTCCCACCCCGACCCCTCCAAGGAGAAATCGAGCAGCTCCGGCCGGGCGGACAGGCACCGATGCCATCCGCCCCAACGCCGAGGGTACCAGCGCCGATGACCTCGGCCGAGGATCGACTCGAGACCGCATAGACTCTAGGATCGGCTCGCCTTCCAGGGTCGACTTGGGTGTCGATGTCCCGGTGGTCGGGACAAATGCACCGGTCAGACCGGTGATCAGCACCCGCTGCTGTTCCATGAAGGCAGCAAAACTGCTCTCCAAGGCCATCAACCTGAGTCCGAGCTCAGGAGACTCAGCAGCTCCCGACTCGGCCCCCGGTGGTGTCGGGGCTGACATCAGCTCCCCCAGAGTAGAGTCCATGAGGACTACAGCACTCACATGACTCGGGGACTCCGGCTCCACACGAGGCAATTTTGCAGGCCTCTCTGGCTCCGAGGACCCGGGATGGCGGTCAGGGCTATGTGACCTGGCCCTCGAGGGACCAAGAGCGTCCGACGCCGCCCTCGCGGGTTTCTTCCTTTTGTGTTCCCGTGAGGGAGACTCCTGCTCAGAGGAGCCCCAACGATGCTCAGGGTTGGACTCCTGAGACGTCGAGGCCTCTGACGAAGTCCAGGCCCGGCCAAACGGGGAGTCAGAGAAGATCCTCTCTCGCTGATGCTGACGGCTCAACGCCTTCGAGGACATTTTGCCACACGGGCCACAGATACATCGGGTCATAATAGGGCCCAAGGCACCGGAGGCAGCAGTCGTGTGTGTCGGTGAGAGACATCAGTTTCTTACACCGATCACACTTCTTGAACCCGCTGGCAGCCATCGGGGAAAAAGGGCCCCTGCAAGGTCAAAAGACCGGGCTGCCAGTGAAAAAGAAAGAGCATGAACGCTAGTCTCGAAGGACAAAAATTGAAGCAACAGCTCCGGGCTCAATACTGGTGTACCATGCCCAGGCGGGAAGGGGAACCGGAGTCGAACCGGCAAAAAAACCACCAATCTTCGAAGGAAAAATAAACTTTTAACCAGGTGACTAGGACACACATCCGTCAGGCTCCGCGGAAAAAAGACTGATCAAGATGGTACCCTTGGGTGGGAAGGGGACCACGCATGCGCGCTGCATTCCCAAAGGCTTTCTTTGAAAGCTGGGTAAATGCTCCGCACGAGGGCTCCATCGATGCCGACGTCACCCATATGTGAGGACTGGCTTCCTGCTTGGTCATGGAGAAAGTTAATAAAAGGCCTCTCATAAATCTTAATAGGAGTGGATGAGAGGAAATTGGTTGTCAATTTATAGGCTTATAAGAAGCTGCAATTGCACTAAGATGGACTCTTACCGAATTGATCTTTAATCCAGAATTCGATAAGTGAAGGAGATACTCTAGTATCGATTCTAAGGATATGACCAGGGGGTTTAATCCCTTCTTGGAGCACCATACAGTAAAGCGTTTCCACTTGAAGGCATAAGATCTTCTTGTGGAAAGTTTCCTAGAAGCCTGAAGGATATCTTTTACCTGCTGGGACAGGTTGAAATCCTGGATGTCTAAGCCTTCAACAACCAGGCCGTGAGGTGCAGAGACTGGGGATTCGGGTGCCATAGCGTCCCGTTCTTTGGGAAAGGAGATCTGGAGCATGCCCTAACTCCAAAGGTGCAGCTTGAGAGAGAGATGCAGAAGCAGGGAATACCACTTTTGGCGTGGCCATTGTGGTGCTATGAGAATCATGCAACCCCTGTCTCTCTGAAGCTTGAAGAGTGTTTTTGGGATGAGGGGAATGAGTGGGAAGGCATAAAGGAAGTCCCAACCCCAGTGAAGGAGGAAAGCATCCCTTGCCTGACAGTTGTGCGCCAGAATCCTGGAACAGAACTGGGGAAGTCTGGCATTCAGTGGACTTGCAAAGAGGTCTATGTCTGGAGTGCCCCAGAGACGAAATATCTTTGCCACCTGGTCTAGGTGGAGTGACCACTTGTGAGGTAGCAGTACTCGACTGAGTTTGTCTGCCCGAAGGTTTTGAATGCCTGGAAGATATACCACTAGAAGGTGAATTTGATGCTCTCTGGTGAGGGCCCAGAGTTGTAAAGCTTTATTGCATAACGACAGAGAGCCTGTCCCGCCCTGCTTGTTCATATAGAACATGGCTACCTGATTGTCCGTCTGGACTAGGACTGTCTTATAGCTGAGCTGGGCGTGGAACACTTGAAGAGCTAAATAAATTGCTCTTAATTCCAGGAGGTTTATGTGTAAACCAACCTCCTGTGGAGTCCAGGTGCCCTGGGTAGAGAGATGATTCAGGTGTGCTCCCCAACCCACCTGTGATGCATCTGTTAGGGTGGCCTGAAAGAGGGGCTGATGGAAAAGAGACCCTACTGTGAGATTTTCTAGTGATTGCCACCATTGGAGGAAGAAAATTAGTCGAGAGATTATTTTGTCCGACAAATGACCCGTGGCCTGTGTCCACTGTGTGGAGAGGGTCCACTGAGCTGCTCTCATGTGGAGGCGAGCATATGGTATTAAATGAACTGTGGATGTCATGTGTCCCAGTAACTGCAGTAGCACCCGAGCAGTGAGGGAGGAATTGCCTGCTGCTTGGGAAGCTAGCTGCATTATGCGAAGACACCAGGCTTATGGAAGGAAAGCCCTTGCCTGTCTGGTATCCAGACAGGCTCCTCTGAATTCCAGGCATTGGGAAGGAACTAGTTGAGAAGTCTCTGGAGATGCCTTGACGTCAGTCTGAGCTGGAGGGTGTCTAGTATTCAGAGTCTCAGGGCTCTCTGGTCTCAGGGCCAGCCCCAAGGAACTGGGAACCCCTGATGGGTCTCTGGTCAGACTCCTGCAAAATGGCCGGGGAGGACGGGACACCCGAGAATGGAACCAGGACCGGGACCTTAATCGGTGCAGAGGGCTCAGCCGAGGGACACTGTTGTTGGGGCAGATGTGGACGAACCCAACATCATTGCCTTCTGCAGGGCCAGGATTGAAGAGATGTTCTGCACCAGGGTCACCATTCTGGACTCTGCCAGAAGGCTCTGCAGCTTTCGGTGTGGGCACAGAGGGTCTCTGGCCAGATGCTGGCACACTTGTGTGTCCTCAACCAGGACCGTGGCCTTGGAGCCTCACATGGTAAACGCCAGCCAAGGACTCCCTCTTAAACACCTTAGGGGTAAACCGTTGGCGCTGATGTCACCCATATTTGAGGGCTGACTGCCTGCTTGTTTCTGGAGAAAGGAAATTATCTGGTAGATAAAGTCATCTTACAGATTGTACTATAGATAAGTAGAAGTACCAAAGATACGACTCCACCAGGCAGCAAGACAACATGGCTGCTTTCAAAATCTCTATATTAAGGCCACGGGCATGGATATCCAAGCAGAAATGCTTGACAAGTTAGAGAGGGATGACCAAATTGCTGCTCTACCAATGACAATGGGGGCAACAGAACTGCATATAACCCAGAACAATGCCTGTACCCAGGTGAAAGTGAACCCACAATCCCTTTAGAACAATTAAACTAGGCAAAAGGCACACTGTCCTTTTATGCAACAGGCAAAAGACACCTTAGAGGCTGCTTCACTCGTGCGGCCTTGCAAAAAGCAGTAACAGCCAGTCCGTCTTTCAGAATGAGTGAGTGACTTAGGTATTTGAAAAGAACTCTGATGTCAACCAAGTGTAGGTCCATGTCCTTCTCTTTACACTGTTCCGCAAAAAGTATGGAAGACATCACCTGACTGACATGAAAAATTAGCACTACTTTGGGCACGAAAGGAGGGACTGGCCAAATGGAAACCGCCTCCCAGTATAGGTAGGAGTCACTACATGAACGTGCCTACAACTTTGAAATGCAACACAACACAAGGAGACCTTGCGGCTTCTTGTCCTTGGGTGGGAGCCTCGAACAGCTGTAGGGAAGGGGTCACCTGAGGAGATCAGGGCTGCGAATTCATTCCTCCTGAAAAGAGGCAATAATGGAAATATTCCTGCTCCTATTCCAGCAGGGAGAATTCACCTTCCTCAGAACTAGACTTCTCCAGAGCTTGTACCATTGGAATTGGAGCACAGAGAAAGGCGCCTGGGGCAACATCTCACTTATGGGGATGTTTTCATGACAGTAGAACCCAGATCCTGATCAGTCCTAGCCTTCCAGCAATGCATAAAAACTCTAGAAGGTTCAGGGGGCATCTTAAGCCAGACCATGTTGGCCTGAAAAAAAAAAAAGGGGGGGGGAGACTGTCAATGGCTCTCAATAGTGAGGTTCTGTGACATTCTCCCTCCTCCACCTGCTAATTTCTCTCCAATCAACAGCCTTGCCTGGGGTAGAAGAGGTAGGGGGAGGGGCGGGGAACTGCCTGAGACTGAGGTCATGCCAAAGGCCCTGAACATACTCCCAGCACTGAACATACTCCCAGCACTTTCTGAAGTCAACTGCAGAGGAGCTCCTCCAAATAGGGGACCTCAATAGCCACCTACAACATCTCCCCCCCCCCCCCGTCCCCTGCACCAAAGATCCAGCTCTGCACTTGATAAAGGCCAGTTTCCTTCAGAAACTGGCATGTATATCAAAGTGCATGCAATTGTGAGATGCAATCTAACACTGTGGCAAAAACCTGGCAGCAAACCCAGTAACAGCTGCTGCAGAACACACGATATGTAAGAGTGGCACAGGCCTGCTGGACAGAGCCTTTACATGTATGCGCAATGGCACAAGCCTTTATCCCATCTATACCAGCGAACAATCCAGAATCTCTACCGAAGCCACCCAATGGGTCAAATGACAACACATCTGTGGCTGAAAGATGAAGGCACAAACAAATAAGTTGCACTTACACTGGGAAGCCATTTACAGACTAACGGTGCTGGGTTCCAGGCCGCTCTCATGTGCTCAGGGCTCTCTGCACATACCTCCTCTTGCTTCTATCTTGAGGGTGTTTTGTGGGCCAGGGGAGGAAGGATCACCACCATGGAGTAAGCAACACTTGGAGGAAGTGTAGAGTAGTTACTCACCTGTAAAAGGTGTTCTCCAGGAGCAGCAGGAATCAGTCCTTACATATGGGTGTCATCGGCGCTGATGAAGACCCAACGGAGCATTTCCCCAGCTTTCTATGAAAGCCTTTGGGAATGCAGGCACGCATGCGTGGTTCCCTTCCCGCCTAAAGGTGCCATCTTACCTCAGTCAAATGACATAGCTAAGAACAGCACACAAAAATGAAAAACAAACTAGGTACAACTGCAACTCCAAGGGAAGGAGGGAGGGTTGTGAGGACTGATTCCTGCTGCTCCTGGAGAACACCTGTTACAGGTGAGTAACTACTCTTTCTCCAGGACCAAGCAGGAAGTCAGTCCTCACATATGGGTGACTCCCTAGCTCTGGGCTACCGAGGAACCCAGGCTGAACAAGAGACCTCCCTCTAGTCTCAGCAGCAAAGAAAGGCTTTTCAAGGACACAACCTCCACCGGTAGCCCAACAGAGGGCAGGAGTTGCCTAAACCTCAAAGAGATTCTGGAGTACTGCTTGGCCAAAAGCACTGTCCCTACGGGACCCTCTCCAGGCAGTAATGGGCCGCAAAAGTCTGGCTTGAAGACCAAGTTGCAGCCCTGCAGATGTCTACCAAGGGCACAGAGCGGAGATGAGCCACTGAGGCAGCCATTGCCCTGACACGGTGGGCTGTAACCCGAACCTGCAAAGGAAGGTCAGCCGCTTTATAAGCCCAGGTGATACAGTCAGCTACCCAGATGGACAAGGTACGCATGGACACAGCCAACCCCAACTTATTGGGGTCAAAGGAGATGAAGGGCTGAGTAGCCCTTCTATGCCCCTGCGTACGGTCAAGGTAGAAGGATAAGGCCCTCCTACAGTCCAGGGTATGCAGGACTGCTTCAGCCTGGCTTGCATGAGGCCTAGGGAAGAATGTTGGAAGAACCACCTCCTGGTTGAGGTGGAAAGAGGAGACAACCTTAAGGAGGAACTTTGGATGAGTCCTAAGGACTACCCTGTTCCTATAAATCCTGATGTAAGGCCTATCACAGACCAGGGCCTGAAGCTCACTTACTCGCCTAGCCAAGGGCCATCAGGAACAGTGTCTTCCAGGAGAGGAAGCGTAGTGGACAAGTAGCCAACGGCTCAAAAGGTGGGCGAGTCAGTTGCTGCAAGACCACATTCAGCTCCCACTCAGGGGCAGGACGACGGATGGGAGGCTTGAGCAAAAGCAAGCCCCTAAAAAAGCGGGACATCAAGGGGTGACCAGAGAGAGAATGGCCCTCCACCAAAGAGTGGTGAGCTGCTAGAGCTGAGAGGTGGACCCAAACAGAATTTAAGGCCGTGATTTGACAAGTGCAGTAAGTACTGAAGGACTATTAGCACAGTACAGGAGAAAGGATCAACTGCACGTAGCTGACACCACACAGAAAACCTTTTCCATTTGAGAGCATAAGTTTTCCTAGTGGACTGTTTCCTAGAGGCTAGGAAACCTCAACATCCTGAGGCAGGCCCCAGGGAGCCAAGACTAGCCTTGCAGCCTCCAGGCCATCAAATTGAGAGCTTTGAGATTGGGGTGCAGAAGGGAACCCTGCTCCTGTGAGAAGGTCGGGTTGCAACCCCGGAGGTAGTGGAGGATACACCGCCAGTTGAAGCAGAAAAGGAAACCAAGGCTGTCACGGCCACCTGAGAGCCACCAGCAGGACCGAGGCTTTGTCCTGAAGAGTCTTGGAGGGTTGGGGCCACCAAGGGCGTGGGAGGAAACGCATACAGGAGGCCCTGAGACCAGGATATCAGAAAAGCATCCGCTGCTATCCACAGAGGATGCGGTTGCCTGGAGCAGAACTTTGGCAGCTGCTTGTTCATGGGGCTGGCAAAGAAATCCATCAAAGGGAGACCCCATTTCAGGAAGATCTTCTGAGCTACTGAAGGATGCAGCTGCCACTCGTGGGGCTGCAGTATTCTGCTTAATCTGTCTGCCAGGTAGTTGTCCTGGCCTGGAAGGTACACAGCCCCGAGGAGCATCATGTGCTTGAGGGCAAAAGAACAAATGTCCTGAGCTTCCCAACAAAGGATCCGGGACCCAGTTCCGCACCTGTATGTTCACATAAAACATGGCAACTTGGTTGTCTGAATCATGACACACTGGTGAGCCAGGGTAGGACTGAAAGCTTTGAGTGCTAACCGAATAGCTCGGAGTTCGAGAAGATTGATCTGCTGTGCAGCTTCCCAGGGGGACCCAAGCCCTGGGTGCACTTGCCCAGACAATGAGCTCCCCAGCCTTGCAAGGAGGCGTCCGTGGTCACCACTACTGTGTACCCTGGAATCTGAAAAGGCACCCCCTTCCGTAGATTGGGTGGGTGTAGCCACCAGTTGAGGGAGTTCAGAAATTGTCTGGACACCCTTATCCTGTCTTTGAGGCTGCCTGTGGCCTGTTACTACTGAGACCGAAGGCACCACTGTGCAGGCCTCATATGTAGACTAGCATTGGGGGTCACATGTACTGTCGAAGCCATGTGGCCTAGAAGCCTCAGAGTCTGGCTGAGACCAGGGACCTGCTGAGAAACTGATTTGCCAAGGCCATTAACCTTTGGGCCCTGTCTACTGGCAAGAAAGCCTTTGCCAGCAGAGAGCCCAGTCTTGCCCCAATGAACTCCAAGTTTTGGGAGGGAAGCAAAGTGGACTTTGCGAAGTTTATGACAAACCCCAGACTTTGTAGAAGAGCAATAGTCCTGAGGGTGGCTTGTTTGGCCTCCTGGCACGTCTGACCCCTGATGAGCCAGTCATCCAGATAGGTGAAGACAAAGATTCCCTGATTTCTCAGGTAGGCCGCCACCACTGCTAGGCACTTTGTAAAGACTCTGGGGGCGGAGGTGAGGCCGAAAGGCAGCACTCTGTACTGATAATGGTTTCCTCCCACAATGAACCTGAGGTACTTTCTGTGGTCTGGATGAATGAGGATGTGAGTGTACGCATCCTTTAGATCTAAGAAGCATAGCCAATCTCCCTGCTGGAGGTAGGGCAGAAGTGTCCCAAGAGTAAGCATCTTGAACTTCTCCTTCACTAGGAACTTGTTGAGGTTCCTGAGGTCCAGAATGGGTCGAAGGCCACCGGTTCTTTTGGGCACCAGGAAATACCTGGAGTAGAAACCGTGACCTTGCAAGTGGGGAGGCACAGGTTCCACCGCCCTGTCCACCAACAGACCATGAAGCTCTTGTAGAAGGTGGTCTGTGTGCAGGGGAGGCCTTGGAGGCTCCCCTGGAAAATATGGTGGAGGCAGTTGGTGAAAATGGAGGGCATAGCCCCTGTGGACTATCTCCAGCACCCAACTGTCCCCAGTGATAAGGGGCCACTGGTGGGCAAAGAGGGCGAGGCGACCTCCTGTGTAGGGTTGGGAGAGCAGTGGAGAAGAGGCTACGCCCAAAGGTGTCAAAAACTCCCACCCTGCTGAGTGGTAGCAGGGTCCTGAGGCTTGGGGGTCCTCTGCCTACGGGGCCCATTACCCTGGCCCTTGGCTTGCTGACCCTGGGGGGCAGCTTGGGCAGCCTGATACTGCAGGTACTGTTTGTAGGCAGTGCCCTTCCTCGGGTAAAAGGGCTTTTTACCCGAGCCCTTCTTTTTATGAGAAGGGGCAGAGGTCTTCCTCGACAGCCTTGTCCGTGTGAGGTGCTCAGTTTCGAGCTGAGCGGCCTTCTTGGTCATGGGCTTGCCAAAAAGGTTTTCACCTCGGCAAGGGACATCAACCAACTTGTCCTGAACCCATGGCTCGAGGTCCGATGACTGCAGCCATGCCTGGCGTCGAGCCGCGATGCAGGCTGCCGCAACTCGGGCCGAAGCCTCGAAGCCATCGTAGGCGGCGCGGGACATGAACTTCGAGCAGTCTCGAATCCCCGAGGACAAAGACTTGAATCTCTGCAAGTGTTCCTCGGAGAGAGCAGCAGAGAACCCAGCCAATTCCTTGGCCAGATCCCGCAAGTACATACCCATGTACAGCTGGTAGGACTGGACACGGCAAGCAAGCATCGAGCCCTGAAGCACTTTCTGCCGACTCCATCGAGGTTCCAGGCCTCCCTGCCAGGGGGCACTGCGGAGTGCATCTTCTGGCTCTTCAGACGATGCATGGCCGATTCCACAACCATAGAATGGTGTGGTAGCTGTGCCTTTTGAAAACCAGGGCTCTTCCGGAGTCGATAGATCGCGTCGACTCGCTTGCTTAGAACCGGCGCCGAGGCCGGTGCCTCCCACATACGGAAGAGGAGCCGTTCCAGGATCGGAGGAACCGGAACAGTAAAGGCCTCCTTCGGAGGAGAGTCATACTGTAGGGCCTCAAGCTCTTCAGCTCGAGGCTCCTCCTTGGGGTCCACTGGAATAGCCAAGGCAGCGGCCATATCCCGGACGAACTCCGAGAACCGAGTGTCCTCCGGGGGGGGGGGGGGGGGGCCCAACGCCGGGGCTCAGACTGCGGTGAGTCCGAAGGGACGCACTGAGTCTTGAAGGTATCAGGAGACTCCTCGTCCTCCGTCTCCCAAGCTGACTCATCCGAGGAGTCAGGATCCGACCCCGTGGGGCCCTGGAGCACCCGCCCCGACGCCAGAGGCACCGGTGTCGACACCCTCGGTCCCAAACGGGAGGTCAAGGGAGACCACGACAGAGGTAGACTCTGAGCCACGATGGACTCGAGTATCGGCTCGGTCTCCTGTGTCGACTTCGAAGTCGATGTCCCGGTGGTCGGGGCAGATGCGCCAGACAGGCTGGCCATAAGTGCCCGCTGCTGCTCCATGAAGGCAGGCAATCTGCTCTCCAAGGCTGTCATCCTGAGACTCAGCTCGGGAGACGCAGCAGCCAACGACTCGGGCCCTGGCGGCACCGGGCCCGACGTCGGCTCCATGGGAGGAGAGTCCGAGGACTACGGTGCTTACGTGTCCAGCAGACTCCGGCTCCACGTGAGGAACTTTTGCAGGCTTCTCGTGTTCCACGGGCCCGGGGCGACGGTTGGGGGTCTTAGACCTGGCCCTCGAGGAGCCAGGGACCTCCTCTGACGACACCCTCGCGAGCCGCTTCTTCCTCTTGCGTTTCGGTCGGGTGACCCCCTGTCCGAGGAGCTTAGACGGCGCTCGGGATCAGAATCCCGAGATGTCGAGGCCTCAGACGAGGTCCGAGCCTGGCCAGAGGCTGAGTCCGAGAAAAGCCTTTCTTTTTGCTGCTGGCGACTTCGGAGTGCCTTGGAAGACATCTTTCCACATGGCCTGCACGACTTAGGGTCATGGTCGGGGCCGAGGCACCGAAGGCAGCAGTCGTGTGTGTCGGTGAGTGATCAGTTTCTTACACCGATCACACTTTTTAAAATCGCTGGAAGCCATCGGGGAAAAAAGAGTGCCCGCGAGGTCAAAGGACCGGCCTTCCAGGGAAAAATGGAAAAAAGGGCGCGAACACCAGCCACGAAGGGCAAAAACTGAAAAAGAAGAATCTGACTCGATACCGGTGTTCCGAACCCGGCGGGAGGGGAACCGGTGTCGAACCGGGAGAAAGAAAATAGCGAAAATCGCCAAAAAAATCTAATTTTAACTGGGAGAACAGGACATGTCCGGTGGGCTTCACAGAAAAAAAGAGACTGAGGTAAGATGGCACCTTTAGGCGGGAAGGGAACCGCGCATGCGTGCCTGCATTCCCAAAGGCTTTCATAGAAAGCTGGGGAAATGCTCCGCTGGGGCTTCATTGGCGCCGATGACACCCATATGTGAGGACTGACTTCCTGCTTGGTCCTGGAGAAAGACGAGGTTCTTGAACCAATCCAATCCTCTAAGTTCAATCAGTCTATAAAACTAAAGGGAAGTGAGGCCACCCCCCTCCCTTCATGCAGGAAATTTCAGCACTATATCCATAGATGCACCCTGGAGACATCTGCTGCAAAGCTCCACTGGGGAAGCACCCCAAATCATGGCTACCCAGGAGCTAACGATGCCAAAACAGCTGTACCAGTTCAGGATGCACCATCTACTGTAGACAAATACTAAAATCTGCCCCTAGTTGCACTAGTTCATGTAGCAGTGATGTCAAAGGAAGTTCCTAGTTCTATCTTCACCTTCTATCAAGGGGACACAACTTACTTGCCTGGACTGGTCAAGCAAACCATCTGAAAATGAAAAGGTGAGGTGAGATACCTTGGAATCACCCTAGACAGCAAGCTAAAACCTCCATTCACACATTAGCAAAACTGCTTCTAAGACATACTACAAATTAAAACTCATAAGGAGACTCAAACCAATCATAAGCCACTTCAGAACAGTATGTCAGGCAATCACGCCTATGTTAAGACTACAGTAATTCACTACATCTTGGACTCCCTAAACAACGCACCCTCTCCAATTGGTGCAGAAAGCGTAGTTACTCACCAGTAACAGGCATTCTCCAGGGACAGCAGGAATCAGTCCTCACATATGGGCGACATCGGCACAGACGGAGCCCTCGTGCAGAGCAATTTCCCCAGCTTTCAAAGAAAACCCTTGAGAATGCCTCACGCATGTGCGGTCCCCTTCCCGCCCAAGGGTGCCATCTTGCTCAGTCAGATGGCAGTTAAAGAGAAAGCAAAAAAATAAAAATAAAAAGCAATAGGACTGCAACTCCAGGGGAGGAGGGAGGGTCATGAGGACTGATTCCTGCTGTCCCTGGAGAACACCTGTTACAGGCGAGTAACTACGCTTTCTCCAGGAACTTGCAGGAAGTCAGTCCTCACATATGGGACTCCCTAGCTACAGGCTACCGAGAACCTACGGCTGAAAAAAGGCTCCCTCTAGGCGAGCTGCAACAGCAGCAAGAGAACTTTCTCCGAGAATGCATCCCCCAAGGTAGCCTCACACCAGAGGGCCGGAATTGCCTAAATCTCGAATAGATTCCGGAGTACCGCCTGACCAAAAACGCTGTCCCGTCGGGACTCCCTCTCCATGCAGTAATGGGCTGCAAAAATCTGGCTTGAAGACCAAGTTGCGGCCCGGCAGATGTCCACCAATGGAACAGAGCAGTGATTAGCCACTGATGTGGCCTTAGCCCTGACACGGTGGGCCGTGATATGACCCTGCAGCTGAAGGTCAGCTGCCCTGTATGCCCAGGCGATGCAGTCTCCAACCCAGGTGGATAACGTGCACTTGGAGACCAGTAGACCCAGTTTACTAAGGTCATAAGAGATGAAGAGCTGAGAAGCCCTCCGATGTCCCCGTGTACGCTCCAGGTAGAAAGCGAGCGCCATCTTACAGTCCAGGGTATGCAGAACTGCTTCTGCCCTGTTGGTATGTGGCCTGGGAAAGGTGGTTGGAAGAACCATCTCTTGGTTGAGGTGAAATGAGGAAACCACTTTTGGGAGGAACTTGGTGTGTGCGCGGAGCACTACCCTTTTCTTGTAAAACCGTGTGTACGGCCTGACACTAGAGCCTGCAGCTCACTCACACGCCTAGCCGACGTGAGCACTACCAGGAAGAGCACCTTCCAGGAGAGGAAGCGCAGATGGCAAGTGGACATCGGCTCAAAAGGAGGGCGAATAAGTTGCTGCAAGACCACGTTGAGATCCCACTCCGTCGCCGGAGGGTAGATTGGAGGTTTCAGCAGGAGCAGGCCCCTGGGAAACCTGGCTACCAAGGGGTGAGTCGAGAGAGGCTGACAGTTTATCGGTGCATGGTTAGCCGACAAGGCACTCAGGTGGACCCTGAGTTAGACTTGAAGCCTAGCTCCGAGGGATGAAGTAGGTACTGTAACACTTTGGGAACCTGAGATGAGAAGGGTTCTACAGTTGGTGACACCACACTTGGAAACTGCGCCATTTACATGCATAGGATTTTCTGGTGGATGGCCTCCTGGAGGCTAACACTTCTTCTAACCCTTCGGGTAAGAGAAAAGGTTCAAGGCCTACCCTCTCAGCAGCCAGGCCATCAAATTGAGGGATCTGGGATTGGGGTGCACTAGGGAATCCTGCTCCTGGGTGATGAGGTCAGGCTGTACCCCCAAGGGAAGAAGGGTTTCCACTGCCAGTTGAAGAAGTGGGAACTCAAGGCTGTCTGGGCCACCTGGGCGCTATCAGGATCACCCAGGCCTTGTCCCTGTGAATCTTGGAGAGTTCATGCTACCAGAGGCGTAGGCGGAAAAGAGTACAGGAGGCTTCCCGACCAAGGGAGAAGAAACGCATCTGCTGCTACCCTGAAGGGGTGCAGCTGTCTGGAGCAAAAGCGAAGCAACTGACAATTCTGTGGACTGGCAAAAGAGATCTATGGATGGGAGGCCCCAGTGGCTGAAAATCTGCTGGGCAATCTCCCTGTTCAGTTGCCATTCGTGGGGTTGAAGAACCCAGCTCAGGTTGTCTGCCAGGCAGTTCTCCTGGCTGGGTAGGTAAACTGCATGTTAAGAATGCGTCGAACTGCGAAGGAACAGAGATCCAGAGACTCCTGGCAAAGGATCCGCGAATCTCTGCCGCCCTGTTTGTTCACATAGAACATAGCCACCTGGTTGTCCATCTGTACTCGGACAGACTGGTTGGAGTGGACAGGAGCAAAGGCTTTTAGAGCCAAGCAAATGGCCCGAAGTTCCAACAGGTTGATTTGGAGTGTGGCCTCCTGAGGAGTCCACTGACCTTGAGTGCAAGAGCCCCGACAATGGGCTCCCCAACCCATCAAGGCGGCATCTGTGGTCAGCACCCTGGTATGCACGGGAAGCTGGAACGGTACCCCCCCCCCCCCCCCCCCGCAGGAGGTTCCCTGATTGTGACCACCACTGCAGGGACTGCACTAGGGGTTTGGATACTGCCACTCTGTCGGACAGGCGTCCCGTGGCCTGTGACCACTGGTCCCAGAGTCCACTGAGCTGTCTACATGTGCATGCGTGCGAAAGGAGTAACATGAACTGTGGAGGCCATGTGGCCGAGCAGGCGTAAGAACCTCCGTGCTGACACCTGGGTACTTGACCCAACATGCCCACCTGAGATGGCAGACGGTCTGCCCTGTCCAGTGGCAAATAGGCCCTCGCCTGTACAGTGTCGAGCCTTGCCCCTATGAACTCCAAGTTCTGGGTGGGGAGCAAAGAAGACTTTACGTGATTGACGACGAACCCCAGATGCTGAAGCAGAGCTATTATGCGAGCTGTGGTGTGGTGCGTCTCCTGAGCTGACTGGCCCCTTATGAGCCAGTCGTCTAGGTATGGTAACACAAAGATCCCCTGGATCCTGAGGAAGGCTGCTACCATTGGTGAAAACCCTTGGAGCGGAAGGTAGACCAAAGGGAAGCACTTTATATTGGAAGTGGTTTCCTCCGACCACAAACCTGAGGTATTGTCTGTGGTCTGGATGTATGAGGATGTGTGTGTAAGCATCCTTTATGTCCAAGGAGCATAGCCAGTCTCCCTGCTGGAAGTAAGGCAGAAGTATCCCAAGTGAAAGCATCTTGAACTTTCTTTACCAAGAACTTGAGATTTTGCAGGTCTAGGACGGGGCGAAGGCCTCCTTGTATTTTCGGTATCAGGAAATAACTGGAGTAAAAGCTTTTCCCCTGCAGGTGGTAGGGCACCGGTTCCACCGCATGATCCTTAAGACCAGTTAACTCCTGCAAGAGGAGGTTCCTGTGCAAGAGGGATCCGAGATGCTCTCCTGGGAAATAGGAAGTAGGCACTTGGCTGAAATCGAGCAGATAGCCATCCTGGACTATTCTTAGATCCCAAGTGTCGGATGTAATGGCTGGCCACCTGTGGATGTACAGGGACAGCTGACCTCCTGTGCAGGGCCAAACCACTGGCGGGAGAGGAGCTATGCAGAGGGAGTAAAAAAAAAACCCTCCCTGCTGAGCAGGAGCTGGAGGCTTGGGGGTTTGAGGCTTACGAGGGCCATTCCCCCGTCCCCTGGCCTGCTGGGGAGCTGGGGAGGCCTGGTAAGTGGGGTAGTTTCTGTAAGCCTGTCCCTTCCTCGGGTAAAAGCTTTTTTCCCCTGAGATCATCTTCCTGTGAGAAGGAGCAGATATCTTCTTCGACAGCCTTGTCTGGGTCAAGTACTCGGACTTGAGTTCAGCAGCCTTCTCAGTCATTGGTTTGCCGAAAATGTTCTCCTCGGCAGGGGACATCGACCAACTTGTCCTGTACCCAAGGCTCGAGGTCAGACGACATGAGCCAAGCCTGGCGCCTTGCACCAATGCCAGCTGCGGCTACCCAGGCCGAAGCCTCAAAGCTGTCGTAGGCTGCTCGAGACAAACTTCGAGCACGCTCTGATCCCAGTGGACAGGGCCTTGAAGCACTGCAGGGGTTCCTAGGAGAGGCCAGCAGAGAACCCGGCAATTTACTTTGCCAGGTCTCTTAAGTACATGCCCATGTACAGCTGGTAGGTCTGGACACGGCATGACAACATCGAGCCCTGGAAGCACTTTCTGTCGAAGGTGCCCAGGTTCAAGACCTCCTGGCCGAAAGGCACCAAGGAGTGCATTCTTTTGGCTCTTGAGCCTTTGCATGGCCGATTCCACAACCAAGGAGTTGTGCGGCAGCTGCGCCTTTTGGAACCCGGGGCTCTTACGGACTCGATAAATGGAATCGACCCATTTGCTGAGGACCAGCTCTAAGGCCAAGGACTCCCACATGCGGAGCATCAACTGTTCCAGCATCGGAGGCACCAGTACAGTAAGGGCCTCCTTCAAAAGGAGAGTCATACTGGAGGGCATCGAGCTCCTTGGCTCGAGGCTCCTCCTCGGCATCTGCAGGGAAAGCCAAATCCTTGGCCATATCCCTCACAAAGTCCGAGAACCTGGTGTCCTCCGGGGGCGACCGTCTCTGAGGTTACGAACCCGGGGAGTCCAAAGGGACATACTGGGTCTGGTGGGTATCAGGCGAGTCTTACTCCTCTGTCTCCCAAGCTGAGCCCTCAGAGGAGGACTTGATGGGCTCCGGCCTCGAGGGCTTCAAGCATATCCGTCCTGACGCCAATGGCCCCGGCGACGATGACCTCGGTCTCGAACAGGAGGTCGAGGGAGACCTTGGCAGAGGATCGACTCGAGCCCGCATGGACTCGAGGATCAGCTCTGCCTCCGGGGTCGACTTAGACGTTAAGGTCCCGGTGGTCGGGGTGGATGCATGGGTGAGACCGGCTATCAGCGCCCGCTGCTGGTCCATTAAGGCAGACACACTGCTCTCCAAGGACACCAACTTAAGACCCAGCTCAGAAGGCTCCACAGCCTCCGGCTTGGTTCCCGATGCCGGGACCGACGCCGGATCTCCCGGAGAGTCCACGTGGACAACAGGCATTACCTTGTCCGAAGCCTCCGGCTCCATACGAGGTATTTTAGCAGGCCTCTCTGACTCAGCGAAGCCAGGGCAGCGTTTGGCACTCCACGACCTGGAACCAGAGGGTCCCGGCTGATCGGAGTCCTCCAGAGACACAGCCCTCACAGGTTTCTTCTTCTTCGTACAGTGCTCCCGGGTGGGAGACCCCCTTTCAGAAGACCCTAGACGGTGCTTGGGTTCAGAGTCCCGAGACGTTGAGGCTTCTGACGAGGTCCTGGCCCGGAAGGATCCAGACTGAGAAAATAGTCTCACGCTGGTGCTGCCTGCTCCTCAGTGCTTTGGAGGACATCTTGCCACACGGACCGCAGACCACCGTGTCATGGTCAGGTCCGAGGCAGCGGAGGCAGCAGTCATGGGTGTCTGTGAGGGACATAGGTTTTTTACACCTATCACACTTCTTGAACCCGCTGGCAGCCATCAGGGGAAAAAGGACCCCTGCGAGGTCAAAAGACCGGGCTGCCAGTTAAAAGAAAAGTAGCACGAACGCTAGTCACTAAGGACAAAAACGAAAAAGTTAGTGGGACTTGATACCGGTGTACCGAGCCGAAGGGGGAAGGGGAACCGGCATCGAACCGGTACCAAAAATGGTAGAAATAGTCAAAAAAACAATCCATCTTCCTTGGAAAAAGTTGGACAAAGTCTGTGGGGCTCCGCGGAAAAAAAAGACTGAGCAAGATGGCACCCTTGGGCGGGTAGGGGACCGCGCATGCGCAAGGCATTCCCAAGGGCTTTCTTTGGAAGCTGGGGAAATTGCTCCACACGAGGGCTCTGTTGGCGCCGACGTCACCCATATGTGAGGACTGACTTCTTGCTTGCTCCTGGAGAATACAGCAACCAGGATCATCAAACACAAACACATCACTCCAGTGCTCCAGCACCTCCATTGGTTGCCCATATAAACTCACGCAAGATTCAAGGCGACTAAACATTTTCAAAATCATTAACATGTCAGCTAATGTCCTCCAGAATCACACACACCACCACAAGACCACTGAGAAGCAGCATGGATAACAAGATAGCCACCCCACCTGAATACCAAAGAACAAATCAGGCAACATCCAGAAGGGCACCATCTCTCTATGCACCAGAATTATGGAACACCCTACCTGACAACGAGATCCATGAATGACAAAGGATTTCACATGTATGTTCAAAACCATACTATTTGTACAATACTATGGACCCTCCCAGAGCCTAAAAACCAAGATATGAACGTGATCACAAACAAGCAACGATCTTTATAAGTTATTGCAAATTGTCAGTCGCATTTTACCTCCCCCAGTACCTATCCTCACCCTAACCCCATAAATGTACACAACGTAGCTACATGTAAACCACTTTGATTGAAGGAAAAGGTGGTATATAAAACTGGTTAAATAAAAAGGTGCATGCTAAATCTGAACAAACAGACTGTGCTATTTGTATCTAGTGCTTATTATGCATTCATAAGCTTCTTACCCGTTTAAATTTTTTTTTTAGCTTTCTTGCAATTATGTAATGTTATACAATTACCATAACCACAATCCTGCAAAAATACCTTGATCAGAACCAGCAAGAAAGGTGCATTTTAGTGTAATTAGTTATCATTTAGTATAGCACTCACCTCCCATTTCTTTAGTGGAATTGAAAATATATGCCTCTACTCCCTGTTCTATATGTTCAAAGTATTTAGGATACCTAGAGACCAGCCAAACCACTCACTGCTTTGAATCTTTCATTCTCAACTCATTTTACTTCCTCAGTGAACAGTGGATGCTATAGAGAGCATTTACAGGGTCTAGGTGGCAGAGGGAGTTAAGTCATGCAATGGTCCAGAATTACTGGATTCCAAAAGGAACACTGGTGAAGGAAATGCCAGGTCAAAGATGCTTGTGATCTTCTGAAATGTTGGTTTGTCCAATCAGATCTTAAGAGCAATTCTAAATTGTAGTTTTACAGCAAAAAGCAGTTTGCAAGTTGTTACCTGGCCTTCTGTGTGTTTCCAAGGTCTATAAATGAGATCAACTGGGAACACTTCCATACCCAAGCCTCGCTGGATACCATATACCACAACTTGGAGACCTTTACTGTCACGGACCTGAAACCCAGGGTGATCCAATTCATAAGTGACTTCTTTAAAGTTCAAACTAGGATTCTGGAAACAGAAAAGAATTAGTTAAAACAGAAAAAAAATTCTCTTTATGAAACCTTAAGAGGATAACTACAACAAAGTTAACACCCATGACAGCATAGTTTACGTATGTGCAGTTTGGATTAGATTATGCCTTTATTGCTAAAACAGTACTTTACATATGCTGCAATGCATGATCAAAAATAAACAGCAACAGAAAGTGTAATACATTACATAAAGCATTATGATCAATCATTAAATGATTAACAAAGCAATATCAAAAGTAAATACGGCAACAGAAAAGTGAGTTATTTACCTGTAACAGGTAAGTTATCTCCAAGTTATAATGCCCTGTTCAATGTAATTTCAGTTTGTTCAATGTAAACCGCACTGATGCAGAATAGCGCGGTATATAAGAGAATGTAAATAAATAAATAAAAATAAATAAAATAAATTCTCTGTGGATAATAGGATACAAGTCCCCATAGATAGGTGATATCATTGACCAAGTCCAGCAAGAGAGCACTTCCAACTTTGAAATCTTCCAGAAATTTTTGAGAAGGTTCACAGCACATGCACACCACATCCTGCCTGCCATTGTAACGTGGGGATCTCCTCAGTTTTCAAGCAAGCTCAGAATAGAATGAGATCCTTGGAGAAGTGGGCAAGTAATGAGGGCTTGTATCCTGCTGGTCTTCTCCAAGGGTAAGTAGGATTGCAAATCCTTACATAGGCAGATGTCAACATTGTTGGCAACAAGCTTTTTCAAGTTTATTATTTGGGAGGCAACCCTAAGATCAAAAAAAATTGACTGGATGGGAGAAGGGGAGGTGAAAAATGGAGTTAGATTCTAATATAAGAGACCGTGGAAGAAAACTGGCCAAATCTGTTCATCTGGGAATCTCTGCAATAGAGTAGACACCCAGAAAGGAGTAGATAACATTAGGAGGGATCTAGCTAAGTTTGAATAGTCAAGAATTGGGCAGCTGAGATTTAATGCTAAAAAATGCAGGGTCATGCATTTGGGCTGCAAAATCCAAGGGAGTGAGGTGGGGGTGAAGTACTTCTATCCACAAAAGAGCAGGACCTGGGCACAATTGTATCAGACTAGCTTAAAGTAGTTAAAAAGGTAGAAAAGGCGACAGCAAAAACTAGAAGGATGCTTGGGTGCATAGGGAGAGGAACGGCAAGCAGAAAAAGCATAGTTATTCACCTGCTACATGTGTTCACCAGAAACAGCAGGAATCGGTCCTCACATGTGTGACGTTGGCACCGGAGCCCACACAGAGCTTTTCCCCAGCTTTCAAAGAAAGCTTTCGGGAATGCTACCACTCACATGCATGGTCCCCTTCCCACCCAAGGGTGCCATCTTGCTCAGTCAGATGAGACAGCCAAGACAGCAGTCAGGCAAAAACAAAAAGAATGGCAACTCCAAGAAGAGGGAGGGAGGGAGGGTTGTTATTCCTGCTGTCCCCAGAACACACCTGTTAAAGGCGAGTAACTATGCTTTCTAGAGGAACAAGCAGGAAGTCAGTCCTCACATATGGACTCTCTAGCTCCAGGCTGCTAAGGACAGAACCATAATAGTACCAACAGCAACCCACCTTCTGCGAGACTCTGCAAGACCTTAGCATCCAGCAACACTATCACTCCAGTAGCCTGAACACAGAGTCAGAGGGCAGGAGATGCCTACAAGATGATTACACAGCACTACCTGACCAAAGGCACTGCCCCTACAGGATTTACTTTCCAGGCAGTAGTGTGCTACGAATGTGTGAATGGATGACTAAGTGGCGGCTCTGCAAATTTCTGTCACTGGTATAGAACGGAGATGGGCTACCGACGCGGCCATCACTCCTCACGCAATGTGCTATGATCCAGTGAGAGGCCTGCTCGCTCACAGGCAAGTGCAATGCAGTCCACCACTCAAGAGGATAGGGTACGCTTGGTTACAGGGAGCCCCAGTCTGCTGGAATCATAGGACATGAAAAGCTGAGGTGCCTTGCAGTGGCCCTGGGTCTGCTGCAGGAAGAATAGGGCCTCTTTACAGTCCAGCGTGCGGAGTATGAGCTCCTCCCTGCTAGCACAAGACCACGGGTAAAAGGTGGGGAGCACTACCTCCTGGTTGAGGTGAAACAGGGCTACCACTTTCAGGAGAAACTTAGGGTGCGTGCAGAGCACTACCCTGTTCTTAAAGAACCTGGTGTACAGGGAGGGGGGTGTCTTCCACCAGCGCTTGAAAATCACCGGCTTTGCGATCTGAAGTCAGGGCCACCAGGAAGGCCACATTCCAGGATAGGTATTTGAGGTGGCAGGTGGCCAGTGGCTTGAACGGTGGCCTATGAGCTGGGAGAGCACCACGTTGAGTTCCCATTTTGCTGCTAGGACAGACGGGGGGGGGGGGGGCTTGGAAAGTAGAAGGTCCCGTAGGAAGCAGGAAACCAGGGGCTGATTAGATAAGGACTCCCCTCCCCACTGGGTGGTGGTGAGCGACTATGATGCTCAGATGCACCAGACTGAGTTAGATTTCATCCCTATGCACAACAGATGCACTAGATACTGGAGTACCAGCTAAACGTGGCAGGAAAAGAAATTCTTATCTGCACACCAGAGCAAACCTGTGCCATTTAAAGATATAAGGGCTTCCGGGAGACTAGCAGGATTTCCTCAACCTCTTGTGGTAGGTTGAGCGGGGCCAAGGCTACCTTCTCAGCAGTCAGGCTGTTAGAGTCAATGACCCCACATTGGGGTGCAAAAGGGGGCTCTCCTCCTGCGTCAGGAGGTCTGGGGCTCAACCCAGGGGAACTGGGAGTGTCACTGCCAGCAAGAGCAGTAGTGAGAACCAGGGTTGCCTGAACCACCTGGGGGTAAATCAGTATTACTAATGCCCCCTCGTTCTGACTGACTACATTCCTGCTTGTTCCTGGAGATATATTTCTTTTCAAAAAGAGTGGTAGATCCATGGAATAGTCTCCCAGTGGAGGTGGTAGAGAAGGACAGTATCTGAATTTAAAAAAAGCATGGGACAAACACAGAATCTCTCTAAAGGAAACGAGAGGACTATTGTAATAGTTGTTATGGAAGGACAGACTAGACAGGCCGTGTGGTCTGTTTCTTTCTAAACAATAACGGAATGCAAATGACAGCTTTTCATATTGCTTTTACGAAGGCTGATCTCAAGTGGGCTACTGACAAAGTCATAGTTCGAATATTACAAACTTTGACCAGACCCCTCCAGAGTCAACCTGCTTGGACAAAGTAAAGGAAATACAGTCTGCCAGCTTATTAGAAATTCTTTCACAATGGCAGTTCGACTTCTTATCAAAGTAAACAAAAAGCTGAATGGATTAAGAGCTTTTCTGTTCCAGTATTCTGTTTCCAATCCAGGTCACAAGTACCTGTCAGGTTTCCAAAAAGGCACAGGTTCCACAAAGCTCGTCTCTGGGTCCACATCGGATTTCCTGGGTCCTCTTTAATAATGGTTTATAAACTTTTCTGCCAGGAATTTGTCCAAACTTTTTTTTAAACCCAGCTACACTAACAGCTTTTACTACATCCTCCAGTAATGAATTCCAGAGTTTTACTATGCATAGAATAAAAAAAAAATAAGAATGTAAGAACATGATATACCATCCTGCATCAGACCAAGGTAATCAAGCCCAGTATCCTGTTTCCAACAGTGGCCAATCCAGGTCACAAGTACCTATTAATTCCCAAAAAGACAGTTCCACAATGCCTGTACTGGGGCAAGCACTGGATTTCTGGGGGGTCCAATAATGGTTTATGGACATTTCCCTCAAGGAACTTGTCCAAACCTTTTTTAAACCCAGCTACACAGTCCATTTTCAACACATTCTCCGGTAGGAAATTCCAGAGTTTGATTACATGCTGAAGGAAAACATTTTCTATTAGTCAAACTGGTTACACTGTAGCTTCATTATATGTCTTCTACTCTACATTTTAATGGCACAATCTACGTTTACCCATTCCACTTCATTATATACCTCTATTGTATCTCTTGTCAGTCATCTTTTCCACGTTCAAGAGCCCTAACATTTTAAGCCTCTCCACATAGGGATTATCTTTCCATACCCTTTACGATTTTGGTGGCTCTTCTCTGTACCTTTTCTAATTCTTCATTACAAGATATGGCGACCATAAGATTCAAGGTGTGGTCATACATGGAATGATACAGAAGCATATCCTCCTCTGTTTTATTCTCCATTCCTTTCCTTATGATTCCTAACATTCTATTTGCTGCACGCTGGGAAGAGGGTTTCAACGAACTATTCACGATGACGCCTAAATCTTTTTACTGGGTGGTGGTTCTTAGTGTGGAACCTTGCATCATGTAACCATGTGCATAACTTTGCACTTGTCCACATTAGATTTCATCTGCCATTTGAACGTCCAGTCTTCTATTTTATCAAGGTCCTCTCGCAATGTTTCACAATCCTCTTGGGTTGTAACAACTTTGAATAATTTTGTCACCTGCATATTTGATCACCTCACTTGTTATTCCCATTTCCAGGTCATTTATGAATATGTTAAAAAGCAGTAGGCCCTGCACAGATCCCTGCGATACTCCACTATTCACATTTCTCCATTGAGAAAATTGGCCATTTAGCTCCAGTCTCTCTCTTAACCAGTTCCTGATTCACAATAGTACACTGCCTCTTATCCCATGACTCTTTAATTTCACCAAGCGTTTCATGAGGGACCATGTCAAAGGCTTTCTGAAAATCCAGATACACTATATCAGCCAGCTCACCTTTATCTAGCTATGCACACTTTAAGAAAAATATAACAGATTAGTAACAAGATCTTGCTTGGCTAAATAATGTTGGGTTTTTCCCATTAAATCATGACTACCCACATGTTCAGTAATTTTATTCTTTATAAGGGTTTCTACCATTTTGTCCAGTACTGACTTCAGACTCACAAGTCTGTAGTTTCCCAGACTACCCCCTGGAATCCTTTTTAAAAGCTGACCTTACATTGGCCATTCTCCAATCTTCCAGTACTACATATGATTTTAATGATAGTTCACAGATTACAAATAGTAGGTCTGCAATCTCATATTTCAGTTCTTTCAACACCCTTGGATGTATACCATCCAGTCCAGGTGATTTGCTACTTTTCAGTTTATCAAATAGTTGTAATTTATCTTCCTGGTTTATCAGTATTTCTCTCAATTCTCCCAATACATCACCTTTATATACCATTTTAGGCAAGGTTAACTTCCCTACATCTTCAGCAAAGACTGAAACAAAGACATTATGAAAGACTTGATGGAAAGTTGCAATAGAAGCAAACCTTGCATAAAATGAACTAAAGATATGGGTTTACCCTCTGCATACTAGTTATATGCACCAATTACATAAAGGCAATAGTTCTCACCACTATCCTATCCTCAGGACACCTAGGCACTCAGGTTTTCAGAATATTACAATGAAAATGCATAAGAGATTTACATACAATGTAGGCAATGCATGCAAATTCCATGTATATTTTCTGTGGCTATCCTGAAAACCTGACTGGCTAGGTGTGTCTGTAGAATCCCTGCACTAAATTGAATGCTGGAGTTGGACTTTAAATGCGACTAAGGAGGGGTCACATGATGCTGTGAGCTGGTGAAGACACTTCTAGCTCCGGGTTACCCACTCTAAAATCATTAGAATTTTTCTGCATATAAAGCCAGACCTCTATCACTTCAGCCTATTACGGTGATGGCAACCAACTGGCTCACTTGCAGCAGGATCTAAATCGCTCTTTATGGTGAATGGCCTTCAAAAAACAGCTGCCGAGAGAAAGGGCTGTAGATATTAAGATGGCCAACACCACTCCATCTAGTCCACATGCTGAGCTGCCCTCCTGCATGGTATCAGAGGTTTCTGCAGTTATCATATAAACTTTGGAGAATCGATTTCATGCCCTCTCTGACCAAATCACCCAAGTCAGACAAACCGATGATTTCACTGGCTGGTTAGACTTAGGTATCAAACTCATTGTTCCAGCAAGACACAAGTGAAACAGAATACACATGTGGTGCAATTGGAAAGGCTTGTCTGGCAACATGGTGAGAAATTAGAGAGCTGCAGCCACCAGAACCTTTGTTTTATCAGCCTGGAGGAAACTGACAGATGCAGAGTTAAGAGGCTATTTGGAAACTTGGCTTCCACTCAATCTTTCTTTGGGCTCTCAAAAAGGCCCCAAACTGGAAAATGAACATTGCCTGGGCCAATGGAAGACAGACTGCCAGCGCCCCAGAGTAGTCATAGCCAGGTTCCCTGACTATCTACAAAAAAGAGGCTGTCTTTCAGGTGACTAGCAGCCACAAACCTCAGGACTCAAAGCACGGCCAAGCCCCTATTGATATTTCAGGATTACTCGGCAAAAGTGAGTCAGAGACAACGTGCTCTCTTCTGTTTGTGGTCAGCTGTTGAAACAAAGGATGCAGTTTTCACTGATATACCAGACATGACTGCAGGTGGATCATCAGGTTAGATTCAGACCTTCAAGACCCCAGCAGAGGCAGCTGTCTTTGTGGACTCTCTGCTTGACTAAGACTTTGTGTAAATAGGTCTGGATTATCTGACAGTGTACTGAACATTTGGGCTGAGTGCCTTACTGAAATTGAGGCCCTATATCTTGGGGAGACATGGAGGCCTTGCACAGACCCTTTTTTGGGGGACAGCAGCCAGCTCGCCCATTTGTTTGAAGGACAATTGGAAGAGATATGAGGTGGTCCTTATATCACAGTATGGCCTCTGTTTACATCAAGAGCTACGAATATGACAGTGGACTATCGTAACTCACTCTGGTGATAGTCTTGATTGCCTCTCTGCTGGTAAAAGATGAGATTAGTTCAATCTTAGATCTGTACCTCTTCTTCTGAAGGGGACTCATTCCGAGGGAAAGATCTTGCCCCTTGTTTAATAGGCTGATACTCACACTAAATTGTAAAGGAAGGTGCCTCGACAGGACAGACCCTACATCTTATCTGTTAACCTAGGTATCCTTTAGATTCTGCTCTCATTGTCCCTCTGTGTATATATGTCTTTGCCCTTTTATTTTTTCTTTTAATGTCTAGTTACATTTACCCTCTGCATTTATATCCTTTCTATAACTATACATACATTTATCATTTTTTGCTTGTTTGTTCACATGTATGATAGTTTTAGGCATTCCATAGACTTTGGTGATTGAGGGCACCCTGCATTGGCCAAGCAGTCTGCTTTGTAATGGAATTATGGACCCATGTGTAAGATCTAAATATTCTTAATATTTTTGTTCTCTCATTTGTTTTTTAAATTTCACTATGTCATTCTCTCATTCATTCTCATTTATGTCCTTTCTTTTTGTCTAAACGCAATAAAAATGAACTAGCATGGGGTGGGATGTATATCTGGCAGGGGAACAACGATCTTCTGCAGAACTGCCCTTCATTCTCTGCTTTCTGTATTACTATTGCATATATTGCTACTCAAATGTTCCTCTCAGGTAGTAAATACTACCCTTGGCATGGATACTCCATACCAGATCATACATATCGGGGGGGGGGGGGCGACACTGGTAAGGGGAATTGCGTGCATGTTGGACTGTTTGAATGGAGGATACTGATTTGGGGGATATTTGGATGAGAGATGGGATGAGGGCTGGGTGAAAGAGTGGATGGGGTGATACGTTTATAGGGTAGGGCTCGACAGACATCAACTCCAAATCTCCACTTGGATGTGGAGCTTTATATCAACTTGTGGGGGGTGGGGGGGGGGGAGGTCAGAGGAGAGGGGAGGGGAGGACGATGCCTGTGGAGCTCATAGGCACCAGAGTAACCCAAGGTGGGGGAAGAACAAAAACAAGTTGGAACGGTCTGGGTGTGTGAGGTGTTTACACAAATGGAGGGGGGCCTTGGGCTGGGGGGAGGGGGCAACATTCTGTTGAAAATGTGAATTTAAACAAAAGGGATACTAAGAGCCAAAGGCCAATAGACAATGGGTAGACAACTTCGTTGTGTCCTGGAATGTGTGCGGTCTGGGCAGCCCCATAAAATGCTACAAGGTGTTACAGACACAAACAGGCAGATTTTGCCTTTTTGCAAGAAACCCACCATACTGAACTAGAAAACTCCATGCTCAAATGCTGGTGGGTTGGAGAGGTATATGGAGTGTCAGAGGAGCAAAAAGCTGGGATGGCTATACTGGTGCACAAAAGGAAGGGATTTGAGGTGACAAAGTACTGCACACTTGGAAGGCCAATATGTCTTTGTGCTTGGGACTATTCAAAGCAAACCTGTAGCCCTGCTGAATCTATATGTGCCTAACACCTATGGTTCCATGTTTTATGTCAAGGTAGGCAAATGTCAGAGCAAAGGGGGAGCAAACACTCATAGGGGGGAGACTAATTGTGTCATGGAAGACTATACGGATCATTCAGGGCAACATAACAAGAAAGGAGACCATAGAACACAGTGGGTGAGTAAGGTGTGCGGGTTATGACCTAGTGGATTATTGGAGGGCTATACACCCCTTGGATAGAGAATATACACACATCAAGAGCACATGATACAAAGTCCAGGATAGATTACTTTTTGGGATCCTCTTAAGCTCTTTGATCAGGTGCAGACGTGGGCCCCATTGCTATCTCAGACCATGCGTTTGGATCGATTTGAACTGGGGACCCAGCCGCAAGGGCACCCTCTGGAGATACCCTCTGGCATTACACAAGGATGACAGATTTGGAGGCTTCTTAAAGATGCAATGAGAAGACTATGCCAAAAACAATGTCGCATCGAGACAACCCAATGCTTTATTGGAAGACAGCCAAAGCAGTCCTCCAAGGCCAAATTATAATATATGTTGCCACTCTTATAATGCAGCTCAGGGCTCTACGTTGGTTGGAGAAGGAACTGTCTAACCAACCGAAAGTTTCTGGCTGACCCCAACTCACATACCAAGGAGGAATTGCTTCATTTGCAGGGGGAAGTTGAATCCCTCCTGCAGGAATGGGTCACACAATCTGTTACATTATCAATACAAGCTTTATACATTTAAACTGAGGAAATTGTCATCAGGCCTTATCAAGGCCAGCAAAGGGCAACCACATGTGGGGGACCCTCAATGATACAAGTGGTCAAATTAGGAACACGCAAACCCAAATGGAAGACATTTTTCAGACATACATCTGTATGACGCGGACCCCAATGGCAGGGAAGGGGAACAAATCTTTGAGCAAGATTCAATTGCTGGGCTTAACAGATCAGCAGGACGCCCTGAATGCCCCAATCCATGCCATGGAAGTCGCAAATGCAATTAAAGCATTACACCCGTGTCAGGCTCCAGGACCAGATGGGTTTAGGAGGGGAGTTTTATAAAAATGGTAGCTCCTCAAGTGGTGAGTGTGCTAACAGCTTATTTCACTGATTTGGTGAGGAGGCAAATAGAACAAATCATAACTACTTCCCAAGCCAGGTTGCAATCTGTTAATGCCTGATTCATATTGGGCAATATCTCTTTTGAACGTAGATATTAAATTGCTTACTAATATCATGGCAGAATGACTAGCACCGTTTATGTCCCACCTTGTACATGAAGACCAAGTTGGATTCATGTGTGGTTAAAAATATTCAGAGGATTCTTTCCTCCTTTCACATGGAGGCAGCTGAAGCTCCAGCATTGCTGATCAGCTTTGATGCTGAAAAAGCATTTGATGGTGTTGCCTAGTCCTACATGTATTGGGTGCGTGACTTGATTGGAACTGGATTCTTTGCTGATGTAATACAGCTGTTATACTCAAACCTACATGGGCAAATATTGGTGAATGGCTCTTTGACGTCTGATTTCCCCCTTTGGCGTGGGACTTGGTAGGGCTGCCCTCTATCCCCTTCTCCTCTTTGTACTTACACTTGAACTGCTACATGAATGAATACTGATGCACCCTAGGCTTGCAGGAACACGTATAGGGAAGTATCAGCATTCACTGACACTATTTGATATCTGGGATCCCCGTGAGAAACCTTGCCTATCTTATTGCATGCCTCTGAAAACTTTGGGAAGTTCTCCAGTTTCTAATTAAACCTAGATAAATCGGAGGCCCTACCTCTACCTCAGGGTTCGCTCTGAATGGACAGGCAGATTTCCTCTAAAATGGGCCTCAACGGCTTTCAAATAGCTGGGTATTCCGATTACCACAGAAATTGGGAAACTATATGATCTGAATGTGAGGGCACTTCTATCCCTTATGCAAAAAAGCTTAGCTCAGAACGATCTTCCCCTCTCCCTGGGAGGATGTATAGTGTTGTATAAGATGGTTATATTCCCCAAGTGGCTTTACATGCTACAGGTGCTTCTCCTTATGTCTCAGAGCAACTCATGGCACTTGGAACAACTGCTGGACCAAGTGGTCCTGTGTAAGCAGACACAAATTAAGTTGTCTTTTACAGCAGCCTTGTGATCATGGCAGGATGGGAATACCAGACATCCACAGATCTAATATAGCATGCCTATTGAAGTACCTGTGGGACTAGCTTAGCTCAACGGCGGACTATACCCCATTGCAGCTAGAACAAGAGAACCTCTCCAATGGCAGTCCACTACCTTTTGCATGCACCAGCAGTTGCTCTCTCCAGGGTACTCTGCCAGCATGTGGATTTTAAGACAATGCATAGGATGTGGCGTCTGACCTGCCAGCGATGTCAGGGAAACCCTTTGTCCACACCTTTATTTCCTCTATATGGTAACTGTGCCTTTTTGCCAGGCTTGGAAGGAGAAGCCTTTGGCCGATGGGAATCCAAGGGTATAATGGCTGTTTAACAAGTTATTGATTCGGAAGGCACAGTCTTGCCATTTGAACTTCGGAAGCAATATGGTTAGCACCTGTCAACATGTTCCGCTATTTTCAGGACTGCAGTTATACATAGTGTTTGCCAGCTTCCGATCTACAGCAGGTTCTGCTCCCATGCAGGAACACTGCCCCAAGCATGCATAACTACACTTCACAATACCACCTAGCTTTGGAAAAAGAACAGAAGGTAGTAATAGACTCCCTGGTCTCAAGATTTGAAAGCAAATTTAAATCTGGAGGGGCCATCAGGACTGTGCTCAGATTCCACAATCCATCCCCAACACTGACCTTAGAGAAATGAAAAAATATTACAGAGGAGTCACTTTGCCCCACAGTGTGTTCAGAGTGGGATGCAGTGTGACAGCAGGCTGTCCTAGATAACCATGATAGAGCTACTCTGGGATATATGTGGAGTTGCCCAGTGATGACCTGTTTTTAGGAGGAAGTGTGTGGATACTTGGGGCTCTTATTTGATTGTACCATACCGTCTGGCTGCAGATTGTGGTCCCAAGGAAACAGGGGCTGGCTAGGCCAAGCCCTATTGCTTGCACAATATCTCACCTTGCATAGCTGGCTGACCCAGGCAGGGCCTACACTGAGGACATGGAAGAAAAAGCTGCATTCATATATGTTAACTGAACATTTTGGGGTGCGAAGGAATGATTGCCTCAGAATTTTAATTTAATTTAATGTTTTTGAAAGAAGAGTGGGACCCATACATCCAGACTGACTCAAAGGAGCCAAATTCTCAATGTTCTACAACTGATGGACCACAGGCCCAGGGAGGGACACCAGTTCCCAGCGCTGCAAACTCCAGAGGCAGAGGGTGGGCGAGGACATAGGGGAGGAGGACAGGGATGGGATGATATGATACACAGTAGGTGCTAGACCTTGCCCTCCCAGATGGGAGATTCCAGGTCAATGAGGAAGTACGCTACAATAGTATAACCTTCAGTGACATGAGGGGAGGGGGAAGCGATATGACTTGTATGATACCCAAGGAAACCAGGTTAATGAGGTAAAGGAAAAAGTTTGTCTCCCCAAGGTGGAGCCGCCCTGGGAAGGGACAGGTGGCTATCTTGATACAGGAAATGAAACAGTAGAAGCCAAGTTGTTGGTATTAACACAAAATAAAATGTATCATTGTGTGTTAAGAGAAAGGAGAACAGATCGACGAATGTAACTTACTTGCTATAAGGCAGTATGAGCTGCTTTAGGCCTCAGATAAATACATAATGATCTGAATGTATTTGCTTATTGTTAGAATGGACCAATGACAAGATGTAATCACATGATGGGGAGGGAAGAAGATGGAGGGAATATAGAAACAAAACAGGGGAAAATGAACAGAGACTATGTTCTCGCTGTACGTTCCTGTCATTGTGTAAGAGTACCCACATGCTAAGAAAGTTGTGTTATCAATTAAAAAGATTTGAATATAAACAGACTAAGATGTAGATGGTACGTATATTAGTATGGTGCTGGTAACAGGATCTAGGGTCTTGCCAAACTGTACCATCTCTTCCATTTAAAACCTAGAAGCCAGAATCAGTGATACACTGTCAAGCAGACTCAGAGAAGCTACCAACACCCACTCAACCTCAGCATTCTTAAAGAACTTCCTCCCAAAATGACTCTTGTCCAAGCCTTTCTGCTTGGGGGAAAGTACAACAGTTTTTCACTCCTTAGAAAAAGTTAAAATCAGATAGCCTTCTGAACACTGTATAGGATCAACAGAAGGTGGGGAGGAGTTCTCCTACATTCTCACCTGAAGATCCTTGCGGAATCTGAAAGGGTACTATCAAATTCCATAGGAGGGTCAAGAAATTGGAGGCTGTCCAACATTTCTACTCTGAGCTTCTCATCTGCAGTGTAAATATAGAATGACTCATTTCCTTAAAGTAAATGAAGAAAATATTTTTCAGGTACAGACTTTCTCCTTTCATAATGCAGGCTTGGATCTGATGGTAGACCAGTGAAACTCTTTGCAGAACAGGATAGTTCAGTCAGAATCAAGTGCTCAGAATGACTCAAAAAATACTCCAATAGGGTATGTAAAGGTCTCTGCCTGGCTTGCTCTCCACACTGTGCTGCCAGGACAATCTGCGATTGAAGTTTCCTCTGCCAATCACACTGGAGATAGACAGCAGTGAAACAGGAGTTAAGCTAGAAAATTTTTTAGACATATCAGTGCATGTCTCCTTTAGCCAGTGCATGGGTTTCAAGAACTGACTCGATGACTATGCACCAATGGTCATGGTTATGGTTTAGGCACTTGCTATACCAATGCCAAAGTCATTGCATTCCACTAAGGAAGCACTCCAGCCACTCTACTGATCTTCCTCAATAGCTCCTCCTTGAAATCTAACAATGTCAAGACACAAGAGGGCTAGTAGGAGTGGCCACATCCTCATGTCACTTGGTCTCAGGTCCTTGAAGGCAACTGCTGCCCTTCTAGCACCAGATGAGCAGTGCTTTTAGCAGGGGCCATTTGAAAGCATTGATTTTGACACTTCAGTGCTCTCCAAGTTGTCCCGATGAGATTAAATGCCTATGCACACCAGCCTCCACCTAGTGTTTGACATCACAAATCCTCAATGTCTAAGTATGAAACTTCTCTCACATGGGATTTGGTGAATGTAAAATCCCGACAGCCTCAATACTGTCTCATGGCATTCAATGCATTCCCAGGATCCAAAGCAGCTTCTGGACCTATAGGGATCATCCTCTGGTGCTGATGTACCAGATGCAAAAATATTTGTTCAAAGTCCTCTCTTGAGTTTGGCCATTTCAGTAGAATGTAGAGGACAAAAGTCAGATCGCAATGGATTCAGACGTGTTTGGAGAAGAAAGTCAAGACAATGGTGGTGAACTGCAACTTCAAGTAGTTTAGAAATACTGTAGCTCATTACATTTGATATACAGCCCTTTGGTAACTGCCATACAGAGCAGCTTACAAAACAAATCAAAATTCTAACAAATCAAAATTAATGATGCAGTCAAATAAGGAAAACTACAATAGGTATAGGAAAGTACTACAAGAAACTAAAAAAGGGAATAGGTAATACAGTGTATGCATGCATTCACTGGTCATCTCTTGACTGCTCCTTCGCCAAAGGTCTGCCCAAAAAGGTGTTTCAAAAGGGTCTTACATTTTTCTTTTATAGCTGCCCTCCAGATTAGTAACAGAAGACCATTCCAGAGCAAGGGGGCCACAGAAGAAAGCTGAGTTTCTAGTAAACAAATCTAGCTCTGGATTGAGAAGAAATGACCAGGCGATTTCCGTGGAGGGAGCAAAGACAATGGGGGAGAGAGCGCATAAGGGGTAACCAGGGTTGACAAATATTCTAAGCATTATGTAAAGCACGATGTACCAAAGTAAGAATTCTAAACAAAAGACTTAAGGAGATGGGAAGCCAATGATATTGAATGAATAAAGGAGTGGTATGATCACATTTCCATGAATTGGAGAGGATTTGAATAACTTTTCTGAATCGTTTGGCATTTAAATCAAATGCAGGGAGCCCCAGAATAGATTGAATTACAATAATCCAGGTGACCAATAACCATCACTAAGCAGCAAGGAAGCCAGAGGCACTGAATCCAAGAGGGGGTGCAAAGCAACAGATTTGGTCAAATGATTTAACTGACCAGATGGAGAAGACAGTCAATGAGGACACCTAAATACTTGAAGGGAGAGTAAAGTGAAATGGGAGCACTGCCAAGCAGCAGAGCAGTATTAGGAACATAGAAACATCTATCTAGTCTGCCCTTCCATATCAACCATTACAACAGTCCACTTTTTCCCTTTAGAGATCCTCTGTTTGTCCCATGCTTTTTTGAATTCAGATCGTGTTCTCTACCACCTCCACTGATAGCACAGGTACACTAAAAAAAATTTTTTTTAAACTGCCTCTGTTTTGATTGATTTTTACGTTTTTTGGTGCGCTGAATCCAAATCTGGTAACCAATTTGCTCCATCACGTACAGATTTTTTGCTACATTGGGTTAGCAGTTTGAGGTGAACGTTTCAGATTGAGTGCGATCGAGATAAGTTTCTTGGATGAATTCTTTATACTAATTGTTTAGTAGTTATTCAAATAAGAATAAAGAAAATTGTAACAAGGCAGCACATAAGAATAGAGTAATGTCAACAAAACACACTGTGATGGTAGCAAAATTGTCTGCACTTAAAACAGCCACATACATGTGCACAAACATTGAGCATATAAGAGCGAGGTTAGACACAAAGCAAAGCAAAGAAATGTGCAAAAAATGTTGTACAGGTATGTATGTAAGAATAAAAAACGCAAACCGCACCATTGCAATACATGAAGACAAACACCCGATGGTGTGAAAATAAAATTCTAATAAATGAGATCCGACACTGTGGTAATAACTAGCAAATTTTTATTTCAAAGTTTAGTAAAAACACGATATTTGTCAACACAGTTTAGATTTTAAAGTCATTCTTGGGTCAATCAGTCTCCTGGTGGGCCCGTTTCTTCTTCCCCCGAATGCTTCTCTTGGTGCGCTGCTTGGCGTATTTTTCATCTGGGGTTTCCCGCAGCAGCAACCAGCAGAAATCAGCCATCATAGTGGTGTTCCATCTTCCTTGGTACCTTCTCTCTGCGTCCTTGATGTCCTGGTGAAACCTTTCACCTTGTTCTTCACTGTACGCCCCCAAGTTTTCGGGAAAGTAGTTCACATGGGAGTGCAAGAAATGGACTTTCAGGCTCATGTTACAGCCTTGTTCTTTGAAGGCATTGAGCATCCTGGCAACAATATCCTTATAGTTCTCATCCCGCCTGTTCCCCAAGAATTTGAGAACATCCTTGAAGGAATCCCAGGCTTCTTTTTCCTTCTCAGACATCGTTTCAGCGAATGCTCCATCTGAAATGAGTTTCCTTATATCAGGGCCAACAAACACTCCTTCCTTTAGCTTTGCTTCAGAAAGTCGGGGGAACTTTGAGCAAAGGTACCGAAAGCACTCACCATCTTTTGGAAGGGACTTGATGAATTGCTTAATGAGACCCAACTTAATGTGGAGAGGTGGTAATAGAATTTTATCATGAGGTACCAAGCTCTCATGAAGAACATTTTTCTCACCGGGTCTCAAATACTCCCGAATTGGCCAGTCTTTTTTCCCCTAGTGTAGGTTGCGGACCCGGCTATCCCACAAGCAAAGGAAGCAGGGATATTTGGTGAAACCGGATTGCTGCCCTAATAGCATGGATAGAATTTTAAAGTCTCCACAAATCATCCACTTATGCTCATCATAACGAATCTTCTGAAGAATCAGGGCCAAATTCTCGTATTTTTCTTGGAGAATAACAGAGTGAGCAATAGGAACTGAAGCGAATGTGTTGCCATTATGAAGAACACCTTTTATGCTGTCTTTTGACGAATCAATGAACAGCCGCCATTCAGCAGGATCATACTTGAGTTTAAACTTTTCCATCACTCCGTATATATCGTTGCAAAATACCAAATCTTCCTCTTTGCTGAAATACTTCAAAAATTGTGTCTCGCGGTTGCGGTACCAATAAAAAGTTGTTCCTGGTGACAATAGATTTTTCTGTTTAAGCCGAGAACCTAGCAGTTGGGCAGCATCTTTTGGGAGTCCTAAATCCCGGACTAAATCATTCAATTCAGCTTGAGAGAAAAGTTCAGGTTTCGGATCTGGTTCAGTTTCAAACTCAGAAGTACTGGACTCATCGGGAAAAGCCATCTGATGAGTCTCTTCATGATCAGAACCGTCCACACAAATATGATCCAAAGATTTTGGTGGTTCAGGCACAGGTACTTCGTTGCTATGAGGCATAGGCCTAATTGCTGAGGGAAGGTTGGGGTAACTTATTACGTTCTTATTTTTTAAGTTGTATCCCTTCACAATGCAAGAGCAAAAATAGCAGTCACTGCTGTGGTCTCTTTGTTCACGCCACATCATAGGTATTCCGAAACGAAATGCTTGTTTTTTATCTTTCATCCATAAGCGTAGATCTTCCCTCACATGTCTTGCACACTTTGTGAGGAGCCCACGGTTTGTCTTGATCGCCTAACTTCAAACCGAAATAGGCGAAATATACTTTAATAAATGCAGAAATGTTCCTCTGCTGCTTTTTCACGGTATATTCCCCACAAATAAAACAAAAACTGTCCGGAGAGTTGACGCAACCTCTGGCTCTGTGAGCCATCACAAATACACAGCACTGCAAACTACAACTGTAGTGAACCACTTCGGAATAAAGCTGGATTACGACTGAGCAAACAAAAGGTAATAATGAACTTGCAAGAAACTGAAATTTGACTGGAACGTTCATATCGCAACCACCGTGTTTGAACGAGGCGAGGCGAACAGGAAAGAACATGCGCCAGCGCGAGTACTGGATTTAGCCCCCCGCCTCCCAATTGTCCTGTTAATGTATAAAATGAATACAAAACACTCTAAAATATCATGAGGGAGTGTTTCTAGTTAGTTAACCATTACAACCTCTATTTTGGGCCAAGAAAATAAACTGCAGTCGGCTAAAAAGAAATTATGTGAACATTCCTTATATGGGTAAGAAATCTAATTTTGCAAGAAAACGTGACGTGATGGAACATTTTGGCTATTTTTCCTGGATTCAGCACCCCAAAATCTATAGGAATCAGTTGCAAAACTGGAGGCAGTTTTTTGGTAGTATACCTGTGTAGTCTATTCCACACATTTACCACTCTTTCCGTAAAGAAATATTGCCGCATATTACTCCTTAGTCTATCCCCTTTCACCCTCATCCTATGTCCCCTCGTAGCAGAGCTTGCTTTCAATCGAAAGAGGCTCTCCTGTACATTTTTGCCAAGAGGTATTTAAATGTCTCAATTCTATCACCTCTATCCTGCCTTTCATTTAAAATATACATATTAAGATCCTTAAGTCTGTCCTCATAAGATGTATAACGAAGACAACTAACCATTTTGGTAGCCACTCTGTACTGATTTCAACCTGTTTATATCCTTTTGATGGTGTGGTCTCCAGAACTGCACACAATACTCCAAATTTGGTTGCACCAAATGAGGAGTTATGGATGAACCTATTAACCAAGTGGCAGTTTTCTGTGGGGTCAACCTTAATGCATTATGAAGCCACATTGACATTTTCTCTAGATAATCACCAAGTTCAGGTGAGTGATGAGAATATTATTGTACAAATATACAGAAAAACCAGTAGACTAAATAAGAGGAGGGAGATGGGTTGATAATTAGGACAGGTAAGGTCTAGTGATGTTTTCTTGAGGAGATGTATAACCACAGCATGCTTGAAGACAGCAGGAACAGTTGTGGTGAAAAGCGATAAATTGAGAATATGACAGATGGAAGGGATGACAGCAGAGGAGATGGAGCTTAGGAGAAGGGTGGGAATAGGGAATAAGATCAGAAGAATGGGTAATGAGTTTGGAGGAAGAACGAAGATATGTGGTTTTCTCCTCAGAACTTGTAAAAGGAAGAAAGGGTGGCAGAGATTGAGGGGAGGAGCTGGGAGTGAACAGAGGAAAGAGGGGATAGAGATGACACTGGGGAATTCAAGTGCAATCATGTGGACTTTGTCATGGAAATAGCCAAAGTCTGGGCAGAAGGGAAAGGAGGGGTTGGAGGCAGAGGCACTTTAAAGAGTTGTAAAGAGACAGCAAGAGTCAGAGGCAAGAAAGTTAGTCAGGTGGAAATAAATAGTCTTGTTTGGCAAGTGCTATGGCTGACTGGAAAGAGGCAAGCATGAATCTGAAGTGTAGAAAGTCCCCTGCCAACTGTCCCAAGAAGCATAAGGCTGCCACCTGAACCTTTGGACAACAAGAAAGCATAGTTACTCACCTGTAACACGTGTTCTCTGGGGACAGCAGGAATCAGTCCTCATATAGGGGTGACGTCGACACCAATGGAGCCCAAGCAGAGCAAATCCCCAGCTTTCAAAGAAAGCCTTTCGGAGTTTCTGCCATGTAGGTGTGGTCTCCTTCCTGCCCAAGGGTGCCATCTTGCTCAGTCAAACACCACAGCTAAAAGACAGCAAAACAAATGAAAGAAAAAAAATGGACTGCAACTCCAAGGGGAGGAGGGAGGGTTGCGAGGACTGATTCCTGCTATCCCCGGAGAAAGCACAGTTACTTACCTGTAACAGGTGATCTCTGGTAACAGCAGGAATAAGTCTTCACATATGGGTATTGTCGGTACCGACGGAGCCTGCGCGGGAATGCTACCCAGCATCCAATAAGAAAGCTTTTGGGAGCATCCCACAGCGCCTGCATGCTGCCTTCCCGCCTTTCCAAACCGCCACTCTCCAGTTCCAGTTTTAAAGCTGAGACAGAGAAAGAGAGAGGGAGGAAAGATAGATAGGAGTTGTATCTCTCTAGGGGAGGTGGGTGGGTTGTGAAGACTCATTCCTGCTGTTCCCAGAGATCACCTGTTACAGGTAAGTAACTGCTATCTCCAGGAACAAGCAGGAATGAGTTTTCACATATGGGGACTCCCTAGCTGCAGATGCCAGGGAGAGACCCCAGGGTTGTGTGTCTCTGAAAATGGCTCCACCTCCCCCCATGGATCTCTGGCATCTAACCAGGGTAGGTGGGTAGGAGTTGATTAGGAATGGAACAGGTGTTTGAGAACAGCCTGACCAAACGAGGCATCCCGACGGGAGTCCTTGTCCAAACAGTAATGGGCTGTGAAGGTATTAACAGAGGCCCAGGTGGCCGCTCGACAGATTTGGTCGATGGACACAGTTTAGATGAGCCATTCAGGCTGCCATGGCCCTCACATTGTGAGCTGTGACATGGCCTTCCAGAGAAAGGTTCCTACTCTGGTAGGCAAAAGAAATACACTGAGCAATCCAGTTGGACAGTGTTCTCTTAAAAACTGGAAGCCCTAAATGGGAAGGATCAAAAGCAACAAAGAGTTGAGAAGACTTTCTATGTTGCTGTGTTCTTTGTAAGTAAAAAGCGAGAGCTCTTTTACAATCCAAAGTATGAAGATTCCTCTCTGCTCTTGATGCATGAGGTCCTGGAAAAAAGACAGGTAAGTATACCTCTTGGTTCAGATGAAAAGGCGAGACCACTTTGGGCATAAAGTGTGGATTGGTCCTGAGGACTACCTTATGATGGAATCTTGTATAAGGAGGATTAGCCACCAAGGCTTGCAACTCACTGATGCGAAGTGCTGAGGGGACTGCAATGAGAAAGATAACCTTCCAAGAAAGAAATTTCAAGGAGGTGGTGGCTAAAGGTTCAAAGGGTGGCTTCATAAGCTGGCCAAGAACCAGATTTAAGTCCCATGCAACTGGAGGTGGTCTAATGGGAGGTTTAGTTAGAAGGCCTCTCATGAATCTTGCTATAAGAGGATGAGAGGAAACAGGCTGTCTATTGAGAGGCTTGAGGGACGCTGCAATAGCACTCAAATGGACTCTTACCAAATTCGTTTTGAGGCCTGCATGGGAAAGATGCAGAAGATACTCTAGTAAAGAATTCAAAGGTATTGCAAGAGGGTTAAGACCCTTCTCTGAACACCAAATGGTAAATCTTTTCCATTTGAAAGCATAGGAACGTCTAGTGGAAGGCTTTCTAGAAGCATGAATAATCTGACTTGCTGAGATGGAAAACCTGAAGGTCTAGGCCTTCAGCAACCAGGCCCTGAGATGGAGAGACTGGGGGTTTGGATGCCACAACATTACGTCTTCCTGGGAGAGAAGATCTGGAGCAGAGCCCAACTCCAGGGACGGAGCTTGAGAGAGATGCAGAAGTAGAGGGTACCACACTTGGCGTGGCCAATGTGGTGCTATAAGGATCATAGAACCTTGGTCTCTCTGAAGCTTGACCAGTGTTTTGGGAATTAGGGGAAATGGGTGGAAAGGCATAAAGGAAGTCTTGACCCCAGTGAAGAAGGAAGGCATCCTTACCCTGAACTCCCTGACACGGAATCCTGGAACAGAACCGGGGAAGTTTGGCATTCCACGGACTTGCAAATAGGTCTATGTCCGGGGTTCCCCAAATTCAAAAAATCCTGGTTACCGGGACCCTGTGGAGGGACCATTCGTGTGGAAGCAGAACTCGACTGAGTCTGTCTGCCCAAGAGTTTTGAACGCCTAGAAGATATACTGCCATAAGATGAATCTGATGCTCTCTGGAAAAGGCCCACAGTCGCAAAGCTTCGTTGCAAAGCGACAGAGAGCCAGTCCTTCCCTGCTTGTTTACATAGAACATGGCTACTTGATTGTCCGTGTGGATGAGGACTGTCCTGTAGCTGAGCAGGGAGTGGAACACTCAGAGCTAAGAAAATTGCTCTGAGTTCCAAGAGGTTTATGTGTAGTGAAGTCTCCTGTGGAGACCAGATGCCCTGGGTGGAGAGATCTTGCAGATCAGCTCCCCAACCCATTGCAGAGGCATCTGTTGTAAGGGTTGCTTGGGGAAGTGACAGTTGAAAAGGGGACCCCTGCAACAGGTTTTGAGAGGACTTCCACCACTGGAGAGACCAAAAAAGGCGACTGGAGTTTGCTATTTTGTCTGACAGGCAACCTGATGCCTGAGTCCATTGGGTGGACAAAGTCCATTGAGCTGCCCCCTCATGTGAAGGCGAGCATATGGAACCACATGCACGGTGGATGCCATGTGGCCTAAGAGTTGTAACATTTCTCGAGCAGTTAAAAGGGGCTTTAACTGTATTTGGGAGGCTAACTGCACCAAGCATAGGCAACGGGCCTGAGGAAGATAGGCCCTTGCAGTTGTGGTATCCAACCAAGCCCCTATAAACGCGAGGGACTGAGTAGGGGTGAGACTGGATTTTGGGATGTTTATTACTAGTCCCAAATACTGAAGGACACACATTGTGCAGGTTAAACAAGTCTTGGCCTCTGCTTGAGATGGAGCTTGAATGAGCCAGTCGTCCAGATATGGGAAGACGAATATTCCTAGAGTGCGAAGAAATGCAGCTACTACTGCCATGCATTTCATGAACACCCTTGGTGCAGAGGCCAGACCAAAAGGAAGCACCCTGTATTGGTAGTGCTTTCCTTGAAAAAGGAACCGAAGGAACCTTCTGTGTGTTGGATGGATGAAGACATGGGTGTACACATCCTTGAGATCTAGAGAACAAAGCCAGTCCTGACTCTGAAGGTATGGAAGCAGAGCACCGAGAGAAATCTTGAATTTCTCCATGAATAGAAATTTGTTCAATTCTCTGAGATCTAAGATGGGTCTGTGGCCACCTGTTTTCTCTGGAATAAGAAAAGGGGAGTAGAACCCTGTGCCTTGAAGAAGAGGTACTTCTTCTATTGCCCCTTGGGCAAGAAGGATGGCAATCTCCTGACCTAGAAGGTTGAGGAGAGATGTTGGAGAATTTAACTGTTTCACCATGGTGTGAGGGGGAAGGCTTAAGAAATGAAGCTTGTACCCTTCCCTTATGATGGAGTGTCCATTGCTCTGCTGTGATTTGCTCCCATCTGGGAGCAAAGTAAGTCAACCTTCCTGGGATGGTAAAGGGCTCTGGTCCTTCCAGAGCTAGAAAGGCTAAGTTCTCTAGTTGCAAGTCAAAGGCCCTGAGGAGGCTGATGGGCCGTGGAAGGTCTAGCTGCCTTTGACTTGGCCTGTTTAGGTGGTTGCTGACGCTTTGCAGCAAAACGACCTGCAAAAGATGCCTGCTGACCATAAGCAGGATAGTATCTTCCCTTTTTGGAAAAAGATTTATTTTTAAACAATCTTTTCTTAACAGGAGCAGAGGTAGACTTTTAAAGTCGATCCAAAGCAGAGTTTTCAGCATCCGAGTGGCCTTTGCTTGCCAAGCCTTACCAAAAAGGTTTTCACCTGTACAAGGGAGATTTCCCAATTGATCTTGGACCCAGAGTTCCAAATCAGAAGCTTGTAGCCAAGCAATTCTGCGTGCACCTATGGCAATAGCCGAAGCTCTGCTTACACACTCAAAAGAGTCAAAGGCTGCACGGTTGGAAAATTTGGAGACATCTTGGGCATGTTTGAGCCAAGTGAGAAACTCCTGTCTTTTATCCTCTGAAATGAAAGGGGTTAAAGTCTGCAGATGATCTGTGACTTCTTTTAGAAACATTCCTATATAAAGACTATAGGAATTGATCCTAGCAGCTAGCATAGCAGCTTGGAAAAACCTTCGGCCAAAAGCATCCAGGGTCCTGCATTCACGCCCTGGAGGATTAGATGAGTGTCTTTTTGCACTCTCTTCTTCATGGCAGACTCTACCACAATAGAGTGGTGAGGAAGCTGAGTCTTGTGGAAGCCAGGACAAGGAGGGACACGATACATGGTGTCTAACCTGCGAGAATGAGGAGAGGTGGTGAGAGGTGTCTCCCACATCCTCAACATCAGATCATACAGAATCTCATGAACAGGTAAAGTAGCTGCCTCCTTAGGAGCTTTAGGATATTGTAAAATATCCAACTCCTTGGCTCTGGGTTCTGACTCTGGGGCCACTGTGATAGGGAAGTGGCTGGGGGCCTCTCTAACAAAGTCTTGAAAAAACAAGTCTTCTGAAAGAGACATTCTTCATTTAGGTGAAGAAGACTCCTGAGGAAGAAGTATTGATGCTTCTACAGAACCCTCAGACTCAGAGTCCTCAGAGGAATCGAAGTATCGCCTGTCTGGATGCTCCTGTAAAGCCCGATAACCGTATAGAGTGGGATCGACATCGGGAGTAATCAGTACCGGTTTGGTACCGATGGGCATCATAGGACAGGGTACTGTTGCAGTCGACAACGAACCCGATGTCGATGCAATCGGTACCGGTACCGGGAGCGATGCCGGTACCGGAGCCGGTACCAGCAACAGGGATTGTTGCGGTACTGGAGGCGTCGCAGCCTGCATGAAAGCCGTTAAGGTGCGCTGCATGGTCAGAATCTTCTGATCCATCGACGCCACCAGAATCTGGATGTCGGTACCAGTGGGAGCCACCGGTACCCCAGAACACGGCAACAGGTGATCTGTCGAGGATCAGCCATCGATGTCAACCTGTGACCCCATAGATAATGCTTTGGAAGCCGGAGCTTCCCGCCGGGGTAATTTTGCCAGTGCGGAATCCTCGAGGGCAAGCCCGGAGGCATCTCGATGCTTGGAGAGAGATCTACCCTTCGAGAAACATCCAGATTTATGCTTGGTTACCCGAGATCCATGGGAGGAGGAAGAGGCCCTGGAAGACGATGCTACCGAAGCTGCATCAGAGGGAAACAGGGTACTGAGCTTGGCTGCTCGGTTCTGCCGACCTCTTAGACATGGTACAGGACATACAATCCGTGATGGAATGGTCAGGTCCCAAACAATTTAGACACCAGTCATGGGTGTCTGTGACAGAAATAGTACCACCACATTTTGTGCATTTTTTAAACCCAGAAGCGGGCTTCTCCATAAGGAAAAATATTTTTAGGCCTAGGGCCCAAAAACTGAAAATGCACAGTAAAGAAAGCGGTTTTTTTTTGTTGTTGTTTTTTTGAAAGAAAGAAAAGAAAGACCAGCGGTACCGGTCCGACGTCGAAGGCGGCAGACGCGACACAAAAAAATAAAGAAAAAATAAAGAACTTCTTCTGCGGTGACAGGAACACGACCTGCTGGCTCTGCAGAAAAGAAGAACTGGAGAAAGGCGGGAAGGCAGCACGCAGGCGCTGTGGGATGCTCCCAAAAGCTTTCTTATTGGACGCTGGGGAGCATTCCCGCGCAGGCTCCGTCAGTACCGACGATACCCATATGTGAAGACTCATTCCTGCTTGTTCCTGGAGATCACCTGTTACAGGTGAGTAACTACACTTTCTCCAGGAACAAGCAAGAAGTAAATCTTCACATATGGGTCTCCCCAGCTACAGGCTACCTTAAACCTATAGCCAAAAACAAAAAAAAGGCTCCCTCAGTGAGAGCAGCCAGTAGCCACATTGAAACCCTAATAGGGAAATAGCACCCTGATAGCATGAACAGAGGGGTCAGAGGGCAAGAGTTGCCTAAACCTCAAAAAGATTATGGAGCAAAGCCTGGCCGAAGGCACTGTCCCGTCAGGACTCCCTATCCAGGCAGTAATGAGCTGTGAAGGTCTGACCAGAAGACCAGGTGGTGACCTGACAGATGTCTGCTAAACAGAACGCAGGTGAGCTACTGAAGCAGCCATGGCCCTGACCCTGTGAGCCATAACACGGCCCTCCAGTGGAAGCCCCGCTGCCTCATAAGCACAGGCAATAGTGTCCACCACCCAAATGGAAAACATACGCTTTGTCACCGCGTTCCCCAGTTTACTGGGGTTGCAGGAAACGAAAAGCTGAGCGGCCTTCCAGTGAGTTTCTGTACGTTGGATATAGAAGGACAGGGCCCTCTTACAGTCCAGGGTATGGAGGACGGCCTCTGCCTGACTGGCATGCGGCCTGGGAAAGAAGGTAGGAAGAACCACCTCCTGGTTGAGGTGAAACGAGGAGACCACCTACGGATGGAACTTGGGGTGTGTGCAAAGCACCACCCTATTCTTGTAAAACCTAGTATAAGGCCTCTCCACCACAAGAGTCTGGAGGTCACTCTCTCCGGGCAGAAGTGAGCACAACCAAGCAAGCATAGTTACTCACCTGTAACAGGTGATCTCCAGGAACAGCAGGAATTTAGTCCTCACATATGGGTATCGTCGGTACCTACGGAGACTGCGTGGGAACGCTCCCCAGCATCCAATCAGAAAGCTTTGGGGAGCATCCCACAGCGCCTTTGTGCTGCCTTACCGCCTTTCCCAACTGCCTCTCTCCAGTTGAGTTTTAAAGCTGAGACAGAGAAAGAGAGGGAAAGGGAAAGAGATAGATAGGGAGATACAACTCCTAGGGAAGGTGGGTGGGTTGTGAGAACTAAATTCCTGCTGTTCCCGGAGACCACCTGTTACAGGTGAGTAACTATGCTATCCCCAGGAACAAGCAGGAATGTAGTCATCACATATGGGGACTCCCTAGCTTTAGGTGCCAGGGAGAGACCCCAGAGGTTGTGTGTCCCTGAGAAGGGCTCCACTTCCCCCCATGGATCTCTGGCATCCTATCAGGGATGGTGGGTAGGAGCTGATTAAGTATGGAACAGGTGTTTGAGAACAGCCTGACCAAACAAGGATCCCGGCGGGAGTCCTTGTCCAAGCAGTAATGGGCTGTGAAGGTATGAACTGAGGCCCAAGTGGCTGCTTGACAGATGTCGTTAATAGACACAGAGTTCAGATGAGCCATTGAGGCTGCCATGGCTATCACATTGTGAGCTGTGACATGGCCCTCCAGAGAAAGGTTCTTACTCTGATAGGCGAAAGAAATACACTAAGCAATCCAGTTGGATAGTGTTCTCTTGGAGACTGGCAGTCCCAAATGAGAAGGGTCAAAAGCAACAAAGAGCTGAGAAGACTTTCTATGTTGCTGTGTCCTCTGTAAATAAAAAGCCAAAGCTCTTTTACAATCCAGGGTACGAAGATTCCTCTCTGCAGTTGATGCATGAGGTCCTGGAAAAAAAAAGACAGGTAGATAGACCTCCTGATTGAGGTGAAAAGGCGAGAACACCTTAGGCATAAAGTGTGGATGAGTCCTTAGGACTACCTTGTCATGATGAAACCTTGTATAAGGTGGATTAGCTACTAGTGCTTGCAATTCACTAATACGGCGTGCTGATGTGATTGCAATAAGAAAGATAACCTTCCAAGAAAGAAATTTCAAGGAGGTGGTAGCTAAGGGTTTGAAAGGTAGCTTCATGAGCTGACCAAGAACCCGGTTTAAGTCCCATGCCACCGGTGGTGGCCTAAAGGGAGGCTTAGTTAGGAGGCCTCTCATGAATCTTACTATAAGAGGATGAAAGGAAATAGGTTGTCCATTTAGAGGTTTAAGAGAAGCTGCAATAGCACTCTATGGACTCTTACTGAATTTGTCTTAAGGCCTGCATTAGACAAATGGAGAAGATACTCCAGTAAAGATTCTAGAGGTATAGCAAGAGGATTAAGACCCTTTTCTGAACACCAAACAGTGAACCTTTTCCACTTGAAAGCATAAGAATGTCTAGTGGAAGGTTTTCTAGAAGCATAAAGAGCATCTTTCCCTTGCTGAGAAAGATGAAGATCTTTGAGATCTAGGCCTTCAGCAACCAAGCCCTGAGATGCAGGGACTGGGGACTGGGATGCCATAACATTCCGTTCTCCTGAGAAAGGAGATCTGGAGCAGACCCTAACTCCAGAGAGGGAGCTTGAGAGAGATGTAGAAGCAGAGGGTACCACACTTGAGGTGGCCAATGCGGTGCTATGAGAATCATGTGGCCTCTGTCTCTCTGAAGCTTGAAGAGGGTTTTGGGAATTAGGGGAATGGGCGGAAAGACATACAGGAAGTCTTGACCCCAGTGAAGGAGGAAAGCATCCTTGGCTTGAGCTCCCTGAGGCGGAGTTCTGGAACAGAACCAGGGAAGTTGGGCATTCCACAGACTTGCAGAGAGGTCTATGTCCGGGGTTCCCCAAAGTTGAAAAATCCTGGCCACCTGGTCTGCATGGAGAGACCACTCGTGTGGAAGGAGAACTCGACTGAGTCTGCCTGCCCAAGAGTTTGAAAGCCTGGAAGATACACTGCCAGAAGATGGATGTGATGCTCTCTGGTGAGGGCCACAGTCGCAGAGCTTCGTTGTAAAGCAACAGAGAGCCTGTTCCCCCCTGCTTGTTCACATAGAACATGGCTACTTGATTGTCCGTATGAATAAGGACTGTTGTAGCTGAGCAGGGTGGGGAACACTTGTAGAGCAAGGAAGATTGCTCTGAGCTCCAAGAGATTGATATGTAGACAACTCTCTTGTGGAGTCCAAGTGCCCTGGGTGGAGAGGTCTTGCAGATGAGCTCCCCAACCCATTGGAGAAGCGTCTGTTGTAAGAGTTGCTTGTGGCAGAGGTTGCTGAAAGGGGGACCTCCAGCAACAGATTTTGAGTGGACTTCCACCATTGGAGAGACAAAGTGAGACGACTTGTGTTTGCTATTCTGTCTGACAGGCACCCTGATGCCTGGGTCCATTGGGTGGATAAAGTCCACTGAGCTGCCCTCATGTGAAGGCGAGCATATGGTACCACATGCACGGTGGATGCCATGTGGCCTAGCAACTGCAACATTTCTCGAGCAGTTAAAAATGGCTTTAGGGCTGCTTGAGAAGATAACTGCAACAAGCGAAGGCAACGGGCTTGGGGAAGGTAGGTCCTTCTCTTTGTGGTATCCAGCAGGGCTCCTATGAACTCTAGAGATTGAGTAGGAGTTAGACTGGATTTTGGGATGTTTATGACCAGCCCTAAATACTGTAGGATACGCATTGCGCAGGATAGAGAAGTCCTGGCCTCTGATTGTGTTGGAACTCGAATGAGCCAGTCCAAGTAAGGGAAGACGAATATTCCCAGATTGCGTAGAAATGCTGCTACCACAGCCATGCATTTCGTAAACACCCTTGGTGCAGAGGCCAGACCAAAAGGAAGCACCCTGTATTGGTAGTGCTTTCCTTGAAAGAGGAACCGAAGGAACCTTCTGTGGGTTGGATGGATGAGGACATGGGTGTACGCATCCTTGAGAGCTAGAGAACAAAGCCAGTCCTGACTCTGAAGGTATGGAAGCAGAGCTCCGAGAGAAATCATTTTGAATTTCTCCTTGACCAGGAATTTGTTCAATTCTCTGAGATCTAAGATAGGTCTGTATCCCCCTGTTTTCTTTGGGATACGAAAATAAGGGGAATAGAACTCTGTGCCCTGTTGAAGAGGCACTTCTATTACCACTTGGGCAAGAAGGATGGTAATCTCCTGACCTAACAGGTCGATGAGAGAGGTCAGAGAATTGAACTGCTCCACTATTGTGGGAGGGGGCATGCTTGAAAAATGAAGTTTGTACCCCTCTCTTATGATGGTGTGTCCAACGCTCTGCTGTTATTTGCCCCCATCTGGGAGCAAAATGGCATAGCCTTCCTGGAATGGTGGACGGTTCTGGTCCTTCCAGAGCCAGAAAGGCTAAGTTCTCTAGCAGAGAGTCAATGGCCCTGAGGAGGCTGAGGCTGCTGAGCCGGTTGAGGCCTAGCAGCCTTTGCTTTCTTCTGTTTGGGTGGTTGCTGACGTTTGGTTGAAAACTGACCTGCAGAAGATGCCTGCTGACCATAAGCAGGATAAAATCTATTCTTAGAAAAAGGTTTTTTCTTGAACAACTTTTTCCTAACAGGATCAGCAGTAGACTTGGATAGTCTATGCAAAGTGGAATTTTCAGCATCCATCTCATTGGCTTTTTCTTGCCAATCTTTACCAAACAGGTTCTCACCAGTACAAGGGATATTTCCCAATTTATCTTGTACCCAGAGCTCTAAATCAGATGCTTGGAGCCAACCTATTCTACGTGCACCTATGGCAATAGCCGAGGTTCTGCTTATACATTCAAAGTAGTCGAAGGCTGCACGGTTGGAGAATTTAGAGAAATCTTGGGCATGTTTGCGTCAAATGAGAAACTCCTGCCTTTTATCCTCAGAGATGAAAGGACTTAAAGTCTGTAGATGATCAGTAACTTCCTTTAGGAACATTCTCATGTAGAGACTATAGGAACTGATTCTTGCAGCAAGCATGGAAGCTTGAAAGACTACGTCCAAAAAAATCCAGAGTTCTGCAGTCACGTCCCGGAGTATTAGAGGCATGTCTTTTTGCACTTCTAATCCTTCTCATAGCAGATTCCACCACAATGGAGTGGTGGGGAAGCTGAGTTTTATGGAAACCAGGACAAGGAGAAACACGATACATAGTATCTAAACTATGAGAATGAGGAGGCGGTAAGAGGTGTTTCCCACATCCTCAGCATGAGATCATATAGAATCTCATGAATGGGTAGGGTAGCTGCCTCCTTAGGAGTTTTGGGATATTGTAAAATATCCAACTCCTTGGCCCTTGGCTCTGTTTCAGGGGTCACAGTGATGGACAGGACCCGAGCCACCTCTCGGATGAAGTCTTGGAAAGACATGTCCTCTGGAGGAGACATCCTGCGTTTAGGGGAGGACCACTCCTGTGGAAGCATCATCGCTACAGACAGAACTTTCAGAATCCTCAGATTCTTATGAGGAATCGAAGTATCGCCTGTCTGGATGCTCTTGCAGAGCCCTATACCCGTACCGAGCATACCCGGTACTGGGGAATCGGTACCGGCGTGCATCGAAGGACAGGGTACCGTCATAGCAGGTATTGATGCCGATGCTATCAGTACTGGTTGCGATACCGATACCGGAGGAGTTGTCTGTCGTGGTACCAAGGGCGTCAATGCCACAAGGAAAGCTGCTAGACTGCATTCTATGGTCAGAATTCTCTGATCCATAGATGCTGCCAATGCCTGGAAATCGGTACCGGTGGAAACTGTTGGTACCTCAGAGCATGGCACCAGGATATCTGTCGAGGCCGAGCCATCGAGAACATCCTGGAACCCCGATGATGGTGCTTTGGAAACCGAAGCCTCCCGCCAGGGTAATTTTGCCGGTGCAGAATCCGAGGGCAAAGCCAGTGGCATCTCGATGCTTAGGAGATCTACCCTTTGAGGACCGGCTAGACTTAAGTTTAGTTACCTGACATCCACGGGAAGAAGCAGCCCTGGAAGACGTCGATGCCACAGAAGCCGCATCAGAGGGAAACAGGGTACTGAGCTTAGCAGCTCGGTTCTGTCGACCCCTTTTAGACATCATAGCAAAGGACACAATCTATGATGGAGTGGTCAGGACCTAAACATTTTAAACACCATTCATGGGTGTCTGACGGAAATGGTACCGCCACATTTTGTGCACTTTTTAAAACCTGAAGCAGGTTTTTCCATATTAAGGAAATTTCTGGGCCCTAGGCCCAAAAAGACAGGTGCATCTGAAGTAAAGAAAAGAATGGATATATTAATTTTTTTTGAAAGAAAAGAAATACCGGCGGTACCGGTAAAGCGTCGGGGAAGGCAGACGCAACCACAAAAAGAAATAAAGAAATAAGGAAATTCTTCTGCGGTGACAGGAACACGACCTGCTGGCTCCACGGAAGAAGAACTGGAGAGAGGCAGTTGGGAAAGGCAGAAAAGCAGCACGCAGGCGCTGTGGGATGCTCCCAAAAGCTTTCTGATTTGACGCTGGGGAGCGTTCCCGCGCAGGCTCAGTCGGTACCGATACCCATATGTGATGACTAGATTCCTGCTTGTTCCTGGAGATTACCACTTTCCAGAAGTAGCAGCAGAGGGGGCACATGGCCATCGGCTCAAAGGGTGGCCAGGTAAGCTGCCCCAACACGACGTTAAGGTCCCATTCGGTCGCTGGAGGACAGACTAGGGGTTTCAACAGGAGCAAGCCCTTTAAAAACCTGGATACCATTGGGTGAGCAGAGAGGCTTCTCGTCCACAGGAAAGAGTAGTTACTCACCTGTAACATGTGTTCTCCAGGAGCAGCAGGAATCAGCCCTCACATTTGGGTGACGTAGGCGCCGACGGAGCCCCTGTGCGGAGCATTTGCCCAGCTTTCAAAGAAAGCCTTTGGGAATGCAGCGCGGATGCGCGGTCCCCTTCCCGCCCAAGGGTGCCATCTTGCTCAGTCTAATGACATAGCTAAAAGCAGCAAAAAACAGCAAAGATAAATCATATGCCTGCAACTCCAAGGGGAGGAGGGAGGGTTGTGAGGACTGATTCCTGCTGCTCCTGGAGAACACCTGTTACAGGTGAGTAACTATTTCTCCAGAACCAAGCAGGAAGGCAGTCCTCACATATGGGACTCCCCAGCTTAGGGCTACCGGAGACCCCAGCTGAACAATTAACTCCCTCTAGAGCCTCAGCATGCAAGAACAAAATCTTCTCTGATAACACCCCCAAACGGTAGCCCAACACCAGGGTCGGAGGGTAGGAGTTGCCTAAACACCAAAGAGATTATGGAGTATGGCCTGCCCAAAAAGCACTGTCCCTGCGGGACTCCCACTCAAGGCAGTAGTGGGGCGCAAACGTCTGGCTTGAAGACCAAGTAGCGGCCTGGCAGATGTCTGCCAACGGAACAGAGCGGAGATGAGCCACTGACGCAGACTTCGCCCTGACACGATGAGCCATAACTCGACCCTGCAATGAGAGGCTGGCTGCCCTGTAAGATACCCATATGGACAAAGTACGCTTGGAGACAGCCAACCCCAATTTATTGGGGTCAAAAGAGAAGAGCTGACCAGCCCTTCGGTGCTCCCACATATGGTCAAGGTAGAAGGATAACGCCCTCCTACAGTCCAGGGTATGCAAGAGGATCTCAGCCCGGCTGGCATGCGGCCTGAGAAAGAAAGTCGGAAGAACCACCTCCCGATTGAGGTGGAAAGAGGAGACCACCTTAGGAAGGAACTTAGGGTGAGTCCGAAGACTACTCTGTTCCTATAGAACCTAGCATAAGGAGCATCTGATACTAGGGCCTGAAGGTCACTCACTCGTCTCGCTGAAGTAAGGGCTACCAGGAACAATGTTTTCCAGGAAAGAAAACGTAGAGGGCAGGTAGCCATAGGTTCAAATGGTAGACAAGTAAGCCTTTGCAAGACCACATTTAAATACCACTCAGGGGCAGGTGGACGTACTGGAGGCTTAAGCAAAAGCAGGCCTCTGAGGAAAACGAGCCACCAAGGGATGGCTTGAGAGACTGACCACCCCACTGGGGAGTGGTGTGCTCAAAGAGCACAAAGATAAACCCTCACAGAATTGGACTTAAGGCCTAGGGTTTGACAGGTGAAGCAAATATTGCAGCACCACTGTTACCAGGCATGAGGAAGGATTCTCGTTGTGTTGAACACACCAGGTAGAGAAAACACAGTTACTTACCTGTAACAGGTGATCTCTGGGAACAGCAGAAATAAGTCTTCACATATGGGTACGTCGGTACCAACTGAGCCTGCACGGGAACGCTCCCCAGCTTCCCAAAAAGGAAAGCTTTTGGGAGCATCCCACAGCACCTGCACGCTGCCTTCCCGCCTTTCCTAACCGCCTCTCCTCAGTTCGAGTTTTAAAGCTGAGACAAAAGAGAGAGAGGAAAGGAAAGACAGATCGAGAGATACAACTCCTAGGGGAGGTGGGAGGGTTGTGAAGACTTATTCCTGCTGTTCCCAGAGATCACCTGTTACAGGTAAGTAACTGTGCTATTTCCAGGAACAAGCAGGAATGAGTCTTCACATATGGGGACTCCCTAGCTAAGATGCCTGGGAGTTCCCCAAGGATATGAGACCCTGGGAAGGGTTCTACCTCCTCCTATGGATCTCAGGCATCTATCCAGGGATGGAGGATAGGAGTTGATTAAGAATGGAACAGGTGTTTGAGAACAGCCTGACCAAACAAGGCATCCCGGCAGGAGTCCTTGTCCAAGCAGTAATGGGCTGTGAAGGTATGCTCGACAGATCTGGTCGATGGAGACAGAATTTATATGAGCCATAGAGGCGGCCATGGCTCTCACATTATGGGCTGTGACATGGCTTTCCAGAAAAAGGTTCTTACTCTGGTAGGCGAAAGAAATACACTGAGCAATCCAATTGTACCGTGTCCTCTTAGAGACTGGAAGTCCCAAATGAGAGCGATCAAAAGCAACAAAGAGCTGGGAAGACTTCCTATGTTGCTGTGTCCTTTGTAAGTAAAAGGCGAGAGCTCTTTTACAATCCAGAGCATGAAGATTCTTCTCTGCACTTGATGCATGAGGAGCTGGAAAAAATACAGGTAAATACACCTCTTGATTAAGATGAAAAGGTGAAACCACTTTAGGCATAAAGTGTGGATTGGTCCTAAGGACTACCTTATGATGGAACCTTGTATAAGGTGGATTAGCCACTAAGGCCTGCAGCTCACTGATGCGGCGAGCTGAGGTGACTGCAATGAGGAAAATAACCTTCCAGGAAAGAAATTTCAAGGAGGTGGTGGCTAAGGTTTCAAAAGGAGGCTTTATAAGCTGACCAAGAACCAGATTTAAATCCCATGCCACCGGAGGAGGCCTAATGGGAGGTTTAGTTAAAGTTAGGCCTCTCATGAATCTTGCAATAAGAGGATGAGGGGAAATAGGTTGTCCATTGATAGGCTTAAGGGATGCTGCAATAGCACTCAAATGGACCCTTACTGAATTAGTCTTAAGGCCTGCATTGGAAAGATGCAGGAGGTATTCCAATAGAGAATTCAAAGGTAGTGCTAGAGGGTCGAGACCCCTTTCAGCACACCAAATGGAAAATCTTTTCCATTTAAAAGCATAGGAACGCCTAGTGGAAGGCTTTCTGGAAGCATGGAGGTTTTCTGGAAGCGAGACGAGTGAGTGACCTTCACTTTTTGAGAAAGATTCCAGCCTTGAAGGTCTAGGCCTTCAGTAACCAAGCTCTGAGGTGAAGGGACTTGGGGTTTGGGTGCCACAAAGTCCCCTCCTCTTGGGACAGAAGGTCTAGAGCAGCTCTCAAGTCCAGGGAGGGGGCGTGGGAGAGATGAAGAAGTAGAGGGTACCACACTTGGCGTGGCCAGCATGGAGCTATAAGGATCATAGATCCTTGATCCCTCTGGAGTTTGAACAGAGTCTTGGGAATCAAGGGAATGGGTGGAAAGGCATACAGGAAGCCCTGACCCCAGTGAAGGAGGAAGGCATCCTTGGCCTGAACTCCCTGACATGGAATTCTGGAACAGAACCGGGGAAGTTTGGCATTCCACGGACTTGCAAAGAGGTCTATGTCCGGGGTTCCCCATTCTTGGAAGATTCTAGGCACCTGATCCATGTGCAGGGACCATTCGTGTGGGAGCAGAACTCGACTGAGTGTCTGCCCAAGAGTTTTGAATTCCTGGGAGGTATGCTGCCAGGAGATGGATTTGATGCTCTCTGGCAAAGGCCCACAATCTTAAAGCTTCGTTGCAAAGCGACAGAGAGCCAGTTCCTCCTTGCTTGTTTATGTAAAACATGGCTACTTGATTGTCTGTATGAATGAGGACTGTCTTGTATCTGAGCAGGGTATGAAAGACCTTGAGAGCTAAAAAGACTGCTCGAAGCTCCAAGTGGTTGTTATGAAGAAAGGTATCCAGTGGGGACCAAGTGCCTTGAGTGGAGAGGTCTTGTAGATGAGATCCCAACCTGTTTGGGAGGCATCTGTTGTGAGGGTTGCTTGGGGCAACAACTGTTGGAAGGGGGACCCCAGCAACAGATTTTGAGTGGACATCCACCATTGGAGAGACCAAAAGAGACGTTTGGAGGTTGCTATTTGGTCTGAGAGAGCTCCTGATGCTTGAGTCCACTGGGTGGACAATGTCCATTGGGCTGCTCTCATGTGTAGGCGAGCATAGGGTACCACATGCACTGTGGAAGCCATGTGGCCTAGCAGTTGTAGCATCTCCCAGGCAGTTAAGTGGCTCTGACTGAATCTGGGAGGCTAACTGCACTAGACATTGGCAACGGGCCTGAGGAAGGTAGGCCCGTGCAGTGGTAGTATCCAACCAGGCCCCTATGAATTCTAGGGACTGAGTAGGGGGTGAGCTGAGACTTTGGGAGGTTTACCACAAGTCCCAGATACAGCAGAATGCGTCTTCTGCGGTCCAGGGAAATCTGGGCCTCTGACTGAGATGGAGCACAGATGAGCCAGTCGTCCAGGTATGGGAATACAAATATTCCCAGAGTGCGTAGAAATGCAGCTACTGTTGCCATGCATTTGGTGAACACTCTTGGAGCAGAGGCCAGACCAAAAGGAAGCACCCTGTATTGATAATGTTTTCCTTGCAAAAGAAAACGGAGGAATCTTCTGTGAGATGGATGGATGAGGACATGTGTGTACGCATCCTTGAGATCTAGAGAACAAAGCCAATCCTGACTTAGAAGTATGGAAGAAGAGTGCCCAGAGAAAGCATCTTGAACTTCTCCTTGCATAGAAATTTGTTCAATTCCCTGAGATCTAATATGGGTCTGTATCCCCCTGTCTTCTTTGGAATGAGAAAATAGGGGGAGTAAAACCCTGACCCTTGTTGAAGGGGAACTTTTTCTATTGCCCCTTGGGCAAGAAGGGTAGCCACCTCTTGACCTAGAAGGTCGAGAAGAGATGTGGGAGAATTGAAGTGTCTCACACCATGGTGTGGGGAGGAAGGTCTGAGAAATGAAGTTTGTAGCCCTCTCTTATGATGGAGAGGGTCCACTGCTCTGATGTAATCTGCTCCCATCTGGGAGCAAAATGAGCTATCCTTCCTGGAATGGTGAGAGGTTCTGGCTGTTTTAAAGCCAGAAAGGCTAAGTTCTCTAGCATCAAGTCAAAAACCCTGAGGAGGTTGGGTCTGCTGAGTTGCAGCAGCCCCTGTAGTCTTAGGCCTGGCCTGTTTAGGTTGCTGACGCTTAGTAGCAAAGCAATCTGTAGAGGATTGTTGGCCAGAAGCAGAAGGGAATCTGCTCTTTTTGAAAAAAAGACTACTTGAAGGGTTTTTTTCTTGGCAGGAATGGAGGTTGACTTTGAAAGTCTATCCAGAGCAGAATTTTCTGCATCCATTTGAGGGGCTTTTATTTGCCATTCTTTGCGAAACAGGTTTTCACCTGTACAGGGAAGATTTCCTAAGCCATCTTGGACCCAGGGTTCTAAATCAGAAGCTTGGAGCCAAGCAATTCTGCGAGCAGCTATGGCAATGCCAGAAGCTCTGCTGGCACCTTCAAAGGAGTCAAAGGCTGCCCGGTTGGAAAACTTTGAAATGTCTTGAGTATGCTTAAGCCAAATGAGGAATTCATCCCTTTTATCCTCTGGCAGAAAAGGGAGGAAAGTGTGCAGCTTATCTGCAACCTCCTTCAGAAACATACCCATGTAAAGACTATAGGAGTTGATTCTGGCAATGAGCATACTGGCTTGGAAGATTTTTCTACCACAAGCATGCAAGGTCCTACATTCTCTTCCTGGAGGAGTAGAAGAGTGTCTCTTTGTACTCTATCCTCTTCATAGCTGACTGCACCACAATGGAATGGTGAGGAAGCTGTGTTTTATGAAAACCAGGACAGGGAGGGACACGATACATAGTGTCCAATCTGCGAGAATGAGGAGAGATAGTGAGAGGAGTCTCCCATAAATCAATCATGTGTTCATAAAGAATCTCATGAATTGGTAAGGTGACTGCCTCTTTAGGAGCCTTAGAATAACCCAAAATATCTAATTTTTTTGCTCTAGGCTCTGATTCAGAGGTTACTGAAATAGAAAGTCCTTTAGCTACTTCTCTTATGAAGTCTTGAAAGGACAAGTCCTCTGGAGGAGACATTCTTCTTTTTGGAGAAGAAGGCTCTTCAGGAAGGGCTATGGATACTTCAGCAGACTCCTCTGATGTATCAGAATCACCAGAGGAATCAAAGTACCGTCTGTCAGGGTGCTCTTCTAACACTCGGTACGCGTATCGAGCAGTATCGACATCGGGCGTCATCGGTACCGGATCGGTACCGATGAGCAGCCCTGGACAAGGAACCGCTGCAGTCGGTACCCTGGTCGATGCCGATGCAGTCGGTACCCTGGTCGATGCCGATGCAGTCGGTACCCTGGTCGATGCCGATGCAGTCGGTACCCTGGTCGATGCCGATGCAGTCGGTACCCTGGTCGATGCCGATGCAGTCGGTACCGGTATCAGCACTGGTGCCGGTACCCGAGTCGATACCGACAACGGAGTTTGTTGTAGTATCAACGGTGTCGCAGCTTGAATGAAGGCACTGATGGCCTGCTGCATGGACAGAACATTCTGATCCATCGACGCCATGAATGCCTGGACCTCTGTAATGGAAGGTTGTGCTGGTACCCCAGAGCATTCTAACAGGTGATCGGTCGAGGCCGTGCCATCGATGTCAACCTGTAACCCCATAGGTGGAGCTTTGGAAGCCGGAGCTTCCCGCCGGGGTTGTTTGCCGGTGCAGGATCCTCGAGGGCAAGCCCGGAGGCATCTCGATGCTTAGAGGGAGATCTACCCTTTGAGGACCGGCTGGATTTATGTTTGGTTACCTGAGATCCATTGGGGGAAGCAGCAGCCCTGGAAGACGTCGATGCCACTGAAGCTGCATCAGCGGGAAACAGCACATGGAGCTTAGATGCTCGGTTCTGTAAACCCCCTTTAGACATCAAAGAGCAGGACGGACAATCCAAAATGGAGTGTTCAGGACCCAAACATTTAAGACACCATTCATGGGTGTCCGTAACAGAAATAGTACCGCTGCACTTAGTGCATTTCTTAAACCCGGAGGCTGGTTTTTCCATGAGGAAAAATTTCTTGTGAGGCCTAAGGCCCAAAGAGAAAAAATACACTAAGTGAGGGAAAATAGTTTGGGTTTTTTTTCTGAAGAAAAGAAAGAAAAGACCAGCGGTACCGGTCCGGAGTCGGGGGAGGCAGACACGCGACCAAAGAAATAAAATAAAACAAAGAACTTCTTCAGTGGTGACAGGGCTCGACCTGCTGGCTCCGCGGCAAATAAGAACTGAGGAGAGGCGGTTAGGAAAGGCGGGAAGACAGCGCGCAGGCGCTGTGGGATGCTCCCAAAAGCTTTCCTTTTTGGGAAGCTGGGGGGCGTTCCTGCGCAGGCTCCGTCGGTACTGACGTACCCATATGTAAAGACTCATTCCTGCTTGTTCCTGGAGATAGGTTCTTACTCTGGTAGGCGAAAGAAATACACTGAGCAATCCAATTGGACAGAGTTCTCTTAGAGACTGGAAGTCCCAAATCAGACGGAACAAAGGCAACAAAGAGTTGAGAGGACTTTCTATGTTGCTGTGTCCTTTGTAAGTAAAAAGCGAGCGCTCTCTTACAATCCAGGGTATGGAGATTCCTCTCTGCACTTGATGCATGAGGTCCTGGAAAAAAGACAGGTAAATACACCTCCTGGTTCAGATGTTAAGGTGAGACCACTTTAGGCATAAAGTGTGGATTAGTCCTGAGGACTACCTTGTCATGATGGAACCTTGTATAAGGAGGATTAGCCACCAAGGCTAGCAGCTCACTGATCCGGCAAGCTGAGGTGACTGCAATGAGAAAAGTAACCTTCCAGGAAAGAAATTTCAAGGAGGTAGTGGCTAAGGGTTCAAAGGGTGGCTTCATAAGCTGGCCAAGAACCAAATTCAAGTCCCATGCCACTGGAGGTGGTCTAATGGGAGGTTTAATTAAAAGAAGGCCTCTCATGAATCTTGCAATAAGAGGATGAGAGGAAATAGGCTGTCCATTGAGAAGCTTAAGGGATGCTGCAATAGCACTCAAATGGACTCTTACTGAATTCATTTTAAGGCCTGCATGGGATAAATGCAGCAAATACTCTAGTAAAGAATTCAGAGGTATTGCAAGAGGGTTAATACCCTTCTGTGCATAGCAAATGGTAAACCTTTTCCATTTAAAAGCATAGGAACGTCTAGTGGAAGGCTTTCTGGAAGCATGAAGGATATCCTTCACCTGCTGAGAAAGATGCAAATCTTGAAGGTCTAGGCCTTCAGCAACCAGGCTCTGAGATGAAGAGACTGGATTTGGGTGCCACAACTTCCCCTCCTCCTGGGACAGGAGGTCTGGAGCAGATCCCAAGTCCAGGGAGGGAGCTTGAGAGAGATGCAGAAGTAGAGGGTAAAACACCAGCGTGGCCAATGTGGTGCTATGAGGATCATAGACCCCTTGTCTCTCTGAAGTTTGAACAGTGTCTTGGGAATTAGGGGAATGGGTGGAAAGGCATAGAGGAGGTCTTGCCCCCAATGAAGGAGGAAGGCATCCCTGGCCTGAACTCCCTGACACGGAATCCTGGAACAGAACCGGGGAAGTTTGGCATTCCACAGACTTGCAAGCAGGTCTATGTCTGGGGTTCCCCAAATTCGGAAGATCCTGGCTATCTGGTCCCCATGGAGGGACCATTCGTGTGGAAGCAGAACTCGACTGAGTCTGTCTGCCCAAGAGTTTTGAACCCCTGGAAGATACACTGCCACAAGATGAATTTGATGCTCTCTGGCGAAGGCCCACAATTTCAAAGCTTCGTTGCAAAGCGACAGAGAGCCAGTCCCGCCTTGCTTGTTCACGGAGAACATGGCTACTTGGTTGTCCGTGTGGATGAGGACTGTCTTGTAGCTGAGCAGGGTGTGGAAGACTCAGAGCTAGAAGAATTGTTCTGAGCTCCAAGAGGTTGATATGTAGAGATGTCTCCTGTGGAGACCAGATGCCCTGGGTGGAGAGATCTTGTAGATGAGCTCCCCAACCCCTTGGAGAGGCATCTGTTGTAAGGGTTGCTTGGGGTAGCGACTGTTGAAAGGGGGACCCCAGCAACAGATTTTGAGTGGACTTCCACCACTGGAGAGACCAGAAGAGGCGACTGGAGGTTGCTATTTTGTCTGACAGGCACCCTGATGCCTGGGTCCATTGGGTGGACAGAGTCCACTGAGCTGCCCTCATGTGAAGGCGAGCCTAAGGAACCACATGCATGGTGGATGCCATGTGGCCTAACAGTTGTAACATTTCTCGAGCAGTTAAATAGGACTTTAACTGGATTTGTGAGGCTAACTGCAACGGCAACGGGCCTGGGGAAGATAGGCCCTTGCAGTTGTGGTATCCAGCAAGGCCCCTAAAAACTCTAATGACTGAGTAGGGGTGAGATGGGATTTTGGGATGTTTATTACAAGTCCCAGATACTGAAGAACATGCCTTGTGCAGGCTAGGGAAGTCTGGGCCTCTGACTGGGACGGAGCTCGGATGAGCCAGTCGTCCAGATATGGGAATACAAATATTCCTAGAGTGCGTAGAAATGCAGCTACTACTGCCATGCATTTTGTGAACACTCTTGGAGCTGAGGCCAGACCGAAAGGAAGCACTCTGTATTGGTAGTGCTTTCCTTGATAAAGTAACCGAAGGAACCTTCTGTGTGTTGGACAGATGAGGATATGGGTGTATGCATCCTAGAGATCTAGAGAACAAAGCCAATCCTGACTCTGAAGGTATGGAAGGAGAGCACCGAGAGAAATCATCTTGAATTTCTCCTTGCATAGAAACTTGTTCAATTCTCTGAGATCTAATATGGGTCTGTAGCCCCCCGTTTTCTTTGGGATAAGAAAATAGGGGGAGTAGAACCCTGAGCCCTGTTGAAGAAGGGGTACTTATTCTATTGCCCTTTGGGCAAGAAGGTTAGCAATCTCCTGACCTAGAAGGTCGAGGAGAGATGTTGGAGAATTGAACTGTCTCACCATGGTGTGAGGAAGGTTTAAGAAATGAAGCTTGTACCCCTCCCTTATGATGGAGAGGGTCCATTGCTCTGCCGTGACTTGTTCCCATCTGGGAGCAAAGTGGGCTAACCGTCCTGGAATGGTGAGAGGCTCTGGTTCTTCTAGAGCCAGAAAGGCTAAGTTCTCTAGATGTAAGTCAAAGGCCCTGAGGAGACTGAGGCTGTTGGGCAGTAGCAGTCCTTGAAGCCTTAGGCTTGGCTTGTTTAGGTTGTTGCTGATGCTTTGCAGGAAAACGACCAGCAGAAGATGCCTGCTGACCATAAACAGGATAATATTTCTCCTTTTTGGGAAAGAAAGCCTTTTTGAATAACCTTTTTCTAACAGGAACAGAAGTAGACTTTGAAAGTCTATCTAAGGCAGAATTCTCAGCATCCATCTGAGTGGCCTTTGCTTGCCAATCTTTGCCAAAAAGGTTTTCACCTGTACAACGAAGATTTCCTAATCCATCCTGGACCCAGGGATCCAAATCAGAAGCTTGTAACCAAGCAACTGTGTGCACCTATGGCAATAGCCGAGGCTCTGCTGGCAAACTCAAGAGTCAAAGGCTGCACGGTTGGAAAATTTGGAAACATCCTGGGCATGTTTAAGCCAGGTGAGAAACTCCTCCCTTTTATCTTCTGAAATAAAAGGAGAAAGTTTGCAGATGATCTTTAACTTCCTTTAGAAACATCCCCATATAGAGACTATAGGAGCTGATTCTGACAGCAAGCATATTGGCCTGGAAAATTCTCCGGCCAAAAGCATCCAAGGTTCTGCATTCTCTTCCTGGAGGATTAGATGAGTGTCTTTTTGCACTCTTTATCTTCTTCATAGCAGACTCCACCACAATAGAGTGGTGAGGAAGCTGAGTCTTATGAAAGCCATGACAAGGAGGAACACGGTACATGGTGTCCAACCTACGAGAATGAGGGGAGGTAGTGAGAGGTGTCTCCCATATGCCCAACATGTGATCATAAAGGATCTCATGAATTGGTAAAGTAGCTGCCTCTTTAGGAGCCTTAGGATATTGTAAAATATCCAATTTCTTGGCTCTAGACTCTGATTCAGGGGTCACTGAAACGGAGAGGCCCCTGGCACTTCCCTAATGAAGTCTTGAAAAGACAAGTCTTCTGGAGGAGACCTTTTTGGAGAAGAGGGCTCCTGAGGAAGGAGTAACGATGCTTCTACAGAAGCCTCTGATTCATCAGTCTTCGGAGGAATCGAAGTATCGCCTGTCTGGATGCTCCTGCAGAGCCCGATACGTGTACCGAGTGGTATCGACATCGGGAGTGATCGGTACCGATTCGGTACCGATGGGCATCACAGAACAGGGTACCGCTGCAGTCGACACCGAAGCCGATGTCGATGCAATCGGTACCGGTACTGATATCGGTGCCGGTGACGGAACCGGTACCGCCAACGGAGTTTGTTGCGGTACCAGAGGCGCCGCAGCTTGTATGAATGCCATAATGGCACGCTGCATGGTCAGAATATTCTGATCCATCGACGCAACCAATGTCTGGATGTCGGTACCAGTGGAAACCTCCAGTACCCCAGAACATGGCAACAACCGAGCCATCGATGTCAACCTGTGACCCCATAGATAAAGCTTTGGAAGCCTGAGCTTCCCGTCGGGGTAATTTTGCCGGTGCGGGATCCTCGAGAGCAAGCTCAGAGGCATCTCGATACTTAGAGGGAGATCTACCCTTCGAGGACCGGCTGGACTTATGTTTGGTTACCTGAGATCCATGGGAGGAAGAAGCAGCCCTGGAAGATGTCGATGCCACCAAAGCTGCATCAGAGGGAAACAGGGTACTGAGCTTGGCCGCTCGATTCTGTCGACCTCTTTTAGACATCATGGAACAGGACTCACAATCGGTGATGGAGTGGTCAGGACCCAAACATTTTAGACACCAGTCATGGGTGTCGGTGATAGAAATAGTACCGCTGCACTTCGTGCACTTTTTAAACCCGGAAGCGGGCTTTTCCATGAGGAAAAGTTTTCTAGGCCTAAGGCCCAAAAGGAAAAAATGCACAGAAATGGGAAATGGTAGTTTTGTTTTGTTTTTATTTTTTTAAAGAAGAAAGAAGAAAAGACCGGCGGTACCGGTCCGACGTCGAAGGCGGCAGACGCGCGACCAAAGAAATAAAGAAATATAAAGAACTTCAGCGGTGACAAGAACACGACCTGCTGGCTCCGTGGAAAAGAAGAACTGGAGAGAGGCGGTTGGGAAAGGCGGGAAGGCAGCGCGCAGGCGCTGTGGGATGCTCCCAAAAGCTTTCTTTCTGGACGCTGAAGAGCATTCCCGCGCAAGCTCCGTCAGTACCGACGATAACCATATGTGAAGACTCATTCCTGCTTGTTCCTGGAGATTCTGCGCCACTTAAGGGCATAAGACTTTCTGGTGGACTGCCTCCTAGACGCCAAGACCATGTCCTCCACTTCCCTAGGAAGCAGTAAGAGCGCTAGAACTACCCTTTCAGCAGCCAGGCCATCAAATGGAGGGACTAGAGATTGGGGTGTAAGAGATCCCTGCTCCTGAGACAGGAGATCGGGTTGTGTCCCCAGAAGAGGAGTGTCCACCGCAAGTTGCAACAGAAGTGGGAACCACGGATGCCTCAGCCATCTGGGGGCCACTAGAATCAGAGGCCTCGTCCCTGAGCACTTTGAACAGTGTCTTGGGCACTAGAGGCGTGGGAGGAAACGCATATAGGATGCCCGTGGACCATGGAATGAGAAACGCATCTGCTGCTACTCAGAGGATGCAGTTGTCTGGAACAGAACCTTGCAAGTTGACGGTTCAGAGGACTGGCAAAGAGATCTATGGTTGGAAGGCCCCATCTCAGGAAGATCTGCTGAACCACTAAGGGATTCAATCGCCATTCGTGCGGCTGCAAGATCCTGCTCAGTCTGTCCACCAGGTAATTCACCTGACCTGGGAGATAGACTGCTTTGAGAAGGATGCCGTGATCGACTGCCCAGGAGCACAGTCTCTGCGCCTCTTGACATAGAAGGGGGGACCCTTTGCCCCCTTGTTTGTTCACGTAGAACATAGCAACTTGATTGTCCATCTGGACCAAGACAGACTGGTGAGAGATGAGATGGGAGAAGATTCTCAGGGCTAAGCGGATAGCTCTCAGTTCTAAGAGATTGATCTCTTGGGCAGCCTCCCAAGGGGTCCACAGGCCATGAGTACATGCCCCTTGGCAATGTGCACCCCAACCCTGAAGAGAAGCATCGGTTGTCAGCACTTGAGAGTGTGGAGGTGTCTGAAAAAACACCCCTTGCACCAGATTTGGAAGATGAAGCCACCACTGCAGAGAAGCAGCTAGTAGCGTGGACACCCTCACTTTGTCCGTAAGGCATCCTGTGGCTTGCTGCCACTGAGTTCTGAGGCCCCATTGAGCGGGCCACATGTGCAGACGGGCATTTGGGCTTACATGGACCATGGAAGCCATGTGGCCTAAGAGCCTCATGAATTGTATGGCAGAGACCAGAGAATTGCTGTGGAACTGCCTGGCTAGATCCATCAACCTGTGGGCCCTGTCCACGGGTAAAAAGGCCTTTGCCTGAAGGGTGTCCAGCCTTGCTCCTATGAACTCCATGTTCTGTGAAGGGTGCAAAGCAGACTTTGCGAAGTTTATAACAAACCCCAAGTGCTGAAGGAGAGCAACAGTGCGAAAGGTGGCTTGATTGGCCTCCTGTGGAGACTGGCCCCTGATGAGCCAGTCGTCCAGGTATGGAAAAACAAAGAGGACTTGAAGCCTTAGGTAGGCCGCCACCACCGCCAGGCACTTGGTGAATACTCTGGGGGCAGAGGTTAGGCGAAAAGGCAGTACTCTGTACTGATAGTGGTTTCCTCCCACGACAAACCTGAGATATTGTCTGTGGTCTGGATGAATGAGGATGTGAGTATACGCATCGTTTAGATCTAAAGAGCATAGCCAATCTCCCTGCTGAAGGTAGGGCAGTAGGATTTCAAGGGTGAGCATCTTGAACTTTTCCCTCTCCAGGAACTTGAGATTTCGCAAGTCTAGGATGGGCCTGAGGCCTCCTGTTTTTTGGTACCAGAAAGTACCTGTAATAGAAGCCTTGACCTCTCAGGTGGTGGGGCACCGGATCCAATGCCTGTTCCTTTACCAGACTTGCCAACTCTTGCAGGAGTAAGTCCCTGTGCAGAGGGAGTCGGAGGCTCCCCTGGAAAATAGGAGGGGGGTACCTGGTGAAAGTGGAGAAGATAGCCTCTTTGGACTATACTGAGCACCCAGGTAATCCCTTGTGACGGCTGACCACCTGTGGGCAAACAGGGCCAGCCGGCCTCCTGTGCTGATGTGGGCCAGATGAGGAGGAGAAGCTATGCCACTGGAGTCAAAACCCCGCTCCCTGCTGTGCAGGAGCCGGTGTTGGTGGCTTGGGGGCTTTCTGCCTATGGGGCCCATGTCCCTGCCCCTTGGCCTGCTGACCCTGTTGAGGAGCTGTAGAGGCCTGATAATGAGGGTACGGTTTATAGGCAGATGACTTCTTCGGGTAAAAGGTCTTTTTCCCCGAGCCCTTCTTCTGTGAAGGGGCAGAGGTTTTTCTGGACAGCCTAGTCCGGGTAAGAGTCTCGTTATCGAGTTCTGCAGCCTTTTCAGCCATGGGCTTGCCAAAGGGGTTTTCACCTCGGCAGGGGACATCGACGAACTTGTCCTGCACCCATGGCTCGAGGTCCGATGACTGTAGTCAGGCCTGACGGCGTGCACTGATGCTAGCCGAGGCTACTCGGGCCGAAGCCATCATAGGCTGCTTGAGAGATAAACTTCAAGCACTCACGAATACCCAAGGACAGAGCATTGAACCTCTGCAAAGGTTCCTCGGAGAGACCAGCAGAGAACCCGGCAATCTCCTTTGCCAGGTCTCGAAGGTACATGCTCATGTACAGCTGGTAGGTCTGGACACGGCAAGCAAGCATAGAGCCCTGGAAGCAGTTCTTACCGAGGTCATCCAGGTTCCGAGCCTCCCAGTCGGGAGGCACCGAGGAGTGCATCTTCTCACTCTTCAGACGATGCATGGCCAATTCCACAACCATGGAGTGGTGCAATAATTGTGCTTTTTGGAACCCAGGGCTCTTGTGGACTCGATAGATGGAATTGACCCGCTTGCTTAAAACCGGCGTTGACGCCGGCGCCTCCCACATGCGGAAGAGCAACCGTTCCAGCATCAGAGGAACCGGTACAGTAAAGGCCTCCTTAGCAGGATTGTCATAATGTAGGGCTTCGAGCTCTTTGGCTCGAGGCTCCTCCTTGGGATCTGCAGGGAATGCCAAAGCCTTGGCCATATCCCGCACGAAGTCCAAGAACCGGGTATCCTCCGGTGGGGATCTTCTCCAAGGCTCAGACTCGGGTGAGTCCGAAGGGACACACCCAGTCCGAAAAGTGTCGGGTGACTCCTCATACTAGGTCTCCCAGCTGGACCCCTCGGAGGAGGAATCAAGCGGCTCCGGTCAGGCAGGCATCGATGCCATCCGCCCCAACGCCGAGGGTACCAGCGATGACCTCTGTCCCGAACAGGAGGCCGAGGGAGACCTTGGCTGAGGATCGACTCGAGCGCGCATGGACAAGGATTGGCTTAGCCTCCGAGGTCTACTTGGATGTCGATGTCCCGGTGGTCGGGGCAGATGCACCGGTGAGACTGGCGATCAGTGCCCACTGCTGTTCCATGAAGGCAGCCAAGCTGCTCTCCAAGGCCGTCAATCTGAGTTCGAGCTCAGGAGACTCAGCAGCCCCCGACTCGAGCCCCGGCGGCGGCGCCGGGCCCGACATCGGCTCCCCTGGAGGAGAGTCCACAAGGACTACAGTACTCACGTGACCCGGGGACTCCATCTCCACATGAGGTTGTTTTGCAGGCCTCTCTGACTCCAAAGACCCGGGACGGCGCTCAGGGCTATGCGACTTGGCCCTCAAGGAGCCAAGTGCGTCCGACGCCGCCCTCGTGGGTTTTTTCTTCTTGCGATGCTCCCGCGAGGGAGACCCCCTTTCAGAGGAGCCTCGATGCTGCTCGGGGCCGGAGTCCCGAGATGTCGAGGCCTCTGACGAAAATCTGGGCCTGTCCAGACGCGGAGTCAGAGAAGATTCTTTCCTTTTGGTGCTGCCGACTACTCAACGCCTTAGAGGACATTTTCCCACACAGACCACAGATCGGGTCCTGATCGGGTCCGAGGCACTGGAGGCAGCAGTCATGTGTGTCGGTGAGAGACAAGTTTCTTACACCGATCACACTTCTTAAACCCGCTGGCAGCCATCGGGGGAAAAAGGGCCCCTGCAAGGTCAAAAGTCAGGGCTGCCAGTGAACAGAAAAAAATGTCGCGTACACTAGTCACTAAGGACAAAAATTGAAGAGAGATCCGGGCTCGATACCAGTGTATCAGGCCCAGGTGGGAAAGGGTAACTGGCGTCGAACCGAAGAAAAACAGGTTCACACAGAATTCGACTTTTTCCTCAGGTGAAACAAAAATACATTGTTCGGCTCTGCGGAAGACAGACAACTGAGAAAGATGGCACCCTTGGGCGGGAAGGGGACCATGCATGCGTGCTGCATTCCCAAAGGCTTTCTTTGAAAGCTGGGGAGATGCTCTGCACGGGAGCTCCATCGGCGCCGACGTCACCCATATGTGAGGACTGACTTCCTGCTTGGTCCTGGAGAAAGTGGTTTGCCGCTAGGGCACTGAATTGCACTGTAACAGAGTTGGACTTAAGTCCATCTCAGAGAGGTGGAGAAGGAATTGCAACACCACAACCACTGGGCAAGAAAAGGGGTCCACCTTTTGCCCAGAACATGAGAAAGCAAACCTGCGCAACTTAGTCGTACATCAGTCTAGTAGACAGCCTATGTGAAGCTAGCAAGACCTCAACATCCACTGGAAGGAGGAGCAGGGTGAGAGTCACCCTCTCAGCAGCCATGCCGTCAGCAAAAGGGAGCTGAGGTTGGGACGCAGGAGAGCACCTCCCTCCTGGGAGAGAAGCTGTGGGGACGACCCCAGGGGAAAAGGGGTCTCCACTGCTAGCTGCAGGAGAAGGGGGAACCATGGTTGCCGGGGCCACCGTGGAGCTATGAGGATGACAGAAACCCTGTTCCGAAGGATCTTCCACAGGGTCTTGGCGAACAGAGGCATCGGGGGAAAAGTATACAGAAGATCCACTGACCATGAGACTAGGAAGGCATTGGCAGCCATCCTGGCCGGATGCGGCTGCCTTGAGCAGAAATGGGGAAGCTGGAGATTGTCCGAACATGCAAAGTCCATCACCGGTTCCCCCCAGGTCTGGACAAGCTGTTGGCCACCGTCCGGTCCAGCTGCCACTCGTGCGGCTGGAGGATCCTGCTGAGTCTGTCGGCCAGTCAGTTGTCCTGGCCCGGTAGGTATACTGCTTTGAGGAGAATCCCCTGCTGGATTACAAAAGAGCATAGGTCCAGGGCCTCCTGACAGAGGGTGCATGATCCTGTACCCCCTTGTTTGTTCACATAGAACATAGCCAAGTTGGTTGTCCATTTGGACCAGGACTGACCTGTGGTCCAGATACGGCATGAAAACTCAAGGCGAGACAGATGGCCCGAAGCTCAAACAAATTGATTTGTTGGGCCCTCTCCTCTGGGGACCACACCCCCTGCGTACCCCACTTTGATTGAAGGATAAAGTGGTATATAAAACTGGTTAAATAAATGGGCTCCCCAGCCTAGCAATGAGGCATCCATGGTGAGGACCATCGAATAGGGAAGGGCCTAAAAGGGCATACCTGCCTTCAAGTGCTGGGGCAAGAGCCACCAGGTCAGGGACGGTACCAAGCCCCTGATCACTTTGATCCTGTCCTGGAGTTGTCCCGTAGCCTGGGACCATTGGTCTGAGGCACCACTGCACAGTTCTCATGTTGAAAGCGAGCATCCAGAGTGACATGGACCGTGGAAGCTATGTGCCTGAGGAGACGCAGCAGTTGCCTTGCTGGCACTGAGGAGCTGTGGCTCACTTTCCCTGCAATGGTTATAAGCCTACTTGCCCTGTCTTCAGGTAGGAAGGCCTTCAACTGAAGGGTATTGAGCCTTGCCCTAATGAAGTCCAACTCTTGAGTCGGACAGAGGCTGGATTTGGGGTAATTACAAACACCAAGTGCTGCAGAACCTGGATGGTATGAGCTGTGGCCTGTTTCACCTTGGTGGCCAAAATGCCCCTGATGAGCCAGTTGTCTAGACAGGGGAAGACTAAGATCTCCTGAAGCCTGAGGAAGGCGGCGACCACTGCCAGGCACTTTGTGAACACCCTGGGGGCCGAAGCAAGGCTAAAGGGGAGCACTCTGTACTGGTAAAGAGTAGTTACTCACCTGTAACATGTGTTCTCCAGGAGCAGCAGGAATCAGTCCTCATATATAGGTGACGTCGGCGCCGACAGAGCCCTCTTGCGGAGCACTTCCCCAGCTTTCAAAGAAAGCCTTTAGGAATGCAGTGCGCATGCACGGTCCCCCTTCCTGCCCAAGGGTGCCATCTTGCTCAGTTATATGACATAGCAAAAAGACAGCAAAAAAATCAAAATAAAGTATATGACTGCAACTCCAGGGGAGGAGGGAGAGTCATGAGGACCAATTCATGCTGCTCCTGGAGAACACATATGGAACTCCCCAGCTCTAAGCTACCAGGAACCCAAAGCTAAACAAATGGCTCCCTCTCAAGATTCTCAGCATCCGTGATAAGAATATACTCTGAGAACGCCCCTGATCGGTAGCCCAACACAAGGGCCAGAGGGTAGGAGTTGCCTAAACCTGAAAGCACTGTCCCTCCGGGACTCTCTCGAGGCAGTAATGAGCTGCAAAAGTCTGGCTTGAAAATCAAGTAGCGGCCCGGCAGATGTCTGCCAACAGAACAGAGCAGAGATGAGCTACTGACGCGGCTTTTGCCCTGACACGGTGGGCCGTGACTTGACCCTGCAAGGGGAGGTCGGCTGCCTTGTACGCCGAGGTGATACAATCTTCTACCCAAGTGGAAAACGTACAATTGGAAACAGGCAACCACATTCTTATTAGGGTCAAACGAGATGAAGAGCTGAGTAGCCCTTTGATGCACCCGCGTACATTCTATGTAAAAAGACAATGCCCTCTTACAGTCCAGGGTATGCAAGACTTTCAGCCCGGCTGGTATGCGGCCTGGGAAAGAAGGTCGGAAGAACCACCTCCTGGTTCAGGTGAAAAAAGGAGACCACTTTTGGAAGGAACTTCGGATGGGTCTGTAGGACCACCCTGTTTCTATAGAACCATGTATACAGTCTATCAGAAACCAGAGCTTGTATTTCACTCACACGTCTGGCCGAGGTAAGAGCTACCAGGGAGAATGCTTTCCAAGAAAGGAAGCGCAAATGGCAAGTAGTCATCGGCTCAAACGGTGGGCGAGTAACTTGCTGCAAGACCACGTTCAAATCCCACTCAGTTGCCGGTGGACGAACCGGAGGCTTGAGAAGCAGACCTCTGAGAAAACGGGACACCAAGGGATGAACCGACAGACTGTCCCTCCACTGGGGAGTGGTGCGCTGAAAGAGCACTGAAGTGGACCCGAACAGAGTTAGACTTAAGGCCTAGGTCTGACAGGTGAAGTAGATACTGCAGTACTACTGGCACAAGGCAAGAGAAAGGATCTTCCTTGCGCTGAGCACACCATACCATAAACCTACGCCACTTGAGGGTATAGGACTTTCTGGTGGACTGCCTCCGAGAGGCCAAGACCACCTTCTCAATCTCCTTAGGTAGAAGTAAAGGAGCTAGCACTATCCTTTCAGCAGCTAGGCCATCAGATTGAGGGACCTGAGATTGGGGTGCAGAAGGGAACCCTGAACCTGAGACAGGAGATCGGGTTGCAACACCAGAGGGCATGGAGTTTCCACCGCCAACTGCAGCAAAAGTGGAAACCACGGCTGCCTGGGCCATCTGGGGGCTACCAGAATTACCGAGGCCTTGTCCCGGAGAATCTTGAACAGAGCTCGGGCCACCAGGGGCGTGGGAGGAAACACATACAGGAGGCCCGTAGACCAAGAGATCAGAAAAGCATCTGTTGACATTCTCAGGGGGTGCGGCTGTCTGGAGCAAAACCTGGGCAGCTGACGGTTTTGTGGACTGGCAAAGATCGATGGACGGCAGTCCCCAGCGGAGGAAGATCTGATGGACCACCCATGGATTCAACTGCCATTCGTGAGGCTCAAGAATCCTGTTTAGCTTGTCTGCTAAGAAATTCTCCTGTCCAGGTAGATAAACTGCTTTGAGAAACATGCCTTGTTTTACTGCAAAGGAGCAAAGGTTCAGCACCTCTTGACATAGGAGCCTGGACCCCGTGCCACCTTGTTTGTTCACATAGAACATTGCCACCTGATTGTCCGTCTGAACCAAAACAGACTGGTGAGAGGGCATGAGAAAAAAAAAAAAATCTGTAGAGCTAAGTGGATTGCTCGCAGCTCCAAAAGATTGATCTGCTGCTTGGCCTCCTAAGGGGACCAGAGGCCTTGAGTGCACATGCCCTGGCAATGTGCACCCCAGCCCTTTAAGGAAGCATCGGTCGTCAGCACCCTTCGAGCCTGAAAAGGTACCCCCCATGAGAATGTTTGGGAGATGTAGCCACCACTGTAAGGAGTTCAAAAGTGGTTTAGACACCTTTAATCTGTCTCAGAGGTCGCCTGTGGCCTGTGCCCACTGAGCTCTGAGGCACCACTGAGCAGCCCGCATGTGCAGACAGGCATTTGGAGTCACATGCACAGTGGATGCCATATGGCCCAGAAGTCGCAGGTAGTGCCTGGCGGATACCCGAGAACTGCTTAGGAACTGGTTTGCCAACACCATCAATCTGTGGGCCCTGTCCTTGGGCAAGTATGCTCTTGCCTGAAGGGTGTCTAGTCTCGCCCCTATAAACTCTAGGTTCTGAGAGGGGAGCAAAGTGGACTTTGCATAGTTTATGACAAAGCCCAGATACTGAAGAAGAGAGACAGTGCAAAGAGTGGCTTGACTGGCCTCCTGGAGAGACTGGCCCCCAATGAGCCAGTCGTCCAGGTATGGGAAGACAAAAATCCCCTGATTCCTGAGATAGGCCGCCACCACCGCCAGGCATTTGGTGAAAACCCTGGGGGCAGAGGTTAGGCCAAAGGGAAGTACCCTGTACTGAAAATTGTTTCCTCCCACCACAAACCTGAGATATTGTCTGTGGTCTGGATGAATGAGGATGAGTATAAGCATCCTTTAGGTCTAAAGAGGATAGCCAGTCTCCCTGCTGGAGGTAGGGCAGCAGTATCCCAAGGGTAAGCATCTTGAACTTTTCCCTCTCCAGAAACTTGTTTAGGTTTCGCAAGTCTAGGATAGGCCGGAGGCCTCCTGTCCTTTTTGGTACCAGGAAGTACCTGGAGTAGAAGCCTTGCCCTGCCAGGTGGTGAGGCACCGGTTCCACCGCCTGTTCCTTTAGAAGACTTGCCAACTAATGAAGGAGAAGATTTCTGTTGAGAGGGAGTCTTGGAGGCTCCCCTTGAAAGTAGGAGGGGGGTAGCTGGTGGAAATGGAACATGTAGTCCTTTTGGACTATGCTGAGTACCCAGGTATCCCCTGTGATGGCTGGCCACCTGTAGGCATACAGGGTCAGCCAACCTCCTGTGCTGAGTGGAGCCAGCGGTGGAGAAGAGGCTATGCTGTGGGAGTCAAAACCCCGCTCCCTGCTGTGCAGGAGCCGGAGCTGGCGGCTTGGGTGTCTTCTGCCTACGGGGCCCATGCCCCTGACCCTTGGACTGCTGGTCCTGTTGGGGAGCTCGAGAGGCCTGATAGTGAGGGTAGGATTTGTAGGCAGCACCCTTCCTCTGGAAAAAGGGATTTTCTGAGCCCTTCTTTGAGAAGGGGCAGAAATCTTTCTGGACAGCCTTGTCCTGGTGAGTCTCAATTTCTGCAGCCTTCTCCGCCATGGGCTTACCGAATAGGTTGTCACCTCAGCAGGGGACATCGACCAACTTGTCCGGCACCCATGACTCCAGGTCTGATGACTGTAGCCAGGCCTGACGGCGTGCATTGATGCTGGCCGCGGCTACCCAGGCCGAAGCCTCGAAGCCATCATAGGCTGCTCGAGAGATAAACTTCGAGCACTCTCCGATCTCTGTAGACAAGGCCTTGAACCTCTGCAAGGGTTCATCAGAAAGGCCAGCTGAGAACACTGCAATCTCCTTTGCCAGGTCCCATAAGTACATGCCCATGTACAGCTGGTAAATCTGGACACGGCAAGATAGCATAGAGCCCTGGAAGCACTTTCTACCGAGGGCATCCAGGTTCCGGGCCTCCCGACTGGGGGGCACCGAGGAGTGCATCTTCTGACTCTTCAGGCGGTGCATGTCTGATTCCACAACCATGGAATTGTGCAGTTGCTGCGCCTTTTGAAACCCAGAGCTCTTACGGACTCGATAAATGGAATCAACCTGTTTTCTAAAAACCAGCACCAAGGCTGGTGCCTCCCACATACGGAAGAGCAGCCATTCCAGCATCGCAGGAACCGGTACAGTAAAGGCTTCCTTCGGAGGAAAGTCATACTGGAGGGCATCAAGCTCCTCGGCTTGAGGCTCCTCCTTGGCGTCCGCAGGGAATGCCAACGCCTTGGCCATGTCCTTTATGAAGTCCGAGAACCGGGTATCCTGGGGAGGGGCCTTCTCCGAGGCTCGGACTCCAGCGGTCTGAAGGGACACACCGGGTCAGAAAGGTGTCCGGAGACTCCTCGTCCTCCATCTCCCACGCCGATTCCTCCGAGGAGTCAAAAAGCTCCAGCCATGTGGGCTTTGGTGCCACCCACCCCGACACCGAGGGCACTGGCGTCAACCTCGGCCCCACATGGGAGGTTGAGGGGGACCTTGACCGAGGATCGACTCGAGACTTGGACTCGAGGATCAGCTCGGTCTCCGTAGTTGACAGACGTCGAGGTCCCGGTGGTCGGGGCAGATGTACCAGTCAGAACAGCGATCAGCACCCGCTGCTGTTCCATGAAGGCAGCTAAGCTGCTCTCCAAGGCCGTCAACCTTAGTCCAAGCACAGGAGACCCAGCAGCCTTCAACTCGGGCCCTGACGGCGTCGGGCCCGACCGGCTCTCCCGGAGGAGAGTCCACAAGGACAACAGAACTCACGTGACTTGGGGACTCCGGCTCCATACGAGGTAGCTTGGATGGCCTCTCCAAGAGCCTGGGGCAGCGGTCAAGGCTACGTGACCTGGCACTCGAGGACCCAGGAGCTTCCACTGATGCCACCCTCACGAGCTGCTTCTTCCTTTTGTGCTCCCAGATGGGAGACTACATCGAGTTGAGCCGCTTGCTGATCCCGGCACCAACGCTGGTGTCTCCCATATGCAGAGCATGAGTCCTTCCAGTATCAGAGGAACGGGTACAGTGAGAGTCTCCTGAGGAGGGGTCTCATGTTAGAGGCTCTTGAGCTAGTCAGCTCGAGGCTCCTCCTCTGACTATCGGGAAAGCCAATGCCTTGGACATATCTTGCACGAAGTCCAGGAAACCCATATCCTCTGGTGGGGACCTTCTCCAAGGTTCAGGCACGGAGAAATCTGAAGGGATGTGCAAATGCCTTCGGATGTCCTCATCCTCCGTCTCCCAGGTCAAGGCCTCCAAGGAGGACTCAAGGGGCTCTGGGAAGAGGGTCCTGGCACCGTCTGCCCTGACGCCGATAGACTCAGCGGCGACAACCTCGGTCCCAAACGGGAGGCCTAGTGTGACCTCAGCCGAGGATCAACCCGAGTCCGAAAGGTCTTGAGGATCGGCTTGGCCTGTGGGGTTGACTGACGTCAAGAGCCCGGTGGTTGGGGCAGAGGAACCAGACATGCCAGACATCAGCGCCCGCTGCCGTTCAATGAAGGCAGTAAAACTGCGCTCCAAAGCTGCAATCCTGGACATGCGTTCTGGAGGCTCCGCAGCCACTGGCTTGGATGCCGATACTGTTGGCTCAGATGACGGTTCCCCCGGAGGGGAGTCTTCGACCAGAACAGTTTGTACTTGCCTTAGCTGGTCCGGTTCATGGCAAGGGACTTTGGCTGGGTGCTCCTTTTTCGATCCCAGCTAGTGCTTGGGGCTCCGCGACCTACCTGTCTCACTGTCTTCGAGTATTTCTTCTTCCTCTTGTGTTCCGAGGGAGACCCTCTCTCCGAGGAGCCCCGACAGTGCTCTGGCTTGGAGTGTTCCCCTCCGAGACGTCGAGGCCTCAGATGAGGTCCTGGCTCTCAGAGGCATGGGGGATTCATGCTGCTGCTGCTGCTGGCGGCTCCACAGGGCCTTGGACGACATCTTACACGAAGGGCAGACTGCCGGGTCACGGTCCAGCCCAGGGCACCTTAGACAGCAGCCATGTGTATCGGTGAGGGACAATTTTCCTGCACCGATCGCACTTCTTAAAATCGCTAGTGGCCATCAGGGGGGGGGGGGGGGAGGACCACGGCTAGGTCAAAGACCCTTCAGGCTGCCCAAGAGAAAAAAGGAAAAAAGGCATGAAAGTAGGACAAAAACTGTACAGGACCGACTTGATACCAGAGTACAGAGGCGGGAAGGATACCGGGGTGTTAACCGGTCAGGCCAAAAAGGCACAGGAGGAAAAAAAAATAAAATAAAATTTTTCCGGGACACGAGGGACATCTGATGGGCTCCGTGGAAAAAAGGAGATCGAGCAAGAAAGCACCCTTGGGCGGGAAGGAGACCACGCATGCGTCGCAGCAACTCCCAAAGGCAATCTTTGAAAGCTGGGGATTTGCTCCTCGCGGGCTCAGTCAGCGTCATCACCCATATGCGAGGACTGACTTCCTGCTTGTTCCCAGAGAAAGGTCCTTGTGTTTAAGGCTATCCTGTAAAAACGAAAACAAGGTAGGTGCCATTAGGACCAACCTGATGCTCATGACACCAAACACTCAAAGGCACCAGACACTGACAGAACCTCTCCTCACCTTGAGGAACATGGAAACCACAGCAGAATAACCCCTTAAATGCTAAACTCCTCTTCTCAAAAGCAAAACTGTTAACAAAGGGAGTCAGGTTGTCTATAAGAGCCAATCCCTACCGCAATGGAGGTTTGTGCAGGAACTGCATCAGGTCCTCAAATCACAGCCTCTGTGGCCAATCTGGCACCACCAGACCCAGGCCACATGTCACTGTGATAAAACGCATGCCTCACAAATGGATACAGAGGAGACAAGGTAAACACTGCTTTGGTCAGGATTGAACTAGGGTATAAGTTGTCCTCAGATCTTGCCTCCCTATGGCGAATAAAGACTGTGCACACCTTGGCACTGGATCAGATCACCATCAGATCCATCAAGACAACCTCAGGAGGCACAGAATCTGCCGAAATGCCTTCTGAATCAGTTTCCACTACCTGGATCAAAAGAAGCAGCTGAGGATGTCCACATCAAATCCAGCAATGTGTTATGCCAATAAGAGCTAGGAGGTTCTTTTCTGCCCAGGAAAGTTATCTCTAGGATCACTATGACATTTTGTGACCCCTTGCCAGTTCACACATGCCACCACTATGTACTGTCTGAGGAGACTTAACTGCTCTGCACCAGACTGATCTGAAGTGCAAAAGGGCCAAATGAATGGCCCTTGCCTCAAGGTGGGGATAGGCCATGCCAACCCTCAGATATTCCTACAGTCCTAAGCTGTTTGGTTATCACAATGGGCTCCTCGGCCAAACAGGCTGGTATCCATCAACAGGAGGGAGATAAATGATTGTCCAATGGTATAACTTACTCCTTAGATGCCAAAGCTACCTCCAAAAGGCTGGACACCACTACTGGCTGGAAGGGAAGCCTGGCCTTGAAATTCTGAGAACTTAGAAAAAAAAAGACAGCAAGGACCTCTGCAAGTGTCTCATATGAGCTTGTCCCCAATGTATCATTCTTACTGATGCCACCATGAAGCTGAGAAGCTGCAGATAATACCAAAACTTGAGAGCCTCCTGAGCCCAGAAGGCTGCCAGTTGGGACACCTTTCACCCTCTCCTCAGGTAGAAAAGCACTGCTTAACCAAGCGTTGAATCACACTTCCAGGTATTCCAGCAATTGGGAAGGCCCCGAGTCCCTGCAACTGATCACCTAGCTAAGACAATCCAAGAACTATACCACACAGGTCAACACTACAGATGCTTTTTTTTAAATTTATGATATGTACAATACTTATATATACAAGCAAACAAAAAAGAAAACTGAACAAATTCAGAGCCCAAAAACTGGGCCCTGAAAACAATCAGATTAAGTACAAAGCAAAATAGAAGTCCACATCACGGACGACCATAACTCTCCAACCTGGATTGGAAAAACATAAGAAAAATAATAATCATATGTCTAGGAATGGCAGATAGACATGCTTAACCCATTTAAACATAGCAGATTAACCAGAACTAAAGACATTAGCCATTTTTCCCTACGAGAAAACTAGATGGGTTTCAGCAAGAAATGTATAATGAATACCCTGAAAACAAACATTTACATAGAAACTTCAGGAAAAAATGGTCCCCAGAGCAAGTAACCTAGACTGCAAACCCAAACGTTTTAGTGTAGATGCATTGCTCTGGAGACGTCAGGGAAGACATTTATCAGTTGTCCACAAAAAGGAAACATTTCTTTTGGAAATATTTTCACGAAATATTTTTAACTAAGAAAAAAAAGCAAGCTAGCTCTCTCTGGTAAGGATCTTATTGATAGAGGACTCAAGAAAAGCAGACAGATTCAGACTACCAACTGCTGAAAGTAGGTCTAGACCATCTGCCTCTATTATTAGGAAATATGGTTCCTTTAGGAATGTAGTACAAATTTTTAATACAAATTGAAGTGGGATCAAAAATTAACACCTCTTCCAGGTATTTATGAAAGCAGTGTAAAGGAGTAAGATCTGGTAGAGAAATTTTAAAAAATGAAGATTAGCAGCTCTCATATTTCTCCATCATTTCAGTCTGTCAGATAAAGCATAGTTACTCACCTGTAACAGGTGATCTCCGGGAACAGCAGGAATTTAGTCCTCACATATGGGAATCATCGGTATCGACGGAGCCTGTGCGGGAACACTCCCCAGCGTCCAATCAGAAAGCTTTTGGGAGCATCCCACAGCGCATGCGAGCTGCCTTCCCGCCTTTCCCAACTGCCTTTCTCCAGTTGAGTTTTAAAGCTGAGACAGAGAGAGAGAGAGGGGGAAAGGAAAGATAGATACAACTCCTAGGGGAGGTGGGTGGGTTGTGAGGACTACATTCCTGCTGTTCCTGAAGATCACCTGTTACAGGTGAGTAACTATGCTATCTCAAGGAACAAGCAGGAATGTAGTCATCACATATGGGGACTCCCTAGCTTTAGGTGCCAGGGAGAGACCCCAGAAGTTGTGTGTCCCTGAAAAGGGCTCCACTTCCCCCCATGGATCTCTGGCATCCTATCAGGGATGGTGGGCAGGAGTTGATTAGGTATGGAACAGGTGTTGGAGAAAAGCCTGACCAAACAAGGCATCCCGGTGGGAGTCCTTGTCCAAGCAGTAATGGGCTGTGAAGGTATGAACAGAGGCCAAAGTGGCTGCTCGACAGATGTCGTCAATAGACAGAGTCCAGATGAACCATTCAGGCTGCCATGGCTCTCACATTGTGAGCAGTGACATGGCCCTCCAGCGAAAGCTTCTTACTCTGATAGGCGAAGGAAATACACTGAGCAATCCAGTTAGATAGTGTTCTCTTGGAGACTGGAAGTCCCAAATGAGAAGGATCAAAAGCAACAGAGTTGAGAGGACTTTCTATGTTGCTGTGTTCTTTGTAAGTAAAAAGCTAGAGCTCTGTTACAGTCCAAGGTATGAAGATTCCTCTCTGCATTTGATGCATGAGGTCCTGGAAAAAAAGACAGGTAGGTAGACCTCTTGGTTCAGATGAAAAGGCGAGACCACCTTAGGCATAAAGTGTGGATGAGTCCTAAGGACTACCTTGTCATGATGGAACCTTGTATAAGGTGGATTAGCTACTAGCGCTTGCAACTCACTAATGCGGCATGCTGATGTGATTGCAATGAGAAAGATAACCTTCCAAGAAAGGAATTTCAAGGAGGTGGTAGCTAAAAGGTTCGAAAAGTGGCTTCATGAGCTGACCAAGAACCAGGTTCAAGTCCCATGCCACCAGAGGAGATCTAATGGGAGGCTTAGTTAGAAGGAGGCCTCTCATAAATCTTGCTATAGGAGGATGAGAGGAAATAGGCTGTCCATTTAGAGGTTTAAGAGAAGCTGCAATAGCACTCAAATGGACTCTTACTGAATTTGTCTTAAGGCCTGCATTAGATAAATGGAGGAGATACTCCAGCAAAGATCCCAGAGGTATCGCAAGAGGATTAAAACCCTTTTCTGAACACTAAATAGTAAACCTTTTCCACTTGAAAGCATAAGAATGTCTAGTGGAAGGTTTTCTGGAAGCATAAAGAACATCTTTCACTTGCTGAGAAAGATTAAGAACTTGGAGATCTAGGCCTTCAGCAACCAAGCCCTGAGATGCAGAGACTGGGGATTGCGATGCCATAACATTCCGTCCTCCTGAGATAGGAGATCTGGAGCAGACCCTAACTCCAGGGAGGGAACTTGAGAGAGATGAAGAAGCAGAGGGTACCACACTTGCTGTGGCCAATGTGGTGCTATGAGAATCATATGGCCTCTGTCTCTCTAAAGCTTGAAGAGGGTTTTGGAAATTAGGGGAATGGGTGGAAAGGCATACAGGAAGTCTTGACCCCAGTAAAAGAGGAAAGCATCCCTGGCCTGAGCCCCCTGAGCCGGAGTTCTGGAACAGAACCGGGGAAGTTTGGCATTCCACGGACTTGCAAAGAGGTCTATGCAGAGACCACTCGTGTGGAAGCAGAACTCGACTGAGTCTGTCCGCCCAAGAATTTTGAATGCCTGGAAGATATACTGCCAGCAGATGAATCTGATGCTCTCTGGCGAGGGCCCATAGTCGTAAAACTTTGTTGCAAAGCGACAGAGAGCCCGTTCCCCCTGCTTGTTCACACAGAACATGGCTACTTGATTGTCCGTATGAATGAGAACTGTCTTGTAGCTCAGCAGCGAGTGGAACACTCGCAGAGCCAGGAATATTTCTCCGAGTTCCAAGAGATTGATATGTAGACAACTCTCTTGCGGAGACCAGGTGCCCTGGGTGGAGAAGTCTTGCAGATGAGCTCCCCAACCCATTGGAGAAGCATCTGTTGTGAGAGTTGCTTGGGGTAAGGGTTGCTAAAGGGGGACCCCAGCAACAGGTTTTGAGTGGACCTCCACCATTGGAGGGACAAAATGAGGCGACTTGTGTTTGCTATTTTGTCTGACAGGCACCCTGATGCCTGGGTCCATTGGGTGGATAAAGTCCACTGAGCTGCCCTCATGTGGAGGCAAGCATATGGAACCACATGCACGGTGGATGCCATGTGGCCTAGTAATTGCAACATTTCTCGAGCAGTTAGAAAAGGCTTTAGCACTGCTTGAGAAGCTAACTGCACCAAGCGAAGGCAACGTGCCTGGGGAAGATAGGCCCTTGCCCTTGTGGTATCCAGGAAAACACCTATGAATTCTAAAGACAGAGTGGGAGTTAGACTGGATTTTGGGATGTTTATTACAAGCCCTAAATACTGAAGGATACTTAATGTACAGGATAGAGAAGTCTTGGACTGTGTTGGAGCTCGAATGAGCCAGTCGTCCAAGGGAAGGCAAATATCCCTTGAGTGCGGAGAAATGCTGCTACGACAGCCATGCATTTCGTGAACACCCTTGGTGCTGAGGCCAAACCAAAAGGAAGCACCCTGTATTGGTAGTGCTTTCCTTGAAAGAGGAACCGAAGGAACCTTCTGTGGGTTGGATGGATGAGGATATGGGTGTACGCATCCTTGAGATCTAAAGCTAATCCTGACTCTGAAGGTATGGTAGCAGAGCTCCCAGAGAAATCATCTTGAATTTCTCCTTGACAAGGAATGTTCAATTCTCTGAGATCTAAAATATGCCTGTACCCACCTGTTTTCTTTGGAATAAGAAAATAACGGGAATAGAACCCTGTGCCTTGTTGATGAAGGGGTACTTCTTCTATTGCCCCTTGGGCAAGAAGGATGGCAACCTCCTGACCTAACAGGTTGATGAGAGAGGTCGGAGAATTGAACTGCTTCACTATTGCGTGAGGGGTCATGCTTGAAAAATGAAGCTTGTACACCTCCTTTACGATGGAGAGTATCCAATGCTCTGCTGTTATCTGCCACCATCTGGGGGCAAAATGACATAACCTTCCTGGAATGGTGGACGGTTCTTGTCCCTCCAGAACCAGAAAGGCTAAGTTCTCTAGCTGAAAGTCAAAGGCCCTGAGGAGGCTGAGGCTGCTGGGCCGGTGGAGGCCTAACAGCCTTTGCTTTCTTCTGTTTGGGTGGTTGCTGATGTTTGTTTGAAAACTGACCTGTAGAAGATGCCTGCTGAACATAAGCAGGATAAAATCTTTTCTTTTTAAAAAAGATGTTTTCTTAAACAACTTCTAACAGGATTAGCAGTAGACTTGGACAGTCTATCCAAGGTAGAATTCTCAGCATCTATTTCATTGGCTTTTTCCTGCCAATCTTTACCAAACAGGTTCTCACCAGTACAAGGGATATTTCCCAATTTATCTTGTACCCAGAGCTCTAGATCAGATGCCTGAAGCCAAGCAATTCTACGTGCACCTATGGCAACAGCCGAGGTTCTACTTATACACTCAAAGCAGTCAAAGGCTGCACGGTTAGAAAATTTAGAAACATCTTGGGCATGTTTGACCCAAGTGAGAAAGTCCTGTCTTTTATCCTCAGAAATGAAAGGACTTAAAGTCCGCAAATTATCTGTGACCTCCTTTAGAAACATTCCCATGTAGAGATTATAGAACTGATTCTGGCAGAAAGCATGGAAGCTTGGAAGACTACGTCCAAAAGCATCCAGGGTTCTGCACTCACGTCCTGGAGGATTAGAGGCATGCCTTTTTGCACTTCTGATCCTTCTCATAGCTGACTCCACCACAATAGAGTGGTGAGGAAGCTGAGTCTTATGGAAACCAGGACAAGGAGGGACTCTATACATAGTATCCAATCTACGAGAATGAGGAGAGGTGGTAAGAGATGTTTCCAACATCCTCAACATGAGATCATATAGAATCTCATGAATGGGTAAGGTAGCTGCCTCCTTAGGAGTTTTGGGATATTGTAAAATTTTAACTCCTTGGCCCTTGGCTCTGTGTCAGGGGCCACAGTAATGGACAGGCCCCGAGTCACCTCCCTGATGAAGTCTTGGAAGGACATGTCCTCTGGAGGAGACATTCTACGTTTAGGGGAGGACGACTCCTCTGGAAGAAGCATCGCTGCATCGACAACTTTCAGAATCCTCAGATTCTTCCGAGGACTCGAAGTATCGTCTGTCCAGATGCTATTGCAGAGCCCGATACCTGTACCGACCAAGGTCGGTACCGGGAATAACCAGTATTGAAGAATCGGTACCAGAGGGCATCGGAAGACAGGGTACGGGCAGAGCAGACACCGATGCTATCGGTACCAGTGCAGATGCCAGTGTCGGTACCGGTGGAGTTGTCTATCGCGGTACCAAGGGTGTCGATGCCGCAAGGAAAGCCGCCAGACTGCGTTACATAGCCAGAATTCTCTGGTCTATGGATGCCGCCAATGCCTGGATGTTGGTACCGGTGGAGACCACCGGTACCTCAGAGCATGGCACCAGGAGATCTGTCGAGGCCAAGCCATCAAGAACATCCTGGAACCCCGTTAATGCTTTGGAAGCCGAAGCCTCCCGCTGGGGTAATTTTGCCGGTGCAGAATCTCAGGGCAACGCCAGAGGCATCTTGATGCTTAGAAGGGGATCTACACTTCGAGGACCAGCTGGATTTATGTTTAGTTACCTGAGATCCACGGGAGGAAGCAGCAGCCCTGGAAGACGTTGATGCCACAGAAGACGCATCAGAGGGAAACAGGGTACTGAGCTTAGCAGCTCGGTTCTGTCGACCCCTTTTAGACATCATAGCAAAGGACACAATCTATGATGGAGTGGTCAGGACCTAAACATTTTAAACACCATTCATGGGTGTCGGTGACGGAAATGGTACCGCCACACTTGGTGCACTTTTTAAAACCTGAGGCAGGTTTTTCCATGTTAAGGAAAACGTTTTGGGGCCTAAGGCCCAAAAAGGCATGTGCACCTGAAGGAAAAAAAGGTTTTTTTGGGGGGTTTTTTTTACAGAAAAAAGAAAAGACATTCTCCTAGGACAAGCAGGATGAGTCAGCCACACCTGGTGACGTCATCCGACAGCGCCGAGACGGAAGTACTCTCCATAGCTCAGAAGGGCTTTTTGCCCTTCTGAGCATGGGCCAACTGGCCCCACCCCCTGCCCGCCCCTAGCTAACCAGTTTCAGTTCTTCCGCCTTGCCAGCAAAACTGACTTTTCTACTCTCCACCATATCTAAACATTAAGAAAATCTATCCTCTTCTACTCTTATGTATATAGTCAGTTTTAACTTGCCATTATGTTTCCAAGGCTTTATTCAAAATTCCTCCAGCGGAGCTTGGATTCCTGCCTCTACAGCTTTCCCGCAGGCCATGTGCTCTTGGTCTCAGCACAGTCGCCTAGCAACAGAGGTCTCCCTGCCGCTGCAATGCCGATCTACTACCATCGGAAAGGATAAGGCCAGTAAGGAAGCTGCTATCTCCAGGTAGCTGTAGCCCTCGGCAGCCCAGCAAGTGCCGATCAGGCCTCCGCTCCAGGCTAGCATTCTACCGGCAGAAGACCCCAGGGAGAAGAATACTTGCAGAAGGTAGCCTTCATGGCAGCCCGGGACATGCCTAAGGCCTCCGTTCCCGGCCAGCCTCCTGGGTCCCTCCGGTTTGTTGCTCCGTGCCCGAAGGTTTTCTGCTCTCTCCTCAGCGGCTCTGAGTGTGCCCTCGACCTCCACTCACAGACCCGGCTGCTCTCCCCAGGGATTGGATCGACGTCGCTTCCCCCGGCGGCTCTGAGCGCGCCCTCTCGGGCCTCCGCCCTCAGCCCGCGGCCCTGGACACCCAGGGTGATCTGCTGACTTCTTTCTACAGGCCTCGTGGCTCCTATGGCGGCGGCCATCTTGCCGAGGTCGTCAGCTCCCTGGCTCCACCCCTTCAGCGCTATTGTCGGTGCCGATCCAAGCATCGTCAAGGAAGGAGGAGCCTCTCATCCTGGAGACACTCCCACCGTTCGGCACCATGGCCAATCTGACCTGCGCCAATGGATGGCGCCGCAAACGGCCTACACCCCTGTGCCTGTGCTGCCGAGCCTCAGTGCCGATGCACAGCGCCATTGACTGGAACAGCACAGCCCCACAGCGCCATTGGCCGGAAGAGCCCAGCCCCTCAGCGCCATTGGCCGGAAGAGCCCAGCCCCTCAGCGCCATTGGCCGGAAGAGCCCAGCCCCTCAGCGCCATTGGCCGGAAGAGCCACCACATCTCCATTGGATCGAACCGCGCCAATGGATGCAGCCACAGCAGTCAGCTCTCTGGGATCTGCGCCGCCAAAGCTCCCGATGCAGGCTCTGCGCCGGAATAGCTGTGTTCCGGTCCTGACGCCTGTCCTTGATGCTTCATATGAGAGCACCCTGCTGTCTGGAAACAGCACCCTCGACCACTGAACGTGCGGCAGCAGCATCTGACTTGCTCCCCATGCCACCCCGAACATCACGCGGTAACAAGGATCTGTCCTGCTCCTCATTGTGTCTCGACCCATATCCGTCTCCATAAAGGCAGCAGGCAAGTTTTGCCTCAGATCGACATGGACAGACTGCTCCTTGAGCCGAGTGACTTGCCTCCCCTTGCTGTCACTCTTATTAGGTTTGCATAGCATTCAGCAGCAGGACTACACACGGACTCCATTGACGCTTCCCGGCCCCACATGGACTTCATTTGTGCTCCTCTATACAGACCGACCTCAACCCCATCTATGGAGGAAATGGAGATTAATGAAGGCCACGGCTTCAGTGCAGCCTCCTGCACCATCCCAAAGCGGATTCAGTGCAGCTCCCCTGCACCATCCCATTCAGGGTAATCTCCACATGCCAGACCACACTCCAAGACCAATTTGCACGCTTAGTTCCCTGCACTGTTTCAGGGAAAGAGCCTCTGATGCCTGTCTGCATTACTGCAGCCATTGGCCCTCCTGGCGAGGACCCTCGTTACCTCCCAAGAAATCAAGGTCACATAACAGTGCTCGGTCTGTGGGTTCGTCTAGCCACAAATGGAGCCTGCACTACACCTGTTAGCCTGAGAGAGGGCAGTGGCTCACACCTGGCTGTGGACAGTCTCCATATTCAAGGCCACTGCAGATCAGATACCTTGGAAAATGGAGTAGCGGCAAGCGTAGACCTTCCCCATACTTTCTCACGGGACCGCACGGATAAGAGCCCTGGGCTCTCTTGCCTTCTTCCAGGAAGGCTGGAATGACGCACGAGAGCTAACGATGGCAGCAATGTGTGCAGTACACGCAGCCAGTGTGTCATGAAACAGAAGTACCCTTCATCGCCACCGAACAGATGCAGTGAACACCACATGGACCTTTTCACCTATCCAGTCAAAGCTCTGTGTGATACTATAGTGGCAACAGTATGGTGCAGTACACACTGCCAGTGTGTCCAGAAAACGAAGGTCACAGGTCCAAGTCCCAGCTGTGGATCCTGCAGAGCATCTTCCCACATTGAAACTCAACACAGGTGGCAGCTCGGTTCGTTCACCCTTGGCTTGGGACTCAAGCCTCAAGCGACCTTGTGCCCTCCAGTCGAAGGACTGGCGATTCACACTCACTCTCGCACTGGTTGGTGCTGGAGCTTCAGGATACAGGAAACTAATATATTACCAACCCCTTCACTTGCCAACCAAGGCAACCAGGGACATCCTCTCATAGGGAGCACTCCCTGCATAGGCAAGGGTCGGAGTCCAATTCCATTTGTTCTCCCAACCCCGCAATACCAGGTTGCATAGGCCTGCATTCCCCCACCCGCAGTAAACCAATCGGAGGTTGTCCAGGGATGGGTGGTCACTCCACAAAATTCCATCGACAGCCAGAAGGCCCAGGCGGTACACTGGCCACTGGCAGCAGCAATGTTGGTCTGTGAGAAATTATCGGATATCGGTGACTCCCCGCACCTTGACAATGAGCCGAACTCTGCCTTGCCATCATGCAAGACACAGGCAACAACCCAGCAAACCGGGCTCCCTGGGGAACCATCAGATGCCTCACAACGACGACAGGTGTGGGAGTGATCATCAACTCCATAGCGTCCGTGGCAATCCTACCATAAAATGGAGGAACACCTTCAGCGTCCTCATGATACGAGGTGCCTCCCCGACCCTGTCGCAGCCTCCATGTCCCAGAGCACAGAGTCACCAGTCTAGGCCCCTACCGCAGGCCTCAGAAAACACAGCCTTCCCAGTTAAGCAAGGCCAACAGTAGTACCCAGCAGTGTAGCTCTATGGTTAATACACTGACTGACTTAGATTTAGTGGCAGTTACAGAAACATGGTTCACAGAAAACCATGACTGGGATGTAACTATACCTGGCTATACTTTATTCAGAAAGGACAGGGTAGGAAGAAGGGGAGGAGGAGTAGCACTATATGTAAAAACTACTATTAAAGCTTTGGAATTACAGAGCTTAAAAGGGAGAGAGGAGACATTGTGGGTTAAACTAGAAAGAGGGAAAGAGAAATCTATTTGCATTGGTGTGATATACAGACCTCCCTCACAAGAGGAAGAGGTGGACAGAGAGTTAATTGAAGACATACGCAGCATTGCTAGGAAAGGGGAAGTGCTACTGCTAGGAGATTTCAATATGCCAGATGTTGATTGGCACTTTCCTGCTGCAGTATCATCTAGGAGTAAGGAGATCCTGGATTCTCTACAGGGAGAACTATTCAGGCAATTGGTAACAGACCCCACACGTGAAGGGGCCATACTGGACTTGGTGCTTACCAATGGTGAAAGTGTTTCTGATGTTGTAGTGGGAGATCATTTTGCATCCAGTGATCACCAGATGGTGTGGTTCAGTATTAGGACTAGGGCTGTTAGAATCCATTCCAAGGTGAAGATCTTAGACTTTAGGAAGACTAACTTTGCGAAGATGGGCCAATACCTCAGGGAGTCGTTAGTGGGATGGGAACAGCTGGGGGATGTAGAACAACAGTGGGCAAAACTGAAAGGGGGTATTTTAAAGGCAACCAACCTTTTTGTTAAAATGGTAAATAAAGGCAAAAGGAACAGGAGACCGCTATGGTTTTTGAAGGAAGTAGCTGAAAAAGTGAAGAAAAAGAGGGAGGCCTTCATGAAATACAAGAGATCACAGAGAAAGGAAGACAGGCATCTGTATTTGGAACAACTTAGAGAAGCTAGCAAAGTAGTCAAGAAGGCAAAGATTCAAAAGGAGGAGGAAATAGCCAATGCAATAAAATGGGGAGATAAGACATTTTTCAGATATATTAGTGAGAAGAGGAAGGGCAAAAGTGGTATTGTCAGACTCAAGGGTACAGGGGGGGAATATGTAGAAGCTGATAAGGATAAAGCGGAATTGCTTAACAAATATTTTTGTTCTGTGTTCACAGATGAAGAACCAGGAGCAGGACCTCAGAAAACACCCACAAATAAGAACAGAAGCGAGGGACATCTTGAACAATTTTCAGAAGACTGTGTTCGTGAGAAACTAGCTCAACTTAAAGTAGACAAAGCGATGGGACCGGATGGGATACACCCTAGAATACTGAGGGAACTTGGGGACGTTCTAGCAACTCCACTGACTGACCTTTTCAATGCCTCGTTGGAGTCGGGAGTGGTGCCAAAGGACTGGAGAGAGGCTCATGTGGTGCCTTTACACAAAAGCGGAAGTAAGGATGTGGTTGAAAACTACAGGCCGGTTAGTTTAACTTCGGTGGTGAGTAAATTAATGGAAACGCTGTTGAAAGAGAAAATAGTGAGGTTTCTGGAGTCCAGCGGATTACAGGATCCGAGGCAGCATGGATTCACCAGAGGCAGGTCTTGTCAGACAAATCTGATTGATTTCTTTGACTGGGTGAGACCAGGAAGTTGGACCGAGGGAGAGCTCTAGATGTGGTGTATTTAGATTTCAGTAAAGCCTTTGACACTGTTCCTCACAGGCGACTTATAAACAAACTGAGCACCCTAGGGATGGACCCTAAAGTTACTGCTTGGGTTAGAAATTGGTTGGGTGGGAGGCGACAAAGAGTACAAGTAAATGGAGCTCACTCTGAGGAGAAGGATGTTACCAGTGGTGTGCCCCAGGGATCTGTCCTTGGTCCGATTCTTTTTAACATCTTTGTTAGTGATATAGCGGAAGGGCTGTCTGGTAAGGTTTGCCTCTTTGCGGATGATACCAAAATCTGCAATAAAGTAGACACCCAGGAAGGTGTAGATAACATGAGGAGGGATCTAGCTAAGCTTGAAGAATGGTCTAGAATTTGGCAGCTGGGATTTAATGTTAACAAATGTAAGGTCATGCATTTGGGCTGCAGCAATCCAAGGGAGCAATACAGCATAGGAGGTGAAGTACTTTTGTCCACTAAAGAAGAGCGGGACCTAGGCGTAGTTGTGTCCGATGATCTTAAAGTAGCTAAACAGGTAGAAAAGGCGACGGCAAAAGCTAGAAGGATGCTTGGGTGCATACGGAGAGGAATGGCTAGCAGAAAAAAGGAGGTGATAATGCCTCTGTATAAGTCTTTGGTGTGACCTCATTTGGAGTATGGTGTGCAATTCTGGAGACCGCACCTTCAAAAGGATGTGAACAGGATGGAGTCGGTGCAGAGGGTTGCTACTAAGATGATTAGTAGTCTTCATTATAAAGCATATGAGGACAGACTTAAGGATCTTAATATGTACACCTTAGAGGAAAGGCGGGATAGAGGTGATATGATTGAGATGTTTAAATACCTCCGTGGCATAAATGTTCAGGGAGAGAGCCTCTTTCAATTGAAAGCAAGTTCTGCGACGAGGGGACATGGGATGAGGGTGAAGGGAGATAGATTCAGGAGTGATATGCGGAAATATTTCTTTACGGAAAGAGTAGTGGATCCGTGGAATAGTCTCCCATTGGAGGTGGTAGAGATGAGGACAGTAACTGAATTCAAAAAAGCATGGGACCAACACAGAGGATCTCTAAAGGTAAAAAGTGGACTGTTGTAGTTGTTATGGAAGGACAGACTAGATGGGCCTTGTGGTCTTTTTCTGTCATCATGTTTCTATGTTTCTATGTTTCTATGGTGGTACAGGGGTCACAAGTTCGATTCCCAAGTGGGCCTGATGAATAATACAAAGCCGTTGTCAGCTCAGCTTTCAACAACCGGACTGCCTCAGAGAGCAGACAGTCCCCGGAGCCTAAAGGGCCACCTTCTGCCCCCGGAGGACCTCGCCTACCCCAATTCATACAGAGTGTGGCATCCGCACTAGCCCTGACTTTGCCTGAAGCATCGGAGGAACCAGATCCAGAGGTCCTAAACTACCTCTCCCAAACCTTCCTTTGCTCTACCTATGCACCGCAAACTACGGTACCTGAGAGAGTGGAAAACCCCTGCCGCAGGACGCCCCTTCTCCAGGGGGCAGGACTTCACATAACAAATCCAGCTGACACCTGGGTTCATGAAACCACAGCTGCCACATCAATCCATCGTTGTCTCCTCTGCACAAAATGAATGTTACCGACACTCACCAGCGTTGCCTCAGATACCCCTCGAATTCAACAGCGCTGTCTCTTCCGCCCACAACAGCCCTCATGGAGCGAGGGCTCTGCCATCATCATCTGGAGCCCTTGCCCTGATCCACAACCAGGCCGCACGTTACCCCTGAGCCTACTGGTGAACCAAATCAAGACCCATGCATCACACCGCCCTCTTCTTCTCATGGCATGGGCCATCTTCTCCACCCTGTGGGGAGCACCTGCCCCATCAGAACTCGGTGACACTGTACCTAACGTCAGGGGGACAAAAGGGCGAAGTGTCAGACTCATGGCCAACCTGCATGTGTGGAGTCACCATTGTACAATGCTGTCTGCGGCTGGGCACTTCAGGTCCCTGACATGGAAGGACGGAGGCCCCCGGCAGTCCACCCTCTGGGATCATTCCGGAGCTCAACCCGTAGGAGTCTCCCTTCACAGGGTCTTATCGCAAATAGATCCACATGCGGACAATACAGGCTGACTGTCCAGCACCAGAGCCACACCCTACCAACTTTGTAGGCTGTAATCCCGCCCGTGGTGGTCTACTCCTGACACACATCTAAACAGCTGCCGTGGCGCACACGGACAACGGCAGTCTCCGCAAGCCGTTGCTCTTAACAGCCCTCGGCAGTCCGGAGCATGTTTGCCTGGAATAGATCTCCGATATGCCTGGGATCTGTCCAGTCCCAGTAGACTACACCCCTGAGATCCCACCGTATGAGAGCGTAGCTTTGTGGTTAGTGCAACAATCTACTACCGGGGCCATCTCGATCCAAGCCCGCTGGCACTCCCACAAACTCGGCTGCCTTGTTACAGCCAAGGGCTCAGCTACACGGGAAAAGGGCCGAAGCCTGGCTGGGTACAGGTAGAGGCCCAGCTACAGGCAAGAGCCAGGCTCAGCTGCAGGCAAGAGCCAAGAACACGCGCAGAGGCACTCACGCCTTACATTCCTCTCCGGAGGTCCCCCCTGAATTCTGCCCACCACCAAGACCTTGCAGATGGGCCTACCGCATCACCTGTGCACTTAACATTGGTAATGGTGCACCTCACGGAGAAGGTTGAGATCGTAAGGCCGTGGGTTCTCGTCCACCGGACACCTCTAACACTCTGCGCTGCATCCTTGCCGCCAGCCACAGACCACGGCTTGGGGCTGATTTATAGACACTGCAACATTAGTCGTCAGCCTCATACCCCCCTTATAGCATAGCCTATGCCGCCTGGCTATCTGGCGCACTCCTTCCCATCACTGATGGCATAGACCAGATTGTGCACCATTTTTGGTCTGACAAGGCCAGTCATGTCCATTGTCCTCTTTCCAACACTGGCCAATCTAAATCGAGCCTGTCCAACGGCACGAGTGCCCCGTAGCCAGTTATCTCTTATCCCTCCACACGGTTTGCAACTTTCTTCTCCAGTGACAGGTCCCGGAGTTGGCTGCAGAATCAATCAATAAATACATAGACATACCAGGCGAAAGAGACCCACTCCTCTTATTATTCCTCGTGCCATCGACTGGTTTTCTCCTCGTGCCAGCAACAGCTGCAGTGCGGAGTGCGGGCCACCGACTGATGCAGCGGTTCTCATTGCAGTTACCCTGCACCACTGCTGCTCGATGTACGCATTGCGTTGCTCCCACACCACCACTACCTGATGGGCTGGCATCCCTGCTACCGGGCAGAGGAGCCCTTTAACTACTATCACGTCTGCATGCCGTGTATAGTACCTGGGAACTGCACGCTGCTCCTGCACATGCGCACCTCCCTATATGTTCTCGCAGGCCTCTATAGGCCCTGCAGGCCTCGACCCTGCAGGCCTGTATGTTCCCACAATGCTACGACTACACATAGGTGCATCGCTTTGCCTATATCAGGCCTATACTTTCTTGTTGCATTAGGCAACACGCTGTCATGCCAGACCTAAGAATGGTCTCGTCCTCCCCCATCTCCCACAGCACATGCCAGCTTGGGAGGCACCAGGTGTGGCTGACTCATCCTGCTTGTCCTAGGAGAAAACAGTTACTTACCTGTAACTGCAGTTCTCCGGGGACAGCAGGATAAGTCAGCCACACATACCCGCCCACCTCCCCTGAGATGGGGTCGGCCTCCGTCCGGTGCCCGCCTCCTAGCGACAAAGGCCTCAGCTAAGGACGGCACTGGTTAGCTAAGGGCGGGCAGGGGGTGGGGCCAGTTGGCCCATGCTCAGAAGGGCAAAAAGCCCTTCTGAGCTATGGAGAGTACTTCCGTCTCGGCGCCAGATGACGTCACCAGGTGTGGCTGACTTATCCTGCTGTCCACGGAGAACTGCAGTTACAGGTAACTGTTGACCGGAGGTACAGGTAGAGCGTCGAGAAGGCAGACGTGACCACAAAAAGAAAGAAAGTAGTTACTCACCTGTAACAGGTGTTCTCCAGGAGCAGCAGGAATCAGTCCTCACTTATGGGCGACATCGGTGCCGATGGAGCCCCCGTGCGGAGCATTTCCCCAGCTTTCAAAGAAAGCCTTTGGGAATACTGCATTCATGCGCAGTCCCCTTCCCGCCTAAAGGTGCTATCTTGCTCAGTCAAATGACATAGCTAAAAACAGCACACAAAAACGTAAAAATGAACTATGTACAACTGCAACTCCCAGGGGAGGAGGGAGGGTTGTGAGGACCGATTCCTGCTGCTCCTGGAGAACACCTGTTACAGGTGAGTAACTACTTTCTCCAGGACCAAGCAGGAAGTCAGTCCTCACTTATGGGACTCCCCAGCTTCAGGCTGCCAGGGACCCAGAGCTGAATAATGAGCTCCCTCTAGCCTCAGCATCAGAGAAAGGATTTCACTGAAACACAACCCCACAGGTAGCCCAACCAGAAGGCTGGAGGGTAGGAGTTGCCAAAACCTCAAAGAGATTCCGAAGCACTGCCTGCCAGAAAGCACTGTCCATACGTTCTCTTGGCCAGGAAGATAAACAGCCCTCAGCAACATCTGGTGCCTGAGGGCAAAAGAGCAAAGGGCCTGGGCTTCCAGGCATAGGAGTCTGGACCCAGTGCCGCCCTGTTTGTTCACATAGAACATGGCTACTTGATTGTCCATCTAAACTAGTACAGACTGGTGAACCAAAGTGTGAGAAAAAGCCTTGAGGGCTAAGCAAATAGCTCACAACTCTAGTAGGTTGATCTGTTGTGTGGCTTCCCAGGGGGACCAGAGACCCTGAGTGCAGCTCCCCTGACAGTGTGCACCCCAGCCCTGTACAGAGGCATCTGTTGTCAACACCACTGTGGGGACGGGCACCTGAAAAGGCACCCCCTGAAACAAGTTGGGGGGTGTAGCCACCACTGAAGGGCAGTCAGGAATGGTTTTGACACCCTGACTTTGTCTGCTAGGTTCCCAGTGGCTTGTTTCCACTGAGTTCTGAGGCACCATTGTGCAGGCCTCATGTGGAGGCAGGCATTGGGAGTCACATGTACAGTTGATGCCATGTGTCCTAGGAGCTGCAGACAGACCCTGGCAGGAACCCTTGGCAGGCTGAGAAACCGGGATGCCAACTCCATGAGCCTTTGAGCACTGTCCTCTGGCAAGTAAGCCCTTGCTTGCAGAGAGTCCAGCCGTGCCCCTATGAACTCTAGGTTCTGGGAGGGAGCAAAGTGGACTTTGCGAAGTTTATGACAAAGCCTAGGTCTTGAAGGAGTGACACAGTCCTAAAGGTGGCCTGCCTGGCCTCCTGGTAAGTCTGACCCGATGAGCCAGTAGTCCAGCTAGGGGAAGACAAACACCTTGAGTCCTCAAGTAGGCCGCCACCACAGCAAGGCACTTTGTAAAGACTCTGGGGGCGGAGGTTAGGCCAAAAGGCAGTACTCTGTACTGGTAATGGTTTCCTCCCACCATGAACCTGAGGTACTTTGTGGTCTGGATGAATGAGGATGTGAGTATATGCATCCTATAGATCTTTAGTTCAATCTCCCTGCTGGAGGTAGGGCAGAAGTGTTCCAGGAGTAAGCATCTTGAACTTCTCTCTCCAAGAACTTGAGGTTCCTGAGGTCTAGGATAGGCCTGGTACCAGAAAGTACCTGGAGTAGAAACCGTGCCCTGTAGGCGAGGAGGTACAGGCTCCACCGCCTTGTCCACAAGCAGACTTTGAAGTTCTTGGAGGAGGGGGGATGTGTGCAGGGGAGGCCTTAAAGGCTCTCCTGGGAAGTAGACAGGAGGTAACTGCTGGAAATGAAGCATATAGCCCTTGTGGACTATGCTTAATACCCATGCATCCCCTGTAATGGGTGGCCACCTGTGGCAAACAGGGCTAGGCGACCTCCTGTGCAGGAATGGGGCAGCAGAGGTGGAAAGGCTATGCTGTGGGAGTCAAAAAGCCCCTCCATGCTGGGTAGGAGCAGGAGCCAGAGGCTTGGGGGTCTTCTGCCTACAGAGCCCATGTCCCTGCCCCTTGGCCTGCTGCCCCTGTTGGGGAGCTGGGGAGGCCTGGTACTGAGGGAAAGGTTTGTAGGAGTCGCCTTCCTCGGGTAAAAGGAATTTTTACCCGAGCCCTTCTTTTTGTGAGAAGGGGCAGAAGTCTTTCTGGACAGCCTTGTCCTAGTCAGGTGCTCGGTCTTGAGCTCTGCTGCCTTCTCGGCCATGGGCTTGCCAAAAAAGATTTTCACCTCGGCAAGGGACATCGATCAACTTGTCCTGCACCCAGGGCTCGAGGTCCGATGACTGCAGCCATGCCTGGCATCGGGCTCCGATGACGGCTGCCGCCACACGAGCCGAAGTCTCGAAGCCATCGTAGGCCGCTTGGGACATGAACTTGGAACAGTCCAGGATTCCTGAGGACAAAGTCTGGAACCTCTGCAAAGGTTCCCCGGAAAGGCCAGCAGAGAACCCGGCAAGCTCTTTCGCCAGGTCTCGTAAGTACATGCCCATGTACAGCTGGTAGGACTGGACAAGGCAAGCAAGCATCGAGCCCTGGAAGCACTTTCTGCCAAAAGCATCCAGGTTCCGGGCCTCCCTGCCTGGGGGCACCGCGGAGTTCATCTTCTGGCTCTTCAGACGATGCATGGCCAATTCCAACAGCATGGAATGGTGCGGCAGCTGCGCCTTCTGGAAGCCAGGGCTCTTACGGAGTCAATAGATGGATATCGACCCGCTTGCTTAAGACCGGCGCCGAGGCCGGTGCCTCCCACATCCGGAAGTCGTCGTTCCAGCATCGGAGGAACCGGCACAGTAAAGGCCTCCTTCGGAGGAGAGTCATACTGCAGGGCCTCGAGCTCTTCAGCTCGAGGCTCCTCCTCAGGGTCCGCGGGAATCGCCAATGCCTTGGCCATGTCCCGCACGAACTCCGAGAACCGGGTGTCCTCCAGGGGGAGGGGGGACCTACTCTGGGGCTCGGACTGCGGTGCGTCCGAAGGGACGCACCAAGTCCGGAAGGTATCAGGGAACTCCTCGTCCTCCGTCTCCCACGCTGACTTATCCGAAGAGTCATCGAGGGGCTCCGACCACACGGGTCGAGGTGGCACCTGCCCCGACGCCGAAGGCACCAGTGTTGACGCCCTCGGTTCCAAGCGGGAGGTCGAGGGGGACCTTGACCGAGGATGACTTCGAGCCTTCATGGTCGAGTATCGGCTCGTTCTCCGGGGTCGTCTTCGACGTCGATGTCCCGGTGGTTGGGACAGATGCACCAGCGAGGCTGGCCATCAGTACCCATTGCTGATCCATGAAGGCAGACAATCTGCACTCCAAGGCTGTCAGCCGGAGTCCAAGCTCAGGAGACTCAGCAGCCACCAACTCGGGCCCTGGCGGTGCCGGGCCCGACATCGGCTCCCTCGGAGAAGAGTCCACGAGGACTACAGGACTTGTGTCCGACGGTCTCCGGCTCCACATGAGGTACTTTGGACAGCTTCTCCTGCTCCAAAGGCCCGGGACGGCAGTCGGGGGTCTTAGACCTGGCCCTTGAGGAACCAGGGACCTCTTCCGACACCGCCCTCACGAGCCACTTCTTCCTCTTGCGTTCCTGGTCGGGGGACGCCCTGTCCAAGGAACCCTGGCAATGCTCGGGATCAGACTCCCGAGATGTCAAGGCCTCAGACGAGGTCCGGGCCTGGCTGGAGGCAGAATCGGAGAAAATCCTTTCCTTCTGGTGCTGACAGCTTCGAAGTGCATTGGTGGACATTTTGCCACATGGGCCACAGATCATTGGATCATGATCTGGGCCGAGGCAACGAAGGCAGCAGTCGTGTGTGTCGGTGAGACACATTGGTTTCTTGCACCGATCACACTTCTTAAAACCACTGGAAGCCATCGGGGAAAAAAGGGCACCCGCGAGGTCAAAGGACCGGCCTTCCAGGGAAAACAGAAAAAAGGACGCGAACGCCAGCCACGAAGGGCAAAAACCGAAAAATAGAAGACGAGCTTGATACCAGTGTACCGAACCCGGCGGGAAGGGGAACCGGCGTCAAACTCCAAGAAAAAGACGAATCAATCGTTGAAAAAAACATCAACTTTTCCGGGTAACTCGGACAAACGTTCGATGGGCTCCACGGAAAAAGAGAGACTGAGCAAGATGGCACCTTTAGGCGGGAAGGGGACCGCGCATGCGTGCAGTATTCCAAAAGGCTTTCTTTGAAAGCTGGGGAAATGCTCCGCAAGGGGGCTCCATCGGCGTCGATGTCGCCCATAAGTGAGGGCTGACTTCCTGCTTGGTCCTGGAGAAAAAAGAAATTCTTCTACGGTGACAGGAACACGACCTGCTGGCTCCGCGGAAAAATAAGAACTGGAGAAAGGCAGTTGGGAAAGGCAGGAAGGCAGCACGCAGGCGCTGTGGGATACTCCCAAAAGCTTTCTGATTGGACGCTGGGGAGCATTCCCACACAGGCTCCGTCAGTACCGATGATACCCATATCTGATGACATTATTCCTGCTTATTCCTGGAGATGCAAGAAATCCGCAACTGCAGATGCAGAAACTGCTTGCAAAGTGGAGATCTGCGCCTCAAGTTTATCTTGAGATACTTAGCTGTGGCACTTTCTCATCCTGCTCAGCCAACTTGGCAGCTGTTTCAGTGGAGAATATTGAAATTTGCTTAAAGGAACTACTTAAAGTTAATTCAATTCAGGATACAATTTGCCATATATCTTTCAAAGAAAGCTTGGCCTGAATAGGTAAAGAAACAGAAGGCAAGAAAAATTGAACAGGTTTTGGCAACACCCAAACCTTTGAGCTCTCCCAATCAGGAAAACAAAGGTGTCACGGAGGATCCACCACTCTGGGTAATCTCCTACAGCCCCTAAAACAGTCAGGCTGGGTCACTAAAACCCTCAGCGGGAGGAGTCACTAACTCAGTCTCCACTCCAACTGCTGAAACAAAAACAATATGGCAGGGGTAACTGATCTTAATATGCTGGTCCATGGGACCCAATACCTTCACAGCTTTCTGCCCCTTCATCAAATGATGCTTCTTCCTCTTCAGACCCATAGACCAGTAGAGGGATTCTGTTTGTGCTCGAAGTGCACCAAAGGGGCATCCAAGAGGCCAGTCAAACCCCTTAGGACACTCCCCTTGGGAATGCACCTTGAAGATGCACCCACTACCATGTCCCATAGTGGGGCCTTGATATTAATATTGATATTAATATTAATTAATATTAATTAATTAATTAATTAATATTAATATTAATATTGATATTCCTGTTCCATGTAAAAACAGATATATGTATCTTATCTTATCTGATGTTTTGTAGTTCTATGTAAACCGCGCTGATAATAAATAGTGCGGTATATAAAAATGTTAAATAAATAATAAATAAATAAGGTGGTTCCTCCAGTGCCAGATAGCAGTTCTTCCTCAGTCCAGGTGAGGAAAGGTAGTAGGCCATCCTCAAGATGTTTTTAACTGTGACCTGGCTTGAATGTGCCAGTGGTCCAGAAATGGGTGAACACAGATCCCTTGGCATCTTAGCAATGCGGTGGCCACCACCATGGCCTTTGAGAATATCCTTGAAACAGTAGAGGGGCCAAAGGGAGAGCCACACATTGAAAATGAGAGCCAAGCACAGCAAAACTGAGAAAGCACTGTTGATCCTCATGGCTAAGAATGTGGAAATAAGCTTCAACTAGACCCACAGATGTAAGGAAATCCCTATGCTGTACTGCCTGAATCACTGACTGCAGAGTCTCCAACAGAGGTGTAGAGTTCAAGGGTGGGTGTTTTGACCCCCTTGAGGTTTAGAATTGGCTGAAAAGAACAGTCTCTTTTTAGCACCATCAAGATAGAGTACTGGCCCTTACCTTGCTCAACTGAAGGAACCAGAACCACTCCCTGCAGATGAAGCAACCTTTACAGCATGACCTGTACGGCATCTCTTGGCTGCAGAGCTACAAAGGAATACAATGAAGACATCCAGGATATGCTACCTGCATTTCAGAAGAGAGCCATGCTGAATGGTGTCTAGCACCCAGTGATTCCTGGCGGTGAGAATTCCCGGCAGAAAAGATGCAGTCTGCCACCCCACCGGAAGCATCCTAAAAAATCTTCCCAGACAGGTGACACTTCTGGTAGTGGTAGACTGCTGAGTCATCAAGCCTCACAAAAGGACTGAGCCAGTGACCAAAAACCAGAAGAGGGAGTGGGCTTTCTGGGGTGATATCTACAGGGGTCCAGAAACTCTGGTGTTCCCAGAATCTAGAACAAGGAAAAGGGGGGGGGGGAGCAGGCACTAAGGATGAGGAGACAACCATTTGCTTCTCAAGCCCCTTTTGACCTATCTTCCAGGAGGTGATGAGGTTTCAACTCACCAAAATCTTTAACCAGCTTTTTTAAGTCTTCTTTTAACAAAAGCATCCCTTTAAAAGGCAAGCCAGGACAGTCCAGACTTGGAAGCTGCATCCACTGCCCAGTACTGCAGCCACAGCCAGTGTCGTATCAGTCGAGAGAGCAATGTCTTTAGCTGCCAAGTGGACAAGATCATACATAACATCCGACAAAGGCTGTTACTAACACCAGGATGGCGGCAGTATCCTCCGGAGCAAGAGACTGAATCCACTCGAAGAGCTCGAGTCAGACCCCCACACAGTGCCAACTAGAGGAAAAGTTTAGAGCTGACTCTTAAGGAGAGAAACTTAGGATTCAAATGGTCTTAGGGCTGCACCAGATGTCTCTAAACCAGTCCTAGAGGGTTGCAATCCTGCCAGGTTTTCGGGATATTTCTAATGAATATGTATCAAACTATATGTACTGCTATCCAAATAGGATTAAAGCTGCCCAGAAAAGGTCCAGCTCTTGAAATCTAATCTTAGCCAGTCATGCAGATACCAACAATTTACAAAACAGGGGAGAAAAAGCCCCAGGACATTATCACATCCCTCTATGCGGCAAAACACTGCCATAGAGGAAATTGAATAATCACTGGCTTGAAAAAAACTTAACTTAGTACTTTTTCAATATCCAACAATCACCAAATCAATATTCACCTATGCACTATTCAACAATTAATGTACTACTATTTAGAGCCTCTTTGCCACACAATCTTTAAGAGGTAAGTCTAGGTAGCACGCCAGAGCCCCTCTTATGCTTTGGGGGGTAATTATCTCCCACCAAAGCTGTTTAGCTGACTGCTCTCAGGATCAGATCCCACCAAGAGCAGCTCCGGTGTTGATTTCCAGGGACCGATGCTGAGAACCTGCATCGGTCCTCAAGGTCTAAGGCTGAGATGCCGATGTGGCTTTGGTGGCTGGCTGGTTTCTTAACACAGCCTTTCACTTCAGAAGCGTGGGAACCACTCAAAGAATAGGAGCCCCAAGTAGTCATTGATGTCTAAGAAGTGTGTGAGGCTGCCTAGTCAGATCCAAAGAGACTCGTGTTGGGTTTTTAAAAATAAAAAAGCTTTTCCTTGTCATCTGCTGACAGATTACAAGAATCTGTTATGGTCAGGCCCCAAAAACACTAAGCACCAATTGTGCTAGTTTGTAGCCAAAATAGTGCCGTTACATTTAGTACACCTTTTGAAACCACTGGCTGGCTTCTCCATGTCAGGAAACACAGCCTCTGCCAGGTCAAAAAAGACTCAGTGGTGGCCTAGACAAAAAAAAAAAAAAATAAGTAGTTACTCACCTGTAACAGGTGTTCTCCAGGAGCAGCAGGAATCAGTCCTCACTTATGGGTGTCATCGACGCCGATGAAGCCCCAGCAGAGCATTTCCCCAGCTTTCCATGAAAGCCATTGGGAATGCTGGCACGCATGTGCGGTTCCCTTCCCGCCGAAAGGTGCCATCTTACCTCAGTCAAATGACATAGCTAAGAACAGCACACAAAAATGTAAAAATTAAACTATGTACAACTGCAACTCCAAGGGGAGGAGGGAGGGTAGTGAGGACTGATTCCTGCTGCTCCTGGAGAACACCTGTTACAGGTGAGTAACTACTTTCTCCAGGACCAAGCAGGAAGTCAGTCCTCATGGGTGACTCCCCAGCTCTGGGCTACCAGGAACCCAGGCTGAACAAGAGAACTCCCTTTAGTCTCAGCAACACAGTAAAGGCTTTGCAAGGACACACCCTCCACAGGTAGCCCAACCAGAGGGCAGGAGTTGCCTAGACCTCAAAGAGATTCCGGAGTACTGCTTGGCAAAAGCACTGTCCCTACGGGACTCCCTCTCCAGACAGTAGTGGGCTGCAAATGTCTGGCTTGAAGACCAAGTAGCAGACCTGCAGATGTCTTGCAATGGGACAAAGTGGAGGTGAGCCACTTATGCAGCCATTGCCCTCACACGGTGGGCTGTGACCCTACCCTGCAAAGGAAGGTCAGCCGCCTTGTAAGCCCAGGTGATACAGTCAGCCACCCAGATGGACAAGGTATGCTTGGACACAGGCCTCCAAGTTATTGGGGTCAAAAGAAAGGAAGAGCTGAGATGCTTTCCTGTGACCTTGCGTACCTTCAAGGTAGAAGGATAAGGCCATCCTACAGTCCAAGGTATGGAGAACTGTTTCAGCCTGACTTGCTTGAGGCCTAGGGAAGAAAGTAGGAAGAACCACCTCCTGGTTGAGGTGGAAAGAGGAGACAACCTTAGGAAGGAACTTAGGGTGAGTCCTGAGGACCACCCTGTTTTTATAGAACCTGGTGTAAGGTCTATCACAGACCAAGGCCTGAAGCTCACTCACTCTCCTAGCCGAAGTAAGGGCTATCAGAGTCTTCCAGGAAAGGAAGCGTAGAGGGCAAGTAGCCAGAGGCTCAAAAGGTGGGCGACTCAACTGCTGCAAGACCACATTTAGCTCCCACTCAGGAGCAGGACGACGTATGGGAGGTTTGAGCAGGAGCAAGCCTCTGAGAAACCTAGACACCAAAGGGTGCACAGACAAGGAATGGCCCTCAACTAGGGAGTGGTGAGCTGCCAAAGCAGAGAGGTGGACCCGAACAGAGTTGGACTTGAGACCCTGATTGGACAAGTGCAGCAGGTACTGAAGCACTACTGACAGTACAGGAGAAAGGATCCTCAGCACATAGCTGACACCACACTGAGAACCTTTTCCACTTGAGAGCATAGGTCTTCCTAGTGGATTGTTTCCTGGAGGCTAGGACAACTTCCTCAACCTCAGGAGGCAGGCCCCAGGGAGCCAACACTACCCTTGCAGCCTCCATGCCATCAGATTGAGAGCTTTGAGATTGTGATGCAGCAAGGAGTCCTGATCCTGAGAGAGGTGGTCGTGTTGCAATCCCAGAGGCAGAGGCAGATCCACTGCCAGTTGAAGCAGGAGGGGGAACCAAGGTTGCCTTGGCCAACTGGGAGCTACCAGGACAGAGGCCCTGTCTCGGAGAATCTTGAACATTGTTCGGGCCACCAGAGGGGAGGGAGGAAACGCATAGATTAGGCCCTGAGTCCAGGGAATCAGAAAAGCATCTGCTGCTACTCTCAGAGGATGAGGTTGCCTGGAGCAGAACCTTGGCAGCTGGTTGTTCAGTGGACTGGCAAAAAGGTCTATGGAGGGAAGCCCCCATCTCAAGAAAATCTTTTGAACCACTAAAGGATGTAGCTGCCACTCGTGTGGTTGCAGAATCCTGCTCAATCTGTCGGCCAGGGAATTCTCCTGGCCTGGAAGATAGACTGCTTTGAGGAGCATGTTGTGTTTCAGGGCAAAGGAACAGAGGTCCTGGGCCTCCTGGCAAAGGGGCTGGGAACCAGTCCCGCCCTGTTTGTTTACATAGAACATAGCTACCTGGTTGTCTGTCTAGATCAAGACAGACTGTTGTGCCAGGGAAGCAGTAAAGGCCTTGAGGGCCAAGCGGATAGCTCTGAGTTCCAGGAGATTGATCTGCTGGGACGCCTCCCAAGGAGACCACAGGCCCTGGGTGCACTTGTCTAGGCAGTGTGCTCCCCAACCCTGTAGAGAGGCATTGGTGGTCAGTACCACTGTATGAGGTGGGATCTGAAAAGGCACCCCTACCAGCAGATTGGGGGGGGGGGGGTGTAACCACCAGTTGAGGGAGGCCAGGAAACAGTGGGACACACTGATCCTGTCTGAGACTGCCTGAGGCTTGTGACCACTGAGTCCAAAGGCACCACTGTGCAGGCCTCATATTGAGCCTGGCATTGGGGGTCACCTGTACTGTCGACGCCATGTGGCCCAGAAGCCTGAGACAGTCTGGCGGAGACCAGGGACCTGTGCAGAAACTTGCTGGCAAGGTCCATGAGCCTTTGTGCTCGGTCCACTGGTAAGAATGCTCTTGCCAGCTGAGAATCCAACCTGGCTCCTATGAACTCCAAGTTCTGGGAGGGGAGCAAAGTGGACTTTGCGAAGTTGATGACAAAGCCCACCCTTTGCAGCAGTTCTATGGTCCTGTTGGTGGCCTGTCGAACCTCTAGGGAAGTCTGGCCTCTGATGAGCCAGTCGTCGAGGTAAGGAAACACAAAGATGCCCTGATTTCTCAGGTAGGCTGCCACCACTGCCAGGCACTTGGTAAACACCCTGGGAGCGGAGGTCAGACCAAAAGGCAGGACTCTGTACTGATAATGGTTTCCTCCCACAATGAACCTGAGGTACTTTCTGTGGTCTGGATGAAAAAGGATGTGAGTGTAAGCATCCTTGAGATCTAAAGAGCATAGCCAATCTCCCTGCTGGAGGTAGGGCAGAAGTGTTCCAAGAGTAAGCATCTTGAACTTTTCTTTTACTAGAAACTTGTTTAGGTTTCTGAGATCCAAAATGGGTCGAAGACCACCGGTTCTTTTTGGCACCAGGAAATACCTGGAGTAAAAACCGTGACCTTGGAAGTGTGGAGGCACAGGCTCCACCGCCTTGTCCAGCAACAGATCTTTTAGCTCCTGGAGGAGAAGGGCTGTATGCAGGGGAGGCCGGAAAGGTTCCCCTGGGAAGTGTGGCGGAGGTAGTTGGTGAAAGTGCAGGGCATAGCCTTGACGAACTATGTCCAGCACCCAACTGTCCTGGGTTATCAAGGGCCACTGGTGGGCGAACAAGGCTAGGCGGCCTCTTGTGCAGGGCTGCGTCTGCAAGGGAGGTATGGCTATACTCAAGGAGTCAAAACCCCCCACCCTGCTGAGTGGAAGCAGGGGCTACAGGCTTGGGGGTCCTCTGCCTACGGGGCCCATTACCCTGGCCCTTGGCTTGCTGACCCTGGGGGGCAGCTTGGGTAGCCGGATATTGTGGGTACTGTTTGTAGGCAGTGTCCTTCCTCGGGTAAAAGGACTTTTAAAAGGGAGGCGGCACAGAGGTTGTGTGAGGCTTGAAGAATCCTTTTCCAACTCCTCTGCAAAATGTCTAGCTACTCAAGTGGCCATTAGCAAGGGCAAGAGACTCAGCAGCGAAACGATCTAAACCCGAAGTAGGTTCCCCACAGAAAATGGCCGCGGGAGAGAAGGAGGGAGTGATTACCGGTGGCCTACGCAAAGTGTTGCAGGAGCTAAAATGCGTTAAAGAAATGATTGCAGCTAATTCTAGCTCACTGAATATGATCCAAGAAGATCTAATGGAGGTAAAAGAGAAACTCCTCACCATCACCACTCGACTTAGCGCAGTTGAAATGCAAACTCAGAAGCATGGCACTGCATTAGAGCAATTGGGCCCTCTGGTCAAACGAGTCCGACACATAGAAAGTCAGATTGAAGATCAAAACAACCGTGCCCGTAGAAATAATATCCGCTTAGTTGGAGTCCCTGAAGGAGCCGAAGGCACCGATCCGATCGGATTTTTGGAGAAAATCTTGCCGGAGATGCTGCAACTTGTCTTTGCAAGGCCTTTTGAGCTGGAACGGGCCCACCGAATCCCCACACACAAGGCTGAAAATACCAGATACCCACGCCCTCTCATCATGAAAGTATTGAGATACCCACAGGTCCTGCAGATTTTTCAAGCTGCACGGAAAGCTGGATCGCTGCAAATTCAGGGACACAAAGTGGCACTCTATCCGGATTTAAGCAAGCAGACGGTGGATCGGAGGAAGGCGTTGCTGGCCTGCAGACCCATGCTGCAAAGTGCACAGGCAAGATACGGGCTGTACTACCCAGGAACCATGCGGGTCACGCTACATAATGAAACGAGGAATTTTGTTGAAGCTGAAAAATTGAAAACTTTCCTCCAAGAAAAATGTGGAATGGAAACCTGAGGACATAACTATGGTCTCTCTCACTGCGTAGAGAATTCAACATACATTCAGGGGGTGCGGCCGTGCGTTCTCGCAAATTTTAGAACGCCCTTAAGCCTTGATAAACACTATGCTGACTGTATTTTTGTAGTTCTAAATAGATTTAATAGCCAGATACTCCTGTTAAGATATATGGGTGGCAATGGGAGGTCGGGGTTGGTTTCTGTTTAAGTGGATTGTGTTCACCTTAGCGATACTATGTTTGCCAGTTGTGCAGTTAAATGTGTCAGTCCAGTCCAGTGCAAAGCCCTCCGCATATACAAAAGTGCAAGTGCAAAGCAGACCTATCCATTCGATAGATTTCACCTATAAGATAGCCCATTCCAGTGCTGATGTCTGGTGACCTCCTAATACTTTCACTGAATGTAAAAGGCATTACAGGCCCTGTCAAACGAAAGATCCTAGCGTAGTGTCAACAAAAAAAAGCGGATATTGCCCTCTTGCAAGAGACGCATTTATCAGATACCGAATCTCAGAAAGTAACCTCTAAATACTTTCAGGTGGCGGCCTCGGCCTCTTCCACACAACGCAAAGGGGGGGGTGATAATATTAGTACGCAAGTTCCTGCAATCTGCCATTACAGACACACAGACTGATCCGCTGGGTCGATGGGCCAGAGTGACCATGAAAATAAATCAACAACTCTATACACTCTTAATATTTATGCGCCCAATCTGGACGATCCTAACTTCTTTAAATTGATAGCTAAAGAAGTTACAGCCGCAGCTCACACCAATATCATATTAGGAGGCGACTTCAATGTCATTTTGGATCCACTGTTAGACCGTGCACCCTATCGAGCTGTAGACAAAGTCAAATCACAGGCGATTCTCAAAGGAATCATTGCAGAGCTCCATTTGGTAGACCCGTGGCGACTACTCCATCCCCAAGAAAGACTATACATTTTACTCTATCCCACATAATACCCAAACAAGGATCGATTTCTTCCTGCTGTCTACAGAGATGATGCAACAAGTGCTGGCAGCGGAGATATATGCTGCAACGGTATCGGATCATGCTGCTATCTCCCTAGTGCTGGATACCAACTGTATACAACACGTTCCACCTAGATGGACATTTGATAAATCCCTGCTTTCAGATGACTCCCTCAGACATCTACTGACCGGGGAAATTGAGACCTATTTTAAGTATAACACGCCCGCTGATACCTCCATTTGGAGCTGGTGGGAAGGTTTTAAAGCGACAATGCGAGCTCACATTACCACTTATACCATTAGGCGGCGTAAAGCCAGGAAAAAAGAAAAGGATGAGCTGGAACTCCAAATAAAAGCCGGGGAAAGACTACTTACCAAAAGAGCCGACTCAATGATATTGATTAGACTCCAAAAACTGAGATACCAATATAATGCTGTCCTCAACAAAGCAGCATTAAGTAGCGTCCAGCTACAACGTAGTACATACTACTATGAAAGCAACCGCTCTGGATCCCTGTTAGCCCGGCAACTCAAACCAAAGAGCTGCAAGACCTCTATAGCAGCGATGCAAGATAAAACCAGGGGCCTTCTGTTGAGACCTGATAAAATACTAGACTGCTGCAAAGAATTCTATGAGGAATTGTACCGATCGGATACCCAATGTAGTGACAAAGCCTTTGAAGATTTTGTCTCCAATATAGTAGGACCCACACTGACCAGTCATCAAAGCCGAACGCTGGATCAAGAGATCTCTGTGACCGAAATACAAGATGCGATCAAGCAGATGGCCCGTGGTAAAGCCGCTGGTCCAGATGGCATCCCACTGGAATTCTATAATAAATATCATACTCACTTGGCTCCCATGCTACAGATCTACTACAGTGGCCTGCACGATGAAACCCCAGAGGTTGGTGCCTTAGCAGAGGCCGTGGTGGTAATTCATCCGAAGCCGGGCAGGGATCCACAAAAGATAGAGAATTACAGACCCATCTCCCTCCTAAACTCTGATTATAAGATCTATGCTAAAGTGCTTGCTAACCGATTAGGACGGATCCTAAAAGATTTGATACATGAAGATCAATGTGGATTTATACAAAATAGATCCACTACGGACAATGGGAGACTATTGGCGCATGTGCTGACTTCCGCCAAAACTATGGCCGAGCCCCTGATAGGGTTAGCATTGGATGCCGAAAAGGCCTTCGACCGACTGGAATGGTCCTTTTTATTTCAATCCATGCGTTGGTTTGGGATAGGAGAGAAATTCCTAAAAAGCATTGAGTTGTTATACACCAAACCCACAGCTCGAATAGCGGTTAACTCGCACCTCTCAGCCCCCTTTCAGTTGCAAAGAGGAACCAGACAGGGCTGCCCTCTGTCCCCGATGCTTTTTAATTTAGCCCTGGAACCCTTGCTGATAGCGATCCGACAAAAGGAAAGCATAAAAGGAATTGAGTTAGCTGATGATCCCTGTAAATTGTCAGCATATGCAGATGACCTGCTCATTTTCCTGCAACCAGACCTTCCTGAAACACTGCAGCTTATAGATACTTATTCAGTGATATCTGGATATAAAGTAAATCTGAATAAAACAACAATCATACCTCTGAATGATCGGGTCAGCGAAGAAACGGCACATGGATATCCCTTTCAATATGAGAAGTCGTCCTTTAGATATCTGGGAGTGACCTATGGTACCACTTTGGATGAGACTATAGCACTCAACATTAGGGCGTGTCAAGAAATCGTACATGATAACGTCTGCAGGTGGACCCCCCTACACTTGAGTTGGTGGGGCAGGCTAGAGACTATAAAAATGATGTTGGTACCTAAACTCAGCTATATATTAAGCATGATCCCCCTGCGATTCCCGTCAGCTTTCTATAAGAAAATGAATAGTCAGCTGATAGCTTTCTTGTGGAACAACCGAGTACCTAGAATAGCCGCGTGGAAATTGAAGTTGCCTAGAGCGCAAGGAGGTGTTCATTTCCCAGATCTCGGTTGGCTGCACACCGCCTCTATTTTAAAACAAGGTGCTCAATGGGTTGATACTGAAGACATGGATAAGGGGCCTAGATGGTTGCATGTGGAGCGTGCTCTACATTCTCCCCTTCCTGCACGGCTGATGGTAGGCACAGAGGTAGACTTGACTACACAACATAATGCTATTATGCGGGAAACACAGCTTGCTTGTCGACTATTGGCATCATGTATTGATGGAGGTGAAGACTTCACCGCAGATATGCCCTTGTGGCTGAATCCGCGCTCTCTCATTGGAGGGAAGCCTGTCTTATGGAAAAAATGGGTGGAACAGGATCTTATAACCATTGAACAATTGATCAGTGGAAATGCTTTTAAAACCTTTGACGGATTAAGAACGGAATTTGGATTGCCTAACACATGCTATTTCCAATGGTGCCAGCTTCGACACTGCTTGAGTAAAGCAGGAGTGTCACCGGTCTTGATACGTACCGGATGGCCATTGCGACAGAAACTCCAAGAACTGCAAACAGATACTAAAGCTGTTTTGAGATGTGTAGCGATTCTCCATTCCAAAAGTGACAAGATATGCACTAAGATACAGTCGGTGTGGGCTACTGAAACCGGTGATGATATAACTCCAGAGAGTTGGGACACTTTTTGGGGGACTCAAATACGAATCACAAGAGCCGCATCTCTCACACAATCTATATACTTTATAGCACATCGGGCGCATATTACACCGGTTAAGAAAATGAAATGGACACTGCAGGAGGGAAATCGATGTTGGTCCTGCAACATGGATATTGGGACACTGGCGCATAAGCTGTTCCATTGTAAATCCCTGGAAATATATTGGAATAGAGTATGGGAACGCATATCACAAATCTTAAACCTTCAAACTCCTATCACTTATCGGATAGTAATATATAAATCCATAGCTCTGGAACCTACTTTGATGAAATGGGATAGTCAACTACTGGACTTAATGCTCGGGATAGCGCTTAAAATAGTTTTAATACACTGGAAGAATCTTGACAAAGCCTGTTTTGAGCATTGGTGGAGTCTCTTAATCCTACACAAGACCTATGAAGAACTTTATATAGCTAAAAACCCATGGTCTGGCAAACCGAGTAAGAAATGGACAGCTCTGCAAAGTTATGTTTTATGAAGGCGATTAGATGAAGTCTACTCTGTGGAATAGTACCTGCTACAACCACATTGAGCAGGGGGGAGCGGCGTACTGGCATGGACTGATACTGGTTCTTGTTAAAGTTATTGTATTATTTTGTTATTTTGATTAATGGCATCTGCTTGTATCCTGTCATGTTAATAACCGTTTATATTGTTGCTACATGTGTTCAAAATGAATAAAAAATATAATTTTAAAAAAAAAAAACAAAACAAAAAAAAAAACACTGGGTTTTTTGTTTTGTTTTTTTTAAAGAGGACTAGTGGAGCCTCCAGTGCTGAGCTTTAGTGAGAAAGTCACCACAAGGATGACAACTTATGAGTGAAATCAATCCCTCTCAAAGCTTTTCCAGATGTCAGAACTGTAAGAACTTTCATTGACCATCTGCTGGAGACAAATACTGAGGATTTGCTCCTAGCAGTACTGTCAATATCAGGATATCATAAGAAACTTCTGGAACGCTTGTCCCCCTATCTGCTGGTAGAGGAACACAACCCACTTATCTAGGCTGGTCTATCAGTATGATAGGAAACTTAATTTGTCCATCTGCACCTATCAACACCTCTATGTTTCTAGATTAGTCATTAGACCATAGGATACTGGGTCAGACCAAGGGCACATCAAGCCCAGTACCCTGTTTTGAACAGTGGACAATCCAGGAAACAAATACCTGGCAGGTTCACAAAAAAGGTACAGATTCCATGCTGCTTATCCCCTGCCCTCCCATTCACCCCACTATTATTTGCTAAAACCAACGGTCCATTTAAATTTCTTCAGCTACTTGCTGTCCTTCCTGTTTTGCAGGCTTGGCAGACACAGCCAGTCTTGGCAGCCTTCTGTAGCACTTCTGCCTGGAGGAGATGGGATCCTGCTGTCTTGGCCATGTGGTCTGTGACTCAGGCATCAAGTCTGACTTTAGTTGCCATGGCAGCCTGACAACTGGAGCATGATTAGCCCTGTCTTATAAACTACCAGGGGGTCCATTTTCTTGACAATACTGTTCAATCTGTACCATCGTTTGTCATATTAGAGAAGAGTGTTGATTCATAAAAATGCTAATGCTGCTGTGTGTTCATGCCTATCAGTGACATCCAACAGGGCTTTCAGATTCTATGCCCCTAAATGCTGGAACGCTCTACCCCCAGAAATTCGTGCTATCACTGATCTATCCCTTTTCAGAAAGGCACTCAAATCCCACCTCTTCCCCCATTATCACTTAACCAACTAACCAATCTTGATCACTACCCAAACTAAGAATAAATCCTGTCATGTATACTTGTAAATACTCCTGTAAATAGTTGCAGTAATGACTTCCCATGTTTTATCCAAGTTCTCTGACCTTGTTCTCTGTAAAACCAAACAGTTTGTTCAGTATGGTATGTTGTTATATTGTGAACCGCGCTGATGCTAAATAGAGCAGTATATAAGAGCCTGTAATAAATAAAAATAAATAAATAAATAAATACCCTCCCAGGATGTCCTCCTCTCTAGACACAAGTGGATTAAAACTGGCATCTTAGCTTTTGAACTGTTTGAGCTTGAATCTTTGTAAAACTGAACTGTCAAGTAACTTTTTCAGAGTGCTTAAGACCAAGAGCATAGGAGGATGACTTTTGAACTGCTCTGCAACATGCTGTTATTAGACTATTGATTTTTACAGGCTTGCCTGTAAAAGGCCTTGTGATGTATTCAAAATGTGGCTGCTCAGCTATTAACTGGGACAAGAAAGCATAGTTTTTCACCCTAGCAGGTGATCTCCAGGAACAGCAGGAATTTAGTCTTCACATATGGATGATGTAAATACTGACAGAGCCCATGCAGGAACGTTCCCCAGCGTTCAATAAGAAAGCCTTTGGGAGCACTCCACTGCACTTGTGTGGCTGCCTTCCCAACTCCCTCTCTTCAGTTGAGTTCGTAGCTCAGAAAAAGGAGAGTAAAAAGGAAAGCCCTATAACTCCTAGAGGAGGGCGGGTTGTGAAGACTTAATCCCTACTGTTCCCGGAGATCGCCCATTACAGGTGAGTAAAGCACAGTTACTTACCTGTAACAGGTGATCTCTGGGAACAGCAGGAATTAGTCCTCACATATGGGTACGTCGGTACTGACTGAGCCTGCGCGGGAACGCTCCCCAGCTTCCCAAAAAGGAAAGCTTTTGGGAGCATCCCACAGCGCATGCGCGCTGCCTTCCCGCCTTTCCTAACCAACTCTCCTCAGCTCGAGTTTAAAGCTGAGACAATAGAGAGAGAGAAAAGGAAAGATAGAGAGAGATACAACTCCTAGGGGAGGTGGGAGGGTTCTGAGGACTAATTCCTGCTGTTCCCAGAGATCACCTGTTACAGGTAAGTAACTGTGCTATCTCCAGGAACAAGCAGGAATGAGTCCTCACATATGAGGACTCCCTAGCTAAGATGCCTGGGAGATCCCCAAGGGTATGAGACCCTGAAGGGTTCCTCGTCTTCCTATGGATCTCAGGCATCCATTCAGGGAAGGAAGGCAGGAGTTGTTCAAGAATGGAACAGGTGTCTGAGGACAGCCTGACCAAACAAGGCATCCCGGCGGGAGTCCTTGTCCAAACAGTAATGGGCTGTGAAGGTATGAACCGAGGCCCAGGTGGCTGCTCGACAGATCTGGTCGATGGACACAGAATGAAGATGAGCCATAGAGGTGGCCATGGCCCTCACATTGTGAGCTGTGACAAGGCCCTCCAGAGAAAGGTTCTTACTCTGGTAAGCAAAAGAAATACACTGAGCAATCCAATTGGACAGTGTTCTTTTAGAGACTGGAAGTCCTAAATGAGAAGGATCAAAAGCAACAAAAAGCTGGGAAGACTTTCTATGTTGCTGTGTCCTGTGTAAGTAAAAAGCAAGAGCTCTTTTACAATCTAGAGAATGAAGGTTCCTCTCTGCACTGGATGCATGAGGAGCTGGAAAAAAGACAGGTAAATATACCTCTTGATTAAGATGAAAAGGTGAGACCACTTTAGGCATAAAGTGAGGATTTGTCCTAAGGACTACCTTATCATGATGGAACCTTGTATAAGGTGGATTAGCCACTAAGGCCTGCAGTTCACTGATGCGGCGAGCAGAAGTGATTGCAATAAGGAAAATAACCTTCCAGGAAAGAAATTTCAAGGAGGTAGTGGCTAAGGGTTCAAAAGGCGGCTTCATAAGCTGACCAAGAACCAAGTTTAAGTCCCATGCCACCGGAGGAGGTCGAATGGGAGGTTTAGTTAAAGTTAGGCCTCTCATGAATCTTGCAATAAGAGGATGAGAGGAAATAGGTTGTCCATTGAGAGGCTTAAGGGATGCTGCAATAGAGCACTCAAATGGACCCTTACTGAATTCGTTTTAAGGCCTGCATTAGAGAGATGCAGGAGATATTCCAATAGAGAATTCACAGGAAGTGCCAGAGGGTCAAGACCCTTTTGAACACACCAAATGGAAAATCGTTTCCATTTAAAAGCATAGGAACGCCTAGTGGAAGGTTTCCTGGAAGCATGGAGAATATCCTTCACTTGCTGAGAAAGATTGAAGTCTTGAAGGTCTAGGCTTTCAGCAACCAAGCTCTGAGGTGAAGGGACTTGGGATTTGGATGCCACAAAGTCCCTTCCTCCTGGGACAGAAGTTCTGCAGCTCCCAAGTCCAGGGAGAGGGCTTGGGAGAGATGCAGAAGTAGAGGGTACCACACTTGGCGTGGCCAGCATGGAGCTATGAGTATCATAGATCCTTGATCCCTCTGGAGTTTGAACAGAGTCTTGGGAATCAAAGGAATGGGTGGAAAGGCATACAGGAAGTCCTGACCCCAATGAAGGAGGAAGGCATCCTTGGCCTGAGCTCCCTGACACGGAATTCTGGAACAGAACCGGGGAAGTTTGGCATTCCACGGACTTGCAAAGAGGTCTATGTCCGGGGTTCCCCATTCCTGGAAGATTCTGAGTACCTGATCCATGTGCAGGGACAATTCGTGTGGAAGCAGAACTCGACTGAGTCTGTCTGCCCAAGAGTTTTGGATTCCTGGGAGGTATACTGCCAGGAGATGGATTTGATGCTCTCTGGCGAAGGCCCACAATCTTAGAGCTTCGTTGCAAAGCGACAGAGCCGGTTCCTCCTTGCTTGTTTATGTAAAACATGGCTACTTGATTGTCCATATGAATGAGGACTGTCTTGTAGCTGAGGAGGGCTTGAGTCCACTGGGTGGACAAAGTCCATTGAGCTGCTCTCATGTGTAGGCGAGCATAGGGTACTACATGTACTGTGGAAGCCATATGTCCTAGCAGCTGTAGCATCTCCCTGGCAGTTAAGTGGCTCTTTGACTGAATCTGGGAGGCTAACTGCACTAGACGTTGACAACGGGCCTGAGGGAGGTAGCCCCTTGCAGAAGTGGTGTCCAATCAGGCCCCTATGAATTCCAGGGACTGAGTAGGGTACGCTGGGACTTTGGGAGGTTTACCACAAGTCCCAAGTATTGCAGAATGCGTCTGGTGCAGTTCAGGGAGATCTGAGCCTCCGACTGGGTTGGAGCTTGGATGAGCCAGTCGTCCAGATATGGGAAGACAAATATTCCCAGAGTGCGTAGAAATGCAGCAACTATTGCCATGCATTTGGTGAACACTCTTGGAGCAGAGGCCAGACCGAAAGGAAGGACTCTGTATTGGTAATGTTTTCCCTGGAACAGAAAACGTAGGAATTTTCTGTGAGATGGATGGATGAGGACATGAGTGTACGCATCCTTGAGATCTAGAGAACAAAGCCAATCCTGACTCTGCAGGTATGGAAGGAGAGTGCCTAGAGAAAGCATCTTGAACTTCTCCTTGCATTGGAATTTGTTCAATTCTCTAAGATCAAGAATGGGTCTGTATCCCCCTGTTTTCTTTGGAATGAGAAAATAGGGGGGAGTAAAATCCTGACCCCTGTTGAAGAAGAGGAACTTCTTCTATGGCCCTCTGGGCCAGAAGGGTAGTCACCTCCTGATCCAGAAAGTCGAAGAGAGATGTGGGAGAATTGAAGTGTCTCACCATGGTGTAGGGAGGAAGGTCTGAGAAATGAAGTTTGTAGCCTTCTCTTATGATTGAGAGGGTCCATTGCTCTTATGTGATTTGCTCCCATCTGGGAGCAAAATGAGCTAACCTTCCTGGAATGGTGAGAGGTTCTGGCTGTTGTAGAGCCAGAAAGGTTAAGTTCTCTAGTATCAAGTCAAAAACCCTGAGGGGGTTGGGACTGCTGAGTTGTAGCAGCCCCTGCAGGTTTAGGCCTGGCCTGTTTAGGTTGCTGACGCTTAGTAGCAAAGCCACCTGTAGAAGATTGTTGGCCAGAAGTGGAAGGAAATCTGCTCCTTTTGTAAAAAGGCTTTTTCAAAGATTTTTTCTTGGCTGGAATGGAGGTTGACTTGGAAAGTCTATCCAGAGCAGAATTCTCTGCATCCATTTGAGTGGCTTTTATTTGCCACTCTTTGCCAAAAAGATTTTCACCCGTACAGGGCAGATTTCCTAAGCCATCCTGAACCCAGGGTTCTAGATCAGAAGCCTGGAGCCAAGCAATTCTGCGAGCAGCTATGGCAATGCCTGAGGCTCTGCTGGCACCTTCAAAGTAGTCAAAGGCTGCCCTGTTGGAAAACTTTGAAATGTCTTGAGTATGCTTAAGCCACATGCAGAATTCTTCCCTTTTATCTTCTGGAATAAAAGGGAGGAAAGTGTGCAGCTTTTCTGCCACTTCTTTCAGAAACATACCCATATAAAGGCTATATGAGTTGATTCTGGCAATAAGCATGCTGGCTTGGAAGATTTTCCTACCAAAAGCATCCAAGGTCCTGCATTCTCTTCCTGGAGAAGCAGGAGAGAGTCTTTTGGTACTCTTTATCCTTTTCATAGCTGACTGCACCACAATGGAGTGGTGAGGAAGCTGAGTTTTCTGAAATCCAGGACAAGGAGGGACACGGTACATAGTGTCCAATCTGTGAGAATGAGGAGAAAGGGTGAGAGGAGTCTCCCATAGTCAATCATATGTTCATGAAGAATTTCATGAATTGGCAAGGTGACTGCCTCTCTGGGAGCCTTAGAGTATCCTAAAATATCTAATTTTTTTGCTCTAGGCTCTGCTTCAGAGGTTACTGAAATAGAGAGTCCTTTAGCTACTTCTATTATGAAGTCTTGAAAGGACAAATCCTCTGGAGGAGACATTTTCCTTTTTGGAGAAGCAGGCTCCTCAGGAATGGTAATGGATACTTCAGGAGACTCATCTGATGAATCAGAATCAGAGGAATCGAAGTATCGTCTGTCCCCTTCCAACGATCGATACGCGTATCGATCGGTACCGACATCGGGCGTCCCCGGTACCGGATCGGTACCGAGAAATAGCCCTGGACAAGGAACCTGAGTCGGTATCCTGGCCGATGTCGATGCAGTCGGTACCGGTATCGTGCTGGTGCCGGTACCGACAACGGGACTCGTTCGTTGCGGTACCGTCGGCGTCACAGCTTTAATAGAAGCCATTATAGCCTGCTGCATGGATTGAACAGTGTGATCCATGGACGCCACGACTGCCTGGATGTCGGTACCGGGAGATTGTGCCGGTACCCCAGAGCAGTCTAACAGGTGATCGGTCGAGGCCGTGCCATCAATGTCAACCTGTAACCCCATAGGAGGAGCTTTGGCAGGATCCTCGAGGGCAAGCCCGGAGGCATCTCGATACTTAGAGGGAGATTTGCCCTTCAAGGACCTGCTAGGATTATGTTTGGTTACTTGAGACCCATCGGGAGAGGAAGACCTGGAAGACGTCGATGCCACTGCCGGTGCATCCGTGGGAAACAGCACATGGAGCTTGGCTGCTCGGTTCTGTAACCTTCGTTTAGACATTGAAGAGCAGGACTGGCAATCCAGAATGGAGTGTTCAGGACCCAAACATTTAAGACACCATTCATGAGTATCTGTAACAGAAATTGTACCGCTACACTTAGTGCATTTTTTGAACCCAGAGGCTGGTTTTTCCATGAGGGAAAAATTTCTTGTGGGCCTGGAGGCCTAAGAAGAAAAATACACCAAGTGAGGATAAAATATATTTTTTTTTTAGAAAGAAAAGAAAAGAAAAGACCGGCGGTACCGGTCCGGCGTCGGGGAAGGCAGACACGCGACCAAAGAAATAAATTAAAATAAAGAACTTCTTCAGCGGTGACAGAAACACAACCTGCTGGCTCCGCGGAAAAGAAGAACTGAGGAGAGTTGGTTAGGAAAGGCGGGAAGGCAGCGTGCATGCGCTGTGGGATGCTCCCAAAAGCTTTCCTTTTTGGGAAGCTGGGGAGCGTTCCCGCGCAGGCTCCGTCGGTACCGACGTACCCATATGTGAGGACTCATTCCTGCTTGTTCCTGGAGATCTACACTATCTCCAAGAACAAGCAGGAATATAGTCTTCACATATGGGACTCCCTGGCTCCCAGATGTGACCTCAGAACTGATGGAGGTTTGCCTTGGAGTAGGCCTCAAGAGGTCATGGATCCCTCATGGATTTCTGGTATCAAAAGTCTGGGGCAGAGGGTAGGATTTGCCCTTAAGTCTGAAAGAGGTGCTGGAGAACAGCCTGAACAAACATGGCATCCTGGCAGGCGTCCTTGTCCAGACAATGGGCAGCAAAAGTATGGACAGAAGACCAAGTTGCTGCCTTGCAAATTTCATCAATGGCTGCAAAAGCATAGCTTTGCTATTGAGGTAGCCATGGCATAACCACTATGGCCAGAGACATGTTCTTCCAGGGAGAGTCCTGCTTTATCATAGGCAAATGAAATGTAGTCCGCTATCTGGAGAGTATGTTTAGATACCGGGAGACCCAGGGGACTAGGATCAAAGGAAATGAACTGCGAGGCTTTACAGTGATCCAGAGTTCTCTGGAGATAAGCCAATGCATGCTTGCAGTCAAGGATATGCAGGGTTTCCTCTGCCCTAGACACCTGTGGTCTAGGAAAGAATGCAGGAAGGTAAGCCGATTCAAATGAAAAGGAGACATCACTTTCAGTACGAAATGCAGGCGAGTCCCAAGGATGACCTTGTCATGGTGGAACCTGTCAAGAGGTGGTTCCACCAAAGCCTGAAGATCACTAATGTGTCTAGCTGAAGTGAGGGCAATAAGGAAGATAACCTTCCATGAAAGGGATTTTAGTGGGATCATAGCCGATGGTTCAAAGGGCAGCTTGATAAGCTGCACTAAAACATTGATATCCCAGGCCACCAGAGGTGGCTAAATGGGTGGCTTGGTCAGCAAGAGCCCTCTCAAAGCACGCTACAAGCAGTCGTGAAGAGAAGGGCTGTCCAATCCAATAGATGAGAGGATGCAATGCACCAAGGTGAACTCTCACCAAGTTGGTCTTGAGACGTGTTAAGGACAGATGGAGGAGATACAGGAGGAGTGCCTCAACGGGAGCAGAGAAGGGGTTGAGATCCTTCTGTGAACACCAGATAAACTATGCCACTTGAAAGCACAGGAATGCCTGGTGGATGGGTTGCTGAAAGCCCAAAGGATCTCAACCTTCTGCAAGGTTAAAATCTTGTAATGCTATGCTCTCAGCAGCCAGGCTTTAAGACAGACTGGATTGGGACGGAGTAGTGTGCTGTTGTCCTGAGAGAGGAGATCGGGTGTAGATCCCAATTGGAGAGACCGAGTGAGTCAGATGTAGCAGCAGAGGGAATCATGGTCAAATGACAAGTGAGGGGCATGGAGCCCTTGATGGCCTACAGCTTGAACAGCATCTTGGGAATGAGGGGTATGGGAGGAAACTCATAAAGGAGACCCTGACCCCAATGGAGGTAGAAAGTATCCACCTGTTGGTTGCTGGATGTCCGAGTCCTGGTGCAAAAGCAGGGAAGCTTGGCATTATGCGGAGTGGCAAACAGATGTCTGAAGTTCCCTAAATCTGAATGATTTAGGATGCTATGTCTGGATCGAGAGACCATTCATGGGGTAAAAGGATCCAACTCAACTTGCATGCCAAGACATTCCAGCTCCATGGAGACACACTGCGTGGAGGCATATCTGATGAAAAGTGGAAAAGGAACAGAGATGGAGAGCCTCCTTGCAGAAGGGCCAGGAGCCTGTTCCACCCTGTTTGTTCATATAGAACATGGCCACCTATTGTCCTGACTAGGACCCTTTGTGCACTGATGTGATTAAACACCTTGAGTGCATTTCAGATAGAATGAAGCTCCAGGAGATTGAATTGGAGCTGTGACTCCTACATTGTCTAGAGGCTTTCTGTAGAGAGTGCCCAAGTGAGCTCTCCAAACCAGTTTGGAGGCATCTATAGTCACTGTGCATTGATGTGGAGGCATCTAAAAAGATAACCAGACAAGATTTTCTGGGAAACACTACCGCTGGAGGGAGATTGTGAGAAGGGCAATGAATTGGATCTTGTCTCTGAGGTGCTTGAGGCCTGCATCATTGGAAAGCAAGAGTCCACTGGGCTGTTTTCATATGTAGGTGAGCATATGGGACAACATGTACTGTTGAGGCCATGTGTCCCAGAAGCTGCAGCATTTCTCGAACAAATGGTCTCAGATGCTCAGATGACAGCTAGGATGGCAGTAAAAACTAAAACAAGTAGCACTTGGGACACTAGCTCAATGAGATGGGCACAACAGAGCTGGGGGAGAAACACCCTGAACTGTTGCGTCCCCAGTAAAGCTCTGATGAACTGGTCTGAGTTGTAGCGAAATGGAATTTTGGAAAGTGTGACAAATTCCAAGTGTTGTAGTACTGTGATGGTATGATGCAAGGAAAGCTGAATCTCTTGGGAGGTATCTGCTCTTATGAGACAGTCTAAGTAAGAGAAAGCAGTTACTCACCTGTAACAGGTGTTCTCCAGGACAGCAGGAATCAGTCCTCACATATGGGTGATGTCAGCACCAAAGGAGCCTGTGCAGAGCATTTACACAGCTTTCAAAGAAAGCCTCTAGAACATGCTACCAAGCACATGTGGTCCCCTTCCAGCCCAAGGTTGCTATCTTGCTCAGATGACACAGCTAGGATGTCAGTAAAAACTAAAACAGGGTATGAAGCAACTCCCAGGGGAGGAGGGAGGGTTCTGAGGACTGATTCCTACTGTCCCTGGAGAACACCTGTTACAGGTGAGTAAATAGAAATTACACTTACCTGGTAATTGTCGTTCCTTACGTCCTTCCTTGCGCAGCGTTTTGAGACCGTTAGAACACTGGCTCTGAAGCAAGCACCGGTTAACTAGAGATATGCGGGCAGCATCTGTTAGTTTGATCTACGGTCCCCTGAAGAACCATAATAGTGAAACGCGGGGGCGCTTTAACAGCAGTGTTGGGACTTTTAAGCTAAAGCAGATTGAACAAACAACTTCATAAAACGTTTCATCAACATGAGTTAAGTTGGTATAACAAAGCACTATAAGTTTTAGTTTGTTGATACACGAGAAAACTAGGGGTGGAATTTGCAAAATTGGGTCGTTGATGCTAACAGACACAACACTGGGAACATTTAAATACCCAGAAATGGAGAGACCACGTGACGCATGAGCGAGTGAGAGGTGTCTCTGCTCGCTCCGGGGCTGCCCGACTCTTAATGATTCATTTCTGAGAGCATTTCTACCTATTTGCTATTTTATGAACACGGGCAGGACGGTCTCACTCTCGAGAAGCGGTGAACGCAAAATCTCCTGCTACTATGCCTTTAGCCGCCCGAAAAGAGCGAGAGAAGGCGCCGAGGTATGGGCCCTCCTCAGCGGGGAAGCCGCCGCCTGGTGTAACACAGCCGACCTCGCCGGGAGCAGAGAGTGTGGAATCGGGCTCCGAGGAGCTTGCACGGGAGGTTGCCAAACTGCTGGAGCCGAAGTTCGACCTGATTCTCTCCAAACTGGAAACAATGGGAGAGACCTTGACGGAATTTGGGCAACGGGTGGACGAGTTGGAACATCGTGTCTCAGCACTGGAGGACTCTGAAGGTAGTCAGGCCCGAACACAAGCCACGATGCAAAAAAACTATTGCAATGCTCTGTGACAAAGTGGAGGACCTAGAAAATCGCTCCCGCAGAAATAATCTGCGTTTGGTAGGAGTCCCGGAGTCCCACACAGAAGCAATGCTACTCCCTTTGATGGAGAGCTGGCTCCCCAGAGAACTCGGGCTGGAAGACCTCGTGGGGGATCTGAAGGTGGAATGGGTGCATCGTCTTGGGCCCAAGCAGGAGAACAACCAGCGGCCCCGAGTGATTATAGCCCGTATCTTGAATTTTCACCATAAGTGGAGGTTACTGCAAGCTTTCCGGAAGCAGCGGTCTTTGATGATAGATGATCATAAAGTGCTCATCTTCCAGGACTACTCTGCAGCGGTGGCGGCGAAAAGGAAGGAATTTTCCCCGATTTGCTCGGCGCTCTTCCAGAAGCAACTGCGCTTCACTCTGGCTTTCCCGGCCACGCTCCGCGTGCTTTCTGAAGGCAAGAATCATGTTTTGCCGACGGTTGCTGCGGCGCGAAAATTCCTGGAGGACTTGGAACAATCCGAGCTGGAGAAGAGGAGAGCGATCTGAGCAGAGACATTCTCTCAAGTGTTGTACACCTGTAATGTTCTCCTCTATGAGCCCACGCGATGGTTGTGAGACATGGGACATGGCCTTGATGCAGATAGAGCAGCTCTGTATGTTTTTTCTATGGATCCCCTGTCTTAGGCTATTGCTCCTGGAGCGCCGGCCCTGTTGGACTGCACTCACGCGCTGGCGGGGGGCCCTGAGGAGATTTGAAAGGACTCTATGCTCCAGTTAACTGCATTTGCGGTAATGTTTGCTCTGATCTGTTTTGGGGTGTTATCGGTGTTGGGGTGTTTTCTGTTTTGGGGAGACTGTATGAGGAGGTGGAGGGTGCGCTGAGCAAAGTCTTGGGTTGGGGGTGGGTCCGGACCCCGGTACTGTGGAGGGCTCGAAGACGGGAGTCTTCTCCCGGCTGCAATATTTCATGGAAGATGGGAGTGGGGCAGCCCTGCTGCGCACAAGAGTGGACTCCACGTCTCGTAGACGAGGCTGGGAATAGCAGGGTTAGTATTTTTTATGCGGGTGGGGGATTATTGCAGGGGGAGGTTGGGGCTTCGGGGGAGGGGGGTGGGTAGGGAGGGAGTTAGGAAGGCAAGGGGGAGCAAATGGGCTAGCGTATTGGGGGGTGCTGGGGAGGGGGGGTGGGGGGTGGTCTTGGGTGGGGGGAGTGCTGATCCCACTACGGTTTCGAGTAATAGGTCCGAGGGGCTTAATTTTCCAGGGAAGACTAGGGGGAGGTAGATGTTGGGAGCTGAGGCTGGGCAGCTCACAACATGATGTTCGGGGTCTGAGGTATAACCCTTTCCTTTCTGTGGAGTAGTAGTGGCTGATGGGGACTGATTTGTGTTTTGTTTCCTGGAATGTGGGGGGGTCTAGGCTCCCCGATAAAACGCACCAAAGTTCTGCAGGCTTTAAGGAAGGAGGGGGCCCACATCGCGCTTTTGCAGGAAACGCATCTCAGTGACAAGGAACATGCCAAACTAAAAAGAGCATGGGTGGGCCAGGTCTATGCAGCGGCGGACCCTGGGGGTAGGAGGCGGGGTGTGGCCATCTGTTTCCACCGGCATCTTAAAGTAGAGCTGATTAGGGAGGAACGGGACCCTCTGGGGCGTTTCCATCTGGGTACATGCGAAGATAAATGGCGAGGAATTACTGCTGGGAAATGTTTATGCCCCCAATGCCTATAATCATGGGTTCTTTAAATCCCTGGGGCGGAGATTGGGCATTGCCCCTGGCCGGCCTGTAGTTCTAGCGGGGGATTTTAATTGTACGCATGACCCCTTGCTGGACAAATCGGTGCCCCCTCCGAAGGGAGGCGGCTGGAAATCTCGGGGTATCTCTTACTTGTGCCAGGTGGGAGGGTTGCTTGATGTATGGAGAGCTCTGCATGGCGGGGAGAGAGACTACACACATCTGTCTCGAGCCCACCAGACCTGGTCTCGAATTGATTATGTACTGGTGACTCAAGCAGATTTTGGCAGTGTTCGCACCGCTGAGATTGGCCCCATACATGTCTCTGATCATGCGATGGTTAGCATACACTGGAGAGGGCGTTACCCCCTTGGGGGCAGATGGGCGTTTCCGCGCCAACTCTGGAACAGACAGGGTTTTCGAGAATTTGTGCGAGAGAAATGGGGGGAATACCTGACTGATAATGAAGGCAGTGTAACCTCTGAGGCTACTCTCTGGGGAGGCCGGGAAGGCGGTTATGAGGGGCCAGATTATCGCCTATGTTGCTGTGGAACGGAAGCGGGTGAATGCTGAGGTAGTGCGGTTAGCACAGGAAACTGCAGGAGGCTAAGCGGGCGTCGGTTCTAAGACCTCGCGGGGGGGAACTGAGGAAGTATTTCGAGATTCAGAAACAGCTGAACATCATTTTACAGGACCGGGCGGTTTTCGACCTGCAGTACTACCGTCACCGGCTGTTTCGCTTTGGTAACCACACGGGAACGTTATTAGCGCGGCTCGTGCGTGATGCGAGAGGCTCTCATCTGGTTACTGCCCTTCGGACGCCTAACGGGGTTAAGGTTACGGATTCGGCTGCGATTGTACAGGAATTCCGGAGATTCTATTGCGAGCTTTATACGCCTGGGCCAGAGGATCGCGAGCAGGAACGTTGCTTTTTAGATGGTCTTTCCCTCCCGCAAGTGACCCAACAAGAGTTAGCAGCCTTAAACTGCCCAATAACGGGAGCTGAGATCCAGTGGGCTATCCGGCGGGGGAAAATACATAAGGCGCCCGGCCCCGATGGCTATGGGTCTGAATTTTACAAAATCCTTGAGGAACGGGTGATACCTCTCTTAGCAGGAGTATATTCCGAGGCTTTGGATACGGGGTGCTTCCCGCGGGACATGTGCACGGCTTCTATCTCGCTCATTTACAAGCCGGGGAAAGACCCGGAGGACCCCGCCTCTTACAGGCCGATTTCTCTTATCAATTTCGATATGAAAATGCTGGCTTCCATTTTGGCGGAGAGAGCACAGCAGGTATTAGGTCGACTTATTGGGGACCATCAGGCGGGCTTCGTTAGGGGCAGGGGAGCGGCCTGCAATATCGCGAAGGTCCTGCTGGGCATTGATGTCTGCTTTCAGCGAGATTTGCCCCTACTGCTCGCCAGCTTAGACGCCGAAAAGGCATTTGATCGGGTCTCCTGGGACTACATGTTTGAAGCGCTGCGGCGTTTTGGTTTTACAGGGCAGTTTGTGGGTTGGGTCTGCGCGCTCTACACGGAACTGCGTGCGTTCATTGCGGTGGGGGGCGAGCGCTCGGCGCCTTTTGTGTTGCGCAGGGGGACCAGGCAGGGCTGCCCCTTGTCGCCTCTCCTCTTTATCTTACACTTGGAGCCTTTACTGCTAAAGCTGCTACGACAGGCGGAGGTGACTGGAGTTACCTGGCCGACGGGCACGCTTAAACTTAGTGCCTTTGCAGATGATATGCTCCTATGCTTAACAAATCCGCAGCAATCGTTGGATGGAGCGCTCGCCACCATAGCCACTTTTGGGACTTTTTCGGGTTTGAAAATCAACACTGCCAAGTCTTTAGGCTTAGATGTGGGTGGACGTAGCCGGGCGGAATGGCGAGGAGCTTTCCCCTTAGTATGGGCGGAGGGGCAGATTCGCTACCTGGGTGTGCAGATCCCGGCGAGCCTGGACCAACTCTATAAGGTGAATATCCTGACCCTTCTTGAGGGGACTCTGGAGCGGCTGAAGAGATGGTGCCCGCTGCCGCTATCTCTCAGTGGGCGGATTGCTTTGTTTAATATGGTCGAGTTTCCACGGTGGGTATACGTGCTGCGACACTTGCCTATCTGGCTGCGACAGCGGGAGATCCGGCTTTTACAGCGCCACTTAGCGCGGTTTTTGTGGAAGGGCCGGCGGGCGCGTATAGCGATGGCGGTCTTGATTCTACCCAAAGATCAGGGGGGAGCTGGCCTACTATCGGTGCAGGGGTATAACCTGGTTTGTTGGGCTCGGATCCTCCGCGATATGGTGGAGGGCAGTTCGGGGGTGGCGCCGCTTAATCTTTTGGACGCTATGGCAGCCCCCTATCATCGGATGGTAATACTGCAGGAGGCAAAGGGCTTTGCCCCGGTGAGTTGCCAACAGTCGGTCTTCTGGCAAGCGGCAGGGCAGGCTTGGCGGGCCCTCTGTCGCAATAGAGGGGTCTCGTGGCGTTTGACGGACTGTGTCCCCTTGATAGGCAACAGGGCTTTTGCCCCGGGGCTGGCTTCCGTGGTGGCTAGACGGTGGGCTGACAGGGGCCTTTGCTACTTGGGGCAACTTCGGGGGGAGGGGAGTGTGACAGTGGATTCCTTTGCATCGTTGCAAAAGCGGTATGCGCTCGGTACACACGACCTTTTCTTCTATTTTCAGGCCCGTCACTATTTTCTTGGGCTTAATAAGGAGCATGGTCACCTGGGTGGGCAGGGGGGGATGCTAGAGTTGTTCACTAGGCTGGAGGGGAAAATCACTTTGGGGTGCTTGACCAGAGAACTGTACCCAGAAGGGAGTGCTTCGCATCTCGAGGCCTTAGCGGAGAGGTGGCAAAGGGATGGGGTTCCACAAGGAACGGCAGGGCGGTTGAGGACGGCTTTTGCCGCGATTAAGAAAATCTCGGAAACGATGCAACTGCAGGAAATCCAATACAAATTTCTTTGGCGGGCGTATGTGCATAATGTTTGGGCAGCTAAGATGGGCTTGGCAACGACAGATGTGTGTGGTCTCTGCAGGGCGGAAAAGGGGGGCCTGGCACATCGATTTTGGGTTTGTCTCCATATTCAAGGGTTATGGCAGGAGATTGGGCAGATGCTGGGGAGCTGGATACAAGAGGATTTAGACATGTGTCCAGAATGGTGTCTGTTCGATGCCTGCGAGCGGCAGCCCCCCCTGAGGGGCGCGGCACGTAGGCTTTGTACCAAGGGGTTTGTGGTAGTTAAACAAGTCATTCCTCGACACTGGCTGGACGATGCAGCGCCATCGGTGGGGGAGTGGAAGCGAGCTATGTGGGATTTACGGGAGATGGAGCGGCGCTCAGCCAAAGCTCAAGGGGGGCAACAATGGGAACATTTCCTGGAAACTTGGGGCCCAGCTAGCGAAGTAGAACAATCGGGGTTAGCAGAGGGGGGTCACTCTCGGGACCAACCTATGTGATGGGGTTTTGAGTGTGGATCAGCAGGGGGGGGAAGGGGGGGTAGGGGGGGAGGGTGCGGGGTGGGAGTGGGATAGATGGTGGGTAGGTGGGGTAGACGGGCGCATATCTATAAGGTTTAACACATTAGATGATTCTTTTCCATTACTCTTAGCTAGCGTCATGTTTGTATTAGATACCTTTCTGGTCGGCAGCCGAGTGCCGGTGTTGGCCATGGGGAGGTTACTGTTGACTGTGTTCCTGTTAGCTCCGTTTCCGTTGTGTGTGACAGTTTCTTGCACTGAAGTGTACTTTTTTATGCACAATAAAAATGATTTCCTAAATACCCAGAAATATGTGCCATTGTAAAGTCTGAGACGCGTAAAAAAGCAAATATCTCCTTTTGTAGAAATTCAACCTGTGATTAAGAATGTATTGGATGAGCGTAGGATTATAGTGAAGTTCCTTACGTGATGACAGGTTTAGTCCTCCACCTCTGGGTTGTGCACCTCTTCCTGCAGCTTGGAGACTGGGCATGTCAAAGTTGTGACATCACTGGATATAGCCTGCTGGTATCTCCCATCAGCCTCCAGTGTACTATTGACAAAGCAAACTCAAAGGAATAACTATACCATAACTTTAAATAACTTCACATTCCTCAACCTGAGGAACCTTTTTAACCGTATCCGTCTTATATTTTCTTTTCTTTCTTTTTTTTTTTTTTTAATTTACATTCACGTCCCCCCTATGCAAACACGTTTCCTATACCATCCCCTCGTTTAAATAAGAGAAGAAACAGGGATACTCACTGCGATCTAGAAACTGAAAGGATCTGTCTACTCCTTGAGATTGATGCTCCACTCCGCCTGAAAATAAACTCTGAAGAAATCACACCCCTGGGCGGGAATGAGGACTAAACTGTCGTCACTCAAGGAACAACAATTACCAGGTAAGTGTAATTTCTATTTCCTTATCGTTCCTCCAGTTCAGTCCTCCACCTCTGGGATGTAACAGAGCAGTAATCATTGGGAGGGACCTATCCAGCCAACTCACCACACCGTCGACCCGGAACAGGCATCCTTTACTGCCAAAACATTTAGGCAGTAGTGGTTACTGAGGAAATGAAGAGACGACCTGGAAGCTGCTCTACCAATCCCCCCTGGTGGAATGAGTGATTCACCCATGAAGCTGCTTGCGCCCTGGTAGCAAGAGTCAGAAAGCCCCCCGGAATCATACAACCTCGCCACCAGAAAGCTGAGACAACCACCGCCTTAACCCAGTGCGAAATGGCCGCCTTCGCTGCTGCTTCCCCTTTGCGGGGACCTCCAACCAACACACAAAAACAAATAAACGAATGCCGCACCCTGCATTTTATGTTTCCTATCGGCATAAGCTACAAATAAAAACCTCCCCTTACAGAAAAAACAAGAACTGGAAGAGAAACCAATAGGCTCAGGAGAAAAATCAGATACCACCTTTTGGAAGGATGACTGGACTGCTCGCCAACACCACCCTCTAGCCAGAAAGGGTGAAAACGGCTCATTACATGACAACGCCTGAAACTCCGAAACTCGTCGCACCAAACAAAGCTATCAAAGCCACTGTCTATAACAGCAAATCCTTTACCGACACCTGGAGTAAAGAATCAAAGGGCTCTTTAGTTAATGCCTCTAAGGCCCAATCGGGATCCCCCAGCAGCACCCAAACTCTCCTTGAGGAGCGCAGTCGAGTCCCAGCTTAAGGAAACGCTACACATCGATCCGAACACTTAGCGCTATTCCCTCCACAGAACCTCTACAGCCGGAAACAGTTGCCCGCTGGACCCGCTAAGGAACTGGCCGCTAGTTCCTTCAGACACTGTCCTGCAGAGAACTCAGACCAAGAATACAGACACCTTTGTCGCCCGGACTTGCTGCCGTGAACAGCAGCCTTCAAAAAGGCGCTAAGCACGGACCTATGTACCGGAAGCAGCCTGCCTCCTCGCTCTCAACAAGGTGAAAAAACTGCCGCAGAATAACCCTTCAGCCCCGCCCATTCAAAGGCCAAACCGTAGGCAGGCACCGATCCATCTGAGACATTCATCATGGACCTAGCCGCAGCAGAACATCCGCTACCGGCAACTTCTAGGAAAAGCCTGTTGAGTAGGCAAAAGAGATCAGCCTAGTACGGCCATCTCATTCCACCGGGCGCTACCAAGAGTACCTTTCCCCGAAAGCCTCGATACGCCAACTAGTTGCCTTATGAGAGCCCACGGGGAAAGGACAAGACAAAAACTTAAATGGGAGCTTCCTCCACCAGAGAAACCTCCGGGTGAACCCCAAGGAAGCCAATATTAGCTAGCGCTCGAATTAAGCCACAATGCACATTTGCCACATAAAGCAAATCAGGGTCTAGTCGATTCAACTCCCTGATCCTTTCCTGTTCCAGGCGAGTAGACTGCCGTAAATACTGCAACCACTTGAAGCATGCTCTCGCCTCCCCAGGCTCCACAAATGGGAGCTTGTAAGGACAGAGCATTGCCCCCAACGATCGCTTCAGTCTACCATCTACTTTCTTATCTTGCGCTAAAGAAGATTGCTAGGGCTCTCTTCCATACAGTGAGTACACACCCCCCTGGTAGTGCAAGGTATGCACCCATCCATGTAGTACCCAGGCCTGCCCCTGCTCAGCCTCAAAATGTAAAACAGGCGAATTCAGAACAGCTGAATACTTTATTTTTTTTTTTCCCACAAAGACCTCTTAACCAAAAATTCCTTCAGCATATGTTGAGACGCTCTTTCCGTGCCAACAATATGAAGTAGAAAGAACTCCCAAACACAGGCATACTAATCCACGGCCTTCCTGCTAGAGTAATGCCCTATTCCGTCTGACTGCACAAAGATGGACTTTATATTTTAAGTTCGACTAGCACCTGGTGTTAGGAAATACAGCTCTCTCATTCCGCAGTGGCAATTGAGTCTGCAATGAAGAAGCCGAGAAACTGCAGATAAGTTCCATTATACTACCTGGTAAAGACTCCACTTTTAGACCACTGAAGCAAAAAAAGAATGCGAAAGTGCCTTGTGTCCTGCCAGTAGCTTATCGAATTGAAATGATTCAGTGTATGCAGGGCATTTTCCAGAGAACGCAAGGTCCCTCATCCAGGCTTACTCCACATTCAGTCTAAACCGGCAGCCATCTTGGCTGATGCCGATCAGCGCAGAAGCCATCTTGTAAGCCCCGCATATGATGTATGCCTACTAGAATCTGAGCTGCTGCCATTGCTGCTAGAGAACTAGCCTGGCTGCGTGCTTCTGGCCCCCATTAAGGCATTCGCTGAACACTAGCAGAGACTCTCTGTACTGGAGAACCTCTGATAAATGGAATGGGAGCATAGATAGCTTCAAAGGACAGAGTTCTATTTTGCAACCTCTCTCCGCTGATCTGCCTTTTCCATATGTAAAATTAAACCACATATAGCCAATAGCCATATCGTGATATTTTGGGCGTGATACCACTTGACACAGGACCTGGAGGGGCCCGAAGCATGTCATGTCGTGGCTATGTGGAGGATAATATTTGCCTATGGAAGACAGTTTTGGTGTCTGCTTAAGTGTTGATTTTAGTCTGCAACAAAAGTATAAAAAACAATTGGGTACGCTGTGGCCCATTTGAGTAAAAAGGGTGCTTTCGGTAATGAGGGGAATGGTGTAGTCCTTCCCTTCCAACCGATTGTCTCCGACAAAAAACTGAGGTGATTTATTAAATGCCAGTGGTAGCTACAGGCTGAGTGTTCAATGACTTCCTCTTTTTGATTTAGTATTTTGTCATTGAGCTTGGAGGGAGGGTTTCTTGAATTAACCAATGGTAACTGAATTAAAAGTAAAATTAAATGTAAATTAAAGGTAAAAATCAAAAGTAAAATCAGAATAGAATTTGTCACACTAAATGCTCCTTATCTGTTCCCCCCCCAAGTGAGCCCAGAAGCTAGGCTCACTATGTCCTCCTGCTGCATGGAGACTGGACACACTGGAGGCTGATGGGAGACACCAGCAGGTTATATCCAGTGATGTCACGACTGACATGCCCAGTCTCCAAGCTGCAGGAAGAGGTGCACAACCCAGAGGTGGAGGACTAAACTGTCGTCACTCAAGGAACGACAATTACCAGGTAAGTGTAATTTCTATTTATCTGATTAAGGCATTGCACTTTGTTCTTCCTTTGGGATTAAAGTTTCTATTGAAGGTACAACAGCCTTCAACATTTGTGCCTGCCTTGATTTTAAGAATAAAGGTCTGCAGGTGTGCTGTGTGCGCTGGCCTTCAATTTAGGCAGCCTTGCAGGTTGAACTTCAGATGTCCATCTGACATGTGATTTGAAGAGAAAGTTACAAGCTGTTTTTGAAAAGACCTTCTCTGCTGTAGGATAACAGAAGTTACTTACCTGTAACAGTGGTTCTCTGGAGATAGCAAGATAAATCAAGAGCATTAAGAACATAAGATATGCCATACTAGGTCAGACCAAGGTCCATCAAGCCCAATATCCTGTTTCCAACAGTGGCCAATCTAGGTCATACGTACCTAGCAGTTTCCCCAAAAGACAGGTTCCACAATGCTTGTACTGGGTCAAGCATTGATATCCTCGGTCCCTTCTTAATAATGGTTTATGGACCTTTCCTCCAGGAACTTGTCCAAACCTTTTTTAAACTCAGCTACACTAACAGCCTTTACTACACATCCTCCGGTAACAAATTCCAGAATTTGATTACACATTGAGTGAAAAAATATTTTCTTTTATTAGTCTTAAATAGTTTACCCTGTAGCTTCATTGCATGTCCCCTAGTCTTTCTATATTCTGATAACGTAAACAATCGATCTAAGTTTACCCGTTCCACTCCGTTCATTAATTTATAGACTTCTATCGTATCTCCCCTCAGCCGTCTCTTTTCCAGGTTAAAGAGCCCTAAACTTTTTCGCCTTTCTACATAGGAGTATCCTTCCATCCCCTTTACCATTTTGGTGGCTCTTCTCTGAACCTTTTCTAATATCGCTATATCCTTAAGATAATTCGACCAGAATTGCACACAGTATTCAAGGTGCGGTCTCACCATGGAACGATATACAGGCATTATAATATGTTTTATTTTCCGTTCCTTTCCTTATGATACCAAGCATTCTATTTGCTTTCTTGGCCGCCGCTCCACACTGGGCCGAGGGTTTTAACATGTTATCCACAATGACGCCTAAATCTTTTTTCCTGGGTGGTGGTTCCCAATGTGGAACCTTGCATCGTGTAACCATAGTTTGGGTTGTTCTTCCCTAGGTGCATAACTTTGCACTTGTCCACATTATTTATTTATTTATTATTTATTACAGTTTCTTATATACCGCGCTATTTAGAATCAGCGCGGTTTACATCATAACAAAACGACCATTACGACAAACTGTCAGGTTTTACATTGAACAGGAGTACAAACTTGGATAACTGGGTTAACTATATACATAATCTATCTACACTGCAGTGTGCGGGCATTTCTAGATTGGGTTATTTCATCTGCCATTTGGATGCCCAGTCTTCCAATTTATCAAGAGCCTCTTGCAATTTTCCACAATCCTCTTGGGTTTTAACAACTTTAAATAGTTTTGTGTCATCTGCAAATTTAATAACCTCACTCGTTATTCCACTTTCCAGGTCATTTATGAATATGTCAAAAAGCAGCGGACCCAGCACAGATCCCTGGTGTACACCACTATTCACCTTTCTCCATTGGGAAAATTGGCCATTTAGCCCTACCCTCTGATTTCTATCTTTTAACCAGTTACTGATCCACAGTAGTACACTGCCTCCTATCCCATCTCTTTAGTTTTGCCAAAAGTCTCTGATGAGGGACCTTGTCAAAGGCTTTCTGAAAGTCCAGATACACTATATCATCCGACTCACCTTTGTCCACCTGTTTATTCACACCTTCAAGAAAGCATAACAGATTAGTAAGACAAGATCTTCCTTGTCTAAAGCCATGTTGGCTGTCTCCCATTAGGCCATGACTATCTACATGCTGAGTAATTTTATTCTTTATGATGGTTACTACCATTTTTCCTGGTACTGACGTCAGGCTCACCGGTCTGTAGTTTCCCGGATCACCCCTGGAACCCTTTTTAAAAATTGGTGTTACATTGGCGATCCTCCAATCTTCAGATATTAGAGATGATTTTAATGATAGTTCACAGATTACTAATAGCAGGTCTGCAATCTCATTTCAGTTCTTTCAACACCCTTGGATGTATACCATTCTTTCCTCATAACCCACCCAAAGGCAAATGTAAAAGTATACTTGTCACATGGGTTTACACAGAAAATGAAAACAATGGCATGTATTCCTTTGACCACAAAAACAAGGGCATACTAATTAGAAAATCCACATTGTCAAGTGTTGAAACCCTAGAACCAACTGGTAAGAGGTCTGTTAACTGCTTATATTGAACAACATTTATGAATTACCAACATCAAATAAAAAGGCAGGTCTTGAAAAGTCTAATAAAAGCACATCATTTCCAATATTAAATAAGATCTCAGAGACTGCAAAAAAATTTATGACATACTCACCAGCTCTTTAACAACCTCTATTAAGACCTCTACGTTCCAGGTATGGGCTTGTGCACTGTCGCTTTTGTCCTTCCCATCACTCCAGATTCCACTGCTAGGGGCAGAGATAGACTGCAAAATAGACTTCACAAGTCAAATACTATACAACCTATTCAAGGCTGACCCAACAAATACATAAAAGCAAATGCAATTAAAGCAATACGCTTAAACCAGTCAAGTATTTCTCCTAAAAGCATCATACTTTGGAAAGAATATATGTATTTTTAATTCTTACCCACAATTTTTCATCTGCTCCTTTTAACTTAAGGTGCTACAATCTGAGTCTCCGATATTAACTTAGCGGGAGCCCTCAAAGGCATCAGCTGAGTTGAAGCATAGGAGCTCTCCAATGTTTAAGGACTAAATTTAGACAATTTTGATCAGATTTGTATTAACAAAAAAGTGGCAATTAAACGTAATGAATCCAGTATTATCCTTCCAGTTAGCGTAGTTACTCACCTGTATCAGGTGTTCTCCAGGGACAGCAGGAATCAGTCCTCACATATAGGTGATGCTGGCGCCGATGGAGCCCTTGTGGAAGCATCCCCCCAGCTTTCAGAGAAAGCCTTTAGGAGATGCCACCATGCATGCGTGGTCCCCTTCCTGTCCAAGGGTGCCATCTTGCTAAGATGACAGATAAAATACAGCAAAAATAAAAAATGGTAAAGGCACAACTCCAAGGAGAGGGGGGAAGAGTTGTGAGGACTGATTCCTGCTGTCCTCGGAGAAAGTGTAGTTACTCACCTGTAACAGGTGTTCTCCAGGAGCAGCAGGAATCAGTCCTCACTTATGGGTGACGTCGGCGCCGACGGAGCCCTCGCGGAGCAATTTTCCCCAGCTTTCAAAGAAAGCCTTTGGGAATTGCAGCGCGCATGCGCGGGGTCCTCTTCCCGCCCAAGGGTGCCATCTTAGCCAGTCAGATGACATAGCTAAAAAAGACAGCATAAAAATGTGCAAAAAAAGAACTTAAGCAGATGATTGCAACTCCAAGGGGAGGAGGGAGGGTAGTGAGGACTGATTCCTGCTGCTGCTCCTGGAGAACACCTGTTACAGGTGAGTAACTACGCTTTCTCCAGGACCAAGCAGGAAGTCAGTCCTCACTTATGGGACTCCCAAGCTCAAGGCTACCGGAGACCCTAAGCACAAAAATGAGCTCCCTCTAGCTCAGCAGCACAGAAGGAAAGAATCTTCGCTGAAGTATTACCCACCGGTAGCCCACATCCGGGATGGAGGGTAGGAGTTGCTCAGACCTCGAAGAGACTACGGAGGACTGCCTGTCCGAAAGCACTGTCCCTGCGGGACTCCCTCTCGAGACAGTAATGGACCGCAAAAGTCTGGCTCGAAGACCAAGTAGCGGCCCGGCAGATGTCTGCCAGCGGAACAGAGCGGAGGTAAGCCACTGACGTGGCCTTTGCCCGAACGCAATGAGCCGTGACTCGACTTTCCAAGGAGAGTCCGGCAGCCCCATAAGCCCAAGAGATACAGTCCGCAACCCAGATGGACAGAGTACGCTTGGAGACCGGGAGCCCCAATTTATTGGGGTCAAAGGACACAAAAAGCTGAGCAGCTTTACGGTGCTCCCGCGTACGGTCAAGGTAGAAGTTCAATGCCCTTCTACAGTCCAGGGTATGGAGGACCGTTTCAGCTCGGCTGGAGTGTGGTCTGGGAAAGAAGGTCAGAAGTACCACCTCCTGATTGATATGAAAAGGGGAGACCACTTTTGGAAGAAATTTTGGGTGAGTCCGTAGGACTACCCTATTTTCGTAGAACCGAGTGTAAGGGGGATCAGACACGAGGGCCTGCAACTCACTTACGCGTCTAGCGGAAGTGAGGGCTATCAAGAACAGTGTTTTCCAAGACAGAAAACGGAGAGAACAGGTAGCCATAGGTTCAAAAGGCGGGCAGGTGATCCGCTGCAAAACCACATTCAGGTCCCAGTCAGGCGCTGGTGGGCGCAGAGGTGGTTTAAGTAGAAGGAGACCTCGGAGAAACCTCGCTACGAGAGGGTCGCTAGAGAGAGGTCTGCCGTCCACCGGCACATGATGTGCCGAAAGAGCACTGAGGTGAACTTTGACGGAGTTGGACTTAAGTCCCAGATTAGAGAGGTGTAGCAAGTACTGCAAGATCACCGACACCGGGCAGGAGAAGGGATCCTGAGACTGTTGGGTACACCAAACGGAAAAGCGACGCCATTTAAGGGCGTAGCATTTGCGGGTAGAAGGCCGTCGCGAAGCCAAGACGACCTGCTCCACCTCTGCCGGCAGGAGATGGGGAGCAAAGACTACCCTCTCAGCAGCCAGGCCATTAGGTTGAGAGACCTGAGGTTGGGGTGTAGCAGAGACCCCTGAACCTGAGTGAGGAGATCCGGTTGAAACCCCAGAGGGAATGGATCCTCCACCGCTAATTGCAGCAGGAGCGGAAACCACGGCTGTCTGGGCCAGCGAGGGGGGCCACCAGAATCATGAAGGCTTTGTCTCGGAGAACCTTGAAAAGAGTCCGAGAGACTAGCGGGATGGGAGGGAAAGCGTACAGAAGGCTTCCCGACCATGAGAGTAGAAAAGCGTTTGCCGCCGCAACCCGAAGAGGGTGGGGGGCTGACGAGAGCAGAAGCGAGGAAGTTGCCGGGTTGTGAGGACTGGCAAAGAGCTCCACCGTGGGGAGGGCCCCACTTTAGAAAGAGCTTCTGAACTAACCAAGGGATCCAGACGCCACTCGTGCGGTTGGAGGATCCTGCTGAGTTTGTCCGCCAGGTAATTCTCTTGGCCTGGGAGATAAACTGCCTTGAGGAGAATGCCGTGACTGACGGCCCAAAAGCAGAGCTTCTGTGCCTCCCGGCAGAGGAGGAAGGAGCCCGTGCCCCCTTGCTTGTTCACGTAGAACATGGCAACTTGATTGTCCGTCTGGACAAGGACGGACTGGTGAGAAGTCAGGTGGGAGAAAGCCTTGAGAGCCAGGCGGATCGCCCTGAGCTCCAGGAAGTTGATCTGCTGAGCAGACTCCCACTTGGTCCAGAGGCCCTGAGTACGTGCCCCTTGGCAATGCGCACCCCAGCCGAGGAGGGATGCATCTGTTGTCAGCACCCGGCCGGCTGAGGTGACTGGAAAGGCATTTCCGAATATCAGGTTCGGCTGCTGAAGCCACCACCGGAGAGACGAGATCAGCGGCTCGGAGACGCGCACTAGGTCTGCTAGGCCGCCTGTGGCTTGTCGCACTGCTGGCGGAGACACCATTGAGCAGGCCGCATATTCAGGCGGGAATTGGGGGTCACATGGACGGTGGAAGCCATATGGCCGAGTAGTCTCCGGAAGCGCCTGGCGGAGACCAGGGGGTGGCTGCGAAAACGGTCGTCTAGGTCCATGAGCCGTTGAGCTCTGTCGAGCGGTAGGTACGCTCGGGCCTGAGGAGTGTGCAGCCTTGCGCCGATGAACTCGAGATCCTGTGAGGGGAGCAAAGTGGACTTTGCGAAGTTTATGACAAAGCCCAAGTACTGCAGAAGAGTCACCGTGCGGCGCGTGGCGTTGGTGACCTCCAGAGCGGACGCTGCTCTGATGAGCCAGTCGTCGAGGTACGGAAAGACAGAGGCCGTGAAGCCGGAGATGGGCCGCCACCACCGCGAGACATTTTGTGAAGACTCGCGGTGCGGAGGACAGGCCAAAGGGCAGTACCCTGTACTGGTAATGATTTCCTGCCACCACAAACCTTAGGTATTGTCAGTGGCTTGGGTGGATGAGGATGTGCGTGTAGGCATCCTTTAGATCCAAGGAGCATAGCCAATCTCCCTGCTGGAGGTAGGGCAGAAGGATTCCAAGGGTAAGCATCTTGAACTTCTCTCGCACGAGGAACTTGTTGAGGTTGCGCAGGTCCAGGATGGGTCTGAGGCCTCCTGTTCTCTTTGGTATCAGAAAATACCTGGAGTAAAAACCTTGACCTTTCAGGTGGTGGGGCACCGGTTCCACCGCCTGTTCCTGTAGAAGACCTGGTAACTCCTGAAGGAGTAATTCCCTGTGCAGAGGGGGTCGTGGAGGTTCTCCCGGAAAAAAGGAGGGAGGGACCTGGTGGAAGTGGAGATGATAGCCTTCTCGCACGACTTGAAGCACCCCGGCATCTGTGGTGCGGCTGGACCCCCTGTGGGCGAAGTGAACCAGCCGGCCTCCGGTGCTGGGAGGACCCAGCGGGGGGGGGGAGAGGCTATGCTTAGTGAGTCAAAAACCCCCACCCTGCTGAGCAGGGGCTGGTGGTGCAGGCTTGGGGGCTTGCTGCCTACGGGACCCGTTACCCCGTCCCTTGGCCTGCTGGCCCTGTTGGGGAGCTGCCGGGGCTGATAATGGGGGTATTGTTTGTAGGCAGCCGCCTTCCTCGGGTAAAAGGACTTTTTTTCCCGAGCCCTTCTTTTTCTGGGAAGGGGCGGAGGTCTTCCTAGAAAGCCTGGTCCTGGTGAGAGTCTCAGTCTCAATTTGTGCAGCCTTTTCAGCCATGGGCTTGCCAAAGAGGTTCTCGCCTCGGCAGGGGACATCGACCAACTTGTCCTGCACCCAGGGCTCAAGGTCTGACGACTGAAGCCAAGCCTGTCGGCGGGCACCGATGCCGGCTGCGGCCACTCGAGCCGATGCTTCAAAGCCATCATAGGCTGCTCGGGACATGAACTTTGAGCATTCCCGAATGCCAGTGGACAAGGCCAGGAACCTCCGCAAGGGTTCCTCGGACAAACCAGCGGAGAATCCGGCTAGCTCTTTAGCCAGGTCTCGGAGATACATGCCCATGTATAGCTGGTAGGTCTGGACACGACACGCAAGGCCATCCAGGTTACGGGCCTCCCTGCCAGGAGGCACCGAGGAGTGCATCTTCTGGCTCTTAAGACGATGCATGGCCGATTCCACTACCATGGAATGGTGTGGTAGCTGTGCCTTTTGAAAGCCAGGGCTCTTGCGGACTCGATAGATAGAATCGACCCGCTTGCTCAGGACCGGCGAGGAGGCCGGACTCTCCCACATGCGGAAGAGTAGTCGTTCCAGCATAGGAGGAACCGGTACAGTAAAGTGTTCCCTTGCGGGAGAGTCATACTGGAGGGCGTCGAGCTCTTCGGCTCGAGGCTCCTCCTCGGGGTCCGCAGGGAAGGCCAAAGCCTTGGCCATATCCCTGACGAAGTCCGAGAACCGGGCATCCTCCGGGGGGGACTGCTTCCGAGGCTCGGACTCCGGTGAGTCCGAGGGGACACACCGAGTCCGGAAAGAATCAGGCGACTCTTCCTCTTCAGACTCCCAGACCGACTCCGACGAGGACTCGGTGGGGTCGGCCCGGGCAGGGCGCGGCGCCTGCCGCCCCGACGCCGAGGGAGTCGGCGTCGGCGACCTCGGTCCCGAACGGGAGGCCGAGGGTGACCTCGACCGAGGATCGGCTCGGTCTCCGGGGTCTACTTGGACGTCGACGTCCCGGCGGTCGGGGCAGCGACGCCAGCGAAGCCAGCGAGCAGTGCCCGCTGCTGGTCCATGAAGGCAGACAGTCTGCTCTCCAAGGCCGTCAACCTGAGTCCGAGCTCAGGTGACCCAGCAGCCCCCGACTCGGGCCCCGACGGCGTCGGGCCCGACGTCGGCTGTCGCGGAGGTGAGTCCAGGAGGACCACAGGACTTACCCGAACCGGCCGCTCCGACTCCAGGCGAGGTCGCTTCGTGAGGTGCTCCTTCTCCAAGGACCCGGGGCGGCTATCGGGGCTATGTGACCTGGCCCTCGCGGAGCCAGGAGCGTCCACCGACGCCGCCCTCGCGGGTTTCACCTGACGTCGATGGTCCCCGGACGGAGAACCCCTGTTGGAGGAACTCCGGCGATGGTCCGAGCTGGAACCCTTGGACGCGGAGGCCTCCGACGAAGTCCGGGTACGGCTGGGGTCAGCGAAGATCCTATCCCGCTGATGCCGCCGACTTCTCAACGCTTTGGAGGACATTTTGCCGCAGGGCCCACAGATCATTTCTTCATGATCCGGGCCCAGGCAGCGGAGGCAAAAGTCGTGTGTGTCAGTTAGTGACATATTTCGGTCACACTGACCACACCGCTTAAAACCACTGGCAGCCATCGGGGGTACTCGGGCCCCGGCGAGGTCAAAGGCCCGGGCTGCCAGGGAAAAATCGATAACGAACGCTGACTAAGTCAGAAAAACCGAAAACAGGAAGAGGACTCGTGACCGGCGTCGCGAGTCCGGGCGGGAAAAAGACCGGCGTCGAATTGGAAAAAGAAATAAAATTATGAAGAAATATCAACTTTTTCGCGGGGACACGACGGGGCCGTCTGTAGGGCTCCGCGGAAAAAAGAAGACTGGCTAAGATGGCACCCTTGGGCGGGAAGAGGACCGCGCATGCGCGCTGCAATTCCCAAAGGCTTTCTTTGAAAGCTGGGGAAAATTGCTCCGCGAGGGCTCCGTCGGCGCCGACGTCACCCATAAGTGAGGACTGACTTCCTGCTTGGTCCTGGAGAACACCTGTTACAGGTGAGTAACTGCTTTCTCTAAGCAGGAAATCAGTCCTCACATGAGACTCCCCAGCTACAGGCTACTGAGAGCTCACAGGGAGCTGCAAGCAGCAACAATTTAATCCGTATACACAGACCACAGTAGGACTCGTGTCCGATGAACCAGCACTCCAGTAGCCTGAACACAGAAGGGTCGGAGGGTAGGGGTTACCTAAACCTCAAAAAAGGCTACGGAGCACAGCCTGGCCGAAGGTACTGTCCCATCGAGACTCTTTCCAGGCAGTAATGGGCTGCGAAGGTATGGACTGAAGACCTGGTGGCGGCATGACAATGTCCACCATCGGGACAGAGTGCAAGCTTGCCACTGAGACCACCATGGCCCTAACACAGCACACAATGATGCAGCCTTCCAGCAGGAGCCTTGCTTGCTCATTACTGAGGGCGATGCAGTCTGCCACCCATGTAGACGTGTATGCTTGGTCACCGCCTTCCCCAGTCTACTGGGGTCATAGGAGGTGAAAAGCTGAGAAGCTTTGCGGTGGCCCTGAGTGCATTGGATATAAAAGGACAAAGCCCTCTTACAGTCCAAGGTGTGAAGGACTGTCTCCACCCGACTGGAGTGAGGTCTTGGAAAGAAGGTAGGGATGCTGTGTTGCTGAACTCACTATCTGTTGCCGCTTGCTGTACCCTACTATATTTGTGTTTTCCTTAGGCCTTGTACTGCTGCCTTTGCTCCCAGTCCTCCGTACTGCTCCAGTCCCGCCCACCGGAGGTGACGTGGACGCGTGAAACGCATCCACATCAGCGCCCTGGTAAACTGCTGCCCTTTAAAGTCAGACCGCCGGCGTCCCGCGCCGAAGGAGCGCGCACAAGGAGCAGGATGTGCTCCTTGGGGCGACGATGAGGGGCCCCATTTCCGGCCCTTCGATTGGAAGACACTCGCTGTCCATACCTCGCTCCTGATGCCTCTCCTCTTGCTGTGCCTTGTCCACTTTTTCCAGCCATCGCTTCTCTCCCCCTCTGTCGATAGTCCCAAGTTCCCTCTTTCTCCACAGTCAGTTACCTTGCCACCGTTCTTCATGACCACCATCCCCGTGTTCTGGGGTCACCGCCCTTCTCCTCCCCCCCCCCCTCTTTAATGAGTGGGGTTTCATTTTGCAACATGCACAATCTTCTCTTATGCCAGCCTACTTGTCCTTCCCCCTCCATCCCCCATCCCTCACCCACTCCCTTTTTGACTCTCTCCCTTGCCCTCTTAAATTGTCGGTCCCTCAGGGCTAAATCACATCTCATCCATGATCTTGTTGACCAACACTCTTGACGTACTCTCTTACGGAATCGTGGCTCCGTGATGGAGAAGATGGTATTCTTTTTCACTGTCTTCCCCCTGGTTATACTTCTTTCCACACACCCCGGCTCCACCGCACGGGGGGAGGAGTTGCTGTTATTCACCAGACGTCTTTCCCGGTTGTTCCTGTTTTACCCACGCCCCACTACCCTGAATCTCCTTTTTCGCTCTCTCTCCCCGACTCCTATTTCCTGTTGCTATACGCAACCCCATCACTGCACGCTGATCTTTGGGATTCCCTCCTTTCCCTCTCTGAGGCAGTCCTCTCTCCCCATCTTGTTATTCTGGGAGATTTTAATGTCCACCTTGACTCCCAGTTACGGCATCGCGACAAATCACTCTCATCCCTCTTTAGTGATCTCTCTCTTGTTCAACATGTGAACTGTCCCACCCACTCCTCAGGTCGTACGCTTGATTTGATCCTTACTCCAAATTCCTCACCTTTTCCGCCAACCAACATTACCCCTTTACCACTCCCTTGGTCCGACCATAGTTGCATTTTCTTCCCCACAAAATCACTTCCCCGAACCCACCCCTCTCCTCCCAGATTCTGAAACACCACATTACCCCAGTATCTCTGCAATGCTTCCCGTCTCCGAGTCCCTCTTCCCCGCCGAATTCTCTTCCCTTCCAGTGAACCAACAGGTTAATGTTTGGACCTCCGCTCGCTCTTCCACATTTGACTCTGTTGCCCCCCGCCGTCCTGTCTGTTCACCTGCCATCACGTCATCCCTGGTACCACCCGGGTTTCTACTTGCAGCGTTCCCACCTCCACCGTGCACTACTGTTATGGCATAAACACCCTTCAGATACCTCCTTGGCCACTTTCCGACACGTACAAAAGACCTACCATACTATGATTACCCTTATTAAACAATCCTACTATTCCACTCTCATTGCATCTTCTTCCAATTCTTCCCGTCAGCTCTATCAGGTTTTGAACCTTCTCTCTCCCCCCTCTGCCTCTTACCTCATCAACCCCCCCTTCGGCTCCAAGCCCCACAACTCTTGCCACTTTTTTTCAACCAAGATTCTCTCCCTTCGTTCCTCATTCATTTCATGCCCACCTCCCCTCTCCCCCTCCCCCTCTCCTCTCTCTCTCCTGTCCTAGCCCCCACATCCACCCCTGCTCTCTCCCACACATGGCCCCAGTTCCGGCCCATTACCCCCTCTGAGCTTGCTTCAGCGTTCTCCTCCTCTCATAAGACCACATGTCTTCTAGATCCATTACCTTTTTCTTGGCTTACTGATCCTTCGCTTACCCTCACTCCCTTTGCCCTCACTATCCTTAATTCTAGTCTTACTTCCAGTTGCTTCCTTTCTGCCTGGAAACACGCCATTGTCCGCCCCATTCTAAAGAAACCCACCCTTGATCCCACTATACCCTCCAATTGGCGCCCTGTTTCCAACCTCCCTTTTCTCTCAAAGGTCCTTGAGAAACTGTCTTTCAACAACTCAATGCTCACCTCGATTCAACCATTTCCCTTCACCCCCGACAATCAGGATTTAGGCCCGATCACAGCACGGAAACCATTCTTTTAGCACTCCTCAATGAACTGCACCGCACTCACGAAAAGGGTGATTTCTCATTAGCTGTTTCCTTGGATCTCTCTGCTGCATTCGATGTTATTTATCACCATACTCTTCTCACTCGTCTTTCAGACCTCGGCATCCAAAGCACTGTTCATCAATGGTTTCATTCCTTTCTTTCCTCTCAATCTTTCGCGGTTCACACTGGTTCCTCCTCCTCCACCTCCCTTCCTCTCCCCTGTGGTGTCCCTCAGGGATCCATCCTTGCCCCTCTCCTTTTTAAATATCTTTCTTACCCCTCTTGCCCTTCTTATATAGCAGCATGGTATTTCCGCTTATTTTTTCGCAGATATTCTCTTAATCCACCACACTTCTTCAGTTCCAGACCTCACTCTCCTCAATACCTGCTTAACTGCCGTCTGACCGGTTCCTCAACAACTTCCTTGTAGTCAATCCTTCCAAGTCCGCAGCTATCTGGTTCACCTTCAGTGCTTCTCCCCCCCCCCCCCCCCAACTCTGTCACCACACATGTCCAGCTCTCCCATTCCTCTGGTATCAACTCTTCGTTATCTTGGTGTTACTCTCGATTCGTCTCTCTTGTTCCATCAGCATATCTCTTGTGGTGCGCAGCTCTTTTTCATCTCCGTAGGATCAGGGCTGTCTGACCACTGCTTTCAGTCACATCCCTCACCAACCTTGTGCTTTCCTTGGTGATCACCCGACTCGATTACTGTAACTCCTTCCTCGCGGGTCTCCCACACTACCAACTCCAGAGATTACAGCTCATTCAAAACACTGCTGCCCGTCTTCTCACCTTCTCTTCTCCTCGGGATCATATCACCCCCTGCCTTCTTTCCCTTCACTGGCTCCCTATCAAAGCCCGCTACCTCTACAAACTCCTTATTCTTACACATAGGGCCCTTCATACCAGCGCACCCCAGTATTTATCTGATCTCATTTATCTTCAACCCATGCCTCGCCTTCTTCGTTCCTCTCATGGCAATCGTCTCTTCTTACCCTCCCCCACAAATGCACACCTTGAGTCAACCCGTCGTGCCGCCTTTTTTGCTAGTCCTGCTCTTTGGAACCCTCTCCCGCACTCCCTCCGTACTGAAATATCTTTTCCCCGGTTCAAGACCCTCCTTAAGACCTATCTTTTTCATCAGGCTTTCAATCTCCCCAGCCCCTCCTTGTCATTCACATATCACCAACAAGGCCTTCCGCTACTTCCCATCAACTACAAGGTCCTTGATTCCCCTAACCCCCGTAATCTTCTATGGATTCTTGGACACCTACTCTAACCATTCAGCCCTTACCTACCCCCACCCCACCACCCCCCATTTCGCCCACTCTCCCTTGTCTCTCTTTTGCTGTCTGTGTTGATACCTGTCCTGTTCTATCCTTCCTCCTTTTTCTCCCTTCCTATCATTTTTTGGTGTACCTTTCTCTCCGTTTTCCAGCAGCCTATTGTATTGTACACCGCCCTAACGCCTCGGTAAAGGGCGGTCTATCAAATACTTTGAATAAAGATAAAGATAAAGGGAGCACCACTTCCTGGTTGAGATAGAAGGGCAACACCACCTTCAGCAGGAATTTGGGGTGCGAGCGAAGCACCACTCTTCATAGAACTTGGTATAAGGCACCTCTGTCACGAGGGCCTGCACCCTGCTAACTCTGCAAACGGAGGTAAGCGTGATGAGGAAAACCACCTTCTAAGAAAGGCAGCAGAGGTGGCAGTTAACCAGAGGTTCAAAGGGCAGGCGAGTGAGCTGCCCCAACACCACGTTGAAGTCACATTTGGTTGCCAGACGGCAAACTGGGGGCTTTGATAAGATCCATTTTCTTCAGGGCCTGGTCTACAACAGCTGGACCGAGAGATGCTTACCATCCACCGGATGGTGGTGCACCACCAAGGCATTAAGATGCACCCAGGTGGAGTTTGACGAGCCCAGACAGAGGTGGAGAAGGTACTGTAACAGCAGAACCACTGGACAGGAGAATGGTGTGCCAATCACAGGGCTAAACCTAACAGAGAACCTGTGCCATTTGAGGGTGTAACCCTTCTTGGAAGAGGCCTTGCAAGAGGCCAGCAGGATGTCTTCCACCTCAACCAGAAAGTTAAAGGGCCATACTCTCAGCAGCCACGCTGTTAGCAACAGGGACCCTAGATTGGGTGCAGGAGAGACACCCCCTTCTGAGTTAAGAGTCCCGGGGCGATTCCCAAGGTGATGGGGGTGTCCGTCAACTGCAGAAGCATCAGGAACCACAGTTGCCTGGGCCACTGAGTGGTTATCAGGATGAGCGAGGCCCTGTTGGAGAGTCTTGAACAAGGTCTTTGAGATCAGCGAGGTAGGAGGGAAGGTGTACATGAGACCTCCTGACCATGAGACTAGGAATGCGTCTGCTGCCACCCTGGAGGGGTGGGACTGTTGGGAGCAGAAGCGGGGCAACTGAAAGTTGTCCGGGCTAGCGACAGGTCCATCACGGGTTCTCCCTAGAGCCGGAAAAGTCAACTGGTTACCTTGGAGTCAGGCTGCCACTCGTATGGCTGAAGAACCATGCTGAGCCTGTCTGCCAGCTGGTTGTCCTGGCCAGGAAGGTACACTGCCCATAGCAGAATACCCTGTCGGATTGCGTATGAGCAGAGGGCTAGAGCCTCCTGACAAAGGGTACAAGACCCCATGACCCCTTGTTTGTTCAAGTAGACCACCACCACCTGGTTGTCTGTCTGGACCAGAACCTGCTGGTGACAGGTGGTGATGGAAGACCCTCGGGGCTAGGTATATGGCTCAGAGCTCCAGGAGGTTGATCTGCTGGGTGCTCTCATCTGGAGACCAGTTGCCCTGGGTGTGGAGATTGCCGCAGTGGGCTCCTCAGCCAATCAGGGAGGTGTCCATGGTGAGGACCCTTGAGGGGCTTGCGGCCTGAAAGGGAATGCCTGCCTTGAGATGCTGGAGTGACTGCCACCAGACCAGGGAAAACACCAGTTTGTAGGTCACAGAAACTCTGTCTCGGAGGCGGCCTGTGGCCTGAGACCACTGGTCCCAGAGACACCACTACACCGCCCTCATGTGGATGTGAGCATCTGGGGTGACGTGGACTGTGGAGGCCATATGCCCAAGGAAGCGCAGGAGAACCCAGGCAGGAACTGAGGGACAGTACTATATGTCCTGACCTAGAGACCTGAAACGATTGGCTTGGTCCCTAGGCAAGAAAGCCTTCGACTGGAAGGTGTTGATCTTTGCCCAAATGAACTCCAGACACTGTTGGGAGGAGGTGAGACTTGGGGTAGTTTATGACAAAGCCCAAGGGTTACAGAACGTGGATGGTGCGTGCGTTGACCTGTTGCACCTCTAAGACTGCCTCCCTCTATGAACCAGTCGTCCAGGTTGAGAAAGACAAAGACCCCCTGGAGCCGGAGAAAAGAAGCCACAACTGCCAGGCATTTTGTGAAGACTCTTGGGGCAGAGGTTAGGCTGAAGAGGAGCACCCTGTACTGAAAATGTCTGCCCCCCCCCCCCCCCCTACGAACCACAGGGACTGCCTGTGGTTGGGTTGGGTGACGATGTGGGTATAAGCATCCATGAGGTCTAAAGAGCACCAGTCTCCCTGCTGGAGGTATGGCAGCAATGTTCCAAGGGAGAGCATCTTGAACTTCTCCCTCACCAGAAATTTGAGGTTGCGCAGGTAAAGGATGGGCCTTAGGCCCCCTGTCCTTTTTGGCACTAGAAAGTATCTGGAGTAGAATCCCTTGCCCTTGAGATAGTGGGGCACCGGTTCCACTTCTTTGTGCTTGAGAAGACCTGCCAACTCCTTCAGAAGGTGGTCCCAGTGGAGGGGAGACCTGACTGGCTCTCCCAGGAAGTAAGGAGGAGGTGTGAGTCAGATGGAGGGGGTAACAACCCTCCCTGACTACCCTTAGTGTCCAGGAATCTGTGATGGTCACCCACCTCTGGGCATAGAGGGCCAGATGCCCTCCTGTGGGCTGCTGATCCCCTTGGGGTAGAGAGACTATGCTCAAGGAGTCACTCCCCCCGTTCCTGGGGTTTTGGAGGCTTCAGCTTATATGGGCCATGCCCATGTCCCTTGGCCTGCTGACCTTGAGGAGTCAGGGAGGCCTGATAAGATTGGTTGTTTCTGTAAGCCGCTCTCTTCCAAGGGTAGAAGGGCTTTTTACCCGTCCTTCCTTTGTGGAGGTGCAGCAGTCTTTTTAGAGAGCCTGGTACTTGTCATGAACTCTGTCTCCAGTTCGGCAACCTTGTCTGTCATCATGGGTTTGCCAAAGAGGTTCTCTCCTTGACAAGGGACAAAATTTGTCCTGAACCCACTGCTTGAGGTCAGACGACTGTAGCCAAGCTTGGCAGCATGCACTGATGCCAGCCACCGCTACTCAAGCCACTGACTTGAACCAGTCATAGGCTGTCAGACATGAATTTGGAGCATTTATGGACTGCTTTGGCCAGGTTTTTGAACCACTGCAAAGGTTTCTCAGAGACCAGTTGAGAACCTGGCAAGTTCCTTTGCCAGGTCTCAGGTACATGCCCATGTACAGTTGGTAAGCCTGGATGCAGCTGATGAGCATTGAGCCCTGGAAGCACTTCCTACCGAGGGCATCCAGGATGCGGGTCTCCCTGCCGGGGGGGGGGGGGGGGGAGGGGACACCAAGGAGTGCGCGTCTGACTTTTGAGCCGATACATGGCTGACTCCTCCACCATGGAGTTATGCGGCAGTTGTGACTTCTGGAAGTCCAGGCTCCGGCAGACTTCATACATAGAGTTGAGCTGTTTACTTACCACCGGCACTGAAGCTCTCGTCTCCCACATTCGGATCATTAGCCGTTCCAGGATGGGAGGAATGGGCACTGTGAGCGATTCCTGTGGTGGGGCCTCATACTGGAGGATTTCCAGTTCATCCGCCCGAGGGATCCTCCTCCAACTTGGTTGGGAATGCCAGGGCCTTGGACGTGTGTCCTTGACAAAACCAATGAAGCCCATATCATTGGGTGGAGACCTCCGTCAAGGCAATGAAACGGGAGAGTCAGATGGGATGTCACGATGGCGATGGGTATCGGGGGACTCCTCATCCTCAGTCTCCCATTTGTAGTCCATCGAGCAGTCATAGGAGGGTTGCTCCTTGGGCTTCAAGTCTCCTGATGCCCTGCAACTGTGCCCAGCAGACTTGCCAGGGATGACCAGTCCTGTCTAGCAGGACTCAGAATGTGACCTTGGCTGAGGATAGACTTGAGGCAGAAGGACCTCAAGAATCGGCTTGGCCTCTGGGGATGTCTTGGATGTCAAGGGCCTGGTGGTCAGGGTGGATGAACTTGTCCTGCCGGACAACAGCACCCATGAAGGTCCATGAAGGCAGACAAACTGCTCCAGGACCGCCATTCTGGACTCCAGGCCAGAAGGCTCCACAACCTTTGGTGTGGGCACTGAGGGACTCTGGCCTGACACCAGCTCCTCTGAAGGGGAATCCTTGACAAGGATATTGTGGGGACAGAGGCCAGTCTGCGGTTGGATCCTTCTGGGGTCCTTCACAGGCTGCTCCTTCTCCAAAACCTCGGACGAACGTCTCAGACAGCAGGACTGGGCCCAGGGAGACCCTGGCCAGTCAGAACCATCCAAGGACACCGCATTAGAGGGCTTCTTCCTGGGTTCCCTCAACAGAGACCCCCTTTCTGAGGACCCATGACGAGGCTTGGGTTTGGAGGATTCTGCCCAAGATGTCGGGGCCTCAGACAAGGCCTTGGCCTTTGGAAGCACCAGAGACTCGGGGGGGGGAGAACAAAAAAAAAAAAAAAAAAAAAAAACACAACACACCTTATTGTGCTGCTGCTGGTGGCTCGAGGGTCTTACTGAACATCCTCTTGCAGTCAGCAGGCTGCCGGATCATGATCAGGCCCCAGGCAGCAGAGACAGTAGTCATGTGTATTGGTCAAAGTTTTAGAGCACCGATCACACTTCAAAGCCACTGGTAGCCTGGGGGAAAAAAGTACCCCTGCAAGGTCAAAGACTCGCCAGGCTGCCAGTGGAAGAACAAACACGTGAAGACACCAGGAAAAGAAAAGAAAAGAATGAAAAGCTAACAAAAAGACAAACTCACGCTGGGCTAAGGAGGTCGGCAGGCAGGAAGAGTACCGGTGCGATACCTGAGAACATGAATCTTGAGAAAAAAATAATCAACTTTTTCTGGGGACAAGCTAGACAAGTGTCTGAAGGGCTCCATGGAAAATGACTGAGCAAGATGTCACCCTTGGACGGGAAGGGGACCACACATATGTGGTGGCATCTCCCAAAGCCTTTTTTTGAAAGCTGAGGGGATGCTTCCACGAGGGCTCCATCGGTGCAGACGTCACCCATATGTGAGGACTGACTTGCTGCTTGTTCCCGAAGTATTACATTTACATCTCCTAACTAAGTGAGCACACTAAGGGCTGGGGGATCGGGGGAGAAGGGAGGGGACTACCAAGATCTCAAATGACAGTTTGTCTATTCATATATGATCTTACTTGATTCAAATGCATTTAATACACTTGTCTGCTCTCCTACACAGGGTACCATTTTCCGAGCTGGTAACGTCTCTAGCCCTGTTTGGGATCCAGGATAACGGAAGGGACTGCACAAAGGACTACTCCCAAGTGAAACTGTGAATGCACACATTTAACTCAGAGCTCACTCACACCAAAAAATGACATTGAACCTAGTGCATTTCATCCATGTAAGCAAGACCTGGAGAAATTGTTATATCTTGTGCTTTCATAGTGATTATATATGAGCACCTCAAGTATTCTATCCTATTTGGCAAGTTTAAAAGCAACATCAGAATTTTGATGGATCAGTATATCACCCACCTGTAAGGCAATACCATCAGCCAAACCTGAATGAGTTCTGGCCATCATTCCCAAAACCCTGGCAACTTGGACCGCTGTAACCTCCCGAACACCAAACTGCATGATTATACTGCGGCATTCTTCCACACTGAAAGATAAGAAACAGATTGTATAGCACCACATTCTGCTTGAAAGTAAATTTAGCATGAAACAGGGAAAATGGCAAAGTTATTTTAAATTCATGTTTACCTCAGCACATTAAAAATTAAAGTAATCTTAGCTTTTTGTTAGTTTAATCCTTAAAAAAACTTAAGGAGCATTAATGTACAAATGGGCAAACATCTAAATCAGGCTGTACAATAGATAACTAATATAAAAAACACAGAAGTGGGAAAAGCATGCAGAACATGGTACACAGAATTTTCAAACTGCTGGGTGTGTCTCCACACACACTTGTTTGTATCTGCATTGTGTGTGCGCATGTGCACAAGTATACTGGTTTTTGAATGTATCGGCTTGCTTTGTATGTGCTTTTGTGGACTAGCATGTGCACATCTGTGCGTATCTGTTGGTTCTTTGCGTTTCTGATCAGGAGAGAAGACAAGAGACGTTTCTTTGACAAGTGCAATACTGTCATCACTATTACTGTTGATGAGTAAGCCAAAGTTGTAAGAACTGCTTTTCCAATAGAAATGTAGAGGGTGATTTTTTTTTGGGGGGGGGGGTGACAGGGGGGGGGAACAAAAAAAAAAAAAAAAAAGAGTTATCAAGCCTAACCTGCCAAGTCCTGAGCACAAACATGCACATGTTCCTGTTAATGCTAACAGGTATTATCTGGCAGTACAAATAGCAACCACAAACAAAGCAGTACAATTTGGTTAGCAGATTTCACTATAGAAATAGCAGCAAGAAAATGAAAAAAAAAAAAAAATATATATATATATATATATATATATATATATAAATTTAAAATGCAGTACATCACAGCTAGAGAACTATCTGCAATGCTCATATATCTGCTGTGTAATGTGGGCGGGGGGCAGGTTTGCAGTATGAGGTAGTTGTGTGCGGAGGTAGTTGTGTGAGGCAGTATTTATTGGGATGGGATATTTGGCAGGGTGGGGAGACAGTTTGGAGGGTTGTGAGAATGGAGAACAGGGAGAAGCACTTCAAAAGAAGAAATTCTCTAATTGCTATATTTCATTGTATGTAAGTTTCTAGGTTACAGAAGCTGGAACTCTTTCCAGAAAAATAGAGTAGGCCTTTTGGAAAAGGGGGGCGGGCTTATTTCTCTGGCAAAACCTGTCTGATTTTGCTCATTTTCAAACTATGTGCATTTTCACTACTTTACCCACATATCAAATTTCATCACATTCCATTAAATTTTGCTACCAGACATTTGTCTGGCTTTGCATAACACTTGTATAGCCATTTCAGCTGTAAATGGGTCCTTTCTGAGCTGCAGTGCCATGAGCCTCAAGTCATACACAAGGTCCTCTCCATTTTAACTATTGACACTAGTCCAATGTCAGCAACAACCGTCACTTAATACCACATCATAAAAACAGCACATATGCACTCTGAACTAAGCTAGCAGGCATAACTTTGAAAGGCAGCTTGCTCCCTTACTCACAGGCAGTAAAGCGTAGTTACTCAACTGTAATAGGTGATCTCCGGGAACAGCAGGAATTTAGTCTTCACATAAGGGTATCGTCGGTACAGACGGAGCCTGTGCGGGAATGCTCCCCAGCGTCCAATAGGAACGCTTTTAGGAGCATCCCTCAGCACGTGTGCTGCCTTCCCGCCTTTCCAACTGTCCCTCTTCAGTTACGTTTGTAGCCGAGTGAAAAGATAGAGGGAAAGGAAAGAGACAAAGAACTCCTAGGGGAGGTGGGTGGGTTGTGAAGACTAAATTCCTGCTGTTCCCAGAGATCACCTGTTACAGCTGAGTAACTACGCTATCTCCAGGAACAAGCAGGAATGTAGTCTTTACATATGGGGACTCCCTAGCTGAAGATGCCAGGGAGATAGCCCCAGGAAGGTGCCAACCCAGAAAGATAGGCATCCTTCCTCCCATGGATCTCTGACATTCCACCAGGGTTGGTGGGTAGGAGTTGAATTAGGACTGAAAGATTTCGAAGAACAGCTTGGCCAAAGGCTGCCTCCCGATGGGAGGCTTTATCAGGCAGTAGTGGGCTGTGAAGGTGTGTACCGAAGCCCATGTGGCTGCTCGACAAATGTCATCGATAGACACAGTGGAGATTAGCCGTGGAAGTAGCCATGGCTCTCACATTATGAGCTGTGACATGGTCCTGAAGAGGAAGACCCTTACTCTTATAAGCAAAGGATATGCATTGGGCAATCCATTTAGATAAATTTCTTTTGGAGACTGGAAGTCCCAAATGACTAGGGTCAAAAGCTATAAAAAGTTGTGAGGACTTTAAATGTTGCTGTGTTTTTTGTATGTAAAAGGCTAAGGCCCTTTTACAATCCAAAGTATGAAGGTTTCCTTCTGCATTAGAGGCGTGAGGACTCGGAGAAAATACAGGAAGAAATTGATTCAAATGAAAAGGCGAAACCACCTTCGGCATAAAGTGTGGATGAGTTCTAAGAACAACCTTATGATGAAACCTAGTATACGGAGGATCAGCCACTAAAGCTTGCAATTCACTAATGCGACATGCAGAGGTGATTGCAATTAGAAAGGTGACCTTCCATGTCAAAAACATAAGGGCTGTAGTGGCCAAAGGTTCAAAAGGCAGCTTCATAAGCTGCCCAAGAACTAGGTTTAGATCCAATGCCACCGGAGGTGGCTTGATGGGAGGTTTGGTTAATAGAAGGCATCTCATAAATCTTGATATGAGTGGATGAGAGGAAATTGGTTGTCCATTCAGAGGCTTATAAGATGCAATTGAACTAAGATAGACTCTGACTGAATTGGTCTTTAGACCAGAATTTGAAAGTGAAGGAGATACTCTAGTATCAATTTCAAGGGTATGCCAAGGGGGATTAATCCCTTCTTGCAGCACCATATAGTAAAACGTTTCCACTTGAAGGCAAAAGATGATCTTGTGGAAAGTTTCCTAGAAGCCTGAAGGATATCCTTTACCTGTTAGGACAGGTTGAGATCCTGGAGGTCTAAGCCTTTAGCAACCAGACCGTGAGGTGGAGGGACAGGGGATTCGGGTGCCATAACGTCCCGTTGTCTTGAGAAAAGAGATCTGGAGCATGCCCTAACTCCAGAGGTGCTGCTTGAGAGAGACACAGAAGCAGGGGATACCACGTTTGGCGTGGCCATCGTAGTGCTATGAGAATCATGCGACCCCCGTCTCTCTGAAGCTTGAAGAGTGTTTTGGGGATGAGGGGAATGGGTGGGAAGGCATAGAGGAAGTCCTGGCGCCAGTGAAGGAGGAAGGCATCCCTTGCCTGACAATTGTGAGCTGTAATTCTGGAACAGAACTGGGGAAGTTTGGCATTCAGTGGACTTGCAAAGAGGTCTATGTCTGGAGTGCCCCAGAGATGAAATATCCTTGCCACCTGGTCTAGGTGGAGGGATCACTCATGAGGCAGCAGTATTCGACTGAGTCTGTCCGCCCAAAGATTTTGAATGCCTGGAAGATATACAACTAGAAGGTGAATTTGATGCTCTGGCGAGGGCCCATAGACGTAAAGCTTCGTTGCATAACGACAGTCTGTTCAACCCTGCTTGTTCACATAGAACACAGAACATGGCTACTTGATTGTCTGTCTGGACTAGGACTGTCTTGTAGCTGAGCTGGGCGTGGAATACTTGAAGAGCTAAATAGATTGCTCTTAATTCTAGGAGGTTTATGTGGAGTCCAGGTTCCCTGGGTAGAGAGATGATTCAGGTGAGCTCCCCAACCCACCTGTGATGCATCTGTCGTCAGGGAGGCCTGAAAAAGTGGTTGATGAAAGAGACCCAATGTCAGGTTTTCTAGTGATTGCCACCACTGGAGGGACAAAATTAGACATTGAGAGATTATTATTTTGTCCGACAAATGACCTGTGGCCTGTGTCGACTGTGTGGAAAGGGTCCACTGAACTGCTCGCACGTGGAGGCAAGCATATGGGACTACATGAACTGTGGATGCCATATGTCCCAGTAACTGCAATAGCTCTCAAGCAGTGAGGGAGGATTTGCCCACTGCTTGAGAAGCATTATGCGAAGACACCGGGCCTGAAGAACAAAAGCCCATCTGTCTGGTATCTAGACAGGCTCCTATGAATTCCAGGCATTGGGAAGGAAGTTGTTGATATTTTGGGAAGTTTCTTACCAATCCCAAGTATTGGAGGATTCGCATTGTACGGGACAGTGCAGTGCTGGCCTCTGCAACTGTAGGAGCTTGAATGAGCCAGTCATCTAAGTAAGGGAAGACGAAAATCCTCAGGGTTCGTAGAAATGTAGCTACTACTGCCATGCATTTCATTAATACCCTTGGTGCTGAAGACAAACCAAAAGGAAGAACCCTGTACTGGAAATGCTTTCCCCTGAAAAGGAAACATAAGAATTTCCTGTGATCTGGATGGATGAGAATGTGAGTGTATGCATCCTTAAAGTCTAGAGAGCAAAGCCAATCATGGCTTTGAAGGTATGGCAGAAAAGTTCCTAGAGAAATCATTTTGAACTTCTCTCGAAACAGATATTTGCTCAATTCTCTGAGGTCCAGAATGGGTCTGTGTCCTCCTGCTTTCTTTGGAATAAGAAAATAGGGGGAGTAGAACCCTGTACCCTGTTGAAGAATAGGTAATTCCTCTAGTGCCCCTTGGGCAAGAAGTGTCGAGACCTTGTGATCTAGCAGACTGTCTGCAAAGGTTTGAGAAAGTAGTTACTCACCTGTAACAGGTGTTCTCCAGGAGCAGAAGGAATCAGTCCTCACATATGGGTGTCATCAGTGCCAATGAAGCCCCAGCGGAGCATTTCCCAAGCTTTCTATGAAAGCCTTTGGGAATGCAGGCAAGCATGCGCGGTTCCCTTCCCGCCTAAAGGTGCCATCTTACCTCAGTCAAATGACACAGCTAAGAACAGCACACAAAAATGAAAAATAAACTATGTACAACTGCAACTCCAAGGGGAGGAGGGAGGGTTGTGAGGACTGATTCCTGCTGCTCCTGGAGAACACCTGTTATAGGTGAGTAACTACTCTTTCTCCAAGACCAAGCAGGAAATCAGTCCTCACATATGGGTGACTCCCTAGCTCTGGGCTACCGAGGAACCCAGGTTGAACAAGAGTACTCCCTCTAGTCTCAACAGCAAAGAAAGGCTTTCCAAGGACACAACCTCCACCGGTAGGCCAACAGAGGGCAGGAGTTGCCTAAACCTCAAAGAGATTCCGGAGTAATGCCTGGCCAAAAGCACTGTCCCTACAGGACTCCCTCTCCAGACAGTAATGGGCCGCAAAAGTCTGGCTTGAAGACCAAGTTGCAGCCCTGCAGATGCCTACCAAGGCCACAGAGTGGAGATGAGCCACTGAGGCAGCAAATGCCCTGACACGATGGGCCGTGACCCTACCCTGCAAAGGAAGGTCAGAAGCCTTGTAAGCCCAGGTGATACAGTCAGCCACCCAGATGGACAAGGTACACTTGGACACAGCCAACCCCAACTTAAGGTCAAAGGATACGAAGAGCTGAGTAGCCCTCCTATGCCCCTGCGTACGGTCAAGGTAGAAGGATAAGGCCCTCCTACAGTCCAGGGTATGCAGGACTGCTTCAGCCTAGCTTGCATGAGGCCTAGGGAAGAATGTTGGAAGAACCACCCCTTGATTGAGGAGACCACCTTTGGGAGGAACTTGGGATGTGTCCTGAGGACTATCCTGTTCCTATAAATCCTGGTGTAAGGCCTATCACAGACCAGGGCCTGAAGCTCACTCACTCGCCTAGCTGAAGTAAGGGCTATCAAGAAGAGAGTCTTCCAGGATAGGAAGCATAGTGGACAAGTAGCCATCGGCTCAAAAGGTGGGCGAGTCAGCTGCTGCAAGACCACATTCAACTCCCACTCAGGGGCAGGAGGATGGATTGGAGGCTTGAGCAAAAGCAAGCCCCTGAGAAAGCGGAACACCAAGGGTTGACCTGACAGAGAATGTCCCTCCACCAGTGAATGGTAAACTGCTAGAGCTGAGAGGTGGACCCGAACAGAATTGGACTTAAGTCCCTGATTTGATAAGGGCAGTAAGTACTGAAGCACTACTGGCACAGTACAGGAGAAAGAATCTTCTGTACGTAGCTGACACCACACAGAAAACCTTTTCCATTTGAGAGCATAGGTTTTCCTAGTGGACTGTTTTCTAGAGGCTAAGACAACCTCCTCAACTTCCTGAGGTAGGCCCCAGGGAGCCAAAACTACCCTTGCAGCCTCCAGGCCATCAAATTGAGAGCTTTGAGATTGGGGTGCAGAAGGGAACCCTGCTCCTGTGAGAGAAGGTCGGGTTGCAACCCCAGAGGCAGTGGGGGATCCACCGCCAGTTGAAGCAGAAGAGGAAACCAAGGCTGTCTCGGCCACCTGGGAGCCACCAGCAGGACTGAAGCCTTGTCCTGAAGAATTTTGAAGAGCGTTCGGGCCACCAAGGGCATGGGAGGAAACGCATACAGGAGGCCCTGAGACCATGGAATCAGAAAAGCATCTGCTGCTATTCTCAGAGGATGCAGTTGCCTGGAGCAGAACTTTGGCAGTTTATTGTTCATTGGGCTGGCAAAGAGATCCACCAATGGGAGACCCCATTTTAGGAAGATCCTATGAACTACTGAAGGATGCAGCTGCCACTCGTGGGGCTGCAGAATCCTGCTTAACCTGTCGGCCAGGTAGTTGTCCTAGCCTGGGAGGTACACAGCCTTGAGGAGCATGTTGTGCTTGAGGGCAAATGAACAAAGGTCCTGAGCCTCCCGACAAAGGATTCTGGACCCAGTCCCGCCCTGTTTGTTCACATAAAACATGGCTAATTGGTAGTCTGTCTGAACCAGGACAGATTGATGAGCCAGGGCAGGAGAGAAAGCTTTGAGTGCTAATCGAATAGCTCTGAGCTCGAGGAAATTGATCTGCTGTGCAGCTTTCCAAGGAGACCACAGGCCCTGGGTGCACTTGCCTAGACAATGAGCTCCCCAGCCCTGCAGGGAGGCGTCTGCAGTCAGTACCACCATGTACCCAGGACTCTGAAAAGGCACCCCCTTTAGTAGATTGGGTGGGTGCAGCCACCAGTTGAGGGAGTTCAGAAATTGTCTGGACACCCTTATCGTGTCTGAGGCTGCCTGTGGCTTGTGACCACCAAGTCCGAAAACACCACCGTGCAGGCCTCATATGGAGCCTGGCACTGGGGGTCACATGCACTGTCAAAGCCATGTGGCCAAGCAGCCTTAGGCAGAGCCTGGCGGAGACCAGTGTCCTGCTGAGAAACTGATTAGCCAAGGCCACCAACCTTTGGGCCCTGTCTTCTGGCAAGAAAGCCTTTGCCAGCAGAGAGTCCAGCCTTGCTCCTATGAACTCTAAGTTCTGGGAGGGGAGCAAAGTGGACTTTGTGAAGTTTATGACAAATCCCAGGCCTTGAAGAAGAGCAATAGTCCTGAGGGTGGCCTGTCTGGCCTCCTGGCACGTCTGACCTCTGATGAGCCAGTCGTCCAGATAGGGGAAGACAGATTCCCTGATTTCTCAGGTAGGCCGCCACCACTGCCAGGCATTTGGTAAAGACCCTGGGAGCGGAGGTGAGGCCGAAAGGCAGCACTCTGTACTGATAATGGTTTCCTCCCACAATAAACCTGAGGTACTTTCTGTGGTCTGGATGAATGAGGATATGAGTGTACGCATCCTTTAGATCTAAGGAGCATAGCCAATCTCCCTGCCGGAGGTAGGGCAGAAGTGTTCCAAGAGTAAACATCTTGAACTTTTTTCTCTAGGAACTTGAGGTTCCTGAGGTCCAGAATGGGTCGAAGGCCACCAGTTCTTTTGGGTACCAGGAAATACCTGGAGTAGAATCCGTGACCTTGCAAGTGGGGAGTTACAGGCTCCACCGCCCTGTCCACCAATAGACCTTGAAGCTCTTGAAGGAGAAAGTGTGTGCAGGGGAGGCCTTAGAGGCTCCCCTGGAAAGTAAGGAGGCGGCAGTTGGTGAAAATGCAGTGCATAGCCCCTGTGGACTATGTCCAACACCCAACTGTCCCCAGTGATAAGAGGCCACTGGTGGGCAAAGAGGGCTAGGCGACCTCCTGTGCAGGGTTGGGAGAGCAGGGATGGAGAGGCTACGCTCAAGGAGTCAAAAACCCCCACCCTGCTGAGTGGGAGCAGGGGCCGGAGGATTGGGGGTCCACTGCCTACAGGGCCCATTACCCTGCCCCTTGGCTTGCTGACCCTGAGGGGCAGCTTGGGCAGCCTGATATTGAGGGTACTGTTTGTAGGCAGTGCCCTTCCTCAGGTAAAAGGGCTTTTTACCCGAGCCCTTCTTTTTATGAGAAGGGGCAGAGGTCTTCCTAGACAGCCTTGTCCGTGTAAGGTGCTCTGTTTCGAGCTGAGCGGCATTCTCGGTCATGGGCTTGCCAAAAAGGTTTTCACCTCGGCAAGGGACATCAACCAACTAGTCCTGAACCCATGGCTCAAGGACTGATGACTGCAGCCATGCCTGGCATCGAGCCGCGATGCCGGCTGCTGCAACTCGGGCCAAAGCCTCGAAGCCATCGTAGGGGGCGCGGGACATGAACTTCGAGCAGTCCCGTATCCCTGAGAACAAGGACTTAAATCTCTGCAAGGGTTCCCCGAAGAGACCAGCAGAGAACCCGGCCAACTCCTTGGCCAGGTCCCGCAAGTACATGACCATGTACAGCTGGTACGACTGGACACGGCAAGCATCGAGCACTGGAAGCACTTTCTGCCGACGCCATCGAGGTTCCAGGCCTCCCTGCCAGGGGGCACCGCGGAGTGCATCTTCTGGCTCTTCAGACGATGCATGGCCGATTCCACAACCATAGAATGGTGTGGTAGCTGTGCCTTCTGAAAACCAGGGCTCTTTCTGAGTCGATAGATCGAGTCGACTCGCTTGCTCAGAATCGGCACCGAGGCCAGTGCCTCCCACATACGGAAGAGGAGCTGTTCCAGCATCGAAGGAACCGGGACAGTAAAGGCCTCCTTCGGAGAGTCATACTGCAGCGCCTCGAGCTCTTCAGCTAGAGGCTTTTCCTCGGGGTCTGCTGGAATAGCCAAGGCAGTGGCCATATCCCAGACGAACTCCGAGAACCGAGTATCCTCCGGAGGGAATCTACTCCGGGGCTCAGACTGCGGTGAGTACGACGGGACGCACCGAGTCTTGAATATATCGGGAGACTCCTCTTCCTCCGTCTCCCAGGTGGACTCGTCCGAGGAGGAGTCAGGGTCTGACCCCGCGGGGCCCTGGAGCACCCGCCCCGACGCCGGAGGCACCAGCGTCGACACCCTCGGTCCCGAATGGAAGGTCGAGGGAGACCGCGACAGACTTTGAGCCATGATGGACGCGAGAATCAGCTCGGTCTCCGGGGTCAACTTCGAAGTCGATGTCCCGGTGGTCGGGGCAGATGCGCCAGACAGGCTGGCCATTAGTGCCCGCTGCTGCTCCATGAAAGCAGAGAGTCTGCTCTCCAAGGCTGTCATCCTGAGACTCAGCTTGGGAGACGCAGCAGCCACCAACTCTGGCCCCGGTGGCGCCGGGCCTGACGTCGGCTCTCTGGGAGGAGAGTCCGAGGACTACAGGGCTTGTGTCCAGCAGACTCCGGATCCACGCAAGGAACTTTGGCAGGCTTCTCTTGTTCCACAGGCCTGGGGCGACGGTCGGGGGTCTTAGACCTGGCTCTCAAGGAGCCAGGGACCTCCTCCTCCGACGCCCTCGCGAGCCGCTTCTTCCTCTTACGTTCCCAGTTGGGGGACCCCCTGTCCGAGGAGTTTCGACGGCGCTCGGGATCGGAATCCCGAGATGTCAAGGCCTCAGACAAGGTCCGGGCCTGGCCGGTGGCTGAATCCGAGAAAAGCCTTTCTTTCTGCTGCTGGCGACTTCGGAGTGCCTTGGAAGACATCTTCCCACATGGCCCGCACGACTTAGGGTCGTGATCAGGGCCAAGGCACCGAAGGCAGCAGTCGTGTGTGTCAGTGAGACATTAATTTCTTACACCGGTCACACTTTAAAACCACTGGAGGCCATCAGGGAAAAAAAGAGTCCCCGCGAGGTCAAAGGACCGGCCTTCCAGGGAAAAATGGAAAAAAGGGCGAAAAACGCCAGCCACAAAGGGCAAAAACCGAAAAAGGAGAATCGGGCTCAATACCCGTGTACTGAACCCGGCAGGAGGGGAACCGGCATCGAACTGGAAGCAAAAACAGCGATAATCGCCGAAAAAAATCTACTTTTAACCGGGAGGTCAGGACACACGTCCGGTGGGCTTCTCAGGAAAAAAAGACTGAGGTAAGAGGGCACCTTTAGGTGGGAAAGGAGTGGAAGAGTAGCCTAGTGGTTGGGGCAAGGTACTTCAGGCCGGAAGGTCGGGGTTTCAAATCCCACTAGAGGACAGCAACCTTGGGCTGGAAGGACTGGGGTTTCTAGTCACACAGGTGCTCCTTGTGCTTTTGGGCAAGCCACTTAACCCTCCATAGCCCATGTTCCCTGTAAAATAGTTTTCTCCAAGTTATAATACCCTGTTCAATGTAATTTCAGTTTGTTCAATGTAAACCGCGCTGATGCAGAATAGCGCGGTATATAAGAGAATGTAAATAAATAACTGCGCATGCGTGCCTGCATTCCCAAAGGCTTTCATAGAAAGCTGGGGAAATGCTCCGCTGGGGCTTCATCGGCGCCGATGACACCCATATGTGAGTACTGACTTCCTGCTTGGTCCTGGAGAATTAAATTGCTTTAGAATTGTCGGAGGGGGCATGCTGTGAAAATGAAGCTTGTACCCTTCTACAATGGACAAAATCCAATCTTCTGCTGTTATCTGATGCCATCTGTTGGCAAAGTGGCATAACCTGCCTGGAATATTGGGGGGTTGGGGACCCCTCAGAGGCAGGAAGGCTAAGCTCTCTAGGAAAGAGTCAAAGCCCTTGAGGGGGCTGAACCTGTAGAGCTGGTTGGGAACTCGGGCCTTTTGGCTTCTTTTGCTGTCTAGTTTGTCCCTTTTGGGCAAGCTGAACTGGAGTTTGACTCTGCTGGGTATAGGAAGGATAAATCATCATCATTTTGCTAAAAGAGTTTTTTTATAAGGCTTCTTTTTGGCTGGAGTGGATGTAGACTGACAATCTATCTAAAGTAAAATTGTCAGCATCTAACTCGTTAGCCTTCCAGTTCTTGCCAAAAAGATTCTCCCCCGTGCAAGGAATGTTGCATAACCTGTCCTGTACCCAAGTCTCCAAGTCTGATGCCTGTAGCCAGGCAATCCATCGTGCGCCAATGGCAATAGCAGAGGTTCTGCTGATGCATTCGAAGCAGTCAAAGGCTGCACAATTAAACTTGGAGACATCTTGAGCATGCTTAACTAGAGCAAGAAAATCTTGTCTCGTTATCTGGGAGAAAACAGGCTCATAAGTTCCAAGTCTCCTGTGACTTCCTTGAGGAACATTCCCATATATAGAATATATAAACTGATCCTAGCTGAAGGAATGGAAGCTTGAAGTTTGGCGCCCAAAAGCATCCCGAGTCCTGCATTCACGACCTGGAGGATTGGATGCATGCCTCTCTGCACTTTTTCATCCTACGCATGGCTGATTCCACTACCATTGAATGGTGTGGCTGCTGACTTTTCTGAAATCCAGGACATGGCAGAACTCGATACATAGTATCAAGTCTCCCAGAGTGAGGAGACGTAGTCAGAGGTGTTTCCCACATTGGAGCATCAAGTTATGCAGAATTTCATGGATAGGCAGAGTGGCTGCCTCCTTAGGAGCTTTATGATATTGGAGAATTTCCAATTCCTTTGCTCTGGGTTCCTCTTCAGGAGCTACTGTGATTGAAAGGACATTTGGCCATATTACGGATAACATCCTGAAAAGACATGTCCTCTGGATGTGACATTCTGCATTGTGGAGAAGAGGGATCTTCTGGGAGAAAACCTCTAGTGCCAGCAGAATTTTCTGAATCGAAGGAATCTAAGTATTCATGACCCCGATTGCTCCTGCAAAGCACGGTCGATACCGTTCGAAGTCGGTACTGAGCTGACCCGATACCTGTCGATTCCAGCCAGAGATGGCATGGGAAGAGTTCCCACCGTGGCCGGTACCATTGGTACCTGTACCGATGTCAGTACCGGTGTCAGTCCGGCGTCAGCGTCGATGTCAATGTTGGTACCCGTTGGACCACCGGTACCACAGCTAAAAGAGCTGCAATGCAGCGCTCGATAGCGAGGAACCTCTGGGTCTATCGACGCTGCCAATTCCTGGGTGTCGGTACCGGCTTGAACGGCCAGAACCCCTGAGCATGGCACAGGTAGTTCTTGCGAAGTTGAGGCCTCGAGAATAACCTGAAGCCCCATCGATGCTTTGGAAGCCGAAGCCTCCCGCCGGGGCTCTTTGCCGGCGTGGCTCCCTCAAGGGCAATGCCGATGCTTAGCAGGAGAGCTACCCTTTGAGGACCGGCTTTTATGTTTAGTTAACTGAGATCCATGGGAGGAAGAGGCCCTTGACGATGTCGATGCAATGGATCTGGCAGCCAAAGAAAAGAGGGTACCGAGCTTTGCAGCCCGGTTCTGTCTTCCTCTTTTGGTCATCCCCATGCAGGAGAGACATTCAGTTGGAGAATGTTCAGATCCCAAACTTTTAAGACACCAATCATGGGTGTCAGTGACGGAGATGGTACCGCTACACTTAGTACATTTTTTAAAACCACTAGGTGGCTTTTCCATGTTTTAGGAATATGGGGCCTAGTGCCCAAAATGGCGCCTAGCACCAAAGAGAAAAGTTTCTGAAGAGAAAGCACAGTTACTTACCTGTAACAGGTGATCTCTGGGAACAGCAGGAATAAGTCTTCACATATGGGTACGTCGGTACCGACGGAGTCTGCACGGGAACGCTTCCCAGCGTCCAATCAAAGAGCTTTTGGAAGCATCCCACCACCCTGCGTGCTGCCTTCCCGCCTTTCCCAACTACCTCTCCTCAGTTAAGTTTTAAAGCTGAGACAGAGAGAGAGAGAGGAAAGGAAAGAGATACAACTCCTGGGGAGGTGGGTGGGTTGTGAAGACTTATTCCTGCTGTTCCCAGAGATCACCTGTTACAGGTAAGTAACTGTGCTATCTCCAGGAACAAGCAGGAATGAGTCTTCACATATGGGGACTCCCAAGCTGAGATGCCTGGAGTCCCAGCATGTCATAGGTGTGAACATGCTACTTCCCACAACACCAGGCATCCTGAGGATGGAGGGTAGGAGTTGAAGAAAGAAAGGTGCTATGGAACAGCTAACCTAGCATAGGATTGTAGACAAGGAATCCATGTGTGGATGATAATTGTCAGCAATGATATTGCAAAGAAAAAAAGTATTGCAATATGGACCTCCCCTAACAGGACTGCAGAGTATGGAGGTTCATGGGATCTACTGGGGAACCCAGTAGAGAAACCTCGAGAAGGACCTCGCTGTAAGTGGAGGTAATAAACCTGTAGGCAAAAACAATGGAGGTCAGAATCCTGAAAGGTAACAGATACCCCAGCAGAAAAACTGGGGTAGTACAAAAACGGTGGGCCTTTAGCGGAAGGCTTTATGAGAAAAACCGAACTCCTTTGGTAGCAGAGTGGTTCACTCTTAGGACAAAAGAGAAAGGCTAACCGATTTGGACAAACAGGCGTAGTCCTTGTGGGGAGTAAAGGTATGGGAACCCCTTGTATCCCAAAGAGAGGACAAACGCCAGAGGCATTAGAGCCTGTGATTAGCTGAAGATCCGCAATGTCTCTCCTAACTGAAGTCAGCTGGGAGAGATATTTATCTAACAGTTATTTCTATACCGCTCTTTCCCAAGTATCAAGTGCGGTTTACAAGGAACAGTAAATTATATGGTATGTGATAGTGCATACCTAGTCGTTTTACATAGAACAAGTGAACTATTTACAAGTAACAATATAACGTTTGAACAATAAAATAGAGTAGTTACTCACCTGTAACAGGTGTTCTCCAGGAGCAGCAGGAATCAGTCCTCACTTATGGGTGACGTCGGCGCCGACGGAGCCCTCGCGGAGCAATTTTCCCCAGCTTTCAAAGAAAGCCTTTGGGAATTGCAGCGCGCATGCGCGGTCGTCTTCCCGCCCGAGGGTGCCATCTTAGCCAGTCAGATGACATAGCTAAAAAAGACAGCATAAAAATTTGCAAAAACATAAGCAGACGATTGCAACTCCAAGGGGAGGAGGGAGGGTAGTGAGGACTGATTCCTGCTGCTCCTGGAGAACACCTGTTACAGGTGAGTAACTACGCTTTCTCCAGGACCAAGCAGGAAGTCAGTCCTCACTTATGGGACTCCCAAGCTCAAGGCTACCGGAGACCCTAAGCACAAAAATGAGCTCCCTCTAGCTCAGCAGCACAGAAGGATAGAATCTTCGCTGAATTATCACCCACCGGTAGCCCACATCCGGGATGGAGGGTAGGAGTTGCTCAGACCTCAAAGAGATTACAGAGGACTGCCTGTCCGAAAGCACTGTCCCTACGGGACTCCCTCTCGAGACAGTAATGGACCGCAAAAGTCTGGCTCGAAGACCAAGTAGCGGCCCGGCAGATGTCTGCCAGCGGAACAGAGCGGAGGTAAGCCACTGACGTAGCCTTTGCCCGAACGCAATGAGCCGTGACTCGACCTTCCAAGGAGAGTCCGGCTGCCCCATAAGCCCAAGAGATACAGTCTGCAACCCAGATGGACAGAGTACGCTTGGAGACCGGGAGCCCCAATTTATTGGGGTCAAAAGACACAAAAAGCTGAGCAGCTTTACGGTGCTCCCGCGTACGGTCAAGGTAGAAGTTCAGAGCCCTTCTACAGTCCAGGGTATGGAGGACCGTTTCAGCTCGGCTGGAGTGTGGTCTGGGAAAGAAGGTTGGAAGTACCACCTCCTGATTGATGTGAAAAGGGGAGACCACATTTGGAAGAAATTTTGGGTGAGTCCGTAGGACTACCCTATTCTTGTAGAACCTAGTGTAAGGGGGATCAGACACGAGGGCCTGCAATTCACTTACGCGTCTAGCGGAAGTGAGGGCTATCAAGAACAGTGTTTTCCAAGATAGAAAACGGAGAGAACAGGTAGCCATAGGTTCAAAAGGCGGACAGGTGATCCGCTGCAAAACCACATTCAGGTCCCAGTCAGGCGCTGGCGGGCGCAGAGGTGGTTTAAGTAGAAGGAGACCTCGGAGAAACCTCGCTACGAGAGGGTCGTTGGAGAGAGGTCTGCCGTCCACCGGCACATGATGTGCTGACAGAGCACTGAGGTGAACCTTGACGGAGTTGGACTTAAATCCCAGATTAGAGAGGTGCAGCAAGTACTGCAAGATCACCGACACCGGGCAGGAGAAGGGATCCTGAGACTGTTGGGTACACCAGACTGCAAAGCGACGCCATTTAAGGGCGTAGCATTTGCGGGTAGAAGGCCGTCGCGAAGCCAAGACGACCTCCTCCACCTCCGCCGGCAGGAGAAGGGGAGCAAGGACTACCCTCTCAGCAGCCAGGCCATGAGGTTGAGAGACCTGAGGTTGGGGTGCAGGAGGGACCCCTGATCCTGAGTGAGGAGATCCGGTTGTACCCCCAGAGGGATTGGATCCTCCACCGCCAGTTGCAGCAGGAGCGGAAACCACGGCTGCCTGGGCCAGCGAGGGGCCACCAGGATCATGAAGGCTTTGTCCCGGAGAACCTTGAAAAGAGTCCGAGAGACTAGCGGGATGGGAGGGAAAGCGTACAGAAGGCTCCCCGACCATGATATCAGAAAGGCGTCCGCCGCAACCCGAAGGGGGTGTGGCTGACGAGAGCAGAAGCGAGGAAGCTGCCGGTTGTGAGGACTGGCAAAGAGATCCACCGTGGGGAGACCCCACTTGAGGAAGAGCTTCTGGACTACCAAGGGATCCAGACGCCACTCGTGTGGCTGGAGGACCCTGCTGAGTTTGTCTGCAAGGCAATTTTCTTGGCCCGGGAGATAAACGGCCTTGAGGAGAATGCTGTGACTGACGGCCCAAGAGCAGAGCTTCTGTGCCTCCCGGCAGAGGAGGAAGGAGCCCGTGCCCCCCTGTTTGTTCACGTAGAACATGGCAACTTGATTGTCCGTCTGGACAAGGACGGACTGATGGGAAGTCAGGTGGGAGAAGGCCTTGAGAGCTAGGCGGATCGCCCTGAGCTCCAGGAAGTTGATCTGCTGAGCAGACTCCCACGTGGTCCAGAGGCCCTGAGTACGTGCCTCTTGGCAATGTGCTCCCCAGCCCAGGAGGGATGCATCGGTGGTCAGCACCCGGGTCGGCTGAGGGGACTGGAAAGGCATTCCGAATAGCAGGTTCGGCTGCCGGAGCCACCACCGGAGAGACGAGATCAGCGGCTCGGAGACGCGCACTAGGTCTGCTAGGCCGCCCGTGGCCTGTCGCCACTGCTGGCGGAGACACCATTGAGCAGGCCGCATATTCAGGCGGGCATTGGGGGTCACATGGACGGTGGAAGCCATATGGCCGAGCAGTCTCAGGAAGCGCCTGGCGGAGACCAGGGGCTGGCTGCGAAAGCGGTCGGCTAGGTCCATGAGCCGTTGAGCCCTGTCGAGCGGTAGGTATGCTCGCGCCTGAGGAGTGTGCAGCCTTGCGCCGATGAACTCGAGATCCTGTGAGGGGAGCAAAGTGGACTTTGCGAAGTTTATAACAAAGCCCAAGTGCTGCAGCAGAGTCACCGTGCGGCAGGTGGCGTTGGTGACCTCCTGAGCGGACGCTGCTCTGATGAGCCAGTCGTCGAGGTACGGAAAGACAGAGGCCGTGAAGCCGGAGATGGGCCGCCACGACCGCGAGACATTTTGTGAAGACTTGCGGTGCGGAGGACAGGCCAAAGGGCAGTACTCTGTACTGGTAATGATTTCCTGCCACCACAAACCTTAGGTATTGGCGGTGGCTTGGGTGGATGAGGATGTGCGTGTAGGCATCCTTTAGATCCAAGGAGCATAGCCAATCTCCCTGCTGGAGGTAGGGCAGAAGGATTCCAAGGGTAAGCATTTTGAACTTCTCCCGCACAAGGAACTTGTTGAGGTTGCGCAAGTCCAGGATGGGTCTGAGGCCCCCTGTTCTCTTTGGTATCAGAAAATACCTTGAATAAAAGCCTTGACCTCTCAGGTGGTGTGGCACCGGTTCCACCGCCTGTTCCTGCAGAAGACCTGCTAACTCCTGAAGGAGCAACTCCCTGTGCAGAGGGGGTCGCGGAGGTTCTCCCGGAAAATAGGAGGGAGGGACCTGATGGAAGTGGAGAAGATAGCCTTCTCGCACGACCTGAAGCACCCAGGCATCTGCGGTGATGCTGGACCACCTGTGGGCGAAGTGAACCAGCCGGCCTCCAGTGCTGGGAGGAACCAGCGGGGGGGGAGAGGCTATGCTTAGTGAGTCAAAAGCCCCCACCCTGCTGAGCAGGGGCTGGTGGTGCAGGCTTGGGGGCTTGCTGCCTACGGGACCCGTTACCCCGTCCCTTGGCCTGCTGGCCCTGTTGGGGAGCTGCAGGGGCCTGATAATGGGGGTATTGTTTGTAGGCAGCCGCCTTCCTCGGGTAAAAGGACTTTTTCCCCGAGCCCTTCTTTTTCTGGGAAGGGGCGGAGGTCTTCCTAGAAAGCCTGGTCCTGGTGAGAGTCTCAGTCTCAATCTGCGCAGCCTTTTCCGCCATGGGCTTGCCAAAGAGGTTTTCGCCTCGGCAGGGGACATCGACCAACTTGTCCTGTACCCAGGGTTCAAGGTCTGACGACTGAAGCCAAGCCTGTCGGCGGGCACCGATGCCGGCTGCGGCCACACGAGCCGATGCTTCAAAGCCATCATAGGCTGCTCGGGACATGAACTTTGAGCATTCCCGAATGCCAGTGGACAAGGCTAGGAACCTCCGCAAGGGTTCCTCGGAGAGACCAGCGGAGAATCCGGCTAGCTCTTTAGCCAGATCCCGGAGATACATGCCCACGTATAGCTGGTAAGTCTGGACACGACATGCGAGCATAGAGCCCTGGAAGCACTTCTTGCCCAGGCCATCCAGGTTACGGGCCTCCCTTCCAGAAGGCACCGAGGAGTGCATCTTCTGGCTCTTAAGACGATGCATGGCCGATTCCACTACCATGGAATGGTGTGGCAGCTGTGCCTTTTGAAAGCCAGGGCTCTTGCGGACTCGACAGATAGAATCGACCCGCTTGCTCAGGACCGGCGAGGAGGCCGGACTCTCCCACATGCGGAAGAGTAGTCGTTCCAGCATAGGAGGAACCGGTACAGTAAAGTGTTCCCTCGCGGGAGAGTCATACTGGAGGGCGTCGAGCTCTTCGGCTCGAGGCTCCTCCTCGGGATCCGCAGGGAAGGCCAAAGCCTTGGCCATATCCCTAACGAAGTCCGAGAACCGGGCATCCTCCGGGGGGGACTGCTTCCGAGGCTCGGACTCTGGTGAGTCCGATGGGACACACCGAGTCCGGAAAGAATCAGGTGACTCTTCCTCCTCAGACTCCCAGACCGACTCCGACGAGGACTCGGTGGGGTGGGCCCGGACAGGGTGCGGCGCCAGCCGCCCCGACGCCGAGGGAGTCGGCGTCGGCGACCTCGGTCCCGAACGGGAGGCCGAGGGTGACCTCGACCGAGGATCAACTCGAGTTCTCATCGACTCGAGAATCGGCTCGGTCTCCGGGGTCGACTTGGATGTCGACGTCCCGGCGGTCGGGGCAGCGGCGCCAGCGAAGCCAGCGAGCAGTGCCCTCTGCTGGTCCATGAAGGCAGACAGTCTGCTCTCCAAGGCCGTCAACCTGAGTCCGAGCTCAGGCGACCCAGCAGCCCCCGACTCAGGCCCGACGTCGGCTGTCGCGGAGGCGAGTCCAGAAGGACCACAGGACTTACCCGGGCAGGCATCTCCGACTCCAGGCGAGGTCGCTTCGGGATGTGTTCCTTCTCCAAGGACCCGGGGCGGCTGTCGGGGCTATGCGACCTGGCCCTCGCGGAACCAGGAGCGTCCACCGACGCCGCCCTCGCGGGTTTCACCTTCCGGCTATGGTCCCCGGAGGGAGAACCCCAGTCGGAGGAGCTCCGGCGACGGTCCGAGCTGGAGCCTTTCGACGCGGAGGCCTCCGACGAGGTCCGGGAACGGCTGGGGTCAGCGAAGATTCTCTCACGCTGATGCCGCCGACTTCTCAACGCCTTTGAGGACAATTTGCTGCAGGGCCCACAGATCAGTTCCTCATGATCAGGGCCCAGGCAGCGGAGGCAAAAGTCGTGTGTGTCGGTTAGTGACATATTTCGGTCACACCGACCACACCGCTTAAAGCCACTGGCAGCCATCGGGGGAAAAAGGGCCCCTGCGAGGTCAAAGGACCGGGCTGCCAGGGAAAACGAAAACGAAAGCTGACTAAGTCAGAAAAACCGAAAAAAGTAAGAGGACTCGTGACCGGCGTCGCGAGTCCGGGCGGGAAAACGATCGGCGTCGAACCGAAGGAAAAAAGGATAAAATAAGGAAGAAAATCAACTTTTTCGCGGGGACAAGACGGGGACGTCTGTAGGGCTCCGCGGAAAAAAAGAAGACTGGCTAAGATGGCACCCTCGGGCGGGAAGACGACCGCGCATGCGCGCTGCAATTCCCAAAGGCTTTCTTTGAAAGCTGGGGAAAATTGCTCCGCGAGGGCTCCGTCGGCGCCGACGTCACCCATAAGTGAGGACTGACTTCCTGCTTGGTCCTGGAGAAGGAAGGAATCTTCTCTGAATACGAATCCGGCCGTTAGTCAGCATCGGGGCCGGCGGGTAGGAGTTGCCTAAACCTCAAAGATTGTCCTCTCCAGGCAGTAATGAGCCGCGAAAGTCTGGCTAGAAGACCAAGTAGCGGCCCGGCAGATGTCTGCCAACAGAACCGAGCGGAGGTGTGCGACAGACGCCGCCTTCGCCCGGACACGGTGCGCCGTGACTAGACTCTCCAAAGAGAGGCCGGCTGCCCCATACGTCCAGGCGATGCAGTCAGCTACCCAGATGGACAGCGTACGCTTCGACACAGATAACCCCAACCGGTTGGGGTCAAAGGAAATGAAAAGCTGGGCAGCTTTCCTATGCTCACGCATACGGTCAAGGTAGAAAGACAAGGCTCTTCGACAGTCCAGGGTATGCAGAACAGTCTCAGCTCTGCTGGTATGTGGCCTGGGAAAGAAGGTCGGAAGACCACCTCTTGATTGATATGGAAAGAGGAAACCACCTTAGGAAGAAACTTAGGGTGAGTCCGTAAGACAACCCTATTCCTGTAGAACCTAGTGTAAGGGGGCTCCGACACTAGGACCTGTAGTTCACTAAAGCGCCTAGCGGAGGTGAGGGCTACCAAGAAGAGAGCTTTCCATGAGAGGAAGCGGAGGGGGCAGGTAGCCATGGGTTCGAAAGGCGGGCAAGTAAGCCTTTGTAAAACCACATTGAGGTCCCAGTCAGGAGCCGGAGGGCGCAACGGGGGCTTAAGCAGAAGCAGGCCCCTGAGGAAACGCGCCACCAAGGGATGCGAGGAAAGGGGCTGGCCCTCCACTGGCGAATGATGTGCTGAGAAAGCACTGAGGTGGACTCTGACAGAGTTGGACTTGAGGCCTAGATCGCAGAGGTGCAGCAAGTATTGCAGTACCACCGACACTAGGCAGGCGAAGGTGTCCTCAGAACGCTGAGAACACCAGGCGGAGAAGCGACGCCATTTGAGTGCGTAAGACTTCCGGGTAGAAGGTCGCCAAGACGCCAGGACGACAGCTTCCACCTCCGGGGGGAGCGAGAGCGGGGCCAGGACTACCCTCTCAGCAGCCAGGCCATCAGGTGAAGGGCCCGGAGGTTGGGGTGCAGAAGAGTACCCTGATCTTGGGTCAGAAGATCGGGCTGAAACCCCAGAGGGAGAGGGGTGTCCACCGCTAGCTGCAGGAGCAGAGGAAACCAGGGTTGCCTCGGCCATCGGGGTGCTATCAGGATCACGTAGGCCCCGTCCCGGGCAACCTTGAAGAGCGTCCGGGACACCAGCAGCGTGGGAGGAAAGGCATACAGTAGGCCTTTGGACAACGAAATGAGGAAAGCATCCGGGGCCACTCTGAGGGGATGCGGATGACGAGAGCAGAACCGGGGGAGCTGCCGGTTCAGGGGACTGGCAAAGAGGTCCACGGCGGGGATGCCCCACCGGCAGAAGATTTGCTGGGCAATGCCGGTGTTCAACCTCCACTCGTGGGGCTGCAAGACCCGGCTCAGCCTGTCGGCCAGGCAATTCTCCTGCCTGGGCAGGTAAACAGCCTTGGAGGATGTCGTGGCCGACAGCCCAGGAGCACAGTCGCCGGGCTTCCTGACAGAGCAGGAGGGAGCCCGTGCCCCCCTGTTTGTTCACGTAGAACATGACCACCTGATTGTCCGTCTGCATCAGTACGGACTGGCGAGAGGTGAGGTGAGAGAAGGTCCGCAGAGCTAGGCGGATCGCCCGCAGCTCCAGGAAGTTGATTTGTTGAGCCGCCTCCCAAGGAGTCCAAAGGCCTTGAGTGCGCACTCCCTGGCAATGCGCTCCCCATCCCAAGAGAGAGGCATCGGTCGTCAGCACCTGGGAGCGTGCGGGAGGCTGAAAGGGCATACCCCGTACCAGGTTGGGCAGATGGAGACACCACTGCAGAGAGGAGACCAGGCGGTTGGAGACCTGTAGAAGGTCCGCCAGACCTCCTGTGGCCTGATGCCATTGAGTGCGGAGACACCACCTGACAGGCCTCATATGCAGTCGGGCGTTCAGCGTGACATGGACCGTGGAGGCCATATGACCGAGCAGCTGCAGGAACCTCCGGGCCGGAACCGGAGAAGCACTGTGGAACCTGCCGGCCAAAGCCATGAGCCTCTCGGCTCGCTCTCGAGGCAAGAAAGCACGAGCTCGCAGAGTGTCGAGCCGAGCTCCTATGAACTCGAGATCCTGAGAGGGGCGCAACGTGGACTTCCCTACGTTTATGACGAAGCCCAAGTGCTGAAGCAGAGCCACCGTACGCTGCGTGGCCTGCGCAACCTCTGCGGCTGACTGCGCCCGTACGAGCCAGTCGTCCAGGTAAGGAAAAACGAACAGGCCCTGAAGCCTCAGGAAGGCCGCGACCACCGCCAGGCATTTTGTGAACACCCTGGGGGCGGAGCACAAGCCAAAAGGCAGCACGTGATACTGATAGTGTTTCCCGGCCACTACAATTCTGAGATATTGTCGGTGGTCCGGATGAATCAGGATGTGAGTATAGGCATCCTTTAGATCCAAGGAGCATAGCCAATCTCCCTGCTGGAGGTAGGGCAGCAAGATTCCAAGGGTAAGCATCCTGAACTTTTCCCGCTGCAGGAACATGTTGAGGTTGCGCAAGTCCAGAATGGGTCTGAGGCCTCCCGTCCTCTTTGGGACCAGGAAGTATCTGGAGTAGAACCCCTGACCCCACTGAGGTTGGGGCACTGGCTCCACAGCCTGCTCCTCCAGTAGACCCTGCAGCTCCTGAAGGAGTACGTCTCTGTGCAGAGGGGGCCTCGGAGGCTCCCCCGGAAAGCAGGGGAGAGGCACCTGGTGAAAATGCAAGAGGTAGCCCCTTTGAACCACCTGCAGCACCCAGGAATCGGATGTTATGGCTGGCCACCTGTGAGCGAAGTGGATCAGCCTGCCCCCCGTGCTGAGCGACGGGGGAGAGGCTATGCTGGCATAGTCAAAAACCCCCACCCTGACTCTTAGTCTGTGGGCACTGAGTGGAAGTCGCCGGTACTTGGTATTGAAGGTGGGATTGCTTATAGGCAAGCACCTTCCTCGGGTAAAAAGGCTTCTTCCCCGGCCCCTTCCTCTTCTGCGTGGGAGCGGAGGTCTTTCGGGACAGTCGAGTCTGAGTGAGAGTCTCGGACTCGAGTTCCGCAGCCTTATCGTACATGGGCTTGCCGAAAAGGTTGTCACCTCGGCAGGGGACACCGACTAACTTGTCCTGTACCCACGGCTCGAGGCTCTCGAATACTATCGGACAAGGCCAGGAACCTCTGCAAAGGTTCGTCGGAGAGACCAGCCGAGAATCCAGCGAGCTCCCTCGCCAAGTCTCGGAGGAACATGCCCATATACAGCTGGTATGTCTGGACCCTCAGGCAAGCATGGAACCCTGGAAGCACTTCCTACCGAGGGCATCCAGGTTACGGGCCTCCTTACCCGGGGGCACCGAGGAGTGCATCTTTTGACTCTTAAGACGATGCATTGCCGATTCCACAACCATGGAGTGGTGTGGCAGTTGCGCCTTCTGGAACCCGGGGCTCTTGCGGACTCGATAAATCGAATCGATCTGCTTGCTTAACACTGGTGTCGAGGCCGGGCTTTCCCACATGCGGAAGAGCAGCCGCTCTAGCATCGGAGGGACCGGCACGGTAAAGGTCTCCTTCGGGGGAGAGTCGTACTGGAGTGCCTCGAGCTCTTCCGCGCGAGGCTCCTCCTCTGGATCCGCGGGGAAAGCCAAAGCCTTGGCCATATCCCGCACAAAATCAGAGAAGCGCATATCCTCCGGAGGGGAACGCCTTCGAGGCTCCGACTCGGGCGAGTCGGAGGGGACGCACCGGGTCTGAAAAGAGCCGGGCGACTCGTCCCCTTCCGTATCCCAGTCCGACGCCTCCGTGGAGGAATCGAGGGGCTCCGTGCGGGCAAGGGTTCGTCCCGACGCCTACGTCAACAACCTCAGTCCCGAACGGGAGGCCGAGGGAGACCTCGACCGAGGATCGACGAGCAAGATGGCATCCTTGGGCAGAAAGATGAAATTAGTTCTTACCTGCTAATTGTCTTTCCTTGAGCTTTCTCCGGGCCAGTCCAGGGAAAGGTAGGGTTGTCAATCCCCTATAGTGACTGAGGACTGAAGACTTCAAGCTTTTCTTGTGATGTGAAGCCACTCCCCCTGAGGGTAATCAAGCAGTCTCCTTCTGACAAAGCGACTAAACAGAAAGAAAACTAAACACAGCAGATTAACCCTTAACAAACTGATAACATTCTATAGTCCTTGAAAAACAGCAATAACAAAATTTTTATTTTTTTTTTTATTTAAATTTCTAAGCTAGAATAGCTGCGAGTGGTGTAGAATGAATACTAGAGGCCCCAAAGCGTCTCCTTCCAGACGATATAGACGATATAATTCTGTAGAGGCCTGTCAAAGCTAAACACCGACCCGACAACGAACCGAGCAGATAGCGAACAGGGTGGGACCCTGGACTGGCCCGGAGAAAGCTCAAGGAAAGACAATTAGCAGGTAAGAACTAATTTTATCTTCCTTATCGCTTCTCCGGGCCAGTCCAGGGAAAGGTAGGGCAGTACCAAAGCAGTACCTAAGAATGGGAGGGACCCGCCAAACCGGCGATAAGCTGATGCTCCCACTCTGGCATCGTTCCTGGCCTGGACATCTAAGCGGTAATGTTTAGTGAACGAATGCAGTGTAGACCAAGTCGCCGCTCTGCAGATATCCACTGGAGGAACAAAAGCAAACTCTGCCCAGGATGTCGCTAGAGCTCGGGTCGAATGAGCTTTTAGACCCTCAGGTGGAGAAACTCCCCGAGCCTGATAAGCTGCTGCAATAGCAGAGCGAACCCAACAAGCGATAGTAGACTGACGCAGCTTGCCCCTTTCGTGGGCCGGCCCACTGGACAAAAAGCCTGTCCGTCTTTCGAAACGGCTGTGAGAGCTTCAGATACGCTCGTAACACTCGGCCAAGATCCAAGTGCTTAAGAGCTCGGTCCATAGGCGATGCGCCGTGCTCAGAAAATACGGGCAATGTCACTGATTGGTTAATATGAAAAACAGACAGTACTTTAGGTAAAAAAGAGGGAACTGTCCTTAATACAACCCGCTCAGGCAGGAATTGCAGATAAGGCTCCTGACAAGATAGGGCCTGCAAATCTGAAATCCGGCGAGCGGAACACAAAGCCACCAAAAAGGCCGTTTTCCAAGAACACTCCCGGATCTGCTGAGCGCAGAGCGACGTTAAGTACGACCGAGAGAAACCTTCCAAGACAATATTCAAATCCCAAGGAGGTACGATAGGCCGCCGTGGAGGATGGATAATTTTTGCCGCCCGTAGAAATCGGTGAACATCCGGATGGGCGGAAAGACGGCGATGTTGAACTAACCCCCTAAAACAAGATAGTGCAGCGACATGCACCCTAAGGGTACTGAGAGCCAAACCTTTATCCAAACCCTGTTGTAGAAAGAGGAGAAGATGAGGCACAGTAGAAGCCATGGGTGCCACCTTGTGCCGATTGCACCAAGTCTCAAAAAGACGCCAGACGCGAACATATACCAGAGAAGTACCTGGCCTTTTAGATTGCAGCAGGGTAGCCACAACAGAACTCGCATAGCCTTTGCTCTCTAAGCGAGACCTTTCAAGAGCCAAGCCGTAAGCAAGAAGCGATCCACCCGCAGCATGAGAATGGGACCCTGATGCAACAGGTTGACGCGTACCGGCAGAAGCCACGGCGGAGCGACAAGGAGCCGAACAAGATCGGCATACCAAGGACGACGAGGCCAATCTGGAGCAATGAGAATCACCCGCCCCCGGTGACTTGCTATGCGCTGAATAACTCGACTCAACATTGGCCAAGGCGGGAAAACATAGGAGCGCATCGAGAGGCCATGGCTGAACGAGGGCATCGAGACCTTCTGACATGCGTTCCCTGCGCCTGCTGAAGAAACGGCTGGCCTTGGCATTGCTGTAGGAGGCCATGAGATCCATCACTGGCTGTCCCCAACGCAACGTTAGCTGATGAAATATCGCTGCATTCAATTCCCATTCCCCTGGATCGTGGAGATGGCGGCTGAGAAAGTCTGCCTGTACATTTTCTTTGCCAGCGACATGCGCTGCGGAAATAGCCACGAGATTGTCCTCTGCCCAATCCATCAATTGCTGGCATTCGGACAGGAGGGAAGGAATCTTTGTCCCGCCCTGACGATTGACATATGCGACGGTTACAGCATTGTCTGAAAAAATCTTGACCGCTTTCCCTTTGAGCACCGCTGCGAAGTGAAGCAGAGCTAATCGAGTCGCTCGAAGCTCTAGCCGGTTGATCGACCACAAGCTCTCTACTGCGGACCAAGAGCCCTGTGCAATGCGCGACTGACAATGAGCTCCCCACCCCGAGAGGCTTGCATCCGTGGTCACTAACACCCACGAGGGTTCCTGTAAGGGCATTCCCACCGTGAGGTGATCCCGAACCAACCACCATTGCAGACTGTGACGGACGCTCTCTGGATAGGGGAGACGCTGAGAGAGTGGATGAAGCTGCGCAGACCATCGGGTAAGCAATGCCTGTTGCAATGGACGCATGTGAGCCTTGGCCCACGGAACAAGATCCAGTGTCGCCGCCATGGATCCCAACAGTTGTAAATACGTCCAAGCCGACGGCGCCGTCAAGCTGAGAAATGTTCGGACCTGTTGCAGCAATTTCTCCACGCGAACGTCGGGTAAATACACTTTCCCCTGTGCGGTGTTGAAAAATGCCCCGAGATAAGTCAGTTGCTGTTGCGGTTGCAGGTGACTCTTGGCTTGATTGAGCACCCAGCCGAGTTGCTCGAGAAGCTGCACCACTCGAGCCGTCGCTAGAACAGATGCAGTCCGCGATTCGGCTCTGATCAACCAATCGTCGAGATAAGGATGCACTCTGATCCCTTCTTTCCGAAGCGCTGCTGCCACTACTACCATAAGTTTTGTGAAAGTACACGGAGCCGTAGCAAGACCGAATGGCAACGCTCGAAACTGGAAATGACCCATGGGAAGAGCGAAACACAAAAAACGCTGATGCGAGCGCCTGATGGGAATGTGCAGATATGCTTCCGTGAGATCGATTGACGAGAGAAACTCTCCCGGCGGAACCGCTCGAAGTACCGTACGGAGGGTTTCCATGCGAAAATGAGGTACCCACAAGGACCGGTTTACGCCTTTGAGATCCAGAACCGGACGAAAAGAATCTTCTTTTTTGGGAACCACAAAATAGATCGAGTATCGACCGCAACCGTATTGGTCCAGAGGCACGGGAACTATTGCGTTGAGCTGCAACAGGCGAACCAGCGTGTCCACAATGGCTTGCTTCTTCCGACCGGGAACACAGGGAGACATTACAAACGCGGGTAACAATGGGCAGGCGAAATCGAGCGCGTACCCCTCCCGGATGACCTCTAACACCCATTTGTCGAATGTAATGTTGGTCCAGGCCGCTAGAAAGTCCTGCAGGCGTCCTCCCACCGGAACTAGCGGCCGGACCAACTGACCTTCATTGCGGCTTTTTAGCTGAGGGCTGGGACGCACCAAAGTAGGACTTGCCAAAACCTCTGGCCCCACGAAAGGAGTGCCCCCGAAAGTTGGTACGGCCCCTGGAATAGGGCGCAAAGCGTGCCCCGCGAAACCTACGGGATTCTCGTCCGAAGCCCCGGACACCAGGAACCGCTCGGGAAGGTTTGGGTTTGTCCTCAGGCAAACGACCTCCCTTAGAGTCGCCCAAATCTTTAACAATTTTTTCTAAAGCCTCCCCAAAAAGCAATTTACCCTGATAGGGCAGTTTGCTAAGTCTCAACTTGGAGGATACATCCGCCGACCAGTTGCGTAACCAAAGAAAACGCCTGGCCGCTACCAGAGAGGCCATTGTCTTAGCTGCAATCCGCAGCAAATCATAAAAGGCATCCGCCATATACGCAGCGGCTGATTCCAATTTAGGCGCATCGGGAACTGCAGTAGTAGCGTCAGAGGAAGCATCGCCTTGCAACCAACGAATGGATGCTCGAGATACATAAGCCCCACAGACGGCTGACTGTAGAGCCAGGGCACTAGAATCAAAAGCCTGTTTGAGTAGAATTTCCAATTTTCTATCCTGAAGGTCTTTAAGCGCCGCAGCCCCTTCTACAGGAATAGTAGTCTTTTTAGTCACTGCTGAAATAATGGCATCCACCTTTGGCATGCGAAATAAATCCTTTACTTCCTGAGGAAGCGGGTACAGGCGAGCCAACGCTCGGCTTCCACATAATGAAGAATCTGGACACTCCCACTCCGAGTCAATCATCTGTTTGATCACTCGGTGCAAGGGAAAACACCGCTGCTCAGTTTTAAAACCCTGCAGCAACGGATCTTCCAAGGGTTCCTGAGAAGCCGCTGGAAGATTGAGGTGCAGCGCCGCTAAAGAATGGGAAATGAGAGCCGAGAGCTCCTCCTTACGGAATACCCTGAACACGTTAGGATCCTCTCCTGGAGCTATTTCCCCCTCCTCCAAGTCCTCTGCCTCAAAATCCAAAGGAGGTCCTGAAAGAGATTCTGAATCCCCCTGCCCCTGTAATAGAGGAGCCTGAGACAACAAAGGATCTAAGGGGTCCTTAACCATCTCTTGAAAATGAGAAGATCCCTCCCCGGGATCATCAGGCACTGATAAGGAAAGGGGAACCGGCACAGGACCCGGAACAGAAGGAAGCTCCGGAGGCTCAGCAGACCGCATAAGAAATGCGTTGTGCATTGCAAGAATAAATGCTGGCGAAAAAAATGAATTCATGTCTTCCTGAGGCAAAGTCTGGGAATGGGAGGGCTTGTCCGGTAAAATCGCCGCTCTAGACGACTTCGCCTTGCGTTTGTGCGGCTTTTGCTGCTCTGCCAGAGCACTGCCCGGAGCCGCCAAAATGGCAGACTTTCCCGCCTTTTCGGCGTGTGAAGAAGGCTCTTGTAAAGAAATCAAAGGCTTTTCAGACATATCAAAAGAATCCCCAAAATCGCCACAGGCGAAGGAACAAGAAAACAGTGAAAAAAGAAAACGCTGGGGGAAAACGGAGAAGCCGCTCCGGAGCCCGCGGTCCCGACAGCAGAAAATAAAGCTTTACTTAAAGTGCAGAGAACTCACCGCAGAGGAAAGGCTGTGCCAGTCAGGCTGTTTCAATGTTTAGCGGGACCACTGGTAAATTCACAGCTTTGAAGGCAGAGGAGAAAACTGGGGCCCCCAGTATCACTCTGAACCTGGAGACGGAGACAGTGAGAGAGGGAGGCTCTACCTCACACTGTATAATTAGGCCCTCACCGTCTCCGACGCTCTTAAAGCGACAGCGTGTTCTAAAATAAAATTTGTATAGGACTATAGAAGATCAGCCCTGCTAGAGCCAACCAACAATTCTTTAAAAGAAAAGGGAAAATAAAGCATCCGCAGGTGTCTTCTTGAGGGAGAAGGTATTTTCGATCCTCTCTAGTCACTGAGGACTGAAAGACTGCTTGATTACCCTCAGGGGGAGTGGCTTCACATCACAAGAAAAGCTTGAAGTCTTCAGTCCTCAGTCACTATAGGGGATTGACAACCCTACCTTTCCCTGGACTGGCCCGGAGAAGCGATAAGGAAGAGGACCGCACATGCGCGCTGCAATCCCAAAGGCTTTCTTCGAAAGCTGGGGAAATTGCTCCGCGAGGGCTCCGTTGGCGCCGTCACCCATAAGTGAGGACTGACTTCCTGCTTGGTCCTGGAGAAAAAACATTTACATTGTAGGTACTTACAAATTATATCATGGTTCAATTATATGAGGGGGTGAGATCATTTTAAATGTGACTAAGCACATAATTATAAGATTGTGAGATTCTTCATCTGTATATGTATGTGGCATTGTTAAGTATTATGAAGTTATGTCGTTATTTGTTATGTAGTATGGGTGTATTCTGATTAGTTAGTGTAGTGTAAAGTGAATAAGTGAGTTTTTAATTTTTTTCTAAACTCCTTTATGTCTGACAGTAGGCGAATGTTATCAGGCAGATTATTCCAGAGGATAGGTGCTGAATGTGAGAAGGCCCTCTTGTTGGTTTGTTTTCTAGCTTTTGTGTAATCTTTTGGTATTGCTACAGTGTTTGTGTTTCTGCTCCTTTGTGATCGTTTATCTATTTCTACATTAATGAGTATATTGAGTGCAGATGGTGCTAGGTTATTTATTAATTTGAAAGTGGTGACTAGAATTTTGTATTTTATTCTGCTGTAAATTGGTAACCAATGGAGTTTAGCCAGAATCGGTGTAATATGCTCTATTGAACTTACATTCATTATAATCCTTGCTGCTATATTCTGAGTGAGTTGTATCTTTTTAATATTTTGCTTTGTGATGCCTTGAAGGATTATATTTGCAAAATCAAAGCGTGGAGTTATGATAGCTTGAATTATAGTTATGAAGTCTTGTAAGTGAATCAATGGTCTTAATTGTTTCAATGTCTTGAGTTTGTAATGTATATTTTTTGTCAGGTTTTTTATGTGTGAGTCCATGTTGAGTTTATTGTCAAGTATCACACCTAGGTATTTTATTTTTTTTATTTTCATCTCATGGTTATCTAGGGTAATGGTGCTTGGGGGTGTGTGTGTTTGATTTTTAGTGAATATATAGTACATCAGGTTTTGTGAAATTGATGTGTAAGTTCTGTTCTTTAAAACATTGCTATTTGTTTTAGTGGTGGGTGTGGGATCTTAAATGGGAGGTAGAACATTATATCATCGGCGTAAATATGGTAATAGATGCCGTGGCGTTTAAAAATGCTACTGACAGGTATTGGAACATGGAGAGCTTCAGAGGTACCTAACCTTAAGGGTATGGTAGGTGTTAACTACCACGCAAGTGGTTGTGAGTGTAGGACCCCAAAACATGCTGGATAGCAGAAGTATGGGTAAAGCCCATCTGTCAGAATCATAAAGCTATATGAGCTTTGACAGTCAGGTAGATAAAGCAGAACACATATATATATACACATATATATACATATAACATAGATATATGAGATTATATCTATAGTGAGATATGAAGGGCATAAAATACACACAAATGATAGACAGACATCTGTAAGATGTGTGCTATAGGTATGAATATATAGGCCTCTATATGGAAGTCTGCAAAGAAGCAGAGATATACCTACAAAAAGGTATTCACATAGGAAAATATGGAGAGGAAAGATTCATCTAACAACAAGAAGGTGGAACCTACTTGAGAAGATATAGAGAATCAATTAACATTGGTTATGGCTACAGGGATGCTAGGCAGTAGAATAACCAGGATGGTTACGTGAAAAGCAGAGGATAATATCAGTCTGCAGCCAGCAAGGCCCGAGTATTCTAGACCTTTTGGCATGGTAAGTGAACAAAAGACGCATAGGGATGAGATACCATGTTGACCTGCTTAAGGGCAAAAAGGTATCATGCGTTCTTACCATGACAACGAGCTGGAAGGAGAAAACATATTCCCTATTGGAAATACTATGGGCCAAAGCAGGGAATTAGCAACTCCTTAAGCTTTCATGTAAGAGGAGACCTATGTCCTTTATATTAAAAAGGAGAACTTTTCTAGTCATGGGAGACATGACTGAAAAATCTTTTTTCAACCATCTAGTATAGCTGTTGGAGAAAAAAAAAACCCCATGCTCTCTAGCAAGAGCCCATAGTGGAGAGCTTCTCTGTAGAATTGCAGAGAGCATGATGCAGGAGAATGGGGAGATAGAACTGGCTACAGGAGAGGCAGTACCTATGTCAACTATGCTGCCAAACCCAGGGGAATGGAGAAGGCAGAAAGAGAAGATAATCCAACAAGCTTGTAGTGAAAATTTTTTAGGCTAGATGACAGCACTGCCTTGGAGTCACTACTAAGACCAGACAGAATGTTAGTGGAGGACAAATCTGGTTGCTGGAGAACAAGAACCAGTGGTCCAAATATTAAGGCTCCTGCATTGGCAGTTGCTTGCCAGACAGCAGAAGAATGGTACTGATTAAAAACAGAAAGAACAGACAAACCAAGAGTAGAAAACTCTGGATGTGTCTGATGAACTGCTTCAAGGCAAGATTAAAAAGAGGAGTCAACTCAGAAGAGAACTCCGCACTGGAAAGTAAGAAAACTAGAGAGGATGAAGAAAAAGCCCTCCAGTGCAGCAATACCACTCTTACAGGGGAAAAACCTGGTAATAGGGTATAGAGAATGGAGCTGAAGAAAACTTACAAAGTAGTAAGTTTATAGGAAGGAAAAAAGACATGTTGGCACAGGAAACTATCGTTTGATAGTGAATAGACCTCTTTCCTTAGCAGGAAAGAGGAAAATCCTGTGACCTAGAAGCATGAACATCCTGACAGCTCATAGAACATAGAAAGAATGGATGTCTTTCGGGAAGAGATCCATGTTTAGGATTTAGAATGACAGCAATGGATTGTCTCTATTGAAAAGAAGCAACTGCAGATTCTAATCCGAAGAGTCACAAGCATCTAATGGATTGATCAGAAAACCCTGTGGTTACTGGGTTTGCTGAGGCTGGTGAGAGGTTGAACTCTGCAGACCAGGATGTTTCCCCTGTTTGGGAACATCTGTACAATGGGCAGATGAGGCATAAAACCTTCTCTTGTGGGAAGACCGTTTGGCAGGACATTTCCTACCTACTGGGACAGAAGGTGGTGCAGAACAGCCCCAAGGAATAGTGTGGTGGAGAAGCAGCCGCTGAGGGCAGAAAAAAAAAAGGGAAAACTGCCTTTTTTTTCTTTTACCCATAAAACTGCAGGCACTGAAAGGGTTAACACCAACACTAAAGGTAAAGATTTCTCACAGAGAAGTGCAGACCTAAGCACACGCCCTGTTCCCATGGAGATAGAGGGAGGAGAAGGGAGTGGTTTGGGGGCGGAGTCAAAGGGGATAGGACAGCCCCAAACATTTAGGAACGGAAGCTGCACTCATACAGTAGAACTGAGAGAGAAGGGGAGAGAGAAGGAGGAACTGTATGAGAGAGAGAGGACACAGACACAGAGGACACGAGGGTTCCAGGAAGGAAGGACAAGAAACCCATGGAAATCCCTTGCACAGAAGCAATTGAGAACCAGGAGCAAAGAGCTGACAAGGCCAGTGAAAAGCTCAGGGGAGGAGTCCTCAGAGGAGGAAATATTCTCCAAGAGTTCATGGCTCAACTCTTCTCCTAGTAAGGAATCTATAAGGAGGAAAAGCAGCACTAATAAGGTGAGCCCTTTACAACGTTTGAAAGGCTTATTAGACAAAGAGGGTTTTTCCTGCCCTTCCCCCACAAGCTCACATACTGTTAAGGATGCCTGGGAGAAGCTCCTAAGGGCTGTGCAAGCTAGTGAGGCTTCTCAGGAAGATACCAGGGGAAACAGTTACCAGGAAGAGTCTAGCGTGGAGGATATGGACTTGGGAGACACTGTGGATTTAGACAATGTCTCAGACATGGAAATAAGCTGTGCAATCTGTGCTAAAGAAGTATGAAGGAACCAAATAGAGTTTGAAAGCAGAAAGAAACCCAGCTGGTCTTGATTACTGAATGCATCTGTGTTACCTCGTGATAAGTAAAAGAACTGAAGGAAGTGTTGTCTGGAAGAAACCCAGAAGTTCTTTTGCAAGGACATTTTAAAGCCCATTACTTTTTAGCTGTGCTTTTAAAAGTAGCTGCCCTGTTTAAAGCTGCTTGGGAAGAAGCTGTGCTGAATGTTTGTTATAATTGGAAAAGAATTCTATTGCTTGGGAAAGTATCTAGGTGGGCCAGGAAGTTTTGCTACACCTACTGTGAAGTAACAGAGGGTGGTATAGCGCCTCCTGGGGACCAGGAAACAGAATACTGCTGTATATAGAGTTTTATCCGAAAGCAAGTTTCAAAGCTGTATCAAGCCAAGGACTGTATAATAGGCTTGTGTGCTGTTATTTGGAGAAGTATCCTGAAATTTACTTTGGTCAGCTTTAATCAATTCTTGTCAAAGAATTGAACCGGCTAGGAAATCCTTGTTTCTAAAAATAAAGAAATATTCCTGCGACCTTGCACTTGGCTCTAATCCTTTCGGGGACACAACTACATGCTATTGGGCTAATTTCAACAAAGGTCAATCGGAGCCTCCCCTGTAGCCCTAGGCAACCGCCTGGCCACACAGGGGCACGCCGACAATAGGTAAGTCAGTGGAGAACTGAATAACCTGACAGACTCCTTATTGAAAAGATTGTCTCCAGTACAAGGGGTATGTCCCAGTCTGTGTTGAGCCCATTTTTCCAAGTCTGAAGCTTGGAGACAGGCTCTACATCGTGCCCCTATGGTTATAGCAGAAGTCCTGCTAACAGACTCAAAAGAGTCTAGGGAAGCACGAGTAAGAAACCGAGATATTCTGGAGATGCTTGGGCAGTGAAGAATAGTCTGCACTCTTGGATTCTGGAAGGAAAGGAGTCAAAAGATGTAATTGCTTTGTGACCTCCTCAAGAGATAGACTCATATAGAAAATATATGAGAGAATTCTTGCAGAGAGCATAGATGTCTGGAAGGTTTGACGCCCAAAGGCATCAAGTGTCTTAGACTCACAACCTGGCGGATAAGAAGAGTAGTTTTTCTTGCTCTTTACCCGCCTCATTGCTGATTCCACAACTATGGAATGATGCGGAAGTTGAGTCTTGAAACCCTGGAGAGGGGGGCACCTGATAGAGATCAGTTGCTCTGGAAGGTAGGGGTACCCTTAAAGGTGTTTCCCACATTCCTAGAAGGAGATCCTGCAAGGAATGATGCAAAGGAAGCATTATGTTCTCCTTTGCTTTGGTAGAAAGAGGCCTGTGCAGGATCATGGCCTGGGATAGGAATGGCAAGAGATCTTGCTATATCCAGGAGGAAACTCTGGAAAGAGGGTTCCCCAACAGGAATTTCCCTTGGACAGGTTAGATCTGAAGAACTAGCCTGAGCACCGACAGAGCTATCCAGATATATAGGAATAGAAGATCCTGCACAGTGCAGTGTGGAATGCTTAAAGGATGGTCGCCAGTACTGGCTGTCAGGAGCAGCGACCAACATTACCACATTGTCCATGCCAGGTATCGACTCCAAGCTTGGCATAGAAGGGAGCGATCCTGTTGAAAAAAGCATGGCAGGAGTTGGCCACGATGGTACTGTGGATACCGGTACCGATGTCAGAGTCGAACCCGACAAAGACATCGGAGCAGTCATCGGAGACCGTTCAATCGGTACCGAGGTAACCGAAAACCTCCAGGTGCTATCCTCGGTACCAAGCCACCGGTATCGATCGGTGTCGGTACCAAAGTGTATTTGCACCGAGTCTTCCAGACTAGAGAGCGATTCTAAACTGGGCATCGATGAACAAAGCATGGAAGACACCGACCATAAGGGTAATGAGGACATCGGCACCGACTTCGGTACCGTGCCCGATACTGGTGAATGAAGGTCAACCAGTGGCAACTCAGTGGGCCTCGAGGAAACAGTTGCAGATCAGAATCATCAGAACTGAGCCTTCGGTACCGCCGAGAGCCGGTACCAAAGCGAGTCGGTACCCAATCCTCCAGACTGGAGATCGATTCCAGACTCGGCATCGAAGGAAGCGAGGCTATCGATGCACGTCTGGAGGGTACCGACGTCGGTGGTAGTATCAGTGCTGGTACCGATAATGGAAGGTCAATCTGGAGAGTATCCACTGGTCCGGAAGGCACCGAGGACGCCAGATGACCATCCCTGGTGAGGAGTGTTTCATCCAACACCAGTGCCGATGTCGGGGTATCGGTACCGCTCGAAGCGGATGCCACCACCAGACACGGCTCAGGTATGTTCTGTGAGGGGTGAATCCCAGGAACAACCTGAAACCCCTCAAACGCTTTGGAGACCGAAGACTCCCGCCGGGGTTTTGAAGCCAGTGGGCCCTCGAGGGCAAGGCCGGAGCCGTCTACATGCTGTGCATGAGACCTACCACTCGAGGGCTGGCTAGTCTTAGACTGTTTGTGGGTTACCTGATCCTGTGTAGAAAAAGGGGACGGTGCCCCGAAGTTGGAGGGAAACCGTGTATCGAGGGAATCTCGATATTGAAGACCTCTTCTTACCAAACTGTTGTCAGGACCCAAGCAGGTTAGACACCGACTTCGAGGGTCTAAAAATAAAGTTGTACCGCCACAGTGAACATTTCTTGGAGAAAGTGGCTGGCCGTTCCATGAAGGAAAAAGAAGAGGCCTAAAAGGCCTAAGATACCGTGAGACACTATGAAGAAAAATATTCCTTGAAGGAGGAAGATTTTACAAGAAAAGAAAAGAAAACACCGGCGGTACCGGTGGCGTCGGGAAGACAGCCGCGACCACAAGAAAAATAAAGAAATAAAACAAGAATTTTCTGCGGTGACAGGACGTTGTCCTGCTGGCTCTGCGGAAAACGAAAACTGAGGAGAGGCAGTTGGGAAAAGCGGGAAGGCAGCATGCAGGCGTGGTGGGATGCTTCCAAAAGCTCTTTGATTGGACGCTGGGAAGCGTTCCCGCGCAGACTCCGTCGGTACCAACGTACCCATATGTGAAGACTCATTCCTGCTTGCTCCTGGAGATACAGTTTAAGCCTGTTTTTTGTTGTTTTTTTTTTTTTTAAAGAAAAAGAACCAGCGGTACCGGTAAGCATCGTGCGGTAGGCAAACGCAACCACAAGAAAAGAAATTTAAAGACGGAATTTTCTGTGGTGACAGGGAATAGATCCTGTCGGCTCCGCGGAAAACAAAGAACTGAAGAGGGACAGTTGGAAAGGCGGGAAGGCAGCACGCATGTGCTGAGGGATGCTCCCAAAAGCGTTCCCTATTGGATGCTGGGGAGCGTTCCCGCACAGCTCCGTCGGTACCGACGATACCCATATGTGAAGACTACATTCCTGCTTGTTCCTGGAGATCACTATTTCAACAGTGCCTACTGAACCACACAGAACGACATGAAGCTCTAACCTAGATCTCCCCATCCTTTACTGTACTAGACATAGGATTTTAATGTTCAAAGAGGGGCAAAAAGGTGGTACTAACTTGGCTTAATCTTTTCAGTTATCTATAATGTGCATAACAAAAGTCTGGTGTAGTACTCATTTTTCCTGTACATGATAGGCAAGGCTTCTCCCTTTTCAGATAATACCCTGTCACTGCCCCAGTGTTTTCTTCTCTTGACTGCTACAAAGGAATATGCAATGCTGTAAAAGTATTATGGGAAACCTGAGGTTATTTGACTCTATTATTGCTCTCTGAAGACAAACTAAATCTGAAATTATTCCTTCAACGTTTATCTCCAATTCAACCATACTGGTTACATACACTATGCAACAGAAGAGCCAGAGCTTTCTAGGAAGGTTATCATAAATGCTTGCTAATCAATACATGCAACTGCTGAACCAAAATATTCCTTCAGTTCTCAAAGCAAGATGCGAAAACATCCTCAAAAGAAAGACTGTACAAATCCACTATGTTATTAGAGAAAATGATTATGAACAATTTCATCACATGACAAGCCATTTCAGTGGAGAAAGATGGAACTAGCTGTTGTACTCGTGAAAAATCAGTGGCAGGAAAATAACTTCAAGCCTGCCAATGGTCTTTCAGCAAATATTGTGGAACGCAAAGGGCTAAAACATCTGTTCATATGGATGCCCACTAAAGGGTTGCATCAAAAGGTCTAAAACACAATGGCCTGTTGCCAACAGTCCAGATCACAATTACTTGGCAGGATCCCAAAAAGTAAGATTACATGCTGCTTACCCACAAGGATAAGCTGGTTAACTACTGGACTTTCTCCAGGTACTTATCCAGACCTCTTTAACACACAGCTGTGGTAATTGCTTTTACAATACGCTCCAGCAACAAATTCTAGAATTTAAAAGTACCTGTGATTTGTTTTAAATGTGCTTAGTAACTTCATATTGTGGCCCTTAGTCTTTGTAACAAGATTCATCTTTACCTGTTTATCTCCCCCTCAGCTGCTCTTCTCCAAATTGAAACGCTCTATAGTCCTTCATAGGCAAGTCATTCAATCCTCCATATATTATGGTCATCTTTTTGCACCTTTCTTAATGGCAATTTTTTTTGGCATGCTTGTAATACTCACGGTGTAGTCACAATATGAGTGGAGGAGCAGCATAGAGGTTAGAGCAACAGCCTAGTACCCAAGAGAGCAGGGTTTGATTCCCCGCTGGCACTCCTTGTGACCTTGGGCAAGTTACTTTATCCTCATTGCTAGGCCTTTTCTTCTGAGCCAATCTACTTCAGGTCATACCTTCCCAAGAAAACCCAGGGGCTGCTGCGTCACCAGGAGTCAGCACAAAAAAAAGTCACAATATGTAGCGAGAAGGGAATGATGAAATTAGACTACCTGCTAATTGTTGTTCTTGGAGTGGAACCAGTCTAGTCCCGAAACCTCTGGGTTGCTCATCTTATCCAGCAGCTTGGAGACTGAGAAACTCCTCTTTTTGTGACATCACCAGTATCTCTCTGGCGTTCGCCCCTTGCCACCAGTACCCTATTGACAAAGCAGACTCACTGGAGAAACAAGTAAGAATTTAGTAGCCATAGTAAACTAACTCGAGCTAAAATAGCTCACAAACAGTGATAGAGGACCCAAAAAACCCAATACTGTGACTGAAAGCTTGAACAGGCCACTCCTTCACCCCCAGAAAGAACAGCAAGCCTGAACAGAAACGGATGTGCCCAACCATCCTTCTAACACCTTCCTTCGTATCTTTTTTTTTTTTTTTTTTTTACACTTTCTGAATCAGTGAAACAAAGATACGTATCTTACCGGTGAATCTCAGACGCTTCAGGCTGCTCTTTGCCCAAGAACGCTGGGAGGGATACAGGACTAGACTGGTTCAACTCCAGGAACAATTAGCAGGTAAGTCTAATTTCATCTTTCTGATCGTGTCCCCAGTCTAGTCCCGAAACCTCTGGGTCTGTACCAGAGCAGTGAAAAACTCAATTACGGGAGGGACCTGGCAAGCCAGCCTGAAGAACCGCTGACCCAAACACGGTCTCCTCCGCCATCTGCACATCCAGGCGATAGTGCCGAACAAAAGAGTTTAAAGACGACCACGTCGCCGCCTTACAAATCTCCACCGGTGGAACCAACCGGAGTTCTACCCAGGAAGTAGCCTGAGCCCTAGTGAAGTGAGCTTTTAATCCCTCCGGCACTACTCTGCCATTCAAGACATAGCCGACGCAATAGCCTCCTTAATCCAACGCACAATCGACGCCCTAGAAGCCGCCTCTCCTTTTCTCGGAACCGCGAAGAGAACAAAAAGCCTATCTGACCTTCGAAAAGCCGCCGGCCGGCTAAGATACTTCTTCAAAGCCCGCCGGACATCCAAAAGATGCAGTCTCCTTGACGAAGGATCATCCTTTTCCACTGCAAAGACCGGCAAGGAAATTTCCTGGCTTACATGAAATGCCGAGACCACTTTCGGAAGAAACGCCGAAACCGTCCTCAAAACTACCTTAGTCGCAAAGAAAGAGATAAGGCTCCATGCAAGAAAGCCTGCAATTCTGACACACGTCTAGCCGAACAGACTGCCACTAAGACCACCACCTTTAAAGCTAACGGCTCAAAGGGTGCTCGTTCCAAGGCCTCCAAGACAAAGGGAAGACGCCACTTAGGAAAAACCTGCCTGGACAGTGGCCTAAGCAGCGAGACCGCCCTCAAGAAGCGCTTCACATCGCGTTGAACTACGAGCGACTGGTCCGCCAATCTGCCTCTAACATGACAATGCCGCCACCTGCACACGCAGGGAGGCCGCCGTTAGCCCTTTGTCAAAGCCATCCTGCAAGAATTCCAAGATCTGGGGAATAGAAGCCTTCAACGCCTCGCACTTCCTTGCCCTGCACCACGCCTCGAAGATTCTCCAGACACACACATACGCTAAAGTAGACCGTTTCCTGGATTTCAACAAGGTAGCAACAACCGCCGCCGAGTACCCCCGGGAACTCAGCCGAGCCCTCTCAAGAGCCAAGCCGTAAGAGAACCGACCCACGTGTGGCATGACTAGAGGGCCTTGCATAAACAGGTCCGCCCTGCAGGGAAGACGCCAAGGCCTTGCCACCAACAACCTCACTAGGTCTCCGTACCAGGGACGATGAGGCCAATCTGGCGCTATTAGGATTACCTGACCTCTGAATTTTTCTACTCTTTGAAGTACCCTTCCTATCGTAACCCAAGGAGGAGAGACGTACAGCAGTTGGCCCTCCGGCCAGACCTGCATGAGGGCGTCCAAGCCTTCCGACATCCTTTCCCTGCGCCTGCTGAAGCAGCAACTGGCCTTTGTCGAGGCGAAGGTCGCAATGAGATCCATGACTGGCGATCCCCACCTTCGGACCACCATCTCGAAGACCTCGGGATGCAGAACCCATTCCCCTGCTGAGGAAATCGGCCTCCACATTGTCCACTCCTGCTACATGTGCTGCCGACAGTTCCAAGAGATTTACCTCCGCCCAGCTGCACAGGACATTGGCTTCGGCCTCAAGCGCCATACTGCTGGTGCCTCCTTGCTTGTTAACATAGGCAACTGCCATCGCGTTGTCAGACACCACTCGGACCGCTTTCCCTCCAAGGAAGAACCGAAACTCCTGCATTGCCAGATACACCGCTCTTAACTCCAACCGGTTGATGGGCCACGACCGCTCCTGAGAGTTCCAACGCCCCTGCGCAAACCTGCCCTGGCAATGCGCTCCCCAGCCCAGCAAACTGGTGTCCGTCATCACCACCACCCAGTCCGAGGCCTCCAGGGACTTCCCCCGCTCCAACAAACCAGGACGCTCCTAGGTATTCCAGATTCTGGAAGGGCCACAAGTGGCTCTTTGTCCGATTGACTATCCACCCGAGGCTTTCCAAGAACGCTACTACTCGGGCTGTGACACTCTCGCTCTCGCCCTGCGACTTCGCTCGAATTAACCAATCATCTAAGTAAGGATGCACAAGGATGCCCTTCTTGCGCAGCGCTGCTGCTACTACCACGATAACCTTGGTGAAGACTCTCAGGGCCGTAGCTAGGCCGAAGGGCAACACTTGGAATTGATAATGACCGAACAGTACCGCGAATCTCAGAAACTTGTGATAATCCACCAGTATGGGAATATGAAGATATGCTTCCGACAAGTCCAGGGACGTGAGAAACTCGCCTTTCTGCACCGCCACTATTACTGACCGCAGCGTTTCCATGTGAAAATGCGACACCCGCAAACGACTGATGCCTTTGAGATCCAAAATCAGCCAAACCCCTCAGTCTTTTTTTGGAACGACCGCATCCGCATTGGTCTGAGGGCATGGGGACTATCGCTCTGAGGTCCAACAGCCTTTGCACCGTCTCCCACAGTGCAGCACACTGTTACTGACTTGCCGGGAGACTGCACAAAGGCCTCCCGCACTGGCCTCACGAACTCCAGAGCGTAGCCCTCCCGAATGATTTCCAGGACCCATTGATCTGAGGTGATTTGGACCCAGGCAGGATAAAACTCCTGTAAACGCCCCCCTACCGGGGCTAGGGGCGCCTGGGTCCCCCTCATCTCATTGTGACTTTTTGAAGTTAGTAGAGACTGAGGAGGAGGGACCAAAACCCCTCCTTGCCCCGCAAAACCCTCGAAACCCCTGGTTTCTAACGGGAAAACGTTCCCTTTGAGCCAAAGCGAACTTTTGGGACCGGAAACGGCAGAAATCCCGAAAGTGCCCCCTGCCCCCGGGAGCACCCCGAGCCGGTTTGGGCTTATCCTCTGGTAACCTGCCACCTTTGGACTCCGATATCCTTTATCAGCTTCTCCAAGTCCTCTCCGAACAGCAAACGACCCTTAAAGGGCAGCTTACTTAACCTAGCCTTAGAGGAACTATCCGCTGCCCAATTGCGAAGCTAGAGATACCGTCGCGCTGCTACCACTAACGCCATACTCTTAGACAGACCGCTCATAAGGTCATAATGACTATCCACCAGGTGGCCGCACCTGACTAATCGGGCAGCCTCGCTCGCCAAGGCACTCGGGTGCCCCTCTTGGACCTGCTGAGCCCAGCGAAGACAGGCCCTAGCCACCCACGCTCCGCACACAGCTGCCTGTAGAGAAAGTGCACTGACGTCGAAGACCTGCCTTAACAAAACATCCAACTTCCTGTCTTGACCATCCTTGAGGGCCTCACTGCCCTCCACCGGAATAGTTGTCTTCTTAGTAACTGCCGAAACAGCCGCATCCACCTTCGGTGATTTAAAGACTTCCTTATCCTGGTCCAACAACGGATACAGCTGACCCATAACTCTGGACCCTTTCAAAGGTGCCTCCGGGACGTTCCACTCTTCTTGAATCATTTCCTGAAACACCCTGTGCATCGGGAAGGCCGTTTGAGTCTTCCTGAACACCTGCAATAAGGGGTCCTCCAGCGTATCATCCTCCGCTGACCCTGGCACGGGCATATTGAGTACCTTTAGAGTCAACAATGAGAGCAGGGAGTTCTTCCCTTCTGAAGACTGACAACCCTAGCCTGATTTCCCTCTCCGAGATCTCACCTTCTTCCAGTTCCTCATCTAAGGTCAAGCTGCGATCCTCAGACAGCAGACCCTCAGAAGCCTCAGAGTGGTCTTTCAACTCCCCCTGAACACAGGGTTTCTTGCCCCTGCTTGGGGTATCCTCCAATTGCGAAGGCACCGGACACTTTCTTGCACTTTTGCCCTCCATCGCCAGCTTCGGCTGCAGCGCACTGCCCAGAACCATCTGCAGAAGCAGAGTAAGGAACTGCTGCGAAAAAATGGTAGTTAGGTCTGCCGGGAGAGCCTTCAAAGGAGAGAGCACCCGTGCCGGAGGAGGGACCAGCCGTCGATTCCTCCTGCACTAACTCTGATTAGAGGGGCCGAGGGCTCTGAAACACCCTTCTGAGTGTCGGCCTGAAGTGCTGGAGCCAAGTCGAAATCCACAGCCTCCCCCACGCAGGCTTTACACACCCCTGCACTGGAGACTTTCTTGGCACCACACACTACGCACTGCGCCTTGGAAGGCATTGTTCACCCCCGAAGCGCTGAGCTGAACACTGCCCGCTTCCTTTTTTTTTGTATGAGGCCCCTTAACAAGCCACAGCGTCCGGCCACCTAGAGCGCAAAAAGCAACCAATCCCCTCACCTAGACCAAAACCCAATGTCTGGAAACAAACAACCATGATGAGCTCTATATAGAGATACTCCGCCTTTTTTTTTTTTTTTAAACAAAGGAGTACCAGCAAAGAATCTGTTTACTGTGAAATTCCAACTTTTCTGGGCCTGCTGTCCGACCACGCGGCCGCCAGTTAAAAGCACGCCAAAACCGTGCGAGCAAAAAAGGCCTACGCTGATGTCCAGAACGCTTACCTCCAAGGCCTGTGAGGTGAGAGAGAGCAGCCCGCTGCAATTAATCGCACCATCCACCGGCTCCTGGAACGGGCAGCCGCGCCGGGCCCGATCAAACACTATCTTCCAAAAATCATTGAGCAGGCTGCGGGCAGCGGGAAAGAGTCGCCAGGAGCGCTGGCAGGCACGACTTCTGTGCGGCGCCGGCAGACTCTGCACTCAGACCTGCTAGCTCTCCCCCGTTAAGCTGAGTAGCGGTACTACACTGCCACTGGACACAGCCTCCGAACCGTCGGGTCCCGGCTAGCCCCAATATCCAGAAAGACTGGAACAGGTAGAGGGGAAGGAGGGGGGAAGGATTAAACCAACAATGAAAGAGTCGGGATGCTGTAAGCTGACAAGTCACAGACTCTTAAACAGGCCTCCTTTAATGAAAGAAAAACCCCAAAGACTTGAAATAGATTTTAAAAAATGAATTTAAAAATAGACTATCCCTAGCCATCCTCAATCATTTCTCCAGTGAGCCCGGAACCACTGGGCTCCCATTTATCCAGCTGCTTGGAGACTGAGGTAACTGGTGGCAAGGGGCGGACGCCGGAGAGATATACTGGTGATGTCATAAAAAGAGGAGTTTCTCAGTCTCCAAGCTGCTGGATAAGATGGGCAACCCAGAAGTTTCGGGACTAGACTGGGGACACGATCAGGAATATATATTTACTATCCAATCCTTTCCTAAAAATTTCTAACAAGGTTTACTTTTTGTAATCACCAGGCACTGAACAGAGAATTTCAACATATTGTCAGAGATGCCTATATTCTTTTGCTGGATGGCGACTCCTAATGTGGATCTTAGCATTGTGTAGTTTATAGACTGGATGATTATTCCCTATATGCATCACTTTGCACTTGCTCACATTAAATTTCATCTGCCATCTAGATTGCCAATCTCACAAGGTCCTCCTGCAACTTACTACAAGTTCTTTGTCTGAGAGCTCTTATAGAAGGGGCTATTTGTTATGACATACAAAATAAACCTATAGCTTAAGGAGCCATAATACAACTGCTTACAAGACAGGTATTTTTCTTTTTCATTCAAGACTTTAGCTGCTGCTTTTTTCTCTCTCCCTCTAGATTTTATACTTTAAAAGTTCAAAGGCAGGTGGGTGGGGGGAGGCAGCTAATACTCTGAAGCCATTGCACTGCTGAGGTGTTAGATCCCTCCCTTCCCACACACCAGTATTGAATCTTCATATATAGACTGAACCCCCATTTAAAAGGCTAGATTAACCAGTTTTATTTTTGGGAAGGAAATTAGAGAGCTAAATTGAAGCGTAATTAGACTTACCTGCTAATTGTTGTTCCTTGAGGAACTCGTCCAGTCCTGCACCTCTGGGTAGTGCACCCCCCTCCAGAAGCTTGGAGACTGAGCATGTCCAAAACTGTAGCCACCAGTACAAATACCACTGGCACCCAACAGCTCCCAGTACCTATTGACAAAGCAGACACAGGAGGAACAAATAAGAGAAAAAAAACCCTCCACCAACCCTAGAGGAGGAGACTGCAGAAAAAGACTCTCTTCCCCCCCCCCCCCCCCCAGGAGAGAGATATACCTAGAGGCCGACCTGAGGAAACCCGGAAAGCCCATAGCCGGCCATGAAGAAAAACCAAATCCCCTGGTCTGTTCCTAAACGCCAAAACCCCGGACTTAACTCAGGTGGGATCCGGGACTGGACTGGAGTTCCTCAAGGAACAATTAGCAGGAAGTCTAATTACGTTTTCCTTATCGTCCCTCCAGTCCAGTCCTGCACCTCTGGGATGTAACAGAGCAGTAAACACACTAATGGGAGGAATCCGTCAGACTGACATGCAGAACCACCAAACTAAAACAGGCATCCCTCGCCACCTGGACATCCAAGCAATAATGTTTAGTAAAAGTATGCAAAGACGACCAAGTGTCCGCCTTGCAAATCTCAACCGGAGGCACCAGACTAAATTCAGCCCAGGATGCCGCCTGTGCCCTAGTGGAATGCGCACGCAACCCCAGGGGAACCAGATTCCATTCAGGATATACACAGACGCGATGGCCTCCCGAATCCAGAGAGAAATCAAAGCTTTTGCCACTGATTCGCCCCTGCGCGGACCTCCAAAAAGCACAAAAATGCTCTGACTTGCAAAACACCTCTGTCTCTGCCAAATAACGCTTAAGAACTTGGAAAACATCCAACCTGTACAAACAGACTGACAGCGTCATCTCCCGCCTTTTCCAACACTGGCAAGGAGACAGGCTGATTCATGTGAAACACCAAGACTACCTTGGGGAGAAAGGAACGGGCCGTAAGACTACCTTCTCCAGAGAGAAAGGAAAGTCTCCCGGCACGACAGAGCCTGAAGCTACGAGATCCTTCGCGCAGATTAAAGAACCACCAGAAAAAACATCTAACTTTAAATCCTTATTTATTTGCAGAGCTTGATATACCGCCCAAACCGGAGTATCAGAGCGGTGTACAATAAAAGCAGGCCACTAGAAAATTAAAGGAGGAAAGGAACACCATTTAGTCGACAGGAAAGCACTAGAAACGCAGATAGGATACGCAGATAGAAAGATAGAGAAGGACAGAACAACACGGCTAGGTAGTCTGAACACTGAGGGGAAGGGAGGGGAGGGGGAGAGGTGGCATAGGATAGTGTGACCATAGTGACCATCATGGGGGAGTGGGGAGGTCAAAAGCCTGTGAGAAAAGATGGGGACCGTACAAAGGCATCACTCACCGGCCTTGCTAGCTCAAGGGCATAACTTTCGCGGTTTATCTCCAGAACCCACCGGTTGGATGTGATCTGGATACACGCAGGATAAAATTCCTGTAGCCGATCCCCCACAGGTTGAAGCCCTGCCGGGGCCCCCACAGGTTGAAGCCCTGCCGGGGCCCCCCCCCCCTTGCTTCATTGAGGCTTTTTAAAACTGGAGGAAGAGGCCACAGTAAACCATGGGCCTGCCCCTCGGAAGCCACGAAAGCTCTGCCATCGGGAAGAAATCTACCCTTCTGGAAGGAACAGAGATGGGACATACAAAACTGCCGAAAATCCCATGGCTGGCCTTGAGATGAGGGATTGCGACTTTGGCCTATCCTCTGGAAGGTGTCTGCCCAGTCATTCCACTAAATCCTTCACCAACATCCAAATCCTCTCCAAACAGCAGCTTCCACTTAAAGGGAAGCTTACTGAGCCGCACCTTAGAAGAGCTGTCTGCTGCCCAATTGCACAGCCAAAGATATCAAAGGGCCGCCACTACTGATGCCATACTCTTCGCGAGGCCACGAATGAGGTCATAGTGGATGTCAAAGAGCTAAGCTGCCCCCCCCCCCCGAGTCCATCTTAGCAACTTACGCCAACTGCTCCAGACGCTGTAACCACCACAGACATGCTCTCGCCACCCAGACATCACAAATGGAAGCCTGCATAGACAAGGCATTGATATCAAAAGCCTACTTCAATAGCATGCACACCTTCCTTTCCTGCGCATCCTTCAATGCTGCATTTATCCAGAAGACCACCATCCCGGTGGAGGTAAAGAGTAGTTACTCACCTGTAACAGGTGTTCTCCAGGAGCAGCAGGAATCAGTCCTCACTTATGGGTGACATCGACATCGATGGAGCCCCCGTGCGGAGCATTTCCCCAGCTTTCTAAGAAAGCCTTTGGGACTGCACGCATGCGCAGTCCCCTTCCCGCCTAAAGGTGCCATCTTGCTCTGTCTAATGACATAGCTAAAAACAGCACACAAAAATGTAAAAACAAACTATGTACAACTGCAACTCCCAGGGGAGGAGGGAGGGTTGTGAGGACTGATTCCTGCTGCTCCTGGAGAACACCTGTTACAGGTGAGTAACTACTTTCTCCAGGACCAAGCAGGAAGTCAGTCCTCACTTATGGGACTCCCCAGCTTCAGGCTACCGGGGACCCAGAGCTAAAAAATGAGCTCCCTCTAGCTGCAGCATCAGAGAAAAGATTTCACTGAAAACATACCCCCACCGGTAGTCCAACCAGAGGGCTGGAGGGTAGGAGTTGCCTAAACCTCAAAGAGATTGCGGAGCACTGCCTGATCAAAAGCACTGTCCCTATGGGACTCCCTCTCCAGGCAGTAATGGGCAGCAAAAGTCTGGCTTGAGGACCAAGTTGAAGCCCTGCAGATGTCTGCCAATGGTAGAGCGGAGATGAGCTACTGAGGCAGCCATTGCCCTGACACAGTGGGCCGTGACCCGACCCTGCAAGGGAAGGTCAACTGCCCTGTAAGCCCAGGTGATACAGTCAGCCACCCAGATGGACAAGGTATCCTTGGAGACAGGTAACCCCAAGTTATTAGGGTCAAAAGATACGAAGAGCTGAGTAGCCCTCCTATGCCCCTGCGTACATTCAATGTAGAAGGATAAGGCCCTCCTACAGTCCAGGGTATGCAGGACTGTCTCAGCCCGGCTGGCATGGAGCCTAGGGAAAAATGTTGGAAGAACCACCTCCTGGTTGAGATGGAAAGAGGAGACAACCTTTGGGAGGAACTTAGGATGACTCCTGACTACCCTGTTCCTATAGAAGTGAGTGTAAGGCCTATCACAGACCAGGGCTTGAAGTTCACTCACTCGCCTGGCCAAGGTTAGGGCCACAAGGAATAGAGCCTTCCAAGAAAGGAAGTGGAGAGAACATGTAGCCATCGGCTCAAAAGGTGGGCGAGTCAGTTGCTGCAAGACCACATTCAACTCCCACTCAGGGGCCGGTGGACGGAGAGGAGGCTTGAGCAAGAGCAAGCCTCAAAGAAACCTGGACACCAAGGGGTGAACAGACAGTGTCCTTCCACCAGTGAGTGGTGAGCTGCTAGAGCAGAGAGGTGGACCCGAACTAAATTGGACTTAAGGCCCTGATTGGACAAGTGCAGTAGATACTGAAGCACTACTGGTACAGTGCAGGCGAAAGAATCCTCCCTGCGCTGCTGACACCACATGGAGAACCTTCTCCACTTCAAGGCATAGGTTTTCCTGGTGGATTGCTTTCTAGAGGCCAAGACCACCTCTTCCACTTCCCGGGGTAGGCCCCAGGGAGCCAACACTACCCTTGCAGCCTCCATGCCATCAAACTGAGAGATTTGAGATTGGGGTGCAGAAGGGAACCCTGATCCTGAGAGAAGATCAGGTTGCAACCCCAGAGGTAGTGGTGTTTCCACAGCTAGCTGAAGCAGAAGTGGAAACCAGGGCTGCCTCGGCCACCTGGGAGCTACCAGAAGTACCGAGGCCTTGTCCCTTAGAATCTTGAACAAGGTTCGGGCCACCAGAGACGTGGGAGGAAACACATACAGGAGGCCCTGGGACCAAGAAATCAGGAAGGCATCCGCTGCTAACCTCAGGGGGTGCGGTTGCCTGGAACAGAACCTGGGCAGCTGCCGGTTCAGGGGACTGGCAAAGAGATCTATGAATGGAAGTCCCCATCTCGGGAAAATTTTCTGAACCATTAAGGGGTGTAGTTGCCACTCGTGGGGTTGCAGAACCCTGCTCAACCTGTCTGCCAGGAAGTTCTCCTTGCCAGGGAGATAAACAGCCTTGAGAAACATGATGTGTTTGAGAGCAAAAGAGCAAAGGGCCTGTGCCTCTCGACACAGGTGCCTGGAGCCCGTGCCTCCCTGTTTGTTCACATAGAACATGGCCACTTGATTGTCCATCTATACCAGAACAGACTGGTGAGCCAAGGTGTGAGAGAAGGTTTTGAGAGCTAAGCGAATAGCCCGGAGTTCCAGAACGTTGATTTGCTTGTGGCCTCCCATGGAGGCCACAGGCCCTGGGTGCACCTGTCCAAGCAATGTGCACCCCAGCCCTGCAAGGAGGCATCGGTCGTCAACACCACTGTGGAAACAGGCACCCCCTCCCCCCCGTAATAAGTTGGGGGGGGGTTTAGCCACCGCTGTAGGGAATCCAGGAATGGTTTGGACACCCGTAGTTTGTCTGTAAGGCTTCCTGTGGCTTGCTTCCACTGAGTTCAGAGACACCACTGTGCAGGCCTCATATGGAGGAGGGCATTGGGGGTCACATGCACTGTCGATGCCATGTGGTCCAGGAGCTTTAGACAGTCTGGCAGAGACTTGTGGCCTGCTCAGAAACTGGTTTGCCAAGTCTATGAGTCTTTGAGCCCTGTCTCTTGGCAAGTAAGCCTTTGCTTGCAGGGAGTCCAACCTTGCCCCTATGAACTCTAGGTTCTGGGAGCGGAGCTAGGTGTTGGAGGGAGACAGTGCTGAGGGTGGCTTGCCTGGCCTCCTGGGAAGTCTGTCCCCTGATGAGCCAGTTGTCCATGTAAGGGAAGACAAAAAAACACCCCGATTCCTCAAGTAGGCCGCCACCACCGCCAGGCACTTTGTAAAGACCCTTGTGGCAGAGGTCAGGCCAAAGGGCAGTACTCTGTACTGGTAATGGTTTCTTCCCACAATGAACCTGAGGTACTTTCTGTGGTCAGGATGAATGAGGATGTGAGTGTGAGTGTAAGCGTAAGCATCCTTTAAATGTAAGGAGTGTAGCCAATCTCCCTGCTGGAGGTAGGGAAGAAGTGTTCCAAGAGTAAGCATCTTGAACCTTTCTTTCTCCAAGAACTTGAGATTCCTGAGGTCGAGAATAGGCCTGAGGCCCCCAGTTCTCTTTGGTACGAGGAAGTACCTGTAGTAGAAACTGTGACCTTGCAGGTGGGGAGGTACCAGCTCCACCGCCTGGTCCAGAAGCAGACCTTGAAGTTCTTGAAGGAGGAGGTCTGTGTGCAGCGGAGATCTTGGAGGCTCTCTTGGGAAGTAGGTAGGAGGCAACTGCTGGAAATGGAGCATATAGCCCTTGTGGACTATGCTTAATACCCAAGCATCTCCTGTAATGGGTGACCACCTGTGGGCAAACAGGAGTACACGACCTCCTGTGCAGAGATGGGACAGCAGAGGTGGAAAGGCTATGCTGTGGGAGTCAAAAACCCCTTCCCTGCCTAGTGGGAGCAGGAGCTGGAGGGTCTTCTGCCTACTGGGCCATGTCCCTGCCCCTTGGCCTGCAGACCCTGCTGGGGAGGCCTGGTACTGAGGGAAAGGTTTGTAGGCAGCTGCCTTCCTCGGGTAAAAGGACTTCTTACCCGAGCCCCCCTTCTTCTGAGAAGGGGCAGAAGTTTTTCTTGACATCCTTGTCCTAGTCAGGTGCTCGGTTTCGAGCTCAGCCGCCTTCTTGGCCATGGGCTTGCCAAAAAGGTTTTCACCTCGGCAAGGGACATCAACCAACTTGTCCTACACCTAGGGGTTAAGGTCCGATGACTGCAATCATGCCTGGCATCGGGCCCCGATGCTGGCTGCCGCTACACGGGCCAAAGCCTTGAAGCCATTGTAGGCTGCTCGGGACATGAACTTTGAGCATTCCCGGATTCCCGAGGATAAGGTCTTGAACCTCTGCAAAGGTTCCCCGGAGAGGCCAGCAGAGAACCTGGCAAGTTCCTTCGCCAGGTCTCGTAGGTACATGCCCATGTACAGCTGGTAAGACTGGACACAGCAAGCATAGAGCCCTGGAAGCACTTTCTGCCAAAAGCATCCTGGTTCTGGGCCTCCCTGCCGGGAGGCACCACAGAGTGCATCTTCTGGCTTTTCAGACGATGCATGGCCGATTCCACCACCATGGAATGGTGCGGCAGCTGTGCCTTCTGGAAACCAGGGCTCTTACGGAGTCGATAGATGGAATCGACCCGCTTGTGCAAAACTGGCGCCAAGGCTGGTGCCTCCCACATCCAGAAGAGGAGTCGTTCCAGCATCGGAGGAACAGGCACAGTAAAGGACTCCTTCGGAGTAGAGAGTCATACTGGAGGGCCTCGAGCTCTTCGGCTCGAGGCTCCTCCTCGGGGTCCGCGGGAATCGCCAAAGCCTTGGCCATGTCCCTGACGAACTCTGAGAACCTGGTGTCCTCTGGAGGGGACCTACTCCGGGGCTCAGACTGTGGTGAGTCCAAAGGGACGCACCGAGTCTGAAAAGTATCAGGGGACTCCTCGTCCTCCGTCTCCCACGCGGACTCATCCGAAGAGGAGTCGGGGGGCTCCAACTGCACGGACCTCGGTGGCACCCACCCTGACGCCGAAGGCACTGGTGTCGACGCCCTCGGTTCCGAGCAGGAGGTCGAGGGTGACCGTGACCGAGGACGACTTCGAACCTTCATGGTCTCAAGTATCGGCTCGGTCTCTGGGGTCGACTTAGTCGATGTCCCGGTGGTCGGGGCAGATGCACCAGCAAGGCTGGCATCAGTACCTGCTGCTGATCCATGAAGGCAGACAATCTGCACTCCAAGGCTGTCAACCTGAGTCCAAGCTCAGGAGACTCAGCAACCACCGACTCGGGTCCCGGCGGCGCCGGGCCTGACGTCGGCTCCCTAGGAGGAGAGTCCACGAGGACATCAGGACTTACGTGTCTGGCAGGATCCGGCTCCACACGAGGTATCTTGGACGGCTTCTCCTGCGCCAAGGGCCCAGGGCGGCGGTCGGGGGTCCGAGACCTGGCCCCCAAGGAACCAGGGACCTCCTCTGACGCCGCCCTCACGAGCCTTTCTTCCTCTTACGTTCCTGATTGGGGGACCCCTGTCCGAGGAACCCCGGCGATGCTTGGTGTCAGACTCCAGAGACGTCGAGGACCCGGAGGAGGTCCGGGCCCAGCCGGAGGCAGATTCAGAAAAAATCCGTTCTGATGCTGGCGGCTTCGTAGTGCCTTGGTGGACATTTTGCCACACGGGACACACACCTTAGGATCATGATCTGGTCCGAGGCAGCGAAGGCAGCAGTCGTGTCGGTGAGAGACATCAGTTTCTTGCACCGATCACACTTTTTGAAACCAACTGGAAACCATAGGGGAAAAAAAGGACCCCCGCAAGGTCAAAGGACCGGCTTTCCAGGGAAAAAGACAAAAAAGGGCGTGAACGCCAGCCACGAAGGGCAAAAACCAAAAAATAGTAGACGGGCTCGATACCGGTGCACCGAACCCGGCGGGAAGGAACCGGTGTTGAACCGGAGAAAAAAACCACGATGAAATTGCAAGAAAAAAGTCAACTTTTCCGGGTGACACAGACAGACGTCCATTCGGCTCCACGGAAAAAGAAAGACTGAGCAAGATGGCACCTTTAGGCGGTAAGGGGACCGTGCATGCGTGCAGTATTCCCAAAGGCCGTCGAGGATTTTTTCCTTTTTGGTTCCTGAGGGAGACCCCCTTTCTGAGGTCCCTCGACAACGCTTGGGTTCAGATTACCCCTCCTGAGGCATGACGGTTTCAGACGAGGTCCTGGTACTCAAACATGGGGGAATCAGGAAAATAAATTTTCATGCTGCTGCTGGCGGCTTCTCAAGGTCTTTGAGGACATCTTTTTGCAGAGGCCACAGACCGCCGGGTCATGGTCTGGGCCGAGGCACCGGAGGCAGCAGTCGTGCGTATCAGTGAGGGACAATCTTCCTGCACTTATTGCACTTTTTGAACCCACTGGTAGCTTGTGGAGAAAAAGGACCCCAGGAAGGTCAAAGACCCTTCGGGCTGCCAGTGGGGGGGGGGGGGGGGGGGGACAAGGGCGTAGATGCCCAAAAAGAAAATTCAACTTTCCAGGACAGAGACCGACTACATCTGATGGGTTCCGTGGGAAAAAGGAGACTGAGCAAGATGGCTCCTTTGGTCGGGAAAGGGACCACGCAAGCGTGGTGGCAACTCCCAAAAGCTCTCTTTGAAAGCTGGATTTTCTCCACGCAGGCTACGTCGGCGTCACCCATATGAGAGGACCGACTTCCTGCTTGTTCCCAGAGAATTAGTAATATCTTAAATGTTTGATGTAATTCTACAAAAGGGAACATTACTATACTACACACCCAAAAGCACAATTTTATAGTCAGTCAAACTACTGCAGACCTTAAAAACAGGTGGCAAACAAGTAGGACCACAGGGGAAATCTGAACAGAGCTATTTAGTTTCCACAAAAAATGTTAGTTTATGGAATAATCTGCCCTCAGACCTCTGCCTAGAGCTGCCATTTATGAAATTCAAACCCTAGCTTAAAATGTACCTTTTTAGAAAAGCTTTTGATCTCCCCCTCCCCCCCAGTGCTCTCTCCCCACCTTCTTTCTTCCTCTTCCCCATGCATGTACATGCCTTACCCTCCCCTGTGTATACATGTGCTCTCTCGTATTATTGGAATTTCTTTCCTTTTTCTATTGTAAACCACTCTCCCCCCGAAGGGCAGTATATCAAGTTTTAATAAACAGACGGATTTTGTCTACCCAGACGGGCAAAAAAGTGCAAGCATGGAGAAGAAATCCTTAGTAGAAGGCAGGAGGCAGATGAAGAGAAAGAAAGCGGTGGATCTCAGGGAGTTTGCATATGCCGGCAGCCATGCAGATGGCGGCCGCAAGCTCCGTAGGCAGAGAAACTTCAGATCAGGAGCGGAGAGGAGGAAAGAGCACTGAGACAGGAGTCTGAAATGGTGGTGCAAAAAGGTGACACGAGAGGAAATGAAAGCATGGTTTGCTGAGCTGAAGGAAGAATTGGCGGCAGTAAAAATGGAGGTGGGAGAAGTATGTGGGGAGCTCAGAGATGAAGTGGGGGAACTGACACATACAATGGAAGAACATGACCACCAGATAGAGAAGCTGCAGCACCAACAGAACGTATCAGAGAGATCCCAAAGAGACTTTGAAAAGTGGAAGGAGCAGTTTTGTGTGAGGATTTAGAGAATCACACTAGGAGACAATTTGAGAATAAAGGGAATCCTTGCTGCAGGGTCAGAAAGGTCCTGCTTCTGTTGAGATCCCTGGCGCTCAAGTGGCAGATGTATTAAATATATCTGAAGTATTAGAAAGGTCTCATTTAGATCTAGGTTTGGTAACTCCAGCTACTTGTCTGATAACACTTCCTCTTAGATCTGATAGTGGTTACTCCAAATGTTTTTTTTGCAAAAGTAGTGTTTCTTTTAAGAACTGTCTGGCCAGGCTCTTTCCTGACCTAACCAGGGAAACCAAACACCGCAGGAGCGAGTTTGTCCTGCAGCCATGGTTTCTCCAGCTATAGGGGGGGGTTCTCTCAAATACCCTTGTAAGTTTCTTAAACTACAGGGTTTATCATATGTTTTTGTATTTCCTTCACAACCGATTTCATTTTTAAATGCCTGTGGATCTCCTGGACCGGGGACTGTTGAATCTCCTTTCCATGACTTAGTTTGAGCCTGTTGTGTCAATCTCTGCTTTGTTATATGGATAATGTTTTGCCTTTTTTTATTTCTCTTCCTAACTTGGATCCAATTGTGAGCTGGGTAGCCTTTATGATTTTGTCTCATGTGGGTCATGATGTATATCCTATACTTCCTTTTAAGTTCTCCTAGGTTATATGCCTTTCCTAATCAAGTCTGTTTATGCTTGTATTTTGAAAGTTCGATTAAACAAAAAAATAAACACTTCTATCAAAGGCGTAACAGCCTGATAGAACATTGGTGTCACAGAACCAAGACTACTTTCAAGAGCCTGCCTTGATTTCAAGGAAAAATAAGGCGGCCTGTAGATGTGCCTTGCTTGCTGACTTTCAATTTGGACTGCCTTGCAGGCTGAACTTTAGATGTCATCTGATGTGTGATTTCAAGAGAAAGTCGAGTAGTGTTCTTTTTGAAGAGTCCTTCTAACCCTGTAGGATAAAAGAAGTTTACCTGTAACTGTTCTCCATGGTCAACATGATAAAATAAGCCACACATAGGTGATGTCATTCCTGACTGCCAGTTCAGACTTGCTCTTCCAGAGCCTAGATGAGTAGGGAGGGAAAAAAAAAAAAAACACCTTTGGGCATGTGTGAGTGGGCCCTCCTCTATGCCCATTTCTCCCCCCCCCCCCTTAGTCTGTTTCAGAACTTTGTAGAACTATAAGTGAACTTGAACCAAAAGGGAAGGAATGTGGTAATGTGTGGCTGATTTATCCTGCCGTCCATGGAGAACCATTATTACAGGTAACTTTTTTCTCTTGACAATTAAAAATCAGCCACACATGGGTGATTCCTGTGCTGAAGGTGTAAGGGCAAACAGGAGCCTCAAGAATTCAAAATGGCCCTTGAGACCAATTGGATTTGCTGTGGTAAGATAAGGCTAGAAGGGGTCTACATAGCAAGGCTATGACCAAGCTTGTTCAGAAGCTTTTATACATAGCACATGCATGATTCATATTTGCTAGAGAGATGGGGCTTAGAACCTATTGGTGCCTAGTTATAAAAGCGACCAAAGGTGTTGGTGGGACTTCTATACATACAGTTGTGGTCAACATTATTGGAACCCTTGCATTTTAGGTAAGTGTGTACAATATCTTGAGAATTTGAAATATTCCAAATATGTCATGACAATGTTTTAATAGTATGTTGAAAGGTATTAGACAAAAAAAATGGATATCTGCAACTTAGATGTAGTAATTTCCGAGAAAGACAATATGACCTGGACAGGATTAATGGCATCCTTTGCTAATATTTGGTTGCACAACCCTAGTACCCAGAAGATCAAGGGTTTGATTCCCACTGGCACTTCTGTGACCTTGGGCAAGCCACTTTACCCTCCCATTGCCTCAGAAGAAAAAGGCCTGGCAATCTACTTCCGGTGATATATTGTCAAGAAAATCCAAAAGCAGCTGGGTCACCAGGAGTCAGCACCAACTTGACAGCACTATAAAAACCTTAGCCATCATGACAGCCTCAAAATATTTCTTGTAGCCATCTAAGTTTCATAGAACTTTCTGCTGGTAGTTTCTCACACAACTGCTGATTTTTTCCAGCTCATGAATGTTTCCAGGATTCCTTTTAGCAATGGCAGGATTTCAGCTCTTTACAAAGGTTCTCAATTGGATTGAGATCAGGACTCATTGCTAGCCAGTTTAAAACAGCCCATTTTTTCTTTAACTGTTCTTTTGTATGTATGTTTTGGGTCATTGTCCTCCCACAGGATCCTTGACCTTTGACTCAGACCTAGCTTTCTGACACTAGGTAGCACATTTTTCTCCAGAATGCATAGTTACTCTAAGCAGATGTTCTCCAGGAAGAGCAGGAATCAGTCTTCACATATGGTCGACACCACTGACTGAGCCCTTGTGGGGGATGCTCCCCAGCTTTCAGAGAAAGCGTTTGGGAGGTCAAATACACATGCGTGTCCATCTTCTCATCCAAGGGAGCCACCTTACCTCAGTATGATGACATACTTTTAGCTTAAACACAAAAATGAAAACTACTCAACTGGGAAGAGGGAGGGTAGTGAGGACAGATTCCTGCTGCTCCCAGAGAACATATGCTACAGATGAGTAACTATACTTTCTCTAAGACCAAGCAGGAAGTCATTACTCACATATGGAACTCCCAAGCTACAGGCTACCAAAAAAAACCCCACAACCTTTAAACAGCCCAATGGGGCAACCAGAAAAATCTGAACCAGGAAGAACAGCAGAAAAATGCTGAATGGTTCCAAGTGTAAGCATCAAGCAGAAGCATCATCATCAGCTGGACTCTGCAGTAACCTGGATGGACAGAAGAGCTGGTGGGAAGGAGTTGCATCAATTCCCAAAGAGGTGCTGGAGTGCAGATTGGCCGAAGGTGCTTTCACACCAGGAATCCACATCCAGGCAGTAGTGTTCTGTAAAAGTGACCACGTAGCAGCCCTACAAATCATTACTGTGGAAACTCAGCAGAGGTTAGCTACAGAAGCTGCCATAAGCTCAAACATTGTGTGTTGTGACACAGCAGTCCAAATTGAGCCCAGCCTCGGCATAAGCAATGGAAATGCAGTTCACCACCCAAATGGAGAGGGTGCATTTGGAGAATGACACCCAATCAGTTGGGGTCAAAAGAAAGCTTGGGGGGGGGGGAGAAGCAGCAGTGGGCTTCAGTGTGTTCCATCTAAAAAGCCAGCACTCTCCTACAATCCAAAGTGTGTAAGGAGGCCTCAGCCCTGTTGGTGTGAGGCTTGGGAAAAAAAAAGGTGGGCAGGACCACCAACTGGTTGAGGTGAAAAGCAGAAACCACCTTAGGAAGAAACTCGGGACGAGTGCGGAGGACCACTCTATTCTTGTGAAACCTGGTGTACAATGGACGTGCTACCAGCACTTATTTAACAAGATTTATATACCATCTTTCTACAAGTCAAGACGGTTTACATATAACAATTGGCAGTGTGTTTCAACTGTTTACAAGGGACAGGTAACAGGTATACAATGAATATGAACGAAACTATAATGAATATGAAAGAGAACTAATTACAATAAGCAGAGATTAACTATTTACATAGGAATTTACAAGGAAAAACACTAGGCTATAAGATATGATTTGAGAGGCCAAATGTAGGGAGGAGAGTGTATAGGGGTTAGTTAAGGTGGAAGGGAGAAATGTTCAAGGAAGAGAATTTTAATTTCTTCCTTAACTCAGAGTGGTTGGAACACTTGCAACTCACTGACTCTGTGCCAAAGTGAGCACTACCAAAAAGATAACCTAGGTAAGAAATCTGAGAGGGCAGGTGGTGAGCAGCTCGAAGGGTGCAGCGAGGAGCTGGTCCAAGGACAATATTCAGGTCCTATGCAATCACCAGTTACCAGATTGGGGGATGGGAGAACAAAAGACTCCTCATGAACCATCCAATGAGAGAATGAGTGGAAAATGGAAAGAGGTGCACTCTGACCAAGTTAGATTTCAAACTGGAGTTAGAGAGATGGAGTAAGAGTACCATCGCCACAGAGCAAGAGAAGGGATCTAAAGCCCTGTCTGCACAGAGTGAAAATCTGTGCCACCTTAAAGCATAGGAGGGTCTGGTGAAGTTCTTGCAGGAGTCAAGAAGAATATCTTCAACATTTGTCAGTAAGTTGAAGTTTGTAAGAGCTATTTGTTCAGCATACAAGCCAACAGGTTTTTTTTTGTTTTTTTAATACTGCTTTATCATCATTTCAGTCAAAGTGGTTTACATTGTAACAAACTTGGTAATTATACATTAAACAGGGACATTGATAACTTGGACTTTTCTGAGGCAATGAAGGGTTGCCCAAGGCCACGAGGAGTGCTAGTAGGAATCAAACCCTGGTCTCTGGGTTCCCAAGCCAATGCTCTTAACCATTAGGTTAGGTATAGAGGATCCCCTCTTGAATTAGCAGGTCTGGGGCAGTTGAGAGGAATATGTGGCCTCCTGGAAAGTTGAAGCAGCAGGGGAAACCAGGGCTGTCTGGGCCAACACGGCACTATAAATATCATGGTGGCTTTGTCTCCTTGCAGTTTGAAGAGGGACTTGGCCACTAATGGATTTGGTGGTTGAGCATAGAGGCAGCCATCACTCCAATCCAGAAGGAAGGCAGAGTGATTGCTTCAGGGGACCCCTGGAGCAAAACTGAAACAGCTTCATTTTGTGAGCAGCAGCAAAAGGTCCATGGACAGGATGCCCCACATCTGAAAGATGCAGTCAGCTACCTGGGTGTTGAGATCTCACCCACATGGTTTGAGAACGCTGCTGAATCAATCTACCAACACAATGAGCTCCCCTGGTAGATAAATCGCCCAGAGAAGAATATTGTGCATGGAGGCAAACTTCCAGAGATGGAGTGCTTCCCAGTCGAGGAGGTATGAGCCCATGCCAACTTGTTTGTTGATGTAGAACATGAACACCTGGTTTCTCTTCAAGGATGTCCTGATTTGAAAGCTGTTGCTGGAACACTCATAGGGCATTGGCAATTGCCTGGAACTCAAGGAAGTTAATTTGATGGAGGGAGGCTTTCTGCTGTTATCCACAGACCCTGTGTGCCCAGGCCATCCACGTGTGCGCCCCAGGCCAGCTTGGAGGCATCTGTCAGCACACTGATGTGGCAGGGACTGGAAGGGAAGGCTCCCAAGCAGGTGCTGTTCAACCTGCCACCAGGAGTGGGATTCCTTGAGCAGTGGAGTTACCATGATGCTGGCAGAGACTTTTGGTTGCCTGATGCCACTGTGTACTGAGCATCCACGGCCCCTGATGCATGTGAAAGTGAGCTGAGAGGGTGACAGGGACAGTGTAGGCCATGTGACCCAGGAGGCACAGCATGTGTCAAGCTGACAAGCAACATTTGACCTTGTGTGTCAGGACAGCTAGGCGCTGGGCCCAGGCTGCTGGGAAAAAAAGCTTGAGCCAGAGAAGTGTTGGAGAGCTGCAGTGAACTTGAGGCACTGAAAGGGCCGAGGGTTGGACTGAGTGGTTAATGACAAACCCCAGCTACTCCAGTACTTGAATGGTGCAGGTCGCAGATTGCTGGACCTCTTCTAGTGTTGTGCCTCCAATGAGTCCAGGTAGGGGAAGACAGATGCCCTGGGTCCGAAGGAAGGCAGCAATGACCACCAAGCATTTTGTGAAGATCTGTGGGGTGAAAAGGCGGCAAAAGGGTAGAACCCTGTATTATTAATGCTGTCCACCAAGCATGAAGCAGAGGTACTGAGTGCATGGAGTGAATTAGAATGTGCAGTAGGCATCTTTGAGATCCAAGGAACACAGCCAATCTTCCCGGTGGAGGTAGGGCAACAATGTTCCAAGAGACACCATCTTGAACTTCTCCTTTTCCAGGAAGCGATTGAGATTTTGGAAACCCAGAATGGGTCTGCAGCTGCTGGTCTTCTTGGGAATCAAGTAGGTGTAGAACCCTCTTCCTACTTGAAACTGTGGAACGAGTTCCACAGCCCAATATGCTAAGAGGGCCTGGATCTCACATTGGAGAAGTACGCAATGGTGTTGCTGGAGAGAGTACTCCCCTGGAAAGGAGGAAGGAGAAAGCTATTGGAAATGCAGCTGGTATCCCTCACGGACCCACCTGGAGGGCCCAGGTGTCAGAAGTTATGATGGGCCACCTGATGGCAAAATATACTAGCTGCCCCCACAAGGTGGAACAAAGTCCAGAAGGGGAAGAAAGGCCATGGTCATCAGGGAATCTCAAACCCCCACCAGGTTGTGGCTGCAGTGCTGGCTGGGGCTTAGGGGGTCTTAGGCTTTCAGTACTGCTTCTGGCCTAGACCCTTAGGCTGTTGCCCCTGTTGGGGTTGTTGGTATGAATGGTACAGGGTGGGCCATACCATAGTACCTTTTTTGAACAAAACTTTAGCAGAGGACTTTTCTAGTGGTGTCAGCAGTCTTAAAAAGCAGGTCATTGTGAGTTAATCCATCTCCAACTTGACAGCCACTGCATGCAGAATGGTCCACAATGGGCTCCCCACCCTAACAGGGAGATGTCTGTCAGCACCACATCGTGCTGCAGGATCTGAAAGGGCAATCCTTGCAGGAGGTTGCAGGGGTTTTGCCAACAGCTCAGCGATAAGTGGAGGTCGGGAAGGACCTTGATGGGGTCCCTGAGGTGTCCGATGGACTGGCTCTATTTGGCACCAAGACACCACTGAACTGTCCGCATGTGCAGGCGGGCATGAGAAACCACATGAACGGTCGAGGCCATGTGACCCAGGAGATACAGCATGGACTGAGTGGTGACCTGGTGAGCGCTTTGGACGCGAGCCGCCAGAGCTTGGAGGCAGGTGGAGTGATCCACCGGCAAGAAGGCGATCGCTTGCTGAGTATCGAGGCGTGCCCCAATGAACTCAAGAGCCTGCACTGGCTTGAAGTGAAACTTCAGTTAGTTGACCAAGAACCCCAAGCTCTTCAAGAGGAGGACCGGTGCATGACATCTCTCGCTGATCCTCCGTGGCTGAGGAGTCCATAACGAGCCAGTCATCAAGGAGGGAAAGACCGGTACATCCTGGGGCCAAAAGTAAGCTGCGACCACGACAAGGCACTTTGTGAAGACCCATGGGGCAGACGCAAAGCCGAAGAGGAGCACCCCATACTGGAAGTGCTCTCCCTGCACCCTAAAATGCAGATACTGCCTGTGTAGGGGGTGGATTAAGATGTGGCGTAAGCATCCTTTAGATCTAAGGAGCATAGCCAGTCACCCTGCCAGAGGAAGGGCAGCAGCACACAGAGATAGCATCTTGAATTTCTCCCGCACCGGGAACTAGTTTAGCCTGCGGAGGTTGAGGATGGGCTGAAGACCACCCCCCCCCCCCCCCCCGTCTTCTTCAGGATGAGGAAGTACCAGGAATAGAAGCCCCAACCTCGAAGGTGGGGAGGGACCTTTGACTGCCTGTTGGAGGAGGAGAGAGTAATTCCTGCTGCAGCAGAAGCTGGTGTGCGGGGAATCAAGGAGGCTCTGCTGGGGAGAAAGGAGGTGGAAGCCTGTCGCAGTGAATGAGAGCCATCCCAGATGACTTGGAGGACCAAGTGTCGGAAGTGATGTGAGCTCACGATGGGGCAAAGCAGGGCAGGGCAGGACAGGGCAGGACAGGACAGGTGCCCCCCCCCCCCCACCCCTGGCTGCTGCATCACCAGAAGGCGACGGGCTATGCCAATGGTGTCAAAACCCCTGAGTGGGTTGTGGGGGAGCTGGCATTTGGGCCTTCGGTCCCTTTTGCTTACAATGCCCCTGGCCAGACTTTTCCTGCACCGGAGTGGTCAGCATAGGGGTAGCCAGATATTTAACAGGTTTTATATACCGCTTTATCATTTCAATCAAAGCAGTTTACATTGTAACTTAAACTTAGTAACATACATTAAACAGGGACATTGATACCTTAGATTTTTCTGAGGCAACAGAGGGTTAAGTGACTTGCCCAAGGCCACAAGGAGTGCTGGTGGGAATCAAACCCTGGTCTCTGGGTTCCTAAGCCAGTGCTTTAACTATTAGGCTACTCCTCCACTCCTCTCTCTCTATATGGAGGATAGCCCCGATACTGGAGACCCTTTCTAGGGAAGAAGGGCTTCTTGGTTGGCTGCTTCTTCCGAGGCAGAGTAGATGTTTTGCGGGAGACACTGGTCATGGTGACAAACTCGGTCTCAATTTTTGCAGCCTTCTCCTCCATCAGCTTGCCAAAGAGCTGCTTGCCGAGGCAAGGCACGTCCAGGAGCTTCTCCTGCACCCATTGCTCCAAATCAGAGGATTGGAGCAATGCCTGGTGGTGGGCCCCAAAGTCTGTGGCTGCCACCTGAGCCGATGTCTCGAAGCCATCATAGGAGGCTCGAGAGGTACTTGGAGCAGTTGGCGATGGACTTTAGCAGGGTGGGGAAACTGTCGAGGGGCTCTCCCTCGAGGCCCGTGGAGAAACCCCCAAGTTCCTTGGCCAAATCGCGCAGGAACATACCAATGTACAGTTGATATGTCTGGATGCGACAAGAGAGCATGGAACCTTCTTAGGCCTTGCGGTCCAGGGCATCAAAGGCTCTCGACTCTCGGCCGGGTGGTACCAACAAGTGCGATTTTGGGCTCTTGATTCCTCATGGCTGATTCCACCACCATCGAGGTGTGTGGGAGCTGGGTCTTTTGGAAGCCTGGTCCACGCTGCACCTTGTACATTGTGTCAAGGCGCTTGCTCACAATGGGGACCGAGGCTGGGGACTCCCACATGCGGAGCAGCCACCGAGATAGAATAGGCAGTACAGGCACAGTGAGGGAATTCCTGGGAAGGGACTTGTACTGAAGAATGTCGAGTTCAGCACAAGGGTCCTCCTCAGCCTGGGTGACCAGGTTAAGGGCCCATGCCATTTTCAGAATGAACACCAGGAAGGTGTCGTCTTCGGGTGTGAGCGCTGCTGGAATGCAGGCAGCGAGGGGTCTGACAGAAGATCCCGGTGGGTACGGGTTTCCAGGGAGGTGTCCCCATCGGACTCCAGTCCGAGAAGTCAGTCGAGGAGTCAGAGACATGCAGGTTGCCCTGTCTAATGGCTGGAGGCCTGGTGCCAGAGGCCCTGGACGATCTCACCTCTGAGGAAAAGAAAGGCAAGCAAGACCAATGCCGAGGACCCTCATGAGGCCCACGGCTCTTGGGGGTTTCCTGGATGGATTTGAGTGTCCCAAGCAAGGGACCCGCGGTCCCTGGGTGCAAGTCAGAGCTGGCCATGAGCATCTGCTAGGAAGCAATGTACACAGGAACACAGAAAGGGCATGGGGTCCTGTGACACCAATACTGGGGTCACCGGATTGGGTGTTGGAGAGGGGGTCCTCACTGGGATGACCCTCAGGAGACCGGACGCCTTCACCGGAGGCCTCCGCTTCCATGCTGGGTACCTTGCAGGGCACTCTGACTCTCAGGAATGCCGAAGGGGGATAAACGACCAGGCACAGGAGCGCTCGTGCTTGTCGGAAACTCGAACAGCGACTAAGGCTGCCTTCTTTTTGTGCCGCTCCACACCTTGGGAACCCCTGGACGGAGTGCCGCCAAGAGCGCGGGGCCACGGGGGAACCCACCAGAGGAGAGACGACTGAGGGCGCCACCAGGGGACTCCAAGGTGGTCTTTCAGAAAATGTCTGACTTCTGCTTATGACTGAGCAGGGCCTTAGAGGACATTTTCTTGCAGAGCGAACAGAGCTCTGGGTCATGGTGAGCTCCAAGGCACCGCAGACAGTCAGGAATGTCTGTAAGAGACATGTTCCTAGAGCATCGCATTTTTTTGAATCCAGTGGCCATGGGGGCAAAAATAGACCCTGCGAGATCGAAGACCCACATGGCCAGAGGTTAGAGAAGAAAAAAGGGCTCAAAGCCCGTAATGAAAAAATGAGAAAAGAGTATCCCCAACAGCTCTCAAAAAGTAAAACAGGGGAAGGCTAGGTAGAAAACTGGTGCAACTGGAAAAAAGAAGCCTATTAAGGCGAAAAACGACACTGAGGGAAGAGGACATGCATCCGAAGGGTTATGCAGAAAAAGGGAGACTGGGTAAGATGGCACTCTTGGGCGGGAAGAGGACCATGAATGCGTGGCAGCAATCCCAAAGGCTTTCTTTGAAAGCTGGGGAATTGCTCTGCACTGGCTGTCGGTGCCGATGTTACCCGTGAGGACCAACTTCCTGCTTGTATCTGGAAAATGAGAATTTTAGCAGGAAGTCGTTTCACCTATGCACTAGATGCATATGTAGTCAATTTGAACATAAGGAAGAGCGGTGGAGCAAAGTCACTCAACTTTATGACAAAGCTTTGAGGCTCCTGTAAGTAGGTACTCTGGCAAAAACTGTCTAGCAAGGAATTCATCTGTTACGAAAAGTAGTGTCAATATTGTGAAATTGGAGCAGATATGGAGGTACATGTAAAAACATGTTTTCCTTATCAGACAAGAGAAGGGTGTCAGTGACTGAATAAATTAATTTTATTATGTTTTTTCCAGTTCATCAAGATGACCTGAGATAAAGCATAGTTACTCACCTGTAACAGGTGATCTCCGGGAACAGCAGGAATTTAGTCTTCACATATGGGTATCGTCAGCACCAACTGAGCCTGCGCAGGAACGCTCCCCAGCATCCAATTAGAAAGCTTTTGGGAGCATCCCACAGCGCCTGTGTGCTGCCTTCCCGCCTTTCCCAACTGCCTCTCTCCAGTTGAGTTTTAAAGCTGAGACAAAGAGAGAGAGGGAAAGAAAAGAAGAGATACAACTCCTAGGGGAGGTGGGTGGGTTGTGAAGACTAAATTCCTGCTGTTCCTAGAGATCACCTGTTACAGGTGAGTAACTACGCTATCTCCAAGAACAAGCAGGAATATAGTCTTCACATATGGGGGACTCCCTAGCTACAGATGCCAGGGAGAGACCCCAGAAGTTCTGTGCCCCTGTGAAAGAGCTCCACTTCCCCCCACGAATCTCTGGCATCCTACCGGGAATGGTGGGTAGGAGTTGATTAAGTATGGAACAGGTGTCGTAGAACAGCCTGACCAAACAAGGCATCCCGGTGGGAGTCCTTGTCTAAGCAGTAATGGGCTGTGAAGGTATGAACCGAGGCCCAAGTAGCTGCACGACAGATTTCGTCAATAGGCACAGAGCGTAGATGAGCCATTGAGGCTGCCATGGCTCTCACATTGTGAACCGTGACATGGCCTTCTAGAGAAAGGTTCTTACTCTGATAGGCAAAAGAAATACACTGCAATCCAGTTGGACAATGTTGTCTTGGAGACGAAGTCCCAAATGAGAAGGATCGAAAGCAAAGAGTTAGAGGACACAGCCACATAGAAAGTCCTCCCAAGTAAAAGGCAAGTGCTCTTTTACAGTCCAAAGCATGAAGATTCCTTTCTGCATTTGAAGCATGAGGCCTTGGAAAAAATACAGGCAGGTAAACCGCCTGGTTTATATGACAAGGTGAGACCACCTTTGGCAAAAAGTGTGGATGAGTCCTAAGGACTACCTTATGATGGAACCTCGTGTAAGGAGGATCAGCCACTAATGCTTGCAACTCACTAATGCAACATGCTGATGTGATTGCAATGAAAGACAACCTTCCAGGAAAGAAATTAAGGAGGTAGTAGCTAGAGGTTCAAAAGGCGGCTTCATGAGCTGTCCAAGAACCAGATTTAGGTTCCATGCTACCGGTGGTGTCCTAATGGGAGGCTTAGTTAGGAGGCCTCTCAAATCTCACTATGAGAGGAAATAAGTCGTCTATTTAAAGGCTTGAAAAAAAAGCTGAAATAGCACTTAAATGGACTCGTACTGAGCTAGTCTTAAGCCCTGCATCAGATAAATGAAGGAGATATTCCAATAATGATTCCAGAGGTATCTGCGAACACCATATGGAAAGCCTTTTCCACTTGAAAAAGTAAGAGCATCTTGTGGAAGGCTTTCTAGAAGCACAAAGGATATCCCTTACTTGTTGAGATAGGTTAAGACCATGAAGGTCTAAGCCCTAAGCAACCAGGCCCTGAAATGCAGGGAGTGGGGATCGGGATGTCACAACATCCCGTCCTCTTGAGACAGATCTGGAGCAGATCCTAACTCCAGAGATGGAGTTTGAGAGAGATGTAGGAGCAGAGGGTACCACACCTGCCGTGGCCAATGTGGAGCTATGAGAATCATATGGCCTCTGTCTCTCTGAAGCTTGAATAGGGGTTTTGGGAATTAGGGGAATGGGTGGAAAGGTGTATAGGAAGTCCTGACACCAATGGAGGAGGAAAGCATCCCTGGCCTGAGAACCCTGAGCAGGAATTCTGGAACAGAATCGGGGAAGTTTGGCATTCAACGGACTTGCAAAGAGGTCTATGTCCGGAGTTCCCCAAATTTGAAAAATGTTTGCTACCTGGTCTGGATGAAGAGACCGCTCATGTGGAAGCAGAACTTGACTAAGTCTGTCTGCCCAAGAGTTCTGAATGCCTGGCAGATACACCGCAAGTAGATGAATTTGATGATCTCTGGCAAGGGCCCATAGTCACAAAGCTTTGTTGCAAAGCGACAGAGAGCCTGTTCCTCTCTGCTTGTTCAGATAGAACATAGCTACTTGATTGTCCGTCTGAATTAGGACTGTCTTGTAGCTGACTTGGGTGTGGAACGCTCGAAGAGCAAGGAAGATTGCTCTGAGTTCCAAGAGATTGATGTGTAGATGGGTCTCCTGTGGAGTCCAGGTGCTTTGGGTAGAAAGATCTTGCAGGTGAGCTCCCCAATCCACCTGTGAGGCGTCTGTTAAGAGTGGCCTGGGGTGGGGGCTGTTGGAAAGGGGACCCCACCAACAGTTTTTGGGTTGACTGCCACCATTGTAGGGACAAAGTAAGGCGACTTGAGTTTGCTATTTTCTCTGATAGGCAGCCTGATGCTTGAGTCCACTGAGTGGATAGAGTCCATTGGGCTGCTCTCATATGGAGTCGAGCATAGGGAACCACATGCACGGTGGATGCCATGTGGCCTAGCAATTGTAACATTTCCTGAGCAGTGAGATGAGTTATTAACACTGCGAGGGAAGCCAACTTCACAATGCGAAAGCAGCGGGGCTGTGGGAGATAGGCCCTTGCTTTCCTGGTATCCAGCATGGCTCCTATAAACTCTAGAGATTGAGTGGGAGTTAGGTTGGATTTTGGGATGTTTATAACCAGGCCCAAATACTGAAGGATATGCATTGTGCAAGATAGGGAAATTCTGGCCTCCGACTCTGATGGGGCTCGAAAGAGCCAGTCGTTTAAGTAGGGGAAGACGAATATTCCTAGAGTGCGAAGAAATGCTACCACTACAGCCATGCATTTCGTAAACACCCTTGGTGCTGAGGCCTGAACAAAAGGAAGAACCCTGTACTGGTAGTGCTTCCCCTGAAATAGAAACCAAAGGAATCTTCAGTGAGATGGATGGGTGAGAACATGGGTATATGCATCCTTGAGATCTAAACAAAAAAAGACAATCCTGACTCTGAAGGTATGGCAGAAGAGTTACTAGAAAAATCTTGAACTTCTCCTTGAACATGAATTTGTTCAATTCTCTAAGGTCTAAAATGGGTCTGTGGTCCCCTGTTTTCTTTGGAATAAAGAAATAGGGGGAGTAAAACCCCATACCCTGTTGGGAAATGGGTACGTCTTCTATTTGCCCCCTGGGCAAGAAGTAAATTGACTTCTTGACCCAACTGATTTTCGAGTGATGTCTGAGAAATGAACCCTCTTACAACTGTAGGAGGGGGCATGTTGAGGAAATGAAGCTTGTACCCCTCCTTTACAATGGAGAGTCCATTCTTCTGCTGTTATCTGCTCCCATCTGGGGGCAAAATGACAACCTTCCTGGAATGGTGGAGGGCTCTGGACCGTTGAGGGCCAGGAAGGCCAAGTTCTCTAGAAGGGCATCAAAGCCCCTGTGGAGGCTGAGTCTGCTGGGCCGGTTGAGGCTTAGACTTAGTTTTCCTTTGTTTTGGTGGCTGCTGTCCTTTTCGGGCAGACTGATTTGCAGAACGCCCCTGCTGGGTATAGGAGGGATAAAACATTTTAAAGAATGGTTTCTTGTAGGATTTTCTCCTTGCAGGATCAGCTGTAGCCTGGGATAGTCTATCCAAAGTGGTGTTATCAGCATCCAGCTCATTAGCTTTCTCTTGCCAATTTTTGCCAAAGAGATTTTCGCCTGTACAAGGGATATTCCCCAGTTTGTCCTGTACCCAGAGTTCTAAGTCAGATGCCTGGAGCCAGGCAATCCTACGAGCACCTATGGCAATGGCAGAGATTCTACTTATGCACTCAAAGCAGTCAAAAGCTGCATGATTAACAAACTTGGAAACATCTTGGGCATGTTTGACAAGTGTAAGATAATCCTGCCTCTTATCGTCAGGAAGGAGAGGGCTCATAAGCTCTAGATCTCCTGTAACCTCTTTAAGGAACATTTCCATATATAGAATGTAGGAACTAATCCTGGCAGAAAGCATAGAGCCCTGGAAGGTTCGACGTCCAAAGACATCAAGAGTCCTACATTCACGTCCTGGTGGATTAGATGCATGTCTTTTTGCACTCTTGATCCTTCTCATAGCTGATTCCACTACCATGGAGTGGTGTGGTAGCTAGGTTTTTTGAAATCCAAGACAAGGAGGTACTCGATACATGGTATCAAGCCTACGAGAATGAGGAGAGATGGTAAGAGGTGTTTCTCACATTCTTAGCATGAGATCATGCAAGATCTCATGAATAGGCAAAGTGGCTGCCTCTTTGGGAGCTTTAGGATATTGTAAAATCTCCAATTCCTTTGCTCTGAGCTCTGCTTCAGGAGCCACTGATGGAAAGACCTCTAGCCACCTCCCGGATGAAATCCTGAAAAATTATCGAGAAAGCTGCCCAACAACAGCTCCAGCAGCATATTGACATTGAAGCGCCTCTAGACAAATCACAACATGGTTTCAGAGAAGCACATGGAGTTGACACAATCCTTACAACCTTATTCAATGATCTTATCACGGGAATAAACGACATTAAACAGGGATTTGTGCTCATATTTTTGGACATCTCCGCTGCCTTTGATTCTGTAAACCACAACATACTGCTGCAACGTCTGAGTGAGAAGGGAATTCAAAACACAGCACTTGAATGGTGTAGATCCTACCTTTCCAATAGGTGGCAACAAGTTAAAACAGGTCAGGAATCATCAGAGCCATTCCTACAGTCTCAAGGTGTACCTCAAGGATCTTCATTATCAGCATTAATGTTCAACATTTATATGCAGCCGATATGTGAGTTGATCCGATCCTTCAACGTGCAATGCCTGGCATACGCAGATGACATCCTCATTTACATGCCGTTTAATACTGACCAACCAGTGTTCACACCAATAATTAATTGTTTTGGTGCAATAGCCGAATGGCTGTTGACACAAAACTTAAGAATAAATCACAACAAAACTGATGTATTATTTGTCACAAGAAATCGCAAGTTCATACCCCCTCCGTCACTGCTAATCAATAACATAGAACTGACGTCAAAACCCACTATCCGATACCTCGGCATCACATTGGATCAACACCTAGATATGACAACGCATGTGAAGAATGTGACAAAGAGGATATATCATAAGATCAGATCCCTACGCCACCTCCGACCACTACTTGACTATACTGATTATCGCTCAATATTCCAGGCTCTAGTCATCCCTCACCTAGATTTTGCGAATATTATCCTCCATGGCCTCTCTCAATCAACCTTAAATCCACTTCGTCTGGCTATGAACGCAGCTGCAAGAGTCCTCTCTGGGTCACCAAGAGCTGCTCACATAACGCCGATCATGAAGGACCTACACTGGTTACCATTACAAGCCAGACTTACATATAAGTCTCTAGTTCTGACCTTCAAGGCCAGGAATAACTACCCTCCGACACCAATTAGCAAACTAATACATAACACCCTCGAAAATAGAAACAGAAGGACCACTGCTATGAATACCTTAGTAGTTCCCAAGATGATGACATCTTGTACTAAAGCTACATCGAACAGAGCTTTCTCTTTATTTGCACCCCTGAACTGGAATTTACTTCCTCATGAAATTCGTTGTATCAAAAACCTTTTACAATTCAGGAAAGCCGTGAAGCATCACTTATTCACAAAATTCTACCCAGAAGTGACCCCGCATGTCCACTCAAACAACAGACCTCCAACGTGCACTAAACACCATATTACCTTAATTCAACCAGAAAATGGTTAAGCTCCACGATAGCTCCACATCCTCTGTTGATTCCCACCTCCCACATAAATTACGCAGATAATATCCACTTGAGCTAACATATTTATTTATTTAGTAAAAACATATATATATGATGTTGACTGTACATAGTTTTACCTGTTAATCCATGTTATATATTCCCATGTTCTATGTAAACTCAATGTTACTTGCATACATTGTTGTATATTTTGTTCAATGTACACCGCACTGATCTTAATAGCGCGGTATATAAGAAATGTTAAATAAATAAATAAATAAAAATAAATAAATATATCCTCTGGAGGAGACATCCTACGTTTAGGAGAGGAAGGCTCCTCAGAGAGAAGTACTCCGGTACTGACAGAGCTGTTAGAATCCTCAGAGTCATCGGAGGATTCAAAATATCTCCTGTCCGGGTGCTCTTTTAAAGCACGACACCGGTACCGATCAAAGTCGGTACCGGAGGGGTCCGGTACTGGCCTGTCGATACTGGAGGAAACAGTATGACTCAGTGTTGGTAACAGTCGCCAATGCCATCGGTACCAGTACCGGTGCCAGAGCTGGTGTCGATACCAGTTGAACCGTCTGAAGCGGTCCCGAAGGCACTGAAGCCGCAAGGAGAGCCGCCAGACTGCGCACAATAGCCAAGTACCTCTGGTCTATTGACGCTGCCGATGCCTGGGTATCGGTACTGGATGAAGCAGCCGGTACCCCAGAGCATGGCACCAGTAGTTCTGCAGAGGTTGAGGCCTCGAGAACATTTTGGAGCCCCAATAGTGCTTTGGAAGCCGAAGCCTCCCGCCAGGGCAATTTTGCCGGTACAAGTCCCTCAAGGGCAACGCCAGAGGCATCTCGATGCTTGGAAGGAGATCTACCCTTTGAGGACCGGCCAGATTTATGTTTGGTTACCTGAGATCCATGGGAGGAAGACGAAGCCCTGGAAGACATCGATGCCGCATCGGAGGGAAAAAGGGTGCTAAGCTTAGCAGCTCGGTTTTGCTGACCCCTCTTCGACATCATCCCACAGGCAACACACTCCGATATGGAGTGGTCAGGACCTAAACATTTAAGACACCACTCGTGGGTGTCAGTGACGGAGATGGTACCGCAACACTTGGAACACTTTTTAAAACCAGAGTCGGGTTTTTCTATTTGAAGGAAAATTGGGCCTAGTGCCCAAAATAGCACGTGGCACCCGACAGAAAGAAAGACTAGAAAGTCCAGAAAAAGATTACAACAATTTTTTTTTCTTAAAGAAATAAAGAACCGGCGGTACCGGTATAGCGTCGAGGAAGGCAGACGCTACCACAAAAAAAATGAGAAAGATGGGATAATTTCTGTGGTGACAGGAAAACAACCTGCTGGCTCCGCGGAAAACGGAGAACTGGAGAGAAGCAGTTGGGAATGCTGGGAAGGCAGCACGCAGGCGCTGTGCGATGCTCCCAAAAGCTTTCTAATTGGCCGCTGGGGAGCGTTCCCGAGCAGGCTCCGTCAGTACTGACAATACCCATATGTGAAGACTACATTCCTGCTTGTTCCTGGAGATGAGAAAGATACTTGTTATATTGGAGTGAGCTAGGAGATAGGGAGCATTTCAGATGAAACAATCAGGTATTTTGAAACATAGAACCCCCAAGAGCTCTCTCACCTTCAAGTCAGTGTCTCTAGAGTTTCAAGGCTCATCTAAGGGGCATAGACAAATTCCTATTCATAGGTCTGACTCAAATAGAGACAAGTGTTTGTTGCAGCAGTTTAACCACTAGAGGCTACTGTTATATAGTTCCCCAGAATTATCTAGCTGTGGGAAGAACAATGGACCAAGGAAAGGTCTGATCCAATGACCAGGATGTGAACAGTAAAGCTTCTTTCCCTTCCCTTTTAACTACTAGAAAGCTTGAGGTTGTAGAAAAATTTCTGTTTGCACATCTCTGCAAGCTAGTTTCCCCATTAGACGTAGAAATTAGAACCAGAAATGAGGACTGCATTGAAATCCAGTAGAAACCATTAGAACCAAGTAGGCACCTACTTAGCAGCCAGCAATAGGGCATGCAGATTAGCCACCACATTCCATGGCTGAAACTCAATTTGAGAGCCCCCAAGCAAAAACCCAGATATGTGAGCAAAGGGCCTCCTAATCATTCTGCCCCTCCTGCACCACAGGGGTGACCTGGGTGAAATGTGTGCCACCAAACATATATGAAGTAGGCTGACTCACAATATATAGTTAAAGGACTGTTATTAGATGGCTACTGGAGTTTGTACTGTGTACTCAGCAATGGGGAATTTTTTTGTGTAAGCCATAGAGAAGAGTCAAAAGGTCTGCAATGTTATTAGAAGGCTCCTTCCATGCTTGCCACCTGCGATGCATTGCAAGGAAGAGCAGCCCTCATTCTCTTCTGCATCAGCTGTGCATATTGCTCGTAAAGCATCTATGGATGGAAAAGCCAATCAGTAACCAAAGTCACATGTTAGGAGGGCTGAAGAGTAATGCTGCTGAAAACAGACCTCTCCTGTTTCTCAGCACTATCTGAAGACAGCAGCACCAGAGCACTGTGACTTCCACAGTCGATCATAGCACAAGCAGTAAAAGCTATTGTCCAGCAGTTCAGATACCAACGTCATAGGCCAGGAAGCCTTCTGAGGAAGGTCCGTCAGCTGAGCATCCATTTCAAAGAAAAAACTATTTTAGTACCTTGACGCTTTAGTGTGGAGAATTGGTAGAAGTCCTCACCTGGGAAAACATGTGGGAGATAAAGCAAAGACGACTGGCCTCACAACAGATAAGAGAGCGAGACAGTTTTGGCACCCACCAGTCCTCCCCTGATCATTTTTTTGGGTAGGCTGAACTTTTACCAGACTAGGGTGGGGAGAAGAGGGAGGGAGGTGGGCATTCACATTGAAGCAGTCAGTTATAAAATTTACTTGCTTTCTTAATGTTTTTCTTCATCTGCTGCTTCGAAGCAATGTGCTGCTTTAGGAATTATGGACTCATAATGCAGTGAAGGCGCTGGGCAGGGAAAATATTACCACTATTGTGTCCGCTGACAGAAGGGTACTGAGGACCATAGGGCTGCTGGGCATGGTGTATGAGAAGAGTCTTAGAGTTACACAGTGCCTCACAAATGCTCCCCTAGTACCTTCAGATGTATCCAGTATCCCCCACAACCACTGCTGAGGATATTACAGCAACGACCAAGTGACCTCCTGTGAAGAAACTTGAAATTACAGCCACTGTTGAAGAAACTGCTGCAGACTCAGCTAGGTATTAGTCAGTGATTATTAGTCACATTGTGAGTCACTGCCAAAGGTGATCTGTTCCGGCTGGTGCTTGAAAGACAGCAGAAGTCACTGAGCCAGATTGAAGTTAGGAAATTAGATTTTGGGAATTGATATTTAAAAGAATTAAAACTGATGTTAAAAATAAAAGTAAAAAGTATAAAGTGGAAGTGTTACGGCTTCATATGGCTGGTGTGGGGGGGGGGGCAGCAGAATAGGCATAAAGGGACACATCCCCAGAGTTTCTATACTCATCTGCGTTTCTGGAGAGCAGGTCCAAAATGGCATCAGGAATGACATCACCCATGTGTGGCTGATTACATCCTGTTTGCCCAAGGAAAAAAATTGAAATCATTCTAATTTATGATTTGGTTTTATAAGTGATATATTCTAGTTGCTGCTATCATCCTGCCAAACACAAGATGTTTACAAGATAACACTAATATATAAAACTAATTCACCTGGCCAAAGAATGTCATAACCAAAAGCACCCATCAGGAAACAATTTAAAGGTAACCTTTGCAAAAGTGTAAGTAAATCATGATATACAAACCTAGCACAAAATCCATAGCCCACTTCTTGCATGAAGTCTGCCAAAGAGCTATCCATCATGGTTTTGGCTATCCCTCCAGAATCAGGCAGGATCCTATCCATTAGAATGTCCCGTTTTTCAGGATAGAGGAGTGGTGCGAGCACCACAGGGCAGCGTTCCTGGGGGAAATCTTAAAGGGAAAAAAGAAAAAGAATCCCCTAGAATTTCTTTCAATACAGCAACATGATCAAGAGAACACATTCAGAGGCAGCCTTTGCATGGAACAGTTTCAAACCTTTTACACAGTTAATTTTGTAAAAACACCTCAAATTAAAGCATGTTTGCAAAGAAAGGAAGATGTACGAGCAGTAATTGCTCGAAATGAGCATTCAGATGCAGCATATTTTTTTTTTTGCACACCTTTGGCCATTCCTGTCATCAACATTCCAAATCTGAACTTTTCCTTCCTCAGCTATATACAACCAGCTCCTAGTTTTATGAGGCTTCCCTGCAATCAGTATCTCCTGCTAGCCCCTTCTTCACTGCAGACACTATTGGAGAAAGGCTACAAGTATAAAAAAAATACATAAGATATGCCATACTGAGTCAGACCAAAAGTCCATCAAGCCCACTATCCAGTTTCCAACAAGTACTTGTGATCTGAATTGGCCATTATCTGGTTACCAAAGGTAAACAAACAGTTTCCATGCTGCTTATTCCATGGGTAAGCAGTGGATTTCCCCATTCTGTTTTAATAATGGTTCCAGGAACTTGTCCAAACCCCTTTTAAACCCAGCAACACTAACAGCTTTTACTACTTGCTCTGGCAATGAATTCTAGAGATTGATTACATATTGAGTGAAAAAAATATTCTCTGATTAGTCTTAAATGTACTACATTTATCGTTTCATTGAATGTCCCTAGTATTTCTACTTTTTAAAGGAGTAAAGAACCTACCTACATCTACCCATTTCAGGTCAAACTTTCTTCTCATTAAGAACTAGGACAATTTGATAAGCCTAAAGAGGCCTAGCACCACAGGAAGCGCTGATCGGACTGACAGAAAAATTAACTGAACAGGAACTGATTAACATTCTTTTGCTTTGACCCGTCTGCATTTTAGATATACCAAAGCATTTTGAGGCACCAAACTATCAATTTATATAAAACTGATTAAAATGCTGAAAAAAATAAGCTTGACTTCCACCTGAACATTTTTGCAAATATGGATACTAACAGCATGCTTTTAGAAGCAGTGCTTCCTTATGTATTGTTTTCATAAGCAAAAACTCTACAATTCTGAAGCATATCTAAAATGTTTTGAAGCTAACCACCCTTACTGTGTAAATATAATTACTAAACTGCTCAGCCTTGCAAAACCTCTGTCTTTTCAAATATTTAAACGCTAAACTACTAAGGAATGCAACTGCCTCTTTAGAATACCAAGTTCAAAAGAGAATATGGAAAAGTATCTGCTTTGTGTGAAAGTGTGACATTTTCCTTACTGGATAAAGCATAGTTACTCACCTGTAACAAGTGATCTCCGGGAACAGCAGGAATTTAGTCTTCACATATGGGTATCGTCGGTACCGACGGAGCCAGCGCGGGAATGCTCCCCAGCGCCATATTAGGAAGCTTTTGGGAGCATCCCACAGTGCCTGCGTGCTGCCTTCCCACCTTTCCCAACTGCCTCTCTCCAGTTGAGTTTAAAGCTGAGACAAAGAGAGAGGGAAAGAGAAAGAGATACAACTCCTAGGGGAGGTGGGTGGGTTGTGAAGACTAAATTCCTGCTGTTCCCGGAGATCACCTGTTACAGGTGAGTAACTATGCTATCTCCAGGAACAAGCCGGAATGTAGTCTTCACATATGGGGACTCCCTAGCTTTAGATGCCAGGAAGATACCCCAGAAGTTGTGTGTCCCTGAGACAGGGCTCCATTTCCCCCAATGGATCTCTGGCATCCAACCAGGGATGGTGGGTAGGAGTTGATTAGGTATGGAACAGGTGTTGGAGAACAGCCTGACCAAACAAGGCATCCTGGCAGGAGTCATTGTCCAAGCAGTAATGGGCTGTGAAGGTATGAACCGAGGCCCAGATGGCTGCTCGACAGATGTCGTCGATAGACAGAGTGCAGATGAGCCATTGAAGCTGCCATGGCTCTCATTGTGAGCTGTGACATGGCCTTCCAGAGGAAGATTCTTACTCTGATAGGCAAAGGAAATACACTGAGCAATCCAGTTAGACAGTGTCCTCTTGGAGATTGGAAGTCCCAAATGAGAAGGATCAAAAGCAACAAAGAGCTGAAAGGACTTTCTATGTTGCTGTGTTCTTTGCAAGTAAAAGGCTAAAGCTCTTTTACAGTCCAAAGTATGAAGATTCCTTTCTGCATTTGATGCATGAGGCCTTGGAAAGAACACAGGTAGGTAGACCGCTTGGTTAAGATGAAAAGGCGAGACCACCTTTGGCATAAAGTGTGGATGAGTCCTAAGGACTACCTTGTCATGATGGAACCTTGTATAAGGTGGATCAGCCACTAGTGCTTGCAACTCACTGATGCGACGTGCTGATGTGATTGCAATGAAAAAGATAACTTTCCAAGAAAGGAATTTCAATAAGGTAGTAGCTAGGGGCTCGAAAGGTGGCTTCATGAGCTGACCAAGAACCAGGTTTAAGTCCCATGCCACTGGTGGTGGCCTAATGGGAGGCTTAGTAAGGCCTCTCATAAATCTTGCTATAAGAGAATGGGAGGAAATGGGTTGTCAATTTAGAGGCTTGAAAGAAGCTACAATAGCACTCAAATGGACTCTTACTGAAGTAGTCTTAAGTCCTGCAATGGATATATGAAGGAGATACTCCAGTAAATATTCCAGAGGTATCGCAAAGGGGTTAAGACCCTTCTGCGAGCACCATATGGTAAACCTCTTCCACTTAAAAGAGTAAGAGCGTCTTGTGGAAGGTTTCCTGGAAGCATAAAGGACATCCTTTACTTGCTGAGGGAGGTTAAGATCATGAAAAACTAGTCCTTCAGCAACAAAGCTCTGAGATGCAGACTGGGAATTGGGATGCCACAACATTCCGTCCTCCTGTGACAGGAGATCTGGGGCAGATCCTAACTCCAGGGAGGGAGCTTGAGAGAGATGTAGAAGCAGAGGGTACCACACTTGCTGTGGCCAATGTGGAACTATGAGAATCATATGCCATCTGTCTCTCTGAAGCTTGAACAGGGTTTTGGGAATTAGGGGAATGGGTGGAAAGGCATAAAGGAAGTCTTGCCCCCAATGGAGGAAAGCATCCCTGGTTTGAGAGCCCTGAGCTGGAATTCTGGAACAGAACCATGGAAGTTTGGCATTCAACAAACTTGCAAAGAGGTCTGTGTCTGGGGTTCCCCAAATTTGAAAGATCTTGGCCACCTGGTCTGCATGCAGAGACCATTCGTGTGAAAGCAGAAATCGATTGAGTGTCTGTCCAAGAGTTCTGTATGCCTGGAAGATACACTGCCAGGAGATGAATCTGATGCTCTCTGGTGAGGGCCCATAGTCGCAAAGCTTTGTTGCAAACAGAGAGCCTGTTCCCCCCTGCTTGTTCACGTAGAACATGGATACTTGATTGTCTGTATGAATGAGGACTGTCTTGTAGCTGAGCAGGGTGTGGAACACTCGAAGAGCAAGGAAGATTGCTCTGAGCTCTAAGAGATTGATATGCAGATGAGTGTCCTGTGGAGTCGAGGTGCCTTGGGTGGAGAGGTCTAGCAGATGAGTTCCCCAACCCATCGGGGAAGCATCTGTTATAAGAGCTGCCTGGGGTAAGGGTTGTTGAAATGGGGACCCCAGAAACAGGTTCTGAGTGGACTGCCACCATTGGAGGGACAAAATAAGGCAATTTGTGTTTGCTATTTTGTCTGAGGCACCCTGATGCCTAGGTCCAGAGTGGATAAAGTCCACTGGGCCACACTCATATGGAGGCGAGCATAACAAACCACATGCATGGTAGATGCCATGTGGCCTAGTAGTTGTAGCATTTCTCGAGCAGTGAGATGAGGCTTTAGCACTCCTTGAGAAGCTAACTGCATCATGTGAAGGCAACGGGCTTGGGGAAGATAGGCCCTTGCTTTTCTGGTATCCAGCAAAGTTCCTATGAACTCTAGAGACTGAGTTGGAGTTAGACAGGATTTTGCGATGTTTATGACCAGACCCAAATACTGAAGGATGCGCATTGTGCAAGATAGAGAAGTCCTGGCCTCTGACTCAGACTGGCTCATTCGAGCCCCATCAAAGTAAGGGAAGACGAATATCCCTAGAGTGCGGAGAAATGCTGCTACTACAGCCATGCATTTCACGAACACCCTTGGTGCTGAGGCCAGGTCAAAAGGAAGCACCCTGTATTGGTAGTGCTTTCCTTGGAAAAGGAACCAAAGGAACTTTGAGTTGGATGGATGAGAACATGGGTGTACGCATCCTTGAGATCTAAAGAACAAAGCCAATCCTGACCCTGAAGGTATGGCAGCAGAGATCCTAGAGAAATCTTGAATTTCTCTTTGAATAGGAATTTGTTCAATTCTGAGGTCTAAGATAGGTCTGTATCCCCCTGTTTTCTTTGGGATAAGGAAATAGGGGAGTAAAACCCTGTACCCTGTTGGTGGATGGGTACTTCTATTGCCCCTTGGGCAAGAAGCATAGTGACCTCTTGATCTAACAGGTTGATGAGAGAGGTCTGAGAATTGAAGTGTCTTACCATTGTGGGAGGGGGCATGCACAGAAAGTGCAGCTTGTACCTCTCTCCTATAATGGAGTGTCCAATGCTCTGCTGTTATCTGCTCCCACCTGGGGGCAAAGTGACACAACCTTCCTGGAATGGTGGAAGGCTCTGGTCCATTGAGGGCCAGGAAGACTAAGTTCTCTAGATGAACTTAGTCTTTCATCTAAAGTCAATGGCCTTGTGGAGGCTGAGACTGCTGAGACGGTTGAGGCTTAGCAGTTTTTGTTTTCCTTTGTTTAGGTGGTTGCTGACTTTTCCGGGCAGGCTGACCTGCAGAACGTCCCTGTTGGGAATAAGAGGTATAAAATCTTTTTTGAAAAGGCTTCTTGAAATATTTCTCACAGGATCAGCTGTGTCTTTGGATAGCCTATCCAAAGTGGAGTTGTCAGCATCCAACTCATTGGCTTTTTCTTGCCAATTTTTGCCAAATAGATTTTCACCTTTACAAGGGATGTTGCCCAGTTTGTCCTGAACCCAGAGCTCCAAATCGGATGCCTGGAGCCAGGCAATTCTACGTGCACCTATGACAATGGCAGAGGTTCTGCTTATGCACTCAAAACAGTCAAAAGCTGCACGGTTAACAAACTTAGACACATCCTGGGCATGCTTGACCAGTGTGAGAAAATCCTGCCTTCTATCCTCAGGAAGAAGAGGGCTCAAAACCTCTAAATCACCTGTGACTTCTTTAAGGAACATTCACAAATATAAAATACAGGAACCGATCCTGGCAGAAAGCATGGAAGCCTGGAAAGTACAACGTCCAAAGGCATCCAAAGTTCTACACTCACGTCCTGGAGGATTAGAGGTATGCCTCTTTGCAAGCCTGATCCTTCCCATAGCTGATTCCACTACAATAGAGTGGTGAGGCAGCAGAGTTTTCTGGAATCCAGGACAAGGAGGGACTCGATACATGGTATCCAGTCTGCGAGAGTGAGGCGAGGTGGTGAGAGATGTCTCCCACATTCTCAACATGAGATCATGTAAAATCTCATGGATAGACAAGGTAGCTGCCTTCTTAGGAGCTTTGGGATATTGTAAAATCTCCAACTCCTTAGCTCTGGGCTCTGTCTCCGGAGTCACACTAATGGACAACCCCACGAGCCACCTCCCTGATGAAATCTTGGAAGGAGATATCTTCTGGAGGAGACATCCTACGTTTAGGAGAGGAAGGCTCCTCCGGGAGAAGTATCCCGGTACCGGCAGAGCTATCAGAATCCTCAGAGTCCTTCGAGGATTCGAAATATCTGTCTGGATGCTCTTGAAGAGCCCGATACCCGTACCGACCGAAGTCGGTACCGGGGGTAATCGGTACCGGTGTATCGGCACAAGGCATCGCATGACTGGGTGCCGGCAAAGCCAATACCGATATCAATGTTACCGGTACCTGCACCAAAACCGGTACCGGTTGAATTCTGACACAGTTCCGAGGGCGTCTATGCCACAAGGAGAGCTGCCAGACTGCGTTCAATAGCCAGGAACCTCTGGTCTATCGACGCTGCCGATGCCTGGGTGTCAGTACCGGAGACAGACGGTACCCCAGAGCATGGCACCAGTAGTTCTGCCGAGGTCGAGGCCTCAAGAACATCCTGGATCGCCGATAATGCTTTGGAAGCCAAAGCCTCCCGCTGGGGTAACTTTGCCGGTATGGAACCCTCAAGGGCAACGCCAGAGGCATCTCGATGATTGGAAGATCTACCCTTTGAGGACTGGCTGGACGTATGTTTAGTTGAGATCCATGGGAGGAAGACGAAGCCCTGGAAGACATTAATGCCTCCGAAGCTGCATCGGAGGGAAAAAGAGCACTGAGCTTGGCAGCTCGGTTCTGTCGACCCCTTTTGGACATCATGGCACAAGCCATGCACTCGGAGATGGAGTGGTCAGGACCTAAATATTTCAGACACCACTCGTGGGTGTCGGTGACGGAGATGGTACCGCCACACTTGGTGCATTTTTTAAAACCCGAGGCGGTTTTCTCCATGATGGAGGAAATTTTGGGCCTAAGGCCCAAAATGGCACGTGCACCTGGAAAGAAAAGTTTGAAAAAAAGAATACTATTTTTTTTTTTTAAGAAAGAAAGAACCGGCGGTACCAGTATAGCGTAGAGGAAGGCAGACACGACCACAAAAAAGGAGGAGGAAAATAATTTTCTGCGGTGACAGGAACACATCCTGCTGGCTCCGCGGAAAACGAAGAAATGGACAGAGGCAGTCGGGAAAGGCGGGAATGCAGCACGCAGGGGCGCTGTGGGATGTTCCCAATAGCTTCCTAATTGGACGCTGGGGAGCGTTCCCACGCAGGCTCCGTCAGTACCTACGATACCCATATGTGAGGACTACATTCCTGCTTGTTCCTGGAGATTGTCCTTTCCTCATTCTGCTAGACCAGTCCAGACATGTGAGCTGTGTCCCTCTACTAAAAGTGGAGACAATATTCCCCTTGTGCCAGATTCAGGGATGCAAGAAACCCCCTACCAAACAACCTGGATCACTGATCATATAGTCTCCATACAGAAATGCATGGTCAGCAGGTGGGAGTCGACCCCCTTGAGGTTGAGGACTGGATGCAATGACCTGTCCTCCTTCAGCACCACAACCACCACCACCACCATAGAGTCACATGTGAGATAAAGGCATCCAGTATAGCTTCCCTGCATTCCAGAATGTAGCCATGCTCTAGTGTCTAGCACCCAGCAATCCTTGGTGACCCAGGCCCACACCTGATAGAAAGAGGTGTAGATGCACACTGGAGGAATCCTGGAATGGGCCCCCCAGCCCATCATTCTGCTGGATGGGAGGAGGTAGACTCCTGGTGTCCACAAGACCCACGAAAGGACTGCACCCAGGATGAAAAAAAAAAGTAGGACGACAAAAAAAGGCAGGCTTTCAGGGGAGATACTGACAGGAATCCCAAGAGCGTTGGTGTTCCAGGTATCAGGAACAAGGATAAATGGGCAGAGGTGGTGGATGCACCGATTCGCTCTCAGGCCCCTTGAGCCTCTCCTGCAGGAGGCAATAAGTTTTGGACTCACCCAAATCTTTAACCAGGTCTTCCCAAACAAGAGCTTTCTTATGAAAAAGAAGCCAGGAACAACCAAGTGTACTGTGTGCAGATTCAAAGTGAGTGAGGAGTAGCCTAGTGGTTAGGACAAGGTACTTCAAGCCGAAGGGCTGGGTGTTCAAGTCCCCCCTGGGGACAGCAATCTCAGGCCTGAGGGACTGGGGTTTCTAGTCCTATAGGCACTTAACCCTCCACTGTCTCAGGTACACAGATTGTGAGCCAGTATCCAGTACCTGCTTGTAATAATTGTAAACTGCTGATGCCCTTCAGCCTGGGCAGAGTCTTTAGGCACATTCTTAGCACATATAGTACAACAAATAAGCAGATAGCACAAGGCGGTGGGAACCAGTGGAAAAAGGCCACACGTCACCAACGGTTGCTGCAAATGGCCCAAAACCTGTTGGATGCACCACCCAGCAGCTGAGGTCAGATAGCCCCCAAGAACAAGTCAGATAAGACTTAGTTTTAGTACAGGGAGCCAAGCCAGGAAAACTCCAGGGCTCAGTGCTACTCCCCCTCTTACAGGGCCTGCAGGCACATAACTCCAAGGAGCCTTCTAATCTTTGGAGGAGAGCCAGAAAGGAGGAGGGATGATGGAGGCACCAAAGGTGTGCAAGGCAAAGAATCCTTTTCCAAACTTCTGGCTGCTCAACTGGCACATAATATAAAGGACAAGGAGCTGAATTCCCCTCCTCTGTATAGCAAAACCCAAAAGAGCACTAGTTTTACTAGTGGAGCCTCCAGTGAGGAAGTCACCCTAAGGGTGTTTTAGTCATGCGGTAAATCAAATCTCATTTTCACCAGAGCTGCATCAAGGCATCCAACATCTGCTGGAGACAGAAATGCTGAGGTATATCCTTAGCTGTGTTGACTGGTACAGCAGGATGAGGTTATGAGAATTGTGGAATATTGTGTGTCTACCTCTGCTGGGAGGGGGACACAACCTACTTATTGGGACTGGTCTAGAAGGATATGGAACTAAAATTTACTTAACTGAAAGTTTAAAAGCCTCTCTCATAAAGATGCAGCAACATTAGCCTTGGTTTGAGTCCCAGTACATTTCCTTTGGCAAAACCCTACTGCATTCTCTAAAAGCACTCCACAGACCTGGAACATAGCCCCTCCTGGAGAAGAGAGCAGAAATTGTACAAGAAAGAAGACACCGCTTTCCTTTAGGCAGGGTGTTAGGGACCACACTGGGGCAAGATTGTAGGTAGAGAGTCTATGTCCAGGGCAAAGTGTAGCAGTGATCAGGAATCAGGAGAGGTGGTAATGTCAAGACTAGTTCTATTCCTGCTGGAATTCTGTACATAATTCAAAATTTGCACTTTTGCTATTTTTTTCTGTATTGTAAATTAAATCACCACCACTCAAAAAAAGTGTTTTGTTGACAAAATACAGAATTTTTCATAATTAATAACTTGACAGAAGTGTGAATTGTGTTTGCAGAATTTCAACAGGAATAAGTCTAGAGAAGGAACTGAATATGGAGCAGAAACTAAACAGTATAACTATTGAAGGACTGGAGCAAGAACCAGATGCGGAGCAAGAGCAAGATCTTGACAGTGAACAAAAAGGGAAAGCAAAATATTCCACAACATAGTGAAGGGATATGGATACAACAGACAAGTCAGGCCCACAACTGGCAAGGATGTGTCCACCTGGCTCTCCTTACATATCACTGGTAAGACTCATCTCTTGTCTAATTCGATCTTCTGGAGCTTCTTTCTCCACCATCTCTAGGCTATTACGCGGAACTTAGGCTCAGACTATAGAGCCTCCTTGGCTACAGCCACACGCCTGTGCCCTCTAGTCTGCAAGAACAGATTTGATATTTGGAAAGCCTGACAGTGGCTTTAGAAAAGATTAGAGACAGAGGACACTCTAGAGTCCACATGCTTGGAGTCATAAAAGACTAGCATAGATGGTCTTTATAGCAGTTTCTCCTTGGCTCTGTGCCCAAGCCCTCGGTGCCCATTACATAGCACAAGCTAAGTCATCACGTATATCTTTAGGCCCTTTATTTTAAACTAATGCCAGAGTCAAGGTCTGACAAATCCTTCCCTCCAAGGATGCAGCTCTGTAGTCCTAATGCTTTAATGTATGATATCAATGCAGTGGCATGTGACCTATTGTGCATGAATTTTAAAGCCTTTCTACAACATCTTCACTCAGACATTTGTAGCCAATTCTATGAATGTGACATATCCATTTATAATCCTGGCAAAACTGCTCATATTTTTCCCCTAACAAAAAACCCTCAAACCACCACCATAGGGGGTATTGTCTAAAGTTGTGGAGGAAAACTTTCACCAGAATGGAAAAAAAAGTCATGAAATCCAGAGGTAAAATTTCACTCGGGCATACTAGAAAAATTCAAGGGAAGAGCAGAAATGTTTTACCTTAGCAAAGATGGCTAGGCATTAGCTATTTGCTAAAACCAGCAACATCCACTACATAAAAAATATGGGTGCACAAGCACTGCTGCACAGGCACAGTGTATACCTAGGAATTTAGTTTTAAATAAAGTTCTGGATATTGCATTTCATGTCACACCATTTGGAACACACCACCCATGTGTGTGAAAAAGTGAACATTTTTCAGAGAAAAAAAGCTTCTCTGATGGGCCTCTGTGGAGCATCCTCGATAGAGGGTGGTTCAGACGCAAGTTACTCACCTGTAGCAGGTGTTCTCCATGAATAGCAGGAATAATCCTCATGTATGGGTGACAACAAAGGAGTCCGTAACGGAATGCTCCCCAGCTTCCAAAGGAAGCTTTTGGGAGGTATGCCATGCATGCACACCTGCCTTCCTTGCCCACCGTGGCACCATATTCTCCAGTATGATCACATAGCAGGAGCCAAAAGGCAACTTCCCTGGGGAGGTGGGAGGGTTGTGAGGACTTGGTCCTGCTATTCACTGTGAACACCTGCTACAGGTGAATAAACTGTCTCCGTGAACAAGCAGGAAATAAGTCTCACATACAGGACTTGTAAACTCCAGTCTCCCAGAACCAAAGGAAAATATCCCAACCAGGTACTGAAAACTGGAGAAGCCAGGAAGACCAGAGGCAGTCTTGTTGAGGGACTCATCTGATGCAGTATCCAGTCAACATCAACCAAGAGAATTTTCAGCAGGTAGCCTGGACTGACAGAAGGGCTGGTGGACAGAAGTTGACCCTCAAAACCCAAAGAGATGCCAGAGTACAGCCTGCCCAAAATTGTTGTTCCATCAGGAATCTCCAATTAGAAAGTGAGCTGTGAAGGTATGGAACGACCACCACATCCTAGCGATGTAGCCATCGCACAGATATTGTGAGCCATATGACCCTCAAGGCTCAGACCAGCCAAGGAATATGCATAGGTGACGCAATCAGCAAGCCAGAGGGATAATGTGCATTTTGCAGCAGCAATCCCCAGCATATTGGGGTCGAAAGACGAATTGAGAGGATTGATGGTGCACCTTTGTGTGCTTCAAGTAGAAGGCCAACACGCTTGCAATCCAGCATGTGCAACACTGCCTCACTGTGGTTGGAGTGAGGCCAAGGGAAAAAATGTTGGACGGACAATAGACTGAGGTAGAAAGCAGAGACCACCTCGGACAGAAAAAAAGCATGTGGGAAGCACCATCTGGTTCTGATGGAACCTGGTGTATGGAAGGTGTACAACCAGAACCTGGAACTCGCTCACTTGCCAAGCTGACATGACAGCCACAAGGAAGGGAACCTTCTGGGTCAAGAACTTCAGTGGACACACGATCAGTGGCTTGGAGAGCCCACATTAGCTGGCCAAGGACAACATTCAAGTCCCAAAAAAGCAACCAACCATAGGGAACTGGAGGCTTTGAGAGAAGCAAGCCCCACATGAATCGGCATGCCAGAGGCTGAGCAGAGAAAGCATAGTTACTCACCTGTAACAGGTGATCTCCAGGAACAGCAAGAATTTAGTCTTCACATACGGGTACCGTCGGTACCAACTGAACCAGCGCGAGAACGCTCCCCAGCGTCCAACACCACCACCCCTGGGAGCATCCCTCAGCACATGCGCGCTGCCTTCCCGCCTTTCCAACTGTCATTCTTCAGTTAAGTTTGTAGCTGAGTGAAAGGATAGAGAGAGAGAGGAAAGAGACAGAGAGAGAGAGAACTCCTAGGGGAGGTGGTTGGGTTGTGAGGACTAAATTCCTGCTGTTCCCGGAAATCACCTGTTACAGATAACTATGCTATCTCCAGGAACAAGCAGGAATGTAGTCCTCACATATGGGGACTCCCTAGCTGAAGATGCCAGGGAGATAGCCCCAGGAAGGTGCCACCAAAGGTGAGAATCCTTCCTCCCATGGATCTCTGGCATCCCACCAGGGTTGGTGGGTAGGAGTTGATTTAGGTTTGAACGAGATTTTGAAAAACAGCTTAGCCAAAGAAGGCATCCCAATGGGAGGCTTTATCTAGGCAGTAGTGGGCTGTGAAGGTGTGTACCGAAGCCCAGGTGGCTCCTCGACAAATGTCAGATAGATACAGAGTGGAGATTAGCCATAGAAGTTGCCATGGCTCTCACATTATGAGCTGTGACATGGTCATGGAGAGGAAGACCCTTACTCTCGTAAGTAAAGGATATGCATTGGGCAATCCTTTTAGATAAAGTTCTTTTGGAGACTAGAAGTCCCAAATGACTAGGGTCAAGCGCTACAAAAAGTTGCAAGGACTTTCTATGTTGCTGTGCTCTTTGAATGTAAAAGGCTAAGGCCCTTTTACAATCCAAAGTACGAAGGTTTCTTTCTGCATTAGAGGCGTGAGGCCTCGGAAAAAATACAGGAAGATAAATTGATTGGTTTAAATGAAAAGGCGAAACCACCTTTGGCATAAAGTGTGGGTGAGTTCAAAGAACCACCTTATCATGATGAAATCTAGTATAAGGAGGATCAGCCACTAAAGCTTGCAATTCACTAATGTGACGGGTAGAGGTGATTGCAATCAGGAAGATGACCTTCCAAGTCAAAAACCTAAGGACTGTAGTGGCTAAAGGTTCAAAAGGCAGCTTCATGAGCTACCCCAGAACTAGATTTAGATCCCATGCTACCGGTGGTGGCTTCATGGGAGGTTTAGTTAATAAAAGGCCTCTCATAAATCTTGATAGGAGTGGATGAGAGGAAATTGGTTGTCCATTTAGAGGCTTATAAGAAGCTGCAAGGAGATCACGTGATGCGGTGAGCCTGAGCAGACGTGGGTAGCTCGAGCTCCGGGCCCATCTTCCCCCTAACGTTCTATTTGTACCGTGATCTGCACTGCCTTTGGGCTCAACCGGGACTTAGTGTGCTGTTTCCTCCCCCAAACAGTCTCCGGTGCCCTACATAGCCGAATGGCGGCGACAGCGAAGGTGGGACGTCGAGATAAGGACCGGGCAGTAAGTACCGTAAAGATGGCCGAGTCTCCATCGAAGCACGGCGTGGCGGCTTCCCCGACATTGACGGAAGAAATTACCACCGCGGTGACTGCTGCACTCTCCACGCAGTTCGACGCGCAGCATGCTAAGATGGATACGTTGCAAAGCTCTTTGAGCTCCATGGGCTCCCGGGTACAGGAGGCCGAAACCCGTCTCTCCAGAGCCGAGGACGACCTGGAGCAACTGCGGCGCGAGCTAACCACCGTACAGCAGGCCTCTCTAGCACAAGCGTTGAAGCTAGATGACCTTGAGAACCGCTCGCGCCGCAACAACCTGCGGTTCTTGGGCATACCCGAAGCTGTTCCTGATAAAGATCTGCGGCAGTACATTGAGAACCTCTCTGCCTCCTTGCACGATGGGGTCAACCTACCCGGGCCCACGATAGTTGAACGAGCACATCGGCTGGGGCCCCGGCCACTAGAGGGAGATCGCCGGCCTCGTGTGGTTTTGGCCCGCTACTTAAGCTATCCCCATAAAGACACCATCCTACGAATAGCTAAGCAAAAAGGAGTTGTTGAATGGGAGACAGCCCGGATCCGAATTACACAAGATTATTCGGCGGCTTTAAGCCTTCGCCGCAAAGCTTATGCTCAGATATGCCAGCGGTTGATTGAAGCCAAAATCCGCTTTACTGTGCAATACCCGGCCCGCTTGCGTGTGCTCTCCCAGGGCACTTACCGGGTGTTTGATTCTGCCGAGGAGGCACGTCCCTACGTAGAGCAGCTGTTGACAGCAAGATCCTCAGGCCCCGGAGAATGAGGTCTGCCCTCAAGATGCAGAGGTGTCTGGCTCCGCAGCCTCCCTTGCGGGGGGCGCGATGGAGGCTGCTTGCTATTTCCCGGGCAGTTGGGAGACCTTTTTCCCAAGGCGTGTAACCCTATACTGTCTTCAATTTCCCAGCGTTGGGGGAGCTGCAGCGGCTGTGTTCTTTCCCCCTGTTTGGATTGCTGCCTTCCGCTGCTGGCTGGTGCTCGAAATCTCGCTCCCTTGCACGGACCTTGGGACTGTACCACTGGTGATTTGCTCCGGTCTGGAGACTGTGAGGTCTGTTGGTCCCGGGACTCCCGGCAAGCAGTCATTGAGAGGAGCCCGCACCGTTATGCCTCAGGGGACAGGTGGACGCTGGCCCCCTCCTTAACTTTATATGTGTAGCTATGTAAGTGGATGGATAAGTGCTTTTAGATATAGCTTCCACTATGTTAAAGAAAGGGAACGGAGGGGGTGAGAACGTTGATGCCTTCACGGTTTGTTGCTGTGTTCTGAAATTGCTGGGGGGTTCGGAGGGGAGCGGGATGGGTATGGGTTTTTTATTTTGTAAATTGTGGCGGCATTGTTTTGGATAATGTCCTCCCGGGAGGGGGAAAAAAAAAAAACAAAAAAAAAACAAATAATAACAGGGGAGCTCCGGCAGTGTATGTAGGCCTTGTTGTAGGGGGAGGTGGGTCCCACGCAATTCCTACGTGACTCCCGTAGGGAGTGGTGGTGGATGGAAACCCAGAGGGGAGGTAAGAAGGGGGGGGTCAGGGGATGGGGAGGGGGGAAGGGAGGGGGATGGGAGGGTGAATAAGGGCGGAGGGCGGGTAGGGGTTTGGGTATTGCGGGGAGCACAACGAATGCTTTTCTTGCCTATCTGGCTATGCTTGTGGAGTATTCAGTTGCTGGGCGGGACCTCAGGCTGGGAAGGTCTCTGTCATATTTTTTGGTTAAACCTTTTTCAGTGCCAGTAATTACTCACTATCCCCCCTGAAGGTTACCTCCTGGAACGTATGCGGGATAGGTAACCCGATTAAACGCTTTAAGGTGTTACAGGCCCTAGCCCGCCTGCATTGCGACATCGCCATGTTGCAAGAAACCCACCAGACGGCCGAGGAACATGCTAAATTACAGCAGACATGGGTGGGACAGAGCTGGGGGGCCCCTGCCAAGGGCAAAAAGGGTGGAGTGGTCATTCTGATCAATAGAAGGGTTCGCTTTGAGTTGGAGCGGGAGTGCGCTGATCCAGAGGGCCGGTATCTTGTGTTATATGGCCGCTTAGAGGGGCGGCCGGTCATACTGGGTAATGTATACAGCCCCAATGTGCTAGACCGGGCGTTTTATGCCCAACTGGCTTCCCATGTGGAACAGCTCCCTGAAGCCCCGCTGATACTAGCTGGAGACCTAAATGGGGTGTTCGATATCGAGATGGATACGTCGAGTGGGGGGGGAGATCGGATGCGTGTATCTACTGCTAGGACGCTGCGTGGTCTGGGAGCCCGTCTGGGACTCGTTGACCCTTGGCGCCTCTTACATCCAACTGAGAAAGATTTCACCCATCAATCTAGAGCGCATGGGACTAGTGCTCGCATAGATTATGTACTGGTTTCGGAACGGCTATTTGCGCAAGTTGAAGAGGCGCAGATCGGCCCTAGTGCAATATCAGATCATGCTCCAGTATGGGTGGATTTGAAATGGGGAGATCTGGTAATGCCCCCTAGACTTTGGCGGTTCCCCCTGGGGTTATATTATGACTCGGCGTTTCCTGCTTACCTTCGACAATGCTGGCAGGACTTTGCCGTTTATAATGCACAACATACTGAAGACCCAGAGTTGTTTTGGGAAACTGCCAAGGCTGTTTTGCGGGGCGACATTATTTCATATGTGGCGCGGAAGCGTAAATTGTTGACATCGCAGATCCTTCAATTAGAGAAACAAGTCGTGCGAGCTCGTAGGCGGTGTGCGGGCGACCCCACAGCCAGTAATAAGCGACAATTGTGGGAGCTGCAAGTCACTTTGAATGAACTGCTTCACCAAAGAGCCAAAAAATCCCATCTTTACTATAGACATCAACTTTATCGATTCGGCGACAAGCCGGGGCGATTGCTGGCCCGGTGTTTACGGGGGAAACAGGGCTCCCGGTCGGTAGCGGCGCTACGTGACGATCAGGGGCATTTGCATAACGATAGTGCCGCTATTGCTAAGCTGTTTCGCTCCTTCTTTCAACAACTTTACGCCCGGCGGGAGGGGGCCCCTACTACCATGAGGGACTACCTCCGTACCCTTCAATTGCCTCAAGTAACGCTAGCTCAACGGGCGCTCTTGGACGCCCCGGTAACTATTGACGAAGTTTGTCGTGTTATTCAGACGGCTAGCTGTTCTAAAGCGCCTGGACCAGATGGGTTTGGGGCAGAATTTTACAAACTTCTGGGAGATTCAGTGCCTCCCACCTTAGTAGCCCTTTACCATTACCGGGTGGCCCAAGGACATTTTGGTCGGAGCGCCAATCATGCACTTCTTACTTTATTTCTGAAGCCGGGCAAGAACCCTACTCAAGCAGCATCCTATCGGCCGATCTCTTTATTGAATTTTGATGCAAAGATTTTGGCAAAGGTCTTAGCTGATCGCCTTGCCTCCGTTTTGGGAGACTTGGTGCACGAGTCCCAGGTTGGTTTTGTCAAAGGCCGTTACGCAGTACGGAACCTGCGTCGCATTTTAGCCTCTCTTGAATGGGTGCGACAGCGGAATCTTCCGTCCCCGATTATCAGCTTTGATGCCGAAAAGGCTTTCGACCAAGTGCACTGGGACTATCTCAAATGTTTATTACCGTGTTATGGGTTGGGAGCCCCCTTTTGCAAGATGGTGGATTTGCTCTACGCGGCCCCGACGGCGGGGATCCTGTGTAATGGGGTGGTCTCGGATGCATTCTGTTTGGAACGGGGTACCCGTCAGGGTTGTCCACTATCTCCCCTTCTTTTTGTGTTAACCTTGGATCCGTTGATCCGGCGGATCGAAAGCTTGCAGACCATTTGTGGGGTGCAGATTGGGGCTCATGGTTTCAAGGTGGCTGCTTTTGCTGATGATCTCCTTGTCCACCTTACATCCCCTCAGCAGTCCCTGCCTCAGCTGCTCGATGAGCTCTCACTCTATGGTACCTTCGCAGGGTTACGCATTAATATGTCTAAATCAGAGGCCTTGGATGTGGGGGGCACCCTGCAAGAAAGTTGGCCGGACCCCTTCCCTCTTCGTTGGGCCGATAATTCCCTCGTCTATCTAGGTATCTTATTAACCAGGAAACCTACGTTGTTATATCCCATGAACTTTGAACGAATGTTTCTCAAGGTCCGCTGGCAGTTGCAGGCTTGGGCACCCCTCCCTTTGTCTCTTCTGGGCCGAGTGGCTGCTTTAGGGATGGTGATCCTTCCGCGTGTGCTCTACTGGTTGCAAACTCTCCCAGTTTGGCTTCTGCGACGGGATGTATCGCGCTTGGAGAAGGAGATTCGGAGGTTCCTTTGGAAGGGGTCTAAGGCCCGAATAGGGCTCGCTAGATTGCGCGGGGGCTGGCGATCCGGAGGGGTGGGAGTCCCAGACCTGTGGAAATATGCCTTGGCCTGCCAGGCTAGACACTTGAGCGACTGGTTGGGCGATAGTGAGATTTATACCCCTCGTGGATTAGAGGCAGCCTTTGTTGCCCCCTACTCCTTGGAAGCCGTGTTACACTTGCGCACGGCGATCCTGCCTGCCAGGATAACAAGCAGTATTCTGCTAAAGGCGGCTCGGTATACCTGGCAACAGCTCAATAAGTATTGGGGTAGTGACCCTATGACTTCTAGCTGGCTTTCCATACAGGGTAACACTTGCTTTCCACCGGGCCTTGATTCGGCTCCTTACCGACATTGGGGAAGATTGGGCATACGGCGTTTAGGGAATTTATTGACTGCTGATGGCAGTTGCAAGTCGCTGGATGCACTTTGTACGGAATATGATCTGTGTCCGGGTAGGTCTACCTTTGCTTATATGCAGGTCTCTCATTATATCAGTTCTCTGCCACAACGTGAACTCCACTCGGAGCACTCTGTGCGGATCTTAGAGTTTTTCGCTCTGGGCGATGATTGCCCACCAACTATTGCAGCTTTGAAGAGACGGCTAGATTGCCTTGCTTCTCCACCGGATTACACTATACTGGAGGGTCTCTGGGCGAAGGACCTAGGACGGGACATACCCCTGGGCACAGTTCGGGCGGCTCTAGGTCGGATTGCCTGCTTAGTAGAGGGTGCCCGCTGGCGGGGGATACAGCTCAAATGCATACATCGGGCTTACTTTTCCCCGAGGCGAGCACTGCGTAGCCACTTGACTTTGAATGGCGGATGTCCCAAGTGTCTTTGTCCTCTTGCAGACCTGGGTCATATGTGGTGGGATTGTCCCTCTATACGTGGCTATTGGCATAAAATTGGGACGTTTATGGCCGGCCTTCTGGATCAGCGTATTGTTTTACTGAAATGCTGGTAGTATTTGATTGGTTGGGACCACTTCACCCTAAGGGCAGATGGGCACGGCTGCTGCTGCGCAAAGCCTGTGTGGTGGGTAAGGGGCCTTTACTGCGCCGTTGGCGTGAACCTGTGGCTCCAACGTTCACTGAATGGCGAAATAGTTTTCATCAATTCATGCTCATGGAACGACATAGTACCTTGGGGCAACCCCAGCGATGGGCTCACTTTTTGTTACCCTGGATGCCCTACATTAGCCAATTGGGACCTAAAGCCCGGAGTGAGGCTTTGAGGGTTGGATAGTGAGTGTTACGGAATACTGTTACTCCCTATTTCTTATTGTGCTGTGCTTCCAGGGATGGGTGGGAGGGGGGGGGGAGGGGTTTAGAGTTTTGATAAGATTGTATTCTATTGTTCCCTGTGTTGGTACCCAAGGTGGTGGACCAGATACAGCCCCACCTGGGTTAGATTTTCCTTCTGTTATCTGTCTGATGGACAACCTATCAGTCTGGCTGTGTGTAAAATTCTATATACCTTGAATAAACAGAATTTTGAAAAAAAAAGAAGCTGCAATTGCACTAAGATGGACTCTTACCAAATTGGTCTTTAACCCAGAATTCGATAAGTGAAGGAGATACTCTAGTATCGCTTCTAAGGGTATGACCAGGGGGCTTAATCCCTTCTTGGAGCACCATATAGTAAAACGTTTCCACTTGAAGGCATAAGATCTTGTGGAAAGTTTCCTAGAAGCCTGAAGGATATCTTTTATCTGCTGAGATTTGGGTGCTATAGCGTCCCGTTCTCCTGGGAAAGGAGATCTTGAGCATGACCAAACTCCAGAGGTGCCGCTTGAGATGCAGAAGCGGGAAATACTACGTTTGACATGGCCATCATGGTGCTATGAGAATCACGCGACCCCTGTCTCTCTGAAGCTTGAAGAGTGTCTGGGGGATGAGGGGAATGGGTGGGAAGGCATAAAGGAAGTCCTGACCCCAGTGAAGGAGGAAGGCATCCCTTGCTTGACAGTTGTGCGCCAGAATCCTGGAACAGAACCAGGGAAGTTTGGCATTCAGTGGACTTGCAAAGAGGTCTATGCCTGGAGTGCCCAAGAGATGGAATATCTTTGCCACCTGGTCTAGGTGGAGTGACCACTCGTGAGGCAGCAGTACTCGACTGAGTTTGTCTGCCCAAAGGTTTTGAATGCCTGGAAGATATACCACTAGAAGGTGAATTTGATGCTCTGGCGAGGGCCCAAAGTCATAAAGCTTCGTTGCATAACGACAGAGCCTGTCCCGCCCTGCTTGTTCACATAGAATATAGCTACCTGATTGTCCGTCTGGATTAGGACTATCTTGTAGCTGAGCTGGGCGTGGAACACTCGAAGAGCTAAATTGCTCTTAACTCCAGGTGGTTTGTGTGTAAATCAACCTCCTGTGGAGTCCAGGTGCCCTGGGAAGAGAGATGATTCAGGTGTGCTCCCCAACCCACCTGTGATGCATCTGTTAGGGTGGCCTGAAAGAGGGATTGATGGAAAGGAGACCCTACTGTCAGATTTTCTAATGATTGCCACCATTGGAGGGACAAAATTAGTCGTTGAGTGTTATTTTGTCCGACAAATGACCCGTGGCCTGTGTCCACTGTGTGAAGAGGGTCCACTGAGCTGCTCGCATGTGGAGGCGAGCATGTGGGACTACATGAACTGTGGATGCCATGTGTCCCACTAACTGCAGTAGCTCCCGAGCAGTGAGGGAGGATTTACCTGCTGCTTGGGAAGCTAGCTGCATTATGCGAAGACACCGGGCTTGTGGAAGGAAAGCCCTTGCCTGTCTGGTATCCAGACAGGCTCCTATGAATTCTAGGCATTGGGAAGGAACTAGTTGAGATTTCGGGAAGTTTATTACCAAATCCCAAGTATTGGAGGATTAGCATTGTACGAAACAGTACAGTGCTGGCTTCTGTCACTGTGGAGGCTCGGATGAGCCAGTCGTCTAAGTAAGGGAAGACGAAAATCCCCAGGGTTCGTAGAAATGCAGCTACTACTGCCATGCATTTCGTGAATACCCTTGGTGCTGAAGCATGACCAAAAGGAAGAACCCCTTGAAGAATGGGTACTTCCTCTATTGCCCCTTGGGCAAGAAGTGTGAAGACCTCGTGATCTAGCAGATTGTCTGCAGAGGTTTGTGAAATGAACTGCTTTTGTATTGTAGGAGGGGGTAAGCTGTGAAAATGAAGTTTGTACCCTCCCCTACAATGGACAAAGTCCAATCTTCTGCTGTTATCTGATGCCATCTGTTGACAAAATAACCAGTCCAATACGTGATTGTGGAAAGAAAATTTATTGGCCCATTACCACCCAACATATGCTGTGTTTTGTTACCCTTTGTCAGGGGCGGAACTGGTAAAAACACTATAAACATAAAAAAACATATGTTAAGACATTGTTAAAATGAAACTGCGATAAGAACAGATGCCCAAACTATAAATACATATAAATATAACAAATGATTGTATGTATATATAAATAAATAAAAAAAAAAAACTTAATAAATTATCTAATCACCAAGTATAAAAATCAAATAAAAAGAATGTGACAAATAAATGCATTGCAACGGTAAATACCTCAGTGTGGAGTATCGAGGACACATCAGCTTGTGACCAGTACAAAATAAAAATCTTGTCAAACTATTCAATGTCTTAACATATGTATGTTATGTTTAGTGTTTTTACCAATTCCACCCCTGACGAATAATCACATATTGGACTGGTTTCTGTGGTTTCACGTGATTATCTGCTTTTTTGTGGTACATTTCCATCTGTTGACAAAGTGGCATAACCTGCCGGGAATATTGGGGGGTTGAGGACCCCTCAGAGGCAGGAAGGCAAAGCTCTCTAGGAAGGAGTCAAAGCCCTTGAGGGGGCTGAACCTGGAGAGCTGGATGGGCTCTCGGGCCTTTTGGTTTCTTTTGTTGTCTAGTTTGTCCCTTTTGGGCAACCTGACCTGGAGTCTGAGTCTGCTGGGTATAGGAAGGATAAAACTTCCTTTTTGCTAAAACAGGGTTTTTTATAAGGCTTCCTTTTGGCTGGAGTGGCTGTAGACTGAATCTATCTAAAGGTAGAATTGTCAGCATCTAACTCGTTAGCCATCTACTGCCAGTTCTTGCCGAAGAGATTCTCTCCCATGCAAGGAATGTTGCCTAACTTGTCCTGTACCCAAGTCTCCAAGTCTGATGCCTGTAGCCAGGCAATCCGTCGTGCGCCAATGGCAATAGCAAAAGTTCTGCTGATGCATTCGAAGCAAAGGCTGCATGACTGACAAACTTGGAGAAATCCTGAGCATGCTTAACTAGAATAAGAAAGTCTTGTCTCTTATCGTCTGGGAGAAATGGGCTCATAAGTTCCAAGTCTCCTGTGATTTCTTTGAGGAACATTCCCATATATAGGATATATGAGCTGATCCTAGCTGAAAGCATGGAAACTTGAAAAGTTCTGCGTCCAAAAGCATCCAGAGTCCTGCATTCACGACTTGGAGGATTGGATGCATGTCTTTTTGCACTTTTCATCCTACGCATGGCTGACTCCACTACCATTGAATGGTGCGGCAGCTGAGTTTTCTGAAATACAGGACATGGTGGGACTCGATACATAGTATCAAGTCTCCTAGAGTGAGGAGAAGTAGTCAGAGGTGTCTCCCACATTCTGAGCATCAAGCTGTGCAGAATTTCATGGATAGGCAGAGTAGCTGCCTCCTTAGGAGCTTTAGGATATTGGAGGATTTCCAATTCCTTTGCTCTGGGTTCCTCTTCAGGAGCTACTGTGATTGAAAGACCTTTACCCATATCACGGATGAAATCCTGAAATGACATGTCCTCTGGAGGTGACATTCTGCGTTGGGGAGAAGAGGGATCTTCTAGGAGAAACCCTCTAGTGCCAGCAGAATTGTCCGAGTCTTCGGAATCTGAGGAATCGAAGTATTCCTGACCCCGATGCTCCTGCAAAGCACGATCCCGGTACCGATCAAAGTCAGTACCGAGGTGACCTGGTACCACTTTATCCACTCCAGCCAGAGGTGGAATGGGAAGAGTTACCATCGGGGCCGGTACCGTCAGTACCAGCATTGTCAGTACCGGTGTCGGTACTGGCATCGATGTCTATGTTCAGCACCGGTGCCCTTGGGACCACCGGTACCGCAGCTGAGAGAAGAGCTGCGATACTGTGTTCGATAGCAAAAAATCTCTGGTCTATCGACGCTGCTGATGCCTGGGTGTCGGTACCAGTAAGAACGGCCAGAACCCCTTAGCATGGCACAGGTAGTTCTTGCGAGGTTGAGACCTCAAGAACATCCTGAAGCCCCATCGATGCTTTGAAAACCGAAGTCTCCCGCCAGGGCTGTTTTGCCGGTGTGGTTCCCTTAAGGGCAATGCCAATTGCCTCTCGATGCTTAGCAGGAGAGCTACCCTTTGAGGATCGGCTTTTGTGTGTTTAGTTACCTGAGATCCATGGGAGGAAGAGGCGGCCCTTGACGATGTTGATGCAATGGATCTGGCATCTGAAGAAAAGAGGGTACCGAGCTTTGCGGCCCGGTTCTGTCTTCCTCTTTTGGTCATCCCCATGCAGGAGAGACATTCAGTTGGAGAATGATCAGGTCCTAAACATTTTAGACACCAATCATGGGTGTCAGTGATGGAAATGGTACCGCCACACTTAGTACATTTTTTTAAAACCACTGGTTGGCTTTTCCATGATTTTGGAAAAATGGGGCCTAATGCCCAAAATGGCGCCTAGCACCAAAACAGGAAAGTTTCTGAAAAGAAACAGTCTAAGTCTGGGGGGGTTTTGTTTTGTTTTTTAGGAATAGAAAAGAACTGGCGGTACCGGTAGGCGTCATGCAGTAGGCAAACGCGACCACAAGAAAGAATTTTAAAGACGGAATTTTCTGCGGTGACAGGGAATAGGTCCTGTTGGCTCCGCGGAAAACGAAGAACTGAAGAGGGACAGTTGGAAAGGCGGGAAGGCAGCACGCATGTGCTGAGGGATGCTCCCAGGGGTGTTCCTATTGGATGCTGGGGGGCGTTCCTGCGCGGGCTCCGTTGGTACCCGCATGTGAGGACTACATTCCTGCTTGTTCCTGGAGATAGACTTCCCATCACAGCCACAATGGAACACCCCAGTCATGTTGAGATGAACATGTACAGAGTCAGACTTTAGCCCAGAATAGATGTTCAAGAGGTACTGTAAGAGGTGGTCCAGGAGGCAGACAAAGGGGTCCAACACCCCTCCAGCATGCCAGACAGCAAACAGCTGCCATTTGAACATGTAGACTTCATGCATTTACTCCTTATGAGATGCTAGCAGGATCTTTGTGACACCCTCGGGGAGGGCAAGCTTCACAAGGGCTACCTGCTCAACATCCATGCTGTCAGAGCTAGAGAGCGGATGTTGGGATGCAACAGGGAGCCTCCCTCTTGCAATATGAGGTCTGGGTCTGAGCCTAGACGAGGTTCCCTACTTGAGGGCTGTAGCAGTAACAGGAACCATGGATGTTGAGGCCAGTAAGGAGTGATGAGAATCATGGATCCCCCCTCTCAGCCTGGAGCTTCAAAAGCATCTCCACAATGAACAGAATCTGGAGGCAGGCTCAGGCCTCTCCCCCCAGTGAATCAGAAAAGCATCTGGAGCCAGGTAATAGCTCTTTTCTGCTCCTGAAGACCAGCCAGCAATCTGGGCATTCTATGCTATAGAAAAAGAGGTCCACATCAGGGGTGCCCCACTTATGAAAGCATCAGTCCACCCTTTTGAGGGACCATTCATGTGGTTGAAGAACACCACAGTTTAGGCAATCTACTTGGCCGTTACAGGCAAATACATCACCCTGAGAGCCATGCCATGGAGCAGGGCAAACTTCCAGAGGTGAACTGCCTCCCAACACACAAGGTATGAGCCCATTCTCCCCTGCTTGTTCACATAGAACATGGCAACTTCGTGGCAGTCTGGATCAGGACCACCTGATTCACCAGATGTACCCAAAAGGGATGGACAGCAGTCGCAATTGCCAGGAGCTTGGGGAAGTTGATTGGATGGAGACATTTGATTTCAGACCACAGGCCCTGGGTGCAGAGACAGTCCAGGCATATGCCCCAGCTGAGCTTGGAGGAATCATTCGTGAGCAGCCTGCAGGGTTCTGCTGGTTGGAAAGGGAAGCCCTGACAAGTTTATGGGCATGAGCCACCACATCAGGGATTGAGCAAGGGGCACAGTGACCACTACCCTGTCCTGCAGGTGGCTTGAGGCTTGCTGCCATTGTGTTTGCAAGGTCTATTGAGCCTGCCACATGCAGAGGAAGCCTGAGGGATGACATGTACTGTGGCTACCATGTGACTGATGGCTCAACTACCTACAGAATGACACTGCCAGCAGGAAAGCTCTCACCCAAGTGGTATTGAAGAGGGCCCCAATGAACTCCAATGGTTATGCTGACTGGAGACAAGCAGCAAAGGCTTTTGAGGACCTGAATGGTGAGCTTGGTGGACTGCTGTACACTGGCCAAAATGGGACCCTTTATAGGCCAGTTATCCAGGTACGTGAAGACAGACCATCCAGGTACATAGGAAAGCTGCTTCAAACACCAACCACTTCATGAAGACCCTGGTGGCTGCAGTCAACCTGAAGGATAGTACCCTAAGTACTGATCGTGCTGGCCACCCAGCATGTCAAGGTATTGCCTGATGCAGGGGATAGGAATATCTGTGTACACATCCTTCAGATCCAAGGAACAAAGCCAGCAGTCTCGTAGGAGAAACAGAAGCAGTGTTACCAATGAGACCATTTTGACCTTTTCACACACCAAGAACCAGTTGAGGTTTTGCAGACCCAGAATGGGGCAGAACCCACTGGTCTTTTTGAGGATCAGGTAGTACCTAAAGTAAAAAACGTCCTGCCTATCTGGGCCAGGGGAACTAGCTTGATGGCAAGGCCAGCCAGTAGGGCCATGACCTCCATTTACAGGCGGCTCCAATGTGCGAGGTCCATGGGGTACTCCCAGGGATTTGAGGCGGCAGCAGTTCGGTGAAATGCAACAGACAGTCGCTCTGGACAATCTGTAGCACCCAGGCATCCAAGGTGACACGAGGCCAACGGTGGGCTAAGTGGATGAGGCCCCCCCCCCCACACCTGTGGGGGGTACCTCTAACACCTGACTGGTTATGTTCCTGAAAACACCGTAAAAAGCCTGCACCAGGCTTGGGCTGGGGACAGGCTGCACCTTCAGTGTCTTCTCTCACTGCTGACAGCAGGGAACCTGGGCCTTAAGGCTGCACTTGCAGCTAGATGGGTGGCAAGCCATTTTAGATGGTGCTTTCTTCCGCACAGGATCTGCAGCTTGTCTGGAGAGCCTGATGAGGGGCATCTGCTCCTTTTCCAGTTCTACAGCTTTTTCCTCCAGACTTGGAGGTTATCACCCCAACAGGGGACATTTGTGATCTTATCCTGAACCCACTGTTCCAGGTCAGATGACTGCAATGAGGCCATCTGCCAAGCGGCAATCCCTACAGCTGCCATCCTACCAGCGAATTCGAAGACACTAAGTGCCCTGGACCATAAACTTCAAGCAAGCTTTGCTGTGAGCACAAGACCTCAAAAAAGACTTACTGCGGCCCTCGAGGACAAGGGAAGCAAAGTCCTCAAAATCTAGCATAACATCCTTGAGAACATGGCCATGGATGTTTGGTAGGCCAGGATCTATGCTATCAGAATGGAACCCTGGAAGCACCTCCTCCTGAAGGAGTCCAGGGTCCATGCTTCCCACATTGGCAGCACAGAGTGCATTTTGGCACACTTTGTCCGCTTCAAGGCAGACTTGCCCACAATGGAATTGTGGGGTAATCGAGTCTTCTTGAACCCCAGGGCCTTTTGGACCCAGTATAAGGAAACAAGCCAGCAGTTGATCCAGGAACATGAGCAGCACCTCCCACAGCTGCAGAAGCAGCCTCTGCAGGACATGGTGGATGGGAACTATCACCGCCTCACAAGGGACTGAGGGGTATTAGAGTCCTAGTTCCTCTGCCCTCTGTTCCTCTTCCAATTCCAGAGAAAAGGAGATGGCCTTAGCCAGGCCCCGAACAAAATCCTGGAAAGAGATGTCTTCTGGGGGAGACAGCTGTCAAGCCAGAAGGGGAGACTAGTTGGTCAGAAGATCCTGGACCAAAGATCCAATGCAGTCTATTCCAACTCTTCTTCCTATTTGGATTCCAAAGGAAGTCAAAATAATTCAGAGTCTCCAAGCACTGATGGTGTGGCTCAGGAGAGGGTGGACGTCTATCATCCCCCTTGTTCCTGGAATGCTAATGGCGATCCCCGGGGGCCTCTGACTCAGATACACTGGAAAAGGAGACAGCTCCTGCCACCATCAATACTGGTCTTCCATACGATGTCCCAGCCATGGTGGGAAGGACAAGGGTTTCCAGGATCAGCCGGGAGGAGAGCAGCGACAGCCTCTGTGCCATGAAGTCTGTTCCACGGGGCTTCCACTGCTACCTGGTGAGCTTCTAAGGCTCGTAAGCATTCCTCAAAACCACCACCAACATGTACGTCAATGCCACGGCCATTGACAGTGAATCCTCAGGTGGAGGTTCCACAATGATAGGAGCATCAGGAGACATTCAGCAACCCTACTTGGCACTGGGAATGGACTCTGCCATTCAGGTCGTGTCCTCCCGCCATGAAAGCTTGGTTGGCTGTTCCCAGCCCTTGCTGTCTTAATTCTAGAGGGGATGTGATGGCAGTGCATGTGGCTTTTCTCCTTGTGCTCCCCTCTTTAGACAGACGGCGGGGGGGTCTCTGTAGAGGGATGCTCCTCTCCACTTGAGCCAACTGAGCAATCTGCTCTTTGCCCTTGGCTACCTCGGGCACGAATGAGGGGGTCAGGGCTGAGGATACCAAATCAGATTCTTTTCCTGACCTTTCAGCCCTTGACACATCTGCAAGCAGAATTCACAGGATGCCAGCTGGTGGTCAAGTCCAAGGCACTGCAAGCACCAATTATGACGGTCAGTGGCAGAAGTGTTCTTGCTACATTTAGTGTATATTTATTTTTAAAGCTGCTAACCAGTTTAGACTTGCTGGAAACTACAGCCTCAGCAAAATTAAATTGAAAATCAATGGGTAAGAAAAATCCCTTAAAGGGGAAAGATGCCAAAAAGCTGCAAAAACTACAGAAAGACACCCCCAAAGGATAAGAAAAAAGTTAACCCATGACAGGCAGGTGAAAAAAAATGAGCAAAAACTCAGCCACAAGGGCAAGAAATTCAAATCTTTTTCTGGACTGTAGGAACACATCTTAGGGCCGCCTCCACTGAAGAAAGGCTAGAGAACATGGCACCGCGGCAGATGAGGAAGGCAGATATGCATACATGACATACCTCCCAAAACCTTCATTTGGGAGCTGGGGAGTGTTCCATGCAGGGCTCTGGTGACCTCACCCATATGTGAGGACTTTTTTCCTGCTCGTTCACAGAGAAAGCTTGGTTATTCACTTTAACAGGTGTTCTCTGGGAGCAGCAGGAATCAGTCCTTTGTGAGTGATGTCACTGATTGTGCCCAAGTGGGAACACATCCCAGCTTCCAAAATAAGCCTTTGAAGTGCACCATGTATGCATGCTGGTCTTCCCACCAGAAGGAGCCATCTTTACTTCAGTATGACCACAGTTTAAATCAAGCCCAAAAACAGAACTCCACAGAGAGGCGGGAGGTAGTGAAGACTGATCCTTGCTGTTTCCAGAGAACATCTGTTACAGGTGAGCAACCATGCTCTCTCCAGAATCACAGGCTACCAAAGTCTATAAAAAGTCCAATGGGGCAATCAGAAAAACGAACCAAGATGACAGCATGAGTAATTGCTGAAGGTTCTGAGAGTCAGTGGTCTGCAAAAATGCAATGTGTGCCTTCGAGTCAGTCCTGACTCCTGGCGACCAGAAGCTCCTGGGTTTTCTTGGCAGTGTCACTGGAAGTAGATTGCCAGGCCTTTCTTTGACTAAACAAATACTGAGGTCAGATCCAATGAAAGAGTGAACTACTATCCAATACCAATTGTGAAAAAAATCCACTCTAGTACTTTTTTTTCCCTTTTTTTCTTTTCAACCTAAATGCTTCTAACTCTTCACCACCGGTCTCAGATAAACGATACTTGTCTTTTACACCTTACTATGGGTATGGTAATTCGCCCAATGCGGTGTTCGTTCACATCAATGACCGGAACTGTTTTCTTAAACAAGGTTTCTTTGTGCTTTCTAAGTATTTCTAAATATTCTTATCTACTGAAAAATCATTTAAAACCAGAACACAACGCCATTCTACTTATCTGAAGCAGAACGGTGCTTTATTTCATCGCATGTCAAAGGGGCATTTGAACTAGCACCGTTCTGCTTCAGATAAGTAGAATGGCGTTGTGTTCTGGTTTTAAATGATTTTTCAGTAGATAAGAATATTTAGAAATACTTAGAAAGCACAAAGAAACCTTGTTTAAGAAAACAGTTCCGGTCATTGATGTGAACGAACACCGCATTGGGCGAATTACCATACCCATAGTAAGGTGTAAAAGACAAGTATCGTTTATCTGAGACCGGTGGTGAAGAGTTAGAAGCATTTAGGTTGAAAAGAAAAAAAGAAAAAAAAAAAGTACTAGAGGCCTTTCTTTGAGGCAATGGAGGGTTAAGTGACTTGCCCAAGGCCACAAGGCATGCTAGTGGGAATTGAACCCTGGTTGCTTGGTTACCAAGCCAGTGTTCTAACCACTAGGCTACTCCTCCACACTATGTCTGCAGGGACATCAAAATCAGGACTATAGTGGCATGGACAGAAAGAAGGGCCAGTGGGAAGGAGTTGCTATAATTCCCAAAAAGGTGCCAGAATATGGCCTGGCTGAAGTTACTGTCATGCAGGAAGTCTCCATCCAGACAGTAAAGGAATGTAAAGGTGTGGATGGAAGACCACGTAGCAGCCCAACAGATCATCATGGAGACTGAAGGTTGGCTACTGAAGCAGTCATAGCTCACATGCACCACGACATGGCATTCTAAGGAGTGGCCAGCTTGATCATAAACAAAAGGAGATATAGTCTGCCATCCAGATCAAGAGGGTGCATTGTCACTGCTATGCCCAGTTTGTTGGGATTGAAAGATAACCGGGGAGAATGGCAGTGGGCTTTCATCCTCTCCAGGAAAAAGCGAGCACTGGCTTACAATCCAAAGATGCCTCAGCCCTGTTGACATGAGGCTTGGGGAAAACAAAAGGTAGGCAGCACTACTGACTGGTTGAGATGAAACACAAACTAGCTTGGGCAGGAATTTAGGGCAAGTCCAGAGGACAACTATTCTTATGAAATCTGATATAAGGTGGATGCACCACCGCTTGCAGTTCACTAATTCTGCACGCATACATGAGAGCTACCAGGAAATTGACTTTCCAAGTAAGGGAATTTGATTGGGCAAGAGCTGAGTGGATCAAACAGGGAGAGAGAAGACGACCCAGTACCACATTAAGGTCTCAAGCCACTGACAATGGCTTAATAAGTGATGGAAAATACAGCCCCCTCATGAAATAACTCAACAGGTGAGCAGAGGGGCTTATCAGCCACTGAACGATGGTAAGTGACCACTGCACTGAGGTGCAACGTGACCGAGTTGATTTTAGACTAGTCTAAAAGTAGTAAGAGGTATGAAAACCCAATCAATTGGACAAGAGAATGGGTCAGGGCCCTGTTCGGACACCATATGAAGAACCTGCACCACTTGAAAGCATAGGCTCATCCTATGAAGTCTTGTGTGATGCAAGAACATTATCACGAGTAGAAGCTGGTGGGCAGCAAGTGCTACCTATTGAGCATCGTCACAAGACCTATGGATTAAAAGTTGGGATGTAGCAACATCCCTCTGTCTTGAGAAATGATATTCAGGGCAGAGCTCAACAGGAGAAGTGGTTGCTGTGACAGTTGCAGCAAGAGGTGGAACCAGGGCTGTTTGGGCCAATACAGCACAGATGTCACCCATATGTGAGGACTGGCTTCCTGCTTGTTCCTAGAGAACTTAAAGATCTCCCGGGAGATATACTGCTGAGGGACATGCCCTGGGAGATGGCAAAATTTCCAAAGGTGCACTGCATCCCAGTAGAGAAGAGTGGATCCCATACTACCCTGCTGTTGATGTAGAACATAGCCACTTTGTTGTGCGCATTGATGAGAACTTCCTGGTGGGCAAGTTGGTGCTGCGTACAATGGCAACGGCTCAGAGTTCGAGGAAGTTGATAAGGTGGAGGGTCTCCGAGGATATCCAAAGTTCTTGCGTGTGCAGACTGTCCAGGTGAGTTCCTCAGCCCAACTTGGAGAAATCTGTTAGGATGCATAAGTGTGCTGGGGCCTGGAAAGGAAAGGCCTATCAAGTGGTTTGTGGACTACTACCACCAGGATAGAGCCTTTTTGAGTGGAGAACTGACAGACCATCTCTGAGCTGGCCTGTCATCTGGCGCCTCTTAGTATAGTGTCCAATTAGCCTGGCGCATGTGAAGGTATACCATCGGGGTGGCAGACTGTGGAAGCCATGTGGATAAGAAAGCATAGTATATGACTAGCAGTGACGAAGGGAGCAGCTTGGACTGCCTTAGCAAAGACCAAACATTGGGCCCTATCCCAAGGCAGGTACACATGTGATAGGGAGGTAACGAGGAGAGCCCCAATGAACTCTAGCTTTTGAGTGGGCTCTAGGTGGGATTTGGGGTAATTTATGAGAAACCCCAAGTTTTCCAGAAGCTGAATAGTTAAGCTGATCAAACGTCACACATTGTTAGGGGGGTCATGCCCCTGATCACCCATTCCAGATACAGAAAGAAATATTCCTTGCTTGAAGAAAAGCAGTCACCAGTGCTAGCCATCGAAGACACTGAGCAGAAGCAAGGCCAAAGGTAGAACCCTTTATTAGTGCTGACCGCTGTGAATGATGCAGAGGTATTGCAGGAGAATTGGCTAAGAGGGTACCCAGTGACACCATCTTGAATTTAAGAACACAAGAACCTAAGATATGCCATACTGGGTCAAACCAATGTCTATCAAGCCCAGTATCCTGTTTCCAAAAGTGGCCAATCTAGATCACAAGTACCTAGGCGTTTCCCCAGAAGACAGGCTCCACAATGATAGTATGGGACAAGCAGTGGATTTCTCAGGTCCCTTTTAATAATGGTTTATGGACTTTTTCTCCAGAACTTGTCCGAACCTTTTTTAAACCCAGCTACACTAACAGCTTTTACTATATCCTCCGGTAACAGATTCCAGAGTTTGATTATGCGTTAAGTGAAAACATTCTCTCATTAGTGTTATATACATTACACTGTGGTTTCATTGCATGTCCTAGTCTTTCAATATTTTGATAGCATAGATCTATGTTTACCTATTCAACTCCATTCTTTAATTTATAGAGCTCTATCATATCTCCCTTCAGCCTTCTCTTTTCAAGGTTGAAAAGCCCTAACCTTTTTAGCCTTTCATCATAGGGGTAATCCTTCCATCTCTACCATTTTGGTGGCTCTTTTCCATACCTTTTAACTTTGCTAAAATCCTTTAAAAAATATGGCAACTAGAATTGCACACAATATTCGAGGTGAGGTCACACCATGGAACAATACAGAAGGCATTATAATATCTCTTGTTTTATTCTCCAATACTACCTTATGATTCCTAGAATTCTATTTGCTTTCTTGGCTGCCAATGCACACTGGGAAGAGGGTTTTAACATGATATCCATGATGCCGCCAAAATCTTTTTCCTGGGTGGTGGTTCCTAAATTGGAACCTTGCATCAGTAACCATAGTTTGGGTTGTTTTCCTAAGTGCACAACTTTGCACTTGTCCACATTAAATTTCATCTGCCATTTGGATGCCCAGTTTTCCAATTTATCAAGGTACTCTTGAAATTTTCCACAATCCTCTTGGGTTTAACAACTTTGAATAATTTTCTGTCATGTACAAATTTGATTACCTCACTTGTTATTCTTATTTCCAGGTCACTTACGAATGTTAAAAAGCAGCAGACCCAGCACAGATCCTTCGGGCACTCCACTATTCACCATTAGGAAAATTAGTAGTTTAGCCCTACCCTCTGCTTTCTTCTAAACAGTTCAGGATCCACAATAGTATACTGCCTCCTATCCCATGACTTTAGTTTTGCAGAGAGACTTATGAAGGACCTTGTCAAAAGATTTCTGAAAATCAAGACAATATACAACAACCGAGCCACCTATATCTACCTGTTTATTTATACCTTCAAAAAAATAACACATTAGTAAAACAAGACTTTTCCTGGCAAAAGCCATGTTGGTTGTCTCCCATTAAACCAAGACTATCTACATGTTCAGAAATAGTGTTCTTTATAATGGTTTCTACCATTTTTCCAGGTATTGACGTCAGGCTCACCGATCAGTCTTGAAGGACTACAAAAGGGGACTGCTACTCCTGGAGAGAGATCTGCAATTTTAAGTATTACTTCTGGGAATATTTTCTAAATCTTGGGGAAAAAGGAATTCTTTAGATTAAAGCTTATCTGTGAACCCAGTCAGGGCCTAGTAGCAGTAAAGTGTTTTCAGTTTAGATTTAACAAGCAGAAGAGAGCCTTCTGGTTAGATGTAGAACCCAAGTCTCCCTTTATCCAAGCAAGGGCTGTGGGACTCCCCCTGGTGATTGGTCACAGATTACCTTAGAAGCACAGGACAGGGTACTGTATAGCAGCTAGCTTTTAATAAGTCTTTACCTCCCTCCCCGTCACCCACCCATCCCTAGGATAATCATAGCTTTATAGGTACTTAAACCTCTTAAAGGAAAGGAGGTGCCATATTCACTCTCCAGTGCAGCTGTTTATTGTCAGCATACATTAAGGACCTGAGATTAAATTTCAGGTGAACCAAGTACATTAAACGTATTAGGCATAGTTTTATTAGTATAAGTATCCCCAGCAACCTTTAGTAAGTAAAGAACAAACATCTAATCACAACCATAAAACTAAGATGCAGACAGCAGTCAAGCAGCGAGATGGGAGCTTTCCAGTCTTTTCCATTGAGTGTCACATATATCATTTTCTCCCAGTTGGTGAGGGGTCTTACGTGTGCACAAGGTGCAAGGAGCTCTTTGCTCTCAGGAAACGAGTCCGATCTCTGGAGGCAAGAGTAGCAGACTAGGAAAACATAATGAAAATCGAGAAATACACAGACGAGACCTACAGGGATATAGTCCTGAAGTCCCACCTCTAGTCTGGCAGCAACCCTGTTGCCATGGAGGAGAGAGATGACATGACAGGAGAGCATCACCCTGCTGTGGCAGGAAGTGATTGTATAGCTAGGACCTGTCCTCCAGGTGATGTAAAACCCTCTCGTACTGAGGAAGCTTCTCCAGGGCCATGTGCCCAAAGGGAAGGGTTAGGACAGCCGTCATAGTTGGTGATTCAATCATTAGGCATGTAGATAGCTGGGTGGCTAGTGGATGTGAGGATCGCTTGGAACATGCCTGACTGGTGCGAAGGTAGCGGACCACAAGCACCACCTAGACAAGGTCTTAGATAGTGCAGGGGAGCAATCTTGTCTTAGTACATGTCGGTACCAATGACAGGAAAATGTGGTAGGGAGTTTCTGGAGAATTTAGGCTTATGTAGGAAGTTGAAATCCAGAACTTCCAGGGTAGCATTCTCCGAAATGTATCCCATTCCACACACAGGACCCAAAAGGCAGGCAGAGTGGAGTCTCAATGCGTGGATGAGACGATGGTGCATGGATGAGGGTTTTGGATTTTTTAGAAACTGGGGAACATTCTGGGGAAAGGAGGGGCTCTTCCGAAGGGATGGGCTTCACCTTAAATGGGATGGGGCCAGGCTGTTGGCATTAACCTTTAAAAAGGAGATAGAGCAGCTTTTAAACTAGATAATAGGGGAGAGCCGACAGTCTCCCAAGAGCACATTGTTCAGAACAATGTATCCTTGGAGGATACTATCACAAAAATTAAGTTAGGACACATCAGCAAAGAGGTTCTAATAAAGACAAAGGTAGCCCAAATGCCCTTGGAGTACAGAGCAGACCAAGCTTAAAGATTCCAAATTACCCCTATCTACCGATAACCAGATTAATATGAATAAAATAGTCTCTAAAATGCTTGTATGCAAATGCTAGAAGTCTAAAAAATAAGATGGGAGAGTTAGAATATATAGCACTAAATGAAGTTAGATATGATTGGTATCAGAGACATGGTGGAAAGAGGACAACCAGTGGGATACTGCAATACCTGGGTACAAACTATATTGTAATGATAGAACTGATCAAATTGGTGGAGGGGTTGCGCTCTATGTTAGAGAGGGCATTGAGTCAAAGGATTAAAGTTCTACAGGAAACAAAATTCGCTGTAGAACCTCTATGGATTGAAATTCCTTGTAAAAAGGGGAAGGCGATGGCAGTGGGGGTACACTATCGACCGCCTGGCCAAAATGAACAAATGGATGATGAAATGCTTAAAGAAATCAGGGAAGCTAACAAAAGTTACAAGACGGTAATAATGGGTGATTTCAATTACCCTGGTATTGACTGGGTCAGTGTCACGGCAGTACATGCTAGGGAGATAAAGATTCTAAATTAAATAAATGACTGCTTCTTGGAGCAGCTGGTTCATGAACCGGCCAGAGGGGGAAGCCATTTTGGACTTAGTCCTTAGTGGAACACCAGTTCTGGTGCAAGAGATAAGGGTGTTGGGGCCACTTGGCAATAGTGATCATAGCATGATCGTGTTTGATTTAATTAATGGAGGAGGGGATGGTAAGGAAAGCCACATTACTACCTTTTAACTTTCGAAAGGGAGACTATGATAAAATGGAGGAAAATAGTTAAGAAAAAACTAAAAGGAGCAGTTGCAAAGGTTAAAGACTTACATCAAGCTTGGGTGTTTAAAAATACTATCTTGGAAGCCCAGACCAGCTGTATTCCACGCTTTAAGAAAAGTGGAAGGAAGTCCAAAAAACTGCCAGCAAGGTTTAAAGGTGAGGTCAGAGAGGCAGTTGCCAAAAAAGCATCTTTCAGGAAATGGAAAAAAGAGCCAAATGACAAACAGGAAACGGCACAAGCATTGGCAAGTTAAATGCAAGGCATTGATAAGACAGGAAAAGAGAATTTAAGAAACTTGCTGTGGAAGCAAACAGACTTTTTCAAGTACATTCTTAGCAAAAAAAAAACTTGAGTCATTTGGACCATTAGATGATAGAGGGGTAAAAGGGGCAGTAAGAGGGGACACGGCTATAGCGGAGAGACTGAATGAATTCTTTGCTTCGGTCTTTACTGAGGAAGATGTAGGGATGTTACCCATTACTGAAGTGGTATTTAAAGGGGATGTTTCTTTCAAATCTTCTGCAGTATCACTACACCGGGAAGATGTGTTACAACTATTTGATAAACTGAAGAGTAGCAAATCACCTGAACCGGATGGTATACATCCAAGGGTGTTGAAAGAACTGAAATATGAGATTGCAGACCTGCTATTAGTAATCTGTGAACTAAAGTATCAATAAAATCACCTAATACCTGAAGATTGGAGTATCGCCAATGTAACACCTATTTTTAAAAAGGGTTCCAGGGGTGATCTGGGAAACTACAGACGGTGAGCCTGACGTCAGTACCGGGAAAAATGGTAGAAACCATCATAAAGAACAAAATTACACATCATGTAGATAGTCATGGCTTAATGGGAGACAGCCAACATGGCTATAGACAAGGAAGATCTTGTCTTACTAATCTGTTATGTTTTTTTGAAGGTGTGAACAAACAGGTAGACAAAAGTGAGTCAGTTGATATAGTGTATCTGGACTTTCAGAAAGTCTTTGACAAGGTCCCCTCATGAGAGACACTTGGCAAAACTAAAAAGTTATGGGATAAGAGGTGATGTACTATTGTGGATCAGGAACTGGTTAAAAGATAGAAAGCAGAGGGTAGGGCTAAATTGCCAATTTTCCCAATGGAGAAAGGTGAATAGTGGTGTACCCCAGGGATCTGTGCTGGGTCTGCTGCTTTTTGACATATTCATAAATGACTTGGAAAAGGGAATAACGAGTGAGGTTATCAAATTTGCAATGACAAACCTATTTAGAGTTGTTAAAACCCAAGAGGATTGTGGAAAATTGCAAGAGAATCTTGAAAAATTGGAAGACTGGGCATCCAAATGGCAGATAAAATTTAATATAGACAAATGCAAAGTTATGCACCTAGGAAAGAACAACCCAAACTAAGGTTACACGACACAAGTTTCCACAATGGGAACCACCACCCAGGAAAAAGATTTAGGCATCATCGTGGATAACATGTTAAAACCCTCTGCCTAGTGTGCAGAGGCAGCCAAGAGATCAAACAGAATGCTAGGTATAAGGAAAGGAATGGAAAATAAAACAAAGGATATTATAATGCCTCTATCATTCCATGGCACGACTGCACCTTGAATATTGTGTGCAATTCTGGTCGCCGTATCTTAAAAAGGATATAGCGTTATTAGAAAAGTTACAGAGAGGAGCCACCAAAACGGTAAAGGGGATGGAAGAATACTCCTATGAAGAAAGGCTAACAAGGTTAGGGCTCTTCAACCTGGAAAAGAGACGGCTGAGGGGAGGTATGATAGAGGTCTATAAATTAATGAATGGATTGGAATGGGTAAATGTAGATCGATTGTTTACGTCAGACTATAAAGCACAGTTACTTACCTGTAACAGGTGATCTCTGGGAACAGCTGGAATAAGTCTTCACATATGGGTACGTCGGTACCGACGGAGTCTGTGAGGGAATGCTGCCCAGCATCCAATCAAAGAGCTTTTGGAAGCATCCCACCACCCCTGCGTGCTGCCTTCCCGCCTTTCCCAACTGCCTCCTCTCAGTTAAGTTTTAAAGCTGAGACAAAGAGAGAGAGAGGCAAGGAAAGATAGAGATACAACTCCTGGGGAGGTGGGTGGGTTGTGAAGATTTATTCCTGCTGTTCCCAGAGATCACCTGTTACAGGTAAGTAACTGTGCTATCTCCAGGAACAATCAGGAATGAGTCTTCACATATGGGGACTCCCAAGCTAAGATGCCTGGATTCCCAGCATGTTATAGGTTGAAACATGCTATCCCGCACAACACCAGGCATCCCGAGGATGGAGGGTAGGAGTTGAAGAAAGGTGCTGTGGAACAGCTAACCTAGCATAGGACTGCAGAAAAAGAGTCCATGTGTGGATAATTGTCAATGATATTGCAAAGAAAATAAATTGCAATAGGGACCTCCCCTAACAGGACTTTAGAGAAGTATGGAGGTTCATGGGATCTACTGGGGAACCCAATAGAGGAACCTCCAGAAGGACCTCACTGTAGTGGAGGTAGGAAACCTGTAGGAAAAATAATGGAGGTCAGAATCCTGAAAGGGAACAGGGAGCCCCAGTAGGAAAAACTGGGGTAGTACAAAAATGGTGGGCCTTCAGTGGAAGGCTTTATGATAAAAACCCAACTCTTTTGGCAAAAGAGTGGCTCACTCTTAGGAACAAAAGAGAAAAGCTAACCGATTTGGACAAACAGGCTCAGTCCTTGTGGGGAGAAAGGGTATGGGAACCTCTTGTATCCCAAAAGAAAGGACAACTCCGGAGGTGTTAGCCTGTGAGTAGTTGAAGATCCGCAATATCTCTCCTAACTGAAGTCAGCTGGGAGAGATATTGGACATGGAGAGCTTCAGAGGTACCTAACCTTAGGGTTATGGTAGGTGTTAACTATCACCAAGTGGTTGTGAATGTAGGATCCCAAAACATGCTGGATAGCATAGTATGGGTAAAACCCTTCTGTCAGAATCATATGGCTATATGAGCCTGGACAGTCAGGTAGATAAAGCACAGTTATTTACCTGTAACAGGTGATCTCTGGGAACAGCAGGAATAAGTCTTCACATATGGGTACGTCGGTACCGACAAAGCCTGCGCGGGAACGCTCCCCAGCGTCCAATCAAAGCTTTTGGGAGCATCCCTCAGTGCCTGCGTGCTGCCTTCCCGCCTTTCCAACTGTCTCTCCTCAGTTGAGTTTCATAGCTGAGACAGAGAGAGAAAGAGGAAAGGAAAGATATAGAAATACAACTCCTAGGGGAGGTGGGCAGGTTATGAAGACTTATTCCTGCTGTTCCCAGAGATCACCTGTTACAGGTAAGTAACTGTGCTATCTCCAGGAACAAGCAGGAATGAGTCTTCACATATGGGGACTCCCAAGCTAAGATGCCTGGAGCCCTAGCATGGAGGGGATTGGAACATGCTACACCTCACATGGCCAGGCATCCTGAGGATGGAGGGTAGGAGTTGAAAGAGGAGCTGTAGAAAAACAGCTAACCTAAAATAGGACTACAGGTAAGGAGTCCTGGTATGTATGATAATTATCATGAAAATATTGAAATGAACAATCACAATATGTACCTCACCTACTGGATTGCAGGAAGTAGAGGCTGATGGAGTCTACTGGGGATACAGTAGAGGAATCTTCAAGGTGACCTCACTGAAGTGAAGATGAAGGTCCAAATCTGGAAATGACAGGTGATCCAGGTGTCAACTGGGGTAGTACAAAAAACGGTAGGTCTTTAGGAAAGCTTTATGGAAAAACCTGGGAACTCTTTCGGCTACAGAGTTACTCACAGTTAGGAGCAAAAGAGGAAGACTGACCGATTTGGACAACTAGCCCAGTCCTGGAGGGAAGAAGGGTTATGGGAAAAAAGCCCGTATTCCCAAAGACAGGTGTCTGAAGGGCTGAACCTCAGATCTACTGAAGATCCATCGTGTCTTTCCTAACTGGTGAGAGAAAGGAAAGATATTGGAGCATGGAGCTTCAGGGATACCTAAACCTAGGGTTAAGGAAGGAGCTGTGAGTACCACAGCAGTGGTTGTGTGCATAATACCCCAGACATACTGTGGGACAGTATGAACATATGCAAGTCCACTGTCTGGAACCTATAGGAAGGGAAAAACCTTTATAAGCATAGACAGAGAGATAAGTATGTTTTTGCATAGATCAACTTTTGACATCCTGTCATGGAAGATCCAGAGAACGAGCATTACTATATAGAGAGCAACAATGGGTTTACAAACTCAACACTGTAGCACCGACAGGGTTAAATGCCCGTATTGAATGGGAGGCATGTACCTGATTGGATATCCTTTAGAATGAATGCGAGGAGATACTGTAACCTAACCCGCATGCGTGGCGTTTGTTCACAGTTACGGAAAAACTTTTGGGCATCAACATTAGAAGAGACGTGGTTGACGCTTCAGGTGCTCTATTTACTATTTCTTTATCCCCTTTTTTTGCTATATTTAGGATTGAGATGACTATCAGTTTATTGAAAGTGTGCACTAATTCGACAAATTTTGTTCTAGTGTTTCTGCATTCCCCTGAAGAAACCGCTTGAGGTGAAACGCATTCCTTTAGCGCGCAGTATAGCATCGTGAATAATTACACCTGGAGCTAGAACACTTGTGTTAGAAGCCCACTGTCTTTCAGTTAAGTCAAATATGTTTTACAAAAAATATTTACAAAAAATGGATCAAAAAAATGAAAAACGTTGTGTTGATTATGGCTGCATCTAAAGTCACTGATGTACGTAGGGCTTTACTGACCACAATTTAAATGGTCGTTAAAACAGCCCGGATATTCTGAGACCTGTCAGCCAGTTATAAGTAGTAGAAATCAATTTATTGTCATTGCAAGTCGCTGACACTTTCACGTTATAGTACAGAGTTTTTGAAGTATTTAGCCAGTCTGTGTTGTGCCCACTTGTCCACGCCTGAAGCCAGGCTCTACATCGTGCCCCTATAGTTATAGCAGAAGTCCTGCTAACAGACTCAAAAGAGTCTAGGGAAGCACGAGTAAGAAACCAAGAGATATTCTGGAGATGCTTGAGCAGTGAAGAGTAGTCTGCACTCCTGGACTCTGGAAGGGAAGGAGTCAAAAGATGTAATTGCTTTGTGACCTCCTCAAGAGATAGACTCATATAGAAAATATATGAGAGAATTCTTGCAGAAAGCATAGATGTCTGGAAGGTTTGACGTCCAAAGGCATCAAGCATCCTAGATTCACGACCTGGCGGATAAGAAGAGTACTTTTTCTTGCTGTTTACCCGCCTCAATGCTGATTCCACAACTATGGAATGCTGAGGAAGTTGAGTCTTTTGAAACCCTGGAGAGGGGGCACCTGATAAGAGATCAGTTGCTCTGGAAGGTGGGGGTACCCTTAAAGGTGTTTCCCACATTCCTAGAAGGAGATCCTACAAGGAATGATGCAAAGAAAGCATTATGTTCTCCTTTGCTTTGGTAGAAAGAGGCCTGTGCAGGATCATGTCCTGGGATAGGAATGGCAAAAGGAGGAGTGGCCTAGTGGTTAGGAGTGGGAGGAGTGGCCTAGTGGTTAGGACAAGGTACTTCAGGCCGGAGGGCCGGGGGTTCAAGTCCCACCTGGGAACAGCAATCTCAAGCCGGAGGGACTGGGATTTCTAGTCCTATATGCACTCCTTGTGGTCTTGGGCAAGCCACTTAACCCTCCATTGCCCATGTTCCCTGTAAGTATTAGCGTATGTGTGTCATATCCCCTCGTGTTAAATGTATCTCCCAATTGACCGCTTTGACCCGGTGAAAAGCGGGATATAAATACAGCTAAATAATCCCGGAGGAAACTCTGAAAAGAGGGTTCCCCAATAGGAATTTCCCTTGAACAGGTTAGATCTGAAGAACTAGCCTGAGCACCGACAGAGCTATCCAGATATATAAGAATAGAAGATCCTGCACAGTGCAGTGTGGAATGCATAAAGAATGGCAGCCGGTACTGTCAGGAGCAGCGACAGACATTACCACATTGTCCATGCCAGGTATCGACTCCAAGCTTGGCATAGAAGGGAGCGATCCTGTTGAAAATAGCATGGCAGGAGTTGGCCACGATGGTACTATGGATACCGGTACCGATGTTAGAGTCGAGCCCGACAAAGACATTGGAGCAGTCATCGGAGACCGTTCAATCGGTACCGAGGCAACCGAAAACGTCCGGGTGCTATCCTCAGTACCGAGCCACCGGTATCGGTCGGTGTCAGTACCAAATGATATTGGTACCGAGTCTTCCAGACTAGAGAGCGATTCTAAACTGGGCATCGATGAACAAAGCATGGAAGACACCGACCGTAAGGGTAATGAGGACATCAGCACCGACTTCGGTACCGTGCCTGATACTGGTGAATGAAGGTCAACCAGTGGCAACTCAATGGGCCTCGAGGGAACAGAGTTGCGGATCCGAATCATCGGAACCGAGCCTTCGGTACCACCGAGAGCCGGTACCAAGGCGAGTCGGTACCCAGTCCTCCAGACTGGAGATCGATTCCAGACTCGGCATCAAAGGAAGTGAGGCTATCGATGCACGTCTGGAGGGTACAGACGTTGGTGGTAGTATCGGTGTTGGTACTGATAATGGAAGGTCAGTCTGGAGTGTATCCACCAGTCCCGAAGGCACCGAGGACGCCAGATGACCATCCCTGGTGAGGAGTGTTTCATCCAACACCAGTGCCGATGTCGGGGTATCGGTACCACTCAAAGCGGATGCCACCACCACACACGGCTCAGGTATGTTCTGTGAGGGGTGAACCCCAGGAACAACCTGAAACCCCTCAAACGCTTTGGAGACCGGTGACTCCCGCCGGGGTTTTGAAGCCAGTGGGCCCTCGAGGGCAAGGCCGGAGACGTCTACATGCTGTGCATGAGACCTACCACTCGAGGGCTGGCTAGTCTTAACAGACTGTTTGTGGGTTACCTGATGCTGTGTAGAAGAAAGGGACGGTGCCCCGAAGCTGGAGGGAAACAGTGTATCGAGGGAACCTCGATATTGAAGACTTCTTTTCTCACCAAAATGTTGTCAGGACCCAAGCAGGTTAGACACCGATTTTGAGGGTCTAAAAATAAAGTTGTACTGCCACAGTGTGAACATTTCTTGGAGAAAGTGGCTGGCGGTTCCATGAAGGAAAAAGAAGAGGCCTAAAAGGCCTAGGATACCGTGAGACACTATGAAGAAAAATATTCCATGAAGGAAGATTTTACAAGAAAAGAAAAGAAAACACCGGCAGTACCGGTGGCATCGGGAAGACAGCCGCAACCACAAGAAAAATAAAGAAATAACACAAGAATTTTCTGCGGTGACAGGAGGATGTCCTGCCAGCTCCGCAGAAAATGAAAAACTGAGGAGAGGCAGTTGGGAAAGGCGGAAAGGCAGCACGCAGGCGTGGTGGGATGCTTCCAAAAGCTCTTTGATTGGACGCTGGGATGCATTACCGCGCAGACTCCGTCGGTACCGACGTACCCATATGTGAAGACTCATTCCTGCTTGTTCCTGGAGATAAAGACTAGGGGGACATGCAATGAAGCTACAAGGTAACTTAAGAGAAAATATTTTTTCACTCAACGTGTAATCAAACTCTGGAATTTGTTACCGGAGGATGTAGTAAAAGCTGTTAGTGTAGCTGGGTTTAAAAAAGATTTGGACAAGTTCCTGGAGGAAAGGTCCATGAACCATTATTAAGAGGGACCGGGGATATCAATGCTTGACCCAATACAAGCATTGAGGAACCTGTCTCTTTTGGGGAAATTGCTAGGTACTTATGACCTAGACTGGCCACTGCTGGAAACAGGATACTGGGCTTGATGGACCTTGGTCTGACCCAGTATGGCATATCTTATGTTCTGATCTGTAGTTTCCTGGATCACCCCTGGAACCCTTTTAAAAAATTGGCATTACATTGGCCATCTTCCAATCTTCAGATATTACAGATTTTAATGATAGTTAACAGATTACTAATAGTAGGTCTGCAATCTCATACTGCAGTTCTTTCAACACCCTTGGATATATACCATCTGGTGCAGGCGATTTGCTACTCTTCAGTTTATCAAATAGTTGTAATACATCTTCCTGGTGTATTGATATTTCTTTCAATTTTTGTGCAGCATCACCTTTAAATACCATTTCAGTCATGGGTGACATCCCTACATCTTCCTTAGTAAAGACCGAAGCGAAGAATTAATTCAGCCTCTCTGCTATGGCCTTGTTCCTTCTTAGTGCCCCCTTTTACCCCTCTAATGGTACAACTGACACTCAGGGTTTTTTTTGTTAGGAATGTACTTAAAGTTATTATGCTTTTTTGCATCCACGGCAAGCTTTTTCTTCAAATTCTTTGCCTGCCTTATCACTGCCTTGCATTTAACTTGACAAACTGCAAACATAAGCATTGGCATTTGGCTCCTTTTTCCATTTCCTAAAGATACACTTTTTGGCTGCAACAGCCTCTGACCTCACCTTTAAACCATGCTGGACTTCCTTCCACTTTTCTTAAAGTGTGGAATACAGCTGACCTGGGCTTCCAAGGTAGTATTTTTAAACACACATGCTTGATTTAAATCAAGCTTTACAGCTGCTCCTTTTAGGTTTTTCTTAACCTTTTTCCTCATTTAATCAGTCTCACTTTAGAAAGTTAAAAGGTAGTACTGTGGGGGCGGAGACTGATGCTGAACAGGACGGTCGCTTAGAGTGTAGGCTCTGCAGAGATCTGCCAACAATCCTGATAAATCGCTGCACTTTGTGAAGCTAAAGCACTAATTTGAGTCACAGAGAACCCAAGAGATGTCGGGACCCAAGCCAGTCCGATTACTCGGGTGCACAGAACAGCACCGCAAAAAGGTCAAAGACGGAACCCCTTTCACCACAAAAGATGGCGGCTACACGAGAAGGGTCTGAGGCCTTACAGGAGCTCCTCGCAGAGATCCGGGGTGTCAAGGAGTTGGTTAAAGCCAATGGAGAGTCCCTGAGCACCGTGCATGAGGAAATCAGTGCGTTGAGGAGTAAGAGGGAATTTCCCTCCGTCAAGATAAAGTGGAGGAAATTCTGGCAGCGCACAGTGAGCGTTTGTGTAAAGTTGACAAGCTGGAAAGCACAGTTACTTACCTGTAACAGGTGATCTCTGGGAACAGCAGGAATTAGTCCTCACATATGGGTACGTCGGAACCGACGGAGCCTGCGCGGGAAAGCTCCCCAGCTTCCTAGAATGGAAGCTTTTGGGACCTCCCACTGCACATGCGCGCTGCCTTCCCGCCTTCCTGAACAGCTCTCCTCAGTTTCGAGTTTATAGCTGAGACAATAGAGAGAGGACAGGAAGACAGATAGATAGAAGATACAACTCCTAGGGGAGGTGGGTGGGTTGTGAGGACTAATTCCTGCTGTTCCCAGAGATCACCTGTTACAGGTAAGTAACTGTGCTATCTCCAGGAACAAGCAGGAATAAGTCCTCACATATGGGGACTCCCTAGCTGAGATGCCTGGGAGATCCCCCTCCAAGGGTTCGCCATCTTCGTATGGATCTCAGGCATCCATCCTGGGAAGGTGGGCAGGAGTTGTCTAAGAATGGAACAGGTGTTTGAGGACAGCCTGGCCAAACAAGGCATCCCGGCGGGAGTCCTTGTCCAAACAGTAATGGGCTGTAAAGGTATGAACCGAGGCCCAGGTAGCGGCTCGACAGATCTGATCAATGGAAACAGAGTGCAGATGAGCCATAGAAGTTGCCATGGCTCTCACATTGTGAGCTGTGACATGGCCTTCCAGAGAAATGTTTTTACTCTGGTAAGTAAAGGAAATACACTGAGCAATCCAATTGGAAAGTGTACGCTTGGAGACTGGAAGTCCCAAATGTGAAGGATCAAAAGCCACGAAAAGTTGAGAAGACTTTCGATGTGGCTGAGTCCTATTAAGGTAAAAGGCTAGAGCTCTTTTACAATCCAGAGTATGAAGGTTCCTCTCTGCACTGGATGCATGAGGAGCCGGAAAAAAGACAGGTAGATATACCTCTTGATTAAGATGAAAAGGCAAGACCACTTTGGGCATAAAGTGGGGATTCGTCCTAAGGACCACCTTGTCATGATGGAATCTTGTATAAGGTGGATTAGCCACTAGAGCCTGCAGTTCGCTGATGCGGCGAGCGGAAGTGACTGCAATTAGGAATAGTACCTTCCAGGAAAGAAATTTCAAGGAGGTAGAAAATAACGGCTCAAAAGGTGGCTTCATAAGCTGACCAAGCACTAGATTCAAATCCCATGCGACCGGGGGGGGTCTGATGGGAGGTTTAGTGAGAGTCAGGCCTCTCATGAATCTTGCAACAAGAGGATGAGAGGAGATAGGTTGTCCATTTATAGGTTTCAGGGATGCTGAAATAGCACTTAAATGGACTCTTACAGAATTCGTCTTAAGGCCTGCATTGGAAAGATGCAGGAGATAGTCTAAGAGGGAATTCAAAGGAAGTGCCAGAGGGTCAAGGCCCTGCTGAGCACACCAAATGGAAAAACGTTTCCATTTGAAAGCATAAGACCGCCTCGTGGAAGGTTTCCTAGAGGCATGAAGGATATCTTTCACAGGTTGAGAAAGATTAAAGTCTTGAAGACTTAAGCCTTCAGTAACCAAGCTCGGAGATGTAGGGATTTGGGGTTTGGGTGCCACAAAGTCCCCTCCTCCTGAGACAGAAGGTCTGGTGCAGCTCCTAAGTCCAGGGAGGATCCCTGGGAGAGCTGTAGAAGCAGAGGGAACCACACTTGGCGTGGCCAGCGTGGAGCTATGAGGATCATAGAGCCGTGATCTCTCTGGAGTTTGAACAGAGTCTTGGGAATCAGCGGAATGGGTGGAAAGGCATATAGGAACGCCTGACCCCAATGGAGGAGAAAGGCGTCCATGGCCTGAGCTTCCTGACACGGAGTCCTGGAACAGAACCGGGGAAGTTTGGCATTCCACGGACTTGCAAAGAGGTCTATGTCCGGGGTCCCCCATTCCTGAAAGATTCTGCTTATCTGGTCCACGTGTAGGGACCACTCGTGTGGCAGCAGAACTCGACTCAGCCTGTCTGCTCGAGAGTTTTGAACTCCTGGAAGATACACTGCTAGCAGATGAATTTGGTGCTCTCTGGCGAAGGCCCATAATCTGAGAGCTTCATTGCAAAGCGACAGAGAGCCCGTCCCTCCTTGTTTGTTTATGTAAAACATGGCCACCTGATTGTCTGTCTGAACCAGGACAGTCAGGTTGGCAAGGAGGGTACAGAAGACCTTGAGGGCAAGGTAAATTGCTCGCAGTTCCAGGAGGTTGATATGAAGGGTGGCCTCCTGTGGAGACCAAGTGCCCTGAGTGGAGAGAGTTAGCAGATGGGCACCCCACCCCAATTGGGAGGCATCTGTTGTGAGGGTTGCTTGGGGTAGCAAGGGCTGAAAGGGAGCCCCCAACAACAGATTCTTGGTGGATATCCACCAATGGAGGGACCAAGACAGACGGTTTGAGGTTTGTATTTGGTCTGAGAGTGCTCCCGACGCCTGAGTCCACTGGGTGGCCAGGGTCCATTGAGCTGCTCTCATATGAAGACGAGCATAGGGCACCACATGTACTGTGGAGGCCATATGGCCCAGGAGGCGTAGCATTTCCCTGGCTGTCAAGTGAGTACTGGACTGGGCTTGGGAGGCCAAGCTCAGCAGACGCTGACCCCGAACCAGTGGAAGGTAGGCTCTTGCAGTGGTGGTGTCCAACCGGGCCCCTATGAATTCTAGAGACTGAATAGGGCTGAGCTGAGACTTGGGAAGGTTTACCACCAGTCCCAGATACTGCAGAAGGCTCCTTGTGCGGTCTAGGGAAATCTGGGCCTGCGACTGAGTTGGAGCTCGAATGAGCCAGTCGTCCAGATATGGGAATACGAAAATCCCCATGCTTCTGAGAAATGCGGCTACGACTGCCATGCATTTGGTAAAGACTCTTGGGGCAGAGGCGAGACCGAAGGGAAGTACTCTGTATTGGTAATGACTTCCCCTGAACAGAAAACGAAGATATTTTCTGTGGGATGGATGGATGAGTAGATGTGTATACGCATCCTGCAGGTCTAGAGAACAAAGCCAGTCCTGACTCTGAAGGTATGGAAGGAGAATGCCCAAAGAGAGCATTTTGAATTTCTCCTTGTACAGAAATTTGTTCAATTCTCTCAGATCTAGGATTGGTCTGAATCCCCCTGTCTTCTTTGGAATGAGAAAATAGGGGGAGTAGAAACCTGACCCTTGTTGATGAAGAGGAACCTCTTCTATGGCCCCTTGGGCAAGCAGAGAAGAGATCTCTCGATCCAACAGGGCTAGGAGGGGGGATGGAGAATTGAAGGGTCTCACCATGTGATGAGGAGGAAGGTTGGAGAAATGAAGTTGGAACCCTCTCGGATGATAGAGAGGGTCCATTGCTCTGTTGTGATTTGTTCCCATCTGGGAGCAAAGTGAGCTAACCTTCCAGGTATGGTGAGAGGTTCTGGTTGGTCCAGAACCAGGAATGGCAAGTTCTCTAGGGGCAAGTCAAAACCCCTGAGGGGGTGGAGCCTGTTGAGCTGCAGTAGCTGCTGCAGGCTTTGCTCTTGCTTGTTTCGTTTGCTGACGTTTAGCCGCAAAACGAGGTTGAGAAGATTGCTGGCCAGTATTGGAAGCATATCTGGCCTTCTTATAATAAGGCCTCTTGAAAGACTTCTTCTTAGTGGGAGTAGAAGTGGACTTAGAAAGTCTCTCTAAAGTGGCATTTTCAGCATCCATTTGAGTGGCTTTAACTTGCCACTCTGCACCGAATAAGTTCTCACCTGTACAGGGCAGATTCCGTAAGCCATCTAGAACCCAGGGTTCCAGATCAGAAGCCTGGAGCCAAGCCAGACGTCTGGCTGCAATAGCAATGCCAGAAGCTCTGCTGGCTCCCTCGAAGGAATCAAAGGCAGCTCTGTTGGAGAACTTAGAAACATCTGAAAGTTGTTTCACTACAGCAAGGAAGTCCTCCTGTTTATCCTCAGGGATAAAGGGGGCAAAATGCCGCACTTTCTTGGCAAGTTCCCCTAGGAACATGCCCATATAGAGGCTGTAGGAATTAATCCTGGCTATAAGCATACTAGCCTGGAAGATTTTCCTACCAAAAGAGTCCAGTGTCTTACATTCCCTTCCTGGAGGTGTAGAAGAGTGCCTTTTAGTACTCTTGATCTTTTTCATTGCAGACTTTACCACAATGGAGTGGTGAGGCAATTGAGTTTTCTGAAAACCAGGAGAAGGAGGGACCCGATACATGGTGTCCAACCTACGGGAATAAGGAGACAGAGTTAAAGGGTTCTCCCAGAAATCCATCAATTGTTCCTGAAGGATTTCATGGATAGGCAGGGTAACTGCTTCTTTAGGAGACTTAGAGTATCCTAAAATATCCAACCTTTTTGACCTTGGTTCCCTTTCAGAGGAGGTAGTGATAGAAAGGCCTTTAGCCATTTCTAAAATAAAGTCCTGAAAGGACAAATCCTCTGGAGGAGACATTCTCCTTTTTGGAGAAGAAGGTTCCTCAGGAAGGTCAAGGGAGAGCTCTGCAGACTCAGAGGAGCCAAAATCCTCAGAGGAATCGGTGTATTCTCTAGTTTCCTCCAACGCACGATACGCATACCGATCGGTATCGACATCGGGCGTACCGGGTATGGAAGCGGTATGGAGCGAAAGCCCATACGGTACCGATTTGCGTTTAGAAGAGGAAGGCCTGGGTTCCGGCATGGCGGACGATACCGGAACCGGGCCCGGAACCGCTGAAAGCGGTACCGATGGCGTTGCAGCTTTAATGAAAGCCATGACGGCCTGCTGCATGGATTGGACAGTATTGCCCATAGACGCCACGGCTGCCTGGATGTCGGTACCGGTATGGGCCGGTACCCCAGAGCAGTCCAACAGGTGATCTGTCGAGGCCGTGCCATCGATGTCAACCTGTAGCCCCTGAATTGGCGTTTTGGAAGGCAGAGCTTCCCGCCGGGGCTGTTTGGCTGGGGCAGGGTCCTCAAAACTAAGAGCCTCTCGATGCTTTGAAGGAGATTTGCCCTTTGAGGACTTGCCCACAGAAGGTTTGGTTACCTGAGATCCATCCGGAGATGATGACCTGGATGACTGTGATGTTGGATTCTCTGAAGCAAACAGCACATGGAATTTGTTGGCCCGGTTCTGCAGCCCACGCTTAGACATTTGGGAGCAGGAAGGGCAGTCCGGAATGGAGTGGTCAGGCCCCAAACATTTAAGACACCATTCATGGGTGTCTGTGACTGATATTACAGCAGTACACTTGGTACACTTCTTAAATCCAGGGGCTGGCTTCTCCATGTGGAGAATTCAAGTAGGCCTGAAGGCCTAACTGAAGTGACCAAGTGCTGAAAAATAATAAAAGAAAAAGAAAATAATTTTTCAAGAAAGAAAAAGGAAGACCGGCGATACCGGTATCGGTATGGGAAGGCAGGTACGCGGTCTAAAGAAACAAAACAAAAAACTACAATTTCTTCAGCGGTGACAGGATACACGACCTGCTGGCTCCGCGGAAAAAGAGAAACTGAGGAGAGCTGTTCAGGAAGGCGGGAAGGCAGCGCGCATGTGCAGTGGGAGGTCCCAAAAGCTTCCATTCTAGGAAGCTGGGGAGCTTTCCCGCGCAGGCTCCGTCGGTTCCGACGTACCCATATGTGAGGACTTATTCCTGCTTGTTCCTGGAGATAAGCAGCTGCGGGCGCTGCAGAGGGAAGTCGAAGATAGTAATATTCAACCCCTATGGAATAACGTGAGAATAATCGGGGTCCCAGAAGGAGCGGAAGGTAAAGACATGTTAACATTCCTGGTCAAAATGATCCCTTCGGTACTCAAGCTTAATTTTGAGAGGGCATTTGAAATTGACCGTGCTCACCGGGTCCCTTCGCAATCACTACCAAACAGCAAGCAACCGAGGCCGATAATACTAAGAATCCTCCGGTATCAGAAAGTGGCCCAAGTCATGGAAGAGGTGCGTGCACGCGCTCCTTTAGAATTTGAAGGCCATAAGGTGGTTTTTTAGCCCGACTTTGCCAAGGTCACTGTAGACCGGAGGAAAAGATTTCTAGCATTAAGACCACGGCTGCAACAACTCCAGGCGCACTATGGTCTTATGTATCCAGCGCGGATGTGCATTACTCTACATAACCAGACCAGAACATTTGATGACCCTGAGGCTCTTCACTTATATTTGGAAGAAAAGGAACTCGCTCAGATGCTCTGAGGATTAAGAAAATTAGGCTTGTCGAGATTAGTCATCGGAATGGAGTTGCTTCAGCGGGACATTTGTGGATGACACAGCAAAAGAAGTGTAACAGACAATTAAATTAACTATAAGAAGCAGAAAGAATGTGATTGAGGGTGTGTTGTGGGTGAAAGGTTAATGTACAACGTACTAACGCGCTGCAATAGGATGGTGAGGCATGAATAGTGATCATATTGGTAGGGGTAATCTGTGACATTAGAGCAGCGGTGCAAGCAGTGAACCAGGTGATTATATGACAGTATCTCTCTAGCCAGTCCTTCCGCCTCAGGCTCACCAATTGGCTGCAGAGGCAAAGTTTCTCCTCTAGGGCACACTAGGCTAGTATGCGTCCGCAGTAAAAGGACGCTGAGCTTGCAGGACTCCGACACAAGTTACCAGAGATATGGGATGGATAAGACGGGGTTTCCTATAAGCTATATAGGCATCATGATGAAGGTTCAGAGACGCAAGGGAGGGTGTATACTGGCGAACTTGAGAGGCACATGTTTAAAAGAAAGGGAAAATGGCCCCCTGTAAAGTTCTATCACTGAATGTTAAGGGGATAAATAACCCGGGGAAAAGGAAAAAAATTATTAACTATGCCTGGCAAGGGAAAGCAGATATATTGCTGCTGCAAGAGACAAATTTAAATAAAAAAGAATCCTTAAAGCTTGGTATTAAGCCTTATACTTTAGTGGCATACTCTGCAGCTGTTAATAAGCAAAATGGAGTAGTTATACTTGCTAGGAAATCCATAAATACTAATATCCTGCAAACTCGCTCTGATACAGAGGGAAGATGGGCTAAGGTTTTGATTAAGGTGGGAGGTCTGGAGGTGGTTATCAAACATACGCCCCTAATGCAGATTGCCCAGAATTTTTTGCTGTGATAGAAAAGGAAGCGCACATGGATACCGCTAATTATAGGAGGAGATTTCAACCAGGTAAATGACCTCTTGGTTGATAGGAAACCACCTCGGACCTCTAAACCTTCTAAGGCGCATATAGTGCTCTCTTCCCTGATTGAGGAGATGGCATTGGTGGATATATGGAGGGTACTCCACCCTTCGGAGCTAGATTTTACCTGTTTTTTGCCTCCACATCAGTCTGTCACGAATTGACTTTTTTGCAGTCTCTAAAGCACTAATTACTAGCAGTCTCGGCACATAAACATCCAGCGCATATATCTGACCATGCGGCTATCTTTTTGGTGATACAAGATGGGGGGGGTTGTGTGTATACACCTCGGAATGGTTTTTTGATAAAGCCCTCTTAGACAGCACAGATTTTCGCACAGAAATTAAGGCCGCGATAGCAGAATATTTTCAATTCAACTCTCCTCAAGCCACAACAGGCTGGGCCTGGTGGGAGGGATTTAAAGCAGCTATAAGAGCTGTTATAACCAGCTTTAGCATCCGGCAAGCCAGGCAACGGAAACGGCAACTGCTAGTTTTAGAACAGCAGATTAAGGCTGGGGAACCGGTGTTGTGTATGCAAACGGACCCGTGCATATTATGGCTACAGCGCTTAAGATTTAAGTTTAATACGCTACTATCCACAGAAACCACTGAAAACATTAAAGTACAAAAAAGTGTCTACTGTCAGGAAGAAAATAAAGCAGGCAAGCTTTTAGCCAATGCATTGAAGGGAGGTAGGGAGGCTAAAAGGGTAGCAGCACTTCGGGACTCACAGGGACAGAGGCTGGTTGTGAGAGACTCTGAGATTGCTTAAGTCTTCAGAGCCTATGCTCATCTGAGTCAGAGCAGGAATTTTCACAGGCAAAACTTTAAGAACTGCTCTCTGGGATACAGAGGCCAACACTGAGTAAAGAAATGCGGGAGAAACTAGATAGGCCCTTTTCTGAGGGCGAGATCAGTCAGGCCATAACCTCGTTGGCAACAGGTAAAGCGGTGGGCCCCAATGGGCTCCCTGCTGAATTTTTCAAGGCCTTTGCCAAAGAGATAGCCCCCTATCTATGCCAATACTTCCATCTGTTAGTGGAGGCGATGCCAGAAGTAGGTTCCTTCGCCAAGGCGAACGTGGTAGTCTTTGAAAAAGTGGGTAGAGATCCGCAGATGGTGGCTATCAGCCAATATCTTTGTTGAATGTGGATTATAAGATATATGCTACCGTATTAACAGGTCGACTGTCAGGAAAGATGCCCTTATTAATCCACCCCGATCAATGTGGCTTTGTAGAGGGTAAGTCAACAGCTGACAATGCAAGACTTTTGTGCCATATTCTGGTTGGTGCTGAAAATATGAAGAAACCTTTAGTAGGCTTATCCCTCGATGCCAAAAAGGCATTTGACCAATTAGAATGGCTCTTTTTATTTTCAGTCCTTAAATGGTTTGGCTTTGGTGAAGGTTTTCTGCGGTTTATTAAGATAATGTATGCCCAGTCCATGGCAAATATCTGCATAAATGGAACAAACTCCCACCCAGTAAAGCTAGGGCGTGGTACACGTCAGGGCTGCCCCATATCTCCCATGCTATTCAACCTGGCATTGGAGCCGTTAGCTCTCATTCTTCGGCAATGTCCGGCGATTCAAGGGGCATCAATTGTTGACAGAAATTAAGCTGTCGGCGTATGCCGACGATCTCCTATTTGTCTCTCCAGAATCGGTCCCTAAGATGTTGGAGCAGATAGACCGATATTAGCTGCTCTCGGATTAAAAAATTAACTGGACGAAATCAGTAGCTTTTCTGCTAAACTACTGGGTTCATAAAGAGGACATGGACTTCCCATTTGTCTGGGAATCCAGCATGGTAAAGTATTTAGGGGTACATTATTGCTATCCCTTAGAGGAAACCGTCCGCTTTAATACCGACGTTACATTGACAATAGCCCAAGATATGACTACCAAATAGTCCCCTTTAGTGCTGTCCTGGTGGGGTCGTCTAGAGACAATAAAAATGATGATAGTCCCAAAGATTAATTATATTTTGGAGATGATACCCTGCTTGATGCCAACACAAACATATCAGCAGATAGAGAGAATACTAATACAATTTTTGTGGAACGATAAAACGCCGAGAATAGTACGACAAAAGCTGAAGCTCAGTAGGGAGGAGGGTGGCGTAAAATTCCCAGACTTCCAAGCCTATCACAAAGCATTCTTGTTGAAGCAGGCATCGGGATAGTTAAAGTGCCGATCGAAGCGCAGACCGATACGGCTAGAAGTAGAAGAAAAGTTAATGGCCCCGATACCAATGATGTACCTCCCGGGCATGCAATTAAATCAGAGCGCATGCTGTCCCAGAATGATAGTTGATAAGCTTAATGCGTTTATGACTCTTATGGAAGCCTGTGGTTCAGATGTGAGTCCCTCTGCTCAGCTGCCGCTGTGGCATAATCCCCTATTCAAAATCCAGAAGAGAACAGTTGCCTGGAGCCACTGGTATTCAAAAGGAATCTGGTGTGTTGGTCAATTGATAAAGGATAACAAATGGAAAGCGTATTCGGAATTGCAGCAAGAATTCGGACTCCCATCCAAATTATACTTTCAATGGCTGCAACTCCAACATTGTATTGCAAACTCCAAGGCAGATGTCGAGCTTGTGACAGAGAAGGGTGGGGTAGCTGAGATAGTTCAAGAGGTGACGCAAACAGCAGGTGCGGCCTCGCTTTTTTTTTTTTAATAGGAAGTTGAATGAAAACCTCAATTCCTGGACACGGAGCTTGCAGAAGGTATGGGAACATGAGACTGGGATTACTCTCCCTGCACAGCAGTGGAGGAAATTCTGGTGTAAGTAAGAGTATTGAAGTCAGCTTCGGTCACTCAGACTCTGCTCTTCTTTACTCATAGGGTCTATTACACACCAGTTAAAGTTGTAAAATGGAATAAGACTGCTAGCAATCTCTGCTAGACATCAACAGCAATATTGGTACCTTTGCCCATGTTGCTTTTGAGTGCCCGGGAATAAGGACTTTCTGGGAGCAAGTCTGGGAACAGATACAAATCATTCTTAAGTTCAAAGAGACCCTTACTTGGGGGGTCATAGGATTCCGGTCAGCAGCAAAGCTCCCTTCCTTACATAGAGAAGGCTATTTTTTGCTGGATGGGAGTGGCGATATATTTAAATGTGCTCAATTGGAAATGTATGGCCAATCTGAATGTGCAGATATGGTGGAATCAAGTATGTTTGTATAGCAAGTATGAACAAATGCCTCGGAAAACCATGATGCCTATAAGAGGTGGTAATCTTAAGTGGAAACTCTTAAATGACTTTGTGAACATAGCTGGCATAAGTGTATGAAAAGTGTAGTTCAGACTTTGAACCTAACTGTGCCCATGTCAAAGGTAACCTTGGCACCCTGTGGAAAACTGCACCATTATTTTCATTGTGCTAGTTGTGTCCTGGAGGAGTGGGGGAGGGATGGGAAGGTTGTAGTTATTGGGTAATTGTTACTTTTTGGGGTTGATGTAAACGGTTGAATGTACAATGAAAATGTAAATAAAGCTATTAAAAAAAGGGTAGTACTGTGGATTTCCTTGTCGTCCTTCCTCCATTTATTAAATCAAACATGATTATGCTATGATCACTATTGCCAAGTGGCCCCAACACCCTTCTCTTGCACCAGATCTTGTGTTCCAGTAAGGACTAGGTCCGAGATGGCATCCCTTCCTGTCAGTTCATGAACCAGCTGCTCCATGAAGCAGTTATTTCTCTCACAAGGTACTAGTTGCTTTAAATACTTAAAAGATGTCTCTGCTTGTTTTTCTTTAATACTTACAAAGTTTATATTTACTGTTCAATGTAAATAGTTGATTTCTATTGTTCTATGTAAAATGTATACAAACTGTGTACAATGTTCAATGTAAATAATTGATTTATATTGTTCTATGTAAAATGTATACAAACTGTGTACAAGACTGTTAACCTGTTATATGTAAACCGCCCTTGATCTCTGGAAGGGGCGGTATAAAATAAATAAATAAATAAATAAAATAAATAAATAAATAAATAAAAACCCCATCTTTTGCGGAGTAGAACCCCTGCTCTGTCAGACTGCGGGACCAACTCTACCTCACGGTCAAACAAGAGGTTTTGGATCGAGCTGGAGAAAGTGAAGGTGAAAGTTGAGGGGGTACTGCCCCAGACATAAGGTGGAGCGGAAGCTGATTGATGTGGAGGAGATAGTCCCCTTGGACTACCTTGAGATCCCAGGAGTCTAATTTGATGGTGGACCATCAGTGGGCAAAGTGGACCAGCCGACCTTCCACTTGAAGAGGAACGGCATCTGGAAGAGGAAGACTGCTATGTCCTTTAAGAAAAGTCAATACCCCACCAGGCTGCAGTTGAGAGTCTAGCTGGGATTTCTGTTGCTTGGGGTGGTACTGTTGGTACGGGCCTTGACAATTCTGTTGTGGAGCCTGCTGAGAGCACATGTACTAATGCTATTTATTAGCTTTTATATACCGCACTATTTAGTATCAGAGCGGTTTACAGGAAACATGAACAGTCAAGCAACTTTAAACAGAACAGGCATAAACAGCAAGTCTAGGTACAGAGTATGTGTATCATAGAATTATTTCTTCTTTTGAGAGAAAGGAAATCTGCTGGAAGAAACCTTTTAGCTTCTGATCTTCTGCGACTTCTGATCTTCCGCCAGAGGCAATTCATAGTGAGCTGGTTATGCTGTAGTTCACACAACAAATAGCCGAGAGCAGAGAAGAAGAATCTAACAATGAAAAAACCTGCTCACAATATTAAATATAAAAACTTCAAAAACTAACTCATATCCCAACATCATTTCCAGGCAATAATGACCTCAGATGGCACAACTCCACATCTAGTGATAAATCACCATAGGGTGTTGATAGACGCTCACATCACCGGTCATAGCCTCCCTACCTTCCTAAATTGAATATACCAAAACCTCACAGTACATCTAACACACCCTTAACTACAACCCTGGGAAAAATCTCAAAATACCTTTATAGCAATAGAACAAACACTCAATCACTAAAACATATTCACAAATTTCCACACACACACCACCAATACAATCTCATTCTCTCATTCTAAAAAACAGTGTCAATATGATATGCGTCTGCACTATAATTTCGAGGCTGAACACAGCCTAAACAAATCTCAGAGCGATACCTGCAAATATAATAAAGAATAATGAAAGCTCAAAATTCACCAACAGTAGCACAAGAATTCAAATAACTTATCTCGCAGCAGGAATCTTGTAACCAGCCAGGTCTCTAGCTCTTCAACAGACGCTTCTCAATCAATTCCGACCTCCGATGCAGAGGAACCACGCAACTCGGGAGAAATATCAAAGGTCAATGTTGCTGATAAACTCCTAAAGATGACCAAAGCTCTACAAAAGCTTTTGTTTCGCCGTAACCCGGCTTCATCAGGAGCAACGTCATACAGAAATCTGTTTTCAAAAATGACTCCTCGCCATCTCCCGCAGCCATCTCCCTCAGATGCTCCAAAAAAGATTTTTGCCCTTGCAGGGAATGTCTGCCAACTTATCATGGACCCATTGGTTCCAGATCAGACACCTGAAGCGAAGCCAGGTGGCAAGTTCCAATGCCCACTGCAGAGACTGCAGCCACAAACTCAAAGCCATTGTAGGCAGCTCTGGTGACATGCTTTGAGCACTCTTAGGAAACACGGGAGCAACACTTCTGCTGCTGTTCCACTGCAAGCTCAGAGGAGAACTCAGCAAGGCCTCCAGCCAGATCCCACAAGAACATGCCCACTTAAAAGTTTGTCTTAATACATGCAACATGGAGCTCTGACAGCATTTGCATCTGAAGGCATCTATAGTACAGGCCTTCTGGCCTGGAGGTACCAAGAAATGGATTCTGACTCATGATACGGTGCATAGCCAATTGTACACCAAATTATGTGACAGCTATGGTTTCTCAAAAGCAAGGTTCTTGATAACTTGAGTCCAGGCACCAGCTCACAATGGGCACTGAGAGGGGGGCCTCCCAGATGCAGAAAGGGAGCCTATTCAGGATGCGGTGCATTGGCAGTTATGGCTTCTTTTGGAGGGGAAGGGTACTAGAGGATTTCCAGGTTTTCTGTTTGAGGATCCTCTTCAGTCTCGCTAGTAAAGGGAAGAGTTTCCCCATGTCCCTCAAAGTCCAGAAAGGACAAGTCCTCTTGAGAGGATGTCCAACACTTGTGTGGTGGTGAGGGATCTGAAGGAATGTCCTGATGTCACATGGTCTCTGGCGATATTGCCTCCGTTTCCCAATCAGACTGACAGGAACTTCCTCTCAGTGCCACTGGCAGTCTGGTACACTGGAGGGAGCCAGAGGGTGTTGATCAGACCCTGAGGCACTTGCTGGCAAACACCAATGCACTGAGAGTTCAAGTATCTGAGGCACTGTCCATGAGGGAAGGAATGTACCTTGAAGATGGGCAGCACCTCCTCCAGCTAGGCCATCACCATGGCCAGGGCCATCACATGGACCGAGGAACCAAAGATCATTAGGTCCTTGGACACCTGCTGGGTGACCACCACCAAGAGGCTTCGCTCAAGTGCTTCCATGTGCTGAGCCTGGAGCTCAGTTTCAGAGCATGTCTGAGCTGGCGCTGCAACTTCCAGCAAAGCAGGTTAATTTGGCAGGTACTCTACAGTTATGACCGGTTCAGGGTCAGCTGTTTTCATTTATTTACATTCTCTTATATACTGCGCTATTCTGCATCAGTGCAGTTTACATTGAACAAACTGAAGTTACATTGAACAGGGCATTATAACTTGGAGATAACTATTTTACAGGGAACATGGGCTATGGAGGGTTAAGTGGCTTACCCAAGACCGCAAGGAGCACCTGTGGGACTAGAAACCCCAGTCCTTCCGGCCCAAGGTTGCTGTCCTCTAGTGGGATTTGAACCCCTGACCTTCCGGCCTGAAATACCTTGCCCCAACCACTAGGCCACTCCTCCACTCCATTCATTAAAAGGCGTTTTAGAGCGAGATAGTCTGTCTCAATCTCCTATGCCTTTTCCCTCTATTCTTTGCCAAAACGATTTTCCTCAGTACATGGGATGGATCAGTATCTGAAAAGCACCCCTCATTGTCTGGAAAGAGGAGTGAGTTTCCAGATCTCTGGTAACATCCTTCGGCAACATGCCCAAGTAGAGCATGTAAGTTTATTCTGAAAGCTAACATGCATGCCTGGAAGCATTTTCACCTGAAGGCATAGTGTCCTGGAATCTCTGCCAGCTGGCTTGGATGCATGATTCTTAAGAGCTCTTAATTCAGTGCATTGCCAATTCTACCACCAGAGTGATGCGGGAGCTGAGGTTTTTGAAAGTCTGGGCACTGTGGAACTCTGTACATGGCATAGAATCACTGACAAGTGGAACTATGAGTGGGGCCTCCTACATGCAGAGCATTAGATCCTACATGCAGAGCATTAGAAATGCATTGTTGATATAGTGGCCTCTGTGGGCATTGGAGGGTATTGAAGTATCTGCAACTCCTGACCTCACTCAAAAGATACTGTAATGGCAAGCGCTGCTGCCATATCCCAGATGAATTCCTGAAAGGACATATCCTCTGGAGGGTACAGACACTGCTCTTGAGGGTAAAGGGTGCGAAGGGATGTCTAGAAAGTCTCGGAAGCCAAGCCTACTGACTTAACAGATGTTGCTTATCCATGTTTGCACAAATGATATGCTCAGAGGGATACTTAGCAGTATCTAAAGTGACTTCATGTCTCTGGGACAGAGGGTGAAGCAGATAGGTGCGCAGGTGGCCTCTTCAATCCTCCCTGTTAAAGAGAAAGGGCAATGCAGAGCAGCTCACATCCTCAAGAATACATGGGCGTCAGAGCATTTTGGTTTCTTGGACCATGGTGTAATGTTCCAAGGGCTGCAAAGCAGAGATGGTGTCAATCTGTCCAAGAAGGGTTGAAGTGACTTCAGCAGCAGACTGGCTAACTTACTGAAGAAAGATTTAAACTAGATTCATTGGATGGGTTAAAAGAGCCCCCAGGTAAGTGAGATTAATTTGGATTTAGTGCTCGTTACAGACACATGGTTCACAGAAAACTATAATTGGGATGTAATTATACCAGGCTATACTTTATTCAGGAAGGACAGGGTAGGAAGTAGTAAAGGAGTGGTGGCACTATATGTAAAAATAATAAAGCTATAGAATTGCAGGACTTAAAAAGGAAGAGGAGGCACTGTGGGTTAAACTAGAAAGAGGGTAATGGAAATCCATTTGCATTGGAGTTATATACAGATCCAGCCCCCCCCCCCCCCCTCAACTCTTTTTAGGAAACACAAAAGCTTCATCATACGAAGTCGTAATCAAAGGCATCATTTGCTTCTTATACTTCGGCATCGGAGTTGAAGCATAAAAGACACGGTAGCCAGTATGAGATGGCCTGAGGCAGGGTTGAAAATCTTTTGTGTTCGACCCGAAACGTGTGGCACATCGCAGCAACTTAGAAATTCTGGCATTTCTTCATTTTTATGTCTATTTTTCATCAAAGCTAAGTGTTAAGTTTTATTCTTATTGAAAAACTTTAGTAAAAGGAGCTGTCGCAGTGGTGTGTGGATGTTTCCACACTTTGATGATTAGCTCCGACAAAAATTTATAAGGCTAAGGGGTTCTTTTGTATGTTGGGATCTTAGTTACACGGATGGAGCAAAACCTAGGCAGCTGACGATTCAATGGACTTGCAAAGAGATCGATGTAGTCCCCATCGTAGAAAGATCTGCTGAACCACCAGTGGATTCAACTGCCATTTGTGAAGCTGAAGAATCCTGCTTAGTCTGCCAGCCAAAAGGTTCTCCTGACCAGGCAGATAAACTGTTTTGAGAAACATGCCTTGACTGCAAAGGAGCAAAGGGCCTGCTCCTCCTGACATAGGAGTCTTGACCTTGTGCCCCCTTCCTTGTTCACATAGAACATTGCTACCTGATTGTCCATCTGAACTAAGACTGGTGAGAGAGGGCATGAGAAAAAGTCTGTAGAGCCAAGCGGATTGCTCGCAGCTCCAAAAGATTGATCTGCTGTGTGGCCTCCCAAAGAGACCAGAGGCCTTGAGTGCACATACCCTGGCAATGTGCACCCCAGCCCATTAAGGAAGCATCAGTCGTCAGCACCCTGGTATGTGCTGGGGCCTGAAAAGATTACCCCCCTGAGAAGGTTTGGGAGATGCAGCCACCACTGCAAGGAGTCCAAGTGTGGTTTGGACACCTTTACTCTGTCTCGGAGGTCACCTGTGGCTTGCGCCCACTGATCTCCAAGGCACCACTGAGCCGCCCGCATGTGCAGACGGGCATTCAGGGTCACATGTACCGTGGATGCCATGTGGCCCAGGAGCCACAGAAAGTGTCTGGTGGAGACCTGAGAATTACTTTGGAACTGGTTGGCCAAGTCCATCACCCAGTGGGTCCTGTCCTCGGGCAAGTAAGCTCTTGCCTGCAGGGTGTCTAACCTTGCCCCTATAAACTCTAGGTTCTGTGAGGGGAGCAAAGTAGACTTTGTGTAGTTTATGACAAAGACCAGATGCAGAAGAAGAGACAGTGTGAAGAGTGGCTTGTCTAGCCTCCTGGAGAGACTGACCTCTGATGAGCCAGTCATCCAGGTATGGGAAGACAAATTCCCCAATTTCTGAGATAGGCCGCCACCACCACCAGGCATTTGGTGAAAACCCTGGGGGCAGACGTTAGGCCAAAGGGAAGTACTTTGTACTGGAAATGGTTTCCTCCCACCACAAATCAGATATTGTCTGTGGTCTGGATGGATGAGAATGTGAGTATAAGCATCCTTTAGGTCTAAGGAGCATAGGCAATCTCCCTGCTGGAGGTAGGGCAGCAGTAACCCAAGGGTAAGCATCTTGAACTTTTCCCTCTCCAGAAACTTGTTTAGGTCTTGCAAGTCTAGGATAGGCTGTAGGCCTCCTGTCCTTTTTGGTACCAGAAAATACCTGGAGTAGAAGCCTTGCCCTTTCAGGTGGTGAGGCACCAGTTCCACCGCCTGTTCCTTTGGAAGACTTGCCAACTCCTGAAGGAGGAGGAGGTTTCTGTGCAGAGGGAGTCTTGGAGGCTCCCCTGGAAAGTAGGAGGTGGGTATCTGGAAGTGGAGCAGGTAGCCCTTTTGGACTATGCTGAGGACCCAGGTATCCCCTGTGATGGCTGGCCACCTGTAGGCGTACAGGGGTCAGCCGACCTCCTGTGCTGAGTGGAGCCAGCTGTGGAGAAGAGGCTATTGCTGTGGGAGTCAAAACCCCACTCCCTGCTGTGCAGGAGCCGGAGCTGGTGGCTTGGGGGTCTTCTGCCTACGGGGCCCATGCCCCTGCTCCTTGGCCTGCTGGCCCTGTTGGGGAGTTGGAGAGGCCTGATATTGAGGGTAGGATTTGTAGGCAGCGCCCTTCCTCGGGGAAAAAGGGCTTCTTCTGAGCTTCTTTTTTTGACAAGGGGCAGAAGTCTTCCTGGACAGCCTTCTCCTGGTGAGGAAGTGTCTTGATTTCCGCAGCCTTTTCAGTCATGGGCTTACAAAAGGGGCTTTCACCTCGGCAAGGGACATTGACCAACTTGTCCTGCACACATGACTCCAGGTCTGACGACTGTAGCCAGGCCTGACGGCAAGCATCGATGCTGGCCGTGGCTACCTGGGCCGAAGCCTCGAAGCAATCATAAGCTGCTTGAGATATAAACTTCAAGCACTCTCGAATACCTGTTGACAAAGCTTTGAACCTCTGCAAAGGTTCCTCTGAGAGGCCAGCTGAGAACCCGGCAATCTCCTTTGCCAGGTCTCGTAGGTACATGCCCATGTACAGCTGGTAGGTCTGGACAAGGCAAGATAGCATAGAGCCCTGGAAGCACTTTCTACCGAGAGCATCCAGGTTCCAGGCCTCCCAGCCGGGGGGCACCGAGGAGTGCATCTTCTGACTCTTCAGACTGTGCATGGCCGATTCCACAACCATGGAGTGGTGCGGTAGCTGTGCCTTTTGGAACCCAGGGCTCTTACAGACTCGATAAATGGAATCGACCCGTTTGCTAAAAACTGGCGTCGAGGCCAGTGCCTCCCACATATGGAAGAGCAGCCATTCCAGCATCGGAGGAACCAGTACAGTAAAGGCTTCCTTCGGAGGAAAATCATACAGGAGGGCCTCAAGCTCCTCAGCTCAAGGCTTCTCCTTGGCGTCCGCAGGGAAGGCCAAGGCCTTGGCCATGTCCCTCACGAAGTCTGAGAACTGGGTATCCTCCGGGGTGGGGCTGTCTGAGGCTCAGACTCCAGTGAGTCCGAAGGGATGCACCGAATCCAGAAGGTGCCCGGGGACTCCTCGTCCTCCGTCTCCCACTCAGACTCCTCCGAGGAGGAATCGAGCAGCTCCAGCCATGTAGGCCTTGATGCCACCTGCCCCGACGTCGAGGGTATCGGCGTCGACGACCTCGGCCCCGCACGGGAGGTCGAGGGGGACTTTGACCGAGGATTGACTCGAGACTGACTCGAGGATCGGCTCGGTCTCTGGGGTCGACAGATGTTGAGGTCCCGGTGGTCAGGGCAGATGCACCAGTCAGACCGGCGATCAGCACCCGCTGCTGTTCCATGAAGGCAGCCAAGCTGCTCTCCAAGGCTGTCAACCTGAGTCCAAGCTCAGGAGACTCAGCAGCCCCTGACTTGGGCCCCCGACGGTGTCAGGCCCGACGTCGGCTCCCCCGGAGGAGAGTCTACGAGGACAACTGCACTTACGTGACTCAGGGACTCCAGCTCCACACGAGGTAGTTTGGAAGGCCTCTCCGAAAGAGTCCGGGACAGCGGTCAGGGCTACGCGACCTGGCCCCTGAGGAACCAGGAGCCTCCACCAACGCCGCCCTCGCGTGTTTCTTACTTCAGTGCTCCTGGGAGGGAGACTATCAGAGGAATCCCGACAGCACTCGGGGTCGGACTCTCGAGATGACGAGGCCTCTAACGAAGTCCAGGCCTGGCTGGACGCGGAGTCAGAGAAAATTCTCTCACGTTGATGCTGATGGCTCCGAAGCGCCTTCGACATTTTGCCGCATGGGCCACAGGCCAGCGGGTCATGGTCGGGCCCGAGGTATCGGAGGCAGCAGTCATGTGTGTCTCAGAGACATAAGTTTCTTGCACCGATCACACTTTTTGAACCCGCTGGCAGTCATTGGGGGAAAAAGGGCCCCTGCCAGTGAAAACAAAAAAAAAGAGCGTGTACACTAGTCATGAAGGACAAATCGAAAAACACAAGTCCGAACTCGATACCGGTGTACTGAGCCCAGGCAGGAACGGGAACTGGTGTCGAACAGGACAATACGTGAAAATTGCAGAAAACATTTTTCTCCAGGTTACACGAACTCACGTCCGTCAGGCTCCGCGGAAAAAGAAAGACCGAACAAGATGGCATCCTTGGGCAGGAAGGGGACCGCACAGGCGCGCTGCATTCTCAAAGGCTTTATTTATTTATTTACACTCTCATATACCGCGCTATTCTGCATCAGTGCGGTTTACATTGAACAAACTGAAATTACATTGAACAGGGCATTATAACTTGGAGATAACTATTTTATAGGGAACATGGGCTATGGAGGGTTTCTTTGAAAGCTGGGGAAATGCTCCGCACGGGGGCTCAGTCGGCACCGACGTCACCCATATGTGAGAACTGACTTCCTGCTTGGTCCTGGAGAATAACATTTTTCAGATAAGTTAGTGAGGAGGAAGGGCAAAAGTGTTAGTCAGACTCAAGGGTGATGGGGAAGAATATGCAGAAACTGATGAGGATAAAGTAGAATTGCTTAGCAAATATTTCTGTTCTGCCTTCATAGATGAACGACCAGGAGCAGGACCCTCAGAAAACACCCACAAATAGGAACAGAAGTGATGGTGATCTTGAATGATTTTCAGAAGACACTGTTCATGAGGAACTAGCAAAACTAAAAGTAGACAAAGCTATGGGTACAGATAGCACAGTTACTTACCTGTAACAGGTGATCTCCGGAACAGCAGGAATTAGTCTTCACACGTGGGAGATGTCGCCGACGGAGCCCGCACGGGAATGCTCCCCAGCATCCAATCAGAAAGCCTTTGGGAGCATACCCCGCGCCTGCGCGGTGGCTTCCCGCCCTTCCTACTGCCTCTCCCCAGTTGAGTTTCATAGCTGAGCCAGGAGAGGAGAGGAAGGAATAGAGAAAAAAGAGATACAACTCCTAGGGGAGGTGGGCGGGTTGTGAAGACTAATTCCTGCTGTTCCGGAGATCACCTGTTACAGGTAAGTAACTGTGCTATCTCCAGGAACAAGCAGGAATGAGTCTTCACATGTGGGGACTCCCTAGCTAAGGATGCCCGGGGAGATCCCATAAGCGCAGCCCAGGATGGGTTGGCATTTGCCCAGCCTGAATCCCCGGCATCCCCTGAGGGATGGAGGGCAGGAGTTGAATAGAGGAACAGCTAATCTAAAGACTACAGAGGGAAGTCTTTAGAGTGCAGAACAGGTATCAAGATACAGCAAAAAAAAAAAACAGGCTACAGGAAGAGTAGTCAGAGGGATGCATAAATAGTATCAGTAAGCATTTAATGAGTAAATGACCTAGTACCATATAAAGCTTACCGGCCATTAAGTTTTAATGAATTAATGGTGTGGAACCCTGTAGAGCTTACCTACCGGGTTGCCGGAAGCAGACCTGTGATGAAGGCACCGTAGACGCAGTAGCGAAGTCGTCAAGGAAACTTCGCCGCAGCAAGGAGGAAGTTCCAAATCCGGAAGGCTAGGAGATCCAGGCGTCAGCTGGGTCAGAAGGACGGCAGGTCTTCCAGGAGGCTTAGTGCAAAGCTGAGCACTCCCTTAGGAGTAGAGTCCAGAACGCAGAGGACTAACAGTAGAAGACTGGCCGAACCAGAGAGCCCATTCCGGAGAAGAGTAGGGGTGTACCCCGGAGCAGAAGGAGTACACAGGCTATCCTAGCGAGAGATAGGGAGACAATGGTCCGAACCCCCGGGAGGAGGACCTAACTGAAAAGGGAGCTGTAGACCTCACAGCGGTAGAGTACCACCAGTCCACGGCCCGATCGAGGAATAGGCAGGCGGACTGGCTGGACCCGGGGGGGGGGGCGTGAATACCGGCAATAGGGAAATTAGGCGGTAGAACACAGGTACTGCGGGCATCCCCCCAATATGCGCCTATCGTGCAGGTGATATCTAGTATATCTAAGCCGGTGGGCATGAGGGCGCCCACTCCGGTACTAACGCAGGTATGCCGAGGGGCCTACCTCCCTGAGCATCACCCTGGTAAGGCAGATCTGCCATTGATCCACAGAACGTCCACCTGGGAAGGTGGCAGCAAGATCCGTCAGTAGAGGGATCTATTCCGGAGGACAAGGGCAGATCGGCGAACCAACAGCACGGTAGCGTGGGGGACGGAGGATAGCATCAGTCCGGTAGAACGCCACAGGGGCTGGAGGCCCTATATGTGTCCCCAGGACCTGCACGCAGAAAACCCGCCCCCCGCACAGACGGGGGACAGGAGGGTATAGTCCTGGCAAGCATTGGGGGACTATAGCGGCTGGAGGGGAATTCCGGTACGGAAGCAATCAGCAGGGGGATACTGGCTGAGAAAGGTTCAGGGACGTACCGAAGGGTAATTAAGTTGGCCGTGGGCCATAGCTGTCACGGAATAGAGGTGTCTCCCTTCCGACGGAAGGAGAATACCTGAACCCCTAGATAAGCCTCCGAACCATTTGTCAACTGAACGAGCCCCAGAGTAGAGCTCAATTTTTAAACTTCTGATAAGAGGGTTAAGTGCAGGCAGCTGCCCGCCTAAGCCTAAAAATGCTTAGTATGAGAGTCCTGGCGCGGGCACGGGGCCATCAACCCAGGGTGAGAGGTCCCTTGCTTGGGCGCGCCTGGAGGGTGGGCGGGCGGAGGGCTGATATTTCCTCTTCCTAGGGAAGGGGGGTCTGGAGAGGCTTTACCACCGCCGGGGGGCCGGGCCCTAGGCTGGCTGCTATCTCTGGGAAGGTTAGCGAAGCACTGTGCGACCTGACGCAAGGCTTCGCTATTGAAGCGGTGATCTCCGTCGCAGGGAGAATTACCCAGGTTGTGCTGTGCCCGTCTACACAACTCGGACGCCTGCAACCATGCTGTACGGCGTGCTCTAATGGCAACAGCAGAGGCTCTGCTGACCGACTGGAAGGAGTCCAGCGAAGCACGAGAAAGGAACCCGAAGATATTCCTGCAGTGATAAAGGAGCAGGGAATATTCAAAGGCCTTGGTTGCAGATACGAAGAGGGATAACCGAGACAACCTCTCGGTGACCTCCCGGAGCGACAGACTCAAAATATATATGAAATAATTCTGGCCGTCAGCATAGACGTCTGGAAGGCTTGACGTCCTAGAGCAGCGATGGCGAACCTATGGCACGCGTGCCAGCTGTGGCACGCGAAAGCCTTGCAGCTGGCACGCAGGAAGGTCTGCAAAAAAGAAAAAGCTGGCTCTGACTGCTGCCGCGGACGCGGCAAGGGCAGAATGCAATGTCCCGCGGGGCCCCCTCCGCTCGCTAAGCCCCTCTGCAAGGGCTTTCAGATTCGCGAGGGAGAGCGTCTCCCTTGCGTCTCTGTTAAGCCCGCAGGGGCTAATGGGAAATTTCCCATCAGCCCCTTCGAGGGACTGATGGGAAATTTCCCATTAGCCCCTGCGGCCTTAACAGAGACGCGAGGGAGACACTCTCCCTCGCGAATCTGAAAGCCCTTGCAGAGGGGGCCCCGCGGGACATTGCATTCTGCCGAGGCAGCGGCAGCAGCCAGAGCCAGCTTTTTTTTTTTTTTAAATTTGCCAGGGGGGGGGTTAGGACTTCTAATGGGCTAGGGGGGGGGGTTAGGACTGCTAATGGGCTGGGGGGGGGTTAGGACTGCTAATGGGCAGGCGGGGGGTAGGACTGCTAATGGGCTGAGGGCTGATGGGGGCAGTCTGGAAATGGGGTGATCGGAGGTTAGGACTGCTAATGGGCGGGGGGGGTTCGGACTGCTAACGGGCTCGGGGGGGTTAGGACTGCTAATGGGCTGGGGGGGTAGGACTGCTAATGGGCTGATGGGGGGGTAGGACTGCTAATGGGCTGTGGGCTGATGGGGGCTGTCTGGAAATGGGGTGATGGGGTTAGGACTGGTAATGGGCTATGGGGGGGTTAGGACTGCTAATGGGCGGGCGGGCGGTAGGACTGCTAAGGGGCAGGGGGGGTTAGGACTGCTAATGGGCTGGGGGGGTTAGGACTGCTAATGGGCTGTGGGCTGATGGGGGCTGTCTGGAAATGGGGTGATGGGGGTTAGGACTGGTAATGGGCTATGGGGGGGTTAGGACTGCTAATGGGCGGGCGGTAGGACTGCTAATGGCTGGGGGGTTAGGACTGCTAATGGGCGGGCGGGCGGGGGGGGTAGGACTGCTAAGGGGCTGGGGGGTAGGACTGCTAATGGGCTGTGGGCTGATGGGGGCTGTCTGGAAATGGGGTGATGGGGGGTTAGGACTGCTAATGGGCTATGGGGGTGTTAGGACTGCTAATGGGCTAGGGGGTGTTAGGACTGGTACTGGGCGGTGGGCTGATGGGGGCTGTCTGGAAATGGGGTGATGAGGGGTTAGGACTGGTAATGGGCTATGGGGGGGTTAAGACTGGTAATGGGCTTTGGGCTGATGGGGGCTGTCTGGAAATGGGGTGATGGGGGGTTAGGACTGGTAATGGGTTATAGGGGGGGCTTAAACTGAAAATGGGGTGATGGGGGTTTAGGACTGGAAGTGGGTTGATGGGGGGGCTAGGACTGGTATTGGGTTGGGGGGTTGCTAGGACTGGAAATGGGCTGATGGGGGGCTAGGACTGGAAATGGGCTGATGCAGGACTAGAAGGGAATGGATGCTGGGTGAGGCTGGAACTAGAAGGGAGCTGATGTTGGGGGAGGATTAGAATGGGATGGGGCTGGGAGAGTAAAATGGAGAGGGGAAAAATATTTTGTGTGGGAGGGATAAAAAATCTACAATTGGCCGGGTATTGGGAGAGTAAGTGGGGATTGAGGATGGAGGGGTAAAATTTGAGTGGATGAAATAGGAATGAGGAAAGAGCAAAAGGAGAAAGATTAGTATGTTAAAGCGGATGTAGAGAGAGAGAATGGAAAAAAAAAACTAGGAGAGAAGAAAGGACAAATGGACAGCAGATGATGGAGAGTTAGCAGAAAACATGAAGAAACCAGAAGAAAGTGGCTGGAGCAATTGCAACTGTGTAACTGAGCTGAGGTATTCTGTTTATGTAATTCCTTTTTGACATTGCCACTTGTTCTCTTTCCCCAGTAGGTCATGTATTGTTATTCTCTGAAATGTATTGGTTTAATATTTGCAGTGTTGCCTTTTGATAGGTATGGTATGGTGCTTTGTGAGTCCTGGTAGTGCTGTTAGGATACGGCGGGTTTGCTATTGGTTCTAAATGGGCAGTGTTTGTAGTAGTTCCTAATGTGCCTGGCGGTTGGCACTGGATTATAGTAATGTAGAAATCTTTTAGTCTGTCTTTATCCATACACTCATTAAGAGACATGTTTACTAAAAGTTAGTGTATGTTAGCATTATGCAAATATTTATGCAAATTGACGTGCTGGCACTTTGAGGAAATTCTTTGGTTTTGGGCGGCAGTTTGGGCACTCGGGCTCAAAAAGGTTAGCCATCACTGTCCTAGAGTATCTAGCATCTTTAAGGCGCGGCCTGGGGGGCGAGAAGCATGCTTCTCCTTGCTTCCGGCCTTCCTCAGCGCCGATTCCACCACAACGGACCGATGTGGAAGCTGGTGCTGCCGAAAACCCGGGGACGGAGGCACCCGGTACAGAGCCTGCATCGCAGTCGACAGTGCCAGAACCCTCAAAGGCGACCGCCAAGCCCCCAGCAGGAGATCCTGCAGGGAGGGATGCAGAGGAAGCATCACGGCTGCCTGTTCCGCAGGGCCCGGGCTCGGGTCCGGGGTAGGGATGGCCAGCAAGTCCGCCATGTCAAGGAGGAAATCCTGAAAAGGTGGCTCTGCCGGAGGAGTTATGGCGGGGGAGGCTGCCAGGGCACAGAGGCCGCTCGGGCCGATGCCTGCTGGGCAGAGGAGGGGACCAACCGACCCGGATTGGGGCAGTCCCCATGGCGTCGTCGGCTCCTGGGATTGATTCCAAACTAGGCATCGAAGGGGTCGATGGCACCGACGGCGCCGCAGGAATCTGCCTCGGCCCCGAACCCGGGGGTGGCACTGCTCCCGGTGATCGTAGCGGTTCCGCGGCCGCCAGAGGGCCGGGGCCAGCGGTCTCCACTCTGCGTCACGGGAGGGGACAGGGACCAATCCCGAGACATGTAGCGTCCAGGCTTTCAAGGCTGGATACCGACTCCAGGCTGGGCATCGAACCGAGCGAGGAGATCGACTCCCTTCTAGAGGGCCCCGGCGGGGGCGACTGCGCCGGTGGTGGAGATCCCGGAGCACGGATCGGAACCGCGCCGATCGGTGCCGCGAGCATCAGGGGTCCCCGAGGGTGGAGCTCGGTGGAGAGGGGGTCATCTGACGCCGGAGCCGATGTCGATCGGCGGGCACTGCCCGATGCCGGGCTCCCTCTCAAATCTGTTCGACCCGGAGAGAAATCCTTCCGGGGCATACGGCCCATCCTCGAGGGGACCCCAGTCACCTGACGGGTCCCTGCGGGGGGGGGGGGTGCAAAGCCCCTGCGCCGACGTCGGGGTATCGTTGCGGGGCAGCGCAGATCCAGATTGGGTCGAAGCGGTCGAAGATCCCGAGGCCCCTTCTCTAGGAAAGGGCGGGGCCCTCGACGGCCGCATCGATGCCGGGGAGTCGCCCGTGCGCTGGCCGACATACCCCGAAGTCCCCGGGGAAGATCGATGGCGGTCCCTCGTGCTCGACGCTGTCGCCGGCGGAGTGGCGCCGTTCGAACCCAGTACCACCCTTGCGCAGGGCTGGGATACTGGCGACCCGGCACGGGTCTAAGCGAGCGGCCCCGAGGTGGGAAGGCCAGATGACCATCCCCGGCGCGGGGCGGAACCACCGACGCCCGCGCGCTCGAAGCGGGTACTACCTCCGCGCATGACCTGAACGTAGGGCCGTCAGTGTCGAGTCGATCGGCCCCCGAGGTGCTGAGGGCAGCGGCTGGCGATCCCCGGTGGGGAGCGGGTCACTCGACACCAACGCCGACGGGTCGGCACCGCCCAAAGCGGATACCACCCCCGTAGGAACGCCATACCGGCATGAGTCGGTCGGTCCCGGAGGCGCCGAGGACCGCAGTCGCCAATCCCCGGTGAGGAGCGGAACACTCAACACTGACGCCGAGGGGTCGGTACCGCCCGAAGCGGGTACCGCCCACGCGCATGGCAGGGATGGACGAACGCCAGGCTGGACCGAGTCGATCGGCCTCAGAGGCACCGAGGACAGCAGCCGACGATCCTCGGTGAGGAGCGGAGCACTCGACACCGACGCCGAGGGCTCAGTACCGCCCGGAGCGGCTACCACGCCCGAGCATGGCTGGGATGTAGGGAGGTCAGACCCGGTCGAGTCGATCGGCCCCGAAGGCGCCGAGGACACTGGCTGACGATCCCTGGTGAAGAGTGGAACACTCGACGCCGACGCCGGGGAATCGGCACCGCTCGAAGCGGGTACCTCCCTCGGGCATGGCTCAGGAATGTTCTGGGAGGAGCAAACCTCAGGAACATCCCGAAACCCCGTAAATGCTTTGGAGCCCGAGGACTCCCGCCGGGGTATATCAGCCAAGGAGGACTTGAGGGGTTGGCCGGAGCCGTCGCCATGCCATGCATGAGACTCGCCCCTCAAGAGTCAGCTAGTCTTAACAGACTGTTGTGGGGTTACCTGATCCTGGAGAGAAGAACAACCCGATGACCGCGCCTTGGGCGCGAAGACGTCGTCGAGGGATACCCGAAAGAGGGAGGGTCTTCTTCCGACACTGTAGCCCGGGGAATCCGGGAAAAAGGGGTCAGGCCCCAAACAGGAGAGGCACCAGGCATTGGAGTCCACGTGGAAAATTAAGTCCCCACCGTGAGGCTGGGGGGAAGAAGGCTCCATGCCCTGGTCCTCAGCGCCCGGAGGGGGCGACGAAAATTAAATGAAAATAATTAAAAGAAAGAAAGAAAAGGGGGGCACGGAGGTGCCACTGTCGGCGGGAAAGCCACGACTACAGAAAAAATGAAAAATTTCTGCGGTGGCAGGAGGGACGTCCTGCCTGCTCCACGGAAAATGAAAAACGGGAGAGGCAGTAGGAAGGGCGGGAAGCCACCGTGCAGGCATGGGGTATGCTCCCAAAGGCTTTCTGATTGGATGCTGGGGAGCATTCCCGTGCGGGCTCCGTCGGCGACGTCTCCCACGTGTGAAGACTCATTCCTGCTTGTTCCTGGAGATGGGATACATCCAAGAATACAGAGGGAACTTTGAAATGTTCTAGTGGCTCTTTGGAGTTGGGGTTTGTGTCAGAGGTCTGGAGAAAGGAGCATGTGGTCCCTTTACACAAAAGCAAACAAGGATGACAATGAGAACTAAAGGCCGGTTAGAGTAACTTCCATGGTTATTATTAGAAAGGCTACCAAAAGTGAGAATAGTGAGCTTTCTGGAGTCCAATGGATTGCATAATCCAAGGCAGCACTGATTCAGAAGCAGGTCTTGTCAGACAAATCTGATGGATTTCTTTGACTGGGTGATCAGGGAGTTGGACCAAGGGAGAGCCCTAGATGTGGTATATTTAAGATTTCGGTAAAGCCTCTGACACTGTTCCACACAGACTTATAAAACTGAGCATTCTAGGGATGGACCTACAGTTACTGATTGCATTAGAAATTGGTTGAGTGGGATGCAAAGGGTACAGGTAAATGGAGCTCACACTGAGGTGGTTACCAGTGGTGTGCCGCAAGATCTGTCCTTGGTCCAATTCCAGCATCTTTGTTAGTAATATTGTGGAAGGACTGTTGGGTGAATTTGGTTTGCGGATGACACCAAAATCTGCAATAGAGTAAACAACCAGGAAGAAGTAGATAACTTGAGGGGGGAACTAGCTAAGCTTGAAGAATGGTCTAGAATTTGGCAGCTGAAGTGTAATGCTAAAATATGCAGTGTCTCGCATTTGGGCTACAAAAATCCAAAGGAGCAGTACAGTGTAGAGGGTGAGGTACTTCTGTCCACAAAAGAGTGGGACCTGGGTGTACTTGTGTCTATCTTAAGGGAGCTAAACAGGTAGAAAAGGCAACTGCAAAAGCCAAAAGGATTCTTCGGTGTATAGAGAGGAATGGCCAGCAGAAAAAAAAAAAAAGATGGTAATAATGCCTCTGTATAAGTGTCTGGTGCAACCTTATTTGGAGTATTTGAAATTCTGGAGACCACACCTTCGAAAGGATATAATCAGATTGGAGTCTGCAGAGGGTGGCTACTAAAATGGTTAGTGGTCTTCATTATATAGCATATGAGGACAGACTTAAAGGTCTTAATATGTATACTTTAGAGGAAAGGCAGGATAGGGATGATAGACATTTAAATAAATCCATGGCATAAATGCACAGGAGAGTCTTTCAACTGAAGGCAAGCTCTGCTACAAGGGGACATAGGATGACAGTGAAAGGGGCTAGACAGGAGTAATATGCGGAAAAGCGTAGTTACTCATCTTAACAGGTGTCTCCAGGGGCAGCCGGAATCAGTCTTCACACATGGTGAAGTCGGCGTGATGTGCCCTGTGTGGAGCATTTCCCCAACTTTCAAAGAAAGCCTTTGGGAATGCTACCACACTTGCATGGTCCCTTTCCTGCCAAAGGGTGTCATCTTGCTCAGTCAGATGACACAGCTTAGGCAAAGGATAAAATAAAGTCAAGGAGGCAACTCCAAGGAGAGCAGGGAAGGTTCTGAGGACTAATTCCTGCCGTCTCTGGATAACACTTGTTACAGGTGAGTAGCTTTGCTTTCTCCAGGAACAAGCAGGAAGTCAATCCTCACATATAGGACTCTAGCTCCAGGCTGCTGGAGAACAGCACCAATAGCAATCAAAAGGGAAGCTGTGAGTTGCAGAAGGTGAGTCCCTACCATGAGGCTCTGCAAACCCATGTCTAGCATTAGCTTAACTCTGGTAGCCTGAACATAGAAGAGTCGAAGGGCACAAGTTGCCTATACACCAAGAATGCTTCCGATTACTGCCTGGCCAAAGGCACTGTCCCAGTCCAAAACGTGATATTTTGTGGACAGAGCTTTTATTGACCAATTGCCAACCCGACACAGGCCATGTTTCGCTAACCTTCGTCAGGGGTTTGTCTGGCATATGCTAAACACAAATATATAAATACTTAAAAAACAGATCACTCAAAAACACGTTAAATATACAAACAAAAAAGTGATAAATCAATAAAATATAAACATCAATAAATAGAATAAAAGACTATTTGGAACACAATACTGAAATTGGTCAATAAGAGCTCTGTCTTGCCACAAAATATCACGTTTTGGACTGGTTTCTGCATTTGACGTGATATCTGCTTTTGTTGTGTTGTAAAGGCACTGTCCCTGCAGGACTCTAGGCAGTAGTGAGCTGCAAAGGTGAAATTAGACTTACCTGCTAATTGTTGTTCCTGGAGTAGACCCAGTCTGGTCCCGGACCTCTGAGTTGTCCACCTTAATCAGCAGCTTGGAGACTGAGGAACCTCCTTTTTCATGATGTCATCCATACATATCTCTGGAATCCGCCTTCCTCCATCAGTACCCTAATGACAAAGCAGACTCACCAGAGCAACAAGTCAGTCAAGACCTCACTTACCCCCCACAAGGTCCAACCACCCAGCACTGAAACATACCCAATAAAATCAACTGCATAAGAACCAATCACCTAACGAACTGTGAACACTAAGGGTGCCCAGACTACCCTCTCACCTGTCCGACCACCCCCCTTAAAGATGACATCCAAACATCTCCTCTTACCTGTCATCATTGGGAACTGTAGACCGTGCTGCAAGCCCCCCCTAACACCGGGGTGGGATGCGGGACCAGACTGGGTCTACTCCAGGAACAATTAGCAGGTAAGTCTAATTTCACCTTCCTGATCGTAGCCCCAGTCTGGTCCCGGACCTCTAAGTACCAGAGCAGTAAAGTTAACAGGAGGGCCCAGCCGCAGCCGCTTGCAGCACCACCGCCCCGAAAACGGCATCCTGCGCTGACTGGACATCCAACCGGTAGTGCTTAATAAAGGGATTCAAAGACGACCACGTGGCCGCCCTACAAATCTCCACCGGCAGCACTGCTTGGAACGCCGCCCAGGACGTAGCCTGGGCCCTGGTGGAATGGCTCTCAGCCCCTCCGGAACCTGCCTTCCCTTCAGCAAGTAGGCCGACGCAATCGCCTCCCTAATCCACCGGGCGATGGAGGCCGCCTCCCCTCGGCGAGGACCCGCAAACAGGATAAACAACCTCTCCGATCTGCGGAATCCTGCCGTACACCGAAGATATTTTTCAAGGCTCGACGAACGTCCAACGCCCTCGACACGGAACCCGCTGCGTCCGCCCTGAATACGGGCAAGGAAATGTCCTGATTCAGATGAAACGCCGACACGACCTTGGGTAAGAACGCCGGCACAGGCCGCAAGACCACCTTAGCCTCGAAAAGACAGGAAGGGTTCCTCAAAGGATAACGCCTGCAGCTCCGAGATTCGCCTGGCCGAACAAATAGCCATCAGAAACACGACCTTCAAGGTGAGATCCTTCAACGGAGTCGAGCTCAAGGGCTCGAAGGGTTCCCGCTCCAGCACCGCCAGCACCAGCGGGAGCTGCCATTGTGGCACCAGATGTCGCCTGGGCGGCCGCATTAACGCCACTGCGCACAAAAAACGCTTGTCATCCCGATGTTCTCCTATGGATCTACCGGCCACCCTTCCGCAGTAGCACGCCAGAGCCGCGACCTGCACCCGAAGCGAAGCCGCCGCCAGGCCCTTGTCGAAACCGTCCTGCAAGAAATCCAAAATCTGAGAAAGGGACGCCCTGAGCGCCACCGAGCCCCTCACTGCACCACGCCTCAAAAACTCTCCAGACCCGGACATACGCCAAGGACATTGACTTTTTCCGAGCCTTCAACAGCGTGGAAACCACCGCCAAGGAATAGCCCCTCGTCCTCAACCGAGCCCTCTCAATAGCCAAGCCGTAAGCGAGAACCGATCCACATGAGGCATGAACAGAGGCCCCTGCGCCAGCAGATACAGACCGACCGGGAGCCGCCATGGCCGCGCGACCAGAAGCCTCAGCAGATCCGCATACCAAGGGCGACGAGGCCAGTCTGGAGCTACCAAAATCACCAGTCCCCGGAAGCTCTCCACCCGCTTGAGTACCCTTCCAATGAGTACCCATGGCAGGAAGACGTACAGCAGCTGGCCCTCCGACCAGGGCTGAATGAGCGCATCGAGACCTTCGGACATCCGCTCCCTTCTCCTGCTGAAGAAGCGGCTGGCCTTCGCCAAGCGGAAAGTGGCCATCAGATCCATCACCGGCGTGCCCCACCGCTGCGTGAGCATTGCGAACACGTCTGGATGGAGGACCCATTCCCCTGGATCCACCCGCATGCGACTGAGGAAGTCGGCTTCCACGTTGTCCACACCTGCCACGTGCGCTGCCGACACTGCCAGGAGATGCCGCTCGGCCCACACGAACAGTCGCGGCCTCCGCCTCGAGAGCCGTACTGCTGGTCCTGCCTTGGCAATTGATGTAGGCCACCGCAGTGGCATTGTCGGAGAAGACACTTACCGCCGACCCTCCTAGGCACAGCTAGAAACACACCAACGCCAGCAACACCGCTCGCAACTCCAGACGATTGATCGACCACGAGCGCTCCTGAGAGTCCCACTGCCCCTGAGCGAACTGACCCCGGCAGTGGGCCCCCCAACCCAGGAGGCTGGCATCCGTCGTTAAGGCTATCCACTCAGGCACCTCCAGGGGCCTCCACCTCTGCAAGGAGCGAGGATCTAACCACCAGCGCAGCTCCGCTCACGTCTCGTCCGGACAAGCGAGTCTCTGGGACAGCGGGTCTCGCTGATGCGACCAGCGCCTGAGCAGCGCCCTCTGCAAGGGCCGCATGTGAGCCCTCGCCCACGGTACTAGCGATGGTCGCCCCATGGTGCCCAGCAGTTGCAGATACTGCCACGTCGTGGACTCCCGTCTCTTCAGGAACTTCCGGACTAACGTCTGCAACTTCTGCGCCCTTTGCCGAGAAAGGAACACATGCCCGGTCCCTGTGTCGAAGCGCGCACCTATTCCAAGTCTCGGGAGGGAACTAACTTACTCTTCGCCCTGTTGACCACCCAACCGAGGCTTTCCAGGAAACTGACCACCCCGGACGTGGCCCGCACGCTCTCGTCCCTCGACTTCGCTCTGATCAACCAGTCGTCCAGGTAAGGGTGCACCAGGACGCCTTCTTTGCGCAAGGCTGCCGCCACCACTACCATAACCTTCGTGAAGGTGCGCGGCGCCGTCGCTAGGCCGAACGGCAATGCTCGGAACTGGAAATGACCGAAGGGCACCGCAAAGCGGAGAAATCGGTGGTGCTCCCGCCGAATGGGAATGTGGAGATAGGCCTCGGACAGATCTAGATCGGTGAGAAATTCTCCCGTCCGGACTGCTGCAATCACGGAACGGAGGGTTTCCATGCGAAAATGGGCCACATGAAGACACCGGTTCACCCCTTTGAGGTCCAGGATAGGCCGGAATCCTCCGTCCTTTGGGACCACGAAATATATGGAGTATCGACCGCAACCTTGTTGGTCTTGCGGCACCGGCTCTATCGCCCGGAGGTCTAGCAGCCTTTGTACGGTCTCCTGCACCGCCTCGCACTTGCTCAGTGCCTTGCAGGGAGACCGCACGAAGGCATCGCGCACTGGTCGCTGAAGCTCCAGGGCGTAGCCCTCTTATGACCTCCAGCACCCACTGATCCGAAGTAATTTGGACCCAGGCAGCATAGAACTCCTGTAGCCTGCCTCCTACGGGAACCAGAGGCCCCTGGGTCCGCCGTATCTCATTGCGCCTTCCGCAGAGCAGAGGCGGAGGAGGAGGCTGACGCCGCCCCCCCCCCCCTATCTTCTCCCGGCTCCCCGTAAACCCCGAAACCCCTGGTTTCGGGCAGTGAACCTGCCTCTGTCCGGTACCGAACCTTTGAACACGAAAGCGGCGAAAGTCCCGCTGTTGAGATCTGCTCGACGAGGCGCCACGGCCCTGCTTGGGCTTGTCCTCCGGCAGCTTACCGCCCTTTGACTCGCCCAAGTCCTTGACCAACTTCTCCAGATCTTCTCCGAACAAAAGACACCCCTTGAACGGTAGCTTACTCAGCCTGGCCTTTGACGAAGAATCCACCGCCCAGGAACGGAGCCACAGGTACCGTCTGGCAGCCACCGCCGACGCCATACTGTTGGAGAGACCCCGCATGAGGTCATAGTGAAGATCGGACAAATAGGCCGCACCCAACTCCAGGCGGGCCGCCCCCCTGGACTTGTCATCCGCCTGCACGGATTGCACCTGTTGAGACCAGCGAAGACAGGCCCTGGCCACCCAGGCCCCACAGATAGTCGCCTGGAGAGACAGAGCATTAGTGTCAAACACTTGACGCAACAGGGCGTCCAGCTTCCGGTCCTGAGCGTCCTTGAGGGCCGTGCTGCCTTCCACTGGGATGGTGGTCTTTATCACCGCCGCCACTGCAGCATCCACCTTGGGGGACTTGAACACCTCCCGATCTCGATCCACCAGTGGATATAACCGACCTAACACCCGCGAGTCCCTCAGAGCCGCCTCCGGGACGTTCCACTCTTCTTGAATCAACTCTTGGAAGACCCTGTGTACCAGAAAGGCTCTCAGACTTATGGAAGACCTGCAACAAAGGGTTCTCCAGAGACTCGTCCTCCGACAGCCCCTGCGCAGGCATATTTAAAGCGCTCAACGTCTCAGCGATCAGGGCCGGCAGTTCTTCCCTTCGAAAGACTCTGACTACTCTGGCTTGCTCCTCCTTGTTGTCGAGCTCACCCTCTTCCAAGTCCTCTTCAGGGAGCCCAGTCTCGCCTTCCTCCTCCGACAGACACCCCTCCGACGCCAAGGAGGGCGCATCCGACTCCGCATCCAACCGCAGCCTCTTGCCGCTGGGTTCACCCTCTGCGGGGAGAGCCTGGTGGACACGCTTTACGCGGGTCCCTTCTGAAGGATCTGGCTGTGGGAGGGGCAGACCACCCACTGCGTGCTGAAGAGCCACAAAATCAGGGGAAAAAATGGACTCTAGCCCCTTTGCCCAGGGCACTGGTCCCCCCATGGCGGCAGAGGGCCCCGCCACCGGCTCCACACGGGATGAACCCGGGGAAGGGGCATCCGGAGGCCCAGCTTCAGACCCCGACAGCTCCCCCACACTCACCCCGGGAGGGTCCAGGGTTGCGGCCTCCTTAGAGCAACTCCTACACACGCCAGAATCCAATAGGGAACTCCTCTTAGCCCCCCAAATCATACAATGGGGTTTGGACGACATAACCCTAAAGCGCTGCTTCTCCCACTTTAGGGCCTCTCACAATCAATGACCCCCCCCCGAGGCAACCGCGAAAGTCTGCAGACCCCCAGGGATCCTGACCCTGCTGTGCCGGGCCTTGCGATGACGGGCTTAAAGAAATCTCTTTCCCTTTTTTTTTTTTAAACGCACCGAAAATAAAAATGAAGCACCCCAGCTGTCTCCCCCGAGCCGCTCGCAGGAACCAACCGCGGCCCTAGAAGCAGGGAAAACTAGCAGGAAGGAGCGCGGGAGCCGAAGCAGCACTCCCGTGCGAACACCACGTGGCCGGGCCTGCACTCTAGCAAGGTGCTCCTGCGCCGCGGCAAAAGAAGAACGGCAAAGGAAAAAACCGCTCCCCCCGCCTGTCCTCTTACCTGAGCTGCTCCCGCAGTGAAGCAGAGGGGCCGAATGCCGCACAGACCAAGGAGGACCGAAGGGCCGCAAATCCGCCCAGGAAACTCCTCGCGGAGGGCCGGCTCCCAGGCCCCCCCCCCCCCGCGTTCAGCCAGAGGCGCGCTCACAGGCAGGTCTTCTGTTTGGCGCTTGGCTGAACGGTAATCACACCTCTGCCGGCTCAGCTCCACTGCATCTAACCGGGAGCGAACCGGCCCCTCTGCAAACCTCATGTGCCGCACAGAGGAGAGACTAAGAGGGAGAGGAGAGCCTAAGGCACCGGCAGGCACAGCTCCTAACTTTTAAAGGTACACTTTTTTTCTTTTTTTTTTTTGTACCCCGTAACCAAACAAATAACCAAACTAATAACCCACTACACTCAAACTAATCCTTAGTTCCTCCAGTGAGCCCGGACCCCCGGGCTCGACCTAGTCAGCTGCTTGGAGACTGAGGTAACTGATGGAGGAAGGCGGATTCCAGAGATATATATGGATGACATCATGAAAAAGGAGGTGGTTCCTCAGTCTCCAAGCTGCTGATTAAGGTGGACAACTCAGAGGTCCAGGACCAGACTGGGGCTACGATCAGGAACGTATGTGCTGTCACCAGCACCGAGCATAGGTTGGCCATTGACTTGACCATAGCCCTCACGCGATGAGCAGTGATTCAGTGCGACAGGGAAAGGCCAGCTCACTCATAAGAGGGCAATCCAGTATGCCACCAAAGTGGACAAGGTTCGCTTGGTCACAGGTTGTCCCAGTTTGCTGGAGTCAAACAAAAAGATGAGGAGTTTTGTAGTGGGCCTTGGTCCTCTGCAGATAAAAAGGACAGGGCCCTCTTACAATCAAACGTATGCAAGAGCAACTCCTTGTCGGCATGAGGCCTTGGGAAGAAGGTGGGAAGAATTACCTCCTGACTGAGGTGAGAAGCAGATACCACCTACGGGAGGAACTTGGGGTGCGTGCAAGGCACACCTCTGTTCTTATAGAACCTGGTATAAGGTGGGTCCGCTACCAGGGCCTGTAGCTTGCTCACTCTACGAGCAGATGTCAAGGCCAACTTCTAGGTATTGCAGGTGGCAAGTTGCCAAAGGCTCGAATGGCAGCCTGGTGAGCTGTGAGCACCACATTGAGGTCCCACTCTGCTGCAGGGGGGGGGGGGGCAGAGAGGGGGGCTTGGATATCAGAAGCCCTCTGAGGAACCTAGAGATTAGGGGCTGGCTTGAGAGGTGTTTTCCCTCTATAGGATTAGCAGCTATGGTGCTGAGATGCACTCACTGAATTAGATTTCAACCCTGAGTGCAAGAGATGCAGTAGGTACTGGAGCACGAGCTGTAGACAGAAGAATGGATTCTCATTCCCCTCTGCACACCAGAGTGAAAATCTTCTCCACTTGAAGGCTTCTGGGAGGCCAGGAGGATGTCCTCAACCTCACCTGGGAGGATGAAAGGGGCTAGTGCTACCCTTTCAGTAGCCACACTTGTTAGGGACCCCAGGGTGGGGTGTAGCAGGAAGCCCCCCTCCTGTGATAGGTCTAGGACCCATCCCAGTGGTACTGGGGTTGCCACCGACAGGGAGAGCAGCCGGGGAAACCAGGGCCACCTGGGAGCAATCAGGATTACTGAAGTGTGCTCTCTGGATCTTGAAAAAGCACTTGGCTATCGAGGGGTCAGTGGGAATGCGTAAAGCAGGTCCTGTGACCATGAGATCAGGAACGCATCTGCTGCCACCCTTCTGTGGTATGGCTGAGAGCAGCAACATTTCAGCAGCTGTGTGAACAGGTCTGGACAGGGTCTGTCCCAGAAGTGGAAGAGCCTTTGGGCCACCCTGGGGTCCAGGTGCCCCTACTGTGGCTGAAGGACCCTGCTGAGCTTGTCTGCCAGGCGGTTGTCCTGGCCCAGTAAGTACACTGCTCTCAAGAGCATGCTGTTGTGCACTGCAAAGGAGTGGAGGGCCACTGCCTCCTGACAGAGTACGAGCCTGTGCCCCCTTGCTTGTTCGCACAGAACATGGCAACCCGATTGTCTGATGACTGGGAGGTTACTCAGGAGGCAGCGGAAGGCCTGTAGGGCCAGAAAGATGGTTCTGAGCTCGAGAAGATTGATTTGCTGGAGGGATTCCTCTGGGGACCAGCTGCCCTGGGTGCACTGGCCCTTGCAATGTGTGCCCCAGCCCATGAGGGAGGCATCTGTTGAGGACCCTGAGGTGTTGGTACCTGGAAGGGCATCCCTGCCCTGAGGTAATGCAGGGACTGCCACCAGGTGAGGGAGAATGCCAACCAGTGGGTGACCCTCACCCTGTCCCTCAGCCTGCCTGTGGCTTGCATCCATTGGGATATGAGGCACCACTAGGCTACTCACATGTGCAGGGGAGCCAAGGATGTAACATGAACTGTTGAGGCCATGTGGCCTAACAGATGGAGAAGCCGTTAAGCAGACACTGACCTGCAGTCTTGCACCTCCAACTATGTCAGGTGGTGGGTCCTGTCCACTGGGAGAAAGGCTCTGATCTGCAGAGTGTCCAGATGGACTCCTATGAACTCCAGGGGTTTGAAATGGAGAGAGGATGGACTTGGGGTAGTTGATGAATCCCAAATGCTGCAGGATGTGGATTGTGAGCCTTGTGGCTTGACTGGCCTCGAGGAATGTGCTGCATCTGATAATCCACCCCAGATATGGGAAGATGTGGGCCCCCTGGAGATACACATGGGCGACAACGATCGCCAGGCATTTTGTGATGACCATTGGAGAGGTGGTGAGGCTGAACAGTAGGCACCCTGTACTGGTAGTGCTGTCACCCACAAAGATTCAAAGGTATTCCCTATGAGCACGGTTAATCACGATGTGGGTGTGGACATCCTTGAGGTCCAAAGCCAGTCTCCCTGGCCAAGGTAAGGCAGCAGTGTTCCAAGGGAGAGCATCTTGAACCTCTCCCTTACTGGAATTTGTTCAAGCTGCGCAGATCCAGAATGGGCTGGAGGCCTCATGTCCTTTTTGGGACAAAGAAATACCTTGAGTAAAACCCCTTGCCCCAAAAGGTGTTGGTGTACAGACTCCACTGCTCTGTCCCTGAGCAAGCCTGTGAGTTCTAGAGCAAGCAAGGCCTGGTGGAGGAGAGGCTGTGATGGCTCTCCTGGAAAGAAGTCTGGAGGATTGTGTTGTAGAATGAGTAACACTCACCACCTGCAGGACTCGCTGGTCTGTGGTAATGCTGGCCCATGTGTGGGCAAAAAAAAAAAAAAGCCAGAAAACCCCCTCTGGGTGGAGGTAGGACTCCTGGGGGAGGGAAGGCCCAGCTCTGGGAGTCAAAAGCCCCCCCCCCCCCCCGGTTGGGCAGGAGCTGGTGTCAGGCTTGGGAGCCTTGGTCTTCCTGTGCCCATGTCCCTGGCTTTTTGACTGAGGTCTGATGTGGTTACCCAGAGTAAGGCTGGTAGTGGCCAGTCTGGGAGTAGCCCTTCCCCCCCCCCCCCCCCCCCAAGGACTTTTTCCTGGGAAGGGCAGAGGTCTTCTTGGGCAGCCTTTGCTGGGTCACTACCTCTGCCTCAATCTCAGATGCCTTGTCAGACATCAGTTTCCTGAACAGGTTCTTGCCAATGCAGGGGACATCTAACAGCTTTTCCTGTACCCACTGCTCCAGGTCAGAAGTCTGCAACCATGCCTGGCACTGATGCCAGTAGCTACCATGATGTAGACTTGAACCCTTCGTAGGCAGCTTGGGAGAGGAATATGGAACAGTGCCGAATGACTGCTGCCAGGGACTGGAACCTCTGCAGAGGTTCCCCAGCGAGGCCTGCTGAGAACCCCCAGAGCTCCTGTATCAAGCCTTTTAAGATTCATCCCCATATATAACTTGCATGCTTGTATCCTGCACCTGAGCATGGCACCCTGGTAGCACTTGCGGCCCACGGCATTGGGGGCCCAGGCCTCCCTGCTGGGGGAACTGAGGAATAGGTCTCGACTCTTCAGTATCTGCATGGAGGACTCCACCACAATTGAGTTGTGGGGGAGTTGTGGATTATGGAACCCAGGGCCCTTCTGGAAATGGTAAATGGTGTCCAGGTGCTGACTGGCCACCAGTACTGAGACCAGGGTCTCCCACATCCTGAGCGGCTGCCTTTGGAGGATGGGTGGAACTGGCACTCAGTCTCCTTGGGAGGGGACTCATATGGCATGATCTCAAGCTCCTCGGTGCCTGGATGCTCCTCCAACTTGTCTAGATCAAGAGCACCTGGGCCATATTGAAGATAAAGTCATGAAAGGCTTCATCCTCAGGTGGGGGAGTGGCACCAAGGCTCTGGGGGAGATGGCTCGGAGGGGCATCCCTGTGCTGGGAGGCCTGGCGAGGCCTTGTCCTCTGTTTTCCAATCAGAAGCAGAGGGTGTTGAGGAGTTGTCCCCGGGGGCAGCCCTGAGGAACCGACCCCCTTCCCCAGGGGACCTGGGGTCGAACTTCTGGAAACTCGCCAGAGAAGACCAGATCCCTGAGGAATGTGATCGGATGCCAACTTACATTGAGGCTGCTGGTGCTCAGTGCCTAGTTGACACCTGGGGACTCCCAAGGTCAGGGGGCCAGGGTTGGGGCAGATGTCAAGAACCCAGAAAGACAATGCCCACTACAAAGCCAGGATGAAGGAGAGGCTCTGCTCCATGGCTGTCATGTGGGACTGTAGGCCCGATGGCTGTGCAGCTCCCGGCACGGACACTGGGACTGTAGGCCCGATGGCTGTGCAGCTCCCGGCACGGACACTGGGACTGTAGGCCCGATGGCTGTGCAGCTCCCGGCACGGACACAGGGTCTCGGGTCCGACAATGGTGTGTGCATCCGAGGACTACAGGCTCACAGGTCCTGACCCGGTCTCCGCATGCTGAGGTCTCGAGACCTTCTGAGGGTGCTGCTCGGAGTTGTCTGAGTCCTGGTGAGGGACTTTGCCAGGCTTCAGAGGCACCTCCTTCGGGACCACCTTTTTCTTGGGAGGGATCAGGGCCATGGCAGAGAAGCTGCTGCTGTGGGACTCTGAGATTGGTGATGGGGAGGCTGGGGCAGAGTCAGATCTTGGAAATAGCTTCCCTTGCAACTCCGACTGCTGTTTGTTTTGGGGGTCATGGCCTGGCACCGGTCAGATGGAAATGTCATGGTCCGGGCCAAGGTAATAAATGCAAGAGTTATGAGAGTCAGTGACTGAGATAGTCTGCAGCGGATGCACTTCTTGAACCCACCGGAAATCATGGTGGGAACATCCTGCTAGGGTAGACTTCCCTGGGCAAAAAATGGCACGAAGGCCGGTCAAGGGAGAACAGAGGAAAAGAGAAAAAAGGGGTAAGAGCCAAGACCAGTGCCAAAGGCACCATCTCGAGGTGGGAAGGAGACCAATACACCATCAGAGGAAGGAGAAATTTGGTGCTTTCCAGGAGAGTACTACATCCATTGGGCTCCACAGAAAAAAAGGAGACTGAGCAAGATGGCATGCTTGGGTGGGAAGGGGACCTTGCATGTGTGGTAGCATTCCCAAAGGCTTTCTTTGAATGCTGGGGAAATGTTCCGTGCAAGGCTCTATTGCCACCATATGCGAGGACTGACTTCCTGCTTGTTCCTGTAGAAAATTTCTTTATGGAAAGCGTGGGTAGATGGGTGGAATAGTCTCCCAATGGAAGTGGTGGACATGGACAGTATCTGAATTCAAAAAAGTATGGGACAAACTCAGGGTCTCTTAAAGGTAAAGAGAACCATTGTAGTTATGGAAGAGTAGACTAGATAGAAACATAACAGCAGAAAAAAAGACCACATGGCCTATGCTTCTAAGCCAGTCCCCATCAAATTCAGAACTAGAATCAGAGTCCAATACGAAATCAAAGTGTAGACTATCCTTGGTTCCACCTCAATGCTTCATGGAAAAAGTCAATGCAGATACTGATACTCAGGTACCAGAACAGTAGCTGTTGGACTTCGGATGTATGTATTGGTTACAATGAGGGTAGCGACGATGTCATCTCGAGGATTGGCATCAGCCCTTGTAGAGTTGGCTGCATGCCCGGTACCAAAGCCTGAACTCCCATTAACTTGAAAAGTTATTGGTACCGAGGCTGCTAGGAGTGCTGCTGAAGTAGCATGCACTGGTCCAGGAAGATTGGCGATGTCTAGGTGGAATCACCTACAGGGCTGTGCACCACCATTCCAGAACATGGCACTGGTAGCTCTTCAGAGGTTGAAGCCTCGGGAGCATCCCAGAGCCCTATTTGTGCTTTGAAGTCTAGATCCATTTGCTGGAGCTGTTTGGCTGGCTGTTCTGCATCAAAAGCACCTCAAGGGAAGTCTCAATGCTTATTGCTCTCTGGCCTCTGTATCAGTTCTCAATGCCGATGCAGAGGATTTGGATGCAGTCACATTGTGACTTACCCTTGCATTTGGGCTTAGAAGCCCGAGATCCTTGAGAGGAAGCCGATGCCCTCAAAGTTGAGGTTACTGAAAGAGTACGAAGCGAACGATCCTAACTTGTTGGATCGGTTCTTAAGGTCTTTTTGTCATTTGCTGACAGAAAAGACTTGGGCTGATGGTCAGGGCTCAAACATCTTAAACTCCAGTTATGTTTATCAGTGACTGAAACAGTACCAGCACACCTAGTACATTTCTTAAAACCAGTAAGACTGGTTTGTCCATGCCTTCAAAAACATACATCTAGTTGAAGAGAAGGCTATGGAGGCCCTGAGGCCTTGTCTGGCAGTGAACACCACGAAGAAAAGAAAAAGGAAAAAAAAATATCGGGACAGGTGTCTGATTAGAGTTTACCAGAATAGATGGGAAAGCAGAAGCATGATACTCTGGCAAAAGAAAAGTTTTTCTGCAGTGACAGGAACGGTGCATCCTACTGGCTATCTGGAAAACGTAGGAGAGGGAAAGGTGGGAGGCAGATATGCAGGTGCAGTGGAGTGCTCCCAAAAGCTTTCCTATTAGATGCTGGGGAGCATTCCAAACGGGCTCCATTGGTGCTAACATCACCCATATATGAAGACTGCATTCCTGCTTGTTCCTGGAGATTGCAATTAATACAGCAGAGTGGCTGCACTTGAAGTTACAATATTTTTAACCTTACTTTACACTACTGCAAGGTAGATTATGAAGATTTTCCTGTACAATTCCCTTAAGTCAGACAGCCACTCATGAGAGCTTGTCAGTTACTGCTCAAGCTGACCAATAAGCCAGCAGCTAGGCAGTTACATCTTTCTCCTGATAAGATGATCATCAGAAGTCTCCAAGACCTATTTCAGTCATGAGACTCCATGGAGATGTTTCCTACTGCATGTTTCAGAGGTGCTGGTTTAAGACAGTCTGGACCTGGCAGAGCTTGGAGGCACCTATTCGCATGATAGTGGTTCTCAAAACTATTTTGAAAGCAAAGTATTGTAAGTTGTGCATATCATATTTTGCTGCTCCCTGCTAGTCTTGGACAGGTGACAGAGGAGGAGACTGGGTAAATTATGGGCCCCTTCCAGGAGTGTGCAAGTACTGCAGCATTCTGCTCTGAGGACACTACGTGGAAATGGAGAAATTAGGCCTTACCTGCTAATTGTCTTTCCTTGAGTTCTCTCCGGGCCAGTCCAGGTTACTGTTGGGTAGTCAATCCCTTCCAGCAGCTGAGGACTGAATGCTGAAACTTTTACTGGCAGGTGATATAGCTCCCCCTGGTGTCAGGAAACCAAGCACCTATTGTCAAAGCAGCAGACCAAAATAAGAAATCCACTAATATCGAACTATTGGAACCAAACTGAGAAGTCCCGAAGACCACAAAAACTGCGGAGCACGCCCTATCCTGCAAAGAAGCGTACCCCATAAAAACAAAAACTGTTGACTTTGCTGTTTGTTTTTTTTTAAACCGCTATGTTTCCAGAATTCCTAATATCCTCTTCCAGCCACCAAATGCCCTAGCTGCAAGGGCAAAGCTCTGCAACGGTAAGACTAGAAGGCAGTTTAAGAACTGATAGGCTCGCAGACGAAATGGGAGGGACCTGGACTGGCCCGGAGAGAACTCAAGACAATTAGCAGGTAAGGCCTAATTTCTCCTTCCTCTTCGTCTCTCCAGGCCAGTCCAGGTTACTGTTGGGCAGTACCAAAGCAGTACCTAAACTGGGGAGGGTCCTGCAAGCCCCGCCAAAATGGCCGAGGCCCCAACCTTAGCATCTGCGCGAGCCTGCACATCCAACCTATAGTGCTTCGTGAAAGTATGGAGAGGGGACCAGGACGCCGCCCGACAGATACCTGCGGGCAGAATCAAGGCAAACTCTGCCCAAGATGTAGCTTGGGCTCTGGTCGAATGCGCTTGAAGCTCCTTAGGAGGAGCCTTGCCCCTGGCCTCATCTGCCGCTATTGCCCGTTTCACCCAACGAGCGATAGACGCTTTTGTAGCCGCCTGACCCTTACGAGGCCCTCCAAACAGAACGAGCAAGCGATTGGACTTCCGAAAGGAGCGCGTCTTCCGAAGATACTTCTGCAAAACCCGTCCTAAATCTAAGATTTGAAGAGCACGATCCACCTTCTCGCCCCCTCGCGAGCAAAAAGTAGGAAGTGAAATTGCCTGATTCATGTGAAAATCGGAAACCACCTTCGGCAAGAACGAGGGAACCGGCCGCAGAACTACCTTGTCCTCGGAAAAGTGCAGGTACGGCTCTCTGCAAGACAGCGCCTGCAAATCCGAAACTCTGAGCCGAACACAAGGCCACGAGGAAGGCTGTTTTCCAAGAAAGCTCGGAGACTCACTGTCAGTCAACTCAAAAGGCAGTCCCCGTTAAGGCCTCCAGAACCAGAATTAAGTCCCATGGAGGCACCACGAGACGTAAGGGGGGGACGGATATTTCTAGCGGCCTTGAGAAATCCTTGAACATCCGGGTGTGAAGAGAGGGAAGACCCATTCACCCGACCTCTGAAACAGGAAAGAGCCGCGAGATGAACTTTGAGCGTACTTAGGGCTAGACCCCTTTCTAGTCCCCCCTGAAGAAAAGCTAAAACCTCCGGTAAGACCGCAGTGCCGGGCCGCAAGCCCCGATCTCTAGACCATGCCTCAAAAATGCACCATACGCGAACATAGGCTAGCTACGTCGAGGGCCGCCAAGACTTCAACATAGTAGCGATTGCCGCCGCCGAGTATCCTCTCCGTCGCAACCGCTCCCTCTCAAGAGCCAAGCCGTAAGCAAGAACCGATCCACTTGCGGCATCAAGATTGGACCTTGACTCAAAAGGTTGACTCTTGAAGGCAACCGCCAGGGCGGAGCTACGAGAAGTCGAACCAGATCCGCATACCAGGGTCATCTGGGCCAATCCGGAGCAATGAGAATCACTGTGCCGCTGTAAGACGAAATTCTCTGAATGACCATACTGATCAACGGCCAAGGAGGAAACACAAAGGAGTTTCCCCGCTGGCCAGGGGGCTGCAACAGACCGTCTAGACCTTCCGACATGTGCTGCCTGCGCCTGCTGAAAAACCACGACGCCTTGGCACTGGCCAGCGTTGCCATGAGATCCAGGATTGGCTGACCCCACCATGCCGTAATGGCGTGAAACACCGCCCAGTTCAGCTCCCACTCTCCAGGCAATGACGGCTGAGATAATTGGCTTGAATGTTGTCCTTTCCCGCTACGTGAGCCGCCGAAAGAGCCGCGAGATGCAATTCTGCCCACTGAAGCAATAGCTGACTTTCCTGCAGCAAGGGCGCACTGCCCGTGCCCCCCCTGCTTGTTGATGTAGGACATGGTCACTAAATTGTCGGAAAACACTCGTACCGCGTGACCTTCGAGGAGATCAGAGAAATGCAGATGCGTGAAACGCACCGCGCGCAGCTCCAACCGATTGATCGACCAAGTGCTCTCCTCCGCCGACCAGTTGTCTTGCGCCACCCGAGTCCGACAATGAGCTCCTCAACCGGACAGGCTGGCATCCGTAGTGACCAAGATCCACTCTGGATCCTCCAGCGGAACTCCAGCCTGAAGGTGCGCTGGAAGTTGCCACCACCGCAGACTGAGTTTGACCTCCTCCGGACACCGAAGTCTTTGCGATAGGGGATGTACCTGCGGAGACCACCATGAGATCAAGGCGTGTTGCAGTGGCCACATGTGAGCTCTGGCCCAAGGCAGCGGCCATCGAACCCAACTGCAAGTACCTCCACGCTGTGGGAGTCGCCAACCCAAGGAAGGCGTCGACCTGGGCTATCAGCTTCCGGACCCTGTCCAGCAGAAGAACCACCGTTCTGCTCTGCGTGTCAAACAAGGCCCTGAGGTAAACCAAATGCTGAACCGGAAGCAAATGACTGTCTGGTTGACGACCTGAGGTGTTCCAGAAAGTGCACCACTCGGGCCGTTGCTGCGGCTGATTCCTGCTGAGACCCTGCCCGTATGAGCCAATCATCCAAGTAGGGATGCACCTGAATTCCCTCCTTGCGAAGAGCTGCCGCTACCACCATCACCTTGGTGAAGACCCGAGGCGCGGTAGCCAGACCAAAGGGTAACGCCCGAAATTGCAAATGACCCAGGGGAACCGCAAAGCGCAGAAACCGCTGGTGTTCCGGACGTATGGGAATGTGCAAATAAGCTTCCATCAAATCTATGGAGGTGAGCCATTCCCCGGACTTTACCGCCCGAATGACGGACCTCAGAGTCTCCATACGAAAATGCGGCACCCGCAGGGAACGGTTTACGCGCTTGAGATCTAAAACAGGTCGAAACGAGCCTTCCTTCTTGGGCACCACAAAGTAAATCGAGTACCGACCTACTCCGCACTGGTCTAAAGGCACGGGAACCACGGCCTGTAGTTGCAACCGCTGAAGAGTGCTGTCGATCACTTGACGTTTCCAAGGACCGCAGGGGGACAACACAAAGGCATCCGCCAGAGGGGATGCAAACTCCAGAGAATACCCTTCACGGATGATCTCTAGCACCCAGAGATCGGAAGTTATGTTGGCCCAGACGGAGAGAAACTCCTGCAAACGTCCACCTACGGGAACCTCCGCCTGGACCAGCGTCCCTTCATTGAGGCTTCTTGGAGGAGGTTTGCTGGGTGTTGAAAAACCCCCTGCCAAACCCTCTGGCCCCACGAAAGGACTGCCCCCTGGAAGGAAAGCGACCCCTCTGATAAGGGACAAAGCGAGAGCCGCGGAACCTACGGAGATCCCTGCCGAGACCCCTTTGCGCAGGAGTAGATTTAGCAGACCTGGGCCGATCCTCAGGAAGACGTCCGCCCTTAGTGTCGCCCAAATCTTTCACAATTTTTTCCAACGCTTCCCCAAAAAGCAGCTTGCCCTTGTATGGAAGCTTACTGAGGCGTGACTTAGAAGACACGTCCGCCACCCAGTTGCGCAACCACAGAAACCTCCTAGCCGCAATAAGCGACGCCATGGATTTCGCTGATATCCTAATCAAATCATAGAAGGCGTCTGCTAAATAAGCCGCCGCCAACTCCAGTTTCGCCCCTTCTGGGGACGGATCCTCCAACTTCACCGTAGACTGCTCTCCTTGAATCCAACAGATAGAGGTTTGGGATACATATGCTCCGCAAACCGAAGCTTGCAAGGCTAGAGCACTAGCGTCAAAGGCTTGTTTTAACAGCACTTCCAACTTACGATCCTGAAGATCTTTAAAGGCCGCCCCCCCTTCGACCGGGATCGTGGTTTTCTTAGTGACCGTCGACACTAGCGTGTCCACTTTAGGCATCCGGAGCAACTCCTTCTCCTCCTGAGGAACCGGGTAAAGTCGGGCAATGGTACGCCCCCCTCTTAAACTAGCCTCTGGGCATTCCCATTCTGACTCAATCATTTGCTTAATCACCCTGTGCATAGGGAAACACCGCTGCTCAGGTTTAAATCCTTGTAATAAAGGATCCTCCAATGACTGCTGCTGCAGCGCCGGAGGTACAATATTTAAAGCAGCCAGGGACTGAAGAATCAAAGCACCCAGTTCCTCCTTACGAAAGACCCTGAAAACATTGGGGTCCTCCCCGGGTGCTAGCTCCCCTTCCTCCAAGTCTAAGGGCCAGGAATCCAATCCCCCTTGAGACAAAATTTCCCCTTCCTTCAGGCATAAGAGGATCGGAGAGCTGAGGACCTGATACTCGAAGAGAAATCTCCCCCCGGGCACTGCGCCGAGGTCCCTTCCCCCGGATCTGAGAGGATAGGGTCCCCACAAGATAAACCTGCTGGAGGCTTAGGAAACTTGCTTTCAACAGGCTGAGACATCTTTAACAGATAGGCCTTATGCAAGGCTAGAATAAAATCCGGAGGGAAAAAAAAAAAAAAAAGAGAGTCCAATGGACCTGGGGCTGCAGGGGCCGGAGACTGGACTATCTGCTCTACTACAGACATTTTGGAAGACTTAGACTTTTTTTCCAGCACGTGGCAACGGCGCGGGAGAGGCAGCAGCCTCTGCAGACACTATGGCCGCCGTTCCCGCCTTAAGCAGAGACCCCTGAGTCTTCTCACCAGCCCTATCCCCCCAAGCCAGAGCTCTCCATTATGGGCTAAAGATCGCAGCAAAAAAATACACCAAGAATTTAATACACACTAAGAGCTAGCCAGAGAAAAATTGACCCGCCGAACACCACGCGAAAGCAAAAAAAATGGCGCACACGCGGGCTTTCCCGCCGACGAAAAGCTGCAGGAAACAAGACTGACCGGCGAGAGAAATAAAGTGAAAACACCAGAAATTCACATAAAACAAATGAAATAAAGAGTACCTGAACTCAGGAGACTGAACTTTCGCCTCTATGAACTCGCTGCTAGCGAGACAGACATTTGAAACTGCAGCGGGAAGAGGATATCAGGGCTCCCGGCGCCTAAGTCCCCCGCTGAAGAACAGATCCTGCGGAAGACAGGCTCTGCCTCCAAAAGTGCTATAAATGATAAATATAGCCGAGGATCAACGTTCTGACTTTGCCCGTGTGACCTAACGACTTCCCTGAATAAGGGAGCCCTGTTCGCTGAAGTGCCTTGCTAGGACCAGCGACGAAGCCTCTGGTCTTCCAAAACCAATCAGTCTGTCTCCATTAGCATGCTTCTTATTCTGCTCTATATCGTTATTAATCATTAACACAGATGTAAAATGCGGGTCTTCTGGGAGCCTGCCAGAGAAACGTCCTTCCCAGCTGCTGAGGACTGAAGACTGGTTTCCTGACACCAGGGGGAGCTATATCACCTGCCAGTAAAAGTTTCAGCATTCAGTCCTCAGCTGCTGGAAGGGATTGACTACCCAACAGTAACCTAGACTGGCCCGGAGAGACGAAGAGGAATGAAACATATAAAGCTCTGATCAGAGAGACTGTGTTGGCTACCATACATTGGTGCAATAACTGGAGCTTGTAGAATCTCAGCTAGCAGGACAATTTCTTCACCTTATAGGGGGGGGGGATATTGTTTGGCACTTCCTGAAATAGTGTGCAGGTGATTTAGGGGCAGCCTGCTATTTGAGGGATTCAGCTGTTGTGCCCTGGGCTTCAACCACAGCAGGGGCAGCCATTAGGCAAGACTAGAGCTACAGATTGGAGGGACAGAGCAGCTGCGGTCATGCACACAATAAGGCCTGACAGTCAAACTCAACCAGCAGCACCCCCCTTTACCTTCATGGATTATGAGTCCATGCATACAAAGCAAAGTTCAGAATTGTAGGATGGGCAGTACTAAAGTGATCATGATCAAGTTCACATTGTTTATTAAAATTTTATATACCCCACAGTAACTACAGAGCGATTTACATCAAAATCCAATTAAAAGAAGGAGCGGAGCTCCATTGTCAAGGATAGGACAGACAAGCACTCTTGAACAGACATACATAGTAGTTAGGAAATCAGCAGCAAGGGAGAAAGATGGACATTACTGAACTCTCAAGTAAGGCAGAGACTGGGGTGGGGGGGGGAGGGGGTTCTTGCTCCAGGAGGCAACAGATAGGGGATACTCAGGGTGGGGGATTGGATTGAGGGGAGGGTTTCTTCTTTGGTAGGAAGAATTGGATGGATGATCACAGGGAGTTAATAGGTGTTATCAAAATCTTGAGACATGGGGGGATGGGTAGGACATGTAATGCTGAAGGTTCTTCTAGGGTTCCCAACATCCTTTCACCAGTCCCTGGCTTCAACTTTTAACTCAAAAAGTGAGGCCATAGTAATCTTCCAAAAATGTTCTTTACAGATATTCAGGGGGCAATAGTTTCCCTCTGCAGCAGAGAAATCACTAATGTGCAGTCTGTCAAACTCCTAACAGGTAAATAGGACACCAGGAGGCCTTCAACAAGGCTAGAACTACAAACTGACTGCTTTAATGCTATTTAACATCAATTAAGGCACACCGGTCTCAACAGAACACCAAAGGGCATATGTTAAATGATTTCCGCAATTGCATCTAGTTTATACTTACTGCAGTAACTTATATTCGGTTCAAAGTCTTAATATTGATTAAGTCACATAATAGTATGACATTTTCTACAATTATAGAAACCTTACACCTTTGCTCAAACTGTATGTTCTTCTCAACAATGTTTTTAGGAATTCCAACACTGAATGCAATACATAAGGCATTTATTGAGTTCTCTGCTCATCAGGATGAAAGTCCATGTCTCTGAAACATATTTCCAATCTCACTGACTTTAACCTGGATCTGGTGGAATTCTGGAAAGATGTAAAGCAGTTGCTATTTAACCAATTTTTAAATATAGCAGATTCATAGATGAATGCTAATATCACACATGACAGAGCTCATTTAAATCACATTTTGTATATCAAATTTTTTTTAATTTCCTTTCAAGCAATTAATTTTGATTTAAAAAGTTTACTACTAATCCTCAGTGAAGGTATTGATTTCAATAAACCTTTCCAATACATTACCAGTGAGACTTTCAACTAAAAATTCTCAATTTTGCCAATACAACTTTTCAGACTAATCGGTTTTAGTCATGCCTCCATTTCTTTTTTGAGAAACTCAATATCTACCAATTGTTCAAGCACTCCCCTATATTCTCTTGATTAGATAAATTTAATTTCACTTAGATATTTTACCTGCTCTTACAAAATGTCCAAGGCAGGATACATAAAAACCATACATAACATACCATTATGCTAATATGATGTAGTATTATGTATCAAAGTTAGCCTAATTAACATATTAGCAGGTAAGCAGCAGCATCAGAAGAATCTATAAAGCCATCCACAGAATCTTTCAGCAACCCCAAGAAAACAAAAAAGTTCTCATTATCCTTCTAAACCCCGTGAGATTATCTTGAAAACGAATGCTAACAGGCAACCCATTCCACAGAAAGGCCAATGAACATATCAGCACCCTGGCCCACAATTTGGCAAAATGAAACTGTTCTGCCCCAGGAAGTGCAAATAGGCAAACAACCTAGGACACACAGTGGCCCAGGAATCATGCAATCGCAAATAACCAGGACACAAATTTTGAAAACAGTAACCAGAGGCTTAAATTTAACACATTGCACAATAAGCAGCCAGGGTAGAGCCTCCAGTATAGGCATCACATGATCCCTACAACCAGCTCCAACCAATAATTTAACTGCTGCATTTTGGACCCTCTGCAGACACCCTAAGGACTTTGCAGGGAGTCCAGAATACAACACATTGCAAGAGTCCAATCTTGAAAAGTTAACTGGATAAGCACCTCCTGTCTGCTCTTTTCACAGCTCAAGCTATATTCCCAGCTATTTCCTTCAGGACTTGCTGTTCCTTGGTGATTTTATATCACATTTTCCAACTCCTGAAAATCTCTTAATGGAAGCATGGCAGTTACAACATAATGGGGGAAGAAAGGTTAAGCATCTTGGGATGCTTTTTATATTTTATATGGTACAGAAAGCGATAATTATTCACCTGTAAAGCAGTTACTTACCTGTAACAGGTGATCTCTGGGAACAGCAGGAATAAGTCTTCACATATGGGTACGTCGGTACCGACTGAGTCTGCGCGGGAACGCTCCCCAGCTTCCCAAAAAGGAAAGCTTTTGGGAGCAACCCACACAGCGCCTGCGCGCTGCCTTCCCGCCTTTCCTAACCGCCTCTCCTCAGTTCGAGTTTTAAAGCTGAGACAAAAGAGAGAGAGAGGAAAGGAAAGAGATAGAGAGATACAACTCCTAGGGGAGGTGGGAGGGTTGTGAAGACTTATTCCTGCTGTTCCCAGAGATCACCTGTTAAAGGTAAGTAACTGTGCTAGCTCCAGGAACAAGCAGGAATGAGTCTTCACATATGGGGACTCTCTAGCTAAGATGCCTGTGAGAACCCCAAGGATATGAGACCCAGGGAAGGGTTCTACTTCCTCCTATGGATCTCAGGCATCTATACAGGGATGGAGGGTAGGAGTTGATTAAGAATGGAACAGGTGTTTGAGAACAACCTGACCAAACAAGGCATCCCGGTGGGAGTCCTTGTCCAAGCAGTAATGGGCTGTGAAGGTATGAACCGAGGCCCAGGTGGCTGCTCGACAGATCTGGTCGATGGACACAGAATTTAGATGAGCCACAGAGGCGGCCATGGCCCTCACATTATGAGCTGTGACATGGCTCTCCAGAGAAAGGTTCTTACTCTGGTAGGCGAAAGAAATACACTGAGCAATCCAATTGGATAGTGTCCTCTTAGAGACTGGAAGTCCCAAATGAGAGGGATCAAAAGCAACAAAGAGCTGGGAAGACTTTCTATGTTGCTGTGTTCTTTGTAAGTAAAAGGCAAGAGCTCTTTTACAATCCAGAGTATGAAGATTCTTCTCTGCACTTGATGCATGAGGAGCTGGAAAAAAGACAGGTAAATATACCTCTTGATTAAGATGAAAAGGTGAGACCACTTTAGGCATAAAGTGTGGATTGGTTCTAAGAACTACAATATCATGATGGAACCTTGTATAAGGTGGATTAGCCACTAAGGCCTGCAGCTCACTGATGCGGCGAGCTGAGGTGACTGCAATGAGGAAAATAACCTTCCAAGAAAGAAATTTCAAGGAGGTGGTGGCTAAGGGTTCAAAAGGAGGCTTCATAAGCTGACCAAGAACCAGATTTAAATCCCATGCCACCGGAGGAGGCCTAATGGGAGGTCTAGTTAAAGTCAGGCCTCTCATCAATCTTGCAATAAGAGGATGAGAGGAAACAGGTTGTCCATTGATAGGCTTAAGGGATGCTGCAATAGCACTTAAATGGACCCTTACTGAATTTGTCAAGGCCTGCATCGGAAAGATGCAGGAGGTATTCCAATAGAGAATTCAAAGGTAGTGCTAGAGGGTCGAGACTCCTTTCAGCACACCAAATGGAAAATCTTTTCCATTTAAAAGCATAGGAACGTCTAGTGGAAGGTTTTCTGGAAGCATGGAGGATATCCTTCATTTGTTGAGAAAGTTTCCAGCTTTGAAGCTCTAGGCCTTCAGTAACCAAGCTCTGAGGTGAAGGGACGTGGGGTTGGGGTGCCACAAAGTCTCCTCCTCCTGGGACAGAAGGTATGGAGCAGCTCCCAAGTCCAGAGAGGGGGTTTGGGAGAGATGCAGAAGTAGAGGGTACCACACTTGGCGTGGCCAGCGTAGAGCTATGAGGATCATAGATCCTTGATCCCTCTGGAGTTTGAACAGAGTCTTGGGAATCAAGGGAATGGGTGGAAAGGCATACAGGAAACCCTGATCCCAGTGAAGGAGGAAGGCATCCTTGGCCTGAACTCCCTGACATGGAATTCTGGAACAGAACCGGGGAAGTTTGGCATTCCACAGACTTGCAAAGAGGTCTATGTCCTGGGTTCCCCATTCTTGGAAGATTCTGAGTACCTGATCCATGTGCAGGGACCATTCGTGTGGGAGCAGAACTCGACTGAGTGTCTGCCCAAGAGTTTTGAATTTCTGGGAGGTATACTGCCAGGAGATGGATTTGATGCTCTCTGGCGAAGGCCCACAATCTTAAAGCTTCGTTGCAAAGCGACAGAGAGCCAGTTCCTCCTTGTTTATGTAAAACATGGCTACTTGATTGTCCGTATGAATGAGGACTGTCTTGTAGCTGAGCAGGGTATGAAAGACCTTGAGAGCTAGAAAGACTGCTCGAAGCTCCAAAAGATTGATATGAAGAAAGGTCTCCTGGGGGAACCAAGTGCCTTGGGTGGAGAGGTCTTGTAGATGAGCTCCCCAACCTGTTTGGGAGGCATCTGTTGTGAGAGTTGCTTGGGGCAACAATTATTGGAAGGGGGACCCCAGCAACAGATTGAGTCATTGGAGAGACCAAAAGACGTTTGGAGGTTGCTATTTGGTCTGAGAGAGCTCCTGATGCTTGAGTCCACTGGGTGGACAAAGTCCATTGGGCTGCTCTCATATGTAGGCGAGCATAGGGTACCACATGCACTGTGGAAGCCATGTGGCCTAGCAGTTGTAGCATCTCCCGGGCAGTTAAGTGGCTCTTTGACTGAACCTGAGAGGCTAACTGCACTAGGCGTAGGCAACAGGCCTGAGGAAGATAGGCCCTTGCAGTGGTAGTATCTAGCCAGGCCCCTATGAACTCTAGGGACTGAGTAGGGGTGAGCTGGGACTTTGGGAGGTTTACCACAAGTCCCAGATACTGTAGAATGCGCCTTGTGCAGTCTAGGGAAGTCTGGGCCTCTGACTGAGATGGAGCTCGGATGAGCCAGTCGTCCAGGTATGGAAATACAAATATTCCCAGAGTGCGTAGAAATGCAGCTACTGTTGCCATGCATTTGGTGAACACTCTTGGGGCAGAGGCCAGACCAAACGGAAGCACCCTGTATTGATAATGTTTTCCTTGGAAAAGAAAACAGAGGAATCTTCTGTGAGATGGATGGATGAGGACATGTGTGTACGCATCCTTGAGATCTGGAGAACAAAGCCAATACTGACTCTGAAGGTATGGAAGTAGAGTGCCCAGAGAAAGCATCTTGAACTTCTCCTTGCATAGAAATTTGTTCAATTCCCTGAGATCTAATATGGGTCTGTATCCCCCTGTCTTCTTTGGAATGAGAAAATAGGGGGAGTAAAACCCTGACCCTTGTTGAAGGGGAACTTCTATTGCCCCTTGGGCAAGAAGGGTAGCCACCTCTTGACCTAGAAGGTCAAGAAGAGATGTGGGAGAATTGAAATGTCTCACCATGGTGTGGGGAGGAAGGTCTGAGAAATGAAGTTTGTAGCCCTCTCTTATGATGGAGAGGGTCCACTGCTCTGATGTAATCTGCTCCCATCTGGTAGCAAAATGAGCTAACCTTCCTGGAATGGTGAGAGGTTCTGGCTGTTTTAAAGCCAGAAAGGCTACGTTCTCTAGCATCAAGTCAAAAATCCTGAGGAGGTTGGGTCTGCTGAGTTGCAGCAGCCCCTGTAGTCTTAGGCCTGGCCTGTTTAGGTTGCTGACGCTTAGTAGCAAAGCGACCTGTACAGGATTGTTGGCCAGAAGCAGAAGGGAATCTGCTCTTTTTGAAAAAAGACTTCTTGAAGTGTTTTTTCTTGGCAGGAATGGAGGTTGACTTTGAAAGTCTATCCAGAGCAGAATTTTCTGCATCCATTTGAGTGGCTTTTATTTGCCATTCTTTGCCAAAGAGGTTTTCACCTGTACAGGGAAGATTTCCTAATCCATCTTGGACCCAGGGTTCTAAATCAGAAGCCTGGAGCCAAGCAATTCTGCGAGCAGCTATGGCAATGCCAGCAGCTCTGTTGGCACCTTCAAAGGAATCAAAGGCTGCCCTGTTGGAAAACTTTGAAATGTCTTGAGAATGCTTAAGCCAAATGAGGAATTCATCCCTTTTATGTTCTGGTAGAAAAGGGAGGAAAGTGTGCAGTTTATCTGCAACCTCCTTTAGAAACATACCCATGTAAAGACTATAAGAGTTGATTCTGGCAATAAGCATACTGGCTTGGAAGATTTTCCTACCAAAAGCATCCAAGGTCCTGCATTCTCTTCCTGGAGGAGCAGAAGAGTGTCTTTGTACTCTTTATCCTCTTCATAGCTGACTGCACCACAATGGAATGGTGAGGAAGCTGTGTTTTATGAAAACCAGGACAGGGAGGGACACGATACATAGTGTCTAATCTGCGAGAATGAGGAGAGATAGTGAGGAGTCTCCCATAAATCAATCATGTGTTCATAAAGAATCTCATGAATTGGTAAGGTGACTGCCTCTTTAGGAGCCTTAGAATAACCCAAAATATCTAATTTTTTTGCTCTAGGCTCTGATTCAGAGGATACTGAAATAGAAAGACCTTTAGCCACTTCTCTTATGAAGTCTTGAAAGGACAAGTCCTCTGGAGGAGACATTCTTCTTTTTGGAGAAGGCGGCTCTTCAGGAAGGGTTATGGATACTTCAGCAGACTCCTCTGATGTATCAGAATCACCAGAGGAATCGAAGTACCGTCTGTCAGGGTGCTCTTCTAACGCTCGGTACGCTATCGAGCAGTATTGACATTGGGCGTCATCGGATCGGTACCGATGAGCAGCCCTGGACAAGGAACCGCTGCAGTCGGTATCCTGGTCGATGCCGATGCAGTCGGTACTGGTATCGGTGCTGGTGCCGGTACCCGAGTCGATACCGACAACGGAGTTTGTTGTGGTATCAACGGCGTTGCAGCTTGGATGAAGGCACTGATAGCTTGCTGCATGGACAGAACATTCTGATCCATCGACGCCATGAATGCCTGGAACTCGGTACCGGAAGGTTGTGCCGGTACCCCAGAGCATTCTAACAGGTGATCGGTCAAGGCCGTGCCATCGATTTCAACCTGTAACCCCATAGGTGGAGCTTTGGAAGCCGGAGCTTCCCGCCGGGGTTGTTTTGCCGGTGCAGGATCCTCGAGGGCAAGCCCGGAGGCATCTCGATGCTTAGAGGGAGATCTACCCTTCGAGGACCGGCTGGATTTATGTTTTGTTACCTGAGATCCATTGGGGGAAGAAGCCCTTGAAGACGTCGATGCCACCGAAGCTGCATCAGCGGGAAACGGCACATGGAGCTTAGCTGCTCAGTTCTGTAAACCCCGTTTAGACATCAGAGAGCAAGACAAACAATCCGAAATGGAGTGTTCAGGACCCAAACATTTAAGACACCATTCATGGGTGTCTAACAGAAATAGTACCGCTGCACTTAGTGCATTTCTTAAACCCGGAGGCTGGTTTTTCCATGAGGAAAATTTCTTGTGAGGCCTAAGGCCCAAAAAGAAAAATACACTAAGTGAGGGAAAAATAGTTGGGTTTTTTTGTTTGTTTTTTAAGAAAAGAAAGAAAAGACCGGCGGTACCGGTCCGGAGTCGGGGAAGGCAGACACGCGACCAAAGAAAATAAAATAAAGAACTTCTTCAGCGGTGACAGGGCTCCACCTGCTGGCTCCGCAGCAAAGAAGAACTGAGGAGAGGCGGTTAGGAAAGGCGGGAAGGCAGCACGCAGGCGCTGTGGGATGCTCCCAAAAGCTTTCCTTTTTGGGAAGCTGGGGAGCGTTCCCGTGCAGGCTCCGTTGGTACCGACGTACCCATATGTGAAGACTCATTCCTGCTTGTTCCTGGAGATAGACCACCTTTGGCATAAAGTGAGGATGAGTCCTAAGGCATAAAGTGAGGATGAGTCCTAAGAACTACCTTATGATGGAACCTTGTATAAGGAGGATCAGCCACCAAAGCTTGCAACTCACTGATGCAACGTGCTGATGTGATTGCAGTAAGAAAGATAACCTTCCAGGAAAGGAATTTCAAAGAGGTAGTAGCCAATGGTTCAAAAGGCGGCTTCATGAGCTGGCCAAGAACTAGATTTAGATCCCACGCCACCAGTGGTGGCTTAACGGGAGGCTTAGTTAGGAGAAGTCCTCTCAAATCTCACTATGATCGGATGAGAAGAAATAGGTTGCCCTTTTAAAGGTTTGAGAAAAACTGCAATAGCACTCTCAAATGAACTCTCACTGAATTGGTCTTAAGCCCTGCATTAGACAAATGGAGATATTCCAGTAATGATTCGAGAGGTATTGCAAGAGGGTTCAGACCCTTCTGTGAACACCATATGGTAAACCTTTTCCACTTGAAAGCATAAGAGCATCCTGTGGATGGTTTCCTGGAAGCATAAAGGATATCCTTTACTTGCTGAGAAAGGTTAAGACCATGAAGTTCTAGGCTTTCAGCAACCAGGCCCTGAGATGCAGAAACTGGGGGTTGGGATGCCACAGCATCCTGTTCTCCTGGGATAGGAGATATGGAGCAGATCCTAACTCCAGAGATGGAGCTTGAGAGAGATGTAAAAGCAGAGGGTACCACACTTGTCGCGGCCAATGTGGGGCTAAGAGAATCATATGGCCTCTGTCTCTGAAGCTTGAATAAAGTTCTGGGAATTAGGGGAATGGGTGGAAAGGCATACAGAAAGTCCCAATCCCAATGGAAGACGAAGGCATCCCTGGCCTGACAACCCTGGGCCGGAATTCTGGAACAGAACAGGGGAAGTTTGGAATTCAGCGGACTTGCAAAGAGGTCAATGTCCAGGGTTCACCAAAATTGGAAAATTTTGGCCACCTGGTCTGCATGGAGAGACAATTCGTGTGGAAGCAGAACTCGACAGTGTCTGCCCAAGAGTTTTGAATGCCTGGAAGATACACCGCAAGGAGATGAATCTGATGCTCTCTGGCGAGGGCCCAAAGTCGCAAAGCTTTGTTGCAAAGCAACAGAGAACCTGTTCCGCCCTGCTTGTTCACATAGAACATGGCTACCTGGTTGTCTGTTTGAATTAGGACAGTTTTGTAGCTGAGCTGGGTGTGAAACACTCGAAGAGCAAGGAAGATTGCTCTGAGCTCTAGAAGATTGATGTGTAGATTGGTCTCCTGTGGAGTCCAGGTACCCTGGGTAGAAAGGCCTTGCAAATGGGCTCCCCAACCCACCTTTGCGGCATCTGTTAGAGTTACTTGGGGTGGGGGTTGCTGAAAAGGGGACCCCACCAACAGGTTCTGGGGTGACTGCCACCATTGGAGAGACAACATGAGACGATCTGAGGTTGCTATTTTGTCTGACAGGCAACCTGACGCCCGAGTCCATTCAGTGGATTGAGGCCACTGGGTTGCCCTCATATGGAGGCAGGCATAAGAGACCACATGCACGGTGGATGCCATGTGGCCTAGCAATTGTAATATTTCCTGAGCAGTGAGGTGAGACTTTAGCATTGCTTGGGAAGCTAACTGCACAATGCGAAGGCAGCGGGACTGTGGAAGATAGGCCCTTGTCTGTCTGGTATCCAGCAGGGCTCCTATGAACTCTAGAGACTGAGTGGGAGCTAGGTTGGATTTTGGGAAGTTTATGACAAGTCCCAAATATTGGAGGATACGCATTGTGCGAGAAAGGGAAATCCTGGCCTCTGGCTCCGATGGGGCTCGAATGAGCCAATCGTCCAAATAAGGGAAGACTAATATTTTTAGGGTGCGGAGAAATGCTGCAACCACAGCCATGCATTTTGTAAACACAATTGGTGTCGAGCCCAGGCCAAAAGAAAGAATTCTGTATTGGTAGTGCTTCCCTTGAAATAGAAAACGAAGAAATCTTCGGTGAGTTGGATGGATGAGAACACAAGTGTACACATCCTTGAGATCTAGAGAACAAAGCCAGTCCTGACTCTGAAGGTATGGCAGTAGAGTTCCTAGAGAAATCATTTTGAATTTCTCTTTGAACAGATATTTGTTCAATTCTCTGAGGTCTAAAATGGGTCTGTGCCCTCCTGTTTTCTTTGGAATAAGGAAAAAGGGGGAATAGAACCCTGCACCCTGTTGATGAACAGATACTTCTTCTATTGCCCCTTGGGCAAGAAGCAGACTGACCTCGTGATCTAACTGGGAGTTGAGAGAGGTCTGAGAATTAAACTGTCTTACCATTGTACGAGGGGCATGCTGAGGAAGTGAAGCTTGTATCCCTCTCTCACAATGGACAGAGTCCAACTTTCTCCTGTTATCTGCCCCCATCTGGGGACAAAATAACAACCTTCCTGGAATGGTGTAAGGCTCTGGCCCATTCAGGACCAGGAAAGCACAGTTACTTACCTGTAACAGGTGATCTCTGGGAAAAGCAGGGATAAGTCTTCACACATGGGTATCGTCAGTACCGACGGAGCCTGCGCGAGAATGCTCCCCAGCATCCAAAAGGAAAGCTTTTGGGAGCATCTCACAGCGCCTGCGCGCTGCCTTCCCGCCTTTCCTAACCGCCTCTGTCCAGTTCGAGTTTTAAAGCTGAGACAAAGAGAGAGTGAGGAAAGGAAAGAAAGAGAAATACAACTCCTAGGGGAGGTGGGTGGGTTGTGAAGACTTATTCCTGCTGTTCCCAGAGATCACCTGTTACAGGTAAGTAACTGTGCTATCTCCAGGAACAAGCAGGAATGAGTCTTCACACATGGGGACTCCCCAGCTAGAGATGCCTGGGAGATCACCCAGGTTGTGAGTCCCTGGAAAGGGCTCTACCTCCACCCATGAATCTCAGGCATCCAGATAGGGATGGAGGGTAGGAGTTGATTAGGTATGGAACAGGTGTTTGAGAACAGCCTGACCAAACAAGGCATCCCGGCGGGAGTCCTTGTCCAAGCAGTAATGGGCTGTGAAGGTATGAACCGAGGCCCAGGTGGCTGCTCGACAGATCTGGTCGATGGACACAGAATGTAGATGAGCCATAGAGGCTGCCATGGCCCTCACATTGTGAGCTGTGACATGGCCCTCCAGAGAAAGGTTCTTACTCTGGTAGGCGAAAGAAATACACTGAGCAATTCAATTAGACAGAGTTCTCTTAGAGACTGGAAGTCCTAAATGAGAGGGATCAAAAGCAACAAAGAGTTGAGAGGACTTTCTATGTTGCTGTGTCCTTTGTAAGTAAAAAGCAAGAGCTCTTACAATCCAGGGTATGAAGACTCCTCTCTGCACTTGAAGCATGAGGTCCTGGAAAAGACAGGTAAATAAACCTCCTGGTTCAGATGAAAAGGTGAGACCACTTTAGGCATAAAGTGTGGATTAGTCCTGAGGACTACCTTGTCATGATGGAACCTTGTATAAGGAGGATTAACCACCAAGGCTTGCAGCTCACTGATACGGCGAGCTGAAGTGACTGCAATGAGAAAAATAACCTTCCAGGAAAGGAGTTTCAAGGAGGTAGTGGCTAACGGTTCAAAAGGTGGCCGCATAAGCTGGCCAAGAACCAGATTCAAGTCCCATGCCACTGGAGGTGGTCTGATGGGAGGTTTTGTCAAAAGAAGGCCTCTCATGAAACTTGCTATAAGAGGATGAGAGGAAATAGGCTGTCCATTGAGAGGTTTAAGGGATGCTGCAATAGCACTCAAAACGAATTCAGTAAGAGTCCATTTAAGGCCTGCATGGGATAAATGCAGCAAATACTCTAGTAAAGAAATCAGAGGATTTGCAAGAGGGTTAAGACCCTTCTCTGCACACCAAATGGTAAACCTTTTCCATTTAAAAGCATAGGAACGTCTAATGGAAGGATTTCTGGAAGCATGAAGGATATCCTTCACTTGCAGAGAAAGATGCAAGTCTTGAAGGTCTAGGCCTTCAGCAACCAGGCTCTGAGGTGAAGAGACTGGGGATTTGGGTGCCACAACGTCCCCTCTTCCTGGGACAGGAGGTCTGGAGCAGATCCCAAGTCCAGGGAGGGAGCATGAGAGAGATGCAGAAGTAGAGGGTACCACACTTGGCGTGGCCAATGTGGTGCTATGAGGATCATAGACCCCTTGTCTCTCTGAAGTTTGAACAGTGTCTTGGGAATTAGGGGAATGGGTGGAAAAGCATAGAGAAAGTCTTGCCTCCAATGGAGGAGGAAGGCATCCCTGGCCTGAACTCCCTGACACGGAATTCTGGAACAGAACCGGGGAAGTTTGGCATTCCACGGATTTGCAAACAAGTCTATGTCTAGGGTTCCCCAAATTCGAAAGATCCTGGCTATCTGGTCCCCATGAAGGGACCATTCGTGTGGAAGCAGAACTCGACTGAGTCTGTCTGCCCAAGAGTTTTGAACCCCTGGAAGATACACTGCCATGAGATGGATTTGATGTTCTCTGGCGAAGGCCCACAATCTCAGAGCTTCGTTACAAAGCGACAGAGAGCCAGTCCCCCCCTGCTTGTTCACGTAGAACATGGCTACTTGGTTGTCCGTGTGGATGAGGACTGTCTTGTAGCTGAGCAGGGTGTGGAAGACAGAGCCAGAAAGATTGCTCTGAGCTCTAAGAGGTTGATATGTAGAGATGTCTCCTGTGGAGACCAGATGCCTTGGGTGGAGAGATCTTGTAGATGAGCTCCCCAACCCCTTGGAGAGGCATCTGTTGTAAGGGTTGCTTGGGGTAACACCAGTTGAAAGGGGGACCCCAGCAACAGATTTTGAGTGGACTTCCACCACTGGAGAGAGCAAAAGAGGCGACTGGAGGTTGCTATTTTGTCTGACAGACAGCCTGATGCCTGGGTCCATTGGGTGGACAGAGTCCATTGAGCTGCTTTCATGTGATGGCGAGCATAAGGAACCACATGCACAGTGGATGCCATGTGGCCTAACAGTTGTAACACCTCTCGAGCAGTTAAATGGGATTAACTGAATCTGGGAGGCTAACTGCACCAAGCGTAGGCAACGGGCCTGGGGAAGATAGGCCTTTGCAGTTGTGGTATCCAGCAAGGCCCCTATGAACTCTAGAGATTGAGTAGGGGTAAGATGGGATTTTGGAATGTTTATTACAAGTCCCAGATACTGAAGAACACACCTTGTGCAGGCCAGGGAAGTCTGGGCCTCTGACTGGGATGGAGCTCAGATGAGCCAGTCCAGATATGGGAATACGAATATCCCTAGAGTGCATAGAAATGCAGCTACTACTGCCATGCATTTTGTGAACACTCTTGGTGCAGAGGCCAGACCGAAAGGAAGCACTTTGTATTGGTAGTGCTTTCCTTGGTAAAGGAATCGAAGGAACCTTCTGTGTTTTGGATGGATGAGGACATGGGTGTACGCATCCTTGAGGTCTAGAGAACAAAGCCAATCCTGACTCTGAAGGTATGGAAGGAGAGCACCGAGAGAAATCATCGTGAACTTCTCCTTGTATAGAAACTTGTTCAATTCTCTGAGATCTAGTATGGGCCTGTAGCCCCCTGTTTTCTTTGGGATAAGAAAGTAGGGGGCGTAGACCCCTGAGCCCTGCTGAAGGGGTACTTCTTCTATTGCCCCTTGGGCAAGAAGGGTAGTAATCTCCTGACCCAGAAGGTTGAGGAGAGATGCTGGAGAATTGAACTGTCACCATGGTGTGAGGAGGAAGGTTTAAGAAATGAAGCTTGTACCCCTCTTATGATGGAGAGGGTCCATTGCTCTGCTGTGATTTGTTCCCACCTGGGAGCAAAGTGAGCTAACCTTCCTGGAATGGTGAGAGGCTCTGGTTCTTTTAGAGCCAGAAAGGCTAAGTTCTCTAGTTGAAAGTTAAAGGCCCTGAGGAGGCTGAGGCTGTTGGGCCGTAGCAGTCCTAGCAGCCTTAGGCTTGGCCTGTTTTGGTTGTTGCTGTCTCTTTGTAGCAAAAAGACCTGCAGAAGATGCCTGCTGACCATAGGCAGAATATCATCTCCCTTTTTTGGGAAAAAAACCCTTTTTGAACAACCTTTTCTTAAAAGGAGCAGAGGTAGACTTTGAGAGTCTATCTAAAGCAGAATTTTCAGCATCCATTTGGGTGGCCTTTGCTTGCCAATCTTTGCCAAAAAGGTTTCCACCTGTACAAGAAAGGTTTCCTAGTCCATCCTGAACCCAGGGTTCCAAATCAGAAGCTTGTAACCAAGCAACTCTGCGTGCACCTATGGCAATAGCCGAGGCTCTGCTGGCACACTCAAAAGAGTCAAAGGCTGCACGGTTGGAAAATTTGGAAACATCCTGGGCATGTTTAAGCCAGGTGAGAAACTCTTCCCTTTTATCTTCTGAAATAAAAGGAGATAAAGTTTGCAGATCTGCAACTTTTTAGAAACATCCCCATATAGAGACTATAGGAGTTGATTCTGGCAACAAGCATGTTGGCCTGGAAAATTCTCCTGCCAAAGGCATCTAAGGTTCTGCATTCTCTTCCTGGAGGATTAGAAGAGTGCCTTTTTGTACTCTTTCTTCATAGCAGACTCCACCACAATGGAGTGGTGAGGAAGCTGAGTCTTATGAAAGCCAGGACAAGGAGGAACACAATACATGGTGTCCAACCTACGAGAATGAGGGGAGAAGGTGAGAGGGGTCTCCCATATGCCCAACATGTGAAGAATCTCATGAACTGGTAAAGTGGCTGCCTCTTTAGGAGCCTTAGGATATTGTAAAATATCTAATTTTTTGGCTCTAAGCTCTGCTTCAGGGGCCACTGAAATGGAAAGGCCCCTGGCCACTTACCTAACGAAGTCTTGAAAAGACAAGTCTTCTGGAGGAGACATTCTTTTTGGAGAAGAGGGCTCCTGAGGAAGGATCACCGATGCTTCGACAGAGGCCTCTGATTCATCAGAGTCTTCAGAGGAATCGAAGTATCGCCTGTTTGGATGCTCCTGCAGAGCCCGATACGCGTACCGGGTGGTATTGACATCGGGAGTGATCGGTACCGAGTCGGTATGGATGGGCATCACAGGACAGTGTACCGCTGCAGTCGACACCGAAGCCGATGCCGGAGTCGGTACCGCCAACGGAGTTTGTTGCAGTACTGAAGGCATCGCAGCTTGTATGAATGCCGTAATGGCACGCTGCATGGTCAGGATATTCTGATCCATCGACGCCACCAATGTCTGGATGTCGGTACCAGTGGGAACCACCGGTACCCCAGAACATGTCAACAGGTGACCAGTCGAGGCCGAGCCATCGATGTCAACCTGTGACCCCATAGATAAAGCTTTGGAAGCCGGAGCCTCCCGCCGGGGTAATTTTGCCGGTGCGGATTCCTCGAGAGCAAGCCCGGAGGCATCTCGATACTTAGAGGGAGATCAACCCTTCGAGGACCGGCTGGACTTAAGTTTGGTTACCTGTGATCCATGGGAGGAAGAAGCAGCCCTGGAAGACGTTGATGCTACAAGAAGCTGCATCAGAGAGAAACAGGGTACTGAGCTTGGCTGCTCGATTCTGTAGACCTTTTTTAGACATCATGGAACAGGACTCACAATCCGCAATGGAGTGGTCAGGACCTAAACATTTTAGACACCATTCATGGGTGTCGGTGACAGAAATAGTGCCGCTGCACTTCGTGCACTTATTAAACCCGGAGGCGGGTTTTTCCATGAGGAAAATCTTTCCTAGGCCTAAGGCCGAAGAAAGAAAAAATGCACTGAAGTGAGAACTACAGTAATTTTTCTTTTCTTTTTTTTTTTTTAAAGAAAGAAAGACAGACCGGCGGAACCGGTCCGGTGTCGAAGAAGGCAGACACGCGACCAAAGAAATAAAAGAAAATAAAGAAATTCTTCAGCGGTGACAGGAACACGACCTGCTGGCTCCGTGGAAAAGAACTGGAGAGAGGCGGTTAGGAAAGGCGGGAAGGCAGTGCGCAGGCGCTGTGGGATGCTCCCAAAAGCTTTCCTTTTGGACGCTGGGGAGCGTTCCCGCGCAGGCTCCGTCGGTACCGACGATACCCATGTGTGAAGACTCATTCTTGCTTGTTCCTGGAAATGACAAAGTTCTCTAGATGGAAGTCAAAGCCCCTGTGGAGGCTGAGTCTGCTGAGACGGTAGAGCAGGGGTCTCAAACTCAAATTGCTTTGAGGGCCAAATGAGGACTTGTAGAGTAACCCGGGGGCCGCACAAGACGCAGGCCTCATTTGCATAATGGCATCATTTGCATAAGGGCATCATTTGCATAAATATTTGCATATACACTAACTTTTAGTAAACATGCAGAACATACACCATCACCAAACAAGGAATCACAATTTAGAAACAGGAAGACAATTAAACTGGGAACCCCAAAAGCCAAACTTAGAATGTACAACACTGTAGAAATAAAACTATAAATTGATTTCCTCTTGTATGTAAGGGAACAATCATGGAGAATGGGCCCCTGGGCCTGTGTCCACTCCCATATCTTTTCTGGTCACATGGAGGGGGATGCTCTCACCTTTGTGGCTCGAATCTCTGGCCCTGTGTTCATTCTCTGCTTGAAAACCCTAAGGAGGGGATTTCCTAGCTCTCTGTTCTCTCTGTTCCTGATGTCTGGAGAGAGAAATCTTTTGGTTCTGTGCAGTTTCTCTCCTTCAAGGTCCTGGGGGGAGGATTCTTCTGCCCCATGTTCCTTCTCTGCTTATGTTGATCCTATACTCACGATCTTCCTTTTATGCTGTTCAAAGGGTGGCATCCAGCTTTATGCTCGCTTTATTCTTCTGTGAGGAGAGGATCTCTGGTTCCTTCATTCATCCTGTCTCTTTTTGGGTCCCAGGGAAGGGATCCCTGGCCCTGTGTTACTACATTCTCTGTTTCTGGGATTTGGGAATGACATCTCTGGCTAGTTGCTTGCTTTTTCTCTACTTCAGGAGCAATGGGAGAGGATCCCCAAGTCTTGCACTGATGATATGACCAAAGAGCTCATGTGCACTCTGGCCATTTTTACACCAGCTGTTGCACAAGCCTTTTATTTTGATGTTTATAGACTCTCCTACCTTTTTTCTTAAAACTGTGTTTTTCTTTTATTTTCCAAAATGATGAGCTCACTATTAGTTGCATGAACAGACAGATGGGTCTATGAACCAATGGCAAACTCACACAGACAACATAGTCAGCCACAGAGAAATTTGAGTAGTGTCAGTTTTTCACCCGGGACTATTATTTTTTTAAAACATAGCCACTATTGGCAGCAGTCAGTCCCTGATCCCAATGCCAACAGTATTAAGCGTCCCGCGGCCCCTCTGCCTGCTCTGAGTCCTCTCCTCCCTGCAGCATCAGCTCAAAAAGTGGCGGCTTTCAGAGCCGCGAAGAGAGAGAGTTTCTCTCGCGCGGTTCTGAATAGCAGCGAGTCTTCAGAACCGCGCGAGAGAAACTCTCTCTCTTCGCGGCTCTGAAAGCCGCCACTTTTTGAGCTGATGCTGCAGGGAGGAGAGGACTCAGAGCAGGCAGAGGGGCCGCGGGACGCCTAATACTGCGGCGGCAAGTTTGGATTTTTTTTTTTTTTTTTAGACACCGGTAAGTGCTTCGCGGGCCGCACAAGATGCTCTCGCGGGCCGCATGCGGCCCGCGGGCCACGTGTTTGAGACCCCTGCGGTAGAGGCTTAGCAGCCTTTGTTTTTCTTTTAGGTTGCTGATGACCCTTTTGGGCAGACCAACCTGAACGATGCCCTTGTTGGGTATAGGAGGGGTAGAACTTCTTTCTAGTGAAGAAGTTTTTTTGTAGGACTTTTTCCTTGCAGGATCAGCTGTAGATTTTGATAATCTATCCAAGGTGAGATTATCAGCATCTAGCTCATTAGCTTTCTCTTGCCAATTTTTGCCAGAGATTCTCTCCAGTGCAAGGAATATTCCCCAATTTGTTCTGTACCCAAAGATCCAAGTCAGATTACTGGAGCCAGGCAATCCTACGTGCGCCTATGGCAATAGCAGAAGTTCTGCTTATGCACTCAAAACAATCAAAAGCTGCATGATTTATGAATTTGGAAACATCTTGAGCATGTTTGATAAGAGGAGGGGGCTCATAAGCTCTAGATCTCCTGTAACTTCCTTAAGGAGCATTCCCATATATAAAATGTAGGAACTAATCCTGGCAGAATGCAGAGAGGCCTGGAAAGAGTAGTTCCTCACCTGTAACAGGTGTTCTCCAGGAGCAGCAGGAATCAGTCCTCACATATGGGTGACATCAGCGCTGACAGAGCCCCCATGCGGAGCATTTCCCCAGCTTTCCATTTATTTTATTTACAATTTCTTCTACACCGCACTATTCAGCATCAGCGCGGTTTACATGGAACATATCAGACAGGGTACATAGGTCTGAGTTTACAATTAACAGGAGAAAACTTGGATAACAAAAGGTAACTATTTACACAATGAAGTCACATAAGACATAGCAAGAGATTTAATGGTCAAGGACTCCTTACATGGTGTGGACGCCTGGCTTACAAGGTGTGGTGGGACAGTGGTAAGTATTTGAGTGGGGATGTGGTTCATTGTTCTCTGGGAAATATTTAATGAAAAGGAAGTGTTTAAGGGCCTTCCTAAACTGGGTTAGGTTAGTGATTGTCCTGATGTTTGTTGGTAGTGAGTTCCAGAATCTTGGGGCGCAGAGACTGAAGGCCCTGTTTGCGGTTATTGAAGTGCATTTTGTTAATTCTCTCGGCAATGATAGCATATTTAATCGCAGTGGATCTTCTTGGTCTATTAGGCGCTGTTGCTTGGATAAGGTCAGAAAGTGAAGATGGAGAGCGCTTATTGACTGCTTTGAATGTCAGCAACACTTTTGAATAAGATCCTGGCTTGTACAGGAAGCCAGTGTAACTGCTTTAGAAGGGGCGTCACATGGTCTCTTTTAGATGACCCCTGGAGAACCCTCGCTGCACTATTCATGGCAAGTTGTAAGGGGTTCAAGGTGGATTGTGGGAGACCTTGTAATATGGCATTGGCATAATCCAGATGTGGTATTATCAAGGCCTGGTAAATTGTCCGAAAATCTTCCAGTTCAAGCAAGGGGCGTAGATGTCTGAGTGAACGGATCTTGAAATAGATTGCTCTTACAGTGTTAGCTATGTGTGCCTTCATGTCAAGGTTTTGATCCAGTGTAATTCCCAGGTAACGAATTGTGGGTTTTGCTTAAAGTTCGGCTTTTCACCTTCAAGTATTTGGGTGGGCTGAAGTTTGGGTTCCTCGTAATGAAGAGCACCTCCATTTTCTTATGCTGAATCCAAAGGTTTTGTGACAGGAGAGATTCAGATATGGCATTGAAGCAGTTGGTCAAAGGGGAGAGGTCAACTTAGTCTATGTAGAACGGCATATAGAGCAGGACATCAGCATATACCATACAACTGACATTGAAGGACCTGATGATATTGCAAATGGGTTGTATGTATATGTTGAACATCAAGGTCGATAGGGAGGATCCCTGGGGAACTCCTTGGTTTTGATGAAACAGTTCTGATGTTGATCCGCCTGATCGTACTTGCTGCCATCTATCGGTCAAGTATGATTTGCACCATTCCAGTGCTGTTCCGCAGATGCCCTTCTCTTTTAATTGTCCAAGAAGAAGCTCATGATTTACTGAGTCGAAGGCTGCGGCAATGTCTAGGAAAATGAGTGCAAAACCCTGACGAATGCTGCCAATGCCAGTGATTATATTATTGAAAAGGGTGGTGAGGAGTGTTTCCACTCCATGTGACTCCCTGAAACCATGTTGGCATGGGTCAAGTGGAGCAGCAGAGTCGATGTGGTCTTGTAACTGCCTTTGCACCACTTTTTCGATTTTGTGAGAAAAGGTATACTTGAAATGGGTCTGTAGGAGTCTACCTTTTGGGGGTCTAGTTTACTATTTTTTAGCAGTGGTCTGATCGATGTGTACTTGAAGGCAGATGGGAAGTAACCACTTGAGAAGGATAGGTTCATTATTTTTGTTATTATCGGACTGAGATCACTGCGGCGTTCCCTTATCCAGAAAGCCGGACAAGGATCTGTTTGCGCAGTAGTGGTATTGAGGTTAATGATAGTATCATCAATGCACTTCTTGGAAGGGGTTGAGAAAGACGTTAAAGATGTTGTACATGTTATACAACCTTGGTCTGTGGAGGAGACACCAATTGAAATTTTATTTGTCTGACATAACTTGGATTGTAGGTAAGAGGCAAATTCCTGCAGATGGATTTCACATTGGTGCTCCGGTGTTGGCTCCTTGGATAGAGACTTGACAAGATTAAACAGATCGTGAGGTTTATTTAGCGAGCGTTTCAGGGTGTCTGTGTGGTACTGTTTCATTTTCTCTTTGACGGCTTCACGGTGAGCGGTTAGCTGATGGATGTAAGCTGTCTGGTCTCGAATGGAGTGTGACCTTCGCCAACGTTTCTCAAGCTTACTTAGTAAGTGGAGTGATTTTTTCAGTTTGGATGTGTACCATGGGGCTACAGGTCTTTTCCTTGATGAGTTGTTAGGTGGCAGACGAAGTGCAATCGCGCTGAGGTTATTGTTTCAGCAAGTGATCAGCTTATCCAGGTTTAGGGCAGTCTCATTAAGGAGCGAACCCGTTTCTGCCAGGATAAGATCTCTATTGAATGGGCGGAAACTTCTAGCAGGTAGTTGAGGGATTACTTGGAGCTCTGTTGGTCTTCGATTGACTGTCATGAGTGGGAATATGGAAGATGAGTTTCTGATCTGATCATGGTACAGTAGTTATGGACAACACGGTGTCATGGAATTGGTTAGAAATTGTCTGCGAGGCAAATATGAGATCTAGTGTATTTCCCTTCACATGAGTAGGTTCATTGACTAATTGCTTGTAACCTAAGATATCGAGAGCTTCAAGAAAGGTAGAAGAATGGTTATCCTGAAGCGCTGGCAGGTTAAAATCACCTAGAATCCGGTTTGGTGTATTTGGATTATGGATATTAGATGTGAGATTTATAATAGTTGGGAGGTCCTCAGTGGAGGCTGAGGAAGCTCTATAAAGCAAATTTACAGAGCAGCCCTTGTTGGAAATGGAGACTGTCTCCAAGTGGTTTGTACTAGTGGAGTCAACTAGCTGGAAATGAAGCTCTGTTCTGCTGAGGATGAGAACTCCACCTCTTTTGTTTTGTCTATGGCTTGTATATGCTGAGAAATTAAAGGGGAGGAGCTGGTTGATTATGACATTATCTTCAGGGGAAAGCCATGTTTCAGTGACCATGAGGATGTTTTTATTTATTTATTTTATTTATTTACATTCTCTTATATACCGCACTATTCTGCATCAGTGCGGTTTTACATTGAACAAACTGAAATTACATTGAACAGGGCATTATAACTTGGAGATAACTATTTTACAGGGAACATGGGCTATGGAGGGTTAAGTGGCTTGCCCAAGACCACAAGGAGCACCTGTGGGACTAGAAACCCCAGTCCTTCCAGCCCAAGGTTACTGTCCTCTAGTGGGATTTGAACCCCCGACCTTCCAGCCTGAAGTACCTTGCCCCAACCACTAGGCCACTCCTCCACTCCTCCACACACTGTTGAGATTATGGAGGGATATTATGTCTGCAATCACTAGCCACTTGTAACAGATTGAGCAGGCATTGATGAGGGCACATTTTAGATTTTGTGGATAGGGACTTTTGTCCTGTTTGGCTTTCCTAGAGTGTTGGAGTGCAATGTGTAGAAGATGGGGGTGATGCAATTGTGTGTCCCAATTTACATTATGAGGAGATGTACCTGCCCATCTTCTCCCATGGCTATGTAGGATCGGGATCTGATTGTATGAAGGAGTTAGGGATAGAGAGCTTGGGAGCCAGCTAGTGAATAGGAAAAAGAGGCCAATTATGGCACGGCTGGGGTGTTCCATCTTGGTGCGCTAGGCGTTGTAAACAATTAGAGGGTTGTTACTAGACCTAGATAAGTTGGGTAGTGTAGCACAGATAGCGTATAATAGTGTAAAAAAATAAGTGTGAGGTGGTGGCAAACAGAATCTGTTTGCAATGAGTGCAGATTAGACGGAGAGTCTGTTAACAGGGTAGCTATCTGCTCCAGCAGCAGGGAGTATGAGACATGAAAGCATACTCAGGCTCAGGCTAAACAGGAAAGTGCATGAGAGATAAACAAGCAACTTGTCTTCAGAATGGCTAGTTAGTTAATGGCAGTAATAGCAGTATGTGTTCAAAAATATATACAATGTATTCAAAACACATTGATTGGTTAACAATGTAGGGCAAGGTATCTAAACAAGGTATCTAAATCTGCTTTCTCTAAACATACTGTTATATAGTTACTTGACCAGAAGACCTTGAGACCTGAACACCCCAATTCTTCACATTGACCTTCAAGCAGCTTAAGAGCTGGACTGCTTCAGTAGGGGGGGCAGACGCTTTGCTTTTAGAAGCGGAGAGTGCCTAAGGGGCAGGTTACGTCTGATGAGTGGTGGACAGAAAACTACGGAGTCCTGGTAGATGCTCTTGAGGGGCGACGCCGAAGGGCCACGCCAAAGCGCCCTCTGGCGAGGCCCTCCAGCATGGGCCCGCCTGGCGGCAGCTGCTTCTTACAGCTGGTGGCTCCTCCTCCAACAGCCCCGATTGGGCTGGAGGCCTGAGCGGGAAGACTGTCCGGCCCGCTCAGGAGCTCAACCCCGATCGGGAGAGCTGAAGATGGCTGCGGGTGTTGCTGGTGATTCCCGCCGGCAGCGGCTGCTTCTTACAGCTGGTGGCTCCTCCTCCCATAGCCCCGAAAGCCTTTGGGAATGCAGCGTGCATGCGCGGTCCCCTTCCCACCCAAGGGTGCCATCTTGCTCAGTCTGATGACATAGCTAAGAGACAGCAAAAAATAGCAAAAAATAAATCATGACTGCAACTCCAAGGGGAGGAGGGAGGGTTGTGAAAACTGATTCCTGCTGCTCCTGGACAACACCTGTTACAGGTGAGTAACTACTCTCTCTCAAGGACCAAGCAGGAAGTCAGTCCTCATATATGGGACTCCCAAGCTTAGGGCTACCGGAAACCCCAAACTGAAACAATGAACTCCCTCAAGAGTCTCAGCATGCAAGAATAGAATCTTCTCTGATAACGCCCCCGAACGGTAGCCCAACATCAGGGCCTGAGGGCAGGAGTTGCCTAAACCCCAAAGAGATTATGGATTACCGCCTGCCCAAAAGCACTGTCCCTATGGGACTCCCTCTCAAGGCAGTAGTGGGCCGCAAAAGTCTGGCTTGAAGACTAAGTAGCGGCCCGGCAGATGTCTGCCAACAGAACAGAGCGGAGATGAGCCACTGACGCAGCCTTCGCCCTGACACGATGAGCCGTAACTCGACCCTCCAACGAGAGGCTGGCTGCCCTTTAAGCCCAGGCGATACAGTCAGCTACCCATATGGACAAAGTACGCTTGGAGAAAGCCAACCCCAACTTATTGGGGTCAAAAGAAACGAAGAGCTGAACAGCCCTTCGGTGCTCCCGCGTACGGTCAAGGTAGAAGGATAACTCCCTCCTACATTCCAGGGTATGCAAGAGCATCTCGGCCCGGCAGGCATGCGGCCTGGGAAAGAAAGTTGGAAGAACCACCTCTTAATTGAGGTGGAAAGAGGAGACAATCTTAGGAAGGAACTTAGGGTGAGTCTGTAAGACTACCTTGTTCCTATAGAACCTAGTATAAGGGGCATCTGATACTAGGGCCTGAAGCTTACTCACTCGTCTAGCCGAGGTAAGGGCTACCAGGAACAACGCTTTCCAGGAGAGAAACCGTAGGGGGCAGGTAGCCATAGATTCAAATGGTGGACAAGTAAGCCGTTGCAAGACCACATTTAAATCCCACTCAGGGGCAGGTGGACGTACTGGAGGCTTAAGCAAAAGCAGGCCTCTGAGGAAGCGAGCCACCAAAGGATGGCTGGAGAGAGACTGACCCTCCACTGGGGAGTGGTGTGCCGAAAGAGCACTAAGATGAACTCACAGAATTGGACTTAAGGCCTAGGTTGGACAGGTGAAGCAAATATTGCAGCACCACTGGTACTAGACATGAGAAAGGATTCTCGTTGTGTTGAGCACACCAGGTAGAGAATCTGCGCCACTTAAGGGCATAAGACTTCCTGGTTGACTGCCTCCTAGAGGTCAAGACCACGTCCTCCACTTCCCTAGGCAGCAGTAAGGGCGCTAGGACTACTCAGCAGCCAGGCCATCAAATGGAGGGACTGGAGATTGGGGTGTAAGAGATCCCTGCTCCTGAGACAGGAGATCGGTTTTACATCCCCAGAGGAAGAGGAGTGTCCACCGCAAGTTGCAACAGAAGTGGGAACCACGGTTGCCTTGGCCATCTGGGGGCCACCAGAATCATCGAGGCCCTGTCCCGGAGCACTTTGAACAGTGTCCTGGGCACTAGAGGCGTGGGAGGAAACACATATAGGAGGCCCGTGGACCATGGAATGAGAAACACATCCGCTGCTACTCTGAGAGAATGCGGTTGTCTGGAACAGAACCTTGGAAGTTGACGGTTCAGAGGACTGGCAAAGAGATCTATGGTTGGTAGGCCTCTCAGAAAGATCTGCTGAACCACTAAGGGATTCAACCGCCATTCGTGCGGCTGCAAGATCCTGCTCAGCCTGTCTGCCAAGTAATTCTCCTGACCTGGGAGATAGACCGCTTTGAGAAGGATGCTGTGATTGACTGCCCAGGAGCACAGTCTCTGTGCCTCCTGACAGAGGAAGGGACCCTGTGCCCCCTTGTTTGTTCAAGTAGAACATAGCAAATTGATTGTCCGTCCGGACCAACAAAGACTGGTGAGAAATGAGATGGAGAAGGTTCTCAGGGCTAAGCAGATAGCTCTCAGTTCCAAGAGATTGATCTGTTGTGCGGGCTCCCAAGGGGTCCACAGACCTTGAGTACATGTCCCTTGGCAATGTGCACCCCAACCTTGAAGAGAAGCATTGGTTGTCAGCACTTGAGTGTGGGGGTGTCAAACACCCCTTGCACTAGATTTGGAAGATGAAGCCACCATTGTGGAGAAGAGGCCAGCCGAGTGGACACTCACTTTGTCCGCAAGGTTTCCTGTGGCTTGGTGCCACTGAGTTCTGAGACCCCATTGGGCTGGCCTCATGTGCAGATGGGCATTTGGGGTTACATGGACTGTGGAAGCCATATGGCCTAAAAGCCTCAGGAATTGCCTGGCAGAGACCAGAGAATTGCTGTGGAATTGCCTGGCTAGATCCATCAACCTGTGGGCCCTGTCCACAGGTAGAAAGGCTTTCGCCTGAAGGGTGTCCACCTTGCTCCTATGAATTCCATGTTCTGTGAAGGGTGCAAAGTGGACTTTTTTGAAGTTTATAACAAATCCCAAGTGCTGAAGTAGAGCCACAGTGCGAAGGGTGGCTTGATCGGCCTCCTGTGGAGACTGGCCCCTGATGAGCCAGTCGTTCAGGTATGGTAACACAAAGAGGCCTTGAAGCCTTAGGTAGGCCGCCACCACAGCCAGGCACTTTGTGAACACCCTGGGGGAGGAGGTTAGGCCAAAGGGCAGCACTCTGTACTGATAATGGTTTTCTCCCACCACAAAGCGTAGTTACTCACCTGTAACAGGTGTTCTCCAGGAGCAGCAGGAATCAGTCCTCACATATGGGTGCCGAAGCCCTCGCGGAGCAATTTTCCCCAGCTTTCAAAGAAAGCCTTTGGGAACTGCAGCGCGCATGCGCGGTCCTCTTCCCGCCCAAGGGTGCCATCTTGCTCAGTCAGATGACATAGCTAAAAGACAGCAAAAATTAGCAAAAACGAAATCATATAACTGCAACTCCAAGGGGAGGAGGGAGGGTTGTGAGGACTGATTCCTGCTGCTCCTGGAGAACACCTGTTACAGGTGAGTAACTACGCTTTCTCCAGGACCAAGCAGGAAGTCAGTCCTCACATATGGGACTCCCAAGCTTAAGGCTACCGGAGAACCTAAGCACAAAAATGAGCTCCCTCAAGGTCAGTAGCATAGAAGGAAGGAATCTTCTCTGAGTATGTCTCCAACCGGTAGCCCAACAACCGGGACGGAGGGTAGGAGTTGCCTATACCTCGAAGAGGTTACGGAGGACTGCCTGTCCAAAAGCACTGTCCCTGCGGGACTCTCTCTCCAGGCAGTAATGGGATGCAAAAGTCTGGCTTGAAGACCAAGTAGCGGCCCGGCAGATGTCTGCCAATGGAACAGAGCGGAGGTAAGCTACCAACGTAGCCTTCGCCCGAACACGATGAGCTGTGACTCTACCGTCCAGCACGAGGCCGGCTGCCTCGTAAGCCCAAGCAATACAGTCCGCAATCCAGATGGACAGAGTACACTTGGAGACAGGGAGCCCCAACTTGTTGGGGTCATAAGACACGAAGAGCTGAACAGCCTTTCGGTGCTCCCGCGTATGGTCAAGGTAGAAGGTCAACGCCCTTCTACAGTCCAGGGTATGCAGGACCATTTCAGCTCGGCTGGAGTGTGGCCTGGGAAAGTAGGTCGGAAGTACCACCTCCTGGTTGATGTGAAAAGGGGAAACCACTTTGGGAAGAAATTTAGGGTGAGTCCGTAGGACTACCCAGTTCTTGTAGAACCTAGTGTAAGGAGGATCAGAAACCAGGGCCTGCAGCTCACTAACGCGTCTAGCAGAAGTGAGGGCTACCAAGAACAAGGTTTTCCAGGAAAGAAAACGTAGCGGACAGGTAGCCATAGGCTCAAAGGGCGGACAGGTAATCCGCTGCAAAACCACATTAACATCCCAGTCCGGGGCTGGCGGGCGCAAAGGTGGCTTAAGGAGAAGGAGGCCTCTGAGAAACCGAGCCACCAGAGGGTGGCTGGAAAGAGGTCTACAATCCACCGGCATGTGATGCGCAGAAAAAGCACTGAGGTGGACCTTGACCGAGTTGGACTTAAGTCCAAGGTTAGAGAGAGAGAGCGCAAGTATTGCAAGACCACTGATGCTGAACAGGAGAAAGGATCCTGAGACTGCTGAGTACACCAGACGGAGAACCGACGCCACTTGAGAGCGTAGGCCCTTCGGGTGGAGGGCCTCCTGGAGGCCAAGACGACCTCCTCCACATCTGGAGGTAGCTGCAGAGGAGCAAGGACTACCCTTTCAGCAGCCAGGCCATCAGATGAAGGGACCGGAGATTGGGGAGTAGGAGAGTCCCCTGATCCTGCGACAGGAGGTCAGGCTGAAATCCCAGTGGAAGAGCAGTGTCTACCGCTAACTGCATCAGAAGCGGGAACCAAGGTTGTCTCGGCCACCGGGGAGCCACTAGGATCATCGATGCTTTGTCTCTGAGAACCTTGAAGAGGGTCCGAGACACCAGTGGCATAGGAGGAAAGGCATACAAGAGGCCGGTGGACCATGGAATTAGAAAAGCATCCGCCGCTACACGAAGAGGATGCGTCTGTTGAGAGCAGAATCTTGGCAGCTGCCGGTTCAGAGGACTGGCAAACAGATCCATGGTGGGGAGGCCCCACTTGAGAAAGATCTGCTGAACCACCAGCGGATCCAACCTCCACTCGTGTGGCTGGAGAATCCTGCTGAGCTTGTCGGCCAGGTAATTTTCTTGACCTGGGAGATAGACAGCCCTGAGGAGGATGCCCCGGCGGACTGCCCAAGAGCATAGCCGTTGCACCTCCTGACAGAGGAGGAAGGAGCCTGTTCCGCCCTGTTTGTTTACGTAGAACATGGCAACCTGGTTGTCTGTCTGTATCAGGAGCGACTGGTGGGACACCAGGTGAGAGAAGGCTTTGAGTGCTAGTAGGATGGCTCTGAGCTCCAGGAAGTTTATCTGTTGAGCAGACTCCCAAGGAGTCCAGAGTCCTTGAGTACATGACCCTTGGCAATGTGCTCCCCAACCCAGGAGGGAAGCATCGGTCGTTAGGACCTGAGAATGCGGAGGGGACTGAAAAGCCACTCCTAGCAGTAGGTTGGGTAGATGAAGCCACCATTGCAGAGAGGAGACCAGCTGGTCGGAGATCTGCACAGAGTCTGCTAGGCTCCCCATGGCCTGATGCCATTGATTGTGAAGGCACCACTAAGCAGGACGCATGTTCAGTCGGGCATTGGGGGTCACATGGACCGTGGAAGCCATATGGCCGAGCAGTCGCAGAAAGTGCCTGGCTGAGACCAGTGCATTGCTGTGAAAGTGGCCGGCGAGATCCATGAGCCGCTTGGCCCTGTCCAGAGGGAGGAAGGCCCGCGCCTGAAGTGTGTCCAACCTGGCGCCGATGAACTCGAGATTTTGAGAGGGGAGCAAAGTGGACTTTGCGAAGTTTATGACAAAACCCAAGTGCTGGAGCAGAGCCACAGTGCGCTGAGTGGCTTGAGTGGCCTCTGGTGAAGATGGGGCCCTGATGAGCCAGTCGTCCAGGTATGGGAACACAGACCTTGAAGTCTCAGATAAGCCGCCACCACTGCAAGGCATTTGGTGAACACCCTGGGTGCGGAGGATAGGCCAAAGGGCAGCACTCTGTACTGGTAATGATTTCCTCCCACAACAAATCTGAGATATTGTCTGTGGTCTGGATGAATGAGGATATGAGTATACGCATCCTTCAGATCCAAGGAGCATAGCCAGTCTCCCTGCTGGAGGTAGGGCAGCAGTATTCCAAGGGTAAGCATCTTGAACTTTTCCTTTGCAAGGAACTTGTTGAGGTTTCGCAAGTCCAGGATGGGTCTGAGGCCTCCTGTTCTTTTTGGAATCAGGAAGTACCTTAAAAGCCTTGGCCCCTCAGGTGGTGGGGAACCGGTTCCACGGCTCGTTCTTGAACAAGACTTGCCAACTCCTGAAGGAGTAAGTCCCTGTGCAAAGGTAGTCTGGGAGGCTCCCCTGGAAAGTACATAAGAACATAAGATATGCCATACTGGGTCAGACCAAGGTCCATCAAGCCCAGTATTCTGTTTCCAACAGTGGCCAATCTAGGTCATACGTACCTAGCAGTTTCCCCAAGGGACACAGGTTCCACAATGCTTGTATTGGTTCAAGCATTGATATCCTGGGTCCCTTCTTAATAATGGTTTATGGACCTTTCCTCCAGGAACTTGTCCAAACCTTTTTTAAATCCAGCTACACTAACAGCCTTTACTACATCCTCCGGTAACAAATTCCAGAGTTTGATTACACGTTGAGTGAAAAAATATTTTCTTTTATTAGTCTTAAATAGTTTACCCTGTAGCTTCATTGCATGTCCCCTAGTCTTTCTATATTCTGATAAGGTAAACAATCGATCTACGTTTACCCGTTCCACTCCGTTCATTAATTTATAGACTTCTATCATATCTCCCCTCAGCCGTCTCTTTTCCAGGTTAAAGAGCCCCAACCTTTTTAGCCTTTCTTCATAGGAGTAGCCTTCCATCCCCTTTACCATTTTGGTGGCTCTTCTCTGAACCTTTTCTAAAATTGCTATATCCTTTTTAAGATATGGCGACCAGAATTGCACACAATATTCAAGGTGCGGTCTCACCATGGAACGATATAGAGGCATTATAATATCTTTTGTTTTATTTTCCATTCCTTTCCTTATCATACCTAGCATTCTATTTGCTCTCTTGGCCGCCGCTGCACACTGGGCCGAGGGTTTTAACATGGTATCCACAAGGACGCCTAAATCTTTTTCTTGGGTGGTGGTTCCTAATGTGGAACCTTGCATCGTGTAACCATAGTTTGGGTTGTTCTTCCCTAGGTGCATAACCTTGCACTTCTCCACATTAAATTTCATCTGCCATTTTGATGCCCAGTCTTCCAATTTATCAAGATCCTCTTGCAATTTTCCACAATCCTCCTGGGTTTTAACAACTTTAAATAGTTTTGTGTCATCCGCAAATTTGATAACCTCACTCGTTATTCCACTTTCCAGGTCATTTATGAATATGTCAAAAAGCAGCGGACCCAGCACAGATCCCTGGGGTACACCACTATTCACCTTTCTCCATTGGGAAAATTGGCAATTTAGCCCTACCCTCTGCTTTCTATCTTTTAACCAGTTCCTGATCCACAGTAGTACACTGCCTCTTATCCCATGACTCTTTAGTTTTGCCAAAAGTCTCTCATGAGGGACCTTGTCAAAGGCTTTCTGAAAGTCCAGATACACAATATCAACCGACTCACCTTTGTCCACCTGTTTATTCACTCCTTCAAAAAAACATAACAGATTAGTAAGACAAGATCTTCCTTGTCTAAAGCCATGTTGGCTGTCTCCCATTAGGTCATGACTATCTATATGCTGAGTAATTTTATTCTTTATGATGGTTTCTACCATTTTTCCCGGTACTGACATCAGGCTCACCGGTCTGTAGTTTCCCGGATCACCCCTCGAACCCTTTTTAAAAATTGGTGTTACATTGGCGATCCTCCAATCCTCAGGTATTAGAGATGATTTTAATGATAGTTCACAGATTACTGATAGCAGGTCTGCAATCTCAAATTTCAGTTCTTTCAACACCCTTGGATGTATACCATCCGGCCCAGGTGATTTGCTACTCTTCAGTTTATCTAATAGTTGTAAGACATCTTCCCGATGTATCGATATTTCCTTCAATTCTTCCACACCTTTAAATACCACTTCAGTCGTGGGTAACATCCCTACATCTTCCTCAGTAAAGACCGAACCAAAGAATTCATTCAGTCTCTCCGCTATCGCCTTGTCGCCTCTTAGTGCTCCTTTAACCCCTTTATCATCTAATGGACCAACTGACTCTCTCACGGGTTTTTTGCTACGAATGTACTTGAAAAGGTCTTTATTTCGCGTTTTTGCTTCCGCAGCAAGCTTCTTCTCAAATTCTCTCTTTGCCTGCCTTATCAATGCCTTGCATTTGACTTGCCAGTGCTTGTGCTGTTTCCAGGTTTCATCATTTGGCTCTTTTTTCCATTTCTTGAAAGATGCTTTTTTGGCAACAGCCTCTCTGACCTCAGCTTTAAACCATGCTGGCAATTTTTTGGACTTCCTTCCACTTTTCTTAAAGCGTGGAATACAGCTGGTCTGGGCTTCCAAGATAGTATTTTTCAACAACACCCAAGCTTGATGTACGTCTTTAACCTTTGCAACTGCTCCTTTTAGTTTTTTCTTAACTGTTTTCCTCATTCTATCATAGTCTCCCTTTCGAAAGTTAAAGGGTAGTACTGTGGATTTCCTTACTATCCCTCCTCCACTAATTAAATCAAAGGCGATCATGCTATGATCACTATTGCCAAGTGGCCCCAACACCCTTATCTCTTGCACTACATCTGGTGTTCCACTAAGGACTAGGTCTAATATTGCTTCCCCTCTGGTCGGTTCATGAACCAGCTGCTCCAAGAAGCAGTCATTTATTTCATCTAGGAACTTTATCTCCCTAGCATGTCCTGTTGTGACACTGACCCAGTCGATGCCGGGGTAATTGAAATCACCCATTATTATTACTGCACTGTAACTTTTGCTAGCTTCCTTGATTTCTTTGAGCATTTCATCATCCATTTGTTCATTCTGGCCAGGCGGACGATAGTACACCCCCACTGCCATCGCCTTCCCCTTTTTACATGGAATTTCAATCCATAGAGATTCTACAGCAAATTTTGTTTCTTGCAAAACTTTAATCCTTTCTGACTCAATGCCCTCTCTAACAGAGCGCAACCCCTCCACCAATTTGATCAGCTCTATCATTTCAATATAGTTTGTACCCAGGTATCACAGTGTCCCACTGGTTGTCCTCCTTCCACCATGTCTCTGATATTCCAATCATATCTAACCTCTCGTTTAGTGCTATATATTCTAACTCTCCCATCTTGTTTTGTAGACTTCTAGCATTTGCATACAAGCATTTTAGAGACTATTTTATTCATATTAATTTGGCTATTGGTAGACATGGGTAATTTGGGATCTTTAAGTTCTGTCTGCTCCATACTCGAGGGCATTTGGGCTACTTTACTCTTTTTTGGAACCTCTCTGCTTTTTGTAGTATCCTTCAAGGATACATTCTTCCGAACCATGCGCTCTTGGGCGACTGTCGGCTTTCCCCTATTATCTAGTTTAAAAGCTGCTCTATCTCCTTTTTAAAGGTTAATGCCAGCAGCCTGGTTCCATCCCGGTTAAGGTGAAGCCCATCCCTTCGGAAGAGCCCCTCCTTTCCCCAGAATGTTCCCCAGTTCCTAACAAATCCGAACCCCTCATCTCTGCACCATTGTCTCATCCACGCATTGAGACTCCGGAGCTCTGCCTGCCTACTGGGTCCTGCGCGTGGAACGGGAAGCATTTCGGAGGGAGGTACCTGATGAAAGTGAAGAAGATAGCCCTTTTGAACTATGTGAAGTACCCAGGTATCTGGTGATGTTGGACCACCTTTGGGCAAAGTGGACCAGCCGGCCTCCTGTGCTGAGAGAAACCAGCTGAGGGGGAGAGGCTATGCTGAGGAAGTCAAAAACCCCCACCCTGCTGAGCAGGGGCCGGTGGTGCAGGCTTGGGGGCTTGCTGCCTACGGAACCCATTACCCCGTCCCTTGGCCTGCTTCCCTGTGGGGAAGCTGCTGAGGCCTGATATTGAGGGTAGTATTTATAGGCAGCACCTTTCCTCGGGTAAAAGGGCTTTTTCCCCGAGGCCTTCTTTTTAGAAGGGGCAGAGGTCTTCCTTGAGAGACTAGTTCTGGTGAGAGTCTCCGTCTCGATTTGTGCAGCCTTCTCATCCATGAGCTTGCCAAAGAGGTTATCACCTCAGCAGGGGACATCAACCAACTTGTCCTGTACCCAGGGCTCGAAGTCGGATGTCTGAAGCCAAGCCTGGCAGCATCCACCGATGCCGGCCGCAGCTACTCGAGCCGAAGCCTCAAAACCATCATAGGCTGCTCAAGAAATAAACTTGGAGCACTCCCGAATACCAGTAGACAAGGTTTGGAACCTCTGCAAAGGTTCGTCGGAGAGACCAGCCGAGAACCTGGCTATTTCCTTAGCCAGGTCTTGGAGATACATGCCCATGTACAGCTGGTAAGTCTGGACTCGACAAGCAAGCATAGAGCCCTGGAAGCACTTCCTACCGAGGGCATCCAGGCTTCGGGCTTCCCTACCAGGGGGCACCGAGGAGTGCATTTTTTGACTCTTAAGTCTATGCATGGCCGATTCCACCACCATGGAATGGTGCGGTAGTTGTGCCTTTTGGAAGCCGGGGCTCTTGCGGACTCGATAAATGGAATCGACCCGCTTGCTTAATACCGGCGACGACGCCGGGCTCTCCCACATGCGGAAGAGAAGTCGTTCCAGCATCGGAGGAACCGGTACAATAAAGGCCTCCTTCGGGGGAGAGTCATATTGGAGGGCATCGAGTTCTTCGACTCGAGGCTCCTCCTCGGGATCTGCGGAAAGGCCAAGGCCTTGGCCATTTCCCTCACGAAGTCCGAGAACCAGGTATCCTCCGGGGGGGACCGTCTCCGAGGTTCCGACTCAGGGGAGTCCGAAGGGACACACCGAGTCCGAAAGGAACCAGGTGACTCTTTGTCCTCAGATTCCCAGGCCGACTCCTCGGAGGAGGAGTCGGGCGGCTCTGGTTGGGCAGGCACCAATGCTATCTGCTCCGACGCCGAGGGAGTCGGCGTCGATGACCTCGGTCCCAAACGGGAGGCCGAAGGAGACCTCATGGACTCGAGGATCGGCTCGGTCTCCGGGGTCGATTTGGAGGTCGACGTCCCGGCGGTCAGGGCAGAAACACCTGCGAGGCCAGCGATCAATACCCGCTGCTGGTCCATGAAGGCAGTCAGACTGCTCTCCAAGGCCGTCAACCTGAGTCCGAGCTCAGGAGACCCAGCAGCCCCTGACTCGGGCCCCGACATCGGGTCCTTCGGAGGCGAGTCAACGAGGACAACAGTACTCACGTGAGCGGGCAAGTCCACCTCGAGTCGAGGATGTTTTGATGGCCTCTCCATCTCAGAGGACCCGGGACGGGAATCGGGGCTATGCGACCTGGCCCTCGAGGAACCAGGAGCATCCACTGATCCCGCCCTCGCGGGTTTCTTCTTCCGATGATGTTCGCGGGTAGGAGACCCCCTTTCAGAGGAACTTCGACGATGTTCCGGACCCGAGTCCCGAGACGTCGAAGCCTCTGACGAGGTCCGAGTCCGGCCGGAGTCAGAGAAGATACGCTCCCGCTGATGCTGCCGACTCCTCAATGCTTTTGAGGACATTTTGCCGCATGGCACACAGATCATGGAGTCATGATCTGGGCCGAGGCAGCAGAGGCAGAAGTCATGAGTGTCTGTAAGAGATGAGTTTCTTACAGAGATCACACTTTTTAAAGCCGCTGGCAGCCATCAGGGGAAAAAGGGCCCCTGCGAGGTCGAATGACCGGGCTGCCAGGGAAAAAGGCGCGAAATCTGTCACGAAGGACAAAAAACCGAAAAATACGGGACGGACTCGCAACCGGCGTCGCGAGTCCGGGCCGAAGAAAAAAGAGAAAAATAGAGAAAAAATCAACTTTTCTGCGGGGATTCACAGACGTCTGTAGGGCTCCACGGAAAAAAGAAGACTGAGCAAGATGGCACCCTTGGGCGGGAAGAGGACCGCGCATGCGCGCTGCAATTCCCAAAGGCTTTCTTTGAAAGCTGGGGAAAATTGCTCCGCGAGGGCTCCGTCGGCGCCGACGTCACCCATATGTGAGGACTGACTTCCTGCTTGGTCCTGGAGAAACCTGAGATATTGTCTGTGGTCTGGATGAATGAAGATGTGAGTATACGCATCCTTTAGGTCTAAGGAGCATAGCCATTCTCCCTGCTGGAGGTAGGGCAGCAGAATTCCAAGGGTGAGCATCTTGAACTTTTCCCTCTCGAGGAACTTGAGGTTTCGCAAGTCTAGGATGGGTCCGAGGCCTCCTGTTTTTTGGTACTAGGAAGTATCTGAAATAGAAGCCTTGACCTCAGGTGGTGGGGCACTGGTTCCACGGCCTGTTTCTTTACCAGACTTGCCAACTCCTGTAGGAGTAAGTCCCTGTGCAGAGGGAGGCTCCCCTGGAAAAAAGGAGGGGGGTACCTGGTGAAAGTGGAGAAGATAGCCCCTTTGGACTATATTGAGGACCCAGGTATCCCTTGTGACGTTTGACCACCTGTGGGCAAATAGGGCCAGCCGGCCTCCTGTGCTGATGTGGCCCAGCTGAGGAGGAGAGGCTATGCCACTGGAGTCAAAACCCCACTCCCTGCTGTGCAGGAGCCGGTGTTGGTGGCTTGGGGGCTTTCTGCCTATGGAGCCCATGACCCTGCCCCTTCGCCTGCTGACCCTGTTGGGGAGCTGCAGAGGCCTGATAATGAGGGTACGGTTTATAGGCAGATGACTTCCTCGGGTAAAAGGTTTTTCCCCGAGCCCTTCTAAGAAGGGGCAGAGGTTTTTCTGGACAGCCTAGTCCAGGTTAGAGTCTCAGTCTCGAGTTCTGCAGCCTTTTCAGCCAGCCATGGGCTTGCCAAAGAGGTTTTCACCTCAGCAGGTGGCTTCGACCAACTTGTCCTGCACCCATGGCTCGAGGTCCGATGACTGTAGCCAGGCCTGACGGCGTGCACCGATGCCAGCCGTGGCTACTTGGGCCCAAGCCTCGAAGCCATCATAGGCTGCTCGAGAGAGAAACTTCGAGCACTCCCGAATACCCGAGGACAGAGCATTGAACCTCTGCAAAGGTTCCTCGGAGCGACCAGCAGAAAACCTGGCAAACTCCCTTTCCAGGTCTCGAAGGTACATGCCCTTGTACAGCTGGTAAGTCTGGACACGGCAAGCAAGCCTAGAGCCCTGGAAGCACTTCTTACCGAGGGCATCCAGATTCCGGGCCTCCCGGCCGGGAGGCACCAAGCAGTGCATCTTCTGATTCTTCAGACAATGCATGGCCGATTCCACCATGGAGTGGTGTGGTAATTGTGCCTTCTGGAACCTGGGGCTCTTGTGGACTCGATAGATGGAATCGACCCGCTTGCTCAAAACCGGCGGAGGCCGGCACTTCCCACATGCGGAAGAGCAGCTGTTCCAGCATCGGAGGAACCGGTACAGTAAAGGCCTCCTTTGGGGAAGAGTCATACTGGAGGGCCTTGAGGCTCCTCCTCGGGGAAGGCCAAGGCCTTGGCTATATTCCACATGAAGTCCGAGAACCAGGTATCCTCCGGTGGGGACCATCTGAGGTTCGGACTCGGTGAGTCCGATGGGACACACCGAGTCCGAAAGGTGTCGGGTGTCAACTCATCCTCTGTCTCCCAGTCGGACTCCTCAGAAGAGGAATTGAGCGGCTCCGGTCGGGCAGGCACCGATGCCATCCGCCCCGATGCCGAGGGTACCGGCAGACGACCTCGGTCCCAGACGGGAGGTCGAGGGAGACCTTGGCCGGAGGATCGACTCAAGTGTCGATATCCTGGTGGTCAGGGCAGATGCACCAGTGAGACCGGCGATCAGTGCCCGCTGCTGTTCCATGAAGGTAGCCAAGCTGCTCTCCAAGGCCGTCAACCTGAGTCCAAGCTCAGGAGACTCAGCAACCCCTGACTCGGGCCCCGACGTCGGCTCCCCTGGAGGAGAGTCCACAAGGACTACAGTACTCACGTGACCAGGGGACTCCATCTCCACACGAGGTTGTTTTGCAGGCCTCTCCAACTCTGAAGACCCGGGACGGCGCTCAGGGCTATGCGACTTGGCCCTTGAGGAGCCAAGTGCATCCACCGACGACGCCCTCGCAGGTTTCTTCTTCCTGTGATGCTCCCACGAGGGAGACCCCCTCTGAGGAACCTCGGTGCTGCTCAGGGCCGGAGTCCTGAGATGTCGAGGCCTCTGACGAAGTCCAGGCCCGTCTGGACGCGGAGTCAGAAGATTCTTTCCTTTTGGTGCTGCCGACTCCTTAATGTCTTCGAGGACATCTTCCCACACGGACCACAGATAGGGTCATGATCAGGTCTGAGGCACCGGAGGCAGTAGTCGTGTGTCGGTGAGAGACATAGGTTTCTTACACCGATCACACTTTTAAAACCCGCTGGCAGCCATCGGGGGAAAAAGGGCCCCTGCGAGGTCAAGAGAGGGCTGCCAGTGAAAAAAGAAAATGGAGCGAATGCTAATCACCAAAGACTAAAACCGAAAAAAAGGAGATCAGCCTTGATACTGATGTATCGGGCCCAGGCGGGAAAGGGAACCGGCATCGAACCGAAGAAACGGGTCAAACAGAATAAAATCAACTTTTTCCTCGGGTGAAAACAAACCACGTCTGTCGGGCTCCGTGGAAAAAAAGACCGAACAAGATGGCACCCTTGGGCGGGAAGGGGACCACGCCTGCATGCTGCATTCCCAAAGGCTTTCTTAGAAAGCTGGGGAAATGCTCTGCACGGGGGCTGTCGGCGCTGTCACCCATATGCGAGGACTGACTTCCTGCTTGGTCCTGGAGAAGGGTTCGATGCCCAAAGGCATCAAGAGTTCTACATTCACGACCCAGAGGATTAGATGCATGTCTTTTTGCACTCTTGATCCTTCTCATAGCTGACTCCACCACCATGGAATGGTGGGGCAACTGAGATTTTTGAAATCCAGGACAGGGAGGAACTCGATACATGGTATTGAGCCTACAAGAATGAGGAGAAGTGGTGAAAGGTGTTTCCCACATCCTTGGCATGAGATCATGCAAGATCTCATGAATAGGCAAAGTAGCTGCCTCTTTGGGAGCTTTAGGATACTGTAAAATCTCCAATTCCTTCGCCCTAGGCTCTGTTTCAGGAGCCACTGTGATGGAAAGACTTCAAGCCACATCTTGGATAAAATCCTGGAAGGATATATCTTCAGGAGGAGACATCCTACGTTTAGGAGAGGAAGAATCCTCCGGAAGAAGTACTCTGGTATCGACAGAGCTGTCAGTCTTCAGATTCATCGGAGGATTCAAAGTATCTCCTGTCCGGGTAATCGTGTATTGCACGATACAGGTACCAACTGAAGTCGGTATCGACAGGGTCCGGAACCGACTTGTCAGTACTGGAAGGCATAGCCTGCATCGGTACCGGTAGTCCACCTGCTGACGTCAATGCCTCCGGTACTGATGTCGGTACCGGTTGGATTGTCTGAAGCTGTTTCAGGGGCATCGATGCCTAGAGAAGAGCTGCCAGACTGTGTTCAATAGCCAAAATTCTCTGGTCTATCGATGCTGCCGATGCCTGGGTATCGATACTGGGTGAAACGGCTGGTACCCCAGAGCATGGCATCAGCAGTTCTGCCGAGGTTGGGGCCTTGAGAACATCCTGGAGCCCTGATGATGCTTTGGAAGCTGAAGCCTCCCGCCGGGGCAATTTTGCCGGTGTAAGTCCCTCAAGGGCAACGCCAGAGGCATCTCGATACTTGGAAGGAGATCTACCCTTTGAGGACCGGCTAGACTTATGTTTAGTTACCTGAGATCCATGGGAGGAAGACGAAGCCCTGGAAGATGTTGATACCACAGATGCTGCATCGGAGGGAAAAAGGGTGCTAAGTTTAGCAGCTCGGTTTTGCCGACCCCTCTTCAACATCATCCCACAGTCACACTCTGAGATAGAGTGGTCAGGACCTAAACATTTGAGGCACCACTCATGGGTGTCGATAACAGAGATGGTACCGCCACACTTGGAACACTTTTTAAACCCCGAGGCGGGTTTTTCCATTGCAGAGGAAAGTTGGGCCTAGTGCCCAAAATGGCACGTGGCACCAGAGGAGAAAAAAGCTGGAAGACACCAGGAACATTTTGTTTTTTTCTACAAGAAAAAGAAAGAACCGGCAGTACCGGTGTAGCGTCGAAGGAAGGCAGACACAACCACAAAAAAATAAAGGGATATTTTCTGCGGTGACAAAAAGTGCCGGCTCCGTGGAAAACAAAGAACTGGAGAGAGACAGTTGGGAAAGGCAGGAAGACAGCATGCAGGCGCTGTGGGATGCTCCCAAAAGCTTTCTAATTGGACGCTGTGGAGTGTTCCCACACAGGCTCTGTCGGTATCGACGATACCCATATGTGGAGGCTACATTCCTGCTTGTTCCTGGAGATAGAAGATGAGGAGCACCACACCTCTTGATTGAGGTTGAATGGGGAGACAACCTTGTGAAGGAACTTAGGGTGCTTGTGGAGTACGATTCTCTTCTTATAGAAACATGTGTAAGGTAGATACACCACCGAAGCCTGAAGCTTGCTGACCCTGTGAGAGGACATGAGTGCCACCAGGAAGACAACCGAAAGGTAATGCAGGTGGCAGGTAGCCGGTAGCCAGGGCTCGAACCGTGGGCCCATGAACCATGAGAGCACCACATTGTGGTCCCACTCTGCTGCTGGTGGGCGTACCGGGGGGGGGGGTGGATAACAGGAGGCCCTGCAGGAAGCAGGTTACAAGGGGATGGACATAGGCTTGCCCTCAATGAGCAAGAGCACTCAGGTGGACCCTGAGAGTTGGACTTCTGTCCTGAGATAAGTGAAGCAAATATTGCCGCACACGCTACACAGAGCACAAGAATGGATTAACCTGCCACCCCATGTATCACACAAACTGCCCCATTTGAAGATATAAGCCTGTCTTGTAGATGTCTTGTGGGGGCCAGGACCACCTCCTCAACCTCCCCTGAAAGGGGCCAAGGGTATGCTTTCTGCGGCCAAGCTGTTAGTGCCAGAGACCCCAGACTGGAGTGTAGGACGGAGCCCTCCTCCTGCGACAGTCCTAGGTTGCTCCCGAGGGCGACCGGAGGCAATATGAAGATGCAAAGCAGCAGTGGGAACTACTGTTGCCTGGGTCACTGAGGACCCACCAATATCAGCGACACCCTGTCCAGCTGAGTCTTGGAGAGTCTTGGTTAGCAGTGTGGGTGGGAAGGCATAAAGGAGGCTCTCTGTCCATAGGATGAGGCAGCATCTGTTGCCATCTGGGGCGGGTGTGGCTGTCTGGAGCAAAAGCAGGGCAATGGAGTTGGCCAGGCTGGTGAAGAGGTCCAGCCATGGAGTTTCCCTGAGCTGTAAGAGCCAAGAGGCTGCTCTGGTATGCAGCTGCCATTCATATGGCTGGAGGACCCTGCTCAGCCTGTCCGAAAGGGCATTGTCCTGGCCTGTCAGATATACCACCTGCAGGAGCATCCCATTGCGATTTGCATATTAGCAGAGGGCTACTGTCTCCTGGTAGAGGGTGTATGACTGTGCCCACCTACTTGATGTAGAACATTGGATCAGCACAAATTGGTGCTGGAAACAGACAAGCAGGCTGCAGAAAGTGGCAAAAGGCTCGGAGACACAGATAAGCTCTAGGAGGTTGATCTGATGTTGTCTTTCCACCTGCGACCAACTGCCTTGAGTGCAAAGGTCCTTGCAATGAGCCCCAAGCCCAGAAGGGAGGCATATGTGGTGAGAACTCATGGGGGGGAGGGGGTCTGATGTAGGGCAAGGGATGTGTCTGAGGATGCTGAGGCACTTATCAGCCAAGGTGTCTTGAAGCCAGCCCGTGGCCTGGGTCCACTGGGTAGCAAATGTCCAACCAGAAAGCACTATACCACGTACAGCAAGCAAAGCAAACAAGTCTGTGCGTGGTAGATAAACTTTATTCAGAGCAATTAACACGGGGTATTCTAAGTCACTCCCACAGGGGAACCAAAAAGCCAAACCTGACAGCTGTGTTTAGGCAGAGTCTTCCTTAGGGGATATATGGCAAGCTATTAAAAAAAAATAAAAAACCTACCCCACAAAAACACATACCACCAAAAAATAAAAAACACACATGAAAAAAACACTGATAAAAACGGTAAAAACAAATATAAAGCCCACGATCTTCCACGAACAAATGTATACCAATAAGTACAAACCAAATACAATGTAAAAAAATTAGGTCATTAAAACAAATTTTATCATGATGCACATATTACATAAAAACGTTTTATATGGCAAAAATGAAAATAAAATTGACCATATTCACATTGAAGGATTTGACTTGCATAGTTTTACATTGTATTTATTTGGTTTATACTTATTGGCTTACATTTGTTCATGGAAGATCGTGGGCATTTTATTCATTTTTACCAGTTTTTTTGTTATTTAATGTTGATTTTCATGTATGATTTGACCTTGCTGGAACTCTCCAGGAACTGTACCACACAGGCTGACACTCAAAATGCTTCAGACTGATCTAGCTCAAATGAGCCAGTCATCCAGACATGGGTGAACACAGATTCTTTGGTGCCTTAGTATTGTGGACGTTACACTATGACCTTCAAGAACATCCTTGGGGCAATGGAGAGGCCAAAGGGAAGAACAGCAAATCTAAAATGAGAACCAAGCACAGTGAAACAAAGCATCGTTCATCCTCATGGATAGGAATGTGGAAATAGGCTTCAGCTAGAGCCACAGACAGCAAGAGCTCCCATGCTGCACTGCCCGGATCACTGAGCAGAGTCTCCATATGGAAGTGGCACTGACCTCCTTGAGGTCAAAAACTGTTTGGTACTCCTTTGGTACCATGAAATGTATGGAGTACCAGTCCTTGCCACGCTTAGAAAGGGAAACTGGGACAACCATAGTAAGACTGAGCCATCTTTCCAATGTGACCTAAACAGCAGCTCTTCTGGCTGCAGAATCACATGAGGAGACTGGCATCTGGGATAGGTTCCCTGCATTCTAGAATATAGCTGTGCCGAACAGTGTCTAACACCCAGCGATCCTCCATGACCCAGGTTCACGCCTAGTAGAAAGGCACAGCCTGTTGCCCATCGGAGGCATCCCAGAATGGGCCTCCAACCAGTTATTGTGCTGGACAGGTGGTGGTACTTCTGGAGGCACTAGATTCCTGGGTCCATGAGCCTTACGAAAGGGCTAAGTGTGGGACCAAAAACCAAAAGAACCGAAGGCGACTTTCCAGGGGCAATACTTATGGGAGGCCTGGAAGTCCCAGAGTGCCAGGTACTGGGAATAAGGAAATTGGCTGGATGCCGAAGAGGTGGCACCCATATGCCTCCCAGGCCATAATGGCCTATCCTCCGGAAGGCAATGATGTTTGGATTCACCAAATACTTAACTAGCTTCTCCAAGACCTCTTCAAACATCTATTCCTTGAAGGCAACCCGGGGACAATCAGGACTTGGAAGTCAGGTCCACTACCCAGTAGTATTACATCATTGAAAAAAATCTTTTAGCTGCCAAGTGAACAGGATTATACATAGCATCTGACAAAGGCTGTTGCAGAGACCAGAAAGCATAGTTACTCACCTGTAACAGGTGATCTCCAGGAACAGCAGGGAGCAGTCTTCACATATGCATGACATCAATACTGACGGAACCTTGCGCGGGAACACTCCCCAGCATCTGATAGAAATGCATTTTGGAGCATTGCTCCACATATGCATGTATGCCTTCCCGCCTTCCCAACTGGTCTCCTCAGTCAGGTAGAAAGCAGTGTAAAAACCCAAAAAAGTAGGTGGAAGAACTTCTTGAAGGGGAAGTGGGAGGCTTGTGAAGACTGCTTCCTGCTGTTCCCAGAGATCACCTGTTACAGGTGATTAACTACACCATCTCCAGGAACAAGCAGGAAGTCAGTCTTCACATATGGGACTCCCTAGCCCATGACAACCTAGCGAGAGAAAGGATCCCAGGCCCATGCAGCGGCTGCCACAAGGATCCGATAGACTCAGCTCACTCTGTACAGTCCTTGCAGGGTAGTCAGATTGCAGTGGGCAAGTTGTTCATATTTGAAACAGATTACGTTTAAGACAAATTGTCCGAATTGAGCATTTCTGCTGGAGTCCTTGTCCAGACAATAGTGAGTTATGAAGGTATGCAGGAAAGACCTTGTGGCTACTTGGCAGATTTCCAGAATAGAGACCAAATGAAGACTGGCCATAGGGGCAGCCATAGTTCAGACATGAGCTGTGACATGCTAGCGGAGAGAGCGCCCAGCCTGAGAACAAAAAAGAAATGCAGTCTGCAATCCAATTAGAGAGAATCCTCTTGGAAACGGGTAAGCCAAGATGACTTGGGTCAAGGAGACAGTAGAGTATTGACGATGACCCTTTGTGCGGTCTAGATAGAAAGCAAGTACTCTCTTGCAGTCAAGAGTATGAAGCTTGGCCTCAGCTAGAGAGTTGCAAGGCCTGGGAAAGAATGGGTAGTGAAACGGATTGGTTTAAGTTGAAGGAAGTGACCACTTTTGGGATAAATTTTGGCAGTATCTATAGGACAATTATGGTTGAAAGTAATGTATGGAGCATAGTCCATAAGAGTCTGAAGCTTACTGACCCCCTTCGGACTGAAGTTAGTGCAACAAGGAAAAGGACTTTCCAGGTCAGCAACTTTAAAGGAGCAGATGCCAGTGGCTCAAAAGGGCTCAGCATGAGTTGCACGAGAGCAACATTTAAGTCCTACGTTATAGGCAGGGACGAAGAGGCGGTTTTATCAAGAGAAGACCTTGCATAAAGCATGCCACTAGGTGTGTGGAAATACAGCGATTCTGCAGTGGACGGTGAGAAGTGGAGATGGTGCTCAAGTGTACCCTTACAGAATTGGTTTTGAGACCAGATAAGGATAAATGTAGTAGATGCTGCACTGAAGTGACGGGATCAAGGCTTTTCTGTGAGTGAGAGAAAATCTGCACCATTTGAAAGTGTAGAACAGCTAGTAGAGTTTTCTGAAAGATAAGATTTGTAAAACATCTTCTGGATGCCAGGCCATCAAGCATAGAGTCTTGAGCCTGGGGTGTAAGAGTCCCCCAATCCTGCGAGAGCAGGTTGGGAGCACAACCGTTTGAGAGGAGGAACCTGAGGTAGGCAAAAGTGGAATCCACAGTTGCCTGGGCCAAAAGCGGGCAATGAAGAGCATCGTCCACCAGTCATCTGAAGTTTGAAAAGTATCTTTGTAACGAGAGGGAGAGGGGGAAATGCAAAAAGCAGACCCTGTCCTCAGAGCAAGAGAAACTCATCCAAACTCTTGCTGCGGAGAGATTGAATTCTCAAGCAGAAGCAAGGTAGTTGGGTGTTGAACAGAGAAGCATAGAGGTAGAGTACAAGCATCCCCCATACTCAAAGTAGTGAGACTTGAGGATCCAGCATCAACTTGTGCAAGTGAAGGACCAGACAGTGCCTGCTAACTGATTCTCTTTCCCTGGAAGATAAACCGCCTGGAAATGAATTCCACGAGCTATTACAAAATTCCAGAGGCGCATGGACTCCTTGCAGAACCACACCATCTGGTGATCACTGGATGCAAGATAATCTCCCACTATAACATCAGAAACACTTTCACCATTGGTAAACACCAAGTCCAGTATGGCCCCTCCTTGCTTGACAGAACATGACAACTTGTTGGTCTGAATCAGACCTGACCACTGTACAGGGGGGGGGGGGAGAGAAGACACAGGGTGAGATCACCCTGAGTTCCAGAATGTTGATGTGGGAAAAAAAAACGCTAATGAGACCACAGACCAAGTCATGAGGCTGTGAGGTGAGCTCCCTAACAGTGCTTGGATGCATTGGTGATCAGGGTACACTACAGCAGACTTGAAAAGGTAACCCTATGTTTAGGCTGCTCAGAGTGTGCCACCACTGAAGGGTGTTTACCATTTGAGGAGAAACGGTTATGAGATTGGATAGAAGACCTGTGGCTTTTATCCACTTCTGTGATAGGTTCCATTGTCCCACATGCTTATTGAGCTGGGCATGAGGCAGACATGGACTGTGGAGGCAATGTGGCCTAGTAAGTGAAGGATGTCTCCAGCAGATACAGTTGTCTGACCCAGACAATGAGTGGCAAGTACCATCAGCCAAGCATGGCAGTCTGGCAAGAAAGTTCTTGAACAATGTCTAGGTGAGCCCCTATAAACTCTAGATGTCGAGTTGGAATAAGATGGGGCTTTGGATAGTTTATTATGAATCCTAAGTCTTGGAGGGCCTGGATGGTCTGTCGAAGGGCTATGGTGACTGAGGAGTATCTCCCTTGATCAGTCAGTCGTCTAAGTAAGGGAACAGAAAAATCCCCAAAGTGCAGAGATGGGCTATGATAACAGCTAGACACTTTGTAAAAACTCTGGGGGCTAATGCCAGACTAAAGAAAAGAACGCAATACTGATAATGGGATTTGGGAAACAAAATCTGAGGAATTTTCTATAACTGGAGTGGATCAAGATGTGGGTATATGCATCCTTGAGATCCAAAGAGTATAGCCAGTCATTTGGCTGGAGATAAGGGAGAAGTGCACCTAGTGAAATCATTTTGAACTTCAACTAGAAATTTGTTGAGATTTCTGAGATGTAAAATAGGTCTGTGGCCTCCCAACTTCTTTGGGATAAGAGTAAGTATCAGGAGTAGAATCCTAAACCCTGCTGAGATGGAACTTCAATTGCTCCCTGCGAGAGGACCTCCTGTTGCAGTAAGGTGGCCTGTAGATCCATGATGGGCTGGCAGCAGCATCTTGAAACACAATTGGTGGCCCTTTCTAACCGCAAGGTCCAGTGTTCTGATGTGATAGTGGTCCATCAATCTGTGAAAAGTACTTATGTACCTGGAATTCAAGGAGGAACACAAAATGCTATGGGATGACTGACCATGCCCTGCAAGAAAGTCAAAAACTGAGTAGGCTGTGGCAGAAGCTGCTTTGGTTTTTGTTGTCTGTTGGGACTGATGGAATAAGAATGGTAAGGCTGGTAGAAATACTTTTAGGGTAGAACAGTTTTTTGCCAAGAGCTTTTTTGGTAGAATCTGTCTTCCTAGATAGAAGCAGATGACCTCACAATGAAGAGACCATTTCCCCTGCCTTTCCTTGCCACCTTTGGCCAGAGGTTCTCACCACTACATGGAATATTGATGAGCTTATCCTGGACCTATTGTGCCAGGTCTGAAGCCTGTAGCCAAGCTGTCCTCCTGGCCCCTATACAGGCCACTGCTGCCGGCCTCAAAGGCATCAAAAGCTGCTCTTGTGAAGAACTTTGATGTATTTTGGGCATGAAACACAAGGATCTGATGAGGGGCCTATTTCTCAGGTGGTAGAAGAGAAGTAAATTCAGCTAGGTCCCTAGAAACAATCCCTGAGGAACATGCCCATGTAAGCCAGCATCATTGTTTGGAAGGTTTGATGAATGGTTCTTCTGTCTTTTGATCCTCCTCACTGCAGATTCCACTACCACTGAATGGTGTGTGAGCTGTGGTTTCTGGAAGACGGGACAGGTAGGAACCCTATAGAGGGGTATCCAGGTGTTTGCTGATAGGCATGGATAGGGGCTTCCCACATTCTGGCCATCAAATTTCTCAGAATGTTGTGCACCAGGAGAGTTGCAATCTCCTTTGGCAAAGGACATTGAAGGATGTTTAGCGCTTTGTCCCTCTATTCCAATTCAGTCAACACCACACCTAGGGCAGCAGCCATATCTAATGAAATCCTGAAAGGAAAGGACACATCCTCAGGTGGTGTACAGCATTGTTAATAGGGAGGCAATGGGTCCAAGGATATGTTCTTAAGGGGATCAGAATCGGTTGATTCCAGATACGAGATATGAGGCAGAGTCTGGGTCTGGCAGAAAAATCCCTGTTGGATCCATGATACTGCTGAAGCTCCTGGGACAGAGGCAGACTCTAGGTGGATGGTACTGGTCAAGATGGTTCCAGTGGATTGTATGGGCACTGTGAGGTGTTAGCATCTGTGTACGCTGGAGCCAGAATATCAGTTCCCAGGGATGGCACAGTCTTGATGACCACCCTGGTTCTTGGAGATACTGCATGGAGGTTATGCCACTGTGCCAGGTGGCTTTGAGAGCACCGGAACAATGGGTTGCCAGTATTGCTGAGGCTTTTCTCTATGGCCATGACTATCAGAGGGTCGGGTGCAGGGAATGGAGCAGCTCTGGATGCAGAGATTTGGGCCACAACTCCCAAAAATAGTATTGGGGGGCATCCCCGAGCCCCTTTGAGCTTTGGAGGGGGTGACCAAATGCTGGGGCAGTTTGACCGGATGGTCTGCATTGGAAAGTGACTAGTGTTGCTCTCTATATGCTGGCACCGAGTCCAATGCCAAAGCTGACTTTTAAGCAAACAAGCAAGAACCTCTCGAAGCTGAGCCAGATGCTTTTGTGGCTGTGCATGCTGGGACTCCGAGCAATGCTGCTTCTTGTGCTTGATTGGTGATGAAGATCTGGAAGCATGGGATGACTTAGATGGTATTGATGCCCCGAGGAGTGCACCGAAGGAGATGTCTGAAACAGCTTAACCTCCTGTTAACAGTTCCTCCTCCCTCTGGAAGTCATCCTTTTGCAGTGGGCACAGAAATTCAAGTCATGGTCTGGACCCTAGGCATTTGAGACACCAATTATGTTTGCCAGTGAGTGAAATGATGCTCGGGCACTTGGTGATCTTTTTAAATCCACTTTGAGGTTTGTCCATAGTGGAGAAAAGGAGGGAGGCAAAATCAAATTGGGCAATGCCACCATGATGGGTACTAGGCCCCACTAAGTTTAAAGTTAAGAAAAAAAGAAAATACTAAAGAAAAAATTAAAGATGAATAGGGAACCAGAGCTGACTGAGTCTAATCAGTTGATGGGAAGGCAACGATAAGTACCGAAAAAGTACCAGAGAAAAATATGAAGTCTATTCATGCGGTGAAAGCGTAGTTACTCAACTGTAACATGTGTTCTCCGGGGACAGCAGGAATCAGTCCTCACATGTGAGTGACGTTTGCGCTGATGGAGCCCTCATGGAAGCATCCCCCAGCTTTCAAAGAAAGCCTTTGGGAGATGCCACCGCGCATGTGTGGTCCCCTTCCCGCCCAAGGGTGCCATCTTGCTCAGATGACAGATAAGACGGCAGAAATAAAAGATGGTAAAGGTGCAACTCCAAGGGGAGGAGGGAGGGTTGTGAGGACTGATTCCTGCTGTCCCTGGAGAACACCCTCGTGCGGAGCAAATCGCCAGCTTTCAGAGAACGCCTTTGGGAGTTACCATCACACATGCGCGGTCCCCTTCCCACTCAAGGGTGCCATCTTGTTCAGTCAAATGACACCCAAAAGACGGCAAAAAGAACAAAATAGGACTGCAACTACAAGGAGAGGAGGGAGGGTCATGAGGATTGATTCCTTCTGTCCCTGGAGAACACCTGTTACAGGTGAGTAATTACACTTTCTCCGGGAACAAGCAGGAAGTCAGTCCTCACATATGGGACTCCTCAGCGATAGGCTACTGAGAACCGACAGCTGAAAAATAGGCTCCCTCTACTAGAGCCGCAAGCAGCCATAATAAGAATTTTAAGAGAATAGCACTCCAGCAGCCTGACACAGAAGGGTCGGAGGGCAGGAGTTGCCTAGACCTCGAAAAGGTTACGGAGTACAGCCTGGCCGAAAGCACTGTCCCGTCGGGACTCCCTATCCAGATAATAATGGGTTGCAAAAGTCTGACCCGAAGACCAGGCGGTGGCCTGGCAGATGTTTGCCAGTGGAATAGAGCGGAAATGAGCAACTACCCATGGCCCTGACCCGATGGGCCATAACACTATCCTCCATCGGAAGCTCGGCTGCCCTGTATGCCCAGGCAATACAGTCTGCTACGCAGGTGGACAGCATACGCTTAGAAACAGCCATCCCCAGTCTACTAGGGTCGTAGGATACAAAAAGCTGAGAAGCCTCTCTATGTGCTTGCATATGCTGGATATAGAAGGCCAATGCCCTCTTACAGTCCAGGGTATGCAATACTGTCTGCTTGACTGGCATGTGGCCTGGGGGGGGGGAGTAGGCAGCACCACCTCCTGGTTGAGGTGGAACGAGGAGACTACTTTTGGAAGGAACTTGGGGTGTGTGTGAAGCACCACCCAGTTCCTATAGAACCTGATGCAAGGCCGTTCTGACACTAGGGCCTAAAGCTCACTCACCTGCTGAGCCGACGTGAGTGCCACTAAGAAAACCACCTTCCAAGAGAGGTAGCTGAGATGGCAGGTTGCCATCAGCTCAAAGGGCGGCCAAGTAATCTGCCCTAAAACCACATTCAGATCCCACTCGGTTGCCGGAGGGCAAACTGGAGGTTTCAAAAGAAGCAGGCCTCTGAAAAGCCAAGAGGCCAAGGGATGAGCAGAGAGGCATCTCATCCACCGGGAAGTGGTTTGCTGCAAGGGCACTGAGGTGCACTCTGACGGAGTTGAACTTGAGGCCCAAATCCGAGAGGTGAAGGTGGTACTGTAAAACCACTCCAACCTGGCAGGAGAAAGGATCCAAACCCTGCCCCTCGCACCAAGCTGCAAACCTGTGCCACTTCAAGCTGTAGGCCTGTCTAGTCGACGGCCTCGAGGCCAGCAAGACCTCAATCTCTTTTGGAAGAAGGAGCAGAGTGAGCATCACCCTTTCAGCAGCCATCAGGTTGAGGGAGCTGAGGATGGGGTGCAGAACGCCCTCCTCCTGGGATAGGAGGCTTGGGGAGGATCCCAGAGGAATGGGGGCCTCCAACGCTAACTGGGGCAGAAGCAGAAACCAGGGTTGCCTTGGCCAACGTGGGGCTACAAGGATGACTGAGGCCTTGTCTTGGAGGATCTTGAACAGAATCTCGGCCACCAGAGGCGGAGGAAACACATACAGGAGGCCCACAGACCATATCATCAGAAAAACATCAGTGGCCACCATGTGCGGGTGTGGCTGCCTGGATCAGAACTGGGGCAACTGGTAATTGGCTGGACTGGCAAACAAGTCCATCATTGGCTGTCCCCAAGTCTGGAAAAGCCAACTGGCTACCCCACGGTCCAATTGCCACTCCTGAGGCTGGAGAATCCTGCTTAACCTGTCGGCTAACCAGTTATCCTGGCCTGGCAGGTAGATGGCCCACAAATGAATGCCATGCTGGGCTGCAAATGAGCACAGATCCAGGGTCTCCTGACATAGGAGACGGGACCCCGTGCCACCCTGCTTGTTTACATAGAACTTGGCCACCTGGATGTCTGTCTGGACCAAGACAGGTTCATGGGCCAGGATCTGCCTGAAAACTCCCAGTGGCAGGCGGATGGCACGGAGTTCCAAGAAATTGATTTGTTGTGTTCTCTCGCTCGGGGACCACACTCCCTAAGTACAGAAACCCTGGCAATGGGCCCCCCCAGCCCAGCAGGGATGCATCTGTGGTAAGGATCCTTGTGTGTAGAGGAGCCTGGAAAGGCATTCTCACCTCAAAGTGAAGTGGCTAAAGCCACCAGTCCAAGGACCTTACCAGCTGCCTGGACATTGACTGTCCTTGAGGCACCCTGTGGCCTGTTACCACTGGTCTCTGAGGCACCACTGAGCAGTCCACATGTGGAGGCAGGCATATGGGATCACATGGACCATGGAAGCCATGTGCCTGAGGCGGCGCAGAAATAGTCTTGCTGACACTACGGACCTGTGACTCACTGACCTGCTAGAGCCAGAAGCCTGCTTGCCCTGTCTGCAGGCAGATAGACCCTTACTTGAAGGGTGTTGAGTCTGGCCCCAATGAACTCGAGCTGCTGAGATGGAGCAAGGCTAGACTTGGGGTAGTTGATTAGATGTTGCAGCACTTGGATGGTGCGAGACGTGGCCTGGTAGACTTCACTGGCTGAAGTGCCTCCGATGAGCCAGTCTAGGTAGGGGAGGACAGACACCCTGGAGCCTGAGAAAGGCAGCCACCACTGCTGGGCACTTTGTGAATACCCTGGGGGCTGAGGCCAGGCCAAAGGGAAGTACCTTGTACTGGTAGTAATCCCCCCCTACCACAAAGCGCAGATACTGCCTGTGGTCTGGGTGTCAGGATGTGTGTATACGCATCTTTTAGGTCTAAGGAGCGTAGCCAGTCTCCCTGGTGGAGGTAAGGCAGCAATATTCCAAGGGAGAGCATCTTGAACTTCTCCCTCACCAAGAAATTGTTTAGGTTGCACAGGTCGAGGATGGGCCTGAGGCCTCCTGTTCTCTGGTACCAGAAAGTACCTGGAGTAGTGCCCTTGCCCTGCAGGTGGTGGGGCACCGATTTACTGCCTGATCCTCGAGAAGACCCGCCAACTCCTTCAGAAGAGGGTCCTGGTGAAGGGGAGGCCTGAGGGGCTCTCCTGGGAAGTAATGAGGAGGCACCTAGGTTAGGTGAAGAAGCTAGCACTCCCAGACCACCTGTAAGGCCCAGGAATCAGAGGTAATGGCTCTCCACCTGTGGGATTATACAGGGCAAGCCTGCCTCCTGTGATCTGCCTGGCTACTGTGGGAAGAGGGGCCATGCTGTAGGAGTCAAAAACCACTGCCAGGCTGGACCGGAGCCGGTGCCTGCGGTTTGGGGGCTTTTGGCTTCTGTGGGCCATGCCGCAGCCCCTTTTGGGGAGCCGGGAGGCCTGAAAATGGGGGAGCTTCTGTAAGCAGCATCCTTCCTTGGGTAAAAGGGTTTTTTACCCGAGCCCTTCTTGCGAGAAGGGGCAGAGGTCTTCTTGGAGAGCTGTGTCCTCGTCATGTACTCTGTCACCAGTTCTGCAGCCTTGTTGGTCATGGGTTTGCCAAAGAGGTTTTCCCCCTGGCATGGGACATCAACCAACTTGTCCTGAACCCATTCCTCGAGGTCTGACGACTGTAGCCATGCCTGGCGGTATGCACCGATGCCAGCCACAACTACCTGGGCTGCCGACTCAAACCTGTCATAGGCTGCCTGAGACAAACTTCGAGCACTCATGGACAGCTGTGGACAGACTCTGGAAGCGCTGAAAAGGTCCCTCGGAGAGACCAGTCGAGAACCTGGCGAGTTCCTTCGCCAGGTCCCTCAGGTACATGCCCATGTACAGCTGGTAGGCCTGGATTCGACAAGTGAGCATTGAGCCCTGGAAGCACTTCCTGCCGTGGGCATCTGAGTTGCAGGCCTCCCTGCCAGGAAGCACTGAGGAGTGTCTCTTCTGGCTCTTCAGCCTGCGCATGGCCAATTTACACAACCATAGAGTTGTGCAGCAGTTGTGACTTTTGAAGCCCAGAGCTCCAGACTCAATACATTGAGTCGAGCCATTTGCTGATGACCAGCACTGACACCGGTGTGTCTCACATGCGGCGCATCAGTCGTTCCAGGATCAGAGGCATGGGCACAGTAAGGGCCCTCTTGAGGGGAGGCCTCATACTGTAGGATCTCTAGCTTGTTGGCTTGAGGATCCTCCTCGGACTCCATGGGGGAATGCCAAAGCCTTGGACATATCCCTCAGGAAGTCCAAGAACCTCGTGTCCTCTGGAAGGTACCTTCTCTGAGGCTCGGACAACGGGGAATCGGATGGGACATCCCTGTGCCAACAGGTGTCCAGGGACGCCTCATCCTCTGTTTCCCACGCCGATGCCTCCAAGGAGGAATTGGGGGGGGGGGGGCTCCGGCATAGAGGGCCCCAACGCCGAAAGGCTCTGCAGAGACGACATCGGTCCTGACCAGGAAGCAGAGTGGGACCTTGGCCGAGGATTGACTTGAGTCTGAAAGGTCTCAAGGATTGGCTCAGTCTCTGGGGGTTGACTTCAAAGTCAAGGGCCCAGTGGTTGGGGCGGAGGAACCGGACAGAACGGCAATCAGAACCCACTGCTGCTCCATGAAAGCACTGAAACTGCACTCCAAGGCCACCATTCTGGACTGAAGTCCGAAAGGCTCTGCAGCCACTGGCTTGGGCCCTGACAGGTCGGACCCGATGCTGGTTCCCCCGGAGGGGAGTCTTCAAGGAGGACAGTTACTACCTGCCTCAGCTGATCCATCTCCTGACGAGGAACCTTTGCTGGGAGTTCCTTCTCTGAAGATCCCAGCTGGCGCTCAGGACTCCACAACAAGCCCTGGGAGGAGCTGGGTCACTCAGACCCATCCAGAGATGCCGCCTTCGAGAATTTCTTCTTCCTCTTATGTTCCCTTGAGGGAGACCCCTTCTATGAGGAGCCTCAATGCTGCTTGGGCTCAGAGTGCTCCCACCGAGACCTAGAGGCCTCAGACAAGGTCTGGGCTCTCAAAGGCAAGGACTCAGAAAAAATCCTATCATGCTGCTACTGGTGGCTCTTCAGGGCCTTAGAGGACATTTTCCTACATGGGCCACAGACTGTCAGGTCATGGTCAGGCCCAAGGCACCGGAGACAGCAGTCATGTGTATTGGTCATGTGTATAAGTTTCACACACCGATTGCATTTTTTAAACCCACTGGTAGCCATCGGGGGAAAAAGGGCCCCTGCAAGGTCAAAGACCCAGGCTGCCAGTGAAAAAGAAAAAAAAGGGTGCGAACGCCAGTTACGAAGGACAAAAAACGAAAAACAGATAGACTCAATACCGGTGTACCAAGCTGAAGGCGGGAAGAGGAACCGGTGTCGACCGGTCGAACAAAAGAGAAAATTTTCAACTTTTTTCAAAGGGACTACGTCCGAAGGGCTCCATGGAAAAAAGGAGACTTAGCAAGATGGCACCCTTGGGCGGGAAGGGGACTGCGCATGCGTGATGGCAACTCCCAAAGGCTCTCTTTGAAAGCTGGGGATTTGCTCCACACAAGGGCTCTGTCAGCACTGTCACTCATATGTGAGGACTGACTTCCTGCTTGTTACCGGAGAAACTGGGACTATGTCCTGACTGTTCCGGGGGGGGGGGGGGAACGACTGAGACCACCAGTTGGAAAGACGGGAAAGCATATATGTATGTGAAATGCAACGCTCCCAAAAGCATTCCTATTGCATGTTGGGGAGTGTTCCTGCATCAGGCTCTGTCAAGTACAGACAGACATCACCCATATGTAAAGACTGGCTTCCTGCTTGTTTCTGGAGACTGGCAAATAACTGAATCCACTGAAGTGCTTGAGCTGTCACACCAGCACACAGTCAACTGGAGAACAGAGGCAGTGATCCAGGTGATCTTAGGGCTGTACCACCCTCCACTGGGATGGTGGTCTGCTTTGCAACAGCCATGACCTGTGCACTCACCTGAGGTGTGTTGAACCACACGATAATCTTCCTGCAGCAGGGCGTAAGGCTCAAGGACCCGCATCCCTTTCACTGGGGAGTCAGAGGTCCTGCTCAGAATGGACCATGCTCTTGATAACTACCAGGAAATGAAAGGCCCTTGTAGAACTTATGAAACCCCTGCAAGATGGGGTATACCAGCAGCACTGTCCAGATTTGGGCCCCTCCACTTGTGGGGGAAGGAAACGCCATTGGAACCTTAAGAGAAAGCAGCCAGGTCACACTTGAGTATAAGGCCTGGAGGTCATCCTTTCACAATGCCATGTCTTCTGCCTGATGCAGAAAGGTCAATAAGGCCAAGAAATCCATGTCCCTTCACTGCAAGGGTGGAGACAGGGCCTACAATAGTTCCTCTAAAGCTTCCATGCACGAAATACAGAAACCAGAATCCAGCAACTAAACTCCACTTTCTGCAGACCAGGCATTTTTTTTTTAAATTTGGCATGCAGCTGTGCCAGTAACAAAGGCTGAGACGTCACCAACAGTCCATGGAGTCACAAGGGCACACTCATGCTGCAGCTGCAAAGACACCAGCACAAATTAAGAGCACATACTTAGCACAGTGTAATAAGGCATGCACACAGCTCATGAAGTGCTGTTACCACATGCAGGGAGCACAGAAAAATATGGAAAAATGGTGGAAAGCTGGTACTGTATGAAAAATGCCTCCAGCAGCCCAAAACTCAGGCAACCCAGTGGATGAGGTCAGGCAACTCCCACAAAATAAGTCAGACAGAAAAAACAGTTTAGTACTCATCCCCAGGAAGCCTAAGGCAGAAAAACCATGCCGAGATCAGGCAACTCCACTACTACCATGGCCTACAAAGCACATACCTCTGAAGAGCCTTTTCCTAATTTTCTAGAAACAGCAGGGTGGGGGGAGGGAAGGGAGAGGCACTTAGATCGTAGGTGGCTTGATTTGTCCCTCACCAAATCCAACCTAAGTGCCTCTCCCTCCCCCCCCACCCTTATCCACTCACTAGTCACCTCCCACCTTGACTATTGTAACCTGCTCCTCACTAGTCTCTGAATCATCTCTCTCCAATCTGTCCAAAGCTCAGCTTCACATCTTATTTTCCGTTAGTGTTGCTATGCTCTTGTAATCCTTCAAGTCACTTCACTGGCTCCCTGTTTACACATACAGTTCAAACTTCTCCTACTGACCTACAAGTAGTCATTCTGTGGCTCCTCACTACCTTACCTTTCTTCTCTATTCATTCTACACCCCTCCTTGTGGAACTCTGCTCCTTTGGCAGATACCTTTCATCTGTGCCCTTCTCTGCCACTGCCAACTCCAGACTTCGCTCATTCCACCTTGCTGCTCCATATGTCTGGAACAAACTACCTGAATCTGCATTGGACGCCTTCTCTGGCCCTATTCAAATCCAAGCTTAAAAACCACCTATTTGAAACTGCTTTTGGATCCTGATTGTAAGCTGATGAGCAGGAACTGTGTCTTAAATCTATATGTACAGCACTGCTTACATCTTGTAGCGCACTGAGCCAGCGGCCGCAAGGCTGAATCAGCTGCTTGAGTGATTCACCGCTTCATCGTTGCTTCCTTCAGTCTTGCCAGCAATTCTTCTCTCAGATCCTCCTCATCTCGAGCTGGCTGTGTCTTCCCACCCCTGTACTCAGCTGCCTAGAAGGCTTCGGCAGCGAGATGGGAAAGACAATTGAGGCAGGTCCTGCTAACACTAAAGACCCGGCGGTGCTTTAACCCTGCCGGTCTTGCTGTTTTATTTTTCTTCTTCGGGCCGACCACAGCCTCCTCCAGCCCCCCGAAGCTGAAAGCAGGGGGGCGGGGGGGAGAGAACTGAGCAATAAAATAAATATACAGGACCCAATAAAGCAGTTACTTACCTGTAACAGGTGATCATTGGGAACAGCAGGAATAAGTCTTCATATATGGGTATTGTCTGTACCGACGGAGCCTGCGCAGGAACGCTCCCCAGCATCCAGAAAGAAAGTTTTTGGGAGCATCCCACAACGCCTGCACGCTGCCTTCCCGCCTTTCCCAACCGCCTCTCTCCAGTTCGAGTTTTAAGCTGAGACAAAGAGAGAGAGAGAGGAAAGGAAAGATAGAGAGATACAACTCCTAGGGGAGGTGGGTGGGTTGTGAAGACTTATTCCTGCTGTTCCCAGAGATCACCTGTTACAGGTAACTGTGCTATCTCCAGGAACAAGCAGGAATGAGTCTTCACATATGGGGACTCCCCAGTTAGAGATGCCAGGGAGATCTCCAAGGTTGTGAGTCCCTGAGAAGGGCTCTACCTGCCCCCATGGGTCTCGGGCATCCAACCAGGGATGGGGGTAGGAGTTGATTAGGTATGGAACAGGTGTTTGAGAACCTCACCAAACAAGGCATCCCGGCGGGAATCCTTGTCCAAGCAGTAATGGGCTGTAAAGGTATGAACCGAGGACCAGGTGGCTGCTTGACAGATTTGATCGATGGACACAGTTTTCCATGGCCCTCACATTGAGCTGTGACATGGCCCTCCAGAGAAAGGTTCTTACTCTGGTAGGCGAAAGAAATACACAGAGCAATCCAATTGGACAGAGTTCTCTTGGAGACTGGAAGTCCCAAATGAGAGGGATCAAAAGCAACAAAGAGTTGAGGACTTTCTATGTTGCTGTGTCCTTTGTAAGTAAAAAGCGAGCGCTCTCTTACAATCCAGGGTATGGAGATTCCTCTCTGCACTTGATGCATGAGGTCCTGGAAAAAAGACAGGTAAATAAACCTCCTGGTTCAGATGAAAAGGTGAGACCACTTTAGGCATAAAGTGTGGATTAGTCCTGAGGACTACCTTGTCATGATGGAACCTTGTATAAGGAGGATTAGCCACCAAGGCTTGCAGCTCACTGATGCGGCGAGCTAAGGTGACTGCAATGAGAAAAATAACCTTACAGGAAAGGAATTTCAAGGAGGTGGTGGTTAAGGGTTCAAAGGGTGGCTTCATAAGCTGGCCAAGAACCAAATTCAAGTCCCATGCCACTGGAGGTGGTCTAATGGGAGGTTTAGTTAAAAGAAGGCCTCTCATGAATCTTGCAATAAGAGGATGAGAGGAAATAGGCTGTCCATTGAGAGGCTTAAGGGATGCTGCAATATCACTCAAATGGACTCTTACTGAATTCGTTTTAAGGCCTGCATGGGATAAATGCATCAAATACTCTAGTAAAGAATTCAGAGGTATTGCAAGAGGGTTAAGACCCTTCTGTGCACACCAAATGGTAAACCTTTTCCATTTAAAAGCATAGGAACGTCTACTGGAAGGCTTTCTGGAAGCATGAAGGATATCCTTCACCTGCTGAGAAAGATGCAAATCTTGAAGGTCTAGACCTTCAGCAACCAGGCTCTGAGATGGAGACTGGGGATTTGGGTGCCACAACGTTCCCTCCTCCTGGGATAGGAGGTCTGGAGCAGATCCCAAGTCCAGGGAGGGAGCTTGAGAGAGATGCAGAAGTAGAGGGTACCACACCTGGCGTGGCCAATGTGGTGCTATGAGGATCATAGACCCCTTGTCTGTCTGAAGTTTGAACAGTATCTTGGGAATTAGGGGAATGGGTGGAAAGGCATAGAGGAAGTCTTGCCCCCAATGAAGGAGGAAGGCATCCCTGGCCTGAACTCCCTGACACGGAATCCTGGAACAGAACCGGGGAAGTTTGACATTCCACGGACTTGCAAACAGGTCTATGTCCGGGGTTCCCCAAATTCAGAAGATCCTGGCTATCTGGTCCCCATGGAGGGACCCATTCGTGTGGAAGCAGAACTCGACTGAGTTTGTCTGCCCAAGAGTTTTGAACCCCTGGAAGATACACTGCCACGAGACGAATTTGATGCTCTCTGGCAAAGGCCCACAATCTCAAAGCTTCTTTGCAAAGCGACAGAGCCAGTCCCGCCATGCTTGTTCACGTAGAACATGGCTACTTGGTTGTCCGTGTGGATGAGGACTGTCTTGTAGCTAATTTCTGGCTAATTGCCACTCTGTACTTGTTGATTTTTATTGTACACCGCTCTGCCTACCCTGAAGGGCGGTTAATCAAATAAATGAAAATGAAAATGAATGGAAAACTGAGAGCTAGAAGAATTGCTCTGAGCTCCAAGAGGTTGATATGTAGAGATGTCTCTTGTGGAGACCAGATGCCCTGGGTGGAGAGATCTTGTAGATGAGCTCCCCAACCCCTTGGAGAAGCATCTGTTGTAAGGGTTGCTTGGGGTAGCAACTGTTCAAAGGGGGACCCCAGCAACAGATTTTGAGTGGACCTCCACCACTGGAGAGACCAGAAGAGGCGACTGGAGGTTGCTATTTTGTCTGACAGGCACCCTGATACCTGGGTCCATTGGGTGGACAGAGTCCACCGAGCTGCCCTCATGTGAAGGCGAGCGTAAGGAACCACATGCACGGTGGATGCCATGTGGCCTAACAGTTGTAACATTTCTCGAGCAGTTAAATGGGACTTTAACTGAATTTGCGAGGCTAACTACACCAAGCGTAGGCAACGGGCCTAGGGAAGATAGGCCCTTGCAGTTGTGGTATCCAGCAAGGCCCCTATGAACTCTAGAGACTGAGTAGGGGTGAGATGGGATTTTGGGATGTTTATTACCAGTCCCAGATACTGAACATGCCTTGTGCAGGTTAAGGAAGTCTGGGCCTCTGACTGGGACGGAGCTCGGATGAGCCAGTCGTCCAGATATGGGAATACAAATATTCCTAGAGTGCGTAGAAATGCAGCTACTACTGCCATGCATTTTGTGAACACTCTTGAAGCAGAGGCCAGACCGAATGGAAGCACTCTGCATTGGTAGTGCTTTCCTTGATAAAGGAACCGAAGGAACCTTCTGTGTGTTGGATGGATGAGGATATGGGTGTACGCATCCTTGAGATCTAGAACACACAGCCAATCCTGACTGAAGGTATGGAAGGAGAGCACCGAGAGAAATCTTGCATTTCTCCTTGCAGAGAAACTTGTTCAATTCTCTGAGATCTAATATGGGTCTGTAGCCCCCCGTTTTCTTTGGGATAAGAAAATAGGGGGAGTAGAACCCAGAGCCCTGTGGAAGGGGAACTTCTATTGCCCTTTGGGCAAGAAGGGTAGCAATCTCCTGACCCAGAAGGTCGAGGAGAGATGTTGGAGAAATGAACTGTCTCACCATGGTGTGAGGAGGAAGGTCTAAGAAATGAAGTTTGTACCCCTCCCTTATGATGGAGGGGGTCCATTGCTCTGCCGTGACTTATTCCCATCTGGGAGCAAAGTGGGCTATCCTTCCTGGAATGGTGAGAGGCTCTGGTTCTTCTAGAGCCAGAAAGGCTAAGTTCTCTAGATGTAAGTCAAAGGCCCTGAGGAGGCTGAGGCTGTTGGGCCGTAGCAGGCCTTGCAACCTTAGGCTTGGCTTGTTTAGGTTGTTGCTGACGCTTTGCAGCAAAAAACGACCTGCAGAAGATGCCTACTGACCACAAACAGGATAATATTTCCCCTTTTTGGGAAAGAAAGCCTTTTTGAATAACCTTTTTCTAACAGAAGCAGAAGTAGACTTTGAAAGTCTATCTAAGGCAGAATTCTCAGCATCCGCGTGGCCTTTGCTTGCCAATCCTTGCCAAAGAGGTTTTCAACTGTACAAGGAAGATTTCCCAATCCATCCTGGACCCAGGGTTCCAAATCAGAAGCTTGTAACCAAGCAACTCTGTGCACCTATGGCAATAGCCGAGGCTCTGCTGGCACACTCAAAAGAGTCAGGCTGCACGGTTGGAAAATTTGGAAACATCCTGGGCATGTTTAAGCCAGGTGAGAAACTCCTCCCTTTTATCTTCTGAGATAAGAGATAAAGTTTGCAGATCTTTAACTTCCTTTAGAAACATCCCCATATAGAGACTATAGGAGTTGATTCTGGCAACAAGCATATTGGCCTGGAAAATTCTCCGGCCAAAAGCATCCAAGGTTCTGCATTCTCTTCCTGGAGGATTAGATGAGTGTCTTTTTGCACTCTTTATCTTCTTCATAGCAGACTCCACCACAATAAAGTGGTGAGGAAGCTGAGTCTTATGAAAGCCAGGACAAGGAGGAACACGGTACATGGTGTCCAACCTACGAGAATGAGGGGAGATAGTAAGAGGTGTCTCACATATGCCCAACATGTGATCATAAAGGATCTAATGAATTGGTAAAGTAGCTGCCTCTTTAGGAGCCTTAGGATATTGTAAAATATCCAATTTCTTGGCTCTAGGCTCTGATTCAGGGGCCACTGAAACGGAGAGGCCCCTGGCCACTTCCCTAATGAAGTCTTGAAAAGACAAGTCTTCTGGAGGAGACATTCTTTTTGGAGAAGAGGGCTCCTGAGAAAGGAGTACCGATGCTTCAGAAGCAGCCTCTGATTCATCAGAGTCTTCGGAGGAATCGAAGTATCGCCTGTCTGGATGCTCCTGCAGAGCCCGATACGCGTACCGAGTGTTATCGACATCGGGAGTGATCGGTACCGATTTGGTACCGATGGGCATCACAGAACAGGGTACCGCTGCATTCGACACCGAAGCTGATGTTGATGCAATCGGTACTGGCACCGGAACCGATATCTGTGCCAGTTCCGGTACCGACAACGGAGTTTGTTGCGGTACTGGCGGCGTCGCAGCTTGTATGAATGCCGTAATGGCACGCTGCATGTTCAGAATATTCTGATACAGACGCAAACAATGTCTGGATGTCGGTACCAGTGGAAACCACCGGTACCCCAGAACATGGCAACAGGTGATCGGTCGTTGCCATGTCATCGATGTCAACCTGTGACCCCATAGATGATGCTTTGGAAGCCGGAGCTTCCCGCCGGGGTAATTTTGCCGGTGCGGGATCCTCGAGAGCAACCCGGAGGCATCTCGATACTTAGAGGGAGAACTACCCTTCGAGGACCAGCTGGACTTATGTTTGGTTACCTGAGATCCATGTGAGGAAGAAGCAGCCCTGGAAGATGTCGATGCCACCGAAGCTGCATCAGAGGGAAACAGGGTACTGAGCTTGGCCGCTCGATTCTGTCGACCTCTTTTAGACATCATGGAACAGGACTCACAATCGGTGATGGAGTGGTCAGGACCCAAACATTTGACACCAGTCATGGGTGTCGGTGATAGAAAGAGTACCGCTGCACTTCGTGCACTTTTTAAACCCGGAAGCGGGCTTTTCCATGAGGAAAATTTTTCTAGGCCTAAGGCCCAAAAGGAAAAAATGCACAGAAGTGGGAAACGGTAGGTTTTTTTTTTTGTTTGTTTTTTAAAGAAAGAAGAAAAGACCGGCGGTACCGGTCCGACGTCGAAGGCAGACGCGCGACCAAAGAAATAAAAGAAAATAAAAACTTCATCGGTGACAGGAACACGACCTGCTGGCTCCGCGGAAAAGAAGAACTGGAGAGAGGCGGTTGAGAAAGGCTGGAAGGCAGCGCGCAGGTGCTGTGGGATGCTCCCAAAAGCTTTCTTTGACGCTGGGGAGCGTTCCTGCGCAGGCTCCGTCGGTACCGACGATACCCATATGTGAAGACTCATTCCTGCTTGTTCCTGGAGATATAAAATTAAGAGGGAAACCACCCCACTACACTTAAGTGTCTCTCCAGGAAGCGTATCCCTTGGCTTACTGCTGCCTCCAGCTGCTTGGAGACTGTGTATACTGGAGCTGGTGAGGAGGTGCCAGTGGTATATATATCCTGCAGTCATCAAAAAGATGACGTACTCAGTCTCCAAGCTGCAGAAGGGGAGCACAACCCAAAGGAGAGGGACTGGAATGGAGGGACATTTAGGAACTGTGTCTTACATCTATATGTACAGCACTGCTTACATACATCTTGTAGCGCTATACAAATGATTAGTAGTAAGAATCCTTTCCCAAATACTTGCCAAATTTCTGGCTGCTCAACTGGCCCTTAGCAATATAAAAAGCTAAACCAATTCCATCCTCTGTATGGCAATACTCTAAAGAGCACTGGTTTTAAGGATTATTCTAGTGGAGCATCCAGAACTATGCTCAAGTGACAGTCACCCTGAGGGTGGTGAAACTAGCAAATTCAAATATTTTGGATCCATTTTCATATTTCATCAGAGCTGTAAGAACTTGCATCCACCATCTGCTGGAGACAGTAGTAAGGCGTCACCCCTAAGGGCACCAGTTAATGGCACAATCTCATAAGCAGCCTCTGGAATACTTCTGTCTCCACATCTGCTGGCAGGGAACACAACCCACTAATCTGAGTGGTCTAGCTGGACGATATAGGAATTACTTTTGGCATGCAGGACATACCAAATATTTGGACTAGCTACTGGAGGAAAGCGTAGTTACTCACCTGTAATAGGTGATCTCCGGGAACAGCAGGAATTTAGTCCTCACATATGGGTATCGTCCGTACAGAAGGAGCCTGCGCGGAAACGCTCCCCAGGGTCCAATAGGAACGCTTTTGGGAGCATCCCTCAGCACATGTGCACTGCCTTCCTGCCTTTCCAACGATCCCTCTTCAGTTAACTTTGTAGCTGAGTGAAAGGATATAGGGAAAGAGGAAAGACAGAGATAGACAACTCCTGGGGGAGGTGGGACGGTTGTGAGGACTAAATTCCTGCTGTTCCCGGAGATCACCTGTTACAGCTGAGTAACTACGCTATCTCCAGGAACAAGAAGGAATGTAGTCCTCACATATGGGGACTCCCTAGCTGAAGATGCCAGGGCGATAAACCAGGAAGGTGCCACCAAAGGTGAGAATCCTTCCTCCCATGGATCTCTGGCATCCCACCAGGGTTGGTGGGTAGGAGTTGGTTTAGGTTTGAAAAAGGTTTTGAAGAACAGCTTGGCCAAAGAAGGCATCCCGACGGAAGGCTTTATCTAGGCAGTAGTGGGCTGTGAAGGTGTACCGAAGCCCAGGTGGCTGCTCGAGAATATCATTAGACACAGAGTGGAGATTAGCCATAGAAGCTGCAATGGCTCTCACATTGTGAGCTGTGACATGGTCCTGAAGAGGAAGACCCTTACTCTCATAATAAAGGATATGCATTGGGCAATCCATTTAGATAAAGTTCTTTTGGAGACTGGAAGTCCCAAATGACACGGGTCTAAAGCTACAAAAAGTTGTAAGGAATTTCTATGTTGCTGTGTTCTTTGAATGTAAAAGGCTAGGCCCTTTTACAATACAAAGTATGAAGGTTTTTCTGCATTAGAGGCGTGAGGCCTCGGAAAAAATACAGGAAGATAGATTGTTTTAAATGAAAAGGCGAAACCAACTTAGGCATAAAGTGTGGGTGAGTTCGAAGAACCATCTTAAGATGAAATCTAGTATAAGGATGGTCACTAAAGCTTGCAATTCACTAATGCGAAGGGCAGAGGTGATTGCAATCAGGAAGATGACCTTCCAAGTCAAAAACCTAAGGGCTGTAGTGGCTAAAGGTTCAAAAGGTGGCTTCATGAGCTGCCCCAGAACTAGATTTAGATCCCTTGCTACCGGTGGTGGCTTGGTGAGAGGTTTAGTTAATAAAAGGCCTCTCATAAATCTTGATAGGAGTGGATGAGAGGAAATTGGTTGTCCATTTAGAGGCTTATAAGAAGCTGCAATTGCACTAAGATGAACTCTCACCGAATTGGTCTTTAACCCAGAATTCGATAAGTGAAGCAGATACTCTAGTATCGATTCTAAGGGTATGACCAGGGGGTTTAATCCCTTTTTGGAGCACCATATGCCTTCAAGTGGAAACATTTTACTATAAGATCTTCTTGTGGAAAGTTTCCTAGAAACCTGAAGGATCTTTTACCTGCTGGGACAGGTTGAAATCCTGGAGGTCTAAGCCTTCAACAACCAGGCCGTGAGGTGCAGGGACTGGGGATTCGGGTTCCATAGCGTCCCGTTCTCCTGGGAAAGGAGATCTGGAGCATGCCCTAACTCCAGAGGTGCCGCTTGAGAGAGATGCAGAAGCAGGGAATACCACGCTTGGCGTGGCCACCGTGGCACTATGAGAATCATGCAACCCCTGTCTCTGAAGCTTGAATAGTGTCTTGGGGATGAGGGGAATGGGTGGGAAGGCATAAAGGAAGTCCTGACCCCAGTGGAGGAAGGCATCCCTTGCCTGACAGTTGTGCGCCAAAATCCTGGAACAGAACAGGGGAAGTTTGGCATTCAGTGGACTTGCAAAGAGATCTCTGTCTGGAGTGCCCCAGAGATGAAATATCTTTGCCACCTGGTATGGGTGGAGTGACCACTCGTAAGGTAGCAGTACTCGACTGAGTTTGTCTGCCCAAAGGTTTTGAATGCCTGGAAGATATCCCACTAGAAGGTGAATTTGATGCTCTCTGGCGAGGGCCCATAGTCGTAAAGCTTCGTTGCATAACGACAGAGCCTGTCCCGCCCTGCTTGTTCACATAGAACATGGCTACCTGATTGTCCGTCTGGACTAGGACTGTCTTGTAGCTGAGCTGGGCGTGGAACACTCGAAGAGCTAGCACAGTTACTTACCTGTAACAGGTGATCTCTGGGAACAGCAGGAATAAGTCTTCACATATGGGTACATCAGTACCGACGGAGTCTGCACGGGAACGCTTCCCAGCTTCCGATCAGAAAGCTTTTGGAAGCATCCCACCACGCCTGCATGCTGCCTTCCCGCCCTTCCCAACTGTCTCTCCTCAGTTAAGTTTTAAAGCTGAGACAAAGAGAGCGAGGAAAGGAAAGATAGATAGAGAGATACAACTCCTAGGGGAGGTGGGTGGGTTGTGAAGACTTATTCCTGCTGTTCCCAGAGATCACCTGTTACAGGTAAGTAACTGTGCTATCTCCAGGAACAAGCAGGCATGAGTCTTCACATATGGGGACTCCCAAGCTAAGATGCCTGGAGCCCTAGCATGTTGGGATTTGAAAACATGCTACACCTCATATGGCCAGGCATCCTGAGGATGGAGGGTAGGAGTTGAAATGGAAAGGAGCTGTAGAAAACAGCTAACCTAAGATAGGACTACAGGCAAGGAGTCCTTGTATGCATGATAATTATCATGAATATATATTGAACAGAATTGCAATATGGACCTCACCTACTGGAATGCAGGAAGTAGAGAGGCTCATGGAATCTACTGGGGATCCAGTAGAGGAGTCTTCAGGGTGACCTCACTGAAGTGAAGGTGAAGGTCAAAATCTGGAAGAGAAATGTGACCCCAGGATTCAACTGGGGTAGTACAAAAATGACAGGCCTTCAGTGGGAAGCTTTATGGAAAAAGCTGCAAACTCTTTTGGCTGCAGAGTTATTCACACTTAGGAGCACAAGAGGAAGACTGACTGATTTGGACAAACTGGCCTAGTCCCAGAGGGAGGAAGGGGGACGGAAAAAAACCCGTATTCCCAGGGAAAAGATAGGTGTCTGAGGATTTGGAACCTCAGATGTACTGAAGATCCGCCATGTCTTTCCGAACTGGTGAGAGGTAGGAAAGATATTGTAGCATGGAGCTTCAGGAATACCTAACCCTTAGGGTTATGATAGGAGCTGTCAGTACCACAGGAGTGGTTATGTGTGTGTAGCACCCCAAACATGCCGTGGAACAGCATGGACATGGGTAAAGCCCACTGTTTGGAACATATAGGAAGTTAAAACTATATGAACATATCTGTCTAAGTATGTAAATACATATCTACCGATAATAAGTATCTCGGCAGATACACGTATATACATATACAGGATATATATATCTATAGTGAGATCTAGAAGGGCATAACATATGCACACACAGCTGACAGACACATCTATAGAGATGTATATAGACTCTCTCTCTCTATATCTATCTATATATCTATATCTATATCTATCTATATATATATAGACTCTCTCTGTCTCTCTATATCTATATCTATATCTATATATCTATCTATCTATATCTATATCTATCTATATCTATATCTATCTATATCTATATCTATCTATAATGAATATATAGGTCGAAAGATAAATGTCTGCAATTAAGCAGAGATATGCCTATAAGTACATTCACATGAGAGATTTGAAGAGAAAAGATTCATCTGATAACAAGGAAGAACCTACTTGAGAAGATATATAGAGAATCTATTCCCCCTGGTTATGATGGGAATGCTATCCAGTGAAATAAGCAGGATGGTTATGTGAAAAAACAGTCAGTAAGCAGCAAGTCCTGAGTCTTGTAGAACTCTAGCATGGTAAAGGGACAGAGAACGCAGAAGATAGATACCAGATTGACCCACTTGAGGGACAAAAAGGGGATCATGCGTTCTTTAGTTAAATATGTGCTGTCCCTGAAGGAGTAGGATACCATGAGGACAAGCTGCAAGGAAAAAAAGAGCATATTCCCTGTAGGAATTGACCACTCTTTAGGCTTTTACGTAGATAAGGCTTATGTCCATTGTTTTAAAAGGAAATAGGGTATGACTGAGGGGGGCATGACTGAGGAAGCCTTTTTTCAACCATGTAGGATAGCTATTCAAGAAAAAAACCCATGCTCTCTAGCAAGGGCCCATAGTGGAAAGCTTCTCTGTAAAATTGCAGAGAGCATTATGCAGGAGAATAGGGAGATAGAACTGGCTGTTGGAAAAGCCAGCAGCCACGTCAACTATGCTGCCAAACCCAAAGGAATTGGAGATGGCGAGGATAGAAGATAGTGTGATAAGCCTGTAGTTATAAGGATTGCCCAAGAAAGTTGTATGCACTGTCTTGGAATCACTACTAAGGCCAGACAAAGTGGTGGAGGACAACTGTGTATACTTGTGGAAAAGTACCAATGGTCCAATCACTAGAGCTCCTGCATGGGCAGCTGCTGATAAGACAGCAGAGAATCTTTCTGTGTAAAACAGAAAGGACAGAGAACAAGAGTAAGAAAGCTCTGTCGCTGTCTGATGAGCTGCTCAAGCAAAAAGAAGGGAGTGTACTCAAGAGAAAAAACTCCACACTGGAATGGAAAGACTAGAAAGGCTGAAGAAGCAGCCCTCCAGTGCAAAGATACCACTGTGAGATTCAGAAACATCTTCAGAATTGTATACATTATCAGCTCTTGATGCGGGATCCAACAGAATTGTTGCAGCAGATCACATCTCTGATGCTGGAGGCCCGCTTGAATGGATGGATAACGGGACATGAATTTAGGTTTTTGGTGAATTCAAGCCCTAAGATCCCGGTGTTTTATCTGGTCCCCAAGATCCATAAGAATGTCCATAGTCCCCCGGGAAGACCTATAGTGTCCTGTCGTGACTCTTTACTGGAGCCTCTTTCTAAGTTTTGCGACGTATTTCTACAGCCAGTGGCATCAAAAGTCCCCTCTTATTTACGGGACACCGGGGATTTTCTCACGCAATTGTCATCTTGCACTGATTTTTTGACATACACGTATCTAGTGTCAGATGTACAAGCATTGTATACGAACATTGACCAACATGCCGTGCTTCACTGTTTAGCTGATTATCCACTTGATCTCCCGGCGAGGATACCTAGGTCTTTCCTGTTGGCCATGCTGGATCTGGTCTTGAATGGGAATTATTTTTTACATGGTGTTTTCTACCGGCAAACATTTGGGATTGCAATGGGGGCCACGGTGGCCCCCTAGATAGCAACCATCTATATGGCGGAGTTTGAGAGGCAATACATTTATCCTTCTCCTCTGTTTCATCATGTTTTGTTTTGGCGTCGCTTTTTGGACGACATTTTCTTTTTGTGGTCTGGTTCTCAGCTGGAATTGGAGGTCTTTTTGGAATCTTTGAATGGGTTTTCTCCGAATATACAGTTCACTGCCACGTATGATTGGCATGCCATTCCGTTCTTGGACCTTACAGTTTTTTTGTCACCGGAGGGGATCACCACCACGTTGTTTCGTAAGCCGGTCCAACGGAACACCCTGTTAAAGTTTTCTAGTTTTCATCCATTACCTTTAAAGAGGGGCCTTCCATTTGGCCAATTTTTGCGGCTTCGTAGAAATTGTTCGTCTCTGGAAGATTTTTATAAACATGCTGATGACCTGAAGTCCCGTCTGCTAACTCGGGGATATCCTCTCCCTTTAATAAGAAAAGCTTACAAGCGGGCCAGGTTTTTGCATCGAGACTGGTTGTTTCTTCCCCGTGTTCCAGCTGATGATCCGGGGGAAGAGGCTTTTACCGGTATTTTTCCATACCTCATGGGGGTTCCAAAAGTGATTACACTCTTACGCCGGTATTGGCCGGTGTTATCGATTCATTCCTTTTTTTCTGGCAAGCATCTACGGGTGGCCTTTTCAAGGGCACCGAACCTCCGCGATAGGATTGTCAAGTCTTCTTGGCCTTCATATCGCCCCCCTGTTCTTCATCTCAACCCTGGACATTACCCATGTGGTTCATGTGATTTCTGCGACATGGCAATTAGTGGACCAACGTGGCAGAATACTTCCACTTCCACCATATATAAGGCTCGGTGGCACACTACCTGCACTTCATCTTACGTGGTCTATTTAATCATCTGTCCATGTGGGCTTTTTTACGTGGGCCGTACTACTCGTCCAGTTAAGATCCGTCTCGGGGAGCATGCTTCCCGGTTGCGATTGAAAACGGTTTCGGCGCCTATGGTGCCTCACTGCCTTCAAGAGAATCACTTTTTTAATCAGCTACGCTGGTAAGTATTGGACCACATCCCTGTTGATCCTCGGGGAGGTGACAGAATTGGACGACTACAGCGTACAGAACAACGTTGGATATTTCAATTGGACACGGTTTCCCCTCGTGGATTAAATGCCTCTGTGGAATGGCATACCATATTGTGACTCTATTCTGCATATGTGGGTTTAAAAAAGGTTTGGACAAGTTCCTGGAGGAAAGGTCCATAAATCATTAAGAAGGGACCCAGGATATCAATGCTTGAACCAATACAAGCATTGTGGAACCTGTGTCCCTTGGGGAAACTGCTAGGTACGTATGACCTAGATTGGCCACTGTTGGAAACAGAATACTGGGCTTGATGGACCTTGGTCTGACCCAGTATGGCATATCTTATGATCCCGGTACCACTTTATCCACTCCAGCCGGAGGTAGAATGGGAAGAGTTACCATCGGGGACGGTACCTGTGCCGGTACCATCATCGGTGTTGTCGGCACCGGTGCCCTTAGGACCACCAGTACCGCAGCTGAGAGAAGAGCTGCGATACTGCGTTGATAGCGAGAAATCTCTGGTCTATTGACGCTGCCGATGCCTGGGTGTCTGTACCGGTAAGAACGGCCGGAACCCCTGAGCATGGCACAGGTAGTTCTTGTGAGGTTGAGGCCTCAAGAACATCCTGAAGCCCCATCGATGCTTTGGAAGCCGAAGCCTCCCGCCGGGGCTGTTTTGCCGGTGTGGTTCCCTCAAGGGCAATGCCAATGGCCTCTCGATGCTTAGCAGGAGAGCTACCCTTTGAGGACTGGCTTTTTTGTTTAGTTACCTGAGATCCATGGGAGGAAGAGGCCCTTGACGATGTCGATGCAGTGGATCTGGCATCTGAAGAAAAGAGGGTACCGAGCTTTGCAGCCCGGTTCTGTCTTCCTCTTTTGGTCATCCCCATGCAGGAGAGACATTCACAGTTGGAGAATGATCAGGTCCTAAACATTTTAGACACCAACCATGGGTGTCAGTGACGGAAATGGTACCGCCACACAAAAAAAAAAAAAAAAAAAATGTACTAACTACTAGTTGGCTTTTCCATTTTTTTGGAAAAATGGGGCCTAATGCCCAAAATGGTGCCTAGCACCAAAACAGAAAAGTTTCTGAAAAGAAACAGTTTAAGTCTAGGGTTTTTGTGTTTTTTTGTTTTTTTTAGGGAAAGGAAAGAACTGGCAGTACCGGTAGGCATCATGCGGTAGGCAAACGCGACCACAAGAAAGAATTTTAAAGACGGAATTTTCTGCGGTGACAGGGAATAGGTCCTGTTGGCTCCGTGGAAAATGAACTGAAGAGGGACAGTTGGAAAGGCGGGAAGGCAGCGCTCATGTGCTGAGGGATGCTCCCAAAAGCGTTCCTATTGGACACTGGGAAGCGTTCCCGCGCAGGTTCCATCGGTACCGACGATACCCATATGTGAGGACTACATTCCTGCTTGTTCCTGGAGATTAGTAGCCCCCTCAGTGGTCACAACATGCTGGCCAGCACTATATTTACATTTAACAATGATTCCCTTATGTAAGGGGCATGGAGCAGACATTTGAATGACATTCCTTATTTGGACAGGAACAAAAGAATCATTGGATGAATTTTTTAGATGGTTAAAAAATGCACAAAGGAAGAACATCCAATTCATGACAGAGCAAATTGAGTTTTGGGATTTTAAGACTTAAAAAAAAAAAACGGGAAATTCATAGTCACTATTCAGCAACCCGCAAAAACTGCTCAAGTGTAAATTCAAAAAAATTAGAAAAAATGTGATTAAATGTGAGTGCAATCATTTTTGCGGCTGTTTTGACCCCTATCATCAATTTAGGAAGCATTCTAATTAACGTCACAGCTATTATACAGTCTGTGTAAATATTGTTCAGGTTCATATTTTTCCTTGCCTAATACAATGATAGGTGGGTTATTTTTAAATAAAATGTGCCAATTCTAGAATTGAAGATGTATGGTCTGAACCTTTGGAAATCAGTACCAAATGCAGCGAGGGGTACAAGAAACATTACCCTCTATGCACAGTTACCAAACCCATGTGACACTAGCACCTTAAGCAAGAGGATCACTTAATGTTATAATATGCAATGTATCAAAAACGTATACCTTAACATGCATTGTGTGTCAATCTAGCACCTCAGTGCTCCTCTTGTTCACCAAGTGAATGTTGTCTTGGGTACTCTGAGAAGGAATTGAACATCTTCTATAGCTCTCTACAGTTAACCAGACTGAACATCTGAAGACTGGTATATCACTGAATCAAACTGAGCTAAGACACTATGGTTTCAGAGGGTACAGAATGAACTACAGAACCATGTAACACCATTGCTTACCACTTGTTCCACACTGACAGCCCAGAGCTTTCAGTGAACATAGACCTTTGGTGAGAGGACAGAAAGGGAAAAACCTGTCTAGACTCCACAACCTAACAAGACTTAAGTCAGTATCAGCTAGTGTGGTTCTATGGTCCTTGTTTCAAGCCTCCAGCACTAACTTCAAGAAACTGAATTTCTGCTTCTTGGCAAAGCAAGCAATAAGCCTGACCCTAGGTTCAGTTGTTTTGGGTAACAGCAAATATACAACAGCCAGAGTCATACTTGTTTTAAGTTTCAAGATGGCTCACAATGGGCATGGTTTATATTTGCAATAGAACATGAAGATGCTGATCTGCTCACAATAAGGCAAAACCAGGAAGCTTCTCTTTAGATGACAAACCAAAAGAAAAAAAATACAACTTTTATTGAAACCACTTAGCATGATCAAAGGTTTTGCAAGTCACCTGGGGACACTGAAGAGAAAAACCTCAGACATACCAAAAAACCTAACGGAATATATACTAAGGTATTTTTAAGCTGAAGCCTGAGGAACAAGGCAAAATGAAGATAAGGAAATGCAGTGAGGCTATAGGAAAACAAGTCCATATTTGATCATTTCAGCCAGACCAAGAGGTATACAGAACTGCAAGGACAATGTCAAATTGCACTCATGAGCAGCAACTGTCATTAGGTTTTAACAGGAAACTAAGAACCCATTCATTCAACAAGGACCACTGTCATGTGACCCATTTGACCAAATGCACCTCATCTTCAAAGCAATCTAACATTCTCCATGGATACTAAGAATTACTCAATTTGTAGCCATCAACTAAAAAATTGAGAACCCCAGCTCTAGATGAGCTTCCAGGGTGAATCGTTTGTCTACTTACCTCTACGAAGCGTCCTAAGAAAAGCGTCAATCTGCTCCAGTCCAACTCCAAAGGCCCCCTTCTGTCCAAAAAGGAGATGGGAGAGGAGAAGGTGCAGGACCTCTATGGCGATATCTTGGAAGCCACCTTCCTGATTTCCACTGACGTCTGCGTCAATGTAAGAACGCAGAAGATCTGGAAGTTTCTGTTTGACAAACTGAGCAGCTTTAAAAAAAAAAATGAAGAATCAACATTAAGGCAATAGAAGAAAGATTTACTGCCTTATCTTGTTACCTTCAAGGCCATATCAACTTCCATCAAACCCTCACTCCCATTTCACATTCCTGTTTTCACCTCATACCCAACTTCCAGACTTCCATTGCTGTCTGTTATTTGCTACAGAGGAACAATGCTTTGTCCTTCCAGATTAGTTATCTATGGATTATAGATGAAGTCTACTGTAAATGCTAAATATATACATCATAATGCCATTCTTTTCCAAAATCATAAGTATTGTAAACAATGAAAGCTTCAACCAGCATCCTGTTTGAAGTATACATACTAGATGTATCAATTAACTTAGCAAAGTTATGGCACTCAATTCCTCTATAGACATTACCAGACTTTTGCCTTCATTTCTCATATTTGATAAAAGATTATGGACATCCCCTATTATCAAAATTTGTTTTTATAATAGAACGATAATGAAGCTCCTCACAAGCATCACCCCCTCCAATTTAATTTTCAGAACTGTGGGAGTGGCTTATTGGCAGACTTTAACCCAGGTATTTATTTGGTTCTTCTAAACCACCCCTTCCAGAGATCAGGGGCAGTTTACATTTAACACAACATATTACAAAGAACAGAGATTGAACTATTTACATAGATCCATAGGTACATTTAACATGAAGTGAAAGCATAGTTACTCACCTGTAACAGGTGACCTCCAGGAACAGCAGGAATTTAGTCTTCACATATGGGTGATGTCGGTACCGATGGAGCCTGCATGGGAACGGTCCCCAGCATCCAATAGGGAAGCTTTTGGGAGCATTCTACTGCACCTGCATAGCTGCCTTCTCACCTTTCCAGCTCTCCCTCCTCAGTTGAGTTGGTAGCTGAGATAAAAGGAGAGAAGGAGAAGAGGAAAAGTACAACTACTTGGGGAGGAGGGTGGGTTGTGAAGACTAAATTCCTGCTGTTCCTGGAGATCACCTATTACAGGTGAGTAACTATGCTATCTCCAGGAACAAGCAGGAATGTAGTCTTCACATATGGGACTCCCTAGCTTGGAGATGCCAGAGAGATGACCTCAGAGTGAGCTGTGGAACACAGGTCTACGCAGTAGGTCATATATCCTCCAAGGATGTCTGGTATCGAAACCCAGGAGGGGGGGGGGGGTGGTAGGAGTTCATCTAAGTCTGAAAGAGATGCTGAACAGCAGCTTTACCAAGCGAGGCAACCCGGCAGGAGTCCTTATCCAGGCAACAGTGAGCAGCAAAAGCATGGAAAGAGGACCATGTTGCTGCCTTGCATATCGCTACAGAGCGTAGATTTGCCATGGAGGTAGCCATTGACCACACATTATGTGCAATGGCGTGACCCTAGTCCTGCACTGTCATAAGCAAAGGAGATACAATCTGCTATCCATATGAAGAGAGTTCGCTTGGATGCTGGTAGTCCTAGGTGACTGAAGTCAAAAGCGATGAAAAGTTGGGAAGCTTTTCTGTGCTCCCTCTGGAGATAAAAGGCTAAAGCACATTTACAATCCAGAGTGTGAGGGGTTATGTCTGCCCTAGAGTAATGAGGTCTAGGGTAAAAAACAGGGAGGTACACAGACTGATTTAAGTGAAAGGATGAGACCACCTTTGACAAAGTGAGGATGAGTCCTAAGGACTACCTTATGGTGGAATCATGTATAAGGAGGATCAGCCACCAAAGCCTGAAGCTCACTGTGTCGTCTTTCTGAAGTGAGGGCAATAAGGAAGGTGACCTTCCAGGTGAGAAACTTCAGAGAAGTAGTGGCTGGGGGTTCAAAGGGTGGCTTTATAAGCTGTCCTAAAAAAAAACATTGAATCCCATGCCACGGGGGGTGGCTTAATGGGAGGCTTAGCTAATAGAAGACCTCTCATGAAGCATGCTACAAGCAGCTGAGAGGAGATGGGTGACCATCTAAGGGCATGTGAGAAGCTGCAATGGCACTTAGGTGGACTCTTACCAAATTGGTTTTGAGTCCAGAAGAGAGGGAGAAGATATTCAAGTAATGCATCCACCGGAGCTAAGAAGAGGTTAAGATCCCTTTCAGAACCCCAGAGAACCTACACCACTTGAAGGCATAGGAGCACCTTGTGGAAAGTTTACTAGAAGCTAAAAAGTATAGCTTTCACCTTTTGAGAGGGGCTGATGTCCTCAAAAGCTATGCCTTCAGCCATGCTGTGAGATGTAGGGACTGCAGATTGGGATGCAGCAGTGTCCTGTCCTCCTGTAAGAGGAGATCTGGAGCAGACTCCAAATCTACTGGTTGAACTTGAGATACCACGGTTGTGGCCAATGTGGGACTAAGAATTATGTAGCACTTATCTGGTGTTTGAAAAAAGTTTTAGGAATGAGAGGAATGGGAGGGAAGGCATACAGAAAGTATTGACCCCAGTGAAGGTGAAAGGCATCTAACCCCCGGTTGTTCTGAGCAGATGCTCTGGAACAGAAGAGGGGAAGTCTGGCATTCTGAGGACTTGCAAACAGGTCTATGTCTTGGGTTCCCCAGATCTAAAAAAATGTGAGCAATCTTGTCTGCATGGAGAGACCACTCGCAGGGTAGCAGGACTCAAATGAGTTTGTCCATCAAGAGATTGTTTGCCTGGAAGATTCACCTGCTTGCAGTGTATCTGATGCTGTATGGCAAAGGACCACAGGTATAGATCTTCGTTGCAAAGCGTCCAAGAGCCTGTTCTGCCCTGCTTGTTCAAGTAAAACATGGCTACCTGATTGTCTGGACTAGAACTGTGCGGAATCTAAGGTGGTCATGGAACATCTTGAAAGCATTGTGGATGGTTCAGAGTTCCAGCAAATTTATGTGGAGTTTGACTCCTGATGAGACCAAGGACCCTGAGTGGAGAGGTTTTCCAGATGAGCTCCCCAGCCCAATTTGGATGCATCCGTTGTCAGGGTACATTGATGTGGCGGCATCTGAAAAGGTGAACCTACAAGAAGGTGTTCTGGAGATTGCCACCACTGGAGAGATGAGATGAGATGTGTAGAGAGCATTATTCTGTCTCCCAAGCGACCAGATGCCTGAGACCACTGGGAAGCCAGTGTCCACTGAGCTACATGCATATGCAGACGAGCATATGGAACATGTACAGTAGATGCCATATGGCCTAAGAGTTGCAGCCTCTCTCAAACAGTGAGAAAGGTCTTGAGGTATGCTTGAGATGCAAGCTGAATGAGTAGAGCACAGCAGGTTTGAGGCAGAAAAGCCCTTAACTGCCGAGTGTCTAGGAGAACCCCTATGAACTCTAGAGTTTGAGAGGAAATGAGTTGGGACTTTGGAAGATTTATTACAATGCATGGTACGCGAGAAAAAGATTAGTCTCTGGAGATGTGCTTGCTCAAATGAGCCAGTCATCTAAGTAGAGGAAAGCAAATATCCCTAGAGTCCTTAGGAATGCAGCTACCACTGTCATGCACTTTGTAAAGACTCTTGGGGCAGAGGCGAGGCTGAAAGTCAGGACTCTGTACTGATAATGTTTCCCCTGGAACAGGAAATGCAGGAACCTTCTGTGTTCTGCATGAACAAGAATGTGAGTATGTGCGTCCTTTAGATCTAGAACAGAGCTGATCCCGACTCGAGAGGGGAGAAGAGTACCTAGGGAGATCTTGCATTTCTCCCGACGTAAACTTGTTCAGTTCTGAGGTCCAGAATGGGTCTATATCCTCCTGTCTTCTTTGGAATGAGGAAGTAAGGAGAATAGAAGCCCAGATCTTGCTAGTAGAGAGTGGCACCTCCTCTATTGCACCCTGTGAGAGAAGGGAGGTGACCACCTGCAGAGCAGTGAGAGGGAGTTGAGAACAAACTCTTGGAGAAGACTGGGGGGGGGGGTAAATTTTGGAAGTGAAGTTTGTACCCTTCCTGTACTATGGAGAGAGAGTCCAGTGCTCTGATGTTATGAGATGCCACCTGTGGGCAAAGTGACAGTCTGCCAGGAATGCAGATGGGATCTGGACTCTCCAGAGGCAGGATGGTAATGTTCTCCAGAAAGGAGCCAAAGACCCTGATGTTGGGTCTGCTGGGATAGCTGAGACCTAGGAGTCTGAGCCTCTCTGCTGTTTTGGTTGCTGCTTCCCCTTCTGGGGAGCATGGATGGAAGAGTGCACTGCAGGGGTGTAAGAGTAGTAGTAATTTTTCTTATTGAAAAAAGGTTTCTTCAATGTCTCTTAGCTGGGTTGGCAGTAGATCTAGAAAGTCTAAGAAACTGCTAGGTACATATGACCTAGATTGGCCACTGTTGGAAACAGAATACTGGGCTTGATGGACCTTGGTCTGACCCAGTATGGCATATCTTATGTTCTTATGTTCTTAGTGGTGTTCTCAGATTCTAGCTGAGCAGCTTTATCCTGCCAGTCCTTGCCAAAAGGGTTTTCACCCATGCAAGGTATATTACCCAGCTTATCTTGAACCCACTATTCAAGATCAGACGCTTGGAGCCAAGTAATCCTGCATGCACCAAAAGTTCTGCTGATGCATTCAAAACAGTCAAAAGATTTCCTGTTAAATTTGGAAACATTTCAGGCATGCTTCACAAGGGTAAGAATTAGCTCTCTTATCAGGGAGAAGAGGAGCCATCAATGCCAAATTCTTAGCCACCTCCATAAGGAACATACCAATATAGAGTATGTAGGAACTGATTCTGGTTGATAACATGGAGGCCTCAAAACACTGACGACCAAAAGCATCGAGGGTTCGAGGAATGTGTCTTAGCACTTTTTATTCGACGCATTACCGATCCCACCAGCATGGAATGGTGTGGTAATTGCATCTTCTGGAAGCTGGGACATTCCAGTACCCGCTACATTTTATTGAGTCGTTGAGTATGTGGAGAGATGATTAGGGGTGTCTCCCACATACGAAGCATAAGGTCATGAAGTATTTGATGAATAAGGAGAGTAGCAGCTTCCTTTGGAGCTGCAGGGTACTGAAGGATTTCAAGCTCTTCAGCTCTAGGTTCTTTCTCTGAAGTCACTGTTATGGACAGACCTCGAACAATATTGCAAATAAAGTCTTGAAAAGACATGTCCTTTGGAGGTGACATGCGATGTTGTGGGGACGAAGATGGGTCCTCCGGGAGACTTCTCATTTCCCAGGTACCAGCCAATTCATCATCTGACGAATCTGAGTCAGAAGACTCAAAGTATCAATGGGCAGGGTACTCACACTCCGCACATACTCTATACTGCTCAAAGCCAGTATCTGAAAGTTGCGGTGCCGTAACCTCGGTACCAGAAACGGATTAGAGAGCTGGCATGGGTGGTAGCATGGTAAGCAGCAATAAAGTTGATGCAGGCTCTTTCAATACAGTCAGTACCAATGCCTGAGGAATAGATTGTAAAGGCTTTACATGGAGGTTGCTGATGCTTGGGTATCGGTACTGGAGTTGTGGGCCACAATCCCTGAGCATGGCACCAAGAGCTCTTCAGAGGTGGAGGCCTTGGGAGCATCCTGGGACCCCACTAAAGCTTTGGAGGCAAGGACCTCCTGCCAGGGTTGTTTGGCTGGTGTGTCCCCCTCCAGGGCAACACCCAAGGTATCTCGATGCTTAGGAGATCTACCTTTGAAGGGCCAGCCTAGTCTTCGATGAAGACCTAAGTTGATACCTGAGATCCTTGAGAGGAAGATGAAGCTCTCAATGACGATGCTACCAACACTGCATTGGTGGCAAAGAGAGTGCCCAGTTTTGCAGCTCTGTTCTGTAGGCCCCTCTGTCATCTTCCTACAGAGAGGACATTCTCACAGTTGATCTGGTCCTAAACATTTTAGACACCAGTCATGGGTGTCTGTGGCTGAAATTGTACTGCCACATTTGGAACACAACCACTGGTTGGTTTTTCCATTTTGGGAAAAAGGAAAAGGGTAAGCTTAAGATGGTGTCGATACGCCCTGAAGGAAGAAAGTTCTCTTCCCTCAGTAAAAATATATACTTTTTTTTTAAACTAAAAAAGAACCGACAGTCGGTACCAGCATTGACGGGAAGGCAGATGCAATCACAAAAAGTAAGAAAAAACCCAAATTTTCTGTGGTGACAGGAATTGCTTGACAGCTCTGTGGAAAACAAAACAAAGCTGAGGAGAGCGAGCTGGAAAGGTGGGAAGGCAGCTACGCAGGCACAGTGGGATGCTCCCAAAAGCTTTCCTACTAGATGCTGGTGAGTGTTCCCACACAGGCTCTGTCATTATTAACGTCACACACATGTGAAGACTACATTCCTGCTTGTTCCTAAATACAGTATTAACAAGCTACAAAACACCATACATGCTGTTGCATTCTGATAGATTACTTTACTGTTCTAAGACGCTAGTGTGTACATTGTGTGTTAGTGTGTGGTTGTATGGTGTGAGGTGGTGTCTTTTCCTAGAGTTATTTGGTTTGGTTGTGAGTTGTGATATAAAGGATGACTGGATGAGTTTGTGGTGGGCTTTGGTGACCGATGATGTGAGCGTTAGTTACTCTTTAAGGTGATACTTTCACTTTGTGTGAGATATCCGGTTATCCTGAGGTCCCACTGCCTTTGTTAGTATTGGGTTATGTATGGTGTTTTGTAGCTTGTTAATACTGTATTTAGAGAGCTTATCATTGATGTTACCATAGTGTTCATTAAAGAGGTATGTTCTGATTTCTTTTCTGAAGAACAGTAGGTCTTTGGTCGCACAGATTGGCAACGGCAGTGAGTTTGAAACTAGGAGTAGTGTAGGAGAAGGCTCTGGAGCTGAAGGACTGTTTTGTCTTGCGTATGGAGATTGATGTTACCCATGAGTTTTGCATTTTGTCTACGGAATCTGAAGTCTGATTGGGTTTGTATGAGAGTAGATAGCCCCATCATACCTATGTTGATCAGTTTGAATGTTATCAGCAGCTTGTATTTTATTTGAATGAAGGTCGTATAAGATCAGGTTGTGTTCAATCGGGCCTTGTATACTATTCTTGCTGTTTAAGTTTTGCACGCTTTGGAGGACTTAAGGTTTTGACTGGTAGGCCTTGTAACAGGCTATTACAGTAGTCTACATGGGGCATAATGAGCATAGACTACTGACCTGAAATCTTGGGTATGAAGTATGGCTCTTAGGTGTTGGATAGTTTTTAGCTTGAAGTAGACAGTTCTGTTTTAGATGGGGTATCATGCTGAGGGACTGATCTAATATTATTCCAAGGTATTTTACCTCCTGCTTAACTGGGAGAGTCATGTCATTAATTGCGATTGTTGGGGGGGGGGGGTGAAATTTTGATTTCTTGAAACAAATAGGGTTTGTTTTGTTTTAGGTTTATATTCAGATTGTTGGTGATCAACCAGGATTGAGCTTCTTTGATGCATTCTGAGTGTATGTTGTAGTTAATGTTTACGTCTATTGGGATGGTCAACAATATCGTCTGCATAAATGTAATATTCGATGCTGTATTTTTTGAAAATGTTAGTAATTGGCTGTTGGTATAGATTGAAAAGTAATGCTGAAAGTGCTGATCCTTGCAGTATCCTTGGTCTTGGGGGAACACATCTGATGTTTCCTGGCCTACTTGGACATGTAGTTTACGGTTTGAGAGGTATGATACGAACCATTGTAGGACTGTGCCTCCTAATCCTATTTGTGACAGTCTTGTAATTAGGGTGGTGTGGTTAAGATTGTCAAAAGCTGATGCGATATCAATGAAAAGGAGGATAAATGCTTGATTAAGGTTGTCTGCGCCTCTGATAAGATTGTCCATTAGGGGTATCAAAAGGGTTTCCCCACCATGGAAAGGGCGAAATCCAAATTGGTATGTATCTAAGGGGGTGTTTAGATCGATGAAATCCTGAACTTGTATTTGGATTACTTTTCCAATTATTTTTGTAATAAATGGGATACTGGCTATGGTTCTGTATGCTTTCAGATCTTTTGTATCTAGTGACTTATTCTTTAGAATAGGGCAATAGACAAGGTGCTAATTCAGTCTTTGTGGATTTGATCCATGAAACCGGGCATGGATCGAGGGGGGAGGTTGTGTTTATTTTAGAAATTGTATAGTGTTTTTGGTCAATTAGGTAAAACTGCTGCCAATTGTTGATATTTTGTTGGTTGTTCAATATGGGGGAAGGATACGATTGAGGTTTTTTTATTTCTTAGTTTTTCTGCAAAATGGTTGGCAAGGGTTTGTGGGTTTATATTTTCTGCTTCCAATTCAGCCTGACCAGTTCTTGTAAGTGATCTGACAATTGTGAATAGTTCTCTGGAACGGTTTAAGGAAGAGATTATATTAGTATGGTATTCACTTTTTACATTATTAATGGCATTTTTGTAAGTTGTAAGTAGGTTGAGGAAGCGTGTTAAGTTTTGGTGAGTCTCCACTTTTTTCTTGCTTTAAGATTTTTTTTTTTTTAGTTTAGTAAGCTCATGGGTGAACCATTTCACAGATCTTTTTGTTGTTTGCCTGGTGGGTCTAATGGGAGGAGTGGAAGCATTTTGTATGGAGTTATTCCATGTAATTAGAGTTGTTAATGTCATTGGAATTGGTTGTAAGTTGTGGCAGAACTTTAACAAAGCTTCTTTATTGAAGTGGGCAAATTTCTTTTGTGGTGGTTCTGTAGTTGATGTAGATGTGAAGGTCATGTGTATGGGTAAGTAGAATGTCACCAGGTGGTGATCAGACCAGGGTACTTCAGTTATTATGGGGGGGATTTGACATGCAGGTATTTGTAATCGGGGCCGGTAGGAAGATTAGGTTGAGTAGGTTTCCCCCCTGTGTGCGTTGGGAAGCATACGATTTGTTGGAATCCCATTTCTGACATTACATCTAGGAAGTTAGAAGCATGGGAGGGAACTGCCCAATTGTGAATATTCTATAAATTTGTAAAATGTGCTGTAAATAGTTTCTCACCCAAGTTCTCGCCCAAGTTTATTTACCCTGTTCATTGTAAAACACAATGTGCTTTTGTTACATTGTAATATTATTTCTGTTCACTGCAAACCGCACTGATTTAAATAGCGCGGTATATAAGAAATGTAAATTAAAAAAAAATTTGAGGGATGGGAGATTTAGGTTTCCAGGTAGTACAAGCAGTTTGTTGAGTGCTGCCGAGCAAGCTGCTTCTAGGATTGGAGTCAGGCTATCATGTGAGGGGGTCTGTAAATGAGACATGGCTATGTATCTGTTTTCTACTTTAAGGTTAGTTACTCACCTGTAACAGGTGATCTCCGGGAATAGCAGAAATTTAGTCCTCACATATGGGTATCATCGGTACCAATGGAGCCTGCGCAGGAATGCTCCCCAGCATCCAATTAGAAAGCTTTTGGGAGCATCCCACAGCGCCTGCGTGCTGCCTTCCCACATTTCCCAACTGCCTCTCTCCAGTTGAGTTTTAAAGCTGAGACAGAGAGAGAGGGAATGGGAAAAAGAGAGATGCAACTCCTAGGGGAGGTGGGAGGGTTGTGAGGACTAAATTCCTGCTGTTCCCGGAGATCACCTGTTACAGGTGAGTAACTATGCTATCTCCAGGAACAAGCATGAATGTAGTCATCACATGTGGGGACTCCCTAGCTTTAGATGCCAGGGAGAGACCCCAGAAGTTGTGTGTCCCTGAGAGGGGCTCCACTTCCCCCACATGGATCTCTGGCATCCTACCAGGGATGGTGGGTAGGAGTTGATTAGGTATGGAATAGGTGTTGGAGAACAGCCTGACCAAACAAGGCATCCCGGCGGGAGTCCTTGTCCAAGCAGTAATGGGCTGTGAAGGTATGAACCGAGGCCCAGGTGGCTGCTCGACAGATGTTGATAGAGTGCAAATGAGCCATTGAGGCTGCCATGGCTCTCACATTGTGAGCAGTGACATGGCCCTCCAGAGAAAGGCCACAATACACTGAGAAATCCAGTTAGTGTTCTCTTGGAGATTGGAAGTCCCAAATGATTAGGATCAAAAGCAACAAAGAGTTGAGAGAACTTTCTATGTTGCTGTGTTCTTCGTAAGTAAAAAGGCTAAAGCTCTTTTACAGTCCAAGGTATGAAGATTCCCCTCTGCATTTGATGCATGAGGCCTTGGAAAAAAACACAGGTAGGTAGACCGCTTGGTTCAGATGAAAAGGCGAGACCACCTTTGGCATAAAGTGTGGATGAGTCCTAAGGACTACCTTGTCATGATGGAACCTTGTATAAGGTGGATTAGCTACTAGAACTTGCAAATCACTAATGTGACATGCTGATGTGATTGCAATAAGAAAGATAACCTTCCAAGAAAGGAATTTTAAGGAGGTAGTAGCTAAAGGTTCGAAGGGTGGCTTCAAGAACCAGGTTTAAGTCCCATGCCACCGGTGGTGGCCTAAATGGGAGGCTTAGTTAGAAGCTGGCCTCTCATAAATCTTGCTATAAGAGGATGAGGGGAAATAGGCTGTCCATTTAGAGGCTTAAAGGAAGCTGTAATAGCACTCAAATGGACCCTTACTGAGTTAGTCTTAAGTCCTGCATTGGATAAATGAAGGAGATATTCCAGCAAGGATTCCAGAGGTATCGCAAGGGGGTTAAGACCCTTTTGCGAACACCATATGGTAAACTTTTTCCACTTGAAAGCATGAGTGTCTTGTGGAAGGTTTCCTGGAAGCAAAAAGAATCTCTCTTACTTGCTGAGGGAGATTAAGATCATGGAGATCTAGGCCTTCAGCAACCAAGCCCTGAGATGCAGAGACTGGGGATTCGGATGCCATAACATTCCGTCCTCCTGAGATAGGAGATCTGGAGCAGACCCTAACTCCAGGGAGGGAGCTTGAGAGAGATGTAGAAGCAGAGGGCATCATACTTGCCGTGGCCAATGTGGAGTTATGAGAATCATATGGCCGCTGTCTCTCTGAAGCTTGAACAGGGTTTTGGGAATTAGGGGAATGGGTGGAAAGGCATACAGGAAGTCTTGAACCCAGTCAAGGAGGAAAGCATCCCTGGCCTGAGCCGGAATTCTGGAACAGAACCGGGGAAGTTTGGCATTCCACAGACTTGCAAAGAGGTCTATGTCCGGGGTTCCCAAATTTTAAAAATCTTGGTCACCTGGTCTGCATGCAGAGACCAATCATGTGTAAGCAGAACTCGACTGAGTGTCTGCCCAAGAGTTTTGTATGCCTGGAAGATACACTGCCAGGAGATGAATCTGATGCTCTCTGGCGAGGGCCCATAGTCGCAAAGCTTCGTTGCAAAGCGACAGAGCCTGTTCCCCCCTGCTTGTTCACATAGAACATGGCTACTTGATAGTCCTCATTCATACGGACAGTCTTGTAGCTGAGCAGGGTATGGAATACTCGAAGAGCAAGGAAGATTGCTCTGAGTTCCAAGAGATTGATATGAAGATGAGTCTCCTGTGGAGACCAGGTGCCTTGGGTGGAGAGGTCTTGCAGATGAGCTCCCCAACCCATCAGAGAAGCATCTGTTAAAGTTGCTTGGGGTAAAGGTTGTTGAAAAGGAGACCCCAGCAACAGGTTTTGAGTGGACTTCCACCACTGGAGGGACAAAATAAGGCGACTTGTGTTTGCTATTTTGTCTGACAGGCATCCTGATGCCTGTGTCCATTGAGTGGATAAAGTCCACTGGGCTGCCCTCATATGGAGGCGAGCATAGGGCACCACATGCACGGTGGATGCCATGTGGCCTAGTAGTTGTAACATTTCTCAGGCAGTGAGATGAGACTTTAGCACTGCTTGAGAAGCTAACTGCACCATGCAAAGACAAAGGGCCTGGGGGAGGTAGGCCCTTGCCTTTCTGGTATACAGCAAAACTCCTATGAACTCCGAAGACTTAGTGGGAGTTAGACTGGATTTTGGGATGTTTATTACCAGACCCAAATACTGAAGGATACGCGTTGTGAAGGATAGAGAAGTCCTGGCCTCTGACTCTGTTGGGGCTCGAATGAGCCAGTCTAAGTAGGGGAAGACGAATATCCCTAGAGTGCGGAGAAATGCTGCTACAACAGCCATGCATTTCGTGAACACCCTTGGTGCTGACGCCAGGCCAAAAGGAAGCACCCTGTATTGGTAGTGCTTTCCCTGAAAAAGGAATCGAAGGAACTTTGTGAGTTGGATGGATGAGAACATGGGTGTACACATCCTTGAGATCTAGAGAACAAAGTCAATCCTGACTCTGAAGGTATGGCAGCAGAGTTCCGAGAGAAATCTTGAATTTCTCTTTTACAAGGAATTTGTTCAATTCTGAGGTCCAAGATAGGTCTGTATCCCCAAGATAGGTCTGTATCCCCCTGCTTTCTTTGGGATAATGAAATAGGGGGAGTAAAACCCTGTACCCTGATAAGGAATGGGTACTTCTATCGCCCCTTGGGCAAGAAGGATAGTGACCTCCTGACCTAACAGGTTGATGAGAGGTGTCGGAGAATTGAACTGCCTTATTACTGTGGGAGGGGGCATGCTTGAAAAATGAAGCCTGTACCCCTCCTTTATGATGGAAAGTGTCCAATGCTCTGCTGTTATCTGCCCCCATCTGGGGGCAAAGTGACAACCTTCCTGGAATGGTGGAAGGCTCTGGTCCCACGAGAGCCAGGAAGGCTAAGTTCTCTAGCTGAAAGTCAACGGCCTTGTGGAGGCTGAGACGGTTGAGGCTTAGCAGTCTTTGCTTTCTTCTGCTTGGGTGGTTGCTGACTTTTCCTGACAAGCTGACCTGCAGAACGTCCCTTGGTTTCTTGAACGATTTCTTTCTAGCAGGATCAGCTGTGGACTTGGATAATCTATCCAAGGTAGAGTTGTCAGCATCCAACTCATTGGCCTTTTCCTGCCAATCTCTACCAAACAGGTTCTCACCAGTACAAGGGATATTTCCCAATATATCTTGTACCCAGAGCTCCAGATCAGATGCCTGGAGCCAAGCAGTTCTACGTGCGCATATGGCAATGGCAGAAGTTCTGCTTATGCACTCAAAGGCTGCACGGTTGACAAATTTAGAAACATCTTGGGCATGTTTGACCAATGTGAGAAAATCCTGTCTATCCTCAGGAAGAATAGGACTCAAGGCCTCTAAATCATCTGTGACCTCCTTCAGGAACATTCCCCTGTAAAGACTATAGGAACTGATCCTGGCAGAAAGCATGGAAGCTTGGAAGACACGACGTCCAAAAGCATCCAGGGTTCTGCACTCACGTCCTGGAGGATTAGAGGCATGTCTCTCTGCACTCAATCCTTCTCATAGCTGATTCCACTACAATAGAGTTGTGAGGAAGCTGAGTTTTCTGGAAACCATGACAAGGAGGGACTTAATACAGAGTATCCAGTCTGCAAGAATGAGGAGAGGTGGTAAGAGGTGTCTCCCACATCCTTAACATAAGATCATGCAAAATCTCATGAATGGGCAAGGTAGCTCCCTCCTTAGGAGTTTTGGGATATTGTAAAATTTCCAACTCCTTAGCTCTTGACTCTGTTTCAGGGGCCACAGTAATGGAGACCCTGAGCCACCTCCCTGATAAAATCCTGGAAGGAAATATCCTCTGGAGGAGACATCCTGCGCTTAGGGGAGGAGGGCTCCTCTGGGAGAAGCATTCCTGCATCGACAGAACTGTCAGAATCCTCAGATTCTTCTGAGGACTCTAAGTACCGTCTGTCTGGATGCTCTTGAAGAACCTGATACTCGTACCGACTGAAGTCGGTACCGGGAGTAACCGGTACTGGGGTATCGGTACCTGAGGTTATCAGATGACTGGGTACCGGCAAAGCAGACACAGATGTTATCGGTACCGGGGACGGTGCCGGTACCGGCTGGATTGTCTGTTGCAGTTCCGAGGGCGTCGATGCCGCAAGGAGAGCCGCCAGACTGCGTTCAATAGCCAGGACTCTCTGGTCTATCAACGTTGCCGATGCCTGGATGTCGGTACCAGAGAAGACCGCCAGTACCCCAGAGCATGGCACCAGTAGTTCTGCAGAGGTCGAGGCCTCGAGAACATCCTGGAGCCCCGATAATGCTTTGGAAGCCGAAGCCTCCCGCCGGGGCAATTTTGCCAGTGCAGAATCCTCAAGGGCAACGCCAGAGGCATCTCGATGCTTAGGAGATCTACCCTTTGAGGACCAGCTGGACTTATGTTTAGTTACCTGAGATCCACTGGAGGAAGAGGAAGCCCTGGAAGACGTCGATGCCACCGAAGCTGCATCAGAGGGAAACAGGGTACTGAGCTTAGCAGCTTGGCTCTGCCGACCTCTTTTAGACATCATGGCACAGGACATACAATCCGTGATGGAGTGGTCAGGACCTAAACATTTTAGACACCATTCATGGGTGTCGGTGTCGGAAATGGTACCGCCACACTTGGTGCACTTTTTGAAATCTGAAGCAGGTTTCTCCATTGTAGGAAAAAAGACTTTTGGGGCCTAAGGCCCAAAAAGGCACGTTCACCTGGGAAAAAATAGGAAAAAGTCCTAGCATATATATATATTTTTTAAAAGACAAAATAAAAAACTGGCGGTACCGGTAAAGCAGAGGAAGGCAGAGGCGACCACAAAAAAGAAAGAAAAAGAATTCTTCTGCAGGGACAGGAACGACCTGCTGGCTCCGCGGAAAAAGAAGAACTGGAGAGAGACAGTTGGCAAAGGCAGGAAGGTAGCACGCAGGCGCTGTGGGATGCTCCCAAAAGCTTTCTAATTGGACGCTGGGGAGCGTTCCTGCGCAGGCTCTGTCGGTACAGACGATACCCATATGTGATAACTACATTCCTGCTTGTTCCTGGAGATCATCCATTCCATCTAGGTTGGTGGAGATGGAGGGGGTAAGTTAGTTCTATTTTACTCAGATTAAGAATTCCCCAACCTCTTTTGGAGTTATGGTAGCAGTTGAATAGGTCAGATCCGTAGCATTGTAATTGGTTTATTAGTAAACTGCCAGCTGGTGACAGCCATGTCTCAGTGATGCAAAGGATGTCTGGATTTGCATCTTTAATTAGGTCATTGATTAGCAGCATTTTATTTCGTACTGATCTCACATTGCTGAGGATACACTTTAGTGGAGTGGGGGGGTTAAGGATATCAGGGGTAGTATTTATCTGGGAGGTTTGGATTGATATTAGTCTATTTCTATGTTGGTAGTTACTCTGGTGTGTTTTATGGTTATGATTATAGCGTCTTGGTTGAGGGTGTGTATCATATCTGATGAGGTTGTGTATGATTGGGACGGGATTGTAATTGTGCGTTTGTACAAAAAAGAGCTTTTGCTATCTGTGAAGAGAGGAAAAGGAGAGTAATTATGAATACTGTTTTTAGGTTCCATTGGAGTGGGATGGATGGTTTAGTGACGATTGACTGTGTGGTAATGTAGTGTTTGATGTATTAGATTAGGATGCATTCAGTGGGAGGGTTTAGTTTAAGTTGGTGGGTTGGGGCTCAAGGCAGCTTGATGGGCTGGGATAACAGATGTCTTCGCTATTCCTTTAAATTGCCATGAGTTAGAGTGAATGATACAGCAAAGTTATGCAGAAAATGTGAATGATACAGAAAGGTGAAACAGAAGGTGAAAATTAACTTTGCAAACGGTTATAAAGGCAACCTAAAAACAGGTACATTAATCCTTTCACGTCCACATAATTGTTTTGTAACTGAATTTTTTTCTGTTTTTTTTAATTAAGATTTGAGCTAAATGATGCAGAATATAAAGTTTTTTGAAAAAAATTTCTAAGAAACAATATTTACTGTTGCAGAGAGACATGCCAACTACGATCCTGAATGGCTGAAAATTAAAAACAAACAAACAGTCTTGGCATCAGTTTCATTTACTGCTGGGTGTGATAGTTTAAACAGTTTTTCTTTCCAGACGTCAAGCACAGATACACATCACATTTTGCATAGTGTGCAGATTTTTTGGAAATATAGAATCCAGTGAAAAATTTGGGGGGAAAATTTGAAGGTTGCCATATGGCAACAGCCATGAAAGGGTTAAACATTTTCAAGTGCACATACCACCTCAAGGCCATAGATGGCACAAAAGTAAATACCTAGTGGCTAGACTTAGGGTACTAGTTTCTGGAAGAAATTATGTGGCTCCATCAGAATTCAAGGAAAGGACATTACCTGGTAAGAAAAATATCACCTTCCATATTGTCCTGCTAGACTAGACCAGTCCAGACAAGTGGGACATACCAAAAGCTACATTACTGGGTGGGAAGACAGCAGCTTTCAAGACCTCTGAGCCAAAGATCATGCCAGCCCGAGCATGAACATCCAAGCAGTAGTGCTCAACAAAAGTGAAAAGATGCCCATGTCACCATATGACAAATGTCTGGAGGGGGTTACCAAGGTATGCCCATGAGAATGCTTGCGCCTGAGTGGAATGAGCCCACAAACCCTCTGGAATTGGACAGTTCTGCAACAGTAGCAATCTCCTCCTCGATCCAGCATCCCAAGGTACATTAAGCAACCGTAACACTTAACACAGTCCCGCAAACAGTGCAAATAGACAGCCTGACTTGCAAAGGGAGTTAGCAACCTGAAAGCATCGGAGAAGCATGCTGCAGCATCCACCATGTGAAGAACCTAGTCTTTCCCCAGCACTGCTCCTTCGAGAAGGAGAGCAGACAGACAACCTGATTCACATGGAAGGCAAAAACTACCTTGGGAAAGGAAAGAGGAACAAGCCCAAGGCACATAGCCTCCTCCAAGAATAAATTAAGGATCCCTGCATGACCAGGCTGGCAGCTCAGAGATACAGCTCAAACAAATTGCAACCAAACTGGTTTGAGGGCGAGATCCTTAAATGTAACCCACTTCAAGGGCTCAAAGGCCTCCAACATCAAGGCCCAGAACACCAGGCCAAGATCCTATGGAGGAACAATTGGCTGCACGGGGGTGGGGGGGGGGGAGGAACACAACTATACACAGATGTCACACCCCATGGATAAAACACAGGAATCAGGATGAGGCCAGAGACTGCCCTGCCACTGGTCCCCTGAAGCAGGAAAAGGCCACCCTTGGAACCTTCAGGGAACTAAGAAAAGACCTTGGTCCAGACCCCTCCTGAAGAAAGGCAAGCAAAGATTGCAAACTGCTATGTGAGGTCTAGTCTGATGCTGATGGCACCAAGCCTCAAAAAGACACCAGAGCATACAAAGGCCAGGCTGTTAGAACCTTAGCCTTGAAAAGCATGGAAACCACAGCAGGTGAGCCCTTACTTGCTAAGCAGCACCTCTCAAGAGCCAAGCCATAAGCAAGCAGCAAGACAGGTCATCCAGAACTGGTCCTTAACCTCCCAGGCTGGGGGCAGATGCCTCATCAGGTCCCTGAACCATGGCCTCTGCAGCCAATCTGGTGCCACCAGGATCACCCAGCCTGGATGCCACTATGTCAAAACAAGCAGCCACAAATGAAACCTGTACAACAGGCCACCCTTCAGTGGTCTTAGCAAGTCACTTAACCCTCCACTGTCTCAAAAATCCAAGTTAATGTCCCTGTTTAGTGTACATTACCAAGTTTAAGTTACAACAAACTGCTTTGAAAGAAAGTGAAAGTGGCATAAAATAGCCTGTTATATAAAATAGCATTGATGTCCTCTGATCCTGTATATCTGCAGCAACTAAACAAACATTTAACTTTGGCACTGGATTGGGTTGCCATCAGATCCATCACGTGACATCCGCGGAGGTGCAGTATCCGTCGATAGGCCACTTGGCTCAGTTCCCATTCCCCAGGATCAAGAAATTGATGACTGAGGGAAGTCCACCTCTACACTGTCAACTGGAAGAGAACCTGCTAGCACCAAAAGCTAGCAGATTCTTTTCCACCACCTTGCCTATTGACATACGCCAAATGCTGTGGCATTGCCCTTGATTAGGGTACGGAAGTACAGTAGGGCCAATTAAATGGCCCTCACCTTGAGGCAGTTAATTTGTCAAGACAACTCACAGCTGTTCTAACAGCCTTGCATTACTTGGGTCCTGCAATGAGCTTCCCAGTCAAATCAGGATAGCATCAGTTTCTAGGAGAAACCACAAGTGATTTTCCAATGACATACCCTTCCACAGGTGCTTCAGAATTGCCAGCTTACAGCAGCACTGAGGTCAGCCAACTTCTGCAGGTAGCCTGGACGGACAGAAAGGCCAGTGGGCAGGAATTTGACCTAAAAAGGTGATGGAGCATGAACTGGCCAAAGTTGCTGTCCTGTTGGGAAACCCTGTCCAGACAATAGTGGGCTGTGAATGTGTGGATTGAAGACCACATGGCAGCCTTGCACATTTCCACCATGGAGGCAGAGTAGAGGTTAGCAACAGAAGCATCCATGGCTTGAACATTATGAGCTGTGACATGACCCTTGAGGCTCAGCCTAGTCTCCAAATATGCCAAAGTGATGCATTCTGCCAAAAGGGACAGAAAGTGCTTAGAGACAGCAGCCCAACTTACTAGGATCAAATGGGCCTTGGTGTTGTCTACATAAGCCAACCCCTGAAGGGGAACCCCAACAAGTTGGGACAGTTGGCTATGCTTCTGAGGAACCCGTCAAAAGCCCTCCCCTGGCCTGGGCTGTGGGACTGGATGGGCTTTTTAAGGTTTAAGAACATAACATAAGATATGCCATACTGCACCTTTGGCTAGGTGCTCTGGGGCACTGGTTTGTACTGGTGTGGCCGCAAGTAGAAAAAGTCTTAACCCTGGTATGCTTTGTTTTAGGGATCCATTGTTTTCCTTGAGAACCTGGAGTATATCACATGCCCCTCCTTGAGCTCACCCACTTTCGACTGACTTCCTGAACAGGTTCTCCCCAGTACAGGGGACGATGGCCAGCTTGTCCTGGACCCACTGCTCCAGTCAGAGGACGGAAGCCAGGCCAGCTATCAGGCACTGATGTCCACTGCTGCCATTCTGCAGGGGCTGACCAAGGCATTGTATATTACTCACACACCATATTTGGAGCAATCCTTGTTTACTTCTGTGCCCCAAGCCAGGGCAAGGCAGTCAAGGAGGGACATGGGCTGCATACTCTGCCAGGTCCAGCATGTCCTTCAGGAACATGCCATTGCCCATATAAAGCTGGTAGGACAGGATCTGGGCCACCAGCATGGAGCCCTAGTAGCACCTTCTCCCAACAGTCCATGATCATGGAGTCCCACCCCAGGAGCACTGAGGAGCGAGTCTTGGTGCTCTTTATGTGTTCGAGGGCTGACTCGAACACTATAGTTATGTGGTAGCTGGAGCTTCTCAAAGCCCAGTGCCTTCTGGACACGGTACATCAAATCCAGCCACCAGCTGAAGGCAGGGATCATGAGGGGGGGCTCTCCCACAGCTGCAGTAGTCTCTGCAAGACATGGTGCACTGGCACAATCACTGCCTCCTTGGGCACCAAAAGGTACTGCAGGAGTTCAAGCTTCTCCAACCTTGGCTCGTTCTCAACCTCAAGGGAGGAGGATACGGCCTCCGCCATATCCTGTACGAAATCCTGAAAGGACATGTCCTCCAGGGGCGACATGCGCCACTCATATGCAGGGGATGTTGGTATGCACCACCACCCCTGATCCTTGTCTGATTAGCATTAGCAAATGCCCAAGCATACTAGATCCCTGACTGAAAACTCTGGGAGACATGTCAACCATGGCTATCTTGGCCAATAAGGTGCTATGAAAATCAGAAATGTGATAAAACATCCTGAAGCCATCAAGCCTTTTCATTCAGAGAAATGTCAAGGGAGCTAGGCTACCTGGCCTCAACTGTACACCTAACATCCTTAAACATGGTTCTTGTTGACATCTGACACTTGTACATCTTCCACGTGAGTCTTGTGGAAAAAAGTCATTTGCCTGAGTTGCATTTAGCAGATCTAGGACTTCTAAATTGATGTGACTAACTGAATTTGAGTTTGTGGTTAAATTTATGTCCAACCCTAGCAATTCCAGCACCTGGATGGTGGTACATATGGACTGGAGCTCACTTCTGAGATGTGCTCCTGACCAAACCAATCACCCAAATAGGGAAACATGCACACCTAGCCTGAGCAGCCTCAGTGCAACAATGGCGAGATATTTGATGAAAATATGAGAAATGTACGAGGCCAAATATGCAGAATATGTAGTGCTTCCCTAAGAAACTGCAGATACCAACTGTGGCATAGGATATATCTGAATGTCAGTATGTGCATCTTTGATTTGTTTGCTGGATTTAATCTTCCTTCTCGCAGTAGGGAAATAGCACAACTTCTCAAACCAAATATTTGTTCAGATGCTTCAGATCTAGAATGGCATGAAATCCTCTTGTCTTAGGTCACCAGAAGATACCTGAAGCAAAATCCTCACCCTTCTTCCCCTGATGGAATGTGTTCATCCACAATGGTCTTTAGAAAGGCAGAGAGCTCTTGTTTGATTTATTATCTGGCACCAAGAGTATTGCAGTTACTCAGTATGCAATTTGATGGAGTCCCAATACGTAATCTGTATCCGAACCAGATAATTTAGCACTCAACTGTCAGAGGTGATTAGGAGCTGCTCCCCCAATTCCTACCCAGAAGGATGTATGGAATCTATATTGGAATGTTAGCCATGTTCTCTAGAAGCCAGTCAAAACCCTGTCCCTAGTTTTAGGTGGCGAGCTGGTTGGGACTTCTGGGCTCTGACAACTGACTCAAGAGCAAAACCCTGTTTGGGCAGAGCTGAGCTGGAGTCTGAGGGATAACTATACTTATCAGTCTAACAGGTCCCCTTATCCCCCCTCCCTCCCCTGCTTTGTAATAGCCAAGAGAAAGCTGGACAAAAGCAGGCCCGAAGAGGGTCTTGAGCATGTCACTGTGCTGCTTCATGAGTGCAGCACCTTATTCACCTGGCATCTTATTCCTGAAAATATGCTCCCATGGCATAGCATAGCACAGATCAGCAAGCTTCTCCTGGTCCCCATATTGTAGGTCTAAAGCCACGAGCCATGAAAGTCTCTAGGCACCAATACTCATTTAAAAATAAATCCGACTTTCCATACTTTTTCCTCTTGCTCAGAAGGGACAGGAGTTGCTCAGCTTTCTCTGAAGGGCAAAAGTCAAACTCCTGGATATCACCCATGTTGTTCAAGTGCTTGCCTACAAAGAACAGGGTAGGATGCTACAGAGTAAAACACCCTGATAAAGTTTCCTCCAAAAAGAATCTCATACAGTCAAGGATCAGTTTGATGTTGTTACTCTAAATCAATGCAGTCAAAAGTGACTGCCTTGAATTGGTCAAAAACCTCCAACTGTTCAACAGGAGATGCTTCAAATGTTGCCACAAAAATATATATCTGGTCAAATGTTGCCAGGCAAAAATTGGGAGGGCTGCAGTAGATACTCCCCAACCTGTCCCACAGACAGGTAGACTGGTCCTGACCCTGTGGGGACTGGCATGGCTCTTCTGGTACAGAAGAGGATGAGCAATCCTGACATCTGATCTGTTTTGAGGCCATTGCTCAGATTCTTTGATGCTCAAGACACTGTGCTCTGATGAGTACCGATGCCAAAGAACCTCAACCTAGTGTCTCTGGCCCTCTATATCTATCCTGAAAAGGATGCATCCTACCCCTTTGTGTGCAAATCAGAGAATGTCCCTTTCAGACACAGACTGCTGACCTTGACTGAGGGGGCTCTACCCCCCAAACAGATGCATTTCCAGTATCCAGTTCAGCTCCTTGAGCCATGTGGCTCAATGTCACCGATGCTTATGGACTAGACTTATCTACACAAAAAAAAAACAGGTTTGTACTTTGATCACAGAGCACTCATCTGAACATAGAACATGAAAGGGTCCATGGTCAGGCCCCACACATTGTAGACACCATCTATGGGTGTCTGTGGCAGAAATGATCCTGTTGTACCAATTGCACTTAAATTCATGGGGTAATTTCAAGGGAATATGGTCTGGGGAAAAAAAAATAACTGCAGCAAAATCAAATGACTTAATAGCAGCTGACTAATTTGTCAAGTGCTGCCGAGTGTCAACTCATGGCGACCCTCTGGATAGTTGTCCTATACGATCTTCAGTCAGGCGGCTCATTGTTGACAGAGTGGCACCCATCGCTGCTGTTATTGAATCGATCCATCTCATTGCTGGTCCTCTTGCATCAAACTACAGTACCTTACCAAGCATGTCTCTAATGAACTCTTCAAATGTGTCAAAAGTATGAAAGTCAAAATCTTGTCTTTTGAGCTTCTAAAGAAAGCTTAGGTTTGATCTCCTCTAGTACTGACTGGTTTGTTCTTCTGGCAGTCCATGGTATACACAGTATTCATCGCCAGCACCATAATTCAAAGGCATTGATTCTTTTCCTGTAACTTCTTCACTGTCCAAATTTTGCATCCATATGATATTGAAAATACCATGTCTTGAACAAATCAAATCTCTGTATGGAGAGAGACATCTCTGCTCTTGAGAATCTTGTCTAGATCTTTCATAGCCATTCTGCCAAGTGCAATGCATCATCTCATTTCTTGACTGCTCGTTTCTTTGATAGTTGATCCAAGTAGGTTAAAAGTTGTCCTCTACTTCAATTTCTTCTCAATCAACGATGAACTTATTGACAGTTGTCAGGATCTTTGTTCTCTTTACATTAAAGTGCAGGCCCATTTTAAAACTATGTTCCTTGATCTTGAGAAGCAAATGTTTCAGGTAGTCTTAACTTTCAGCTGGTAATGTGGTATCATCTGAAAACTAAATGCATCCTACAGTGCCATTGATGCCAAAAAGAAAAAAAAAAAAAAGGAGGGGAGAATATACCTAGGGGGGAAAGTTACCAAGCAGACAAGAACTCTCAGCACAATGGAAAAAGGAATACAGAATAAAATAAGTTATGACCAAAAGGTACCAGTATGCAAAAAAACTTCAAGGCAGCAGACAAAAAAAAAAAAAAAAAAGACTCATTTCATGGAAATAAGATATTTAATTTTAGTTTAAACCTCAGTCAGTAGCCCTAGAGTTTTTAATTTAGATCAAATTAGAGTATAGCTTAGCATAGAAGAAATAGGGTAAATATTTGAGTAGAAAGAAATAAATTGTTTCTAGACACTTTCAGAGAGGTTTTCCAATTACGGGGCAAAAGACCCATGAAACTGTTTTAAATAGGTATTAAAGCTAAGCGCAAGGTCAAGGGGGCAATTTTAAAGGCTCCCTCTATCAAAACAAGGACTGTGTGAATCACCCAGGAAATTAAGAACACTTAAGAAGCACAGGTCAGAGCACATTATAACAAGCCAACTTTACTAGGTGTAATCCCTCCCACCCACCTTGACTCCTGCTCATCCCAGGCATAATCTTAGCTTTATTGGCTCTTAAACCTATTAAATGGGAAGGGGTGGTCAAATTTATTTCTGGTTTAGCTGGTTATCCTCACCAGGAATAGATTAATTAATCTTGAGGTAAACCAAGTCCCTTTAACTTTAGGTACAATTGTATCAGCACAAGTATCCCAAGCAACTTTAAGACAACTTTAATAACTAAACAAAACCTTAAAACCAAGATTTATACAGCAGTCGAGCAGTGAAATGAGGGCTAACTAGCCTATTTCATTAAGTGTCACATTGAGTTTCTCCCAGTTAATAAGGGGTCCTATGTGTGCCCTAGATGCAAGGAGCCTTTTGCCCTCGGGGAACAATCACTGGAGGCTATAGGGGCAGACATGGAGGACATAAGGAATACACAGGTATATAGACAAGATCTACTGGGACGTAGTACTGAAGTTCCACTTCTAGTCTGGCAACTTCCCTGTTTCGAAGGAGGAGAGAGGTCACATGAAATGAAATCACCTTTGTATGGCAGAAAGTGATCCTGTAGCTAAGACCCGTCATCCAGGTGACGTAAAACCCTCTCACAGCAAATTGGTTTCACTAGGGCCATGTACCCATGAAGGAAGAGTTAGGACAGCTATTATAGCTGGCAATTCGATCATTAGACATGTAGAAAGCTGGGTGGCTGGTGGATGTGATTGCCTAGTAACATGTCTACCTGATTCAAAGGTAGCAGACCTCATACACCACCAAGACAAGGTTTTAGATAGTGCTGGGGAAGACTGTCTGAACATGTTGGTACCAAAGACATAGGAAAGTGTAGAAAGGAAGGTTCTGAAGGCAAAGTTTAGGCTTTTAGGTATGAAGTTCAAATCCAGATCTTCCAGGGTAGCATTCTCTGAAATGCATCCTCTTCCACACGCAAGACCAAAAAGGCAAACAGAACTCTGGAGTCTCAATGCATAGATAAGACTATCCTGCAAAGTGTGTTTTTGGATTTATTAGGAACTGGGCAACATTCAGTGCAAGGAAGGGGCTTTTCCGAAGGGATGGGCTCCACCTTAACTGGGATAGTACCAGGCTGTTGGCATAAAAGCTTTTAAAAAGGGGATACAGTGCAGTTACTCACCTGTTACAAATGATCTCCAGGAACAGCAGGAATTTAGTGTTCACATATGGGTATCGTCAGTACTGACGGAGCCTGCGCAGGAACACTCCCCACCATCCAAAAGGAAAGCTTCTGGGAGCATCCCACAGCGCCTGTGTTCTGCCTTCCTGCCTTTCCAACTGTCCCTCTCCAGTTGAGTTTATAGCTGAGACGAGAGGGAGAGAGAAAAGAGATACAACTCCTAGGGGGAGGTGGGCAGGTTGTGAAGACTAAATTCTTGCTGTTCCCGGAAATCACCTGTTACAGGTGAGTAACTACGCTATCTCCAGGAACAAGCAGGAATGTAGTCTTCACATATGGGGACTCCCTAGCTGCAGATGCCAGGGAGATGGCCCCAGGAAGTTGTCAGCCCTTGTGAAAGGGCCCCACTTCCCCCCCATGGATCTCTGGCATACTACCAGGGATAGTGGGTAGGGTAAGTCTGAAAAAGGTGTTGAACAGCTTGGCCAAACAAGGCATCTAGGTGGGAGTCCTTGTCTAAGCAGTAGTGGGTTGTGAAGGTATGCACCGAAGCCCAAGTAGCTGCTCGACAGATGTCGATAGAGACAGTGAAGATGAGCCATTGAGGCTGCCATGGCTCTCACATTGTGAGCTGTGACATGGCCTTCAAGAGAAAGGTTCTTACTCTTAGGCAAAGGATATGCACTGTGCGATCCAGCTGGACAGTGTTCTTTTGGAAACTGAAAGTCCCAAATGACTAGTATCAAAAGCAAACAGTTGAGAAGATTTTCTAGGTTTGTCTCCTTTGCAAGTAAAAGGCCAGAGCTCTCTTACAATTCAAGGTATGAAGGTTCCTTTCTGCACTGGAGGCATGAGGCCTCGGAAAGAATACAGGAAGGTAAACTGCTTGGTTTAAATGGAAAGGCAAAACCACCTTTGGCATAAAGTGTGGATGAGTGCTAAGAACTACCTTATCATGGTGGAATCTTGTATAAGGAGGATCAGCCACTAACGCTTGCAATTCACTGATGCAACGTGCTAAATGTGACTGCAATGAGGAAGATGACTTTCCAGAAAAGGAATTTCAAAGATGTAGTGGCTAATGGTTCAAAGGGCGGTTTCATTAGCTGCCCGAGCACCAGATTTAAGTCCCATGCCACCGGTGGTGGCTTAATGGGAGGCTTTGTTAAAAGAAGGCCTCTCAAATCTCGCTATGAGAGGTTGAGAGGAAATAGATTGTCCACTTAAAGGCTTGTAAGAAGCTGCAATAGCACTAAGATGGACTCTTACTGAATTTGTCTTCAGACCCACATTTCACAAATGAAGGAGATAGCACAGTTACTTACCTGTAACAGGTGATCTCTGGAAACAGCAGGAATAAGTCTTCACATATGGGTACGTTGGTACCGACGGAACCTGCGTGGGAACGCTCCCCAGCGTCCAATCAGAAAGCTTTTGGGAGCATCCCTCAGCGCCTGCGTGCTGCCTTCCCGCCTTTCCAACTGTCTCTCCTCAGTTGAGTTTCATAGTTGAGAAAGAGAGAGAAAGAGGAAAGGAAAGATAGATATAAAAACACAACTCCTAGTGGAGGTGGGCAGGTTGTGAAGACTTATTCCTGCTGTTCCCAGAGATCACCTGTTACAGGTAAGTAACTGTGCTATCTCCAGGAACAAGCAGGAATGAGTCTTCACATATGGGGACTCCCAAGCTAAGATGCCTGGAGCCCTAACATGTTGAAGATTGAAAACATGCTACACCTCATATGGCCAGGCATCCTGAGGATGGAGGGCAGGAGTTGCATAGAGAGGAGCTGCAGAAAAAACAGCTAACCTAAGAAAGGACTACCCTCAAGTAGTCCATGTATGTATGAGCATGAAGCGTAGTTACTCACCTGTAACAGGTGTTCTCCAGGAGCAGCAGGAATCAGTCCTCACATATGGGTGACATCGGCGCCGACGGAGCCCTCACGGAGCAATTTTCCCCAGCTTTCAAAGAAAGCCTTTGGGAATTGCAGCGCACATGCGCAGTCCTCTTCCCGGCCAAGGGTGCCATCTTGCTCAGTCAGATGACATAGCTAAAAGACAGCAAAAAATTAGCAAAAAACAAAAGCATAGAACTGCAACTCCAAGGGGAGGAGGGAGGGTTGTGAGGACTGATTCCTGCTGCTCCTGGAGAACACCTGTTACAGGTGAGTAACTACGCTTTCTCCAGGACCAAGCAGGAAGTCAGTCCTCACATATGGGACTCCCAAGCTTAAGGCTACCGGAGAACCTAAGCACAAAAATGAGCTCCCTCAAGGTCAGTAGCCCAGAAGGAAGGAATCTTCTCTGAATATGTCTCCAACCGGTAGCCCAACATCCGGGATGGAGGGTAGGAGTTGCCTATACCTCAAAGAGGTGACGGAGGACTGCCTGTCCGAAAGCACTATCCCTGCAGGACTCCCTCTCCAGGCAGTAATGGGCTGCAAAAGTCTGGCTTTAAGACCAAGTAGCGGCCTGGCAGATGTCTGCCAATGGAACAGAGCGGAGGTAAGCCACCGACTTAGCCTTCGCCCGAACACGATGAGCTGTGACTCTACCTACCTTCCAACATGAGGCCGGCTGCCTCGTAAGCCCAAGCGATACAATCAGCAATCCAGATGGACAGAGTATGCTTGGAGACAGTGAGCCCCAACTTGTTGGGGACATAAGACACGAAGAGCTGAACAGTCCTTCGGTGCTCCCGCGTACGGTCAAGGTAGAAGGTCAACGCCCTTCTACAGTCCAGGGTATGCAGGACCATTTCAGCTCAGCTGGAGTGTGGCCTGGGAAAGTAGGTCGGAAGTACCACCTCCTGGTTGATGTGAAAAGGGGATACCACTTTGGGAAGAAACTTAGGGTGAGTCCGTAGGACTACCCTGTTCTTGTAGAACCTAGTGTAAGGAGGATCAGACACTAGGGCCTGCAACTCACTAACGCGTCTAGCAGAAGTGAGGGCTATCAAGAACAAGGTTTTCCACGAAAGAAAAAGAAGTGGACAGGTAGCCATAGGCTCAAAAGGCGGACAGGTAATCCGCTGCAAAACCACATTGAGATCCCAGTCTGGGGCTGGCGGGCACAAAGGTGGCTTAAGGAGAAGGAGGCCTCTGAGAAAACGAGCCACCAGAGGGTGGCTGGAAAGAGGTCTACCATCCACTGGCATGTGATGCGCAGAAAGAGCACTGAGGTGGACCTTGACCGAGTTGGACTTAAGTTCAAGGTTAGAGAGAGAGCAAGTACTGCAAGACCACTGATGCTGAACAGGAGAAGGGATCTTGAGACTGCTGAGTACACCAGACGGAAAACCAATGCCACATAAGAGCATAGGACTTCCGGGTGGAGGGCCTCCTGGAGGCCAAGACGACCTCCTCCACATCTGCAGGTAGCTGCAGAGGAGCAAGGACTACCCTTTCAGCAGCCAGGCCATCAGATGAAGGGACCAGAGTTTGGGGTGTAGGAGAGTCCCCTGATCCTGCGACAGGAGGTCGGGCTGAAATCCCAGAGGAAGAGGAGTGTCCACCGCCAGCTGCATCAGAAGCGGGAACCAAGGTTGTCTCGGCCACCGGGGAGCCACTAGGATCATCGACGCTTTGTCTTTGAGAACCTTGAAGAGCGTCCGAGACACCAGTGGCATGGGAGGAAAGGCATACAAGAGGCCGGTGGACCATGGAATCAGAAAAGCATCCGCCGCTACTCTGAGAGGATGCGGCTGTCGAGAGCAGAATCTGGGCAGCTGCTGGTTCAGAGGACTGGCAAACAGATCCATGGTGGGGAGACCCCACTTGAGAAAGATTTGCTGAACCACCATCGGTTCCAGCCTCCACTCGTATGGCTGGAGGATCCTGCTGAGCTTGTCGGCCAGGTAATTTTCTTGACCTGGGAGATAGACAGCCCCGAGGAGGATGCTGTGGCGGACTACCCAAGAGCATAGCTGTTGTGCCTCCTGACAGAGGAGGAAGGAGCCTGTTCCGCCTTGTTTGTTTACGTAGAACATGGCAACCTGGTTGTCTGTCTGTATCAGCAGCGACTGGTGGGACACCAGGTGAGAGAAGGCTCTGAGCGCTAGGCAGATGGCTCTGAGCTACAGGAAGTTTATCTGTTGAGCAGACTCCCAAGGATTCCAGAGGCCTTGAGTACATGACCCTTGGCAAAGAGCTCCCCAACCCAGGAGGGAAGCATCGGTCGTCAGGACCTGAGAATGCAGAGGGAGCTGAAAAGCCACCCCTAGCACTAGGTTTGGCAGATGAAGCCACCATCGCAGAGATGAGACCAGCTGGTCGGAGATCTGTACGAAGTCCTCTAGGCTCCCCGTGGCCTGATGCCATTGAGTGCAAAGGCACCACTGAGCAGGACGCATGTTCAGTCGGGCATTGGGGGTCACATGGACCGTGGAAGCCATATGGCCGAGCAGTTTCAGAAAGTGCCTGGCGGAGACCAGCGTATTGCTGTGAAAGTGGCTGGCGAGATCCATGAGCCGCTTGGCCCTGTCCAGAGGAAGGAAGGCCCGCGCCTGAAGTGTGTCCAACCTGGTGCCTATGAACTCGAGATTTTGAGAGGGGAGCAAAGTGGACTTTGAGAAGTTTATGACAAAACCCAAGTGCTGGAGCAGAGCCACAGTGCGATGAGTGGCCTGAGCGGCCTCTGGTGAAGATGGGGCTCTGATGAGCCAGTCGTCCAGGTATGGGAACACAAAAAGACCTTGAAGTCTTAGATAGGCCGCCACCACTGCTAGGCATTTGATGAACACCCTGGGGGCGGAGGATAGGCCAAAGGGCAGTACTCTGTACTGGTAATGATTTCCTCCCACAACAAATCTGAGATATTGTCTGTGGTCTGGATGAATGAGGATATGAGTATACGCATCCTTCAGATCCAAGGAGCATAGCCAGTCTCCCTGCTGGAGGTAGGGCAGCAGTATTCCAAGGGTAAGCATCTTGAACTTTTCCTTTGCAAGGAACTTGAGGTTTCGCAAGTCCAGGATGGGTCTGAGGCCTCCTGTTCTTTTTGGAATCAGGAAGTACCTGGAGTAAAACCCTTGACCCTTCAGGTGGTGGGGCACCGGCTCCACAGCTTGTTCCTGAACGAGACTTGCTAACTCCTGAAGGAGTAAGTCCCTGTGCAAAGGGAGTCTGGGAGGCTCCCCTGGAAAGTAGGAGGGAGGTACCTGGTGAAAATGAAGAAGATAGCCCTTTTGAACTATGTGAAGTACCTAGGTATCTGTGGTGATGTTGGACCACCTGTGGGCAAAGTGGACCAGCCGGCCTCCTGTGCTGAGAGAAACCAGCTGAGGGGGAGAGGCTATGCTGATGAAGTAAAAAACCCCCACCCTGCTGAGCAGGGGCCGGTGGTGCAGGCTTGGGGGCTTGCTGCCTACGGGACCCATTACCCCGTCCCTTGGCCTACTTGCCCTGTGGGGGAGCTGCTGAGGCCTGATACTGAGGGTAGTATTTATAGGCAGCCGCCTTCCTCGGGTAAAAGGGCTTTTTCCCCGAGCCCTTCTTCTTTTGAGAAGGGGCAGAGGTCTTCCTTGAGATGAGTCCTGGTGAGAGTCTCCGTCTCGATTTGTGCAGCCTTCTCATCCATGGGCTTGCCAAAGAGGTTATCACCTCGGCAGGGGACATCGACCAACTTGTCCTGCACCCAGGGCTCGAGGTCGGACGTCTGAAGCCAAGCCTGGCGGCGTCCACCGATGCCGGCCGCAGCTACTCGAGCCGATGCCTCAAAACCATCATAGGCTGCTCGAGATATAAACTTGGAGCACTCTCGAATACCAGTTGACAAGGTTTGGAACCTCTGCAAAGGTTCGTCGGAGAGACCAGCAGAGAACCCGGCTATTTCTTTAGCCAGATCCCGGAGATACATGCCCATGTAGAGCTGGTAGGTCTGGACTCGACAAGCAAGCATAGAGCCCTGGAAGCACTTCCTACCGAGGGCATCCAGGCTTCGGGCTTCCCTACCAGGGGGCACAGAGGAGTGCATTTTTTGACTCTTAAGTCTATGCATGGCCGATTCCACCACCATGGAATGGTGCGGTAGTTGTGCCTTTTGGAAGCCGGGGCTCTTGCGGACTCGATAAATGGAATCGACCCGCTTGCTTAACACCGGCGACGATGCCGGGCTCTCCCACATGCAGAAGAGAAGTCGTTCCAGCATCGGAGGAACCGGTACAATAAAGGCCTCCTTCGGGGGAGAGTCATATTGGAGGGCATCGAGTTCTTCGACTCGAGGCTCCTCCTCGGGATCCGCGGGGAAGGCCAAAGCGTTGGCCATATCCCTCACGAAGTCCGAGAACCAGGTATCCTCCGGTGGGGACCGTCTCCAAGGTTCGGACTCGGGGGAGTCCGAAGGGACACCGAGTCCGAAAGGAACCAGGTGACTCTTCGTCCTCGGATTCCCAGGCCGACTCCTCGGAGGAGTCGAGCGGCTCCGGTCGGGCGGGCACCGATGCTATCCGCTCCGACGCCGAGGGAGTCTGCATTGACGACCTCGGTCCCGAACGGGAGGCTGAAGGAGACCTCGACCGAGGATCGACTCATGCCCTCATGGACTCGAGGATTGGCTCGGTCTCCGGGGTCGACTTGCAGGTCGACGTCCCGGCAGGTCAAAGCAGAAACACCGGCGAGGCCAGCGATCAATACCCGCTGCTGGTCCATGAAGGGAGTCAGACTGCTCTCCAAGGCCGTCAACCTGAGTCCAAGCTCAGGAGACCCAGCAGCCCCCGACTCGGGCCCCGACGGTGTCGGGCCCGACGTTGGGTCCTTCGGAGGAGAGTCAACGAGGACAACAGTACTCACGTGAGCGGGCAAGTCCACCTCGAGTCAAGGATGTTTTGACGGCCTCTCCACCTCCGAGGACCCAGGACGGGAATCGGGGCTATGCGACCTGGCCCTCGAGGGACCAGGAGTGTCCACCGATCCCGCCCTCGCGTGTTTCTTCTTCCGATGATGTTCCCGGGTAGGAGACCCCCTTTCAGAGGAACTTCGACGATGCTCAGGACCAGAGTCCTGAGACGTCGAAGCCTCTGATGAGGTCCGAGCCCGGCCGGAGTCAGAGAAGATACGCTCCCGCTGATGCTGCCGACTCAACGTTTGAGGACATTTTGCCACACGGACCACAGATCATGGAGTCATGATCGGATCCGAGGCAGCGGAGGCAGAAGTCATGAGTGTCTGTAAGAGACTTGAGTTTCTTACAGAGGTCACACTTTTTAAAGCTGCTGGCAGCCATCGGGGGAAAAAGGGCCCCTGCGAGGTCGAAAGACCGAGCTGCCAGGGAAAAAGGAAAAAGGCGCGAAATCTGTCACGAAGGACAAAAAACCGAAAAATAAGGAACGGACTCGCAACCGGCGTCGCGAGTCCAGGCAGGAAAAGAACCGGCGGCGAACCGAAGAAAAAAGAGAAATAGAGAAAAAAATCAACTTTTCGGCAGGGATTCACAGACGTCTGTAGGGCTCCGCGGAAAAAAGAAGACTGAGCAAGATGGCACCCTTGGGCGGGAAGAGGACCGCGCATGCGCTCTGCAATTCCCAAAGGCTTTCTTTGAAAGCTGGGGAAAATTGCTCCGCGAGGGCTCCGTCGGCGCCGACATCACCCATATGTGAGGACTGACTTCCTGCTTGGTCCTGGAGAATCAAAAGATATATTGAAATGATCACCATAATATTGAAATGAACAACCACCATATGACGCTCACCTACTGGATTGCAGGAAGTAGAGAGGCTGATGGAGTCTACTGGGGATCCAGTAGAATAATGTTCAAGGTGACCTCACTGGCGTGAAGGTGGAGGTCAACATCTGGAAGTGAGAGGTGACCCCAGGATACAATTGGGGTAGCACAAACACGGCATGTCTTCAGTGGGAAGCTGAAAGCTTTTGGCTACAGAAGTATTCAGAGGTAGGAGCAAAAGAGGAAGACTGACCGATCTGGACAAACAGACCTAGTCCTTGAGGGAGGAAAGAGTATGAGAAGAACCCCATACTCCCAAGAAAGGACAGATGTTTGAGGAATTGAATCTGAAATCCACCATGTCTTTCCTAACTGGTGAGAGGTAGGAAGACATTGGGGCATGGAGCTTCAGGGATACGTAAACCTAGGATACGGTAGGACTGTCAGTTCCACAGCAGTGGTTGTGTGCAAAATATCCGAAACATACTGTGAAACAGTATGAAGCTGTGCAAGCCCACTGTCAGAAACATAGAGGAAGGTAAAAACCTTTATGAGCCTAGACAGTCGTAGAGATAAGTATGGAAATACATATCTACCTATAATAAGTATCTGGACAGATACACATATGTAGAGGTGTATAATATATCTCTCTCTATCTCTCTCTATCTATATATCTAAAGGGCATAGCATATGCACACTTAGAGACAGAGAGACATATACCTGAATATATAGGTCTAAAGATAGATGCCTGCAATAAGCAGACAGAGCTATGCATATCAGGGCATTCACATGGAGATGTGAAGGGAAAAGATTCATTTAAGAACAAGGAGGTGAAACCTACTGAAGATATATAGAGAATCTATTCCCCCAGAAATGATGCTAAAGGAATGCTATCCAGTGAATTACCAGGATGATTACGTGAAAAAACAGAGGATAATATCAGTCTGTAAACAGCAAGTCCGGAGTCCTGTGGAACTCCAGCATGGTAAAAGGACAGAAACGCATAGAATGAGATACCAGGTTGACCTACGTGAGGGACAAAGGAGGTATCAGGCGTTTTTCAGATTAATATGTGCTGTCCTTGAAGTATTAGGATACCATGAGGACAAGCTGCAAGGAGAAAAAGAGTATATTCCCTAAGGAATGGGATAACTCTTAGACATTCACGTGGAGAAGGCTTATGTCCTTTTCCCTCTTTTTTTTTTTAAAGATGATAGCAGGGTATGAAGAACCCTCACAGTCATAGGGGATGACTGAGGAAGCATTTTTCAACCATGATGGATAGCCATTAGAGAAACTCTATGCTCTCTAGCAAGGGCCCATAGTGGAAAGCTTCTCAGTAGGATTGCAGAGAGCATTATGCAGGAGAACTGGGATGTAGAACTGGCTGATGGAGAAAACTGACAGCCACGTCCACTACATTGCCAAACCCAGAGATTGGAGATGGCAAGGGTAGAAGATAGTGTAAGAAGCCTGTAGTGAAAAAGATTATCCAAGAAAGATGTAGAAAACTGTCTTGGAATCACTACTAAGGCCAGACAGGAGTGGTGGAAGACAAGACTGGGACTTGTGGAAAAGTACCAGTAGTCAATTACTGGAACTCCTGCATGGGCAGCTACCGAATAGGACAACAGAGTCGGTCTGTGTCAAACAGAGAGAACAGACTGAACAAAGAGCAAGCTGTCTGCAGAGCTGCCTAGATAAAGGGAGTTTACTCAGGAGAAGAAACTACAGTGAAAAGACAGACAAGAAAAGTCTTTCAATGGTATGGTACCACTCTTACAGGGGAAACCCTGGCGAAGAGGGTAGAGATAGAAGCTGAAGGACTTACCACATGATAAGTCCCAGGAAGGAAAAAATTCATGCTGGTACAGAGAAACTATCATGTGATAGTTGCTAAACCTCTCTTCTAGTCAGGAAGAGGTGGAAAACTAACTTAGACATGAATAGCCTGATAGTTCAGCATAGTGAAGAGTAAATGGATTTCCTGAGAATAGGAATCCCTGAGCAGAGTTTTGAATGGAAAAACAGTGAAAAACCTCTGCTGAAAAGAAACTGTAGTTATAAAAAGATTAATCAGAAACCTATGGTTACTGTGTTTATTCAGCCTGGCTAGAGTTTGGATTCTTCAGACCAGGGCGAGACTTCCCCTGCTTGGAAACAACCGAATGATGGGCAGGAGACGATGAAAACCTCTTTCTTTTAGGGAAAGAAGGTTTGGTAGGGCATTTCCTACCTGCTGAGGAAGGAGAGGGCTTAGGATGGCCCTCAGAAACAGGAAAGTCAGTGGAGCAATGAGCAACCTGACGTAAGGACTCCTTATTGAAGAGATTTTCTCCAGTACAAGGAGTATTACTCAGTCTCTGTTGTGCCCATCTACTCAAGTCTGACGCTTGGAGCCAAGCTTTACGACGTGCTCCTATGGCTATAGCAGAAGTTCTGCTAACACTCAAGAGTCTAGGAAAGCACGAGAAAGAAACCAAGATATTTTGGCTATGACTAAGAAGTAAGGAATAGTCATCAGCCTTGGGCTCTGATAGAAAAAGGAGTCAAAAGATAATTTCTTTGTGATCTCCTGAAGGGATAGACTCATAGAAAATATATGAGAGAATCCTTGTTGCCAGCATAGATGTTTGGAAGGTTTGACGTCCAAAGGCATTCAGTGTTCTAGATGCACGCCCTGGCGGGAAAGAAGAATGTTTTTTCTTGCTTTTTACCTTCCTCATTGCTGATTCCACTACAATGGAATGATGGGGAAGTTGAGGCTTTTGAAATCCTGGAGAGGGGGGCACCTGATACTGAAGATCAGTTGCTGTAGGAGGTGAAGAAACCCTTAAAGGTTTTTCCCATACCCTCAGAAGAAGATTCTGCAAAGACTGATGTAAAGGAAGCATTATATTTTCCTTTTCTGCAGAAAAATCCTGAGAAGACTCATAGCCAGGGATAGGAATATTAAGGAAGGTTGCCATGTCAAGGAGAAATTTCTGAAAAGAAGGATCTCCGATGGGAACCATCCCTGGACAGGTTAAACCTGAAAAGGCAGCCTGGGCACCGGAGGATGTACCTGTCCGGTGCAGAACAGGATTTGTAATGGATGGACACTGGAACTGGCAGTTATGAGTTGAGACAGTCAGTAGTGCATCATCCATGCCAGGTATCGACTCCAAACTAGGTATAGAAAGGAGCGATCCAGGTGAAAAAAGCATGGAAGGAGCTGGTCCCGATGATACTGCCGGTACCGACATTGATACCGATACCGGTAGCTGTGCCGGAATCGCCGAAAACGTCAGCGGAGGCTGCTCAAACGGTACCGATGAAACTCGAAAGTCTCAGTGAATATCCTCGGTACCGCGCATCCGGAATCGGTGCGTGTCGGTTCTGAGACGCGTCAGTACCCAGTCTTCCAGACTAGATATCGATTCTAGACTTGGCATCGAAGGAAGCGAATCTATCGATGCATGTCTAGATGGTACCGGCGTCAGGGGTCGTATCGACGGAGCTGCCGATACTGGAAAGTCAATCTGGGTATCAATCGGTCCCAAAGGCACCGAGTACACCAGATGACGATCCCTGGTGAGGAGTGGATCGCTCAACACCAGTGCCGATGCCGGGTTATCGGTACCGCTCGAAGCGGATGCCACCCCCGAGCATGGCTCAGGTATGTTCTGTGAGGGGTGAGCCCCAGGAACAACCTGAAAACCCATGAAATGCTTTGGAGCCTGAAGACTCCCACGGGGTTTTAATGCCAATGGGTTCTTGAGGGCAAGGCCGGGGCCGTCAGCATGCTTAGCATGAGACATACCACTCAAGGATTGGCTAGTCTTAACAGACTGTTTGTGGGTTACCTGATCCTGTAGAGAAGAAATGGCCGGTGCCCTGACACAGGGAGGGAAAACGGAATCGAGAGAAACTCGAAATAGAGAATCTCTTCTCACAGCATTGTAGCCTGACTGTTCAGGGGAAAAAGGGTCAGGGCCCAAACAGGTTAGACACCAGTTATTGGAGTCTAAAAAGAAAACTATTTCCACAGTGAAGGCACTTCTTAGGAGAAGGCGGCTCCATGATGGAGAGGCTTTATAGGCCCAAAAATTAAGACAAAAACTGAGGGGAACTCTCCCTCAGTTTGAGAAAAAGAAAAGAAAAAACCCCACCGGCGGTACCGGTGGCGTCGGGAGAACAGCGGCAACCACAAGAAAACAAGAATTAAAATATTAAAGAAAAAAGTTTCTGCGGTGACAGGACATCGTCCTGCCGGCTCCGCGGAAAAACTAAAACTGAGAAGAGAGTTGGAAAGGTGGGAAGGCAGCAGGCAGGCGCTGAGGGATGCCCCCAAAAGCTTTCTGATTGGACGCTGGGGAGCATTCCCGCGCAGGCTCCGTCGGTACCGACGTACCCATATGTGAAGACTCATTCCTGCTTGTTCCTGGAGATACTCCAGTATCAATTCCAGAGCTATTGCAAGAGGGTTAAGATCCTTCTGCGAGCACCATATGGCAAACCTTCTCCACTTAAAGGCATACGAGCATCTTGTGGAGGGTTTCCTAGAAGCATGAAGGATATCCTTTATCTGTTGGGAAAGGTTAAGATCCTGAAGTTCTAGGCTTTCAGCAACCAGGCCCCGAGATGCAGAGACACGGGATTGGGATGCCACAGCATCCCGTCCTGTTGGGAGAGAAGATACAGAGCAGATCCCAACTGCAGAGGCGGCGCTTGAGAGAGATGTAGGAGCAGAACTTGACCGAGTTTGTCTGCCCAAGAATTTTGAATGCCTGGAAGATACACCACAAGGAGATGAATCTGATGTTCTCTGGCGAGGGCCCAAAATCACAAAACTTCGTTACATAGCGACAGAGCCTGTTCCGCCCTGCTTGTTCACATGGAACATGGCTACCTAATTGTCCATTTGAACTAGGACTGTCTTGTAGCTGAGCTGTGTGTGAAATACTCCAAGAGCAAGGAAGATTGCTCTGAGCTCCAGGAGGCTGATGTGAAGACATACCTCCTCTGGAGTCCAGGTACCTAGGTAGAGAGATCATGCAGGTGTGCTCCCCTTCCCACCTGTGATGCATCTGTTAGGGTGGCTTGGGATAGGGGTTGCTGGAAAGGAGAGCCCACCAGAAGGTTTCTGGGTGATTGCCACCATTGGAGGGACGAAATAAGACTGAGTGTTATTTTGTCCGACAAGCAACCTGAGGCTTGTGTCCACTGAGTGGATAAAGTTCAGTGGGCTGCTCGCATATGGAGGCGAGCATAAGGAACCACATGCATGGTGGATGCCATGTGGCCTAGCAATTGTAGCATTTCCCGAGCAGCAAGACAAGGTTTGAGCACTGCTTGGGAAGCTAGTTGTACTATGAGAAGACAGCAGGGCTGCGGAAGGAAAGAACTTGTCTGTCTGGTATCCAGATGAGCTCCTATGAACTCTAGGGACTGAGTGGGAGCAAGATTGGATTTTGGGAGGTTTATGACCAGTCCCAAATACTGAAGGATTCAAATTGTGCGAGATAAAGCAGAGCTGGCTTCTGGCAATGTCGGGGCTTGAATGAGCCAGTCGTCTAAGTAAGGGAAGACGAATATTCCCAGAGTGCAGAGAAATGCTGCTACCTGTGATAAGGAAGCTTATCATAGTTCAGGAAGGAGCTATAAAAAAAGAGGTGAATTGGCTCTGAACAAGCAACCCGTCTCTGCTGGTAGAAATACTAAAACAGAACGTTTTCATAAAAGACTACCAAACCCAGAATGCACCACATTACAAACAGCCTCTAGGAGAGCTGAAGTGGGGAAACGTGTGTTCAATCAGGAGAGCTATGAGGTAATCCCCAATCACTCATCTCCAAGGGCAGGGCTTGATTCAGCCCACCTGGGCTGTGCAGGGTGGAGTGTCCCTCTAAGCATGTTAAAAGTAAAGGATATTCTACACAGACAGAACAGAGAGAACAAGGAGAGACAGAAGCAGAAACAGTTGGAGAAAGAAGAGAGGACTACAACAGCAAAAGCAACGTGGAAGGAAGAACAGAAAGACATCTTGGAGGTCTAAAGGAGCCCACGGCAGTACGTGTGTTAGGAGTGATTCCAGAGGCAAGCATACTCCATTGGACTGGAGGAAGCCAGAGGATTGGGGTTATAGAGCCAGGAACTCCCAAACGGCACCTTTGAAGGAGACGGCTGCATTTGGAAGGGGCCCTAAGACCGGTGCAAGAAGGTATGTGAAGAGAGACCCAGTGTCCAGGGATCTTGATTGGAAGGCTGGACATAAAAGCTGGATTACTTACTGGCCAGGATACCTGGAGAGGAAACCTAACAGCAAAGGAAGCTCAGGTATGAACTTTGATCTATGCCCTAGCTCTTCTCCAGGAAGACAGCAGGGAAACAAATATTATCCTGAGTGATCAATTAAGGAATTCCTCTGAGCCAGACCATGATATTGATGGAGATATTTCAAATGATCAGTTAGAATACATGGACTGCTCTCTGTCTAGGCTGCTGGTTTAAAGTAGTTTCTCACTAATACAACAACCACCAAAAGGAACTATAACGTGTTCTTTTATCTACCCAGAAAAGTCTCTGCAAGAAAGCTTTAGGGTAGGATTGAGCCACGTAGAGAGTGTGAACCAGCAAAGGGGTTTGCAGCTGGCTAATTATTGGTAATTGAGCCAGGCACAAGTGCACATGAGCTCTGGAAGGAAACTTCTTTTTTTTGTGTGTGAATAGAAGAAAGTTATCCTTGATAAAGAACAGTTTTTTTGTTACTTTTGGGTTTTGTTTTTGCCTTTTGGAGCACTGCTAAGAAAGTCATTAGCAGGAGCCATCAAAAAGACCTTTTCTGTTTCCCATCAAGGTCTTTATTGATTTATTGCTTAAGAAGTTCAGTTACAACATGCTTTGTTTTTCCTGAGTACAATACTGAAGCAAGTGTCCTTTTGTGTTACCAAGTAAATGTGTGGGAGAATTAACCCCATGAATAAAATCTGTTTGTTTTTTTTGCTTACACTCGAGCATCACAACTCATTTTGTGAACGGCTGATTCTGGTATGAATGAACTACATTCCCCACAATCCTTTGCAAGTCATAATATTTTGCCTTTGCTAAGACTGTGGACATTCACGACCAGCGCCCCTGTTTACATACCACAGCCATGCATTTTGTGAACACTCTTGGTGCAGATGCCAAGCCAAAGGGAAGAACCTTGTATTGGTAGTGATTTCATTGAAACAGGAATCTGAGGAAACTCCTGTTATTTGGCTGGATGAGAATATGAGTATACGCAACCTTGAGATCTAGAGAACAAAGCCAACCCTGGCAGCAGAGTTCCTAGAGAGACCATTATGAACTTCTCTCAGAACAGATATTTGTTCAATTCTCTGAGGTCTAAAATGGGTCTGTGTCCTCCTGTCTTCTTTTGAATAAGGAAATAGGAGTAGAAGAACCCTGTGCCCTGATGGGGAATGGGTACTTCCTCTATTACTCCTTGAGCAAGGAGCACTGTGACTTTTTGACCTAAGAGATTGTCGAGAGAGGTCTGAGAATTGAACTGTCTTATAATTGGAGGGGGCAGGCTGTGAAAATGAAGCTTGTACCCCTCTTGTATAATGGACAGAGTCCAATTTTCTGCTGTTATTTGGTACCATCTGTGGGCAAAATGATATAACCTGCCTGGGATGGTTAAGGGTTCTGGACCCTTCAGGGGCAGGATGGCGAAGTTCTCTAGAAAGGAGTCAAAGCCCCTGAGGAGGCTGAGCCTGCTGAGCTGGCTGAGGTTTTGCAGCTTTTGGCTTTTTTTGTCGTCTAGGTTGTTGCTGCTGTCCCTTTTGGGCAGTCTGACCTGGACGGTGTCCCTGTTGGGTATAGGAAGGATAAAACATTTTTTCTTATTGAAAAATGGTTTCTTAGAGGATCTTTTCTTTGCAGGATCATCTGTAAATGTGGACAATCTGTCCAGTGTGATATTGTCAGCATCTATTTCATTAGCCTTCTCCTGCCAATTCTTGCCAGAGATTCTCCTGTGCAAGGAATGTTTCCTAATTTATCCTCTACCCAAATTTTCAAGTCAGATGCCTGAAGCCAGGCTATCCAATGTGCACCAATGGCAATAGCAGATGTTCTGCTTATGCACTCAAAACAGTCAAAGGCTGCATGATTAACAAACTTGGAAACATCCTAAGCATGTTTGACAAGAGTGAGATAGTCTTGCCTTTTGTCATCAGGAAGAAGGGGTTTCATAAGCTCCGAGTCTCCTGTGACCTCTTTAAGGAAGATTACCATATACAAGATATAGCAACTGATCCTAGCTGAGAGCATGGAAGCATCGACGCCCAAAGGCATCGAGAGTCCTGCATTCACAACCTGGAGGATTGGATGCATGTCTCTGCACTTTTCCTCCTCCTCATGGCTGATTCCACCATTGAATGGTGTGGTAATTGAGTTTTTTTGAAAGCCAGGACAAGGTGGAACGCAATACATGGTATCAAGTCTTCAAGAATGAGGAGATATGGTTAAAGGTGCTTCCCACATCCTTAGCATAAGATCATGTAAGATCTCATGAATAGGCAGAGTAGCTGCCTCTTTGGGAGCCTTAGGGTATTGGAGGATTTCCCACTCCTTTGCCCTGGGCTCTTTTTCAGGAGCTACTGTGATGTAAAGGCCTCGGGCCACATCACAGATAAAGTCCTGAAAGGACATATCCTCTGGCAGAGACAGTCTGTGCTGAGAAGAGGAATCCTCGGCAAGAAGTACTCTGGTATCGACAGTGAGTCTTCAGTCTCCTCCGAGGATTCAAAATATCTCTGATCCCGGTGATCGTGCAAAGCACGGTACCAGTATCGATCGAAGTCGGTATCGGGTTGTTCAGGCACCGATCTGTCGATGCCAGAGAGAAACACATGACTCAGTATAGGTGGCATACCCGCCCATGTCGATGCAGTTGGTACCGGTACCGGTGTCAGTACTGGTATTGGTTGAGGTGTCTGAAGCAGTTTCAACAGTACCGAAGCCATGAGAAGAGCCGCCAGACTGCGTTCGATAGCAAGGAATCTCTGGTCTATCGACGCTGCTGATGCTTGGGTGTCTATCGGTAGAAGCGGCCGGAACCCCAGAGCATGGCACCAGTAGTTCTGCCGAGGTTGAGGCCTTGAGAACATCCTGGAGCCCCGTTAATGCTTTGGAAGCTGAAGCCTCCCACCAGGGCAGTTTCACCGGTGAAAATTCCTCAAGGGCAACGCCAGGGGCATCTCGATACTTAGGAGATCTACCCTTTGAGGACCGACTAGATTTGTGTTTAGCTACCTGAGATCCATGGGAGGAAGATGAAGCCCTGGAGGACGTCGATGCAACAGACGCCACGTCTGAGGGGAAAAAGGGTGCTAAGTTTAGCAGCTCGGTTCTGCCGACCCCTTTTTGACATCATTCCACAGGAGAGGCACTCTGAAATAGAGTGGTCAGGACCTAAATATTTGACACCAATCATGGGCATTGGTGACAAATGGTACCGCCACATTTAGAACATTTCTTAAAACCCTAAGCGGAATTTTCAATTTAAGGAAAAATTGGGCCTAGTGCCCAAAATGGCACCTAGCACCAAGGAAAAAAAGTTTCTGAAGTAAACCACTTCAGAAACTATAGTTTTGTTTTTTTTTTGAAAACTTTATTTATTAACCATCATAGACATAACATTCAGTACAGTGAAAAACAATACGCTACAGCAGAGTGGAATCTTATCTCCGCTGAGGCCACAGCTCTATACAGTTATGTATCTAGATCAATGCTCGGTTCACATTTTTATACAGCCATGGTTAAATAGTTTTCCCCCCGTTTTTGACGGTATCCCAACCCCCCTACCCCTTCTCCCCTCATGCCCTTCCCCAACCCCCATCCCCCCCCTGTCCCCGCACCCCGATCTCCCATACAATGCAACAGTACCCTCTCCGAGTTCCCCCTTTCCCCCTCCGCTCCCATTATCCCCAGACCCTAATGTCCCACATTTACTATTTCGCTCCGGCACCGGGAGCTTAAACTCTGAATATAGGGTTCCCAGATCAACATAAAGGTGGACCACCTCTTCACTGAACCCCGAGCCCTCCAGCGCTCCGCCAGTAGCAACTGATGAAAACTATTGCGCCACTCCAAGAATGTGGGCGGGTCACGGTCCCGCCACCTAAGTAGAATCGGACCCTTCCCCACCAAACATGCCTTACGCACCAATAACCGCTCCCACCTCCCTGTGGGTAAGGTTCAATGCAACTGATCAAGAGCGACCAATGCTCCAGTCCAAGGAAACCTCTGCTGTAATAGTCTCATAATGTATCTACGAATATGGGCCCAGTAGGGGAGGATGCGCCTGCACTGCCACCACATATGGGTTAAAGTGGCCATTGGAATAGAACATCTAGGACAAGACCCATCTTGCGTAATATGACTCCGCAATGCTCGTCGCGGCGAAAATGCACCCGAGTTAAGGCTTTATATTGTATTTCCCTCCATCTCGCTCCCTCCACCAGTTCCACTATCCGCCCCACCGCCTTGCAAATCGTGCCAGGCGGTACTTCCCGTCCCAATTCTCCTTCCCAGGCCGTCTCCACCCTCCCATAGTCCGGGAAAACCCCAAAGCACTCCAGCCTAGCCTTCAGTCCACATATGGTCGGGTGTACATCTCCCCCGAGCTCAAAGAATTCGATAATCTGTGCCAACCTGTCTCCCCCCCCCCCCCCCCAATTCCTCCCTGGGCAAAGTCGCCACATAATGGGCAAGTTGGAGATACGCAAAATAGTGGGTGGGAGGCAGCCGGAATTCCTCACGTAATGCCAAAAACGGTTTGCATTTACCCGTAAGGTCTACCACATGCCCTAAGTGCCGTAGTCCCTGCCGGTGCCATATCTGAAACATTCGAGTATCAGAACCTGGTAAAAATTTTACATTGCCTCGTAGGGGCAACCAACTTGACACCTGCCAGTTGCGCTGCCAGTAACTATTTGTCGCCATGTGCGTCTCATCGCATTTAACATAATATTGCGCGTAAGTTGCGTTGGCAATTGTGCACTATCCACATGTAGAGCCCCCACCAGTGAGAAAGGGGCCACCGATTCCACCTCCAAGGCCCGCGGTGTGTATACATCCGTGTCCCCCAAGTAGTCTCCAACATGCCTCGCTTGACATGCTAAGGCATAAAATCCGGAAGCCCAAGGCCCCCTCTGCACCACTTACCAATCATGCGGGACATCGGGATTCACGCTCTGGCCCCCTTCCACAGAAACCCTTGAATCTCCCTTTCCAATCTAAGCAAATCCCATCGTAATAACCAGACGGGTAGTGTTTGTAACCAATAAAGTATGCGGGGTAAAATTACCATTTTAACTGCTGCAATTCTCCCCAGTAGTGACAGTGGTAGCGGGTTCCAAGCTCTCAGTTGACGCCGCATCCCAGATAAGACTTTCTCCAAATTAATGTGGTATAGATCCTGCGGTAATCTCGTCATAATACCCAAATATTTGAACGGATGATCCTACCATTTCAAGGGAAAGTCCTCCCCCCAACCTTCCCGCAGCCGTCCCGAGACATCCAAAGCCTCCGATTTATCGGCATTTATCTTAAGACCAGCAAAACGACCAAACCTCCGGAACTCGGCCATCAATCTTGGCAAAGATTCTCGCGGCGCCAGCAAGTGTACTAACATGTCATCAGCGAAGGCCGACGTCTTAAATCCCTGTTTGCCCACCTCAATCCCACAAATCTGTCGGTCCAATTCTATACTCCGTATTAATGGATTCAAAGACAAAACAAACAGTAAGGGGGACAATGGGCAGCCCTGTCTAGTGCCCCTATGCAAGGGAAAGGGAGCCGACAAGACCCCATTGCAAAGCACTCTAGCTGTCGGCGTATCATACAGACTCTTCACTATATCACAAAATGCCTGTCCGAGACCGTATAATGGTAATAAATATTCTAGATATGTCCAATCTACCCTATCAAACGCTTTTTCGGCGTCGAAGCTCACCAGAAGTGACTGCAACTGATGGCACTGCACCCACTCCAAAGATGTTAATATTCGGCGTATATTACGAACTGCATAACGGCCTCGTACGAAACCCACCTGTGATTCGTGCACCACGTCACCTAATATTCCCGCTAGTCTCTCTGCCAGAATTTGCGCCAATAACTTCATATCGTAATTCAACAAAGAAATCGGTCTATAGGAGGCCGCCTGCGTCGGATCCTTATCCGGCTTGGGTATCAGCGTAATGTAGGCCTGATTATCTCCCCATCTCCTACCCCCCCTCTCTATTCGCTGATGGTAGGTGTCCACTAACAGGGGGCTTACCCAATTCAATAAGAGTTTATAAAACTCAGCCCCATAACCATCCGGGCCTGGGGTCTTATAACAACTGGCTTGTGCAATTACAGACTGTACCTCCTTTAGTGTTACCGGTTGTCCCAGCTGATCCCGTTGCGCCTCTGTCACCTCTGGGAGCTTCAACCTTTGCAGGTAGGCCTCCATAGTAGATGGGCTACTCTCTCCCGCAGCGTACAGTTTTTGAAAGTCTTTAAATATTGCACTGATCACCTCCCGATTTTGCTGGAGTTTCCCTTGGTCATCCCGAAGAGCGGCTACCCCCCTCCCTCCTCTCGGACCCTTCAAACATCGTCCTAATAGCTTCCCCAGTTTGTCGCCAAAGCAATATAACCGATATTTGTAATACAGCAGAGATTTCTTGGCTCTCTGATGGAGCAGTTCGTTTAGGGCAACCTGCAGTTCCCACAACTGTCTTCTATTAGACACTGTGGGCACATGACCACAGATCACTCGCGCTTGAGACACTTGTTGCTCCAACCAAACAATTTGTTCTGCCAACAGTCTGCGTTTCCGGGCCACAAACCCGATTATGTCACCTCTCAACACCACTTTGGCAGTTTCCCAAACCAGTTCTGGGTCCTCTCTATGTGCCTGATGATTTAATTCAAAGTCACGCCAGCGCTGACCCAGAAATTGCCAAAATTGATTGTCTTTATATAGCTCAATGGGGAACCGCCATAGACGGGATGCACCAGTTCCTCCCCCCCCCCATTGCACCTCAATCCAGGCCATGGCATGGTCAGAGATCTCCAGGGGACCTATCTGCGCTTCCTCCACTTGTGCAAATGTTTGTAGAAAGCAGAAGATAGTCTATTCTCACACTAGTCCCATGCGCCCGCGAGATATACGTAAACTCCTTCTCGGAGGGGTGCAACAGTCTCCAAGGATCTATCAGGCCCAATCGCGTCCGAAATCGTTGCAGAACCTGCAAACTGAGCGTTCTCTCTCTCGTCTCTCTGCCACTGGATGTGTCCAGGCCCACTTCGAACACCCCGTTAAAATCTCCCCCCAGTAGCAAAGGTACATCAGGCAATTGCTCCACTTTGGCAGCAATACGATCAAAAAACTCCCGATCCAACGAATTCAGAAACTATAGTTTTATTTGTTTTTTTTGTTTTAGAAGAACGAACCGGCGGTACCAGTATAGTGTCGAGGGAAGGCAGACGTGACCAAGACGAAATTTTCTGCAGTGACAGAGTATGGAACCTGTCGGCTCAGCGGAAAACGAAGAACTGGAGAGGGACAGTTGGAAAGGCAGGAAGGCAGCATGCAGGCGCTGTGGGGTGCTCCCAAAAGCTTTCCTATTGGAAGCTGGGAAGCGTTCCCACACAGGCTGTGCCGGTACCGACGATACCCATATGTGAAGACTACATTCCTGCTTATTCTTGGAGATAGCAGCTCTTAAACTAGATAAGGGGGAAGCAGAAAGGCTACTATTTGCTGGAACTGCTTTACTTTTCTGTGCTGCTTCCTGACACTCTTGGCTGGAGGAGGAGCTAGTGCCTGACATCTCCAAGGCATTTTAAAATCATTGCCTTGCTGCGGTATGCAGCCGTGGGCATGTGCCCAAAGGGGCAAATTCTGATTCTTCGGCGCTCCTTCAGAACCTGGAGTAGCCTCACTGGATCTTTAATGAGGAAGCAGAAGCAGCAATTATCGTCCCTGGCCACTGAAAACTGTTAAAATTATCGGGCATATGGACAGTCATTTGCAGGTGGATGAGGCTGGTGTCTTTTTCAGATACCGACTCCTTTGGAACTGAGTACTGTTTCGGTGGGAGACCCTCCTTTGTTGGGTTCTACCCTGCCCGACCAGGAAGTGTAATGTCAGGCACTTCCCCTGAGAATATAAGGAGGAAGCTCAGTCTATGGTTTCTCAGACTGATTCTAACCGGTTGAGTCTAGTCTAGTGAAGTTGCTTTACCTGTTCCTTTACAGTTTGTTTCCTTCTGAGTCTGTTACTGCTCCGGATTATTTCTTTACATGAGATCTGGGAGGTTGTAACACGCACTAAAAACTTTCCTTGCGCTCTTCTCTCTCCCAGATGTCTTTTTTTCCTCTTAAGTGGTAACTAAAATGTTGGATCAAGATAATTCTTTGAAAGCTTGTAAGGCCTCCCTTCGGCAGTTTGAGGGTCACGTTTCGGTAGCTTAATCTGTTTTCTTCAAATATTCAAGATAGTTATACTCTTCATTATTAGACTGAGTCACTGGAAAATGTGTTCAGGGCAAAGAATTTGCGTTTTATTAATTTTCCTTGTACTCATTTAACCCCAAAGTTTTTATTGCAGAAGTATTTTAAGGAAATTGTTATTGCCTAATGTGGAGGCTATCAAGTGTTCTGCTATTTCATTCCCCAAAAGGCCAAAGCCCAGGTTTTTTCTGAGACTGTTGGAGTTCAGCTTTCTCAGACTGAAACCCTTGATGTTTCTACATTTGAGTACTTAATTGAATTTATTCCTAAATGGGCTACCTTAGTTGCGTCTTTTCTTTGCCTAGATGATAAAAATGTAGTGCTTAAAGCTTATTTTCCTAAAGCAAATGCAAACTTTTGTGATAGTCCAATTCAGATTTTTCCTGATGTTTGTAGGGCTACTCAGAAACACAGGAAGGATTTTCAGTTTTAAACCTCAGGTTTTCGCCTTAGGAGTGACGTTTCTCTTAAAAATATCCATGTAAATGCTTGATCTCATCTGTTGATTATGTTTATTTTGACCCACAGCAACTTGAGGCATTTCTGTGTAATGTGAGTAATGTGGTTCGTGTTTGGTTTTATGTTGCCTTCCTGGTATTAATAGGGTTTTGAATTTAAAACTGGGAATTTTTCTTTCATTGGCTGTTTTTTCTTGTAGCATATCCCGTTTTCTTATAAGCAGTGTCCCTCATGACATGGACTTGTCTCTATTTTATGTTAAATGCATAAATGGGGAAAAAGGGGGGGGAGCCAGTCTACCAAAAGCACATGGGTCAGAAGGATGTATCCTTGAAGGATACCAGTAAAACAGAGAAGCTTGGGCATCCAGAGGTTCTAATATAAAGGTAACTCAGATGCCCTTAAATACAGAGCTTAAAGATTCCAAATTATCCATATCATCTGATAACCAGGTTAATATGAATAAAATACAACCTCTAAAATGCCTGTATGCAAATGCTAGCAGTCTAAAAAATAAAATGGAAGAGCTAGAATATACAGCACTAAATAAAAGGTTAGATATGATTGGCATATCAGAGACCTGGTGGAAGGAAGACAACCAAAAGGACATTGATACATGGGTGCAAACTATATCGCAATGATAGGGTAAATAAAATTGGTGGCATGGTTGCGCTCTGTTAGAAGGGGCATAGATTCACACTAGATTAATGTTTTGCAGAAACCAAAACTCTGTAGAATCTTTATAGACAGAAATCCCATGTAAAAAAAGGGGGAAGGCAGTACTACTGACGCCTGATAAGAATGAATAGATGGATGATGAAATGCTAAGAAATCAGGAAAGCTAACAAGTTACAACAGTAATAATTAACCTGGTGTCAACTGTTTGAATATCACTGGAGGACATGATATGGAGAAAGTTTCTAGATAAAATAAGTTACTGCTTCTTGGAGCTGCTGGTTCACAACAAAAGGGGAAGCTATTCTGGACCTAGTCCTTAGTGGAACATAGGATTTGGTGCAAGAGATACGGGCGTTGGGGCCACTTTGCAATAGTGATCATAACATGATCACGTTTGATTTAATAAATGGAAGGCTGGCAATAAAATCCACAGTACCACCTTTTAACTTTCAAAAGCAAGACTGATAAAATGAGGAAAACAGTTAAGAAAAAACTAAGGATCAGTTGCAAAGGTTAAAATATTTACATCAAGCATGGGCGGCGTTTAAAAATAACTTGGAAGCCCAGACCACAAGTAATCCACACTAAGAAAAACAGAAGTTAAAAAAAAAACCCACAAAACTGCCAGCATGGTTTAAAGGAGAGGTCAGAGGTTGTGCTAGCCAAAAAAAGCATCTTTCAGGAAATGGAAAGAGGAGTCAATTGGTGAAAACGGGAAAGATAAGAACTGGCAAGTTAGATTTCAAGGCATTGATAAGGCAGGCAAAGACAATTTGAAAAGAATCTTGCCATACAAACAATCTCAAAAACTGTTTAAGTACATGTGTAGCAAAAAATAAGTCAGATGGACCATTAGATGGAAGAATAAAAGGGGTGCTAAGGGAAGATAAGGCCAAAGTGGAGAGACTGAATTAATTCTTTACTTTGGTCTTTACTGAAGATGTAAGGAAGTGACCCATGTCTAAAATGGTATTTTAAAGGTGATATATTAGAAGAACTGAATAGAAATAGCAATAAACTGAATAGGTATTTCAAGTATTTGAAAAACAAGAGTAGTAAATCACCTGGAAAGGATGGTATACATACAAGGTTATTGAAAACAAAGATTATTAACCTCTCTAAAAAGCAGAGGGGGGGGGAGGAGTGGCAAGACGGTGGCAGGATTCGGTGTCGGGGGAGCAGCTTTGCTTTGAACAAGTTTTGTTCCGACAGCCGGTCCTCTGTGCTCATTTTGCGATGGGGCAGAGGAAGAGGAAGCAGGCTGACCTACCCTCAGGTTTGGTGTTTTCTTCTGTGTCTGGCCAGAGGACACTTGATTCGTGGGGCTTTGTTCCCCCTGTGCCTGGAGCAGCATCCTTGACTGCAGTGCCAGAGGAGACTTCAGCGTTGCTGAGCGTTATCAGGGATGATTCTTTCCCCTGAGCAGCGTGCGCGCCTCCCCCCTCCCCTGCAGGGAAGTGAAGTGAAGGGGGCTCCTTGCTGGCGCTTTCATATGACCCCTCCGGATCCCAGCAGCAGTTAGGGCTTCTGGAACTGGTGAGACTATTCCCATAGCTGGGCAACAGCTTGTGGGGATAGGAGGAAGGCATTTTCTGGCTATTGAAGGGCTAAGACCTGCTGTGATAAAATTGGATTTGCTGTGGGAAACCATAACTTCTTTAACGTCCTCTCTATCTATGATTGTGGGTACGGTGAATGCTGAGTTATGATATGGTAAGGAGGCTGTTCGTGATTTCTGCGACGAAAGAGCAACAGGCTGGTTTTTATTTCTCATTTTACAGTAGAGAATGGACACCTTCAGGAGGGCCAAGGGACCCTAATTAAGGACAGAACTTTGATGGCCAGGAAGATGGAGTATCTGGAGAATCAAGCCCAGAGGAATAACCTTTGGTTGTTGAACTTTCCTAAATCTCTTGTTTTGTCTCCTCTGGAAATGGTGAGGAAATACTTGGTGCTTAAAATCTTGCAGGAGCATATGCCTCCCCTGACCAGAGTTCAGTATTTGTCCTTGGGGGTTGGGGCTCTAGGTAAGGGAGTAGTCCAATCTAATGTGTCCTTTGGGGCTGGGGAGCTAACCGGGTTTCTGGAAAACACCCTGGACATAATTACTGAGAGAACTACCATGCTTGTAACCTTGGCGTTGGAATCTGATAAGACCTTAATTCTTCGTCCATATTTTAAGAATATAAAGGAGCAGTTTTTGGGCTCTCAGGTTCACATTTTTCCCTGATCGTTCTAGGGTTACTCAGGCTGGGAGGAAGAAGTTCCTGTCCTATAGGGCCAGGACCCTGTCCTTGGGGGCCACTTTGATAAAATTTCCTTCTCCGTGTCATGTTTCCTATCATGGTAATTTTATTTTTTTGTGCCCAGGCAGCTTTTGGATTTCCTTACTGCTAGGGAGGATACTGATATTGAAGTTTGCGATTTCCCACTCGGCTGAAGTGCAAGTCTCTGCCTGTGTATTATATAGTATTTTTTATTTGTTTTCTTGGAGCCTCTCTCCCACCGATTGTGGTCTAAATACTTGATGCATATATGTATATATTTTTCTTCATTGTGATATATTCAGATTTTTCTGGATTTAGGCATCTTTTCCTGCATTCATTGATTGTTTGAATGTTAATTTGAAATACATTAAAAAAAAGGAGAACATGAGATTGCAGTCCTACTAATATTAATCTGTGAACTATTAAAATCTGTAATACCTGAAGATTGGAGAATGGACAATGTAATTACAATTTTAAAGAAGGGTTCCAGGAGATTAGGGGAAACCAGACCGGTGAGCCAGACAGACAACGGTACCGGGCAAAATGGTAGAGGCAATTATAAAGAATAAAATTAATCAAAAATGTCATGGTTTAAATGGGAGAAAGCCAACACGGATTTAGCCAAGGAAAGTCGTCTTACTAAACCTTTTTCTTTTTTTTTTTTTTTTTTGAAAGTGTGAACTGGTAGATCAAGGAAAGCCAGTTGATATGTACCTGGATTTTCAGAAAGCCTTTCACAAGAACCCTTCATGAGACTCTTGGCCAAATTAAAGTTACAGCATTGGAGGCAGTGTACTATTGTAGATCAGGAACTGATTAAAAGATAGAAAGCAGAGAGTAGGGCTAAAATGGCCAATTTTCCCTGATGGAGAAAGATGAATAGTGAAGTACCCCTGGAATCTGCTTTGCCTGATGCTTTAACATTCATAAATGACCTGGAAATGGGAACAAACGAGTGAGGTGATCAAATTAGCAGATAATTATTCAAAGTTGTTAAAACCCAAGAGGATTGTGAACAATTGCAAGAGGACCTTGATAAACCAGAAAACAGGCCGTTCAAATGGCAGATGAAATTTAATGTGGACAAGTACAAAGTTATGCACCTAGGAAAGATCAAAACTAGTGTTACACATTGGAAGGTTCCACACATTAGGAACCACCACCCAGGAAAAAGAATTAGGTGTCATTGTGGATAAAGCATAGTTACTCACCTGTAACAGGTGTTCTCCAGGAACAGCAGGAATCGGTCCTCACATATGGGTGACGTTGACAGAACACGCAGAGCATTTCCCCAGCTTTCAAAGAAAACCTTTAGGAATGCTACCACGCATGCATGGTCCCCTTACTGCCCAAGAGTGCCATCTTGTTCAGTCAGACGACAGCTTATGCGAAGGATAAAAGCAAGTAGAGGTGGGCAACTCCCAGGGAAGGAGGGAGGGTTGTGAGGACCGATTCCTGCTGTTCCTGGAGAACATCTAATACAACGCTTTCTCTAGGAAGAAGCAGGATGTCAGCCCTCACATATGGGACTCCCTAGCTCCAGGCTGCCAGGACCCAAACCACAACAGCACCAATGGTTACCATCAGGGGAGGGTGTCAGTTACAGAGGATGAGTCCCTACACAGACTCCACAACGCCCAGCAATCATTGCCCACAATCCGGGGGCCTGACCAATAATGGGCTGGAGGGCAGGAGTTGCCTAGACACAGTACGCTACAAATTACTGCCTGACCCAAGGCACTGTCCCTGTGGGACTCGCTCTCTAGGCAGTAATGTGCTGCAAAGGTATGCACTGAAGACCATATGGCAGCCTTGCAAACATCTGCCACCAGTATTGAGCGCAGGTTGGCCACAGAAGCGGACATGGCTCTGCCGCGATGAGCCGTGATCTGGTGCTGCAAGGAAAGACCCACCTGCTTGTAAGAAAAGGTGATGCAATCCACCACCCAAGAGGACAGAGTCCATTTGGTTGCTGGCAGCCCGTTTATTGGGGTCAAATGAGAACGTTGGGGCGCTTTGCAATGGTCACTGGTCTAATGAAGATAGGATAGAGCCCTCTTGCAATCCAAGGGGTGCAAGACAGTTAGGCCATGGAAAGAAGGTAGGGAGAACCAATTCAGGAAGGAACTTGGGATGCGTCTGCAGCACTGTGTAGAATGGGTGTAGGGAGGATCTGCCACCAGGGCTTGCAGCTCGCTCACCCTGCAGAGGCCAAGGTCACAACCACCAGGAAAGCCACTTTCCAGGATAGGTATCTCAGGTGGCTGGTGGCCATAGGCTCAAATGGCGGTCTGGTTACCTGGGACAGCACCATATTGGAGGATCCCTTCTGGAACCAGAGAGTGGAAAGGGGGGGGCGGTCTTGAGAACAAGGCCCCTGAGGAATCTAGAGACCAGGGGCATGAGCGAGAGGGACTTTCCCTCTACAGGATGGTGGTTCACAGCTATGGTGCTGAGAGATGCACCCTTACTGAATTAGATTTTATCTCTGAGTGTGAGAGATGCAAAGGGTACTGCAAAACTAGCTGTGCCTGGCAGGAGAATGGATTTGCATTCTTTGAGCACCAGACTGAGAACCTCCTCCACTTGAAGGCGTAAGCTCTCCTTGTGGAGGGCTTTCTTGAGGACAGGAGAACCTCTTCGAACTCCGTGTGGTGGAAAGGGGCCAATGCTACCCATTCAACAACCATGCTGTCAGCGTTAGAGACCTCAGGTTGGGGTGCAGGAGGGAGCCCTCCTCCTGTGAGAGGAGGCCTGGGGCCTGGCCCAGGGTTATGGGAGACATCACTGGCAGAGAGAGAGCAGAGGGAACCAGGGTTGCCTAGGCCTCCTAGGAGATACCAGGATCACTGAGGCATGCTCACTCTGGATTTTGGACAGACATTTGGGTACTGGGGGGGGGGGGTCATCAACAGGAATGTGTAAAGCAGGCCCTGCGACCATGAGATCAGAAATGCATCTGCTGCCACCCTCCTGTGGTGTGTGGCTGAGGGAAGCAGAACCATGGAAGCTACACGTTGACTGGGGAGGCGAACAAGTCCAGGTAGGGACTGCCAGAGCCAGAAACACCTCTCAGCCACCTCGAGATCCAGGCACCACTCGTGTGGGTGGATGACTCTGCTGAGCCTATCCACCAGGGAGTTGTCCTGGCCCAGTAGGTATACTGCCCTTAGGATCATGTGGCTGTGCACCACAAAGAGGAAATGCTGCTGCCTCCTGACAGAAGGAGTAGGGGCCTGTTCTACCCTGTTTGTTCATGTAGAACATGGCTACCTGGTTGTTTGAGTATCAGAAGGCCTCAGAGCAGGAGGTGGAAGGCCTGCAGGGCCCGAAAGATAGCTCGGAGCTTGAGGAGGTTGATCTGCAGGAGAGACTCCTCAGGACACCAGTGGCCCTAAGTGCGCTGGCCCTTGCAATGTGCATCCCAGTCCGCCAGGGAGGCATCTGTAGTCCGAATCCTGAGGTGCTGTACCTGGAAAGGCATCCACCCTCCTGAGGTAGTGTGGGGACTTCCACCAGGTAAGGGAGGCTACCAGCTGCCAAGTGACCCATACCCTGTCCTTCAGTCTGCCTGTGGCCTGAGACCAGAGACCAGAGGCACCACTGGGCCACTTGCATGTGTAGGTGGGCTAGGGGCATAACATGCATCGTTGAAACCAAGTGCCCCAGCAAGTGGAAGAGATGACAGGCTGGCAACTCCCCGGCTAACTGCAGGAGGCAGCAAGCCCTATCTTCTGGAAGGAAAGCCTTGGTCAGCAGTGTTCAGCTGGGCCCCTATAAATTCCAGGGTCTGCATCGGGGAGAGCCTGGACTTTGGATAGTTGATGAAGCCCAAATGATGGAAGGTGTGAATGGTCAGCCTTGTGGCCCTGGTCTGCCTCCCTGGTAGTGCTGTCCCTGACGAGCCAGTCGAGCAGATAGGGGAAGACAGTGCCTTGAAGGTGCACATGTGCTGCCACTGCAGCCAGGAACTTTGTGGAAGATCCTTGGGGGGCGGTGAGCCCAAACAGGAGCACCCTGTACTGGAAGTACAGACCCCCACACCACAAACCACAGGTATCGCCTGTGGGAGGGATGAATCATGTGGGCATAAGCATCCTTGATATTCAAGGAGCAAATGCAGTTTCCTGGCAGAGGTAGGGCCGCAATGTTCCAAGGGAGAGCATCTTGAACTTCTCACACCAGGAACCTGTTGAGGTTGTGCAGACGCAGGATAGGCTGGAGGCCTCTTGTTCTTTTGGGGACAAGGAAATACCTTGACTAGAAGCCCCTGCCCCAGAGGTGGTGGGGCACAGGTTCCACAGCCTTGTCCCTGAGCAGGTTTGCAAGCTCTGTGATGAGTAAGGCCTTGAGAAGAAGAGGACAAGGCAACTTCCCTTGAAAGTACTCTGGAAGACTGTTATAAGTGGAGGGAATAACCCTCACCACCTGCAGGACCCACTTGTCTGTAGTGATGTTGGCCCAGCTGTCGGCAAATGAGGCTAACCGACTCCCTATGGGTTGATGTGGGTATCCTGGGGGAGGGGAGATCCTCTCCACCAAGTCAAAATCTCTCCCCTGACTGAGGGGGTGATGTTGCCTGGGGCTTTGGAGCCTTGGGCTTCCTGGGCCCATGCCCTTGGCTCTGACTGTGCAGGTTGGTGAGGCTGACCCTGGTAAGGATGGTAATGGCCAGCAGAGGGGTAACCCTTTTTACCTTGGAAAAAGGACTTCTTTCCTTAGGGCTTCTTCCTGGGGAGAGCCAATGTCTTTTTGGAAAGCCTGCCAGGTAACTACCTCAGCCTCAATCTTGGCGGCCTTATCTGACATCAGCTTCCCAAAAAGGTTCTCCCCATTGCAAGGCACATCTAGGAGTTTCTCCTGCACCCACTGCTCCAGGTCTGAGGTCTGCAGCCATGCCTGGCACTGGGCCCCGATACCTGTGGCTGTAACCCGGGCTAATGCCTTAAACCCATTGTATCAACACCAAAAAATCCCCAAGGTAACGGAAAACACTGCCAGCCCTAAATCATGAATACTCAAAGAAACGTGTAAATTTCACGTTGGAGGTGGATATTAACCTGAAGCAGGGTCTTGGAAGTCTGATGACCCGAAACGCATGACTGTCGTTATGCCACCATTGTTGATGAACTGTTGCAGCGCTGGGAACTCAGCTAAGTACTTCTCACTTAAAGCTTACTACTTTGCAGCAGTTTAAAGGATTTACTAGAATGCTAGGTATGATAAGGAAAGGAATGGAAAATAAAACAAGATATTATAATGCTTCTGTATCGTTCCATGGTGAGACCGCACCTTGAATATTGTGTGCAATTCTGGTCACCGTATCTTAAAAAGGATATAGCGATTTTAGAAAAGGTTCAGAGAAGAGCCACCAAAATGGTAAAGGGGATGGAAGGATACTCCTATGAAGAAAGGCTAAAAAGGTTAGGGCTCTTTAACCTGGAAAAGAGACGGCTGAGGGGAGATATGATAGAAGTCTCTAAATTAATGAACGGAGTGGAACGGGTAAACGTAGATCGATTGTTTACCTTATCAGAATATAGAAAGACTAGGGGACATGCAATGAAGCTACAGGGTAAACTATTTAAGACTAATAAAAGAAAATATTTTTTCACTCAACGTGTAAAACTCTGGAATTTGTTACCGGAGGATGTAGTAAAGGCTGTTAGTGTAGCTGGGTTTAAAAAAAGGTTTGGACAAGTTCCTGGAGGAAAGGTCCATAAACCATTATTAAGAAGGGACCCAGGATATCAATGCTTGAACCAATACAAGCATTGTGGAACCTGTGTCCCTTGGGGAAACTGCTAGGTACATATGACCTAGATTGGCCACTGTTGGAAACAGAATACTAGGCTTGATGGACCTTGGTCTGACCCAGTATGGCATATCTTATGTTCTTATGTACTGTGTTTGATTAACCTCCAGTTAAGGAGTCCTTTCCTGGGGGTTACTGGTCTGACAAAAACATTTCTATTTGGGAGGTCAGCTGTTGAACCCATTGTAGGCAGCTCTAGAAAGAAACTTAGAGCAGTCCCAGACAGCCCCAGTCAGGGACAAGGCTCTTCAAATACATCCCCCATATACAGCTTGTAGGCTTGTATGGCACCCAATCATGGCACCCTGGTAGAAAGGCCCAGGGCATCGAGGACCCAGGCATCATTGACCAGGGACACAGAAAAGTAGGTCTTTTGAATTTTAAGCTTTTGCATTGACGACTCCACCATTGAATTGTGGGGGAGCTGAGGCTTGTGGAATCCCTACACCCTTCCGGACTCAGTAAATGGTGTCGACATGCTGACTGACCACCGGCACTGAGGCTGGGGTCTACCAAGATCAGAGCAGGAGCCTCGAGGATAGGTGGGATCTGGACAGAGTCTCCTTAGGGGGGAGACCTGCCGTTTTTGTGTTTAAATCGAACTCCGCCCATTCTTTTCCAAACACACTACTGTAACCTACTCCTTGCTGGTCTCCCTTTGAATCATCTCTCTCACCTTCAATCTGTTCAACACTCTGCTGTGTGGCTAATCTTCTGCCAGCCTCGTCATACCCATATTACCCCTCTTCTCAAGTCACTTCATTGGCTCCCTATCCGTTTTTCCGCATAGAGTTCAAAATTCTCCTGCTGACCTATAAATGCATTCACCCTGCAGCTTCTCACTACCTTTCTTCTCTTATCTCTCCTTACATCCCACCTCGGGAATTCCGCTCCTCTAGCAAACTGTTTCTATCTGTGCCCTTCTCTTCTACTGCTAACTCCAGACTTTGCTCCTTTCAACTTGCTGCACCTTACGCCTGGAACAAACTACCTGTGTCTGTACACTAGGCACCTTCTCTGACACTTCAAATCCAGACTGAAAACTCCTCTTCGCTGCTGCTTTTGGATCTCGACTCACCTGATCTTTGTTTCTTTACCTTCCCCCCTTGTTTTATCCCCGTCTACACCTTTTGTGTTGTCTGTCTTGACTAGATTGTAAGCTCTGATGAGCAGGGACTGTCTTACATGTTTGTGCAGCGCTGCATACGACTTGTAGCACTATACAAATGCTCAGTAGTAGTACTGCAAAATTTCCAGCTCCTTGGTGCATGGGTCTTCCATGAACTCCATCTGCACTGAGAGAGCCTGAGCCATGTCCTGAACGAAGTCATGGAATGCCACATCCTCGGGTGGGCAGTGGTGTCAAGGCTGCGGGGGTGAAGGCTGAGGGAACATCCTTATGCTGGAAAGTCTTGGGAGAGGCCTCACCCTCTGTCTCGCATTTGGAACCAGAGGTTGTTGAGGACTTGGCCTCAGGGGTAATCCCTAGGAAATGGAGATCACCCGAGGACCAGGGTCAGAGCCCCGCAGGCTTGCCAGAAAGGACTGGAGTCCTGAAAACTAGGACCAGGGTGGAGGACTTACCCAAGGCAGACAGCACTCAGAGCCTGGTTCAACACCCCAGGCATCCCCTGAGGCCAGGGGGCCAGGTGTCGAGGCAGATGACGCTGGGAGTCCAGACATAAATGCCTGCGGCAAGGCCAGGATGAAGGAGACTACTCCATGGCTACCATACGGGCCTCAAGACCTGATGGCTCAGCAGCCTGCAGCATGGACACTAAGGGCCTCTGGTCTGGTACTGGCACTCAAGAGTGTCCTCCAGGACTATGGGTTCCCAAACCCTGGCGCAGTCACTGCTGGCCAAGGGCTCCTGCCTTGAGAGTTTAGGAGGGTGCTGCACCGAGTCGCCCGAGTCCTACTGCAGGACCTTCCCAGGTTTCATCAGCAACCTGGGGGGGGGGGGGGTGGGGGTGCATCTTTTTCTTCTTCTTAGAAAGGTACAGTGCCCTACCGGAGGAGCTGCTACTGCTGCCGTGGGACTCTGAGGACACCTGGAACTCCCTCGAGGGCAATGCAGGAGCCGGAGTCTGGTTTGGAAAACAGCTTCCCCGCAACTCTGAACATTTCCTGTTGGTCTTGGACATCATGGCTTAGCACCAGTCACAGGAGGAACTGTCGTAGTTCAGGCCCAGATAGAGGCAGCAATCATGAGTATCAGTAACCGATATGAACATAACATCATAAGATATGCCATACTGGGTCAGACCAAGGTCCATCAAGCCCAGTATCCTGTTTCCAACAGTGGCCAATCTAGGTCAAACATACCTAGCAGTTTCCCCAAGATAGGTTCCACAATGCTTGTACTGGGTCAAGCATTGATAGCCTGGGTCCCTTCTAAATGGTTTATGGACCTTTCCTCCAGGAACTTGTCCAAACCTTTTTTAAACCCAGCTACACTAACAGCCTTTACTACACCCTCTGGTAAATTCCAGAGTTTGATTACACATTGAGCGAAAAAATATTTTCTTATTAGTCTTAAATAGTTTACCCTGTAACTTCATTGCATGTCCCCTAGTCTTTCTATATTCTGATAACAATCAATCTACGTTTACCCGTTCCACGCTATTCATTAATTTAGAGACTTCTATCATATCTCCCATCAGCCGTCTCTTTTCCAGGTTAAAGAGCCCTAACCTTTTTAGCCTTTCATAGGAGTATCCTTCCATCCCTTTACCATTTTGGTGGCTCTTCTCTGAACCTTTTCTAATAACACTATATCCTTTTTAAGATACGGCGACCAGAACTGCACACAATATTCAAGGTGGTCTCACCATGGAACGATATAGAGGCATTATAATATCCTTTGTTTTATTTTCCATTCCTTTCCTTATGATACCTAGCATTCTATTTGCTCTTGGCTGCCACTGCACACTGGGCCGATGGTTTTAACATGTTATACACAATGACACCTAAATCTTTTTCCTGGGTGGTGGTTCCTAATGTGGAACCTTGCATAGCTTGGGTTGTTCTTCCCTAGGTGCATAACTTTGCACTTGTCCACATTAAATTTCATCTGCCATTTGGATGCCCAGTCTTCCAATTTATCAAGATCCTCTTGCAATTTTCCACAATCCTCTTGGGTTTTAACAACTTTAAATAGTTGTGTCATCTGCAAATTTGATAACCTCACTCGTTATTACACTTTCCAGGTCATTTATGAATATGTCAAAAAGCAGCAGACCCAGCACAGATCCCTGGTGTACACCACTATTCACCTTTCTCCATTGGGAAAATTGGCCATTTAGCCCTACCCTCTGCTTTCTATATTTTAACCAGTTCCTGATCCACAGTAGTACACTGCCTCCTATCCCATGACTCTCTAGTTTTACCAAAAGTCTCTGATGAGGGACCTTGTCAAAGGCTTTCTGAAAGTCCAAACACACTATATCAACCGACTCACCTTTGTCCACCTGTTTAGTCACACCTTCAAAAAAAATATCAGATTAGTAAGACAAGATCTTCCTTGTCTAAAGCCATGTTGGCTGCCTCCCATTATGCCATGACTATCTACATGCTGAGTAATTTTATTCTTTATGATGGTTTCTACCATTTTTCCTGGTACTGACGTCAGGCTCACCGGTATGTAGTTTCCCGGATCACCCCTCGAACCCTTTTTAAAAATTGGTGTTACATTAGCGATCCTCCAATCTTCAGGTATTACAGATTAATGAAAGTTCACAGATTACTAATAGCAGGTCTGCAATCTCATATTTCAGTTCTTTCAACACCCTTGGATGTATACCATCTGGCCCAGGTGATTTGCTACTCTTCAGTTTATCTAATAGTTGTAATACATCTTCCCAATGTATCGATATTTCCTTCAATTCTTCCGCACCTTTAAATACCACTTCAATCATGGGTAACATCCCTACATCTTCCTCAGTAAAGACTGAAGCAAAGAATTCAGTCTCTCCGCTATCGCCTTGTTGCCTTAGTGCCCCTTTAACCCCTCTATCATCTAATGGACCAACTGACTCACAGGTTTTTTGCTACGAATGTACTTGAAAGTCTTTATTTCGCGTTTTTGCTTCCGCAGCAAGCTTCTCAAATTCTCCCTTTGCTTGTGCCGTTTCCAGGTTTTGTCGTTTGGCGCTTTTTTCCCCCCCATTTCCTGAAAGATGCTTTTTTGGCAACAGCCTCTCTGACCTCCCCTTTAAACCATGCTGGCAGTTTTTTGGACTTCCTTCCACTTTTCTTAAAGTGTGGAATACAGCTGGTCTGGGCTTCCAAAGAGGTTTTCCCCTTCGCCAGGTCCCTGGTGGAACTTTGTCCTGATCAGTTAACTGTCAAGGTAAGGGATCAGCAACACTTCCTGTGCAGTACCACTGCCACACCATAGTAAGAGTCCTGGGAGCTGTGGCTAGCCTGAAAGGCATAGTTGGAAACTGAAAATGGCCTACGGGCACCACAAAACACAGGTAGCCCTGATGACTGGGCTGAATTGGAAAGTGTAGATACACCTCCGAAAGGTCCAAGTCAGTCAAGTACTCCTCTTGCCAAACTAGAATAACCACAGAATCTCCATGCAGAACAGAAGCACCCTTAAGGATCTATATTGCCTGTTTTAAGTCTAAGATTGGCTGAAACATTCTCTCTTTTTTGGGGGACCACGAAGTAAATGGAATACTGACCTAGACCCCACGCCTATGAGGGAAAGCGTAGTTACTCACCTGTAACAGGTGTTCTCCAGGAGCAGCAGGAATCAGTCCTCACATATGGGTGATGTTGGCGCCGACGGAGCCCTCGCGGAGCAATTTTCCCCAGCTTTCAAAGAAAGCCTTTGGGAATTGCAGCACGCATGCGCGGTCGCCTTCCCGCCCAAGGGTGCCATCTTAGCCAGTCAGATGACATAGCTAAAAAAGACAGCATAAAAATTTGCAAAAAAACTTAAGCAGATGATTGCAACTCCAAGGGGAGGAGGGAGGGTTGTGAGGACTGATTCCTGCTGCTCCTGGAGAACACCTGTTACAGGTGAGTAACTACGCTTTCTCCAGGACCAAGCAGGAAGTCAGTCCTCACATATGGGACTCCCAAGCTTAAGGCTACCGGAGACCCTAAGCACAAAAATGAGCTCCCTCTAGCTCAGCAGCACAGAAGGAAGGAATCTTCGCTGAATTATTACCCACCGGTAGCCCACATCCGGGATGGAGGGTAGGAGTTGCTCAAACCTCAAAGAGATTACGGAGGACTGCCTGTCCGAAAGCACTGTCCCTGCGGGACTCCCTCTCGAGACAGTAATGGACCGCAAAAGTCTGGCTCGAAGACCAAGTAGCGGCCCGGCAGATGTCTGCCAGCGGAACAGAGCGGAGGTAAGCCACTGACGTAGCCTTTGCCCGAACACAATGAGCCGTGACTCGACCATCCAAGGACAGTCCGGCTGCCCCATAAGCCCAAGTGATACAGTCCGCAACCCAGATGGACAGAGTACGCTTGGAGACCGGGAGTCCCAATTTATTGGGATCAAAAGACACAAAAAGCTGAGCAGCTTTACGGTGCTCCCGCGTACGGTCAAGGTAGAAGTTCAATGCCCTTCTACAGTCCAGGGTATGGAGGACCATTTCAGCTCGGCTGGAGTGTGGTCTGGGAAAGAAGGTCGGAAGTACCACCTCCTGATTGATGTGAAAAGGGGAGACCACTTTTGGAAGAAATTTTGGGTGAGTCCGTAGGACTACCCTATTTTTGTAGAACCGAGTGTAAGGGGGATCAGACACGAGGGCCTGCAATTCACTTACGCATCTAGCGGAAGTGAGGGCTATCAAGAACAATGTTTTCCAAGAAAGAAAACGGAGAGAACAGGTAGCCATAGGTTCAAAAGGCGGACAGGTGATCTGCTGTAAAACCACATTCAGATCCCAGTCAGGCGCTGGCGGGCGCAGAGGTGGTTTAAGTAGAAGGAGACCTCGGAGAAACCTCGCTACGAGAGGGTCGCTGGAAAGAGGTCTGCCGTCCACCGGCACATGATGTGCTGAAAGAGCACTGAGGTGAACTTTGACGGAGTTGGACTTAAGTCCCAGATTAGAGAGGTATAGCAAGTACTGCAAGATCACCGACACCGAGTAGGAGAAGGGATCCTGAGACTGTTGGGTACACCAAACGGAAAAGCGACGCCATTTAAGGGCGTAGCATTTGCGGGTAGAAGGTCGCCGAGAAGCTAGGACGACCTCTTCCACCTCTGCCGGCAGGAGAAGGGGAGCAAGGACTACCCTCTCAGCAGCCAGGCCATTAGATTGAGAGATCTGAGGTTGGGGTGTAGCAGAGACCCCTGATCCTGAGTGAGGAGATCCGGTTGAAACCCCAGAGGGAATGGATCCTCTACCGCTAATTGCAGCAGGAGTGGAAACCACGGCTGTCTGGGCCAGCGAGGGGCCACCAGGATCATGGAAGCTTTGTCTCGGAGAACCTTGAAAAGAGTTCGAGAGACTAGCGGGATGGGAGGAAAAGCATACAGGAGGCTCTCCGACCATGAGAGTAGAAAAGCGTCTGCCGCAACTTGAAGGGGATGTGGCTGACGAGAGCAGAAGCGAGGAAGTTGCCGGTTGAGAGGACTGGCAAAGAGATCCATCGTGGGGAGGCCCCACTTTAGAAAGAGCTTCTGAACTACCAAGGGATCCAGGCGCCACTCGTGCAGCTGGAGGATCCTGCTGAGTTTGTCCGCCAGGCAATTTTCTTGGCCTGGGAGATAAACTGCCTTGAGAAGAACGCCATGACTGACGGCCCAAGAGCAGAGCTTCTGTGCTTCCCGACAGAGAAGGAAGGAGCCCGTGCCCCCCTGCTTGTTCACGTAGAACATGGCAACTTGATTGTCCGTCTGGACAAGGACGGACTGGTGAGAGGTCAGGTGGGAGAAAGCCTTGAGAGCCAGGCGGATCGCTCTGAGCTCCGGGAAGTTGATCTGCTGAGCAGACTCCCACGTGGTCCAGAGGCCCTGAGTACGTGCCCCTTGGCAATGTGCTCCCCAACCCAGGAGGGACACATCTGTCGTCAGCACCTGGGCCGGCTGAGGTGACTGAAAAGGCATGCCGAGTACCAGGTTCGGCCGATGAAGCCACCACTGGAGAGACGAGGCCAGCGGCTCGGAGACGTGCACTAGGTCTGCTAGGCCGCCTGTGGCTTGTTACCACTGCTTGCGAAGACACCATTGAGCAGGCTGCATATTCAGGCGGGCATTGGGGGTCACATGGACCGTGGAAGCCATATGGCCGAGCAGTCTCAGGAAGCGCCTGGCGGAGACCAGGGGCTGGCTGCGAAAACGGTCGGCTAGGTCCATGAGCCGTTGAGCCCTGTCGAGAGGCAGGAAAGCTCGTGCCTGAGGAGTGTGCAGTCTTGCGCCGATGAACTCGAGATCCTGTGAGGGGAGCAAAGTGGACTTTGCGAAGTTTATGACAAAGCCCAAGTACTGCAGAAGAGTCACCGTGCGGTGTGTGGCGTTGGTGACCTCCGGAGCGGACGCTGCTCTGATGAGCCAGTCGTCGAGGTACGGAAAGACAGAGGCCGTGAAGCCGGAGATGGGCCGCCACCACCGCGAGACATTTTGTGAAGACTCGCGGTGCGGAGGACAGGCCAAAGGGCAGTACTCTGTACTGGTAATGATTTCCTGCCACCACAAACCTTAGGTATTGGCGGTGGCTTGGGTGGATGAGGATGTGCGTGTAGGCATCCTTTAGATCCAAGGAGCATAGCCAATCTCCCTGCTGGAGGTAGGGCAGAAGGATTCCAAGGGTAAGCATTTTGAACTTTTCCCGCACGAGGAACCTGTTGAGGTTGCGCAAGTCCAGGATGGGTCTGAGGCCTCCTGTCCTTTTTGGTACTAGAAAATACCTGGAATAAAAGCCTTGACCTCTCAGGTGGTGGGGCACCGGTTCCACCGCCTGTTCCTGTAGAAGACCTGCTAACTCCTGAAGGAGTAAGTCCCTGTGCAGAGGGAGTCGTGGAGGTTCTCCCGGGAAATAGGAGGGAGGGACCTGGTGGAAGTGGAGAAGATAGCCTTCTCTTACGACTTGAAGCACCCAGGCATCTGAAGTGATGTTGGACCACCTGTGGGCGAAGTGAACCAGCTGGCCTCCGGTGCTGGGAGGAGCCAGCGGAGGGGGAGAGGCTATGCTGAAGGAGTCAAAAGCCCCCACCCTGCTGAGCAGGGGCTGGTGGTGCAGGCTTGGGGGCTTGCTGCCTACGGGACCCGTTACCCCGTCCCTTGGCCTGCTGGCCCTGTTGGGGAGCTGCGGGGGCCTGATATTGGGGGTAGTGTTTATAGGCAGCTGCCTTTCTCGGGTAAAAGGACTTCTTTCCCGAGCCCTTCTTTTTCTGGGAAGGGGCGGAGGTCTTCCTAGAAAGCCTAGTCCTGGTGAGAGTCTCTGTCTCTAGTTGTGCAGCCTTCTCGTCCATAGGTTTGCCAAAGAGGTTTTCACCTCGGCAGGGGACATCGACCAACTTGTCCTGCACCCAGGGCTCAAGATCAGACGACTGAAGCCAAGCCTGTCGGCGGGCACCGATGCCAGCTGCGGCCACTCGAGCCGATGCTTCAAAGCCATCATAGGCTGCTCGGGATATGAATTTTGAGCATTCCCAAATGCCAGTGGACAAGGCTAGGAACCTCCGCAAAGGTTCCTCGGACAACCCAGCGGAGAATCCGGCTAGCTCTTTAGCCAGGTCTCGGAGATACATGCCCATGTATAGCTGGTAGGTCTGGACACGACGCGCAAGCATAGAGCCCTGGAAACACTTCTTACCAAGGCCATCCAGGTTACGGGCCTCCCTGCCAGGAGGCACCGAGGAGTGCATCTTCTGGCTCTTAAGACGATGCATGGCCGATTCCACTACCATGGAATGGTGTGGTAGCTGTGCTTTTTGGAAGCCAGGGCTCTTGCGGACTCGATAGAATCGACCCGCTTGCTCAGGACCGGCGAGGAGGCCGGACTCTCCCACATGCGGAAGAGTAGTCGTTCCAGCATGGGAGGAACCGGTACAGTAAAGTGTTCCCTGGCGGGAGAGTCATACTGGAGGGCGTCGAGCTCTTCGGCTCGAGGCTCCTCCTCGGGATCCGCAGGGAAGGCCAAAGCCTTGGCCATATCCCTGACGAAGTCCGAGAACCGGGCATCCTCCGGAGGGGACTGCTTCCGAGGTTCGGACTCAGGCGAGTCTGAGGGGACACACCGAGTCCAAAAAGAATCAGGTGACTTCCTCTTCAGACTCCCAGACCGACTCCGAGGAGGAATCGGTGGGGTCGGCCCGGGCAGGCAGCGGCGCCGGCCGCCCCAACGCCGAGGGAGTCGGCGTCGACGACCTCGGTCCCGAACGGGAGGCCGAGGGTGACCTCGACCGAGGATCGACTCGAGTTCGCATGGACTCGAGGATCGGCTCGGTCTCCGGGGTCGACTTAGACGTCGACGTCCCAGCGGTCGGGGCAGCGGCAGTGCCCGCTTCTGGTCCATGAAGGCAGACAGTCTGCTCTCCAAGGCCGTCAACCTGAGTCCGACCTCAGGTGACCCAGCAGCCCCCGACTCGGGCCCCGACGGCATCGGGCCCGACGTCGGCGGTCTCGGAGGCGAGTCCAGGAGGACCACAGGACTTACCCGAGCAGGCAGCTCCGACTCCATGCGAGGTCGCTCCGAGAGGTGCTCCTTCTCCAAGGACCCGGGACGGCTATCGGGGCTATGCGACCTGGCCCTCGCGGAGCCAGGAGCATCCACCGACGCCGCCCTCGCGGGTTTCACCTTCCGTCGATGGTCCCCGGAGGGAGAACCCCTGTCGGAGGAACTCCGGCGATGGTCAGAGCTGGAACCTCTGGATGCCGAGGCCTCCGACGAGGTCCGGGTACGGCTGGGGTCAGCGAAGATCCTATCCCGCTGATGCCGCTGACTTCTCAACGCTTTGGAGGACATTTTGCCACAGGCCCCACAGATCATTTCTTCATGATCCGGGCCCAGGCAGCGGAGGCAATTATCGTGTGTGTCAGTTAGTGACATATTTCGGTCACACTGACCACACTGCTTGAAACCACTGGCAGCCATCGGGGGAAAAAGGGCCCCTGCGAGGTCAAAAGACCGGGCTGCCAGTGAAAAACCCGAAAACGAAACTGACTAAATCAGAAAAACCGAAAAAGAAGAAGAGGACTCGTGACCGGCGTCGCGAGTCCGGGCGGGAAGAAAACCGGCGTCGAACCGAAGGAAAAAAGAGAATATTACGAATAAAATCAACTTTTTCGCGGGGACAAGACGGGTACGTCTGTAGGGCTCTGCGGAAAAAAGAAGACTGGCTAAGATGGTACCCTTGGGCGGGAAGGCGACCGTGCATGCGCGCTGCAATTCCCAAAGGCTTTCTTTGAAAGCTGGGGAAAATTGCTCCGCGAGGGCTCCGTCGGCGCCGACGTCACCCATATGTGAGGACTGACTTCCTGCTTGGTCCTGGAGAATCTATAACACAGCCTGAAGCTGCAGTATTCATTCCAACGTCTCCCCAACTGCCTGTGCCTTGTCTGGAGTTCAGCAGGAAGATACCATAAAGGTATCAGAGGGGCTGAGCAAACGAAGGTGAAACCCTCGAATTACCTCCAAAACCCACTGATCCAACATGATCTGGTTTAAGCAAACTACAAGGTCTGCCAAGTTCCTCCCACCAGAACTAGAACTGTTTAGATCCCAAAATCTTCATTTCGAAAGCTTATGGCCAACGGCACCTCCCAAGGGCCCGTCTCTACCATCACTCAGACTTCCATGAAAGGAGTGACCTTGAGAAAGGAGAGAGGAAACTACATTGGTAAGGCCAAAACCTCATTGACTGAACATCTCAGAAGCAAACAGCTCTGAGTGGAGGAAGCAGGCTTTGCTCCCTTCAGCTTATCCTCAGGCAACCTGGACCCCTTAGTCTCTAAAACCTGCATTAGCTTCTCTAAATCCTCCCCAAAAAGGGCATATCCTTAAAGAGGAACCTACTAAGCCACCCCTTAAAAGCTACACCCAACGAATTTCACAGCCACAAGAGACACATGCTGCAACCACCAAAGCCATGTTCTTCACTGGCAATCAGATCAAATCGCTTAGGGCATGAGCCAGGAAAACCAAACCTGACTTTTGCTCACTTCTGAAGTAAAATCCCAAAGTCCCTGAGCACTCTGAAGTTTGAGACCATCGTAAACATGCCAGAACTACATGCGCTCCATGAATAGACACCTAAATAGCCAAAGCAGATATTTCAAAGGACTGCTTCAACATGGCCTCTAGCTTTTTATCATGTGGTATTTCAGAGCTGCACCACTTTCTACTGGGATGGTAGTCTTCTTGGTGACTGTCACAGCACATCCATGGTAGAAAAAAAAAAGTCCTTACTTTCCACCAAAATGGGTTAAGCCTCTACACAGATCTGCAGACTTCCCATAGTTTGACCTCTGGCACATCACATTCTGCCAAAGTCATGTCTTTAGTGGCCCTATGCAACGTTACCTACCTCAGAGGCTTACAGATGTCCTGCAGCAAGGGGACCTCCACTATCCGTCATTGGAAAGTCCTCTGAAATGTTAAATACCACCATGGCCTAGGAAATGAGACTGGCCAATTCCTCCCTATGGAAGACACTCAACTGGGATCGTCACCTGGAGGAATTTTGCCTTCTACACTGATTCCTCTCAGTGATGTACCTTCCAGAGGATCCTCTGATCCTTCCAAGGTTGCCAAACAATCTTCTGGATATTCTATCAGATCCATCCCAGGCCACTTTGACAGAGGCACTAGGATGTCATTCTGACCAGAAACTGCAACCAGCACCTTTAGGATCTTTTGCACTCCATTCTGCTTCATGCAGAAAGCCTGGTGCAAGAGCAAACTCTGGGGAGAAAGGCACACCTGAAGTCCAGACAGTGTCCAATGCCTCTGTGCATGAACCCACCTCACCTCATCCCGCTCAGCTTGAGGTCCCCCAGGTTCCTCAGACACCTGCAGAAGAGGGTATTGATTTGTTAGAAACTGGGCAACATTCTGGGAGGGGGGCTTTTCCGAAAGGATGGGCTCCACCTTAACCAGGGTAGAACCAGGCTGCTGACATTAACCTTTAAAAAGGAAATACAGCAACTTTTAAACTAGATAATGGGGGAAGCAGACACTTGCTCAATAGCACATGGTTTGGAATGATGCATCCTTGAAGGATACTAGCAGAACAGGGAAGTCAGGGCATCCCTAGAGGTTCCAAGATAAAAGTAACCCAGGTGCCTTTAAATAAAAATCAGAGCTGAAAGATTCCAAATAAACCCTGTCAAATAGCCAGACTTAATAAGCGAAACACAAACTTTGCTTGAAGTGCCTGTATGCAAATTCTAGAACTCTAAAAAAAACAAAAATACACGAGACTTAGATATAATTGGCATATGAGAGACCTGGTGGAAGGAGAATAACCAATGGGACACTGTGATAACAGGCTACAAATTATATGGCACTGGTGGAGGGGTGGCTCTATATGTTAAAGGCGGCATCAACTCAAACAGGGTAAAGGTTTTACAATAACACTAGAAATTTTGTGGATAGAAATTCCATATAAAAAAGGGAAAGGGAATGGTATTGGGTGTGTATTACCAGCCGCCTGGACAGAATGACGACATGCTAACAAATTAGGGAAGCTAGCAAAGTTTACACCACAGTGATAATGGAAAATTTCAATTACCCTGGTACTGACTGGGTCAATTTCACATCAAGACATGCTATGGAAAAAGTTTCTAGATTAAATAAAATGACTGCTTCATGGAGCAATTGGTTCAGGAACAGACACGCAAGGAAGCAATTTTAGATCTAGTCCTCAATGGAATGCAGGATCTAGTTGAGAGGTAACTTGTGGCTGCTTGTCAATAGTGATAACGATCACATTTGATTTAATAAATGGAGGGAGAATAAGCAAGGAAATTAACTGCCAACATTCAACTTTCAAAAAGACAATAAAATGAGAAAAATGATCAAGAAAAAACTAAAAGAAGCAACTGCAAAGGTTAAGAGTTTACATCAGGCCTGGACATTATTTAAAAATACTATCTTTGAAGTCCAGACCAAATGTATTCCATGTTTTAAAAAGGGTGGAAGAAAGGCCAAATGGCAGCCAACATGGTTGAAAAGGGAGGTCAGAGAGGCTATTCTAGTTAAGTGACTTTCAGAAAATGGAAAGAGCCAAATGACAAACAGGAAACAAATCCTGGCAAGTTAAATGCAAGGCATTGATAAGGCAGACAAAAATTTTGAAAAGGTAAAAGCAAAAGCATTTAATAAAAAATGTCAAGTATATTTGTAGCAAAATACCTATGAGGGAGTAACTTGGACCATTAGATGGAGGGGAGAAAGGTGCAGAGGGGGGACAGGGCCAGGGCCATAGAGAAACTAAATGAATTTTCTGCTTCTACCTTTACTGAAGTTGCAAGGAAACTTACATCTCCTTTAAATATAATTTCTGGCATGGGTATCAGAGGAACTGCAACAAATTGATAAATCAGGAAGATGCAATACAGCTAACTAATAAAGAGCAGCAAATCTGGGCCAGATGGCATACATTCCAGGGTGCTGAAAGACCTGAATTATGAGATTGTAGAACTATTAGTAATCTATCATCATTTAACATTTATCTTATGGAAGGACTAGATAGAAATATGACAGAAAAAGACCACATGGCCTATGTTTCTATCATTAAGATCTGTAGTACCTGAAAACTGCAGAGTGGCCAACGAGTCACCTTTTAAAGGAGGTTCCAAGAGTGATCCAGGAAACTACAGACCTGCAAGCCTGATATGAGTACCAGGCAAAAAGGCAAAAAAGTAAAAGCCATTACAGAAAACAAAGTTACCAAATATGCAGATAGTCATGGTTTAATGGCAGAAAGCCAACATGAATTTAACCAAGTCTTGTCTCAATCTCATTTTTTTTGAAGGTATTAACAGGTCAATAAAGGTGAGTTGGTTGATATAGTGCATCTTGATTTTTAGAAAGCCTTTGACAAAGTCCCTCCTGAGAGACAGACTTGGAGGAAGTTAAAAAAACAAAGACTAGGAGGCAATGTACTATTGTGGATTAGGAACTGGTTGAAAGAAATCTGGGTAGGGCTAAATGGCCAATTTTCTCAATGGAGAAAGGTGAAAAGTGGACTACTGGGCCCACTGCTTTGTTTTTAACATTTATAAATGAGCTAGAAATGGGAACTAGTGAGGTGATCTAATTTGCAGATGACACCAAATTATTCAAAGACAAGACACAAGAAGATTGTAAAATATGTCAAGAGGGGAGGAAGTGACGTCACCGACTGGGATGGCGGCTTGAAGGAGAAGCTCCTCGGGGACGTCGACATTTGAGCAATTTTCTAAAGCACTGGGCCTCCCAATTTACTAGCAAAAGACTGAGCGAACTATTGCACGGGTCTTGATGTCGACTCAGAAAAAGTTGGAAAAGTACCGTTCCTCTTATGCACCTTTGAGCTTGCACGGGGAGCGGGAGGGAAAAAACGATATGGAGACGGATGACGATATGGAGAAGGCTGACGAGCATTGTACCAAGGGCGATCTCCGGCGGTGGTGCCGAGAGATTAAAACCGAAGTCCTTGGAGTGAAATCTGATGTTAAAGAGATTTTGACTGAGCTCCACCATGATATGCAGGCCCTGGGACACCGGGTGGAAGTGTTGGAAGAGCACGTGGATGAAATGGCTACGGCAGCTCAGACGGTACGAGACCTAAATGGTCAGTGGCAAGGCATGGTGGTGGACTTGCGTGATAAAACTGAGGACTTTGAGAACCGGTCTCGCCGGTGCAATATCCGCATACGCGGTGTTCCTGAAGAGGATCAATATAAGCAGGCTGCCCACGTGGTCCGAGAAATCTGCAGGGCCATATTGGCGGAGGAGGGCTTGGCCGTGACTGGAACACTGCGGGAGATCGGTATCGAACGAGCACACCGGGCGCTTAAATTCCCCCCGGGGAATCGACCGAGATATCATAGCCTGTCTCACTAGCTTTCCCTTAAAAGACGAAATTATGAGAGCGGCGGCGAGAAAAGGAACACTACAATGGCAAGGCTCCTCTATTGACGTGTTTCAGGATTTGGCACCCATGACCTTACAACGTCAGAAAGCTATGTGCCCTGTGACTGAGTACTTGCGAAGGGAAAATATGAAATATAGATGGCTTTTCCCTTTCGGCCTGCAGTTTGAGATAGCGGGTAAGCCACAACGGGCGAAATCTCTTTTGGAAGCATGGGGGCATTTGGAGACAGCTAAGGCCCCGAATTTTCCTAAGTTTCGCAACCCTTCAGGGGCTCTGGAGGCTGAACAGCAACAATCCTTGCTAATGGAGAAACTGAAGTGGCATCGGATACCAGCGCGAGGACATCGTCTACGTCGCACTTCAGGGGAGCAGTCTCAGCAGGATGCAGATGAGTCGGAGGGTGCTCTGATAGCTACCTGAGTTGGTATAGAGGAACTTTGGATTGGAAATCACTTTTGGATGTGCTCTCGGCCCCTTTTTCTGGGGGCGAGGCAGGGTAGCCGGTTCAGTGGCTGCACCGCATTGCTTTGAGGGTACATGTTGCAGATACTTTTCCTGTTTGTAGTTATTATATGCTGTATGATATTTTTGATGCATGGTTTGTTTTCATTGTGGGGGATACAGGTTGCAATGCGGGAGCGGAAGAGAGAGTAGCTGTACCCCTTTACAGCACTGGGATGGGAGGCCTGTATCAAGGGGAGGGTGGAAGTCCCGGGAGGTGAGCCTCTTCCTCCATGTAGGAGTCACAGGATTTGGGCCTGTGGTGAGATTGAGGGGGAGGGGGGGAGGGGAGGGGGAGAGGGGGTAGAGATTAGTAGGGGGTGGGGCGGGAGAGGGTAGGTTTTCATTGTTCATAACCTGGATTTATTGCAGCTGGGCCACCTGCAACTTCCTGATGGCTGGGCTTAAGGTGGGATCTATCAATGTTCGCGGGTTGAATACTCCTCACAAGCAGAAATCGCTGTTTAGGGAGGTGCGATCACATCATTGGCAGGTAATTTTTATACAAGAAACATTTATTGCCCAAGGACGAACCCCTATTACGACATGGAGCTTATAGCGATATTTGGTTTAATGCTGAAGGCTCCCATAAAAAGGCAGGAGTGGCTATAATAGTGCACAAGGATGTTCCTTTTCAGTTGGGGGCAGTATCTAAGGCAATGAAAGGCCGAGTGTTGCAGGTTTGGGGGGAGTTGTATGGTTCGGAGGTTACCTTTCTAAACGTTTATGGCCCTAATGATCCTCATACTGATTTTTGGGACACCCTGTCTACATGGCTAACGGATAAAATTCATGGTGCTCTATTGATGGGAGGCGATTTTAATGAACTTCTGCATCCCCATAAAGACAGGTCCGCGAGGGGTACTAGTTTGGAGACCAGAGGGCGGGTACAATTGCGGAATTTGATGCAACTCTATGGCGTGTGGGATGTTTGGTGTCAGATGCATCCACAGGAAATTGATTATACACATTACTCGCAGGTCCATCACAGTTATAGCAGAATAGATTTTTTTCTTGCAGATGCTTTTTGGACCCAAAAGCTTCTTAAGACGGGTATTGAGCCCATCACTTGGACTGATCATGGCCCTATTTGGGTGGAGTTTGGGGGAGAGTGTGATTTGGACGGGAGGTCCTTTTGGCGTCTTAACGAGAGCCTTCTACAGGATGAAGCGGTGCTAGCTAATATGATAGACGAAATTCAACAGTTTTATGCTGTGAACGATACTGGTGAGGTGCCATTGGAGATTCAATGGGATGCTTTAAAAGCTGTTTTAAGGGGGGTGCTGATACAATGGGTGACTCAGAAGAAGAAAGAGCGGGGTGAAAAGACAACTCATTTGCTTCAGAGGGTCACGGAATTAGAGCGTCTTCATAAGCAGAGGGGGGGGGGGTGAGGCTTCGACTGCAGTTGGACCATGCTAGAGCGGAATTAGCCTCTTTTTATTTATTTATTTATAGACTCTTATATACCGCACTATTAGGCATCAGCGCGGTTCACAAAAAACAGTGAGATACACAATTCAACAGCAGCTGGATTCCATTAATTTTCAGTTACAACGCATTAATCAACATTATTACAAATTTAACAATAAAGCGGGGCGATTGTTAGCGAAAAAATTGCAAGCTAGGGAACGCCGCTCTACAATTTTGAAAATTAAAGGCCCTGGGGACACTCTTCTATTTCGTTCAAAGGACATTAGGGAGCAGTTCCAGCAGTACTATACTACTTTATATACTAGTGAGATGAGGGGAGCTCCCTTGGATGCCTGTAGCTATATTCCGGAGGGGGATGATGTTCCGGTGATATCTGATTTTGATCGGGATTCTTTAAATTGCGAAATCACCATTGATGAAATTTCTCAGATGATCCAAGGCTTAGCTCTCCATAAATCCCCGGGCTTGGATGGCTTTTCCGCGGTGTTTTACAAGTTAGCGCCACAGCTGGCTCCGATTTTACAGCGTATATTTAACGCGGTGCTTCGGGGACGTCCGCTGCCCCCTTCTATGTCTCAAGCGGGGATCTCGGTGATAGCGAAGCCAGGTAGAGATCCTACGGTGTGCGGTTCTTATCGTACCATCTCTTTTGAATATGGATGGGAAAATCTTAGCTAAGATCTTGGTGAATCGTTTAGGGCGCATTTTACCGCAGTTGACGCATTCCGACCAAACGGGGTTTGTTCAGGGCCACAGTACGGGAGATAATATCCGGCGGGCGATACAACTTATGTGGACTGCTAAACAGCAAAAGCAGGCACTACTTATTCTGGCCGTGGATGCCGAAAAGGCTTTTGAATGGGTGGAATGGGGCTCTCTGTTCGAAGTGTTAGAAGCAATTGGAATCGGTTCCAATATGATGAGTTGGATAAGAGCTTTATATGCTCACCCGGAAGCCGCCATTAAGATCAATGGGCAATATTCTGAATTTTTTCCCTTAAGGGGCACCAGGCAGGGGTGCCCTTTGTCCCCTTTATTGTTCGCTTTAACTATGGAACCCTTGGCGTGCCATTTAAGACGCAATAAGGATGTGACGGGGTTAATGATTGGGCAGACTGAGCATAAATTGGCGCTGTTTGCAGATGATTTACTGCTGTTTATCATCCGGCCGTTGTGGGCATTGCCTAATGTTATGGCTGAATTTACGAGGTTTGGGCAAGTGGCCGGCTTTAAAATTAACTGGGATAAAACTGAGGCCTTGAGTGTTAACTTGCCGGGCACCTTGGCATCACACTTGCAGGAGACCTTTCCTTTTCGCTGGGCTCCTAATAAGATTAAATATTTAGGGGTTTATCTAACTCGTGATACGGATTTGCTGTATGGCGCTAACTACCCAGGGTTGTGGGATAAAATCGATCGAGACTTGGCGAGATGGCATAAGGAGGAGATTTCTTGGCTGGGTCGGATTGCGACCGTCAAAATGATGATCTTACCTCAACTATTGTACCATTTTCAGGTATTGCCTATTAAGATTCCCCAACAGGTGCTACATAAGCTCCAACGGAAATTGTTCTTATTTGTGTGGCGCCATCGGCCCCCACGCATAGTGAGGAATGTTATGTACAGGGAAAGGCGGAAGGGGGGGTTGGGCATGCCATCGATTGCAGACTATTATTTAGCAGCCCAAATGAGACAGGTGATGGAATGGCGGGCGCCGGTAATGTTGAAGGGTTTTCTACCTATTGAGCAACAGGCAGTGCCGCAATATAAACTCCCAATACCTCCCCTGGCTACCGAGGGGGTTGCTGAAGGGGAGTTGGACGAGCAATCCTTTTATCAGACATCTCTGGGGTGAGTGGAGTAGGGGTTGGCGGAGAGTGAATGCTCGTCCGGGGACATCCTTGTTAGCACCATTTGTTGCCACTCCAGCTTTTGCACCTGGTAAAGACAAAATCTTCCAGATTTGGGAGGAAAGGGGCTTATTTCATTTTGCACAGTTCGACACTGATCTAGTTAAGACTTTTGAGGAGCTGAAAGCCGAATTTCAATTAGAGAGGCGTGATTTCTTTGCCTATTTACAGGTGACCCATTATCTACGGCAAAAACTTAAGATCGTGTCGAGGACAGGCTGAATGATCTGGAGGCTTTGTGGGTGGGTCATCATTCTTCCCAGGGTCTGATACACTTACTGTACGCGAGTTTGCGGGTGGTTGGGGAACGAGAGATTAAGCTCAAATATATGCTGGAATGGGAGAAAGATTTGGGGGTGGTTTGGGATGAGGAGGAGTGGAAGGCTATTTATAAGGTTGTGGCCCATTCTTCTATTAGTACAGCGATTCAGGAAAATACCTATAAACTTTTAATGCGCTGGTATTATACCCCAGACCGTTACCATCGGATGTTCCCTGGGGTCCTAGCTCTGTTGGAGGGGGTGTGGAGCTCATGGAACATATTTTCATATGTGGTGGGAATGTCCATGGGTTCAATCTTACTGGTGGCAGATCTGTGCCCAGATAGCACAGATCTTTCAAATTCGCTTGGAGCTTTGTCCATCTGTGTTTCTATTGGGGGTCTGGCCGCCTAATCTGACTACTAAATGGTCCCGACCCATGCGGTCCTGTATAGTAGCGGCGCGGTGCGAAATTGCCTGGAAGTGGCGGCAGGGGGGGGGGGGGGGGGGGGTATGGATCTTACCCATTGGAACAAGCGGTTAGCTAAAGTGCTTCAGATGGAGCGTTTAATTGCCATCAAGAAGAATCAGGAGGATAAGTTTCTGCAGCGTTGGCAACCTCTTGGACTATTTGGTGTCTGTTGGTACCTGATCAATGGGTTGGTGAGCGAGAGTCTTGGGTAACGTGATGAGGCATATCTTGCATTTCCAGGCTGTATTAGTTAATAAGGGGGGGGAGGGGGGGTTGTGGGGGGGTTGAGTTGCTGTTATATTCTATTTGTTAGCTTTGTTTGATCTCTGTGGGAGCTGTTGTGTGTTGGTTGAATATGTTTTGATATGACCACTGTACTTTAATAATTGCTGTAAAACTAATAAAAATATTAAGTTAAAATAGAAAAAAATGTCGAGGACCTTGAAAATTGGGAGATTGGATGCCCAAATGGCAGATGACATTTAATGTGGACAGAGTTATATACTTAGGGAAGAACCTAGACTAGACTATAGTTACACAATGCAAGGTTCCACATTTAGGAACTACCACCTAGGAAAAGGATTTAGACATCGTGGATATATTGAAACTCTGCCCAGTGAGCAGCAGTGGCCAAGGCGGCAAACAGAATGTTAGGAATCAAAGCAGGAAATGAATAAAACCAAGGATATAATGCCTCTGTATTGCTCCATAGTTTGACCATACCTTGAATACTGTCTGCAATTCTGGTCACCATATCTTAAGGATATAGTGTTATTAGAAAAGGTACAGAGAAGAGTGACAAAAATGGTAAAGGGGATGGAAGGATCTCTAAGAGGAAAGGCTTAAAAAGGTTAAGGCTCTCCAACTTGGAAAGAGAAGACTCGGGAGATATGCTAGAGGTCTACAAAATGAATGAATGAAATAAAACAGGTAAATGTAGATTTGCTCGTCACTTCAAAAAGTAGAAAGACTAGGGGACATGCAATGAAGTTACAAGAAACACATTTAAAACTAATATGAGAAAAAATTAAAAATTTTCACTCAATGTGCGTAATCAAACTCGAATTAGTTACCAGAGGATGCAATAAAAGCTATTAGTGTAGCTGGATTTAAAAAAAGAGGATTGGACAAGTTCCTGGAGGAAAAGTTCATAAACCATTGAAGACGGGGAAATCCACTGCTTACCTACCTTTTGGGAACCTGACAGGTACTTGTGACCTGATTGGCCACTGTTGGAAACTGGATACAGGGATTAATGGACCCTTGGCCTGACCCAGTATGGCATCTCATGTTCTTATGATCCTGACAAAATGGCAGTACTTTCCATCAAAACTGGGGCCTGCCACAGCTGCAGGGAACTCAACTGTGCCTCAGATGCAGCTCTTTCTGACTCCAGAGGCTGCTAATGCGCTCCTATGAGCTGTTTCTCAGTCGTGTGGCCTTCCTGCTCACAGCCACAAAAGAAACCATAGACAAGTGACTGCAGTGTCTGTGGGTCAGGCACTGCCCCCTTTACATAACTGTCCCAAATACTGTCCTATGAAGCACCAGCAAGCCCGATATGCTGGAAAGTGTAGTTATTTATCTGTAACCATGCTCTCTGGGGACAGCAGAAATTAGTCCTTACATATGGGTGATATCAGTGCTGACACAGCCCGCGCAGAAGTTTTCAAAGAAAGCCTTTGGGAGATGCACCATGCATGTGTGGTCCCCTTCCCACCTCAGGGTGCCATTTTGCATCAGTCTGACATAGCTAAGATGGCAAAAGAGCAAATACGGTAAAGCAGCAACTCCAAAGGGAGGAGGAATGGTTGCGAGGAATGATTCCTGCTGTTCCTGGAGAACACCTGTTACAGGTGAGTAACTATGCTTTCTACAGGAACAAGCAGGAAGTCAGTCTTCACATATAGGACTCCCCAGCTACAGGCTACTGAGAAACCGTACAAACTGCCACAGTGGCCAGATAACTGCTGCAGTTCACGGCCCACTTAAGTCCCAACAGGTGGGGGGGAGGGGGAAGAGAGACCCAGGTGTCTAGAGAATCAGCACTCCAGTAGCTGAAAACCAACGGGTCAGAGGGCAGAAGGTGCTTACATCCTGAAGAGATTACCAAGTACAGCCTGCATAAAGGTGCTGTCCCATCAGGACTCCCTCCCCAGGCAGTAATGAGCTGCGAACGTATGGACCTAAGACCTGGTGGCAGCCAGGCAGATTTCCAAAGCAACGGAATGCTGATTTCCCAAAAGTTGCCATGGCCCTGATGTGATGCAATCTAGCAAGATCCCAGTCTATTCACAGGCAAGGGCAATAAAGCCCACCACCCAAGTGGACAGTTTGCTTACTCACTGGGAGCCCCAGTCGACTGGGATCATAGGAGACAAAAAGCTGAGATACTATGCAGTGGCCCTGAGTGCTGCAGATTGGATTGCAGAAGGGACCTGTCCTAAGTATGGAGGACAGTCTCCGCCTTGCTGGCATGAGGCCATGGAAAGAAGGTGGAGAGCACCACCTAAAGGGACCACCACCTTTGGCAGAAATTTGTGGTGTGTGAGAAGCACCACCCTATTCTAGAACCTTGTGTAGAGAGGCTGATGACCCTGCGAGCTAATGTGAGTGCCACAAGATGACCTTCCAGGCACTGTTCCCTCTAAGCTGTGCGTGTGTGCGTGCGCACACACCTCGCTGAGTGAGCGCACATACTTTACAACAGAGCGCACAAAAATTACGGTTCTGATTCTGACAGAAAACAGACGTCTTAAAATTTAAAAGTTGTGATTGTAATTACTAGAAATTTTCCGCTTCATTTCGTAATCGTCTATTTTCATTTAATTTAATTTAATTAAAATCAATGTGGTGTACATACTGTATTCTGACGTGTAGTCAAATTTTAAAGTATATAACTCAGAGTGTCATTATGTGGCGCACAAAAATTTAACCTTCCTTCAAAAGCTGCACAGCTGATATTTTATGCGCACACAGCCTACAGAAAATTAGAGGGAACATTGCTTCCAGGAGAGGTACCATAAGTGGCAGGTAGCCAGAGGCTTAAGCAGCAACTTAGTAAGCTGTAAGCACACCACGTTGAGATCCCATTCTGCCATTGGTGGGTGGACAGGGGGTTTGGATAGCATGAGGCCCTGCAGGAACTGAGCTACAAGAGGCTGGGCCAAGAGGTGTTTTCCCTGAATGGCATGGTGATGTGCTGCGATAATGGACACATGTGCTCTGATTGAGTTGGACTTTAGTCCCACCTGCACCAGGGTAGAGCAAGTTCTGGAGTATCATCTGAACCGGGCAAGAGAATGGGTTCACTTGTCATTAGCTTCTCAGCACACCAGACTCAGAAGTAATGTCACTTGAAGGTGTATGCCCTCCTTGTGGATGGCCTTGCGAGAGGCCAGAAAGACCACCTCCATGTCCTACAGAAGGATGAAAGGAGCCAGGACTACCCTTTTAGCAGCCAAGCTGTCAGACAGGGACCCAAAGTTAGGGTGAAGGAGAGCGCCTTTCTTCTGAGATAGCAGTCCTTGGGCACAGACCTGGGGAAAAATCTCCACCACTACTAACAGGTGAAGCAGCAGCAGCAGCAGGAATCAAGGCTGCCTGGACCACTGTGGGGCCATCAGTATGAGTGATGCCCTATTGCACAGGATGTTAACAAGGGTCTTTGCTGCTAATTGAATTTATGGGAAGATATAAAGGAGGCCTTCTGTCCATAGAATCAGGAACATACACGCTGCCACCCAGATAGGTGTGGCTGGTAGGAGCAGAAGTAGGGCAACCGTTTTATCTGGGCTGGTGAAGAGGTCCACTAGGAGGCCATCCCGAGATCCAGGTACCATTTGAACAGCTGGAGGACTGCCAGGGCATTGTCCTGGCCTGGGAGGTAGACTGCCCTTAGGAGCATCCACTGCATGTCACATATGAGCAGGTTACTGCCTCCTGGCAGAGGGAGTATGACCCTGTGCCCCCTTGCTTGTTCAAGTAGAACACTGCGACCTGGTTGTTAACCTGGATCAGCAGACTGGTGCTGCAACCAGTGGCAGAAGGCTCAGAGAGTCAGGAATATCAGCCGGAGCACCAGAAGGTTGATCTGCAGCTGGCACTCCATCTGGGACCAGCTGTCTTGTGTGCAAAGGTCTTTCAATAAGCTGCCTGGCCCAGCAGGGAGAAGTCCATGGTGAGGACTCTCTGGGGGCGGGTGCCTGGAAGGGCATTCTGGCCTGCAGGTGGCAGGCTATCTGCCACCAGTTGAGGGAGTCCACCAGCAGGTGGGTCACTTTCATCCTATCCTGGAGCCTACCCGTGGCCCATGTCCACTGAGAACGAAGTCACCACTGGGCCACCCTCATGTGCAGGCAGGCATATGGGGTCACATGGAGCGCAGAGGCCATGTGGCCCAGCAGGTGGAGGAGAAGTATGGCAGGTAGTGACTGGTGGTGCTGTACCTCTGCAGCTAGCCTCCTGAAGCATTCTGACTTCTCCTGAGGGAGTAAGGCCTTGGTCTGGAGGGTGTCTAGCTGAGCCCCTATGAACTCGAGGCATTGAACTAGGTGAAGGTGGGACTTGGAAGTTGATGACTAACCTCAGGTGCTGCAGGATGGGGATGGTGTGCTCTGTGGTTTAGGTGCTGCAGGATGGGGATGGTGCACTCTGTGGTGTAGTGCGCCTCTGCAGCTGTCCCTCCCTTTATGAGCCAGTCATCTAGGCAGGGAAAGATATAGGCCCCTTGGAGACTAAGGTGGGCTGCAACCACTGCTAGGCACTTAGTCAAGACCCTTGGTGATGAGGCTAGCCCAAAGGGCAGCACCCTATATTGGTAACAACCTCTTCCAACCATGAAACGGAGGTATTTTCGGTGTTTGGAATGATTTAGGATGTGTGTATAGGCATCCTTCAAGGTCCAAGGAGCATAGCCAGTCTCTGTTGGAGGTATAGCAGCAGTGTTCCAAGGGAGAGCATCTTGAACCTCTCCCTTACCAGAAACCTGTTCAAGTCCCAAAGGTACAAGAGGGGCCTGAGGGCCCCCTGTTCACTTGGGAATGAGGAAATACCTGGAGTAGAAGCCAGTGCCCCAGAGATGCTTGGGCACTGATTCCACCGCCTTGTCCTTGAGAGGATCTATGAGCTTGGTGAGGAGCAGAGTACAGTGGGGGAGAGAACTTATGGGCTCTCCTGGAAAGTATGAGGATGGCATCCAGTGCAGGTGGAGGTGGTAGCCCACCTTGACCACTTGCAGTACCCAGGAAATCTGTGGTGATGGTGGACTACCTGTCGATAAACAGGGCCAGACACTCCCCTGTGGGATGTTGGGGACCCCATGGAGAAGAGAAGATCATGCCCAAGAAGTCCAAAGTCACTCCAGGTTGAGCCAGAGCTTTTTTTTTTTTTTTTGCAGGGGCCATCCCCCTGACCGTTGGGCCTTGCTGTGGGGCTGAGGTTTGGAACTATGAAGCATTGCCAAAACTTCCCTTTCCCCTCAGAAAAAAGGGCTTCTTCCTTGTAATTGTCTTACAGGGCTGCACAGAGTCTGGCTCTTGCCAGAATTTAGTCTATTTCAGCTGTCTTTTCTGTGCCATAAGTTTCCTAAAGAGATTCTTTGATACAGAGGACATCAATAAGTTTATCCTGAGCACATTTTTAGAGGTCAGACAACTGCACCAATGCCTGGTGTCAGGCCCCAATTCCTGCAGCGGCAACTCTGGCTGATGACGCGAAGCAGTTGTAAACTGCTCTGCGGAGAAAAGGACACTAAGGCAAGATGGCACCCTTGGGCAGGAAGGGGACCACGCATGCATGGTGCATCTCCCAAAGGCTTTCTTTGAAAGTTTGGGAGATGCTTCCACATGGGCTCTGTCGGCGCTGTCACACATATGCGAGGACACGCTTCTTGCTTGTTCCCAGAGAAACTGCTACTCACTGTGGCTGCACTTTGGTTGCTGTGCTCCATCTCCTTTACACTAAATAAAGGGGAATGGCCCTGCAACAGGAAAACCTCTGCCAGCCAATATTCCCTCTAATTTTCTGTAGGCTGTGTGCGCATAAAATATCAGCTGTGCAGCTTTTGAAGGAAGGTTAAATTTTTGTGCGCCACATAACGACACCCGGAGTTATATACTTTAAAATTTGACTACACGTCAGAATACAGTATGTACACCACATTGATTGCACTAGAAAATATTGTAGAACTTGTGAAAACCGTAAATACACAACAACTTTTAAATTTTAAGACATCTGTGTTTTCTATCAGAATCAGAACCGTAATTTTTGTGCGTTCTTTTGTAAAGTATGTGCGCTCGCTTGGCAAGGTGTGTGCGCGCGCACATGCGCACAGCTTAGAGGGAAGTGCTGCCAGCCAAGAACTACCCCTGACTGGAGATAATTCTAATATATACTTCCAAGCCTTCAGCCCAAATTTAAAGGAGGGAGGGACCCGGCCTGCTGTGTTTTGCACTGCTAAGCTCAAACCAGGCCCTTTACAGTGCCAAGCCATGGAGACATCACTGTATGGCATATCTTATCTTTGCAGTCTCCCCCCCCCCCCCCCACCCCCAGTCGAGTACAGACTGCACAGGAGTTTAAGCCACCTCCATCTGCTGGGGACTGAGAAAATGCTGGTCCGAGGACTGACCAGGATCCTTATAGGCTGACAAATCAGTGGCTCTTAGTCTCCATCTGGATGGCATAAAGCCACATGACTGGACTGAAGAGATAAGAAAAGATTTGCTTGCTCAAAGCGTAGTTATTCACGTGTAACATGTGATCTCCGGGAACAGCAGGAATTAAGACTTCACATATGGGTATTGTCGGTAACGACAGAGCCCACGCAGGAACGCTCCCCAGAGAGACAGTGCGAGCATGAGAGCGAGCAAGACCACCAAGGGGAGGTGGGTGGGTTGTGAAGACAATTACTGCTGTTCCCAGAGATCACCTGTTACAGGTGAGTAACTACGCTATCTCCAGGAACAAGCAGGAATGTAGTCTTCACATATGGGGACTCCCCAGCTGAGATGCGCCAGGGAGATGACCCCAGAAAGCTGCGAAACCCAGGTTGAGATGGGTCATGCTTCCTCCCATGGATCTCTGGCATCGAAACCCGGGACGGCGGGTAGGAGTTGTGCTAAGTCTGAAAGAGATGCTGGAGAACAGTTTGACCAAATGAGGCATCCCGACGGGAGTCCTTGTCTAAACAGTAGTGGGCTGCAAAGGTGTGTACTGAAGCCCAAGTAGCTGCTCTACAGCTGTCTTCAATGGGCACAGAGCGAACATTAGCCATAGAAGCTGCCATTGCTCTCACACTGTCAGCTGTGACATGACCTTCGAGAGAAAGTCCCTTACTCTCATATGCAAATGATATGCAATTCGCACTTCATTTAGACAAAGTTCACTTGGAAACTGGAAGCCCAAGATGACTAGAGAAGACTTTCTATGTTGCTTAGTTCTCTGAAGGTAAAAAGCTAAGGCTCTTTTACAATCAAGAGTGATTTCTTTCTGCATTGGAGGCATTAGGCCTAGGAAAGAATACAGGAAGGTAAACCAATTGGTTTAAATGAAAAGGCAATACCAACTTTGGCATAAAGTGAGGGCGAGTCTTAAGGACTACTTTATCATGGTGGAACCTTGTATAAGGAGGATCAGCCACTAAAGCCTGGAGCTCACTAATGCATCTAGAAGAGGTGAGAGCAATCAGGAAGATCACTTTCCAAGAACCTTAAGCAATGTAGTTGCTAAGGGTTCAAAGGGAAGTTTCATGAGCTGCACAAGGACAAGATTCAAATCACATGCCACGGGTGGTGGCTTAATGGGAGGTTTTGTTAAAATTAGACCTCTCAAAGCGTAGTTACTCACCTGTAACAAGTGATCTCAGGGAACAGCAGGAATTTAGTGATCACATATGGGTATCGGCAATACCGACAGAGCCTGTGCAAGAATGCTCCCCAGCGTCCAAAAGGAAAGCTTTTGGGAGCATCCCACAACGCCTGCATGCTGCCTTCCCACCTTTCCAATTGTCCCTCTCCAGTTGAATTTATAGCTGAGATAAAAGAGGGAGAGAGAAAGAGATACAACTCCTAGGGGAGGAGGGCGGGTTATGAAGACTAAATTCCTGCTATTCCTGGAGATCACCTGTTACAGGTGTGTAACTACACTATCTCCAGGAACAAGCAGGAATGTAGTCTTCACATATGCGGACTCCCTAGCTGCAGATGCCAGGGAGATGGCCCCAGGAAGTTGTCAGGCCTTGTGAAAGGGCCATACTTCCCCCCACAGATCTCTGGCATCCTACCAGGGATGGTGGGTAGGAGTTGAATAAGTCTGAAAAAGGTGTTGAACAGCCTGGTGAAACAAGGCATCCCAGCGGGAGTCCTTGTCTAAGCAGTAGTGGGCTGTGAAGGTATGTACTGAAGCCCAAGTAGCTGCTCGACAGATGTTGTCGATAGAGACAGAATGAAGATGAGCCATTGAGGCTGCCATGGCCCTCACATTGTGAGCTGTGACATGGCCTTCAAGAGGAAGGTTCCTTACTCTCATAGGCAAAGGATATGCAATGAGCAATCCAGTTAGAGTTCTTTTGGAAACTGGAAGTCCTAAATGACTAGGATCAAAAGCAACAAAGTTGAGGAGATTTCTATGTTGCTGTGTCCTTTGCAAGTAAAAGGCCAAAGCTCTTTTACAGTCCAAGGTATGAAGGTTCCTTTCTGCACTGGAGGCATGAGGCCTCGGAAAGAATACAGGAAGGTAAACCGCTTGGTTTAAATGGAAAGGCGAAACCACCTTTGGCATAAAGTGTGGATGAGTCCTAAGAACTACCTTACGGTGGAACCTTGTATAAGGAGGATCAGCCACTAACGCTTGCAATTCACTAATGCAACGTCCTGATGTGATTACAATGAGGAAGACTTTCCAAGAAAGGAATTTCAGATGTAGTGGCTAATTTATTTATTTATTATATTTTCTTATATACCACGCTATTCTGCATCAGTGTGGTTTACATTGAACAAACTGGAATTACATTGAACAGGGCATTATAACTTGGAGAACTATTTTACAAGGAACATGGGCTATGGAGGGTTAAGTGGCTTGCCCAAGACCACAAGGAGCACCTGTGGGACTAGAAACCCCAGTCCTTCCGGCCCAAGGTTGCTGTCCTCTAGTGGGATTTGAACCCCTGACCTTCCGGCCTGAAGTACCTTGCCCCAACCACTAGGCCACTCCTCCACTCCAATGGTTCAAAGGGTGGTTTCATGAGCTGCCCGAGCACCAGATTAAAGTCCCAAGCCACCGGTGGTGGCTTAATGGGAGGCTTTGTTAAAAGAAGGCCTCTCATAAATCTCACTATGAGAGGATGAGAAGAAATAGGTTGTCCATTAGAGGCTTGTAAGCAGCTGCAATAGCACTAAGATGGACTCTTACTGAATTTGTCTTGAGACCCGCATTTGACAAATGAAGGACACACTCCAGTATCAATTTTAGAGGTATCGCAAGAGGGTTAAGACCCTTCTGCGAGCACCATATGGTAAACTTTTTCCACTTAAAGGCATACAAGTGTCTTGTGGAGGGTTTCCTAGAAGCAAGGATATCCTTTACCTGTTGGGAAAGGTTAAGATCCTGAAGTTCTAGGCTTTCAGCAACCAGGCCCTGAGATGCAGAGACTGGGGATTCGGATGCCAGAGCATCCCGTCCTCTTGGGAGAGAAGATCTGGAGCGGATCCCAACTCCAGAGGCACAGCTTGAGAGAGATGTAGGAGCAGAGGGTACCACGTTTGCTGTGGCCAACATGGAGCTATGAGGATCATATGACCTCTGTCTCTGAATCTTGAACAGGGTTTTGGGAATTAAGGGAATAGGTGGAAAGGCATATAGGAAGTCCTGACCCCAATGAAGGAGGAAAGCATCCCTGGCCTGACAACCTCGAGCCGGATTTCTGGAACAGAACCAGGGAAGTTTGGCATTCAGCAGACTTGCAAAGAGGTCTATGTCCAGGGTTCCCCAAATTTGAAAAATTTTGGCCGTCTGCATGGAGAGACCATTCGTGTGGAAGCAGAACTCAACTGAGTGTCTGCCCAAGAGTCTTGAATGCCTGGAAGATACACTGCAAGGAGATGAATCCGATGCTCTCTGGCGAGGGCCCATAGTCGCAAAGCTTTGTTGCACAGTGACAGAGCCTGTTCAGTCCTGCTTGTTCACATAGAATATGGCTACCTGATTGCCTGTTTGAGTATTTCACACCCAGTTCAGCTACAAGACAGTCCTAGTTCAAAGAGCAAGGAAGATTGCTCTGAGCTCCAGGAGGTTGATATGGAGATAGGCCTCCTGTGGAGTCCAGGTACCCTGGGTAGAGAGGCCATACAGATAGGCTCCCCAACCCACCTGTGAAGCATCTGCTGTTGAGTGGCTTGGGATGGGGGTTGCTGAAAAGGAGACCCCACCAGAAGGTTTTTGGATGACTGCCACCATTGGAGGGACAAAATAAGGTGATCTGAATTTGCTATTTTGTCTGACAGGCAACTTGAGGCCTGAGTCCACTGAGTGGATAAGGTCCACCGAGCTGCCTCATATGGTAGTGCTCCCCTTGAAACAGGAATCGAAGGAACTTTCGGCGAGTTGGATGGATGAGAACATGAGTGTACGCATCCTTGAGATCTAGAGAACAAAGCCAATCCTGACTCAAAAGGTATGGCAGCAGAGTTCCTAGAGAAATCATTTTGAACTTCTCTCTGAACAGGAATTTGTTCAATTCTCAGATCTAGAATGGGTCTGTCTCGTCCTGTTTTCTTTGGAATGAGGAAATAGTGGGAGTAAAACCCTGTACCCCGTTGGGGAATGGGCACCTCTTCTACTGCCCCTTGAAGGAAGGAGCATATTGACTTCTTGACCTAACCGGTCATTGAGAGAGGTCTGAGAATTGAACTGTCTTACTATTGTAGGAGGGGGCATGCTGAGGAAATGAAGCTTGTACCCCCTCTCTTACAATAGACAGAATCCAATTTTATGCTGTTATCTGACCCCCATCTGGGGGCAAAATGACAACCTTCCTGGAATGGTGGAGGGTTCCAGGCCGTTTAGGGCCAGGAAGGCAAAGTTCTCTAGAAAGGAGTCAAAGCCCCTGTGGAGGCTGAATCTGCTGAGACGGTTGAGGCTTAGCTGCTTTTGGCTTCCTTAGTTGCCTAGGTTGTTGCTAGTGTCCCTTTTGGGCAGACTGACCTGAATGATGTCCCAGCTAGGTATAGGCAGGATAAAGCTTTTTCTTCTTGCTGAAGAATGGTTTCCTAAAGGATCTTTTCCTCGCAGGATCAGATGTAGATTTAGACAGTCTATCCAAAGTAATATTGTCAGCACTCATTAGCTTTTTCTGCCAAGTCTTGCCAAAAAGATTCTCTCCTGTGCAAGGTATATTCCTCAGTTTGCCCTGTACCCAGATTTCCAAGTCAGATTACTTGAGACAGGCAATCCTACGTGCACCTATGGCAATAGCAGAGGTTCTGCTTATGCATTCAAAGCAGTCAAAGGCTGCACAATTCACAAACTTGGAAACATCCTGAGCATGTTTAACAAGAGCAAGATAATCTTGCCTTTTATCATCAGGAAGGAGAGGGTTCATAAGCTCTAAGTCTCCTGAGACTTCCTTAAGGAACATTCCCATATACAAGATATAGGAACTAATCCTAGCAGAGAGCATGGAAGCCTGGAAGGATCGACGTCCAAAGGCATCAAGAGTCCTACACTCACGTCCTGGAGGATTAGATGCATGCCTTTTTGCACTCTATCCGTCTCATGGCCGATTCCACCTCCATGGAATGGTGTGGTAATTGTCTTCTGAAACCCAGGACAAGGAGGAACTCGATACATGGTGTCAAGTCTGAGAATGAGATGTGGTCAGAAGTGTTTCCCACATCCTTAACATAAGATCATGCAAGATCTCATGAATAGGTAAGGTAGCTGCGTCCTTGGGAGCTTTAGGGTATCGAAGGATTTCTAGTTCCTTTGCCCTAGGCTCTTTTTCAGGAGCCACTGATGGAAAGACCCCAGGCCACATCTCTGATAAAATCCTGAAAGGACATATCCTCTGGTGGAGACATCCTACACTGAGAAGAGGAATCCTCGGGAAGAAGTACTCTGGTATCAGCAGAGCTATCAGAGTCTTCAGACTCATCCGAGGATTTGAAGTATCTCTGATCCGGGTGATCATGCAAGGCACGGTACCGGTACCGATTGAAGTTGGCATCGGAGTGGTCCGGTACTGACCTGTCGATGCTGGATAGAGACGCATGACTCGGTCCCGGTAGAATACCTGCCGATGTCGATGCAGTCGGTGCTGGCACTGGTTGAATTGTCTGAAGCGGTTTCAGGGGCATAGAGGCTGTGAGAAGAGCTGCCACTGTGTTCAGCCAAGAATCTCTTGTCTATCGATGCTGCCGATGCTTGGGTATCGGTGTCGGATAAAGCGGCCGGAACCCCAGAGCATGGCACCAGTAGTTCTGCCGAGGTTGAAGTCTCGAGAACATCCTGGAGCCCCGTTAGTGCTTTGGAAGCTGAAGCCTCCCGCCGGGGCAATTTTGCCTGTGAAAGTCCCTCAAGTGCAACGCCAGAGGCATCTTGATGTTCAGATCTACCTTTTCAGGACCTGCTAGATTTATGTTTAGTTACCCGAGATCCATGGGAGGAAGACGAAGCCCTGGAGGACGTTGATGCCACGGAGGCTGCATCGGAAGGAAAAAGGGTGCTAAGCTTAGCAGCTCGGTTTTACCGGCCCCTTTTTGACATCATCCCACAGGCAACACACTGAAATAGAGTGGTCAGGACCTAAACATTTGAGGCACCACTCATGGGTGTCGGTGACAGAGATGGTACCGCCACACTTAGAACACTTTTTAAAACCCAAAGCGGGGTTTTCCATTCTGAGGGAAAAAGTTGTGCCCAAAATGGCACGTGGCACCCGAGAAGAAAATTACTGGAAAAGACTCCAGAAAGGGGTTTTTTTGTTTGTTTTTTGTTTTTTGAAAAAAAGCAAAGAACCGGCGGTACCAGTATAGCATCGAGGGAAGGCAGACGTGACCACAAAAAAATTAGCATAAGGGGGGAATTTTTCTGCAGCGACAGGATGTGCAACCTGTCGGCTCTGCGGAAAACAAAGAACTGGAGAGGGACAGTTGGGAAAGGCGGGAAGGCAGCACGCAGGCGCTGTGGGATGCTCCCAAAAGCTTTCCTATTGGACGCTGGGGAGTGTTCCCGCGTAGGCTCCGTCGGTACCAACGATACCCATATGTGAAGACTACATTCCTGCTTGTTCCTGGAGATATTCTGCGCTGAGAAGAGGAATCCTCAGGGAGAAGTACTCTTGTATCGGCAGAGTCTGAGTCTTCAGACTCAGGATTCAAAATACCTCCGATCCCGGTGATCGTGCAAAGCACGGTACCGGTATCAATCGAAGTTGGTATCGGGTTGTTCCAGTACCAATTTGTCGATGCTGGAGACATACACATGACTCGGTATGGGTGACATACTAATGCAGTCGGTACCGGTTTCAGTTGAGGTGTCTGAAGCTGTTTCAACGGTATCGAAGCTGTGAGAAGAGCCGCTAGATTGCGTTCAATAGCAAGGAATATCTGGTCTATCGACGCTGCCGATGCTTGGGTGTCCGTATCAGTAGAAGCAGCTGGACCCCAGAGCATGGCACCAGTAGTTCTGCCAAGGTTGAGGCCTCGAGAACATCCTGGAGCCCCGTTAGTGCTTTGGAAGCCGGAGCCTCCTGCCAGGGCAGTTTTGCTGGTGAAAATTCCTCAAGGCCTACTCCTGGGGCATCTCGATACTTAGATCTACCCTTTGAGGATTGGCTCGATTTATGTTTAGTTACCTGAGATCCATGGGAGGAATGAGGCCCTGGAGGACGTCGATGCCAGACACCACGCCTGAGGGAAAAAGGGTGCTAAGTTTAGCAGCTTGGTTTTGCCAGTCCCTTTTTGACATCATCCCACAGGCAACACTCTGAAATAGAGTGGTCAGGACCTAAACATTTGAGACACCAATCATGGGATTCGGTGACAGAAATAGTACCGCCACATTTAGAACATTTCTTAAAACCTGAAGTAGGTTTTTCCATTTTTAAGGAAAGAATTGGGCCTAGTGCCCAAAATGGCACCTAGCACCAAGGAAAAAAAGTTTCTAAAGTAACACCTCAGAACCTATAATGTTTTTTTTTGGGGGGGGGGGTGTTTTTTTTTAAAGAAAGAATAACCGGCGGTACCGGTATGGCATCGAAGGAAGGCAGACATTACCACAAAAACAAAGATTAAAGACAAAATTTTTCTGCGGTGACAGGGTATGTGACCTGTCAGCTCCATAGAAAATGAAGAACTGGAGAGGGACAGTTGGAAAGGCGGGAAGGCAGCACGCAAGTGCTGTGGGATGCTCCCAAAAGCTTTCCTATTGGACGCTGGGGAGCGTTCCCATGCAGGCTCCATCGGTACCGACGATACCCATATTTGAAGACTACATTCCTGCTTGTTCCTGGAGATATCTTACTACAAGTGGTTGAGAGGAAACAGGTTGTCCATCCAAGGGCTTGTGGAAAGCTGCAATGGCACTAAGATGGACTCCTACCGAATTGGTCTTAAGACCAGAGGATGACAAATGGAGGAGATAACTCCAGTAAGGCCTCCACTGCTACTGAAAAGGTATTAAGATCCTTTTTTGAACACCAAATAGAGAACCTTTTCCACTTAAAGGCGTAAGCTTGCCCTGTGGAAGGTTTTCTTGAAGACAAAAGGATATCCTTTACCTGTTGAAATAGGTTGATATCCTGAAATTCTAGGATCTCAGGAGCCACACCCTGAGGTGTAGAGACTGAGGATTCGGGTGCAATAGCATCCCGTTCTCTTGGGAAAGAAGATCTAGAGCACATCCCAACTCCAGAGGTTTGGCTCAAGAAATACATAGAAGCAGAGGATACCATGGTTGTCGTGGCCAGCATGGAGCTTATGAGGATCATACTGCCCCTGTCTCTCTAAAGCTTGGAGAGAGTTTTGGGAACAAGGGGAATGAGTGGGAAGGCATAGAGGAAGTCCTGACCCCAGTGGAGGTGAAAGGTATCCCTTGCCTGAGAGTTATGAGCCGGCATTCTGGAACAGAACCAGGGAAGTTTGGCATTTCGCAGATTTGCAAAAGGCGTCTATCTGGAGTGCCCCAGATCTGAAAAATTCTAGCAACTTGCTCTGGATGAAGAGACCACTTGTGTGGCAGCAGTACCTAAAGGTCAAGGAAGCGGAGCTGCAAACCAAGTCCACAATCCGATACCTTGGAGTCACATTAGACCAACGCCTGGACATGAAGGTGCACATAAGCAACACGGTAAGAGCAGTCTACCATAAGATCCAGACACTCAGACACTTATGCTCCCTGCTAGAACCAGATGACTTCTGGACAATCTTTCAAGCGCTGATTATCCCACACTTTGATTATGCCAAAGCAATCCTACAAGGGCTCCCATAATCCACCCTGGGGCTGCTCCAGCTCGCAATGAATACCACAGCTAGAGTTCTATATGGTGCCTCCAGGCGTGACCATGTGACACCCATCCTGAAACAGCTCCACTGGCTCCCTATCCATGGCAGAATTTCTTTCAAGACCCTACTGCTAACCTTCAAGGCCATCAATGGGTCTCCTCCACCTCTCTGAGCTTATCCAAACTACTCCCCCATCAGAGCCAGAAGATCTGCAGCAATCAACAAACTAACAATCCCGAAGGTAGTAACACAATGCAGCGAGGCAACAGTAAGCAGGGCCATTTAGGTTTTGCGCCCCTAGATGCTGGAACGCCCTACCACCTAGCATCCGGGCAATCCCTGACCTAACAATTTAGGAAGGCTTTGAAGCACCACCTCTTCCTCAAACACTACCCAGACGATTGCACTCCATCAACCACTCCCCCCTACCAGCACCGCCACAGCAACACACTATGATTACTCTGATTCGACTTGATGTGATGCCTATAAGTAAATAGTTATCCCGGTTTTACCCAAGTTTAAGCACCTGTTCATTGTAAATACGGAGCAGATTCCTGCACCGTATAAGTTTTCCGTTATGTAAACCGCACTGATGTTGAATAGCGCGGTATAAAAGACAGCAAATAAATACTCGACTGAGTTTGTCTGCCAAGAGATTGTGTGCCTGGAAGATACACCACTAGAAGGTGGATTTGAAGATTCCTGGCAAAGGCCCAGAAGCATAGAGCTTTGTTGCACAAGGTTTGAGAACCCATCCCACCCTGTTTGTTCACATAGAACATGGCTACTTGATTGTCTGTCTGTACCAGAACTGTCTTGTAGCTGAGGTGGGTTTGGAACACTTGAAGAGCATAAAAGATGGCTTTGAGTTCCAGGATGTTTATGTGAAGACAAGCCTCTTGGTGGGTCCATAAACCCTGGGTGGAGAGATGGTCCAAGTGAGCTCCCCAGCCTAACTGGGATGCATCTGTTGTCAAGGTGGCTTGATGTAGTGGCTGCTGGAAGGGAGAGCCTACGAGAAGTTTTTCCAGTGATTGCCACCACTGTAGGGACGAAATGCGACATGTCAAGTTTCTGATTTTGTCTGATAGTGACCCAAGGCCTGTGTCCACTGAGAGGACAGGGTCCACTGAGCTGCCCGCATGTGAAAGTGAGCATAGGAAACCACATGGACAGTGGATGCCATATGCCCCAGCAGCTGAAGCATCTCTCGAGCAGTTGGGAAAGTTTTCATAGCTGCTTGAGAAGCGAGCTGGAGTATTTGAAGACAACGTGCCTGTGGCAGGAAAGCCTTTGACTGCTTTGTGTAGCGAGGAGCCCCTATGAACTCTAGGGACTGAGGCGGGGTGAGATGAGATTTTGGGAAGTTTATGACCAGTCCCAAGTACTACAGGATTTGTATTGTGAGGGATAGAGTGAAGTTGGCTTCTGGAGCTGTTGATGCTTGGATGAGCCAGTCTAAGTAAGGGAAGACGAATATCCCCAGAGTTCTCAGGAATGCTGCTACTACTGCCATGCATTTTGTGAAGACTCTTGGGGCAGCAGCCAGTCCAAAGAGAAGAACCCTGTACTGGAAATGTCTTCCTTGAAAAAGGAATCAAAGAAACCTCCTGTGATATGTATGGATGAGAATATGCATGTATGCATCCATAGATCTACAGAACATAGCCAATCCTGACTGAATATAGGGAAGAAGTGTCCCAAGGGAGATCATTTTGAATTTTTCTCAGAACAGATACTTGTTCAACTCTGGAGGTCCAGTATGGGCCTGTATCCCCGTTTTCTTTGGGATGAGGAAGTAGGGGAGAGTAGAAACCCATGCCCTGTTGGGATATGGATACCTCTTCTATTGCTCTTTGAGCAAGTAGAGAGGTGACCCGACAAGAGTGGTGGTAGGGTCCTGAGAACTGAACTGTCTTGTGATGGTGGGAGGGGGTATACTGCAAAAATGGAGTTTGTACCCCTCTTGTACAATGGAAAGCGTCCAGTTTTCTGATGTTATTTGTTGCCATCTTCTGGCAAAATGACAAAGTCTGCTGGGAATGGTGAGAAGTTCTGGACCTTTCAGGGGCAGGATGACTAAGTTCTCTGGGAAGGAGTCAAAGCCCCTGAGGTGGCTGAGTCTGCTGAACTGGTTGAGCTCTTGGGACTTGTACCTTCCTTCGCTGTCTGGGCTGCTGTTGCCCCTTCTGGGAAGCATGAACTGGACAGTGGACAGCATGGGTGTATGATGGGCAGAATTTCTTTTGCTTGTTGAAAAAGGGTTTCTTAGTTGTCTCTTTGCTGGTATGGCTGTAACCTTTGAATCTGAAAATTCAACCTTGAACAGATTATCAATCTGATTAGCCTTGTCTTGCCAAAGATTTTCTCCTGTGCAAGGAATGTTGCCCAGCTTATCCTGCACCCATTGTTCTAAGTCTAATGTCTGAAGCCAGGCAATGCGACGTGCACTGATGGAAATAGCGGAGGCTCTGCTAATGCATTCAAAGCAGTCAAAGGTTGCATGATTTGTGAACTTGGACACATTCTGGGCATGTTTGACCAGGGTGAGGAAATCTGCCCTTTTATCATCAGGGAGAAGTGGAGACAAGCTCTAGATCCCTTGTCACCTCCTTGAGAAACATTCCCATGTAGAGAAAGTAAGAGCTGATCCTGGCTGATAACACTGAGGGATTGAAAGCATCGACGCCCAAAGGCATCAAGTGTCCTCGATTCACAGCCTGGAGGATTGGAAGAATGTGTTTTAGCACTCTTAATCCTACGCATCACCGATTCCACCACCACTATTGAAAGGTGTGGTAATTCTCTTCTGAAAACCAGGGCATTGAGGAACTCGGTACATGGTATCAAGTCTCTGAGTGTGGGGACACCATTAAAGGAGCTTCCCACATTCTTAGCATGAGATCATGTAAGATTCAGTGAATGGGAAGGGTAGCTGCTTCCTTAGGAGCTGCCAGATATTGAAGAATTTCTAATTCTTCTGCTCTGGGTTCCTTTTCAGGAGTTACCGTGATTGAAAGTCCTCAGGCTACATCACGTATGAAATCCTGAAAGGACATGTCCTCTGGAGGAGACATCCTACGTTGAGAGGAGGAGGAGATGGATCCTCTGGTAGAATCACCCCAGTACCGGTAGAGTCATCGGAATCAGAGGACTCTAAATATCTCCGTGCCGGGTGTTCCTGCATTGCTTGACGCCAGTATCGATCGAAGTCGGTGTCAGCCTGTTTCAATACCGGGCCCTCTATACCAGATATCGATTCAAGAGCCAGCATGGGGGGGAAGCACTTCGGTTAAAGCAGGTACAGTTGGTACTGATATTGACAACTGTTGAACCGTCTGGAACGGTCTTAGTGGTACCGAGGCTGCTAAAAGGGCCGCTAGACTGCACTCGATGGCTAGGATTTGTTGATCCATAACCCCTGCCAATGCCTGGAAGTCTGTACCAGAGGAAGTGGCTACAACAGAGCATGGCACCAAGAGTTCCCCCGAGGTGGAAGGCTCTGGAACATCCTGGAGCCCCGTTAGTGCTTTGGAGGCTGAAACCTCCCACCGGGGCTGTTTTGCCAGTATGTTTTTCCTCGAGGGCAATCTCAATGCTTCAAAGGAGATCTACCCTTTGAGGACCGCCCGGTCTTGGAAGACCTGGGTTTAGTTACCTGAGATCCATGGGAGGAAGATGAAACCCTGGAAGACGTTGATGCAATGGATATCGTATCTGCAGCAAAGAGGGTACCGGGTTTTGCAGCTCTGTTCTGCAGGCCTCTCTTGGTCATCTTTCTACAAAGGACACACTCCGATGGTACATGGTCAGGAACGAAACATTTAAGACACCAGTCATGGGTGTCGGTAGCAGAAATGGTACCGCTACACTTTGAACATGTTTTGAAACCACTAGTTGGTTTCTCCATTTTAGAAGAAAAGAGGGCCTAGTGCCCAAAATGGCACCTGGCACCTAGAGGAGACAGACCCTCCAAAAAAAAGAATTCTTTTCCTTTTTTTTTTTTAGTAAAGTAAAGAAATGAAGAAAAGACCAGTGGTACCAGTATAGGTGTCAACGGTGAAGGCAGATGTGACCACAAAAGAAGATTTTCTGCAGTAACCGGATTTGCTGCCTGTTGGCTCTGCGGAAAACGAAAAACTGAAGAGGGGGCATTGGAAAGGTGGGAAGGCAGCATGCAAGCACAGTGGGATGCTCCCAAAAGCTTTCCTATTGGACGCTGGGGAGCGTTCCTGCGCAGGCTCCGTCAGTACCGATGATACTCATATGTGAAGACTACATTCCTGCTTGTTCCTGGAGATATACCTTTCCTTGAGTCCCTCCAGTTCAGATGTGTGGGTTATCTTCCTTTACCAGCAGCTGGAAATTCTGCTCGTCAGATTCTTCTGATGTCACAGTAGAAAAGTCCTTTGCACTGCCTCCAAGGTCAGTATCCTATTGGCAAAACAGACTCCAAGGACAGCCAAACTGAACTCAAGTAATGCAATTCATTCCCATCACTAATACACCTATTTTTTCCCCATAGGCAAGCTAAACAGCCAAAAGAACTATATACAGTAATCCAGCAGAGAAAGAATTGTAAGTGTCTGAATCAACTCAAGAAAATCCTGTACTCCAGGCCCTGGCCAATAAAACAGTCTAAACACTCTGGGCTCGCCCCACACAGAAAGACAGGGAGGGTCCTGAGACTGGCTGAAGGGACTCAAGGAAAGGCAATCAGGTAGAACTATTTCACCTTCCTCATCACCTCTCCAGTCCAGTCCAGATGCGTGGGATGTACCAAAGCAGTACTTCAACTATGGGTGGGACCAGCAAGCCCAGCCTGCAGAACCACACATCTGAGCCTTACATCAAGGCGATGTTGTCACGTGAAGGTATACAGGGACAACCACATCACTGCCCTACAAATGTGAACAGGCAGAACCAAGCAAACCTCCGCTCAGGATGCTGCCTGAGCTCTCAAGTGGGCATGCAAACACAGGAAGCAGCTAGCATTTCAACAGGTAAGCAGCCGCAATGGCCTCCTTCAACCACCTGGTCACCAATGTCACTTCTCCTCTACACAGACTGTAAGATGAAGAGGTGATCCGAACAGTGAAAAGGCTGTGTTAGCTTCAAATACCTGCGCAGAACTCCACAGACCTCTAGCAGATGCAGTTGATGATCCTGCAGAGTAACTCCTTCTGATGAAAAGGCCAGGAGAGATGCTGGCTGATTGAGATAGAAACCAGACACCACTAAGTAGGAAGGAAGAAAACAGTCGCAAGAACACCTTCTCAGAGATCAGCAGGAAGGGCTCCCTGCATAACAGTGCCTGAAGCTCCAAAATCTGCCTAGCCAAAACAGACAACTAAGAACACTGCTTTCAGGTTAAGATCTTTCAGAGTGGCCCGAGCCAATAGCTCAGGAGGCGGCTTGGTAAAAGCAGAGAACCAGATTGAGATCCCATGGCAACACCAAGGGGAGTATCAGGATGGACTTTCTTCACCACCCAGAGGAAGCAAACCATATCAGGGTCAGCAACCAGGGATAGCTCCTGCACTCTGCCACAATAGCACAAAGCAGCCACCTGCACCTGCAAGGAATTAAGGCCAAAACCTTAGAGGCCTGTTTGTAAGAACACTAGCAGATCTGACACTGAAGCAGACAGGACCTGAAGTTTGGTATCAACACACCAATCTTCAAACACTCGCTACACAAATGATATAGGAGAGACTTTTTGGGCCTTTAGTAAGGTAGAAATGACCTGCGCAGAATACTCTTTTCTCAATCGCACCTTTTCAAAGGTCAGGCCGTGAGAATGAATCCACTTGCAGCATGAAGATGAGCCTTGTGAAAGCAGAATGCCCTTCTGAGGAAGTCACCATGGATCCACCACCAGCAACCATATGAGATCCTCAGTCACCACAGCCGATTCAGTGCTATTAATATCACTAGACCATAGTGGGCCTCTATCCCGTGAGGACAACTGTCTATTAGAGCCCATGGAGGGAACACAAAGTAGATCCCCCAGTGGGCACCACTGCTAAGACCATCCAGACCCTTTGACATTGCCTGCATCAACTGAAGAAATGGTTTGCCTTGACATTTCCCACAGTTGCCATCATATCCATAACCAGCTTGCCCTAGCAAGCTATGCTACGACACCAAGGGATTGAGGGACCATACCCCTGAAACCAGGTGTCGACAGTCAGTCTGAACATTTACTTTTCCAGCTACATGAGCTGCTGACAGTGCCAGGTTTTCCTCCACCCAAAGGAGCAAGGACCAGACCTTTACCAGGATCATGCTCCCTGTGTCACTGACGGCTGATGTAAGCCACCATCAGTGCTGTGAGCAACCTTACCACCTTGTAATGAAAGAGGATAGAAGAACTTCAGCGCCAGGAACACTGTTTGCATCTCCAAGCAATTGGACTATCCTCTCCTCCTGGGACCAGTGGCCCTGCATCACCTGTGTCTGACAATGGGCCCCACAACCTGAGGTTCCAACAGTAATCCTGCTAGCGGGTTCACTGAGCACAACCACCAGTGCAGACAAGATGTTTTCTCAAGGGATATCTGCAAGGACCTTCAAGAGCAAGGCTTGCTGTAGGATGTCTCATGTGCGTCCAGGCCCACAGAACCATTTCCAGCATTGCTGCCATAGATCCCAGTAGCTGGAAATAATGCCAGGCCATCAAGGCCACCATTTGCAATAAATTTTACCTTCAAGGCCCTCGACAGGCAGGGACACAGACCCCGCTAGTGTTGAAATGCACCCAGGATACACCATGTCCTGAGAAAGGAAATGGCTGCAACTGACTTTTTGCCAAATTAACCACCCAGTCAAGACACTTTATTGGGAAAGCCAGCACCCGCTCTGTCACCTCAGCATTCTCCTATTACGTTCTGATTAAACCAGTCGTCTAGATACAGATGTACCAGGATTGTCATGCCACAAGGCCTCCACCATGACCACCATCACCTTGAAGGTTTGAGGTGCTGTAGCTACAAAGGGTAGTATCTAGAACTGGAAAGTCCCCAAAAGTAACATGAATTGCAGAAACCTCTGGTGGTCCAGGTAAATTGGGTTGTGTAGATAAGTCTCCATAAGGTCAAGTGCCATCAAGAACTCTCCCTTACAAACAGCCATGATAATGGACCACAGTTTCCATGCGGAAATGCAGAACTCTGAGCTCTGTGTATGTGCTTGAGATACAAGATTGTGGTCCCCAAAAAGGTAGGCATTGTTAAGGCCAAAGTAAATGGAGTACTGACCTTGACCTAAATGGTCAGTGTGTACTGCACATCCAGATGAAGCAGTTTCTGAAGTGCATCCTGTACTGCTTGCACCTTTGCTGCTGCCCTGCAGGGGGATTGTATAAAAGGTATCCGAAACCAGTCAGGTGAACTCTAGTATGTAGCCTTCGTGGATGATCTCCAGCACACAGGTCTGTAGTGATCTGGGCCCAAACAGATTGGAAACATTGCAGCCAGTCACCTACATGCATCAATGCCTCCTGGACCTGCCTCACATCCAAGGCTTTTTGGATGCCGTTAAGGCACCCAAATATCCTCTACTGACCCCTCTTTAGCCACAAAAGGACTGACCCCTTGCCAAACACCCCTGCTGCAAAATCAAACTGCACAGAACCTGCAAAAATCCCTAAAACTGCCTGTTGGCCAGGTCTTGAGATTTTGCAATCTTCTGCTTGTCCTCCAGAATGCAAGCGCCTCTTGTGTCAGAGAACCTTCACTAACTTGTCCAGGGCTTCCCCAAACAGGAGTTTGCCTCTGAATGGGAGCTTGCTGGGCCTTAGATGAATTAACTGACCAGTTTAACCACAAAAAATCTCACAGCTATGACCAATGCCATACTTTAAGATGAGGCTCACACCAAATCGCAAAAGGCATCTGCCAGATAAGCAGAAGCAGGCTCCAATTTGGCAGCTCCAAATAGCAGCTGCTGGGAACTTGAATCCACCTCTGATAATGCCTGAGCCCAACATATGCAGAATCTGGTCACCTATGCTCTGCAGATGGAAGCTTGTAGCAACAGGGCTGTTGTCTCAAAAGCTTGCTTCAAGAGGTTCTAGAGCTTCTGGTCTTGTACATGCTTTACAGCTGCTCTGCCTTCCATCAGAATGGTTGTCACTGCAGAAATCAGGGCATCCATCTTTGGCAATTTAAGACATAGCCAAACACCCTTTCAACCCGGTCTCTGGGACCTCCCATTCAGCTTATATCAGCTGTTTAATCACTATGCATGGGGAAGGCTGTTTGAGCCGTCTTAATGCACTGAGGGGATCCTCCAGACTGTGGGAGCTGTTCAATATTCAAAGCAGAGAGAACATGGGTGAACAATGCTGATTCCTCCCTACAGAAAACCTGAATATTCGGATCCTCTTCAGGACAGGGATTTCCCCCTCTTCCAACTCCAGAGTGGTAAACTTTACCACAGATGAGGAACCTTCCAGTGGGTCTTCCAAACACCCAGAATGGAGTGACCCCTGCTCCTCCCAAAGATCAGGCTCCAAAAGCCTGCATTTGGGTGTAGGTTCTGTCCCCGCAGATACCTCCCCTGGCAGTGCCAAGACCAGATGTCCCCTGCTCTCCCCAAACTATCCTGGTGACACATTGTCAGTCAGACCCTGCATTAGACAATATGCTTTGTGTAAAAGTACAAAATCTGGTGAAAATGGAAGGGTAGAGGGCCCTGCAGGGGTTAAATCCACATTTAAATGGTGCTGCCAAGGGATACTAATATCCTTCTGAAACAGTTTGTGGAAAACAAGGTAAGATGGAGGGAGAAGACAAAATGGTCATGGTTACCACCAAAAGCACAGGACCATGCTGTGGGCCCGAGGATTTAAATACACTGGTCATCTGCCCAGTAAGATCAAAATGTCCCCCACTGCCGTTTTCATGCCTACCATCTGCTTTTTTCGTCACACCCTTCCTTTCACCAAGTGTGACAGAAGCCTACAGCTGAAACTGAACCTCTGCGGTAGACTAATCAGGCATAGCAACCCAGCTTAAGAAAAACCAACAGTATGAGGATAAAAGTGGAAGGAAAATCACCAGAGCCCCCTCCCCCATGCATCCTGATATCAACTGGCCAAATAGGGAGGTGGGGGAGGAGACTTGGACCACCAGGTGATACCCCTACAGTCAAACCCAGGCCGATTCAACAACTGATTTTCAGAGCACTAAGCAATCCTTTACTGCTACAGCTCTGTCAAGCTGTCAGGCGAGCCCAATTGATATAAAATGTTGCCTTCCCTAATCTTAATTAACTGCCCCCCCAAAAAAGGAGGGATAAGTCCCAACAGTGGAGCCCCGACATAACAAGCTCCTCACCAATTGCTGAAGACTGAGAATACTGACCTTGGAGTCCGGCTGTGACATCAGAAAAGAACCTGATATGCTCAGTTTCCAGCTATTGGCTAGAGGAGATAGCATAATTATACACCTATAACAGATGTTCTCCGGGGACAGCAGGAATCGGTCCTCAGAAGGATGACATCTGTGCCAATGGAGCCCATGCAGAAGCATCTCCCCAGCTTTCAAAGAAAGCCTTTGGGAGATGCCACCACATGTGGTCCCCTTCCTGCCCAAGGGTGCCGTCTTGCTCAGTCAGATGACATTAGCTAAGACAACAAAAAAACAAATTGGTATATAGTTAAGTTACAGGGAGGAGGGAGGTTTGTGAGGACAGATTCCTGCTTTCTCTGGAGAACAGCCATTACAGGTAACTCTGCTTTCTCCAGGAACAAGCAGGAAGTCGGTCCTCACATATGGGACTCCCTTGCTAGAGGCTACTGACAACCTGTAGGGAAAAAAAAAGTCAAACTGAGTAGCAGCTGGTGAGTCTGAAGAACAGACTTTGAAAAGGACCCCAGAGTCCAGGGAGAACCATCAATCCGGTAGCCTGAACACAAAAGGGTCAGAGTTACGTAAATCCCGAAAAGATTACAGAGTATGGCCTGGCCAAAGGTGCTGTCCTGTCAGGACTCCCTTGACAGGCAGTAGTGAGCTGCAAAGGTGTGGAATGAAGACCAGGTGGCAGCCCAGCAGATATGTCATCAGGACAGAATGTAAGTTGGCAATAGAGGTCGCCATAGTCTGACGCTATGAGCTATGACTCTGCTCTAGTGGGAGCTCAGCCTGTTTGCAGAAGGCAATGCAGTCTGCAACCCAGATGAACAGGGTCCAATTGGTCACTGCCTCCCCAGCCAGCTGGGGTCATAGCTGGGAGACACTGTGGCGACCCTGAGTATGCTGCAGGTAGAAGGACAGGGCCCTCTAACAGTCTAGAGTATGAAGTATAGCCTCTGTGTTGCTGGCGTGAGGTCGAGGGAAGAAGATGGGGAGCACCACCTCCTGGTTGAGGTGGAAGGAGGAGACCACCTTCGGCAGAAATTTGGGGTGTGCGTGAAGCATGACCTTGTTTTTACAGAACCTCGTATATGGTGGCTCTGCCATTAGAGCCTGGAACTCAGAGCGGAAGCAAGCACCACCAAGAAGGCAAGCTTCCAGGAGAGGTACCACAGGTGGCAGGTAGGTAGGGGCTGAAATGGCAGCTGGGTGAGCCATATCAGCAGCAGATTAAGGTCCCATTCTGCTGGGGTCAGGCAGATTGAGGGAGCTTGGAGAGCAATAGGCCCTGCAGGAAGCGGGCGACAAAGGGTTGAGCCGAGAAATGCTTGCCCTTGATAGGGTGGTGGTATGCTGCAAGGGCACACAGATGCATCCTGAGTTGGACTTAAGTCCGGCATGGGAGAGGTGCAGCAGGTATTGCAGGACTAGCTGCACCATGCAGAAGGAGAAGTGGTCTGCCCATTCCTCCAAGCACTACAAGGAGAATCTCTGCCACATGAAGGCATAAGCCACACTGTTGGTGTGGAGGAGGGAGCTCTCTTCCCAAGTCAACAGCCCCAGGGAATTCATGAGACTGGGGGTTCCATTGCTAGGCAGAGCAACAGTGGGAACCATGGCTGCCTAGGCCACCAGGGGGCTATCAGGATTAGTGACTCCTTTTACCAAAGGACCTTAAATAGAGGGGGTCTTGGCAACAAGTGGCATAGGTGGGAAGGCACACAGATCTTCTGACCATGAGATCAGAAAAGTGTTGGCTACTACTTGGGATGGGTGAGGTGACAGGAGCAGAAGCGGGTCAGCTGGGCATTGGCTGGGCTGGTGAAGGTCCTTCTGGGGGTCCCCCAAAGCCAGAATAGCCTGTGGGCTACTCTGGGGACTAGCTGCCATTCGTGCAGTTGCAGGACTGTTTAGCTTGTCTGCAAGGACATGGTCTACCAGCTGGGTTAAGACAACTCTCAGGAACATCCCCTGACAGACTGTGTACAAACAGAGGGCTACTGCCTCCTGGCAGAGGGTGTAGGAGCCCGTGCCTCCCTGTTTGTTCACACAGATCACCACCACTTGGTTGTCAATCTGGATGAGCACTGGCTGGTACTGGAGACAGAGGCAGAAGGCCTTAAGAAACAAGAATATGGCCGTGAACTCCAAGAAGTGATCTGTTGGGCTTCAGCCCAGGACCAGGTGCCCTGTGTGTGTGGAGGTTCCTGCAGTGGGCTCTCCAACCCAGCAATAAGGCGCCCATGGTGAGGGCCTGATGAAGAGTGTGGGATTGGAAAGGCATGCCCAACCTCACATGTTGCATGGTCTGCCACCAGCAGAGCAACTCCACCAGAGGGCAGGTCACAGATCTTGTCCTGAAGAAAGCTGGTGGCCTGCATCTACTGAGATCTAAGGCACCACTGAGCCACCCTCTTGTGAAGGTGAGCATTTGGTGTGATGTGTACTATTGAGGCCATGTGACCAAGCAGGCTGAGTATGCCGTGTACTGGCATGGAGGGTTTGCCCTGGACCTTTGCGGCTAGGGTCATGAGCTGTCCGATCCCATCACAGGGCAGGAAGAACTTTGCCTGGAGGGTAGTCAGGTGCACTCCAATGAACTCCAAAACTCTGTGTTGGGGTAATGTGGGACTTGGGTGGTTTATCACAAACCCCAGGTTTTGCAGGACACAAATGGTGCGGCCTGTTGCACCTTGATGGCTGTCTCCCCTCTGATGAGCCAGTCATCTAGGCAGGGGAAGACTAAGGCTCCTTGGAGGCATAGGTAGGCCGTCATGACTACCAGACACTTTGTGAAGACACTGGGTGCGGAGGCGAGCCTGAAGGATAGTAGTCTGTATTGGTAGTGGCTGCCCCTGACCAAGAACCTGAGGTACTGTCTGAGCCTGGGGTAAATGAGGATGTGGGTATACGCATAATTAAAGGTCCAAGGGGCATAGCCAGTCTCCCTGCTGGAGGTATGGCAGCAATATTCCAAGGAATAGCATCTTGAACCTCTTGCACCAACAACCTGTTTAGGTCATGTCTAAAACAGGCCTTAGGACTCCTGTCCTTTTGGGGATGAGGAAGTACCTCAAGTAGAACCCCTGCCCTTTTGATGGGGCACTGGTTCCACAGCCATGTCCCTGAGAAAACCTGCAAGTGCCTGCAGTAGCAGAACCTGATGCAGGGGAGTTCTGGGGGGGCTCCCTTGAGAAAAAAATGAGGGGCATCTGTTCCAGATGGAGGAGGTAACCCTCTGACAACTTGGAGTGCCCATGTGTCAGTGGTGATGTCAATCACCAGTGGGCAAAGTGGATCAGATGTCCCACCCCCGCATGGACTGCGGATCTCCTGGAGGGGGAGAGGCTATGCCCAGCATGGCAAAGGCTTGGCTTGAGCCACAACCTTGGAGCCTTTTTGCTTGCATTGTCATTGCCTAGGTCATCAGGGACCCTGCTGAGGGGTCTGTGGGGCCTGGTATTGGTAGCTCTAGGAAACCATGCCCTTCCTAAAGTGGGGTTTCTTCCTTGGGGCCTTATGCTTGGGGCCCAAGGAAGTTCTTTGAGAGCTAGGTCCTTGCCAGAAAGATTCTCCCAGGTAGGTGGCGGCCAGGAGTTTCCCTGGACCCAGGGCTTGAGGTTCGAGGATTTGAGCCAAGCCCATCTCCTGGCACCGATAATAGGCGACAGTGAAGTTACTGTAGGCAGCCTGGGTGCTAAACTTCAATCTGAGGCTGTTTTGGCCAGTTTCTGAAACCTCTGGAGGGGTTCCCTGGAGAGTCCAGTGTAGTAGCCCTTTAGCACCTTCATGGTGTCCAAGAGCAACATTCCCATGTAGAGGATTGTATGCCTCGACCCAGCAGCTCAGCATGGAGCCCTGATAGCATTTTCTGCTGAGGGCATTGGGGCTCTGGGCCTCCACGCTGAGTGGTGTTGGAGAGTGCATCTTTTGGCTTTGGAAGCAGATGCACAGCTGATTCAACCATTATGGAGTTGTGTGGTAAATGGCTCCTGCGGAAGCCCAGGCTCTGGCAGATCTTAAACATAAGGTCGAGCCGGCGATTAACTGTGGGTACCATAGTTGGTGTCTCCCACAGAGGAGCAGCCTCTCAAAGATAGCCAAGACTGGCACTGACAGGGACTCCTTCAAGGGTGTGAGGATCTCTAGATCCTCTGACAGAGGGTTGTCTATTGAGACTGTGGTGAAGGCCAGAGCTTTGACCATGTCCCACATGAAGTAGAGGAAGGCCTTGTCCTCTGGCAGAGACTTACAGCAGGCCCCCGGTGGGCACAAGTCTGACAGAAGGTATCTGTGCCTCCAGTTGTCTGGGGAAATGTCTTCCTCTGATTCCCACTGAGATGGAGGTGGATTCTACGATTGAATGGACCCAGGTCAGGGTCAGAGGCTCATAGGCCTCCACGGCATGGGCAGAGCTGCAGCTGCTGGCAGGAAGGATCAGGGTCCTGTGGAACAGGACTGGACATGACCCTCTGTCAGTGATCGGCCTAGGCAAGGGAGCTCCAAGGGATCAACTAGACTTGAGGGGGGGGGGGGAGTGAGGTCCAGGTCCTGGTGTTTTTGGCAAATGAACTGGTGGAGCTGGACAGCACTGTATGCTGAGTGGACAAGGCGGCTGACAAGCTGAAAGCCAGGGCCTCCATTCTGGTCGCCAGCCTGGATAGAGACAGCAGTTGGCATGGACAGAGTGTATCTGGTAAGGTGCTGGTGGGACCTGGGCCAAATCACTGGGGTCCATCGAGTCCTTCTGGGGATGTTTTGGCAATCACTCCAACACTTGGTCCTCCTCCAGAGGCTCAGGGATCTGGCATAGGATTACCCACCTGCAGAGTCGTGTAAGTCATCCTGTAAGGCTCTCCTCTTTGGGATCTAGATCAGGGACAATCAGTCAGGAGGACTCATGGCCCTGAATGGTAGCCATGCTGTCACTGCACAATCCTGGGGTTTCAGACTGGACCCTGAAAGGGGTTTCCAAAGCAGAGTCTGACATGAACATCAGGTCATGCTTCTCTTGCCTGCTTTTGAATGCTTTGAAGGGTCAGCCTCTTGCAGGACCCACAAGTCTCTAGGTTGTGGTCGGGACCAAGACAATGGAGACAGCAGTCATGTGTCAGTGATAGAAAAATTACTGGAACACCAATTACACTTTAAAGCTGCTGGCCATGGGGGGGGGGGGGGCAGCAAGGTTGAAGACCCGAGGAAATGCCAGCAGGAAAAGGATGCAAATCACACTGCAAGAAAAATTGACGAGCCCAAGGATACAGTGTCAAGGCAAGCGAACTCAGGAGCGTGAAAGGGACCAGCCACATCCTGAGAGAACTTTTTCTAGTGAATCAGATGCACATCTGCTGGGCTCTGCAGGGGGGAAAAAAAGGAGACTGAGCAAGATGGCATCCTTGGGCGAGAAGGGGACCACGCTTGCGTGATGGCATCTTGCAAAGACTTTCTTTGAAAGCTGGGGAGATGCTTCTGCATGGGCTCAGTCTGCACTGACACCCATACTTGAGGACTGACTTCCTGCTTGATCCTGGAGAAAACCCATATGTCTGGACCAGACTGTAGATATGATACTGAAGGTATACATATTCAAGTCTTCAAGTCTTTAGTGTTTCTGGCACTGACCTCATACCATTTAGGTCACTCTGTCCACTTGGGTGGCAGACTGCATTACTCTTGTCTACGAGCAAACAGGGATCTCGCTGGATCAGAAGGTCACAGGACCATGGCTACTTCCCAAGCAAATCTGTGTTCTGTCCCCATGATGGAAATCTGCCATGCAGCCACCTGGTCCTTGGTCCATACCTTCGCAGCTCACTACTGCCTAGAGGGAGTCTCGACAGGACAGCACCTTCAGTCAGGCTGTACTCTATAATCTCTTTGGGGTTTAGGCAACTCCTGCCCTCTGACTCTTCTGTGTTCAGGCTACTGGAGTGCTGGTTCTCTGCCGGATACTTGGGTCTTGCAAGAGTCTTCCCCTACTTAGACTGGCTCATTCGAGCCCCATCAGAGTCAGAGGCCAGGACTTCTCTATCTTGCACAATGCGTATCCTTCAGTATTTGGGTCTGGTCATAAACATCCCAAAATCCAGTCTAACTCCCACTTAGTCTCGAGTTCATAGGAGCTTTGCTGGATACCAGAAAAGCAAGGGCCTATCTTCCTCAGACCTGTTGCCTTTGCATGGTGCAGTTAGCTTCTCAAGCAGTGCTAAAGCCTCATCTCACTGCCCGAGAAATGTTACAACTACTAGGCCACATGGCATCTACAGTGCATGTGTCTCCTTATGCTTGCCTCCATATGAGAGCAGCCCAGTGGACTTTATCCACTCAATGGACCCAGGCATCAGGGTGCCTGTCAGACAAAATAGGAAACACAAATCACCTTATTTTGTCTCTCCAAATGGTGGCAGTCCACTCAGAACCTGTTGCTGGGGTCCCCATTTCAACAAACTTTGGCCCAGGCAACTCTCACAACAGATGCTTCACCAATGGGTTGGGAAGCTCATCTGCAGGACCTCTCCACCCAAGGTGCTTGGACTCCCCAGGAGACTCATCTACATATCAATCTCTTAGAGCTCAGAGCAATCTTCCTTGCTCTTCGAGTGTTCCACACCCTGCTCAGCTACAAGACAGTCCTCATTCATACAGACAATCAAGTAGCCATGTTCTACGTGAACAATCAGGGGGGAACAGGCTCTGTTGCTTTGCAACGAAGCTTTGCGAATGTGGGCCGTCGCCAGAGAGCATCACATTCATTTCCTGGCAGTGTATCTTCCAGGCATACAAAACTCTTGGGCAGACTCAGTCGAGTTCTGCTTCCACACAAATGGTCTCTACATGCGGACCAGGTGGCCAAGATTTTTCAAATTTGGGGAACCCCGGACATAGCCCTCTTGGCAAGTCTGAATGCGAAACTTCCCCGGTTCTGTTCCAGAATTCCGGCTCAGGGCTCTCAGGCCAAGGATGCTTTCCTGCTTCACTGGGGTCAAGACTTCCTTTAGGCCTTTCCCTCATTCCCCTAATTCCGAAGACCCTGTTCAAGCTTCAGAGAGACAGAGGCCGTATGATTCTCATAGCTCCACATTGGCCATGGCAAGTGTGATACCCTTTGCTTCTACATCTCTCTCAAGCTCCCTCCCTGGAGTTAGGATCTGAGACAGGATATCTGCAGCAGGAGGACGGAATGTTATGGCATCCCAATCCCCAGTCTCTGCATCTCAGGGCTTGGTTGCTGAAGGCCTAGATCTTCCTGATCTTAACCTCCCTCAGCAAGTAAAGGATATCCTTTATGCTTCCAGGAAGCCTTCCACAAGACGCTGTGTTTTCAAGTGGAAAAGGTTTACCATATGGTGTTCGCAGAAGGGTCTTAACCCCCTTGCGATACCTCTGGAATCAGTACTGGAGTATCTTTTATTTATCCAATGCAGGACTTAAAACTAACTCAGTAAGAGTCCATTTGAGTGCTAGTGCAGCTTCTTTCAAACCTCTAAATGGACAACCTATTTCCTCCCATCCTCTTATAGCAAGATTTATGAGAGGCCACCTTCTAACTAAGCCTCCCATTAGGCCACCACTGGTGGCATGGGACTTAAACCTGGTTCTTGATCAGCTCATGAAGCCACCTTTCGAACCCTTAGCTACTACCTCATTGAAATTCCTTTCTTGGAAGGTTATCTTTCTCATTGCAATCACATCGGCACGCCGCATCAGTGAGTTGCAGGCACTAGTAGTTGATCCACCTTATACAAGGTTCCATCATGACAAGGTAGTCCTTAGGACTCATCCACACTTTATGCCAAAGGTGCTCTCGCCTTTTCATCTTAACCAAGCAGTCTACCTACCTGTGTTTTTTTCCAAGGCCTCATGCATCAAATGCAGAAAGGAATCTTCATACTTTGGACTGTAGAAGAGCTTTAGCCTTTTACTTGCAAAGATTACAGCAACATAGCAAGTCCTCCCAACTTTGTTGCTTTTGATCCTTCTCATTTGGGACTTCCAGCCTCCAAGAGAACACTAACTGGATTGCAGTGTATTTCCTTTGCATATCAGAGGAAGAATCTTTCTCTGTAGGGCCATGTCACAGCTCACAATGTTAGAGCAATGGCAGCTTCAATGGCTCATCTGCACTCTGGGTCTATCGACATCTGTCGAGCAGCCACTTGGGCCTTGGTTCATACCTTCACAGCCCATTACTGCTTGGACAAGGACTCCTGCCGGGATGCCTTGTTTGGTCAGGCTGTTCTCCAACACATGTTCTATACCTAATCAACTCCTATCCGCCGTCCCTGGTTGGATGCCAGAGTTCCATGGGGGGAAGTGGAGCCCTTCAGTGACAACTTCTGGGGTCTCTCCCTGGCATCTAAAGCTAGGGAGTCCCCATATGTGAAGACTACATTCCTGCTTGTTCCTGGAGATAGCATAGTTACTCACCTGTAACAGGTGATCTGGAACAGCAGGAATTTAGTCTTAACCCACCCACCTACACTAGAAGTTGTATCTCTCTATCTTTCTTTCCCTCTCTCTCTTTGTCTCTGCTTTAAACTCAACTGGAGAGAGGCAGTTGGGAAAGGCAGGAAGGCAGCATGCATGTGCTGTGGGATGCTCTCAAAGGCTTTCTAATTGGACGCTGGGGAGCATTCCCGGCAGGCTCCGTTGGTACCGATGATACCCATATGTGAAGATTAAATTCCTGCTGTTCCCGGAGATCACCTGTTACAGGTGAGTAACTATGCTTTCTGATCGCACAAATATACTTCCAAAATGTTTTGCTGTTTTCACTTATAAGGGTTTCTGCCCAGAAGCGAATTTTTTGTGGGGGTCTCAGTTGCCATTAAATTTTTACTAGTTTTGGCAGCATACGTTTGTGTGCATTAGCACTGCTTTTGGGGCTGCCTTTTTGGAATTCAGTGATTGCTTTGGATTTTCATAATTCCATTTACCTATAGCACAGACTGAGTGGCATAACCAGCCAAAAGGAGGCAATAATGCCTCTGTACAGGTTGGTGAAGGTTCACTTGTAAAATTCAGTTTTGGAGACCACATCTTGCTAAAGATATAACAAGTCAGTGTACTCTAGCAATGTTTTTTCCCCATTTCCAGAATCAAGCATGTGGTGGTCATATGTCTCATAGCAAGTGTTGGGTGCAACACTTCAGGGGCTGTGTGCATGTGTGAGTCTCAAGGATTGTGGGTCATAGCATGTCAGGGTCTTTGTACATCTTGCTCTCATATATGCAATCCCTTTTTTTGCCCATTCTTGTTCCTGGCTCTCCCCTCCCCCTTGCAGTTTGCTTTCTGAATGGTGGAGCCTTGTGGGGACAGGAAGTTTGGATAGATATCCTGGTTTCACGTCTGAAATGTCAAATGGCACGATCAAGACAAATTTCTTGCACCTTGCAGCTCTACCATTCAGATAGCAGATTGTGGTGAGGGAAGCCTGAACCATGACATTGGCAACCATTCACATGTTTGTATAAGCATAAGATCAGAACTTCCCTACCACCTGAATCCTTGACAATAGTCAAAAAGACTTGTCTGAGGATAATTTGCTTAGCACTGGGAGCCCCAGATGGCTGGTGTCATAGGATACAAAAATCTGAGGTGCTTTGCAGTGGCCCTGAGACTGTTGCAGGTAGGACAGGGCTCTTTTACAATTTACAATCCAGACTATGGAGAACTGTCTCTACCCTACCAGCACAAGGCCTTGGAAAGGTGGGGAGCACCACCTCCTGACTGAGGTGGAATGGGGACACTATCTTCAGCAGAAATTTGGGATATGTGTGGAGCACTACCCTGTTCTTGTATAACCTTGTGTAAAGGGGCTCTGTCATCACAGCCTGGAGCTTGCTGACTCTGTGAGCTGATGTTAGTGCTACCAGGCAAGCAACCTTCCAGGTGAGGTACCACAAGTGGCAAGTAGCCAGAGGCTCAAACGAAAGCTTAGTGAGCAGCAAGAGCACCATGTTGAGAGCCCACTCTGCTGCTGGAGAGCAGATGGGGGGTTTGGATAACATGAAATCCTGCAGGAAACAAGACAAAAGGGGCTGCGCAGAGAGGGACTTTACCCTCAACAGGATGGTGATGGGCTGCAATGGCACTCATGTGTACTCTGAAATTATAATTACACTTACCTGGTAAAGTACAGTTACTTACCTGTAACAGGTGATCTCTGGGAACAGCAGGAATAAGTCTTCACATATGGGTACGTCGGTACCGACGGAGCCTGTGCGGGAACGCTCCCCAGCGTCCCAAAAAAGGAAAGCTTTTTGGAGCATCCCACAGCGCCTGCGCGCTGCCTTCCCACCTTTCCTAACCGCCTCTCTCCAGTTCAAGTTTTAAAGCTGAGAAAAAGAGAGAGGAAAGGAAAGATAGAGAGATACAACTCCTAGGGGAGGTGGGTGGGTTGTGAAGACTTATTCCTGCTGTTCCCAGAGATCACCTGTTACAGGTAAGTAACTGTGCTATCTCCAGGAACAAGCAGGAATGAGTCTTCACATATGGGGACTCCCCAGCTAGAGATGCCTGGGAGATCCCCAAGGTTGTGAGACCCTGGGAACGGCTCTACCTCCTGCCATGGATCTCAGGCATCCAACCAGGGATGGAGGGTAGGAGTTGATTAAGCATGGAACAGGTGCTTGAGAACAGCCTGACCAAACAAGGCATCCCGGCGGGAGTCCTTGTCCAAACAGTAATGGGCTGTGAAGGTATGAACCGAGGCCCAGGTGGCCGCTCGACAGATTTGGTTGATGGACACAGAATTTAGATGAGCCATAGAGGTGGTCATGGCCCTCACATTATGAGCTGTGACATGGCCCTCCAGAGAAAGGTTCTTACTCTGGTAGGCGAAAGAAATACACTGAGCAATCCAATTGGACAGTGTCCTCTTAGAGACTGGAAGTCCCAAATGAGAGGGATCAAAAGCAACAAAGAGTTGAGAAGACTTTCTATGTTGCTGTGTCCCTTTGTAAGTAAAAGCAAGAGCCCTCTTACAATCCAGGGTATGAAGATCCCTCTGCACTTGATGCATGAGGACCTGGAAAAAAAAAGACAGGTAAATACACTTCTTGGTTAAGATGAAAAGGTGAGACCACTTTAGGCATAAAGTGTGGATTGGTCCTAAGGACTACCTTATAATGGAACCTTGTATAAGGTGGATTAGCCACTAAGGCCTGCAGCTCACTGATGCGGCAAGCTGAGGTGACTGCAATAAGAAAGATAACCTTCCAGGAAAGAAATTTCAAGGAGGTGGTGGCTAAGGGTTCATAGGGTGGCTTCATGAGCTGACCAAGAACCAGATTCAAGTCCCATGCCACTGGAGGTGGTCTAATGGGAGGTTTAGTTAAAAAGGAGGCCTCTCATGAATCTTGCAATAAGAGGATGAGAGGAAACAGGTTGTCCATTGAGAGGCTTGAGAGAAGCTGCAATAGCACTCAAATGGACCCTTACTGAATTTGTTTTGAGGCCTGCATGGGAAAGATGCAGGAGATACTCTAGTAAAGAATTCAAAGGTATTGCTAGAGGGTTAATACCCTTCTCAGCACACCAAATGGTAAACCTTTTCCATTTAAAAGCATAGGAACGTCTAGTAGAAGGCTTTCTGGAAGCATGAAGGATATCCCTTATGTGCTGAGAAAGATGCCAATCTTGAAGGTCTAAGCCTTCAGCAACCAAGCCCTGAGATGGAGAGATGGGGGTTTGGGTGCCACAACGTTCCCCCCTCCTGAGACAGGAGATCTGGAGCAGATCCTAAGTCCAGGGAGGGAGCTTGGGAAAGATGCAGAAGTAGAGGGTACCACACTTGGCGTGGCCAACGTGTAGCTATGAGGATCATAGTCCCTTGATCCCTCTGAAGTTTGAACAGGGTCTTGGGAATTAGAGAAATGGGTGGAAAGGTGTACAGGAAGTCTTGACCCCAGTGAAGGAGGAAGGCATCCCTGGCCTGAACTCCCTGACATGGAATTCTGGAACAGAATCGGGGAAGTTTGGCATTCCACGGACTTGCAAAGAGGTCTATGTCCGGGGTTCCCCAAATTTGAAAGATTCTGACCGTCTGGTCCATATGAAGGGACCATTCGTGTGGAAGCAGAACTCGACTGAGTCTGTCTGCCCAAGAGTTTTGAACTCCTGGAAGGTATACTGCCAGAAGATGAATTTGATGCTCTCTGGCGAAGGCCCACAATCTCAGAGCTTCGTTGCAAAGCAGAGAGCCAGTCCCTCCCTGCTTGTTCACATAGAACATGGCTACTTGGTAGTCCGTATGAATGAAGACAGAGCCAAGAAGATTGCTCTGAGCTCTAAGATGTTGATATGTAGGGAGATCTCCTGTGGGGACCAAATGCCCTGGGTGGAGAGGTCTTGAAGATGAGCTCCCAAACCCTTTGGAGAGGCATCTGTTGTAAGGACTGCTTGGGGTAACAACTGTTGGAAGGGGGACCCCAGCAACAGATTTTGAGTGGACTTCCACCACTGGAGAGACCAAAAGAGGCGCCTGGAGGTTGCTATTTTGTCTGACAGACCCCCTGATGCCTGGGTCCACTGGGTAGACAAAGTCCATTGAGCTGCCCTCATGTGAAGGCGAGCATAAGGGACCACATGCAGTGGATGCCATGTGGCCTAGTAGTTAGATGGGTTTTTAACTGAATCTGAGAGGCTAACTGCACTAAACGTAGGCAACGGGCCTGGGGAAGATAGGCCCTTGCAGTTGTGGTATCCAGCAAGGCCCCTATGAACTTTAGAGACTGAGTAGGGGTGAGTTGGGACTTTGGAATGTTTATCACCAGTCCCAGATACTGATGAACAAGCATTGTGCAGGCTAGGGAAGTCTGGGCCTCTGATTGGGATGAAGCTCGGATGAGCCAGTCGTCCAGATATGGGAATACGAATATTCCTAGAGTGCGTAGAAAGGCAGCTATTACTGTCATGCATTTTGTGAACACTCTTGGAGCAGAGGCCAGACCAAAGGGAAGCACCCTGTATTGGTAGTGCTTTCCCTGATAAAGGAACCGAAGGAACCTTCTGTGTTCTGGATGGATGAGTATATGGGTATACGCATCCTTGAGATCTAGAGAACAAAGCCAATCCTAACTCTGAAGGAATGGAAGGAGAGTACCTAGAGAAATCTTGAATTTCTCCATGCATAGGAATTTGTTCAATTCTCTGAGATCTAATATGGGTTTGTAACCCCGCTTTCTTTGGAATTAGAAAGTAGGGGGAGTAGAACCCTGAGCCCTGTTGAAGAGGTACTTCTTCTATTGCCCCTTGGGCAAGAAGGGTAAAAATCTCTTGACCCAGAAGGTCGAGGAGAGATGTTGGAGAATTGAACTGTCTCACCATGGTGTAAGGAGGAAGGTTTGAGAAATGAAGTTTGTACCCTTCCCTTATGATGGAAAGGGTCCAGTGCTCTGCTGTGATTTGCTCCCATCTGGGAGCAAGGTGAGCTAACCTTCCTGGAATGGTGAGGCTCTGGTTCTTTTAGAGCCAGAAAGGCTAAGTTCTCTAGCTGCAAGTCAAAGGCCCTGAGGAAGCTGAGGCTGTTGGGCTACAGTAGGTCTTGCAGCCTTAGGCTTGGCCTGTTTAGGTTGTTGATGCTTTGCAGCAAAACGACCTGCAGAAGATGTCTGCTGACCATAAACAGGATAATATCTTCCCTTCTTGGGAAAATATGCCTTTTTGAACAACCTCTTCTGGACAGGATTAGAGGTAGACTTTGAAAGCCTATCCAAAGCAGAATTTTCTGCATCCATTTGAGTGGCCTTTGCTTGCCAATCTTTGACAGGTAAGAAAGTCTTCCCTTTTATCTTCTGGAAGAAAAGGGAGGAAAGTTTGCAGATGATCTGTAACTTCCTTCAGAAACATCCCCATATAGAGACTATAGGAGTTGATTCTGGCAACAAGCATACTGGCCTGGAAAATTTTCCTGCCAAAAGCATCTAAGGTTCTACATTCTCTTCCTGGAGGAGCAGATGAGTGCCTCTTTGCACTTTAACTTTTTCATAGCAGACTCCACCACAATAGAATGGTGAGGAAGCTGAGTTTTATGAAATCCAGGACAAGGAGGGACAGGATACATGGTATCCAACCTACAAGAATGAGAAGAGATGGTGAGAGGAGTCTCCCATATGCCTATCATGTGGTCAAAGGATCTCATGAACTGGCCAAGTGGCTGCCTCTTTAGGAGCCTTGGGATATTGCAAAATTTCCAATTTTTTGGCTCTAGGCTCTGTCTCAGGGGCTACTGAGATAGAAAGCCCTTTGGCCACTTCCCTTATGAAGTCTTGAAAAGACAAGTCTTCTGGAGGGGACATTCTTTTTGGAGAAGGCGGCTCCTGAGGAAGAAGTACCGATGCTTCGACAGAGGCCTCCGATGCATCAGAGTCTCCGGAGGAATCGAAGTATCGCCTGTCTGGATGCTCCTGTAAAGCCCGATACTCATATCGGGTGGTATCGACATCGGGAGTCATCGGTACCGAATCGGTACCGATAGGCATCATCAGACAGGGTACTGCTGCAGTCGACACCGAAGCCGATGTCGATGCAACCGGTACCGGTACCGACACCGGAACCGATATCGGAGCCGGTACCAACAACAAAGCTTGTTGCGGTACCAGCAGCGTCACAGCTTGTATGAATGCCGTAATGGCACGCTGCATGGTCAGAACATTCTGATCCATCGACGCCATGAATGTCTGGAGGTCGGTACCGGCAGATTCCACCGGTACCCCAGAACATTGCAACAGGTGATCGGTCGAGGCCGTGCCATCGATGTCAACCTGTGACCCCATAGGAGGAGCTTTGGAAGCCGGAGCTTCCTGCTGGAGTACTTTTGCCGGTGCAGGATCCTCGAGGGCAAGCCCGGAGGCATCTCGATGCTTAGAGGGAGATCTACCCTTCGAGGACCGGCTGGACTTATGTTTGGTTACCTGAGATCCAGAGAAGAAGGAAAAAGCCCTGGAAGACGTCGATGCCACCGAAGCTGCATCAGAGGGAAACAGTGTACTGAGCTTGGCTGCTCGGTTCTGTAAACCTCTTTTAGACATCATGGAGGACGCACAATCCGTGATGGAATGGTCAGGACCCAAACACTTAAGACACCAGTCATGGGTGTCGGTAACGGACTGGAGAGAGGCGGTTAGGAAAGGCGGGAAGGCAGCGCGCAGGCACTGTGGGATGCTCCCAAAAGCTATCCTTTTTTGGGATGCTGGGTAGCGTTCCCGCGCAGGCTCCGTTGGTACCGACGTACCCATATGTGAGGACTCATTCCTGCTTGTTCCTGGAGATTTGTAGTTCCTTTAGTGATGACAGTTCAGTCCTCTACTTCTGGGTTTTGCTCCTCCTCCTGCAGCTTGGAGACTGGACCTGTCAAACTAATGACATCACTGGATATATCCTGCTGGAGCCTCCCATAAACCCCAGTGAACTATTGACAAAGCAGACTCAGAGCAACAAAGTAGCCAAGAAGCCAATTCATAGTTAACATTAAACTTAACATTTAGCTTAACCTAACCTTAGGATCCAGTCATAACTGGAAAATAAACCCTGTCCCATACCGATTCCTTCTGCCATTCTTAGAAGAAACCAAGAAAGAATAGGACAGTCGAAAGCCGGTAATAGATACAAACTTATGCTTACCTGTAAGCCTCTCAATACCAACATCATGAATCTACGAAAGAACACTCCTCTGGGCGGGATCGAGGACTGAACTGTCGTCACTAAAGGAACTACAATTACCAGGTAAGTGAAATCATTTCCTTAGCGTTCCTCCAGTTCAGTCCTCTACTTCTGGGATGTAACAGAGCAGTGATCATAGGGAGGGACCCTTCTCTGGCTCGCAAAACTGCGGCACCAAAACCGGCATCCTTCTTTGCTAAGATATCCAGCCGATAGTGCTTACTGAAAGTATGAAGAGACGACCAAGATGCCACCCTACAGATATCCCCTGGCGAAACCAAGCTATGTTCAACCCAAGAAGCCGCCTGCGCTCTGGTCGAGTGCGCCCGTAACCCAGACAGAACTAGGTGCCCCTGCACCAAATACGCCGAAGCGATTGCCTCTCTGATCCATCGGGAAATGGAAGCTTTTGCTGCCGCCTTGCCCCTACGGGATCCCCCAAACACAAAGACGATCCGTCTTGCGAAAGGATTGGGAAACTTTCAGATACCGGCGCAGCGTCTGCTTGACATCCAAGAAGTGCAATGAACGATCCAACGACGTGCCCTCGTTGGACCGAAGCGACAGATTGATTTAGATGAAAGGGAGATACGACCTTCGGAAGGAAAGACGGCACCAGCCGCAAGACCATTTTCTTGTTGGAAAACTGGAGGAAAGGCTCTCTGCAAAATAAAGCCTGCAGTTCAGAAATTCGTCTTGCGAGCAGATGGCCACCAGAAACACTGTCTTTAATGTCAAATCCTTAACCGCAGCTTGAGCCAAGGCCTGTAAAACCAAATTAAGGTCCCAGGAGGGTACCACCAATCGACGAACTGGTCTAATTCTGGATACCGCCTTCAAGAAGCGCACGTCGTCCGGGTGTGCCCCTAGGGATTTACCTTGAACCTTACCCCTATAACAGGCTAGGGCCGCCATGTGCACCCTCAAAGAACTGGCCGTCAGCCCCTTATCAAAGCCATCCTGCAAAAAATTCAACACTACTGCTACAGAGGCTGTAGCCGCCCGGACGTGCCGCCGAGAACACCAATCTTCAAAAATATGCCAGACTCAGACATAAGGCAGGGAGGTGGATCTTTTTTGCACTCGCTACCACTGCTGCGGAATAACCTGTCTCAACCGCGCCCTCTCAATGGCCAGACCGTAAGAGAATCGATCCACCTGAAGCATGCGGAGCGGACCCTGCACCAGCAGGTCGGCTGATACTGGGATCCGCCACAGCTCACCATCCAGCAACTGAACGAGATTGGCATACCACGGCCTCCTTGGCCAATCCAGAGCCACCAGGAGCACCCTGCCGCAATGGGCTTCGATTTGCTGCACCACGTGACCTATTAGTGCCCACGGGGGAAAGACGTAAAGTAGGTTGTTCGCTGGCCACGGTTGCATCAGAGCATCGAGACCCTCCGACATTTTCCCTCTGTCTACTGAAAAACCGACTCACCTTCACGGACCGGAAGGTTGCCATGAGATCCATGATCGGCAGCCCCCACTGGCACACGATATCCGCAAACACCTCCGGATTCAGCTTCCACTCTCCGGCATCCACTAACTCTGCTGAGAAAATCCACTGTCATTGTCCTTTCCGGCAATGTGCACCGCTGAAAGAGCTGTCAGGCGCTGCTCCACCCAGCTGAACAACTCGGCCTCCTCCTCCATGGCCACATTGCCAGTACCTCCTTGCCGATTGATATAGGCCACTGTCGTGGAATTGTCCGACAGAACTCACCGCTCGATCCATCACCTTTGACTCGAAATACTGCAGCGCGAGATACACTGCTCTCAATTCCAGCCGGTTGATCGACCAACCACTCTCCTGCCGCGACCAAGTGCCCTAAGCAAACAGCTCTCAGCAGTGGGGCCCCCAGGCTCGCATCCATTAACAGGGGAAGCCACTTGAGGGTCCAGGGGCACTCCCGCTTGAAGGGACTCAGGGCGGAGCCACCACTTTAGGGAGGCTCTGACCGGGGACAGACAGGGGAGGCGCTTGCTCAGGGAATCGTGCTGATGCGACCTCTGGAGAAGTGCCTGTTGAAGAGGCCTCATGGAACCTGGCCCAAGGAACAACCTCCAGTGTCGCCGCCATCGTGCCTAAGAGCTGCAGGTACTCCCACGCCATCGGGGCTAGCGTGGTGCTGAATGTCCTGACCTTGTGTTGGAGCACTAGGATGTGTCGTTGAGGAAGGAACACGAACCCGCTCCGCGTGATGAAACGGACTCCCAGGTACTTGAGATCCCGCGACGGCACCAAATGGCTTTTGGTCTGGTTGATCACCCAGCCAAGGCTCTCCAGAAACTCCACCACCTTGGCGGTCGCCCAAACACTCTTCCTGTGACTTTGCTTGAATCAGCCAGTCGAGGTATGGTTGAACCAAAATGCCTTGCTTCCTTAGCGCTGCTGCCACCACTACCATTACCTTGATGAAGATGTGCGGCACCATTGCGAGCCCGAAGGGCAACGCCTGGAATTGATAATGACCAAGGAAGCGCGAACCGTAGCCACTTTTGATGGGCTAACCGGATCGGAATATGCAAGCAGGTCTCGGTCAGATCTAGGGAGGTGAGATACTCGCCCTTGCGAACAGCGACCAAGACTGACTTCAGGGTCTCCATCCGGAAATGTGGGACCTGCAAGCAGCGATTCACCCCTTTGAGATCCAAGATAGGGCGTAGGGAACCGTCCTTTGGCACGACAGAATAGATTGAGTATCGACCCGTACCGTAATCTGACAAAGCAACTGGGACGATTGCTCCCAAGAGCAAGAGCCGGTCGAGGGTACTGTGAATCGCCTGCGCCTTCCGTGAGTTCCGGCACGGAGATATAACGAAGGAATTGTGGACTGGCCTTGCCAATTCTAATGCATAGCCCTCCTGAATAACCTCCAAGACCCACCGGTCGGTTATGTGGACCCAGGCTGAAAGGAACCTTGAGTCTCCCACCTATCTGCTACCTCTCCGCTGGGCCCCCACACCTTCATTGGGGCTTACGGAAGCTCTGGGCAGGAGGCGTGGAGAAGCCTCTACCAGCTCCCTGGAACCCTCAAAACCCCTGGGCTCTGGGAGCGAACTTGCCTCTCAGATAGTTGCTCAGCCGGGACCCTCGGGATCTTCTATCTCTATGCGGAGCACGAAAGGCTGGAGGGGCCCTTCCCGATTTCAGCTTGTCCTCAGGAAGCCTACCCCCTTTGGACGCCCTTAAGTCTTTTACTAACTTATCTAGGTCACCCCCAAACAGCAACCTGCCCTTAAAGGGGAGCATGCTGAGCCAAGATTTAGATGAACCATCGGCCGCCCAATTCCTCAACCATAGAGATCGGCGTGCGGCCACCAAGGAGGCCATGCTGTTGGCGAGAGCCCGAATCAAATCACAATGCACATCAGACAAGTACGCAGAGCCTGACTCCAGCCGATCCAACTCTGCCTGTCCCACAGAATCCAACTGGGAGTTCTGCCGCAAACGTTGAGCCCATCTGAGGCACGCCCTTGCCACCCAGGCCCCACAAATGGAAGCCTGAAGGGACAATGCGTCTGCCTCAAAGGACTGTTTTAACAGACTGTCCATCTTTCGATCCTGCGCGTCCTTTAAGGCTGCGCTGCCTTCAACCTGAATAGTTTTTTTGGTGACTGCTGACACTGCCAAGTCGACACGGGGAGAGCGAAAACGCTCTTTGTCCTTATCCGCCAGAGGGTATAGCCTATTCATCGTTCGAACCCCTCAGAGCCCTAGCTCCGGTTGGTCCCACTCATCCTGAATCATCTTGTCCACTATTCGGTGGATAGGGAACACTATCTGCGTTTGCCGCACCACTTGGATAACAGGGTCTTCTACACTTTCTTCCTCTGCTGCTGGAGCGGCCGCCAAATTCAATGTCTGGGGGGGGACTCCGTAATCAGAGCCCAAAGCTCTTCTCTCCGAAACACCCGAATAATCTGCGCTTGATCCGGCTCCGGGATCTCACCCTCTTCCAGGTCATCCGTTTCAAAGTCCACCTCAGGATCGATGCCGTCTGACCCGAGTCCCTCTGCGTTGGAAGGGGACCACTCCCGGGGGCACGGCCTCTTAGAGGGCTCAGGGAAAGAAGATCCTTTTCTCCGCGAGATTAGGCAGCGAGAGCGCTGCAAGAGGTGCAGGGTCTGGCAATTTACCCTGCCGTCTCATGCAGAAAGCCTGATGCATGAGCAGCATGCAATCTGGACAAAATTCTGCCTGCGGACCAGCCCCCAACACTGGCTGCGCCGGTGGCAGTAGCCCACAGGTATCCAGAGTATCTCGCGAAGTGGAGGCCCTTAGCTGTCCACCCTTGGAGGCTTCTGCTGACAGTGCCTGCTTTGGGCTGACTTTTGCCTCCATCTGCTGTTTCACATCAATGGACACCGCAGTGCAGCCCCTGCAAATGCCCGAGTCCGCTACGGAGCCCCTGCGAGTCCCACAGACCACAAACTGTGGTCGAGAAGACATCTTTAAACCATCAGCTAACGCCAAAAATAAAGCTAGGGTAGCTCTATAAGATTAGATGCATATAGCCATATACACATGAACGTATATTCCTTCTCTGCTCTTTTTCCCCCCCCCCCCCCACACTGTGACTTTGGCTAGACCACAGGAACCCAGGAGTCAAGAGACCTGCCCCTCTTGGTATCCCCCGTGGAGCTGCGCTGGAAAAAACAAGCCCCTTGTTTAAAAAAAAAGTTTAGCTATAGCCCTTCAAGCTATGAAAGATCAGCGGGACTCCAAAAACCGGCGGGGCAGTGAGACGCCAGAGCCAGAAGCAGAACTAAGCCGCCAAACGTAGAATCCCCCAGAGCAGCAAGTCTGGTGCTCAAGGGACCTCCCAGACTCCGTACCATGCGGCCCCGATAAACTAAAATGGCCGCCGCTACTGACTAAAAACAAAAAAGGCGCCAAACACACGTGAAGACGGAGCTCCCGCTCAGCCTGATATCTCCGAACCAGTTGCCCCACTAAAGAGGACCCAGAAAGGTACTCACCCCTCTCCGACGGGGCTCTAACCCATGTGGTTTCCTCGATCCCTGATTTGAGAGAAACAAAACTGCCGGGCAAGCCTGCTGTTTGTGTTCTTCCGCCACCGGAGGAGATTCCCCCGTGCCTTTCACCACCGGGGAAGCTGCCTCCGCCCCTGCCTAGAGCTCTCCTCCGTCCTGTCCAGGAGGAGAGATCTAAAGCTGAGGACACCTTCGGACTCCAAGGCCTCGATTAAAGAAGGAAGGCAGGAACCAGCAGTAGGACAAACTGACCAGTCTTGATCTTAAAGGAATAGTACCAGAAAATAAAGGAATAGGAACTCAAAAGAAAAAAAAATCAAGTTTTCCCTATTACTCTAACTATCCTAAGCTGCTTATCCGTTCCTCCAGTGAGCCCAGCACCCTAGGCTCACTAAGTTATCCTGCTGTGTGGAGACTGGACACACTGGGGTTTATGGGAGGCTCCAGCAGGATATATCCGGTGATGTCATTAGTTTGACAGGTCCAGTCTCCAAGCAGCAGGAGGAGCACAACCCAGAAGTAGAGGACTGAACTGGAGGAACGCTAAGGAATTGAACTTTAGTCCCCCCTGTGACAGGTGGAGCAGATACTGGAATATCACTTGTACCAAGCAGGAAAATGGGTTTCCCTGTGTCTCTACGTACCACACTAAGAATTGGCACTGCTTGAAGGCATACATACCATGGGAGGTTGAAGGAAGCTATTGCTACCCTTTTAGCAGTTAAGCTGTGAGTGACAGGGACCCCAGGTTGGGGTGTAGGAGAGAGCCCTGCTCCTGCTGTGAGTAGCCCTGGGGCTCGGCCCAGGGGAATCTGACGCTGATAGGGAGAGGAGCAGTGGGAACTAGGGCTGCCTGGGCCACCAAGGAGCTATCAGCATTAGTGATGCTCTGTCACACTGAACCTTGAATAGTCTTGGCTACAAGCGGTATAGGTGGGAAGGTGTACAGAAGGCCTTCTGTCCATGGAATTAACAGATCTGCTGCCACCCAAGATGGGTGTGGCTGGCAAGAGCAGAATCAGGGCAACTGTATTGTCCAGACTGGCGAATAGGTCCACCAAGGGGATGCCCCCAGAGACAGAACAGCTGGGAGGTGACTACTGGATCCAGGCCCCACTTGTGAAGCTGAAGGACTGGAATGTATCTAGTTGCACCCCTATGAACTCTAGGCACTGGGACAGAGTGAGGTAGGACTTGGGATAGTTTGACGAACCCAAGTGCTGCAAGGCATTTATGGTGCTCCCGATAGTGCATTGTGCTTCTGTAGCTGTGTCCCCCTTTATGAGCCAGTCATCCAGGTAAGGGAAGGCAAAGGCCCCTTGAAGCTGGAGGTGGGCTGCAACCACCACCACAAGGCACTTTGTGAAGACACTTGGTGACTAGGCCAGACCAAAGGGCAGCACCCTATATTGGTGTTGCTGTCCCCCCCCCCCCCCCCCCCCCCACCCCACCCACCCCCCACCCCACCCCCCTCCCCACCCCCCCCACCCCACCCCCCCCACCCCCCTCCCCACCCCCACACACCACGAACCAGAGATATTTTTCTGTGGCTGGGGTGGATTAAGATATGTGTTGGCATCCTTTATGTCCAAGGAGCATAGCCAGTCTCCCTGCTGGAGGAATGGCAGCAGTGACCCAAGGGAGAGCATCTTGAACTTCTCCCTAATTAGAAAGCTGTTGAGTTCTCAAAAGATCCAGGATGGACTGAGGCCCCCTATCCTCTTGGGGATGAGGAAATACCTGGAGTAGAAGCCTGTACCCCAGAGATGTTTCAGCACTGGCTCTGCCTTGTCCTGGAATAGGCCTGTGAGGGTCTGGTGGGTTCTTCTGGGGTGGTGCCTGCTGTATGTGGTGAAGGTAGCCCTCCCTGACAACTTGCAACACCCAGGCATTGATGGTGATGGCTGTCCACCTGTGGGCAAACAGGGCTAGGTTCCCCCTGTGGGCTGCAGAGGACCTCTCTGGGGGGAGGAAATTGTGCCCAAGCAGTCAAAAGCTCCCTGGGCTGGGGCAAGTGCCTGGGACTTTGGGGCCTTCTGCTTTTGGGAACCATGTCCCTAGCCTTTCTGTTGCTGACCTTGAGGGGCAGAGGCAGCCTGGTAATGCGGTGTCCTGCCAAATCCCCCCCCCCCCTAACTAATTCAGGAAGGGCATCTCTATTAAAATTCTTGATATACCGCTCTATGAAGGCAGAGCATTTTACAAAAGTTCTTCCCCAGGACTATCCGGGGCTGTACAGAGGTCCTCAAGAGCCTGGTTCTTGTCAGGAACTCTGTTTCTATTTCGGCAGCCTTGTCTGCCATGGGCTTCCCTAATAGATTCTTCTCCTATGCAGGGAACATCAGTTTGTCCCATATCCACTGCTCTAGGTCAGACAACTACAGCCATGCTTGGCATCATGCACCGATGCCTGTGGTGGCCACCCTGGCTAAAGTCTAGTAGTTATCATAGGCTGCTAGAGAAAATCTGAGCACTCTTACTGCAGAGGTCAGGGCCTTAAACTTCTGTAGGGGTTCCCCATCAAGGCCTGCTGAAAAGCCCAAGCTCTTTATACAGTTACTTCAGGTACATATCAATAGAGTTGATAGGACTGGCTCCGGCAAGTTTGCATTGAGCCCTGCAAGGTATCTGGCAGAGAGCATTGAGGATTAGGGCCTCCCTGCCAGGTGGCAGTGATGGAGTTTGGCTTTTGAATCATGCATGGCTGACTCCACAACCATTGAGTTGTGGGGGAAGATAGGTCTTTTGGAACCCAGGGCTTTGGCATATCTGGTACATGGTGTTGAGGGCCTTACTGGCAAATGGTACCAATGCTGGCGTTTCACACATCCAGAGGAGTAGGTGGTCGAGGATAGAGGGCACTGGTACTGAAAGTTTTCCTTAGGGGGTGCCTCCTATTGGAAGAATATCTCCAATGCCTCAGTATGCGGGTCCTCTTCAGCCTCGGTCTCGATAGTGAGCGCCTTGGCCATGTCTTGCACACACAAACACCCCCCCCCCCCCCCCGAGGAAGGTGACATCCTCATGCAGGAAACTGCATTGGGGCAGACTGATCCAAGGGCACATCTGGGTCACCTCATGTCCAGGAATCCTTCATCCTCTAAGCGTCCAATGCCAGTCGCCTCGGTCGAGGTGTGCTCCAGGTGGTCCAACCTCTGGAGTATCTGCGATCCAAGCCACGGATGCTCACTGGGGAGAATCGGTGCCCCAAGGAACAGACTGGGACCTCGTCTGGTGCCAGGTGCTTGAGGGTGGTGGTGCTTGAGGATCGGCTCGACATCCAGGGAAGCCCTTTATGTTGAGGGTCCAGTCACCAGGGCAGATGAACTGAACACCCACTGCATGGCCATGAGAACAGATATACTGCTCTCCAAGGCCACCATCCTGGTACCACAGCCTTCAAAATGGGCACAGAGGGCTTAAGGCCCAGCATTGGTACTGTTGAGGGAGAGTCTTTGAGAATGGACTTTAAGACCTGAAGCCGGTCGGCAGATGCTGATTACTCCTTGCAAAGCAACTTGGAGGGCTGTTCCCACCGAGTCCTCAGACTCATGCCTGGGACTATTGGGCCTGGAGTTTGATTCCCATCTTCCTGGACCCATCCTCCAAAGCAGTCTTCAAGGGTTTCTTCTTGCACTCCACCTCCAGGAGATTTCTGCTCAGAGGAACCATGGCCATGGGACTCCCAAGAGACTTGGACTTTGTGGGACACAGAGGTATTCGTGTGGGCTTGCAAGTGCAGTGTTGCCAGAGACTCTGGTGCAGAGTCAGACTTCTGAAAAAAATGTTCCTGCTGATCACAGCTCTTTAGGGCCTTTGAGGTCATGGTTTGGCACAGTTCACAGTCTGAGTCATTATGCAACAGCTGTAGCAAAACAGTCTCACCAACCCACATGAATGCTGCCTCTGGAGCCTCAGCCCAGAGCATTTCTTGAAGCCATCGGAGGCCATTGGAAAAAGGAGGTCCTGCCACCTGACAGAGTCTGAGGCCTTCAGATGCAAGAGGGTATGAATGCCAGTTGAGGGACACCAATGAAAAAGAAAACGAACGAACGAACCCGAGGAACAGATGCAGAGGTGAGCTAGCTCAGGGGCAGGAAGGAACCGCTACGCAAACCAGACAAAACAAAAATCACACTTTTTCCATGGGAAACTGGACAATGTCCAAAGGGCTCCGTGGGTGGTGGGGGAAGAGACTGAGGCAAGATGGCAACCCTGGGCGGGAAGGGAACCATACATGCGTGGTGCATTTCCTGAAGGCTCTCTTTGAAAGCTGGGGAGATGGTTCTGTGCAGGCTCCATTGGCACAGTCACCCATATGTGAGAGCTGACTTCCTGCTTGTTCTCAGAGAATACCCTTTTTGTGAAGTCGAGTTAAAACAAGTTCAACTGGCTGAGGACTCTATTGGTAATGTGAGGCATCCTCATTTTTTTATATAGATATTAATACTGAAATTCAAACGTACGCTTAAAATCATTTTGAACACCAATATTAACAAATTTCAAATTGGTGGCAATATTTAAAAATGAAAAAAAAAAAAAAAAAAACGAAGGGGGATGTTTGCATTCCCCCCACCCCCCCTAGATTTATATTTTGATTCTTAAACTGTTTTGTTGATAAACCGGAGTTGGTCACTTACCAAACACTCGCAGATCAAAGCTGGAAGAATTCAATAAGGCAAGGCCAAAAATTACCTATTAAAGGGAAAAGGACAATTTTCAACAACTAGCATTAACCAGGCAATAGCCAAGCATATCACAACTCATAATTGAAGCCCAACTCACCTCTTGAACCTTACTCAACTTGAGTGCCTTAGTCAGCTGAGCAAATAAATGGGGCGAGGGCTTTAAACTCTGCAAAAAAATAAACCAAACACATTTCAGATGAAGAGCTCAGTATTATGCTATTGATATTTCTTAATGCATCAGAATTGATTAACTACCATTAATGCAAATTTGTTAAAACTCATTTAGTTTTGACACCTTAATTTTAGCTGCCTGAAATCTATTCATCAAAATTAAGGAGCATGTTTACTAAAATGAGGTAGTGTACTGAGCATTAAGCCTGAAATACAGCATGAGGGTAAGGAAAGCACAGTTACTTACCTGTAACAGGTGATCTCTGGGAACAGCAGGAATTAGTCCTCACATATGGGTACGTCGGAACCGACGGAGCCAGCGCGGGAAAGCTCCCCAGCTTCCCAGAAAGGAAGCTTTTGGGGCCTCCCACAGCGCATGCGTGCTGCCTTCCCGCCTTCCTGACCAACTCTTCAGTTCGAGTTTAAAGCTGAGACAATAGAGAGGAAAAGAAAGAGAGAGATACAACTCCTAGGAGAGGTGGGTGGGTTGTGAGGACTAATTCCTGCTGTTCCCAGAGATCACCTGTTACAGGTAAGTAACTGTGCTATCTCCAGGAACAAGCAGGAATGAGTCCTCACACATGGGGACTCCCTAGCTAAGATGCCGGGGAGATTTCCCCCCCCCCCCCCCAAGGGTTCCTCATCTTCCTATGGATCTCAGGCAGGTGGGCAGTTGTTTAAGAATGGAACAGGTGTCTGAGGACAGCCTGACCAAACAAGGCATCCCAGCGGGAGTCCTTGTCCAAGCAGTAATGGGCTGTGAAGGTATGAACCGAGGCCCAGGTGGCTGCTCGACAGATCTGATCAATGGATACAGAATGAAGATGAGCCATAGATGTGGCCATGGCTCTGACATTGTGAGCTGTGACATGGCCTTCCAGAGAAAGGTTGTTACTCTGGTAAGCAAAAGAAATACACTGAGCAATCCAATTGGACAGTGTTCTTTTTGAGACTGGAAGTCCTAAATGAGAAGGATCAAAAGCAACAAGAAGTTGAGAAGACTTTCGATGTTGCTGTGTCCTGTGAAGGTAAAAGGCAAGAGCTCTTTTACAGTCTAGAGTATGAAGGTTCCGCTCTGCATTTGATGCATGAGGAGCTGGAAAAAAAAGACAGGTAAATATACCTCTTGATTAAGATGAAAAGGTGAGACCACTTTAGGCATAAAGTGGGGATTTGTCCTAAGGACTACCTTATCATGATGGAACCCTGTATAAGGTGGATTAGCCACTAAAGCCTGCAGTTCACTGATGCGGCAAGCAGAAGTGATTGCAATAAGGAAAATGACTTTCCAGGAAAGGAATTTTAAGGAGGTAGTGGCTAAGGGTTCAAAGGGTGGCTTCATAAGCTGACCAAGAACCATGTTTAAGTCCCATGCCACCGAAGGAGGCCGAATGGGAGGTTTAGTTAAAGTTAGACCTCTCATGAATCTTGCAATAAGAGGATGAGAGGAAACAGATTGTCCATTGATAGGCTGAAGAGATGTTGCAATAGCACTCAAATGGACCCTTACAGAATTGGTTTTAAGTCCTGCATTGGAAAGATGCAGGAGATATTCGAGTAAAGAATTCAAAGGTAGTGCTAGAGGGTTAAGACCTTTGTCAGCACAACAAATTGAAAATCTTTTCCATTTAAAAGCATAAGAACGCCTGGTGGAAGGTTTCCTAGATGCATGGAGGACATCCTTCACCTGTTGAGAAAGATCCAAGTCTTGAAGGTCTAGGCCTTCAGTAACCAAGCTCTGAGGTGAAGGGACTTGGGGTTTGGGTGCCACAAAGTCCCCTCCTCTTGAGACAGGTGGTCTGGAGCAGCTCCCAGATCCAGGGAGGGTGCCTGGGAGAGATGCAGAAGTAGAGGGTACCACACTTGGCGTGGCCAGCGTGGAGCTATGAGGATCATAGATCCTTGATCCCTCTGGAGTTTGAATAGAGTCTTGGGAATCAAGGGAATGGGTGGAAAGGCATATAGGAAGGCCTGACCCCAATGAAGGAGGAAGGCATCCTTGGCCTGAGCTTCCTGACACAGAATCCTGGAACAGAACCGGGGAAGTTTGGCATTGTATGGACTTACAAAGAGGTCTATGTCCAGGGTTCCCCATTCCTGAAAGATTCCGAGTACCTGATCCATGTGCAGGGACCATTCGTGTGGAAGCAGAACTCGACTGAGTCTGTCTGCCCAAGAGTTTTAGATTCCTGGGAGGTACACTGCCAGGAGATGGATCCGATGCTCTGGAGAAGGCCCACAGTTTTAGAGCTTCGTTGCAAAGCGACAGAGAGCCAGTCCCTCCTTGTTTATGTAGAACATGGCTACTTGATTGTCGGTATGAACAAGAACTGTCATGTTGATGAGGAGGGTATGAAAGACCTTGAGAGCAAGGAAAATTGCTCGCAGCTCCAAAAGGTTGATATGAAGGGTGGTCTCCTGTGGAGACCAAGTGCCCTGACTGGAGAGGTCTTGGAGATGAGCTCCCCAACCTGCTTGGAAGGCATCTGTAGTGAGAGTTGCTTGGGGTAACAAAGGTTGGAAGGGGGCCCCCAACAACAGATTTTGATTGGATATCCACCATTGGAGAGACCAAAAAAGACGTTTTGAGGTTGCTATTTGGTCTGAGAGAGCTCCTGAGGCTTGTGTCCACTGGGTGGACAGAGTCCATTGAGCTGCTCTCATATGTAGGCGTGCATAAGGCACCACATGAAATGTGGATGCCATGTGGCCTAGTAGTTGTAGCATCTCCCTGGCCGTCAAGTGGCTTTTGGACTGAACTTGAGAGGCCAAGTGCACTAGACGGTGGCAACGGGCCTGAGGAAGATAGGCCCTTGCAGTGGTGGTATCTAGCCAGGCCCCTATGAATTCTAGTGACTGAGTAGGGGTGAGTTGAGACTTTGGCAGATTGATGACAAGTCCCAGATACTGCAGTATGCGTCTGGTGTGGTCCAGGGAAGTCTGAGCCTGGGACTGAGATGGAGCTCGGATGAGCCAGTCGTCCAAGTATGGGAAGACAGATTCCCTGAGTGCGTAGAAATGCAGCTACTATTGCCATGCATTTGGTAAATACCCTTGGAGCAGAGGCTAGACCGAAGGGAAGGACTCTGTATTGGAAATGTTTTCCCTGGAACAGAAACCGTAGGAATTTTCTGTGGGATGGATGGATGGATGAGTATGTGTGTACGCATCCTTGAGATCTAGAGAACAAAGCCAGTCCTGACTCTGTAGGTATGGAAGGAGAGTGCCTAGAGAAAGCATCTTGAATTTCTCCTTGTATAGGAATTTGTTCAATTCTCTGAGATCCAGAATGGGTCTGTATCCCCCTGTTTTCTTGGGAATGAGAAAATAAGGGGAGTAAAAACCTGACCCTTGTTGAGGAAGAGGAACCTCTTCTATTGCCCTTTGGGCGAGAAGAGTGGTCACCTCTTGGCCCAACAGGTACAGGAGAGAAGGGGGAGAATTGAATTGTCTCACCATGAAATGGGGAGGAAGGCTGGAGAAATGTAGTTTGTAGCCCTCTGATGATAGAGAGGGTCCACGGTTCTGATGTGATTTGTTCCCATCTGGGAGCAAAATGAGCTAACCTTCCTGGAATGGTGAGAGGTTCTGGTTGTTGCAGAGCCAGAAAGGTTAAGTTCTCTAGAATCAAGTCAAAAACCCTGAGGGGGTTGGGACTGCTGGATTGTAGCAGCCCCTGTAGACTTTGTTCTGGCCTGTTTAGTTTGCTGACGCTTAGGAGCAAAGCGAACTTGGGAAGATTGCTGCCAGTACAGTCAAACCTCGGTTTTCGTTTGCCCCGGTTTTTGTACGTTTCGGTTTTCGACGTCTTTTCTGACTGAGATTGTGTCTCGGTTATCAGATATCGCCTCGGTTTTCGTAAAGAATGGAATTAGGTGAGCCAGTGCTGCCAGATCTGAAAACCTATATACAACTCCTGAAGAAGTGTCATGGGATAGAAGGCAATACATACACCCTCGCGCTGGTCTGTATACACTGCCCGCCCAGTCCCGGCAGCACTACCCCCCGGACTCACCGATTGCGTGTTGAGAAGCGAAAGCAAGCTGAGCAACATCCTCGAGCCAGAGTCAGAGATGCAAGGATTGCACAGAGAGGAAGGCCCCGATCTCTCCACCGCCTGCCTGTTCTCTGGAGCGCCCCCTCAGGCTCGGAGGTAGCAGGGTAGCTGTCAATGTAAGCAGGAGATGTTGCATGAATGTGGGAGGCAGTTTTCTCTTGCAGGGTACGCTTGCAAATTGCTGTTGAGACGGAGTCAGCGATCAGATTACAGTGCCGTACAGTACAATATCTGTGTGTTTGCTGTCTTGTGGACGATCAGGCAGGTGAGAGAAGTGACAGGAGCTGGGTGTCTGGAAAGGATTAATTGAATTTAGATTATTTCTTATGGGAAATATTGCTTCAGTTTTCGTACGTTTCGGTTTTAGTCAGACTTGTTAGAACGGATTAATCATGAAAACCGAGGTTTGACTGTATTTGTGGAAAATCTGGTCTTTATAGAATGTTTTCTTAAAAGGTTTTTTCTTGGCAGGGGTAGAGGTAGACTTAGAAAGTCTATCTAAAGCAGCATTCTCTGCATCCATTTGAGTGGCTTTGATTTGCCACTCCTTGCCAAACAGATTTTCACCTGTACAGGGCAGATTGCCCAAGCCTTCTTGTACCCAGGGTTCTAAATCAGAGGCCTGGAGCCAAGCCAGTCTGCGAGCAGCTATGGCAATGCCAGAGGCTCTGCTTGCCCCCTCAAAAGAGTCAAAGGCTGCTCTGTTGGAGAACTTTGAAACATCTTGAGTGTGCTTTAGCAAAAGAAGGAACTCCTCTTGCTTATCCTCTGGGATAAAGGGGAGAAACTGACGTATCTTTAATGCAATCTCTTTCAAAAACATGCCCATATAGAGGCTGTATGAATTGATTCTGGCAATAAGCATGCTAGCTTGGAAGATTTTTCTCCCAAAAGCATACAGAGTCCTACATTCTCTTCCTGGAGGGGTAGAAGAGTGTCTTTTGGTACTCTATCTTTTTCATAGCAGACTTCACCACAATAGAGTGGTGAGGAAGCTGAGTCTTTTGAAAACCAGGAGAAGGAGGAACCCGATACATGGTGTCCAAACGACGAGAATGTGGAGATAGGGTGAGAGGAGCCTCCCACAAGTCCATCATGTGTTCTTGAAGAATTTCATGTATGGGTAAGGTGGCTGCCTCTTTGGGAACCTTAGAGTATCCTAAAATATCCAATTTCTTTGCTCTAGGTTCCTTTTCAGAGGCTACAGATATAGAGAGTCCTTTAGCTACTTCAATGAAGTCTTTAAAGGACAAATCCTCTGGAGGAGACATTCCCCTTTTTGGATAAGAGGGCTCCTCAGGAAGAGTAAAAGACGTCAGCAGAATCATCTGATGTATCAGAATCTTCAGAGGATTCAAAGTATCGTCTATTTGCTTCCAGAGATCGATACGCGTACCAATCGGTACCGACATCGGGCGTACCGGGAATCGGAGCGGTATCGAAGAAAGCTCCGGAACCGGAGACCGGAACCGGCATGCTACTGGAAGTAGATGCTCTGGGTACCGGTAGCGGTACCGGAGTCGGAACCGATTGTTGCGGTACCGACGGCGGTGCAGCATTAATGAAAGCCAGTAAGGCCTGCTGCATGGATTGTACCATAGTACCCATAGTCGCCACGACTGCCTGGAAGTCGGTACCGGTGTTAGCCGGTACCCAAGAGCAGTCTAACAGGAGATCGGTCAAGGCCGTGCCATCGATGTCTACCTGTAACCCCATAGGAGGAGCTTTGGAAGCCGGAGCTTCCCGCCGGGGTTGTTTGGCTGGGGCAGGGTCCTCAGGGTCTAATGCAAGGGCCTCTCGCTGCTTAGAGGGAGATTTGCCTTTTGAGGACTTGCCTGAAGAATGTTTGGTTACCTGAGATCCATCAGGAGAAGAAGACCTGGAGGATGTTGATGCTGGAGTATCGGTAGAAAACAGCATATGAAATTTAGCTGCTCTGTTCTGTAAGCCCCTTTTGGACATCAGAGAGCAGGATGGACAATCCGGAATGGAATGGTCAGGCCCCAAACATTTAAGACACCACTCATGGGTATCTAACTGAAATAGTACCGGTACACTTAGTGCATTTTTTAAAACCAGCAGCTGTTTTTTCCATGAGGGAGACCTGAAGACCTAGAGGCCTCACAGAAAAAATACACCAAGTGAAGAAAAGGTAATTTTTTTTTTTTTTTTAAATAAACGAAAAAAAACGACCGGCAATACCGGTCCGGAATCGGGGAAAGCAGACACGCGGTCAAAGAAACAAATTAAAATAACAATTTCTTCAGCGGTGACAGGAAAACGACCTGCTGGCTCCGCGGAAAAAGAAGAACTGAAGAGAGTTGGTCAGGAAGGCGGGAAGGCAGCGCGCATGCGCTGTGGGAGGCCCCAAAAGCTTCCTTTCTGGGAAGCTGGGGAGCTTTCCCGCGCAGGCTCCGTCAGTTCCGACGTACCCATATGTGAGGACTCATTCCTGCTTGTTCCTGGAGATTTCACGTTAGCATGGGTTCCATGCTACCCCCGCACTAAGTAGTTTGCTGCAATTAACACAAGTGCACTTAATGCAACCCATTAAGAGCAACATAACCAGTTAGCATGTGTTAAAGGACACCCATGTTAACTGCTACATGCATGCTCTGCCCCTGTACTGCCCAGTGTCTGCACCAACCCATGTTAAGCTTTTAGTACAAGATTTTTAGCACACAATGGCTTAGTGCAGCATGCTCAGCACACAGTAAGCCCCATGATAACCATCAGTGCTCTTTAGTAAAGACGCCCCAAATACATATACAACTTTCGTGCATGCACAAAAATGTTATAGAATGAGCAAAACCCCTCACCCTTCCAAGAAGAAAGTGCAAACTAACCAAAAATTTGACCATGTACATCCCTAGCAACAGTGCTAACAGCACCACTTGAGGAGAGACCATACAGCAAGGGCAAATTTGGTTTAAATCAAATCAGACTCATTTAAAATCACTACTTTGACTATTTTGTCCTTTATTAGTAATAAAGTCTATTCCTATTTGCTATAACCCTGATGAATATATAAGTATCATTTTTACAAAGACAGATAAGTACATACAAATATTACGTTACCATTTTATTTGATAAAAAGACTTACCTGCTAAATACACAGGTACACTACCAAAAAACTGCCTCCACTTTTGCAACTGATTCCTATAGATTTTGGGGTGCTGAATCCAGGAAAAATAGCCAAAATCTTCCATCACATCACGTTTTCTTGCAAAATTAGATTTCTTACCCATATAAGGAATGTTCACATAATTTCTTTTTAGCCGACTGCAGTTTATTTTCTTGGCCCAAAATAGAGGTTGTAATGGTTAACTAGAAACACTCCCTCATGATATTTTAGAGTGTTTTGTATTCATTTTATACATTAACAGGACAATTGGGAGGCGGGGGGCTAAATCCAGTACTCGCGCTGGCGCATGTTCTTTCCTGTTCGCCTCGCCTCGTTCGCTCGCTCAAACACGGTGGTTGCGACATGAACGTTCCTGTCAAATTTCAGTTTCTTGCAAGTTCATTATTACCTTTTGTTTGCTCAGTCGTAATCCAGCTTTATTCCGAAGTGGTTCACTACAGTTGTAGTTTGCAGTGCTGTGTATTTGTGATGGCTCACAGTGCCAGAGGTTGTGTCAACTCTCCGGACAGTTTTTGTTTTATTTGTGGGGAATATACCGTGAAAAAGCGGCAGAGGAACATTTCTGCATTTATTAAAAAAGTATATTTCGCCAATTTCGGTTTGAAGTTAGGCGATCAAGACAAACCGTGGGCTCCTCACAAAGTGTGCAAGACATGTGAGGAAGATCTACGCTTATGGATGAAAGGTAAAAAACAAGCATTTCGTTTCGGAATACCTATGATGTGGCGTGAACAAAGACCACAGCAGTGACTGCTATTTTTGCTCTTGCATTGTGAAGGGATACAACTTAAAAAATAAGAACGTTATAAGTTACCCCAACCTTCCCTCAGCAATTAGGCCTATGCCTCATAGCAACGAAGTACCTGTGCCTGAACCACCAAAATCTTTGGATCATATTTGTGTGGACGGTTCTGATCATGATGAGACTCATCAGATGGCTTTTCCCGATGAGTCCAGTACTTCGAGTTTGAAACTGAACCAGATCCGAAACCTGAACTTTTCTCTCAAGCTGAATTGAATGATTTAGTCCGGGATTTAGGACTCCCAAAAGATGCTGCCCAACTGCTAGGTTCTCGGCTTAAACAGAAAAATCTATTGTTACCAGGAACAACTTTTTATTGGTACCGCAACCGCGAGACACAATTTTTGAAGTATTTCAGCAAAGAGGAAGATTTGGTATTTTGCAACGATATATACGGAGTGATGGAAAAGTTTAAACTCAAGTATGATCCTGCTGAATGGCGGCTGTTCATTGATTTGTCAAAAGACAGCATAAAAGGTATTCTTCATAATGGCAACACATTCGCTTCAGTTCCTATTGCTCACTCTGTTATTCTCCAAGAAAAATACGAGAATTTGGCCCTGATTCTTCAGAAGATTCGTTATGATGAGCATAAGTGGATGATTTGTGGAGACTTTAAAATTCTATCCATGCTATTAGGGCAGCAATCCGGTTTCACCAAATATCCCTGCTTCCTTTGCTTGTGGGATAGCCGGGCCCGTGACCTACACTGGAGGAAAAAAGACTGGCCAATTCGGGAGTATTTGAGACCCGGTGAGAAAAATGTTCTTCATGAGAGCTTGGTACCTCGTGATAAAATTCTATTACCACCTCTCCACATTAAGTTGGGTCTCATTAAGCAATTCATCAAGTCCCTTCCAAAAGATGGTGAGTGCTTTCGGTACCTTTGCTCAAAGTTCCCCCGACTTTCTAAAGCAAAGCTAAAGGAAGGAGTGTTTGTTGGCCCTGATATAAGGAAACTCATTTCAGATGTAGCATTCGCTGAAACGATGTCTGAGAAGGAAAAAGAAGCCTGGGATTCCTTCAAGGATGTTCTCAAATTCTTGGGGAACAGGCGGGATGAGAACTATAAGGATATTGTTGCCAGGATGCTCTATGCCTTCAAAGAACAAGGCTGTAACATGAGCCTGAAAGTACATTTCTTGCACTCCCATGTGAACTACTTTCCCGAAAACTTGGGGGCGTACAGTGAAGAACAAGGTGAAAGGTTTCACCAGGACATCAAGGACGCAGAGAGAAGGTACCAAGGAAGATGGAACACCACTATGATGGCTGATTTCTGCTGGTTGCTGCTGCGGGAAACCCCAGATGAAAAATACGCCAAGCAGCGCACCAAGAGAAGCATTCGGGGGAAGAAGAAACGGGCCCACCAGGAGATTGATTGACCCAAGAATGACTTTAAAATCTAAACTGTGTTGACAAATATTGTGTTTTTACTAAAGTTTGAAATAAAAATTTGCTAGTTATTACCACAGTGTCGGATCTCATTTATTAGAATTTTATTTTCACACCATCGGGTGTTTGTCTTCATGTATTGCAATGGTGCGGTTTGCGTTTTCTATTCTTACATACATACCTGTACAACATTTTTTGCACATTTCTTTGCTTTGTGTCTAACCTCGCTCTTATATGCTCAATGTTTGTGCACATGTATGTGGCTGTTTTAAGTGCAGACAATTTTGCTACCATCACAGTGTGTTGTTGACATTACTCTATTCTTATGTGCTGCCTTGTTACAATTTTCTTTATTCTTATTTGAATAACTACTAAACAATTAGTATAAAGAATTCATCCAAGAAACTTTATCTCGATCGCACTCAATCTGAAACGTTCACCTCAAACTGCTAACCCAATGTAGCAAAAAATCTGTACGTGATGGAGCAAATTGGTTACCAGATTTGGATTCTGCGCACCAAAAAACGCAAAAATCAATCGAAACATTAGAGGCAGTTTAAAAAAAAATTTTTTTTAGTGTACTTGTGTTATTGTTCCTTGAGGAACGCCAGTCCAGTCCCGAACCTCTTAGTGCACCTACACCAGCAGCTTGGAGAATGAGCGTGTCATCTTTTTGATGACACTAGTGTACATATGCAGCTGGCACCACGCACCAGCCCCAGTACCTATTGACAAAGCAAACTCTGAGGAGCAACAAATAAGTAGTTAAACATGCAACAAACACTTCTACGTCTAAACTAGTTCCCCCTCCATCCCCTGGAAAGAAGACCTTGTCCCGTCCCCCCTTCCAGGATGTGGAGGCCTACCTGTTGAGCACTTGAGCAACCGACAGCTCTTCTGGTCCACCCCTCCCCAAACACCGATTACACACCCCTCCCCGGCTTCTCCTGGCCACTTCCTCCACCAAGGGAACAAGATTCAGGACCAGGGTGGGCACAGATTATCACAAAAAGCATTCAGGGAGGGTTCTGGGACTGGACTGGAGTTCCTCAAGGAACAATTAGCAGGCAAGTCTAATTTCTCTTTCCTTATCCCTCCAGTCCAGTCCTGCACCTCTGGGATGTATCAGAGCAGTTAAACTAAAGGAAGGGACCCACACAACCAGCCTGAAGCACTGCCGAGCCAAAACAAGCATCCCCCACCGCCTGGACATCCAGGCGAAAATGTTCAAATAAAGTATGCCACACTACAGATCTCCACCGGAGGTACTAAACTATACTCTACTCACGAGGCTGCCTGAGCCCTCGTGGAATGTCTGCACAACCATGCTGGCACTGCTCTGCCCTTCAAGATGTATTCAGACGCGATTGCCTCACTGAACCATCTGGAAGTGGAGGCTTAGCTGCCGCCTCACTTTTGCACGACCCACCAAATAGAACCAGACAGTCCAATCTCCAAAAGGACAAACCCCTTTTCACATACCTTCACCTCCAAGTGGAACAGCTGTGAAGTTGCAGAGCCCATATCCACTCTTGCCCACATCCGAGCTCAGAGCTGGTAAGGAAACTGCCTGATTTACATGAAATGCTCACACCACCTTGGGCAAAAATGAAGGTACCGGGCGCAGGACCACTTTCTCCTTGGAGAAGGAAAGGAATGGCTCCTGGCATGACAGTCCAAAGCTCTGAAATCATGCGTACTGAGCAAATCGACACCAGGAATACCATTTTCAGAGACACATCCTTCAGGAAAGCACGACTCAATGGCTCAAAGGGTTCCCCAAACAGCACCGTCAGCACCAGATTAAGATTCCAAGGTGGTACACCACTGCCCTCTGACAGATGGAGGTGGGTCACTGCCCCTAGAAAGCTCAGCCCATCTGGGTGTGTACCCAATGGCACCCTGTGGACTTTCCAGCTATAACTGGAAAATCGCTGGATTGCAACACCACCAAGATGTCTGGGATGAAGGGAATGGAAAGGCAAACCTGCCTCTCTCCGCACCATGATTCAAAGATGCACCCTACGCAGGTGCACGCCAGTTTCGTAGACCACCTCTGGATCTGTAGCAAGGTCGCTATCACCGAGCCTGATTATCTTTCGTCACCCTTTCAAGAGTCATGCCGTAAGTGATAATTGATCCACCTGGGGCATTCGAAGCAGCTCCTGTGTCAAGAGGTCCTTCCAACCAGAAGCCACCAAAGTCAATCTGCCAGTATCCGAATCAGGTCAGCATACCACTGGCACCTCAGCCAATCTGGTGCCACCAGAATTACAAATCCCTGGTGCACCTCTAGCCATTGCACTAACTGGCCTAGGAGAGTCCAAGGGGAAAAACAGACGACCATCTTCGAGGCACTGCTGAATTAGAGCATCCAGGCCCTTTGACTTCCTCTCTTCTGCTGAAAAACTGGCAGGCCTTGGCCGACTTGAACACTGCCGTTAGGTCCATGACCGGTGTGCCCCATCGGCGAACCACCTGCTCAAAAACCACCTGATTAAGCTGCCACTCTCTGGGGTCCATGCACACTCGGCTGAGGTAGGCTGCCGTCACACTGTCAACTCCTGCTAGGTGTGCCACCGATGACACCTGGAGACAAATCGCTGCCCATCCAAACAGCTTTTTGGCCTCCTCCTCCAGGGCTGCACTGCCTGTGCCTCCTTACCGGTTGGTGTAAGCCACCGTGGTCACATTGTCCAAGAGGGACAACCTTCCCCTGCAACCATGGCTCAAAACTTTCTAGCACCAATGTCACCACTCGCATCTCGAGCCTGTTGATCGACCACAAGGCCTCCTGTGGACTCTTGTCCCTGAACAAAGAGTGTCCTTCACAATGTGCTCTCCAACCTGACAGGCTGGCATCAGTCAGAGGAACCCATACTGGGGACTCCTTCCAGGCTCTCCACATGCAGCCATCAACTGATGGCTCTCCTGGCGCTCCGCAGGCAGGGGAGTACTTGGGATGGGGTTGACTGATGGGACCATCTACTGAGCAGAACCCTCTTCAGCAGTTGCATGTGCACCCTTACCCATGGGACTAGCTCGAGTGTGACTGCCATGGTCCCCAGAACCTGCAGATGCCGCCACTGATGTTCTTGCCATCTTCAGGACCTGCCGTAACCACTGTTGTAGCTCCTGCAACTGGCAAACCGACAGGAAAATCCTGCCCATGCAGGTTAGCAAAGCATGTTCTGAAATACTCTTTGCTCCTGGGCTGGCTGTAACTGACTCTTGGCCAGGTTGACCCCAACCAAGACTTTGAAAGAACTATCCCACCCACGCTGTTGCTCTTTTTGCTATAGTCCCTGGACTTTGCCTGGACCAGCCAATCGTCTAGGTAAGGATGAGAACCCCTTCCTTGTGGAGAGCTGCCGCTACCACCACCAAGACCTTGGTAAAGGTATGGGGGTGGTCACCAGACAGAAGGGCAACGCTCGAAACTTGAAATGGCCCCTTGGCATTGCAAAGCAGAGAAACTGCCGATGTTCTGGATGGGAACATGAAGATACGCCTCTGCGAGATCTAGAGTCGCCCAAAATCTCTACTTCCTACTGCATTACTGTGAAAATGCAATACCCGGAGAATGTAGTTCATGCCCTCCATGTTGAAAATTAGGCAAAAGGAAATAGAAATTACACTTACCTGGTAATTGGTGTTCCTTGAACTCCAGTTCAGTCCTCCACCTCTGGGTAGTGTACCTCCTCCTGCAGCTTGGAGACTGGGTATGTCAAAATCGTGACATCACTGGATATAGCCTGCTGGTCTTTCCCATCAGCCCCAGTGAACTACTGACAAAGCAGACTCAACGGAGCAACAAATAAGCAGCTATAAATTCTAATTTCAACTGTAAAATCAACATTAACTGTTAGCTAACTTGGAAAAATCACTCCTTCAACAAGAAAGCAGCTTGTTCTTGTCCTTTCCCTGCCCCACCCCCTGAGTAGAGAAAGTGAGAAGGCAGGCAAAGAAAGGTAAATATACAGTAACAGCGATCCTGGTACTATTAAAGCCTTTTTTCCCCTTATTAGAAATTGGTACTCCTCACTTGGTTTGCAGCTTGTCTCACTTGGTTTGCAGCTTGTCGTGCTGTGAGGGCTTGCGTGCATCAGTGATGCTGAGCGCTAAACTATCGGTAGTTTAACTACTGGCAGGGTCTCCCAAGATGGACAGGTCTCAGCTGAGGTGCCAGACCAAGACAAACCACCCATCTGGGCAGCAGCAGAATGGGACAGTGTTGACGGCGGAGGATCACATTTTTGTAACAACGGCAACACCACCAAACTTAAACTGCGCGGAAGAAAGGCCCGGCAATCTACTTCTGTATCTTGCCATGAAAACCCAATGGATAGTTACAACAAACAAATTGTGCTATGGTGCTGGAAGATGAGACCCCCAGGTCAAAAGGCACTCAACTAGCTACTGGGGAAGAGCTGAAGACTTTTCAGAGTAAAGCCAGCATTTATGATGTGGTTGGATCAAAGCCCTCGGGAAGTCTGACTGCTGATATAGCTGCGCATGAAATGAGAGAGTCAGAAGCTGTAAAGATGTCTTACACATTGGAACATGGAACGTACGAAGCATGAACCAAGGGAAGTTGGAGGTGGTCAAGAATGAAATGGAACGTGTACAACTTGATCTGTTGGGTGTCAGCGAACTGAAATGGACTGGCATCGGGCACTTTGCATCAGATGATCACATGGTCTACTATGCTGGAAATGAAAGACAGAAGAAATGGTGTTGCATTTATAATAAAGAAGAAACTTGCAAGAACTGTAATAAAATACAATGCAGTCAGCAAACGCTTAATCTCTATTCGTCTACGAGGATTGCCTATCAACATAACTATAATTCCAGTATATCCACCAACAGCTGCAGAAGAGAATGAAATTGAAGAGTTCTATGAACAAGTACAAGCTGAAATTGACAGAACATGCAAACAGGATATCCTGATAGTCATGGGTGACTGGAACGCAAAAGTTGGCAACAAAGAAGAAGGCAAAGTAGTTGGAAAATATGGACTTGGCAACAGAAATGAAGCTGGAGAAAGACTGATAGAATTCTGCAAGACCAATGATCTATTCATCTCAAACACCTTCTTCCAGCAACACAAGCGGCGACTGTACACATGGACTTCACCGAATGGATTATATAAAAATCAAATTGACTACATATGTGGAAGTCAACGATGGAAAAGCTCTAACATCAAAGACAAAACCTGGAGCTGACTGTGGTACAGATCATCAACTACTAGTATGCAAACTCAAGCTAAAGTTGAAAAAGAGCAAACCACTTATGAATGCAGCAAAATATGACCTTGAGAATATACCACTGGAATTTAAAGACTGCCTGCAAAATCGATTTGCTGCTTTAGATACAAATGACATCAAGAAGGTTGTGTTGGAAGAAAGCGAGAAGTCTCTACAAAAGGTGAAAAAGCAAAAACGGCCAAAATGGATGACGGAAGAAACTCTGAAAATTGCCCAGAAACGCAGAGAAGCTAAAGCCAGAGGAGAAAAAGACAATCACAGAACTCAGAGATTTCCAATGTGCAGCAAGACAGGACAAGGAAAAGTACTACAATGACACTTGCAAGGAAATAGAAGCAGAAACTATTAGAGGAAGAACAAGATCGGCTTTCCTAAAGCTACGAGAGTTAAAGAAAAAGTTTCAGCCTCGAATTGGAATGTTACAGGATGCTCAAGGTTCTATGTTGAATGATGCTGAGAAGATCAAGAAAAGGTGGAAGGAATATACAGAGTTTTTATATGATAAAGATCAAGTGGACCAACAGCCGTTTCAACCTGTACCTTATGATCGGGAACCATTGGTGATGAAAGAAGAAGTTGAAGCAGCATTGAAAGCCTTATCAAAGAACAAAGCACCAGGCATTGATAGCATTCCCAAAGAAGTATTGCAGCAATCTGATGCAGCTGTTACCGTACTCACAAGGCTCTGCCAAGAAATATGGAAGACATCATGGCCAACTGACTGGAAAAGATCTGTGTTTATACCAATACTAAAGAAAGGTGATCTAACTGACTGTGGAAATTATCGAACAATCGCTCTGATCCCACATGCCAGCAAGATTCTGCTGAAGATTATTCAGAAGAGACTATAACCATACCTGGAACAAGAACTACCTGAAGTGCAAGCAGGGTTCAGGAAAGGGCGAGGAACGAGAGACATCATTGCGTATGTGAGATGGATCCTTGAAAAGACTAAAGAATACCAAAAGGATATCTATTTGTGCTTTATCGACTATAGCAAGGCTTTTGACTGTGTAAACCATGAGAAACTCTGGGCCACATTAAGAAGCATGGGTATACCAGAACACCTGATCGTTCTCTTGTGCAATCTGTACATTGAACAAGCAGCAACAGTTCGAACGGAACAAGGAGAAACAGAATGGTTTAAAATAACAAAAAAGGTGTAAGACAAGGCTGCATACTTTCCCCCTACCTGTTTAATTTATATGCAGAACAAATCAGAGAAGCAGGATTGTATGAAGACAGAGGTGTGAAGATTGGTGGAAGACTCATCAACAACCTTCGCTATGCTGATGATACCACATTACTGGCTGAAAGTGAAGATGATCTGAAACATTTGCTTCTCAAAATCAAAGAACGTAGTCTCAAAATGGGCCTGCACCTTAATGTAAAGACAAAGATCATGACAACTGGCATAATCAACAGGTTCATCGTTGAAGGAGAAGAAATTGAAATTGTGAACAACTTTAACCTACTTGGATCAACTATCAATAAAGAAGCAACAAGCAGTCAAGAAATCAGATGACGCATTGCTCTTGGCAGAATGGCTGTGAAAGACCTAGATAAGATTCTCAAGAGCAGAGATGTCTCTCTCCATACAAAGATACAACTTGTTCAAGCCACGGTATTGTCAATATCATATGGATGTGAAAGCTGGACAGTGAAAAAGATACAGGAAGAAAATTGATGCCTTTGAATTATGGTGCTGGCGGCGAATACTGTGTATACCATGGACTGCCCGAAGAACAAACCAGTCGGTACTAGAGGAGATCAAACCTAAGCTTTCTTTAGAAGCTCAGACAAGACTTCGACTTTCATACTTTGGACACATCATGCAAAGAGAGAGATCATTAAAGAAAGACATTATGCTTGGCAAGATAGAAGGTCAACGCAAAAGAGGAAGGCCAGCAATGAGATGGATCGATACAACAACAGCAGCTACGGGTACCAGTCTGTCAACAATGAGCCGCCTGACTGAAGACCGAACAATTTAGGATAGCTATCCAGAGGGTTGCCATGAGTCGACTCCCGACTCGACGGCACTTAACTCCTCACCAAATTGAAAGCCAATCTCTGAACTGGTCACCCCCAGGCGGGAATGAGGACTGAACTGGAGTTCAAGGAAATAAAATTACCAGGTAAGTGTAATTTCTATTTCCTTATCGTTCCCTCCAGTTCAGTCCTCCACCTCTGGGATGAATCAGAGCAGTAATCATTGGGAGGAACCTTTCCACCCAGACCGCACCACCACTGTCCCGAAAGAGGCATCATTTGCTGCCAGAAGGTCTAGGCGGTAGTGCCTACTGAATGTATGAAGAGATGACCAGGTGGCGCTCTGCAATTCTCCAATGGTGGAATCAAGAAGTGCTCCGCCCATGATGTCGCTTGCGCTCTAGTCGAGTGGGCCTGTAAACCCGTGGGAACTGGACGACCTTGCAAAAAAATATGCTGACGCAATTGCCTCCCGGATCCATCTGGAAATAGATGCTTTAGCTGCCACTTCCCCTTTCCGGGGTCCCCCGAAAAGAATCAATAGGCGTTCGACATGCGATAGGACTCGGAAACCTTTAAGTACGGCCGCAACACTATGTCCAAGCGGCATAGAGTCTGGTCTGAGACACTCCCCTCAGCGGAACTTAATACCGGCAAAGAAACCGCTTGATTCAAGTGGAATGGAGAAAGTAGTTACTCACCTGAAACAGGTGTTCTCCAGGAGCAGCAGGAATCAGTCCTCAAATATGGGTGTCATCGGCACCGATGAAGCCCCAGCGGAGCATTTCCCCAGCTTTCTATGAAAGCCTTTGGGAATGCATGCACGCATGCGCGGTTCCCTTCCCGCCTAAAGGTGCCATCTTACCTCAGTCAAATGAGATAGCTAAGAACAGCACACAAAAAATGAAAAATAAACTATGTACAACTGCAACTCCCATGAGAGGGAGGGTTGTGAGGACTGATTCCTGCTGCTCCTGGAGAACACCTGTTACAGGTGAATAACTACTTTCTCCAGGACCAAGCAGGAAGTCAGTCCTCACATATGGGTGACTCCCTAGATCTGGGCTCACTCTAGTACCAGCTGTAAAGAAAGGCTTTTCAAGGACACAATCTCCACCGGTAGCCCAACAGAGGGCAGGAGTTGCCTAAACCTCAAAGAGATTACGGAGTACTGCCTGGCCAAAAGCACTGTCCCTACAGGACTCCCTCTCCAGGCAGTAAATGGGCCGCAAATGTCTGGCTTGAAGACCAAGTTGCAGCCTTGCAATGTCTACCAAGGGCACAGAGCGGAGATGAGCCACTGCCATTTCCTTGACACAATGGGCCATGACCCTACCCTGCAAAGGAAGGTCAGCCGCCTTGTAAGCCCAAGTGATACAGTCACCCAGATGGACAAGGTACGCTTGGACACAGCCAACCCCAACTTATTGGGGTCAAAAGATACAAAGAGCTGAGTAGCCCTTCTATGCCCCTGCGTACGGTCAAGGTAGAAGGATAAGGCCCTCCTACAGTCCAGGGTATGCAGAACTGCTTCAGCTTGGCTTGCATGAGGCCTAGGGAAGAATGTTGGAAGAACCACCTCCTGGTTGAGGTGGAAAGAGGAGACAACTTTTGGGAGGAACTTTGGATGAGTACTGAGGACTACCCTGTTCCTATAAATCCTGATGTAAGGCCTGTCACAGACCAGGGCCTGAAGCTCGCTCACTCGCCTAGCCGAGATAAGGACTATCAGGAAGAATGTCTTCCAGGAGAAGAAGCGTAATGGACAAGTAGCCATCGGCTCAAAAGGAGGGCGACTCAGTTGCTGCAAGACCACATACAGCTCCCACTCAGGGGCAGGACGACGGATGGGAGGCTTGAGCAAAAGAAAGCCCCTGAGAAAGCACAGTTACTTACCTGTAACAGGTGATCTCTGGGAACAGCAGGAATTAGTCATCACATATGGGTACGTCGGTACCGACGGAGCCTGCGCGGGAAAGCTCCCCAGCCTTTCAGATGAAAGGCTTTTGGGGCCTCCCACTGCACATGCGCGCTGCCTTCCCGCCTTCCTGACCAGCTCTCTTCAGTTCGAGTTTAAAGCTGAGACAATAGAGAAAGGAAAGGAAGATAGATAGAGATATAACTCCTAGGGGAGGTGGGTGGGTTGTGAGGACTAATTCCTGCTGTTCCCAGAGATCACCTGTTACAGGTAAGTAACTGTGCTATCTCCAGGAACAAGCAGGAATAAGTCCTCACATATGGGGACTCCCTAGCTGAGATGCCTGGGAGATCCCCTTCCAAGGGTAAACCATCTTCGCATGGATCTCAGGCATCCGTCCAGGGAAGGTGGGCAGGAGTTGTTTAAGTATGGAACAGGTGTTTGAGGACAGCCTGACCAAACAAGGCATCCCGGCGGGAGTCCTTGTCCAAGCAGTAATGGGCTGTGAAGGTATAAACCGAGGCCCAAGTGGCTGCTCGACAGATCTGATCTATGGACACAGAGTGAAGATGAGCCATAGAAGTGGCCATGGCTCGCACATTGTGAGCGGTGACATGGCCTTCCAGAGAAATGTTCTTACTCTGGTAAGCAAAAGAAATACACTGAGCAATCCAATTGGAAAGTGTACGTTTGGTGACTGGAAGTCCCAAATGAGAAGGATCAAAAGCCACGAAAAGTTGGGAAGACTTTCGATGTGGCTGAGTCCTGTTGAGGTAAAAGGCGAGAGCTCTTTTACAGTCAAGAGTATGAAGGTTCCTCTCTGCACTGGATGCATGAGGAGCCGGGAAAAAAACAGGTAGATATACCTCTTGATTAAGATGAAAAGGCGAGACCACTTTAGGCATAAAGTGGGGATTCGTCCTAAGGACCATCTTATGATGAAATCTGGTATAAGGTGGATTAGCCACCAAAGCCTGCAGTTCACTGATGCGGCGAGCCGAAGTGACTGCAATAAGGAAAAGAACCTTCCAGGAAAGAAATTTCAGGGAGGTAGATACCAACGGTTCAAAAGGTGGCTTCATAAGTTGACCCAGAACTAGATTCAAGTCCCATGCTACCGGAGGTCGTCGGATGGGAGGCTTAGTGAGGGTCAAGCCTCTCATGAATCTTGCAATAAGAGGATGAGAGGAGACAGGTTGTCCATTTATAGGTTTTAAGGATGCTGCAGTAGCACTTAAATGGACTCGTACTGAATTCGTCTTGAGGCCTGCATTGGAAAGATGCAGGAGATAGTCCAGTAGAGAATTCAAAGGAAGTGCTAGAGGGTCAAGACCCTGTTGCGCACACCAAATGGAAAAACGTTTCCATTTGAAAGCATAGGAACGCCTAGTAGAGGGTTTCCTAGAGGCATGAAGGATATCTTTCACTGGTTGGGAAAGATTAAACTCATGAAGGCTTAAGCCTTCAGTAACCAAGCTCGGAGATGTAGGGACTTGGGGTTTGGATGCCACAAAGTCCCCTGCTCCTGAGACAGAAGGTCTGGTGCAGCTCCCAGGTCCAAGGAGGAGCCCTGGGAGAGCTGTACAAGGAGAGGGAACCACACTTGGCGTGGCCAGCGTGGAGCTATGAGGATCATGGATCCGTGATCCCTCTGTAGTTTGAACAGACTCTTGGGAATCAAAGGAATGGGTGGAAAAGCGTACAGGAATTCCTGACCCCAATGTAGGAGAAAGGCATCGTTGGCCTGAGCTCCCTGACACGGAGTCCTGGAACAGAACCGGGGAAGTTTGGCATTCCACGGACTTGCAAAGAGGTCTATGTCCGGGGTCCCCCATGCCTGAAAGATTCTGCGTATCTGGTCCATATGCAGGGACCATTCGTGTGGGAGCAGAACTCGGCTGAGTCTGTCTGCCCGAGAGTTTTGAACTCCTGGAAGATATACTGCCAGAAGATGAATTTGATGCTCTCTGGCGAAGGCCCATAATCTGAGAGCTTCGTTGCAAAGCGACAGAGCCCGTTCCTCCTTGTTTGACGACATAGAACATGGCTAACTGATTGTCTGTTTGTACTAGGAGTCAGTCAGGTTGACAAGGAGGGTGTGGAAGACTGAGGGCAAGGAAGATTGCTCGCAGTTCCAGAATGTTGATGTGAAGGGTGGTCTCCTGAGGAGACCAGGTGCCCTGAGTGGAGAGGTGTTGGAGATGAGCTCCCCACCCTGTCTGGGAGGCATCTGTTGTGAGGGTTGCTTGGGGCAACGAAGGTTGGAAGGGGATCCCCAACAACAGATTTTCGGAGGATGTCCACCACTGGAGAGACCAAAACAGTCGTTTTGAGGTGAGTATTTGGTCTGAGAGCAGTCCTGATGCTTGAGACCACTGGGTGGCCAAGGTCCATTGAGCTGCTCTCATATGAAGACGAGCGTAGGGCACCACGTGTACCGTGGAGGCCATGTGGCCCAGAAGTTGCAGCATTTCTCTGGCTGACAAGTGACTTCTGGACTGAGCCTGGGAGACCAAGCTTATTAGCCTTTGGCCTCGGACCAGAGGGAGGTAGGCCCTTGCAGTGGTGGAGTCCAATTGGGCCCCTATGAATTCCAGAGACTGAGTAGGGATGAGTTGGGATTTGGGAATGTTTACCACAAGTCCCAGATATTGAAGAATATGCCTTGTGCGGTCCAGAGAAATCTGGGCTTCTGACTGAGATGGAGCTCGGATGAGCCAGTCGTCCAGATATGGGAAGACAGATTCCCATGCCTCTGAGAAATGCGGCTACAACTGCCATGCATTTTGTGAAGACTCTTGGACCAGAGGCCAGACCGAAGGGTAGTACTCTGTACTGGAAATGTTTTCCCTGGAACAGAAATCTTAGATATTTTCTGTGGGATGGATGGATGAGTATATGAGTGTACGCATCCTTGAGATCGAGAGAACAAAGCCAATCCTGACTCTGAAGGTATGGAAGGAGAAGGCCCAGAGAGAGCATTTTGAATTTCTCCTTGAATACAAACCTGTTCAATTCTCTCAGATCTAGGATAGATCTGAAGCCCCCCGTCTTGTTATGAGAAAGTAAGGGGAGTAGAAACCTAACCCCTGTTGTGGAGGAGGAACCTCCTCTATTGCCCCTTGGGCAAGGAGAGAAGAGACTTCCTGACCCAACAGGGTCAGAAGAGATGGGGGAGAACTGAATTGCCTCACCATGGTATGGGGAGGAAGGCTGGAGAAATGAAGTTTGTAGCCCTCCCTGATAATAGAGAGGGTCCACTGCTCTGATGTGATTTCCCATCTGGGAGCAAAATGAGCTAGCCTTCCAGTAATGGTGAGGGGCTCTGGTTGTCCTAGAGCCAGAAACGGCAAGTTCTCTAGAGGCAAGTCAAAACCCCTGAGGGGGTTGAGCCTGCTGGGGTGTAGCAGACACTGCAGGCTTTGACTTTACCTGCTTAGATTGTTGACGCTTAGCCGCAAAGCGAGGCTGAGCAGATTGCTGGCCAGTATTTGTGGGAAATCTGGCCTTCTTATAGTAAGGCCTTTTAAAAGACTTCTTTTTGGCAGGGGTAGAAGTAGACTTGGAAAGTTTATCTAGAGTGGCATTTTCTGCATCCATTTGAGCAGCTTTAATTTGCCAGTCTTCCCCAAATAAGTTCTCACCGGTACAGGGCAGATTCCTGAGGCCATCTACAACCCAGGGTTCTAGGTCAGAAGCCTGGAGCCAAGCGAGACGTCGGGCTGCAATAGCAATTCCCGAAGCTCTGCCTGCAACCTCAAAGGAATCAAAGGCTGCCCTGTTGGAGAACTTGGAGACCTCTGAAAGTTGTGTCACCATAGAAAAGTCGTCCGCCCTTTGATCATCAGGGATAAAGGGGGCAAAATTCTGTATCTTTAGGGCAAGTTGTCCAAGAAACATGCCCATATAAAGGCTATAAGAATTGATCCTGGCTATAAGCATACTAGCCTGGAACATCTTTCTTCCAAAAGAGTCCAGGGTCTTACATTCTCGCCCTGGAGGGGTAGAATGCCTTTTAGGACTCTTTATTTTCTTCATGGCAGACTTCACCACAATAGAGTGGTGAGGCAGCTGAGTTTTCTGGAACCCAGGCAAAGGAAGGACCCGATACATGGTGTCCAACCTACGGGAATGGGGAGACAGTGTTAAAGGAGTCTCCCACAAATCCATCAAGTGTTTTTGAAGGATTTCATGGATAGGCAGAGCGACTGCCTCTTTAGGAGCTTTAGAGTATCCTAAAATATCCAATTTTTTTGATCTGGGTTCTTTTTCAGAAGATGTAGCAATAGAAAGTGCTTTAGCTACATCAACAATGAAATCCTGAAAGGATAAATCCTCTGGAGGAGACATCCTCCTCTTTGGAGAAGAGGGCTCCTCAGGAAGAGTAAGCTCAGAGTCATCAGAGGAATTGAATTCATCAGAAGAATCTGAGTATTCCCTCTGTGCTTCCAATGTACGATACGCATACCGATCGGTATCAACATCGGGCGTATCGGGCATGGGATCGGTACCGGGCGAAAGCCTGAATCCGGCATGCGGAACCGATCGACGCTTGGAAGTCAATGGTCTCGGTTCCGGTGTGGATACCAGAACCGGGGTCGGTACCGATGGAATCAGTACCGAGGGTGTCGCAGCCTTAATGAATGCCAGAACGGCCTGCTGCATGGTCTGGACAGTATTGCCCATAGACGCCACTACTGCCTGGATGTCGGTACCGGTATGGGCCGGTACCCCAGAGCAGTCCAACAGGTGATCGGTCGAGGCCGTGCCATCGATGTCAACCTGTGACCCCATGATTGCTTTGGAGGCCGGAACCTCCCGCCGGGGTTTTTTGGCCTGGGCAGAATCCTTGAACTCAAAATTGAGAGCCTCTCGATCTTTAGAAAGAGATTTGCTTTTAGAGGATTTGCCCACAGGAGTTTTGATTACCTGAGATCCATCCGGAGAGGAAGACCTGGATGACTGTGATGCTTCTGAAGGAAACAGCACATGGAGCTTGTTGGCCCGGTTCTGCAAACCACGTTTAGACATCTGGGTGCAGGATGGGCAGTCCGGTATGGAGTGGAGTGGTCAGGTCCCAAACATTTGAGACACCATTCATGGGTGTCTGACAGAAATGACAGCACTGCACTTGGTACATTTTTTAAAACCAGGGACTGGCTTCTCCATGAGGAGAATTTGTGTAGGCCTTAAGGCCTAACAGTTACCAAGCTGTGCTGAAGAAAAATAAAAAGTCTTTTTTTTTTTTTTTCATAAAGAAAGAAAGAGACCGGCGGTACCGGTTTCGGTATGGGGAAGGCAGGTACGCGGTCTAAAGAAAACAAACAAATTTCACAATTTCTTCAGCGGTGACAGGAACACGACCTGCTGGCTCCGCGGAAAAAGAGAAACTGAGGAGAGCTGGTCAGGAAGGCGGGAAGGCAGCACGCATGTGCAGTGGGAGGCCCCAAAAGCCTTTCATCTGAAAGGCTGGGGAGCTTTCCCGCGCAGGCTCCGTCGGTACCGACGTACCCATATGTGAGGACTTATTCCTGCTTGTTCCTGGAGATATATATATATGTGGCTGGAATAGATATCTATCTATCCCTATCTATCCCTATCTATCTATCCCTATCTATCTATCCCTATCTATCTCTCCCTATCTCTCCCTATCTCTCCCTATCTCTATCTATCTATCTATCTATCTATCCCTATCTATCTATCCCTATCTATCTATCCCTATCTATCTATCCCTATCTATATCTATCTATCCCTATCTATCTATCTGGACATATGTATATTTATATATCTATACATATATATGAATATATACATATCTATTCCAGCCACATATATATATATCTCCCCATATGTATGTGTTTGATGGGGGGCTTCTTAAGGGTTGGTCAATCTTATTCACTATCACCCTTACTGTATACAGTCAAACCTCGGTTTTCATGATTAATCCGTTCAAAAAAGTCTGACTAAAACCGAAACGGACTAAAACCGAAGCAAGATTTCCCATAAGAAATAATGTAAATTCAATTAATCCGTTCCAGACACCCAAAAATATTGACAAAAAATACATTTTATAGAGAATAATTATATTTTTACATACAGAAAACAATGGGAAATACATATAAATGACTAATGAAATGGATAAATGAGCATGTAACATCACTTTTACCTTTATTGAAGACTTTTGTTGGCATATGGGACGCACTCCAGCCAGCTCCAGCTGCTCTCCCCTCCGGGGATCGAGCAATCACCACCAGCAGCGGAGGTGGGAACAGCCATCTTGGCCGGCTGCCCAATTGGGGCTCCAGCCTGCCTTGTAAAAGAGAAGCGCCAATAAATATGGAAGACAGTCAATCAGCAAGAAAATCAAAATAAAGAAAATCCCACTTCTGGCCACAAGATGGTGCTCCATTTTCAACTGTACGAAAACCGAGACAACGTACGAAAACCGGAACAAAATCTTGATACCACCCAGCCCCATAAATGTACATGGGGAATATAAAAGAAAACGATTCTGCGTTCTACAAGAGGGTGAGCCCACTTGGGATATGTAGAGAGAATCTATTTTCATGGATTGAGGGATGCAGGAAGGCAATCCAACCAGTTATCCGTGATGTTCGCGTGAGAACAGATGAAGGAATCTGTAAGGAACAAGGCGGGAGTTCCACAGAACACTGACATGGTGGATGTCTTGGATCTTCACGCAGAAGAACTGAGATTACGTGTTAACACCCCAATCTAAAGGGGGGGTGTGCGGAGAACCCTCTCAGGTATAGGAAGGGTTTATACGTTTTTCTCTAATAAAAGAGGAACTTCAGAGATAAGGTCAATGCTCTGTAGCAAGGCCCCCATAGTAGAAAGCTTCTCTGAAGACTGCAGAGAGCATTGTGCAGGAGAGCTATGAGATAAACTGACTGAAAGTCAGGTATGTTGTCATATCCTAGAAAAGGAGAATTACTGTAACTCCTGCAGGCAGAGCTGCTGACGGAAACAGCAAAGAGACTGTTCTGTGCTGAATAAGAAAAATAGACAAGAAAAAAAGAGGGGATATCTCCTATTCTTGTCTGGGGAAGGAGCTTGCCAGAGTAGTTGTTCCGTATGGTAGTTCTCAAGTTGGAGGGTGACTTACCCATGGGGTAAGTCAACGGAAGGAAAAAATGTTCAGTTGGTATAGAAACTATCAGGTGATAGTTGCAACTGCTCCTCTAGAGAGTAAGAAGAGGAGAAGTGTGCAGTACCTGAACAAAATAATGGTTTGTTTGGTTTTTTTTTTAACAGGGTAGTACACTGTAAAAACTTCTAAGATGTAGAAGGAAAGTGTAAGTTACAATTCCCAGTTCCTATAGTTGCTGGGAATGCGGAGACTGGCCAGAACTGGAGGACTGCAGACTAGGTTGAGGTTATGTCTTGTTTAGGTACAGCCGAATGATGGGCAGGAGATGAATGAAACTTTCTCTTAGGGAAAGAAGGTTTGGTAGGACATTTCCTACTCTTTGAAGGAGGCGGCCGAGAATGGTTCCTAGTGGAAGAAGAGTCAGTGGAGCATTGAGCAACCTGACGTAAAGCCTCCTTATTGAAAAGACTTTCCCCTGTACAAGGAGAATGAGCTAGTATAGTCTGTGCCAGTTTGCTCAAGTCTGAAGCCTCAAGCAAGGCTCTGCGACGTGCTGCAATGGCAAAAGCAGAGAATCTGCTAACGGACTCAAAAGAGTCTATAGAAGCACGAGACAGGAACCAGGATATATTCCGACTGACTAATGAGCAAGGAATAATCAGTAGCCTTGGGCTCTGGTAAAAAAGGGGTCAAAAGAGACAATTTCTCTGTGACTTGCTGGAGTGTTAGACTCATGTGAAAAATATATGAGAGAACTCTGGAAGCCAGCATAGAGTTTTGGAAGGCCTGACAGCCAAAAGCATGAAGTGTTCTTGAAGAACGACCTGGCGGAAAAGAAGAATGCTTCTTCTTGCTCTTAACCTTCCTCAGTGCTGATTCCACTACAAGGGAACGATGAGAAAGTTGAGGTTTTTGGAACCCTGGAGAGGGTGGCACACGGTACCTAACCTCAATGTCAGTAGAAACTTGAGGAAGTCGTAAGGGTGATTTCAATACCCTAAGGAGATCCTGCAGAGCAGGATGTAAAGGAAACTGTATATGTTGCATTTGTGCCGGTGAGCCATGGGTAGGATCACAACCAGGGATAAAAATATTAAGAAAGGTTGCCATATCCAGGAGAAAAGTCTGAAAAGACTGATCTCCTATGGGAACTATTCCTGGTGAGGCTAAAGAAAGAGCCTGAGTATCAGAGGACGTACAAGGTACTGCAACAATGCCAGGTATCGGTTCCAAACTAGGCAGCGGTGCAAGAACAGGCATCAACATCGCTACTGATAAAGGACTAGCAGGTGAAGTAGTCATCGGGAACTGCTGTAGTGGTACCGAGATCATGAGGGAGTTATGGCTAGGATCTTCGGAACTACCTATTTGGAAACGACAGGAGTCTGTTCCGGGACGCGTCGGTACGCAGTCTGAGACTCAATATCGACTCAAGACTCGGTATCGAAGAGAGCGAGACTAGCGATGCATGTCTCGACAGTTACGACGCTGGTGGTAGTATTGGCGATGCCGATACCACTAAGGCAGCCTGGGTGACATCGATCGATACCGACGGTACCGAGGATACCTGATGAGCACCCATCCATGTCGATGCCGATGCTAGGGTATCGGAACCGATCGATGTCGGTACCGTCCCGGAGCATGGCTGAGATTGAGGGAAGTCAATGCGGTGCGTATCGATCGGTCCCGAAGGTACCAAGGATGCCCGATGACGATCCCTGGTGAAGAGTGGAGTACTCGACACCGGTGTCGATGCCGGAGGCTCGGTACCGCTCGAAGCGGATACCACCCCCGCACATGGCTCAGGTATGTTCTGTGAGGGGTGAGCCCCAGGAACATCCTGAAACCCCTTTAACGCTTTGGAGCCCTTAGACTCCTGCAGGAGTAATGCCAATGGATTGAGGGTAAGGCCGGAGCCGTCACCATGCTGGGCATGGGACATACCACTCAAGCATTGACTAGTCTTAACAGACTGTTTTTGGGTTACCTGATCCTGTGAAGTAGAGAAACCGGGTACCCTCACTGCCGAAGAAAAAACGGTATCGAGGGAAACTCTAAACACTGAAGGTTTCCTCACAAAATTATCTCCTGACAAGTCAGGGGAAAAAGGGTCAGGACCCACACAGTTGAGACACCAACTATTGGTGTCTAAAAAGAAACAGGTGTTTCCACAGCGGATGCACTTCTTAGGAAAAGAAGGCTCCATAATGAAAAAGGCCTAGTAGGCCTAAGAAGTTAAGGCAAAAAAAACTGAAGAAAAGCTTTACAGACTTTAGCCTAAAAACCACCGGCGGTACCGGGAAAACAGCCGCGACCACAAGAAAACAAAAAAATTTAAATTAAAGCAATTAAAAAGAAAAGTTTCTGCGGTGACAGGAGGACGTCCTGCCGGCTCCGCGGAAAAACGAAAACTGAAGAGAGGCTGTGGAGAAGGCGGGAAGTCACTGCGCAGGCACGAGGGATGCTGCCAAAAGCTTTCTAATTGAAAGCTGGGCAGCATTCCCGTGCAGGCTCCGTCGGTACTGACGTACCCATATGTGAAGACTCATTCCTGCTTGTTCCTGGAGATAGACACACACACACACACAACAGATATATGAGAATATATCTATAGTGAGATATGAAGGGCATAAAGTACTCACACATGATAGACATCTGTAAGATGTGTGCTATAGGTATGAATATATATGTATATACCTCTATATGGAAGTCTGCAAGAAGCAGACAGAAATATGTCCACAAGGCATTCACATAGGAAAAATGTGGAGAGGAAAGATTCATCTAAGAACAAGGTGGTGGAACCTACTTGAGACGACAGAGAATCAATTCCCACTGGTTATGGCTACAGGGATGCTAGGTAGTAGAATAACCAGGATGGTTACGAGAAAAGCAGAGGATGATATCAGTCAGCAGCCCGCAAGTCCTGAGTATTTTAGAACTCTAGCATAGTAAGTGAACAGAAGACGCATAGGAATGAGATACATAAGAACATAAGATATGCCTTACTGGGTCAGACCAAGGTCCATCAAGCCCAGTATTCTGTTTCCAACAGTGGCCAATCTAGGTCATATGTACATAGCAGTTTCCCCAAGAGACACAAGTTCCACAATGCTTGTACTGGGTCAAGCATTGATATCTTCGGTCACTTCTTAATAGTGGTTTATGGACCTTTCCTCCAGGAACCTGTCCAAACCTTTTTTAAACCCAGCTACACTAACAGCCTTTACTACATCCTCCGGTAACAAATTCCAGAATTTGATTACACGTTGAGTGAAAAAATATTTTCTTTTATTAATCTTAAATAGTTTACCCTGTAGCTTCATTGCATGTCCCATAGTCTTTCTACATTCTGATAAGGTAAACAATCGATCTACGTTTACCCGTTCCACTCCGTTCATTAATTTATAGACTTCTATCATATCTCCCCACAGCCGTCTCTTTTCCAGGTTAAAGAGCCCTAACCTTTTTAGCCTTTCTTCATAGGAGTATCCTTCCATCCCCTTTACCATTTTGGTGGCTCTCTGTACCTTTTCTAAAATCGCTATATCCTTTTTAAGATACGGTGACCAGAACTGCACACAATATTCAAGGTGAGGTCTCACCATGGAATGATATAGAGGCATAATATCTTTTGTTTTATTTTCCATTCCTTTCCTTATCATACCTAGCATTCTATTTGCTCTCTTGGCCGCCGCTGCACACTGGGCCGAGGGTTTTAACATGGTATCCACAATGACGCCTAAATCTTTTTCCTGGGTGGTTGTTCCTAATGTGGAACCTTGCATCGTGTAACCATAGTTTGGGTTGTTCTTCCCTAGGTGCATAACTTTGCACTTGTCCACATTAAATTTCATCTGCCATTTTGATGCCCAGTCTTCCAATTTATCAAGATCCTCTTGCAATTTTTCACAATCCTCTTGGGTTTTAACAACTTTAAATAGTTGTGTCATCTGCAAATTTGATAACCTCACTGGTTATTCCATTTTCCAGGTCATTTATGAATATGTCAAAAAGCAGCGGACCCAGCACAGATCCCTGGGGTACACCACTATTCACCTTTCTCCATTGGGAAAATTGGCCATTTAGCCCTACCCTCTGCTTTCTATCTTTTAACCAGTTCCTGATCCACAATAGTACACTGCCTCCTATCCCATGACTCTTTAGTTTTGCCAAAAGTCTGATGAGGGACCTTGTCAAAGGCTTTCTGAAAGTCCAGATACACAATATCAACCGACTCACCTTTGTCCACCTGTTTATTCACTCCTTCAAAAAAACATAACAGATTAGTAAGACAAGATCTTCCTTGTCTAAAGCCATGTTGGCTGTCTCCCATTAGGTTGTGACTATCTACATGCTGAGTAATTTTATTCTTTATGATGGTTTCTACCATTTTTCCCAGTACTGACGTCAGGCTCACCGTCTGTAGTTTCCCGGATCACCCCTGGAACCCTTTTTAAAAATTGGTGTTACATTGGCTATCCTCCAATCTTCAGGTATTAGAGATGATTTTAATGATAGTTCACAGATTACTGATAGCAGGTCTGCAATCTCATATTTCCATGGTGACCTGTTTAAGGGCAAAAAGGTATCATGCGTTCTTACCATGAGGATGAGCTGGAAGGAGGAAACATATTCCCTATTGGAAATACTATGGACCAAAGAAAGGCATTAGCAACTCCTTAAGCTTTCACGTAAAAGTAGGCTTATGTGCTTTATAGTAGAAAAGGAGAACTTTTCTAGTCATGGAAGAATATATGACTGAAAAAAGCCCTTTCAACCATCTAGTATAGCTGTTGGAGAAAAAAAACCCATGCTCTCTAGCAAGGGCCCATAGTGGAGAGCTTCTCTGTAGAATTGCAGAGAGCATTATGCAGGAGAATGAGGATATAGAACTGGCTTCAGAAAAGCCAGTAGCTATGTCAACTATGCTGCCAAACCCATGGGAATGGAAATGGTAGAAAGAGAAGACAATCCAACAAGTTTGTAGTGAAAAAATGTCCAAGACAGATGACAGCACTGACTTGGAGTCACTACTAAGACTAGACAGAATGTTATTGGAGGACAAATCTGGTTACTGGTGGACAAGAACCAGTGGTCGAAATATTAAGGCTCCTGCATTGGTAGCTGCTTGCCAGACAGCAGAAGAATGGTACTGTTGAAAAACAAAGGACAAAACAAGAGTAGAAACTGGAGGTGTCTGATGAACTGCTGCAAAGCAAGATTGAAAAAGAGGAGTGAACTCAGAAAAGAGAACTCCGCACTAGAAAAGTAAGAAAATTAGAGAGGCTGAAGAAAAGCCCTCCAGTGAGCAATAGCACTCTTACAGAGGAAAAACCCTGGTAAGAGGGTAAAGAAAATGGAGCTGAAGAAAACTTACAAGTAGTAAGTTAATAGAAAGGAAAGGAGACATGCTGGCACAGGAAACTAATCATTTGATAGTGGATGGACCTCTTTCCCTAGAAGGAAAAGAGAACCCTGTGACCTAGAAGCATGAACATCCTGACAGCTAGAGAAAGGATGGATGTCTTTCGGGAAGAGATCCATGTTTAGGATTTAGAATGACAGCAGTGGATTGTCTATTGAGAACAACTGCAGATTGTAATTCCCAGAGTCACAAGCATCTGATGGGTTGATTAGAAACCCTCTGGTTGCTAGGTTTGCTGAGCCTGGTGAGAGGTTGAACCCTGCAGACCAGGACGATGCTTCCCCTGTTTGGGAACATCTGTAGGATGGGCAGATGATGCATAAAACCTTCTCCTATGGGAAGAAAGTTTGGCAGGACATTTCCTACCTACTGGGACAGAAGGTGGTGCAGAAGAGCCCCTAGGAACAGGTAAGTCAGTGGAAAACTGAGTAACCTGACGTAAAGACTCCTTGTTGAAAAGATTATCTCCAATGCAAGGAGTACGTCCCAGTCTGTGTTGTGCCCATTTGTCCAAGCCTGAAGCTTGGAGCCAGGCTCTACATCGTGCCCCTATAGTTATAGCAGAAGTCCTGCTAACAGACTCAAAAGGAGTCTAGGGAAGCACGAGTAAGAAACCAAGAGATATTCTGGAGATGCTTGAGCAGTGAAGAGTAGTCTGCACTCCTGGACTCTGGAAGGGAAGGAGTCAAAAGATGTAATTGCTTTGTGACCTCCTCAAGAGATACTCAAAAAATATATGAGAGAATTCTTGCAGAAAGCATAGATGTCTGGAAGGTTTGACGTCCAAAGGCATCAAGCATCCTAGATTCCCGACCTGGCGGATAAGAAGAGTGCTTTTTCTTGCTCTTTACCCGCCTCAATGCTGATTCCACAACTATGGAATGCTAAGGAAGTTGAGTCTTTTGAAACCCTGGAGAGGGGGGCACCTGATATAAGAGATCAGTTGCTCTGGAAGGTGGGGGTACCCTTAAAGGTGTTTCCCACATTCCTAGAAGGAGATCCTGCAAGGAATGATGCAAAGGAAGCATTATGTTCCTTTGCTTTGGTAGAAAAAGAGGCCTGTGCAGGATCATGTCCTGGGATAGGAATGGCAAGAGATCTTGCTATATCCCGGAGTAAACTCTGAAAAGAGGGATCCCCAATAGGAATTTCCCTTGGACAGTTAGATCTGAAGAACTAGCCTGAGCACCGACAGAGCTATCCAGATATAAAGGAATAGAAGATCCTGCACAGTGCAGTGTGGAATGCTTGAAGGATGGTCGCCGGTACTGACTGTCTGGAGCAGCAACCGACATTATCACATTGTCCATGCCAGGTATAGACTCCAAGCTTGGCATAGAAGGCAGCGATCCTGTTAAAAAACGCATGGCAGGAGTTGGCCACGATGGTACTGTGGATACCAGTACCGATGTCAGAGTCAAGCCTGACAAAGACATCGGAGCAGTCAGAGACCGCTCAATCGGTACCGAGGCAACCGAAAACGTTCAGGTGCTATCCTCAGTACCGAGCCACCGGTATCAGTCGGTGTCAGTACCAAATGGTACCGAGTCTTCCAGACTAGAGAACGATTCTAAACTGGGCATCGATGAACAAAGCATGGAAGACACCGACCGTAAGGGTAATGAGGACATCAGCACCGACTACGGTACCGTGCCTGATACCGGTGAATGAAGGTCAACCAGTGGCAACTCAGTGGGCCTCGAGGGAACTGAGAGTTGCGGATCCGAATCATCTCACCAAACTGTTGCCAGGACCCAAGCAAGTTAAACACCGATTTCGAGGGTCTAAAAATAAAGTTGTACCGCCACAGTGTGAACATTTCTTGGAGAAAGTGGCTGGCGGTTCCATGAAGGAAAAAGAAGAGGCCTAAAAGGCCTAAGATACCGTGAGACACTATGAAGAAAAATATTCCTTGAAGAAGGAAGATTTTACAAGAAAAGAAAACACTGGCGGTACCGGTGGCGTCGGGAAGACAGCCGCGACCACAAGAAAAATAAAGAAATATAAGAAGAATTTTCTGCGGTGACAGGAGGACGTCCTGCCGGCTCCGCGGAAAACGAAAACAGAGGCAGTTGGGAAAGGCAGGAAGGCAGCACGCAGGCGTGGTGGGATGCTTCCAAAAGCTCTTTGATTGGATGCTGGGAAGTGTTCCTGCACAGACTCAGTCGGTACCGACGTACCCATATGTGAAGACTCATTCCTGCTTGTTCCTGGAGATTTTTAGAAACATCTAGAAAGGTAGATATTTATTCTCTGAACACAAAAGAGGGAAGGCTCCTCTTTTGAAAACACATCAAAATATTACAGTCAATATCTGAATAGAAGGAACCCCCAGGTAAGTGAAGAAAGCCCCCAGGTAGGTGATACATTAAATACCTTTATGGAAATGGGTAACAGGGGTAACATATGGAAAGCAGTGTGTATAAATGCCCGTAGCATGGGAAATAAGATCCCTGATGTTGAAGCTTTGGTGGGAGTGGCTGACTTGGATTTAGTGGCAGTTACAGAAACATGGTTCACAGAAAACCATGACTGGGATGTAACTATACCTGGCTATACTTTATTCAGAAAGGACAGGGTAGGAAGAAGGGGAGGAGAAGTGGCACTATATGTAAAAACTACTATTAAAGCTTTGGAATTACAGAGCTTAAAAGGGAGAGAGGAGGCATTGTGGGTTAAACTAGAAAGAGGGGAAGAGAAATCTATTTGCATTGGTGTGATATACAGACCTCCCTCACAAGAGGAAGAGGTGGACAGAGTTAATTGAAGACATACGCAGCATTGCTAGGAAAGGGGAAGTGCTACTGATAGGAGATTTCAATATGCCAGATGTTGATTGGCACATTCCAGCTGCAGTATCATCTAGAAGTAAGGAAATCCTGGATTCTCTACAGGGAGAGCTATTCAGGCAATTGGTAACAGACCCCACACGTGAAGGGACCATACTGGACTTGGTGCTTACCAATGGTGAAAGTGTTTCTGATGTTGTAGTGGGAGATCATTTTGCATCCAGTGATCACCAGATGGTGTGGTTCAGTATTAGGACTAGGGCTCTTAGAATCCATTCCAAGGTGAGGATCTTAGACTTTAGGAAGACTAACTTTGCGAAGATGGGCCAATACCTCAGGGAGTCGTTAGTGGGATGGGAACAGCTGGGGGATGTAGAAAAACAGTGGGCAAAACTGAAAGGGGATATTTTAAGGGCAACCAACCTTTTTGTTAAAATGGTAAATAAAGGCAAAAGGAAAAGGAGACCGCTATGGTTTTCTAAGGAAGTAGCTGAAAAAGTGAAGAAAAAGAGGGAGGCCTTCATGAAATACAAGAGATCACAGAGAGAGGAAGACAGGCATCTGTATTTGGAAAAACTTAGAGAAGCTAGCAAAGTAGTCAAGAAGGCAAAGATTCAAAAGGAGGAGGAAATAGCCAATGCAATAAAATGGGGGGATAAGACATTTTTCAGATATGTTAACGAGAAGAGGAAGTGCAAAAGTGGTATTGTCAGACTCAAGGATGCAGGGGAGGAATATGTATAAGCTGATAAGGATAAAGCGGAACTGCTTAACAAATATTTCTGTCACAGATGAAGAATCAGGAGAAGGACCTCAGAAAACACCCACAAACAGGAACAGAAGCGAGGGACATCTTGAACAATTTTCAGAAGACTGTTCGTGAGAAACTAGCTCAACTTAAAGTAGACAAAGCGATGGGACCGGATGGGATACAACCTAGAATACTGAGGGAACTTGGGGACGTTCTAGCAACTCCACTGACTGACCTTTTCAATGCCTCGTTGAGTCGGGAGTGGTGCCAAAGGACTGGAGAGAGGCTCATGTGGTGCCTTTACACAAAAGCAGAAGTAAGGATGTGGTTGAAAACTACAGGCCGGTTAGTTTAACTTCGGTGGTGAGTAAATTATTGAAAACGCTGCTGAAAGAGAAAATAGTGAGGTTTCTGGAGTCCAGCAGATTACAGGATCCGAGGCAGCATGGATTCACCAGGGGCAGGTCTTGTCAGACAAATCTCATTGATTTCTTTGACTGGGTGACCAGGGAGTTGGACCGAGGGAGAGCTCTAGATGTGGTGTATTTAGATTTCAGTAAAGCCGTTGACACCATTCCTCACAGGCGACTTATAAACAAACTGAGCACCCTAGGGATGGACCCTAAAGTTACTGCTTGGGTAAGAAATTGATTGGGTGGGAGGTGACAGAGTACAAGTAAATGGAGCTCACTCTGAGGAGAAGGATGTTACCAGTGGTGTGCCCCAGGGATCTGTCCTTGGTCCAATTCTTTTTAACATCTTTGTTAGTGATATAGCGGAAGGGCTGTCGGGTAAGTTTTGCCTCTTTGCTGATGATACCAAAATCTGCAATAGAGTAGACACTCAGGAAGGTGTAGATAACATGAGGGGGGATCTAGCTAAGCTTGAAAAATGGTCTAGAATTTGGCAGCTAGGATTTAATGTTAAAAAATGTAAGGTCATGCATTTGGGCTGCAGCAATCAAAGGGAGCAATACAGTATAGGAGGTGAAATACTTTTGTCCACTAAAGAAGAACAGGACCTAGGTGTGGTTGTGTCTGATGATCTTAAAGTAGCTAAACAGGTAGAAAAGGCGACGGCAAAAGCTAGAAGGATGCTTGGGTGCATACGGAGAGAAATGGCTAGCAGAAAAAAGGAGGTGATAATGCCTCTGTATAAGTCTTTGGTGCGACCTCATTTGGAGTATAGTGTGCAATTCTGGAGACCGCACCTTCAAAAGGATGTGAACAGGATGGAGTTGGTGCAGAGGGTGGCTACTAAAATGATTAGTGGGCTTCATTATAAAGCATATGAGGACAGACTTAAGGATCTTAATATGTACACCTTAGAGGAAAGGCGGGATAGAGGTGATACGATTGAGATGTTTAAATACCTCCGTGGCATAAATGTTCATGGAGAGCGCCTCTTTCAATTGAAGGCAAGTTCTGCTACGAGTGGACATGGGATGAGGGTGAAGGGAGATAGATTCAGGAGTGATATGCAGAAATATTTCTTTACGGAAAGAGTAGTGGATCCATGGAATAGTCTCCCAGTTGAGGTGGTAGAGATGACAGTAACTGAATTCAAAAAAGCATGGGACCAACACAGAGGATCTCTAAAGGTAAAAAGTGGACTGTTGATATGGAAGGACAGACTAGATAGGCCATGTGGTCTTTTTCTGTCTTCATGTTTCTATGTTTCAATCATTGTAGCACGAAAGGGAATATCTATTGAACTCTTGAGAAAGGTAGACAGGCCAAGACTGTCTACAGTAGAGAGCTCATCTAGACCTGCATCCTCAGGCATTTTCTTCCCCAGAAGTACACAAGGAGAAGCTAGGCCTTTCCTACTAAATGTCTTTCCTCGCGTTCTCTTCAGGCCAATCCCATTACGTGTGGGTTGTAAGCCTCCTCCAGCAGCTGAGGACTGATCATAACAGTCTTGTATCAGTATAAGACCTCCCCACCCCCCTACAGCTCCAGACTCGTCTCCTCTTCACTAAAGCAGACCAAAACCATAAATGAATCTAACCATAACCAACCATACCATCTCAAATCACCCCCCCCCCCCAAGAGTCTTTGTTCTGGCTAAAGGAAGGATATTAGCTCCATTAGCTCCCCCACCCCCCAAAACAATGTAACCAATAAGAACTATGCCCAAGAACTAAACAGAACAGGGACCTATACCCCCCCCCCCCCTCCGGTAACTTACCTGTTGTGACTCATCTTATAGTTCCTACTTAGACCAGAGCCAAACAAGTCAGACCTATGGCAAACAAAAACACACACCCACACACCTTACAGGGAGAGTCCAGGACTGGCCTGGAGTGAACTCAAGGAAAGACAATTAACACGTAAGGCCTAAATTCTCCATCCTTCTCTCCAGGCCAGTACCGTTACGTGTGGGACGTATCAGAGCAGTACCTAATCATGGGAGGGATATGCCAGACCAGCCTGATGCACCAAGGCTCTAAGCACTGCATCCCCAACTGCCTGCACATTGAGCCGGTAATGCTTTGCCAACGAATGGAGAAATGACCAAGTTGCCACTCTGCAAATGTCAACTGGAGGAACTAGGCTATGTTCTGCCCAAGATGTTGCCTGAGCCAGAGTCGAATGAGCTTGAAGTCCCAAAGGTGGGACCCTCCCTCTTGACTCAATGCTGCAGATTGCTAGCTTCACCCATCTGGCAATAGAGACTTTTGAAGCTGCCTCCCCTTTATGCAGACCCTCAAAGAGGATAAACAGATAAGACTTGTGAAAAAATTCTGTACTCTTGATATAACACACTTCAAACACCCAGTAGACATCAAGTCAGTGAAGTTGCTGCTCACTGAGCTTCTGAGGGTTGGAAAAGCCAGCAGGGAAATGACCTGATTAACACGAAACTTAGACACCACCTTGGGCAAGAGATTGTATGGTCACAAGAGTACCTTCTCCTCACTAAACTGCAGAAAGAGTTCCTGGCGTGAGAGCCTGCAGTTCAGTGATTCATCACGTGGAACATAATACTACCAACATGGTCCTCAAGATGAGATTGTTGGATGTCCTGGAGATTGGCTCAAAAGGAATTCCCGGTAGGGCCTCCAGAACTAAGCTGAGATCCCAAGGAACCACCACTCGAACAGGTAGACAAACAAGCTTAACTGCCCTTGGAAACCAAATTACAGCCAGATGTGTTGCCAGCAAAATGACCCTGCATCTGTCCTCTATAGTAGGACAAGGCTGCCACCTGTACCTTTAAAGAGCCAAACCTTTCTCCAGCCCGTTGCAAAAAAACTCAAAATGTCCAGAAGGGAGGCCCCAAAAATGGTCACAACTCCCTATCTGCACACGCTTCAAACACTCCAAAATTAATAAACCAAAAGGAATCAACCTAAATATCCCAAAATCCAAAAGATTCCAATGCTCATTACCCCCAAATACACAATTCTTTTTGTCGGAGTACGCCAACAGTGCCGGGAAACCACTTCAGGCACCACTGTGGCAACTCCTTTTATTAAGACGTATGTGGATAAAAAATAGAAATCCAAAACTTAGCTTTTAGAGAGTGCCATCCAATGCAGCTGAAATATGCCAGTAATTCAACAATGACGCGGCGGCTCATGTTTCGGGTTCTTCATCAAAAATGTTGCAAAACCCTGCTTCAGGTCCATCCACAACTGGCAAGGAAAGTATGAATGAGAAACCACGGCGTCTGACGTCAGCTTCCATTGAAAAATCAAAGCCACCAATCACAAAGCAGAGAAAACCCAAACAGAGGGAAACCCACTGCACAGAGAAACCCTTGATGGGAACCTCCAAAATGTCACTCAAATAATAGTATGCCAGTCCACTTGAAGATTAAGACCTTTAGGGGTAACAGAGTTCAGTGAATATATCCAATGTTGCTCACGCCACTGTAATCGTTGTTCCCTGTCACCACCCCTTGGATCATGGGGGATATAGTCCAATATTCTCCATCGCAACGAAGAAAAATCATGCCCAACAGTTAAGCATAGGAGCAGAAAGAGTTTTAGTACGTAGTCTGGAAGCATTCTGATAGACGAACCTTCACCGCACGTTTAGTACGTCCCACATAGTAGAGGGAACAAGGGCAAACAATCAAGTACACTACAAAAGAGGAAGTACAGTCTGTATGCCAAACCGTTGTATGGGCCCGAGATGTATGTGGATCAATCCAATCAGAACCCTCCAATGTAAGTGAACAGTAAGTACATTGCCCACATGCAAAATGCTCATCATGTCATTTCAGAGGGCGATCCTGCGGAGAAGTAGTGTGCATGATCAGATCTCTCAAGTTCGCTGTGCGGGAATAAGCAATGCGCAGGAGTAGTCTCCCAAAAGCATTCATGCGAGCCCAAAATGGGCCAAAAGCGATGTAGCACCTTAGTAACTTCGGGCATACTGTGAGTGTAAGGCAGAACCCCAGTAATCACTTGGTCAGAAGATGTAGATGTAGAGTCCCGCAGAGAGAGAAGCCACCACTGATGTAAATGTCGGGCCCTCTTGTACGCCCGATTGATAACATCAGGTGGATATCCCTGGCAGGCCAAACGTGACTTAAGTTCCACCGCATGGAGATGAAATTCAGACAAGGTCAAACAGTTTCGCAGACATAAAAACTGACCAAAGGGTAAACCCCGCCGAAGCGCTCGGGGATGAAAACTGTCATATTGGAGCAAGGTATTCCGCTGAATAGGCTTACGATATAAAGTAGTTTCAAAACCTTGAGGGGTCAAAATCACCATAATATCCAAAAATTGTATGCGATGAGGATCCATTTGCGCTGTAAACTGAATACGTGCCACATGAGAATTAAGCCTCTGCAGAAACAGATCTAAATCCCCCCGGGTACCAGTCCAAAGAAAGAAAACATCTAGGAATCTCTTCCAGAAAGGGGTAAATTTAAATGCCACATCAGAATAGACATATGTTGTCTCAAAAACGGCCATAAAAAGGGTCGCTATAGATGGGGCGACCGTGGCCCCCATTGCAATACCATGGATCTGTTTATAAAACTGCTGTTGGTGTAAAAAATTATTGTTACTCAAAACCATCTCCAACAAATCCAGCAAAAACTGTTTAGGAATTCGATCTGGAAGATCTAATGGATAGTCTTGTAAACAAGCAAGAGCCTCACGTTGATCAATGTTAGTGTACAGAGACTGTACATCAAGAGAGACCAAATATGTGTAAGTATTCACATCCAAACAATCCCTCAGCTGATTCAAAAAATCCCCCGTATCTCTACAGAGACTGTACATCTAAGCTAAGTTTTGGATTTCTATTTTGGATTTCTGTACATCAAAAGCTAAGTTTTGAATTTCTATTTTGGATTTCTGTACATCAAAAGCTAAGTTTTGGATTTCTATTTTTTATCCACATACGTCTTAATAAAAGTTGCCAAAGTGGTGCCTGGAGTGGTTTCCCGGCACTGTGTTGGCGTATTCCTCTATGGGAATTGTAGTTTTAGTTACAGTCGACACCAAGGCATCTACCAGCAGCCCAAGGGGTGACTACACCTTAAAAGGTAGTCTCTGGAAACTCCCATTCTGATTCAATCATTTTTTTGATCACTATGAACCAGGAAGCAGGCCTGCGCCCCTTTGAAACCCTGGAGCAGCAGATTGTCCAGTGATTCCTCAGCTTGAGGAGAAACATGAACAGTATTAAGGGCTGAGAGCGAATGGGAGATAAGAGCTGTCAGCACCTCCTTGTGAAAGACAATACACATTAAGGTCTTCTCCCATTGCCATTTTGACATCCTCCCACTCTGGCTTCCATGGCTCACCCCGGAGATTATTTTATTTATTTATTTTATTTACATTCTCTTATATACCGCGCTATTCTGCATCAGTGCGGTTTACATTGAACAAATTGAAATTACATTAAACAGGGCATTATAACTTGGAGATAACTATTTTACAGGGAACATGGGCTATGGAGGATTAAGTGGCTTGCCCAAGACCACAAGGAGCACCTGTGGTACTAGAAAATCCCAGTCCTTCCGGCCCAAGGTTGCTGTCCTCTAGTGGGATTTGAACCCCTGACCTTCCGGCCTGAAGTACCTTGCCCCAACCACTAGGCCACTCCACTCCACTCACTCAGATGAGCCTTCCCCCAGCTCGGACACTGGGTACAAGAAAAGAAAGGACCCTGCCATATGTCCACCTCACACCCAGCTTGTTCTCTTGTGGAGGGACATGCTCTGGTTCCCTTCCCATATTGCCTCCCCAGACGGCAGAACTGCAACATTCTTGGGTGGTCCTAAGGCCTCTGCCTGCTTTTTATTTTTTTGAGGCAGGTGCTCTTATGCAATAAAAAACCTCTGCAGCAAAAATGGATTTGAGCACCTCCTTACATCCAGGACTATTAGGTGCTGAATCTGTCCCTGCTGCCTTTTTTGCTTTTGCTTTATATTTCTCATGCGTCTCTGGATGTGAAATGGCTGCTGTTTGTGAAATGGCAGTTCCTGCCAAAACCACAGGAGTTACCAGCCTCAAGGGATCTTCTCCTGCCTCTGCTGGGCTTTCTTCCATACATGCAGTCAACTCCCAATGCACTAGACACCCCTGCTGCACACACTGTCTGCTGCCAAACTGACTGCAGGCAGTATGAGCTGTGAGCATGCAACCATGCCACAGAGGGCTTCAAAATAGAACAATTCTGCCCCACTGCTCTCCCTGACACTGCTGCCTTTGGGTAATCACCGACAAACACGAATGAGTCCCATCCCCCCCCCCCCCGCCCCTTCAAACTAGGAAGGACTGCATTCCCAAAAGAGAATGAGAACCCAGCGGCAGAGTTACTTTCTTTTCCTTCCCCAGTGAGTGCAGCTTAGCAGATTCCCTTTAGCTAAAGTGTAGTTACTCACCTGTAACAGGTGTTCTCCAGGAGCAGCAGGAATCAGTCCTCACATATGGGTGACATCGGCGCCAGAGCCCTCGTGTGGAGCATTTCCCCATCTTTCAAAGAAAGCCTTTGGGAATGCAGCGCGCATGTGCAGTCCCCTTCCCGCCCAAGGGTGCCATCTTGCTCAGTCTGATGACTTAGCTAAAAGACAGCAAAAAAATCAAAATGAAGGATTTGACTGCACTCCAGGGGAGGAGGGAGGGTCGTGAGGACTGATTCCTGCTGCTCCTGGAGCACACTTGTTACAGGTGAATAACTACGCTTTCTCCAGGACCAAGCAGGAAGTCAGTCAGTCCTCACATATGGGACTTCCCAGCTCTAGGCTACTGTGAACCCAAAGCTGAAAAAGTGGCTCCCTCTCGAGAGCCACAGCATGTGTCAAGAATTTTCTCTGACAACGCACCCCGTACAGTAGCCCAACACGAAGGGCCGGAGGGCAGGAGTTGCCTAAACTTCAAAGAGATTACGGAGTACAGCCTGGCTGAAAACACTGTCCTGCTGGGACTCTCTCTCTCTCTCCAGGCAGTAATGAGCTGCAAAAGTCTGGCTTGAAAACCAAGTTGCAGCCCCGCAGATGTCTGCCAACGGAACAGAGCAGAGATGAGCTACTGACGCAGCTTTTGCCCTGACACGGTGGGCCGTGACCCGACCCTGCAAGGGGAGGTTGGCTGCCCTGTACGCCCAGGCGATGCAAGCTGCTACCCAAGTGGACAATGTGCGCTTGGAGATAGATAAACTCATCCTATTAGGGTCAAATGAGACGAAGAGCTGAGCAGCCCTTCGATGCACCTGCGTACGTTCTATGTAAAAAGACAACACACTGTTACAGTCCAGGGTATGCAAGAATGTTTCAGCCCGGCTGGCATGCGGCTTAGGAAAGAAGGTCGGAAGAATCACCTCCTGATTGAGGTGGAAAGAGACGACCACTTTTGGGAGGAACTTGGGATGGGTCTGTAGGATCACCCTGTTCCTACAGAACCGTGTGTACAGTCTATCAGAAACCAGAGCTTGCAGCTCACTCACATCTGGCTGATGTAAGAGCCACCAGGAAGAGCACTTTCCAAGAGGAAGCACAAATGACAAGTATCCATCAGCTCAAACGGTGGGCAAGTAAGTTGCGGCAGGACCACGTTCAAATCCCACTCGGTGGACAAACCGGAGGCTTGAGTAGAAGCAGACCTGAGAAATCTGGACACCAAGGGGTGAACTGACAGACTGTCCTTCCACTGGTGAGTGGTGCGCTGACAAAGCACTGAGGTGGACCCGAACAGAGTTAGACTTAAGGCCTAGGTCTGAAAGGTGAAGTAGATACTGCAGTACTACTGGCACAAGGCAAAAGAAAGGATCTTCATTGCGCTGAGCACACCATACCGTAAACCTACGCCACTTGAGGGCATAAGACTTTCTGGTGGACTGCCTTCTAGAGGTCAATACCACCTCCTCAACCTCCTTAGGTAGAAGGAAGCTAGCACTACCCTTTCAGCAGCCAGGCCATCAGATTGAGGGACCTGAGGTTGGGGTACAGAAGGGAACCCTGCTCTTAAGACAGGAGATTGTGTTGCAGCCCTAGAGGGAACAGAGCTTCCACCGCCAACTGCAAAAGTGGAAACCAAGGCTGCCTCGGCCATCAGGGGGCTACCAGGATCACCAAGGCCTTGTCCTGAAGGATCTTGAACAGAGCTCAGGCCACCAGGGGCGTGGGAGGAAACGCAAAGAGGAGGCCCATAGACCAAGAGATCAGAACAACATCTGCTGCCATCCTCAGGGGATGCAGCTGTCTGGAGCAAAACCTGGGCAGCTGACGGTTTAGCGGACTTGCAAAGAGATCGATGGATGAAATCCCCAGCAGAGGAAGATCTGCTGGACCACCGATGGATTCAACTGCCACTCGTGAAGCTGGAGAATCCTGCTTAGCTTATCTGCTAGGAAGTTTTCTTGACCAGGTAGGTAGACTGCTAAAAACACACACCACATACCCTGCCTGACTGCAAAGGAGCAAAGGGCCAGTGCCTCCTGACATAGGAGCCTGGACCCTGTGCCCCCTTGTTTGTTTACGTAGAACATTGCCACCCGATTGTCTGTCTGAACTAGGACAGACTGTTGAGAGGGCATGACAAAGTTTGGAGAGCTAAGCGGATTGCTCACAGCTCTAAAAGGTTGATTTGCTGTGTGGCCTCCTGAGGGGACCACAGGCCTTCAGTGCATGAGCCCTGGCAATGTGCACCCCAGCCTCTTAAGGAAGCATCCGTCATCCGCACCCTTGTGTGTGCTGGAGTCTGAAAAGGTACACCCTGAGGTTTGGTGGATGTAGCCACCACTGCAAGGAGTTCAGAAGTTGTCTAGACACCTTTACTCTGTCTCAGAGGTCGCCGGTGGCTTGTGTCCGCTGATCTGAGGCACATTGAGCAGTCCGCATGTGCAGACGGGCATTCGGGGCAATGTTCCCTCTAATTTTCTGTAGGCTGTGTGCGCATAAAATATCAGCTGTGCAGCTTTTGAAGGAAGGTTAAATTTGTGCGCCACATAACACTCAGAGTTGTATACTTAAAAATTTGACTACACTTCAGAATACAGTATGTACATCACATTGATTGCACTAGAAAATATTGTAGAACTTGTGAAAACCGTAAATACACAACAACTTTTAGATTAAGACGTCTGTTTTCTATCAGAATCAGAACCGTAATTTTTGTGCGCTCTGTTATAAAGTATGTGCGCTCGCTCAGCGAGGTGTGCGCACATGCACACGAGCACAGCTTAGAGGGAACAGTGATTCGGGGTCACATGTACAGTGGATGCCATGTGGCCAAGGAGACACAGGAAATGCCTAGCGGAAACATGAGTATTGCGTTGGACCTGGTTGACCAAATCCATAAGTCTGTGGGCCCTGTCCTCAGGCAAATAAGTTCTTGCCTGAAGGGTGTCCAACCTGGCCCCTATAAACTCTAGGTTCTGAGAGGGAAGCAAAGTGTACTTTATTTACATTCTCTTATATACTGTGCTATTCTGCATCAGTGCAGTTTACATTGAACAAACTGAAATTACATTGAACAGGGCATTATAACTTGGAGATAACTATTTTACAGGGAACATGGGCTATGGCGGGTTAAGTGGCTTGCCCAAGACCACAAGGAGCACCTGTGGAACTAGAAACCGCAGTCCTTCCGGCCCAAGGTTGCTGTCCTCTAGTGGGATTTGAACCCCCGACCTTCCGGCCTGAAGTACCTTGCCCCAACCACTAGGTCACTCCTCCACTCCATAACTTTGCATAGTTTATGACAAAGCCCAGATGCTGAAGAGAGACAGTGCGAAAAGTGGCCTGCTGGGCCTCCTGGAGTGACTGGCCCCTGATTAGCCAGTCGTCCAGGTAAGGGAAGACAAAAATCCCCCGATTTCTGAGAAAAGCCACCACCACCACCAGGCATTTGGTGAAAACCCTGGGGGCAGAAGTCAGATCAAAAGAAAGCACCCTGTACTGAAAGTGGTTTCCTCCCACCACAAATCTGAGATATTGTCTGTGGTCTGGATGGATGAGGGTGTGAGTATAAGCATACTTTAGGTCTAAGGAGCATAGCCAGTCTCCCTGCTGGAGGAAGGGCAGCAGTATCCCAAGGGTAAGCATCTTGAACTTTTCCCTCTCCAGAAACTTGTTCAGATTTCACAAGTCTAGGATAGGTCTTAGGCCTCCTGTTCTCTTTGGTACCAGGAAGTACCTGGAGTAGAAGCCTTGCCCTTTCAGGTGGTGTGGCACCAACTCCACTGCCTGTTTCTTTAGAAGACTTGCCAACTCCTGAAGGAGGAGGTTCCTGTGTAGAGGGAGTCTTGGAGGCTCCCCTGGATAGTAGGAGAGGGTAGCTGGTGGAAATGGAGCATATAGCCCTTCTGGACTATGCTCAGCACCCAGGTATCCCTTGTGATGGCTGGCTACCAGTAGGCATACAGGGTCAGCCGACCTCCTGTGCTGAGTGAGGCCACCAGTGGAGGAGAGGCTTTGCCCTGGGAGTCAAAAAACCCCTCCCTGTTGTGCAGGAGCCGGAGCTGGAGGCTTGGGGGTTTTCTGCCTACGAGGCCCATGCCGCTGCCCTTTGGCCTGCTGGGGAGCTGGAGAGGCCAGATATTGAGGGTAGGTTTTGTAGGCAGCACCCTTCCTTGGGAAAAAGGGCTTCTTCCGAGCCCTTCTTTTTGTGAAAAGGGGTAGAAGTCTTTCTGGACAGCCTTGTCCTGGTGAGTGTGTCTTGATTTCTGCAGCCTTCTCAGTCATGGGCTTGCCGAACAGGTTGTCACCTCGGCACCGGACATCGACCAACTTGTCCTGCACCCATGACTCCAGGTCTGATGACTGTAGCCAGAACTGATGTGCACTACTGCCGGCCACGGCTACCTGGGCCGAAGCCTCGAAGCAGTCAGGCTGCTCAAGATATAATACTTCTAGTGCTCTCAGATCCCTGTAGACAAGGCTTTGATCTCTGCAAGGGTTCCTCGGAGAGGCCAGCCGAGAACTCGGCAATCTCCTTTGCCAGGTCTCATAAGTACATGCCCATGTACAACTGGTAAGTCTGGACATGGCAAGACAGCATCGAGCCCTTGAAGAACTTTCTACCGAGGGCATCCAGGTTGTGGGCCTCCCGGCCGGGAGGCACCAAGGAGTGCATCTTTTGGCTTTTCAGCCTGTGCATGGCTGACTCCACAACCATGGAGTTGTGCAGCAGCTGCACCTTTTGGAACCCAGGGCTCTTACGGACATGATAGATAGAATCAACCCGCTTTCTAAGAATCAGCACCGAGGTCGGTGCTTCCCACATATGGAAAAGCAGCTGTTCCAGCATCGGAGGAACTGGTACAGTAAAGGCTTCCTTCAGAAGAAAATCGTACTGGAACGCATTGAGCTCTTCGGCTCGAGACTCCTCCTGGCATCTGCCGGGAATGCCAAAGCCTTGGCCATGTCCCTGACAAAATCCGAGAACCGGGTATCCTCTGGAGAGGGGAGGGGGAACCTTCGAGGCTCAGACTCCAGGGAGTCCGACAGGATGCACCGGGTCTGGAAAGTGTCGGGAGACTCCTCGTCCTCCGTCTCCCATGCTGACTACTCCGAGGAGTTGAGCAGCTCCAGCCGTGTGGGCCTCAATGCCACTACCCTGATGCAGAGGGCAATGGCGTCGACAACCTTGACCCCACACGGGATGTCAAGGGAGACCTTGGCTGAGGATAGACTCGAGACGGGATTGACTTGAGGATCGGATCAGCCTCCGGGGTCGACTTAGACATAGAGGTCCCAGTGGTCGGGGCAGATGCACCGGTCAAACCGGCAATCAGTACCCACTGCTGCTCCATGAAGGCAGCCAGGCTGCTCTCCAGAGCCATCAACCCGAGACCAAGCTCAGGAGACTATGCAGCGCCCCTGACTTGGGCCCTGCGACGTCAGTTCTCCTGGAGGAGAGTCAACGAGGACAACCAAATTTACCTGACTCTGTGACTCCGGCTCCAGGCAAGGTAGTTTGGTTGGCCGCTCTGACTCAGAGCCCGGGATGGCAGTCAGGGCTTTGTGACCTGGCCCTCGAGGAGCTTCTTCTGACGCCGCCCTCACGAGCTTCTTCCTTTTGTGCTCTCGGGCGAGGGACCCCCTCTCAGAGGAGGCACGATGGTGCTTGGTGTCATACTCCTGAGACAGAGGCCTCTGACGAAGTCTGGACCCGGCCGGGCGTGGACTCCTAAAGAATTCTCACACGTTGATGCTGATGGCTCCAAAGTGCCTTCGATGACATCTTGCTGCACAGGCCACAGACCAGCGTATCATGGTCAGGCCCAAGGCATCGGAGGCAGCAGTCGTGTGTGTCGGTGAGAGACATGTTTATTGCACCAATCACATTCTTTGAACCCGCTGGCAGCCATCGGAGGAAAAAGGGCCCCTGCAAGGTCAAAAGACAGGGCTGCCAGTGAAAACAAACCCACGCGGACGCTAGTCACAAAGGACAAAAACCGAAAAAGAAGTTCCGGACTCGATACCGGTGTACCGAGCCGAGGTGGGAGGGGAACTGGCGTCGAACTGGATAGAAGAAATGTGAAAAATTGCAGGAAAAGAAAAAAAAATCTACTTTTCCCCGGGTGACATGAATTACTTCTGTTGGGCTCTGCGGAAAGAGACTGAGCAAGATGGCACCCTTGGGCGGGAAGGGGACCGTGCATGCACACTGAATTCCCCAAGGCTTTCTTTGAAAGCTGGGGAAATGCTGTGCACGAGAGCTCTGTCTGTGCCGACGTCACCCATATGCGTGCACTGACTTCCTGCTTGGTCCTGGAGAAAGGGGCTCTTGCTATCCTGCTGGTAAAGAAATAAAAAGGCACTGCAGCTAAAAGCACCTCACCTCTTGCTCATACTAGGGAGGGAGGGACCTGGGGCTCCCAGGTATTACATCCCTGGGCAAACTTTGGTCCCTGTAGACCCTGGTACCGGAGCAGGCCCTGTGCTTACTGAGGCTCCATTATTTTATTTATTTTTAAACAGGTTATCTCCAGCCTTCCCCTTACCAGTGCTAAGGCTCACCAACTCCAGGTGGCCAAAAAAAAAAAAAAAAAGTCTTCCTAAACAATTCTAAGCTTCCTCTGAGGGAGACTATTCTGAAAAGAGGGAGCTCTTTCCCAGCTGCTGAGAATTGATAGACTGGAGCTGTAGGCGGAGCTCTTATACTGATACAAGACACTCATGATCAGTCCTCAGCTGCTAGAGGGGGCTAACATGTAAAGCGTAGTTACACTCACCTATAACAGGTGTTCTCTGGGGACAGCAGTAATCAGTCCTCACTTATGGGTGACTGTGGCACCGACAGAGCCCTCGCAGAAGCATCCCACCAGCTTTCAAAGAAAGCCTTTGGGAGATGCCACCATGCATGCACAGTCCCTTCCCACCCAAGGGTGCTATCTTGCTCAGTAAGATGATAGCTGAAATGCAGCAAAATAAAAGATGGAAAAAGGAGCAACTCCAAGTGGAGGGAGGGAGGGTGGGGAGGACTGATTCCTGCTGTCCCTGGAGAACACCTGCAACAGGTGAGTAACTATGCTTTCTCCGGGAACAAGCAGGAAGTCAGTCCTCACATATGGGACTCCCCAGCTACAGGCTACTTAAAGCCCATAGCAAAAATAGGGGCTCCCTCATGGGGAGCTCCAAGCAGCAGCAATTAGCCTGTGTACACAGACCACAGTAAGACCCCTGTATCTGATGAACCAGCACTCCGGTAGCCTGAACACAGAAGGGTTGGAGGACAGGAGTTGCCTAAACCCAGAAAAGGTTACAGAGCACAATCAGGCCAAAGGCACTGTCCTGTCAGGACTCTTTCCAGGCAGTAATGGGCTGCAAAGGTATGGACTGAAAATCAGGTGGCAGCCTGGCAGATGTCCACCATCAGGACAGCGTATAAGTTTGCCACCGAAGACGCCATGGCCCTGAAGCAGTGCACCATGACAACATGGCCTTCAAGTAGGAACCTCACCTGCTCGTAAGCGAGTGTAATACAGTCTGCCTCCCAGGTGGACGATGTGCCTTTGGTCACTGCCTCCCCCAGCCTACTGGGATTGTAGGAGACTAAAAGCTGAGAAGCTTTGCAGTAGCCTTGAGTGCACTGGATATAAAAGGACAAAGCCCTCTTACAGTCCAAGATGTGAAGAGGTGTCTCCACCTGACTGGAGTGAGATTTTGGAAGGCAGGTAGGAAGGAAGCACCACTTCCTGGTTGAGATAGAAGGGCAACATTACCTTCGGCAAGAATTTGGGTTGTGTGCAAAGCACCACTCTGTGCTTGTAGAACCTGGTATAAGGTGCCTGTGTCACAAGGGCCTGGAGCTCTAACTCTGCAAGCAGAGATGAGAAAAAGGAAAACCACCTTCCAAGAGGTAGCAAAGGTGGCAGGTAGTTAGAGACTCGAAGGGTGGGCAAGTGAGCTGCCCCAACACAATGTTGAGGTCCCATTCAGTTGCCAGTGGGCAAACTGATGGCTTTGATAAGAGCAGGCCCTGAAGAAAACAGGTCAACGGCTGGCCTGAAAGAGGCTTACCATCCACCAGATGGAGGTGCACTCTGACAGAATAGCGTAGTTACTCACCTGTAACAGGTGTTCTCCAGGGACAGCAGGAATCAGTCCTCACATATGGGTGACGTCTGTGCTGACAGAGCCTTCGCATGGAGCAAATCCACAGCTTTCTAAGAAAGCCTTTGGGAATTGCATCATGCATGCGTGGTCCCCTTCCTGCCCAAGGGTGCCATCTTGCTCAGTCAAATGACATAGCTAAAAGACAGCAAAGTAGCAAAATAGGACTGCAACTCCAAGGGGAGGAGGGAGGGTTGTAAGGACCGATTCCTGCTGTCCCTGGAGAACACCTGTTACAGGTGAGTAACTATGCTTTCTCCAGGAACAAGCAGGAAGTCAGTCCTCACATATGGGACTCCCTAGCTATAGGCTACCGAGAACCCATAGCTGAAAAATAGGCTCCATGAGAGCTGCAGCAGCCATAATAGGATTTTAACTGAGTAACACTCTAGTAGCCTGACACCAAAGGGTCGGAGGGTAGGAGTTGCCTAAACCTCGAAAAGGTTACGGAGTACAGCCTAGCTGAAAGCACTGTCCTGTTGGGACTCCCTATCCAGGCAGTAATGCGTTGCAAAAGTCTGACCCGAAGACCAGGTCGCAGCCCGGCAGATGTCTGCCAGTGGAACAGAGCAGAAGTGAGCCACTGATGCTGCCATAGCCCTGACCCAGTCAGCTGTAACAACCCTGCAATGGAATATCAGCCGCCCTGTATGCCCAGGCAATACAGTCTGCCACCCAAGTGGACAACGAACGCTTGGAAACAGCCATCCCCACCTTACTGGGGTCATAGGATACGAAGAGCTGAGAAGTCCTTCGATACCCCTGCGTATGCTCAATTTAGAAGGCCAATGCCCTTACAGTCCAGGGTATGCAGCACTGCTTCCGCCCGACTAGCATGAGGTCTGGGAAAGAAAGTAGGGAGAACTACCACCTGGTTGAGGTGGAACGGAGAGATCACTTTCGGCAGGAACTTGGAGTGCATAGCACCACCCTGTTCCTATAGAACCTTGTGTAAGGTCTGTCGGATACCAGAGCCCACAGCTCACTCACTCGCCTAGCTGACATAAGTGCCACCAAGAAAACTACCTTCCAAGAAAGGTAGTGTAGATGGCAAGTTGCTATCGGCTCGAATGGTGGGTGGGTAAGCTGCCCCAAGACCACATTTAAATCCCACTCAGTCGCTGGAGGGCGAAAGCGTAGTTACTCACCTGTAACAAGTGTTCTCTAGGAGCAGCAGGAATCAGTCCTCACATATAAGTGACGTCGGTGCCGGAGCCCTCGCGGAGCAATTTTCCCCAGCTTTCAAAGAAAGCCTTTGGGAATTGCAGCACGCATGCGTGGTCGCCTTCCCGCCCAAGGGTGCCATCTTAGCCAGTCTGATGACATAGCTAAAAGATAGCATAAAAATTTGCAAAAAACTTAAGCAGATTGCAACTCCACGGGGAGGAGGGAGGGTTGTGAGGACTGATTCCTGCTGCTCCTGGAGAACACCTGTTACAGGTGAGTAACTACGCTTTCTCCAGGACCAAGCAGGAAGTCAGTCCTCACATATGGGACTCCCAAGCTTAAGGCTACCGGAGACCCTAAGCACAAAAATGAGCTCCCTCTAGCTCAGCGGCACAGAAGGAAGGAATCTTCACTGAATTATCACCCACCGGTAGCCCACATCCGGGATGGAGGGTAGGAGTTGCTCAAACCTCGAAGAGATTTCGGAGGACTGCCTGTCCGAAAGCACTGTCCCTGCGGGACTCCCTCCCGAGACAGTAATGGACCGCAAAAGTCTGGCTCGAAGACCAAGTAGCGGCCCGGCAGATGTCTGACAGCGGAACAGAGCGGAGGTAAGCCACTGACGTAGCCTTTGCCCGAACACAATGAGCCGTGACTCGACTTTCTAAGGAGAGTCCGGCTGCCCCATAAGCCCAAGCGATACAGTCAGCAACCCAGATGGACAGAGTACGCTTGGAGACCGGGAGCCCCAATTTATTGGGGTCAAAAGACACAAAAAGCTGAGCAGCTTTACGGTGCTCCCGCGTACGGTCAAGGTAGAAGTTCAATGCCCTTCTACAGTCCAGGGTATGCAGGACCCGTTCAGCTCGGCTGGAGTGAGGCCTGGGAAAGAAGGTTGGAAGTACCACCTCCTGATTGATGTGAAAAGGGGAGACAACTTTTGGAAGAAATTTTGGGTGAGTCCGTAGGACTACCCTATTTTTGTAGAACCGAGTGAAGGGGGGATCAGACACGAGGGCCTGCAATTCACTTACGCGTCTAGCGGAAGTGAGGGCTATCAGGAACAAGGTTTTCCATGAAAGAAAACGCAGAGAACAGGTAGCCATCGGTTCAAAAGGCGGACAGGTGATCCGCTGTAAAACCACATTCAGATTGCAGTCAGGTGCTGGCGGGCGCAGAGGTGGTTTAAGTAGAAGGAGACCTCGGAGAAACCGTGCTACAAGAGGGTCGCTGGAAAGAGGTCTACCGTCCACTGGCACATGGTGCGCTGAAAGAGCACTGAGGTGGACTTTTACGGAGTTGGACTTAAGTCCCAGATTAGAGAGGTAGAGCAGGTACTGCAAGATCACCGACACCGAGTAGGAGAAGGGATCCTGAGACTGCTGTACACACCAAACGGAAAAGCGACGCCATTTAAGGGCGTAGCATTTGCGGGTAGAAGGGCGCCAAGAAGCTAGGACGACCTCTTCCACCTCTGCCGGCAGGAGAAGGGGAGCGAGGACTACCCTTTCAGCCGCCAGGCCATTAGATTGAGAGATCTGAGGTTGGGGTGTAGTAGAGACCCCTGATCCTGTGTTAGGAGATCCGGTTGAAACCCCAGAGGGAACGGATCCTCTACCGCTAATTGCAACAGGAGTGGAAACCACGGCTGTCTGGGCCAGCGAGGAGCCACCAGGATCATGGAGGCTTTGTCCCGGAGAACCTTGAATAGAGTTCGAGAGACTAGCGGGATGGGAGGAAAAGCATAGAGAAGGCTTTCCGACCATGAGAGTAGAAAAGCATCTGCCGCTACCCGAAGGGGATGTGGCTGACGAGAGCAGAAGCGAGGAAGTTGCCGGTTAAGAGGACTGGCAAAGAGATCCATCGTGGGGAGGCCCCACTTCAGAAAAAGTTTCTGAACTACCAAGGGATCCAGACGCCACTCGTGCGGCTGGAGTATCCTGCTGAGTTTGTCCGCCAGGCAATTTTCTTGGCCTGGGAGATAAACTGCCTTGAGAAGAATGCCGTGACTGACGGCCCAAGAGCAGAGCTTCTCGGCAGAGAAGGAAGGAGCCCGTGCCCCCCTGCTTGTTCACGTAGAACATGGCAACTTGATTGTCTGTCTGGACAAGGACGGACTGGTGAGAAGTCAGGTGGGAGAAAGCCTTGAGCGCCAGACGGATTGCTCTGAGCTCCAGGAAGTTGATCTGCTGAGCAGACTCCCACGCGGTCCAGAGACCTTGAGTACATGCCCCTTGGCAATGTGCCCCCCAACCCAGGAGGGAAGCATTGGTCGTCAGCACTTGAGCCGGCTGAGGCGACTGAAACGGCATTCCGAGCACCAGGTTCGGCCGATGAAGCCACCACTGTAGGGAAGAGGCCAGCGGCCCGGAGCTGCGTACTAAGTCGGCCAGTCTGCCGGTGGCTTGTTGCCACTGCTTGCGAAGGCACCATTGAGCAGGTCGTATATTCAGGCGAGCATTGGGGGTCACGTGGACGGTGGAAGCCATATGGCCGAGTAGTTTCAGGAAGCGCCTGGCAGAGACCAGGGAGTGGCTGCGAAAACGGCCGGCTAGGTCCATGAGCCGTTGAGCCCTGTCGAGAGGCAGGAAAGCTCGTGCCTGAGGAGTGTGCAGTCTTGCGCCGATGAACTCGAGATCCTGTGAGGGGAGCAAAGTGGACTTTGCGAAGTTTATGACAAAGCCCAAGTACTGCAGAAGAGTCACCGTGCAGTGTGTGGCATTGGTGACTGCCGGAGAGGACGACGCTCTGATGAGCCAGTCGAGGTACGGAAAGACAGAGGCCGTGAAGCCGGAGATAGGCCGCCACCACCGCGAGACATTTTGTGAAGACTCTCGGTGCGGAGGATAGGCCAAAGGGCAGTACTCTGTACTGGTAGTGATTTCCTGCCACCACAAACCTTAGGTATTGGCGGTGGCTTGGGTGGATGAGGATGTGCGTGTAGGCATCCTTTAGATCTAAGGAGCATAGCCAATCTCCCTGCTGGAGGTAGGGCAGAAGGATTCCAAGGGTAAGCATCTTGAACTTTTCCCGCACGAGGAACTTGTTGAGGTTGCGCAAGTCCAGGATGGGTCTGAGGCCTCCTGTCCTTTTTGGTATCAGGAAATACCTGGAATAAAAGCCTTGACCTCTCAGGTGGTGGGGCACCGGTTCCACAGCCTGTTCCTGAAGAAGACTTGCTAACTCCTGAAGGAGTAAGTCCCCTGTGCAGAGGGAGTCGAGGAGGTTCTCCCGGAAAATAAGAGGGAGGGACCTGATGGAAGTGGAGAAGATATCCTTCTCGCACGACTTGAAGCACCCAGGCATCCGAAGTGATGTTGGACCACCTGTGGGCGAAGTGAACCAGCCGGCCTCCGGTGCTGGGAGGAGCCAGCTGAGGGGGAGAGGCTATGCTGAGGAAGTCAAAAACCCCCACCCTGCTGAGCAGGGGCTGGTGGTGCAGGCTTGGGGGCTTGCTGCCTACGGGACCCGTTACCCCGTCCCTTGGCCTGCTGGCCCTGTTGGGGAGCTGTGGAGGCCTGATATTGAGGGTAGTGTTTATAGGCAGCTGCCTTTCTCGGGTAAAAGGACTTCTTTCCCGAGCCCTTCTTTTTCTGGGAAGGGGCGGAGGTCTTCCTAGAAAGCCTAGTCCTGGTGAGAGTCTCCGTCTCGATTTGTGCAGCCTTTTCAGCCATGGGCTTGGCAAAGAGGTTCTCACCTCTGCAGGGGACATCGACCAACTTGTCCTGCACCCAAGGTTCAAGGTCAGACGACTGAAGCCAAGCCTGTCGGCGGGCACCGATGCCAGCTGCAGCTACTTGAGCCGATGCTTCAAAGCCATCATAGGCTGCTCGGGACATGAATTTGGAGCATTCCCGAATACCAGTTGTCAAGGCCAGGAACCTCCGGAAAGGTTCCTCGGACAGTCCAGCGGAGAATCCGGCTAGCTCTTTAGCCAGGTCTCGGAGATACATGCCCATGTATAGCTGGTAGGTCTGGACACAAGCCAGCATAGAGCCCTGGAAACACTTCTTACCAAGGCCATCCAGGTTACGGGCCTCCCTGCCAGGAGGCACCGAGGAGTGCATCTTTTGGCTCTTAAGCCTATGCATGGCCGATTCCACAACCATGGAATGGTGTGGCAACTGTGCTTTTTGGAAGCCAGGACTCTTGCGGACTCGATAGATGGAATCGACCCGCTTGCTTAATACCGGCGACGAGGCCGGACTCTCCCACATGCGGAAGAGTAGTCGTTCCAGCATGGGAGGAACCGGTACAGTAAAGTGCTCCTGGGCGGGAGAGTCGTACTGAAGGGCGTCGAGCTCTTCGGCTCGAGGCTCCTCCTCGGGATCCGCAGGGAAGGCCAAAGCCTTGGCCATATCCCTGACGAAGTCCGAGAACCGGGCATCCTCCGGAGGGGACCGTTTCCGAGGTTCGGAATCGGGTGAGTCCGAGGGGACACACCGAGTCCGAAAGGAATCAAGTGACTCCTCCTCTTCAGACTCCCAGACCGACTCCGAGGAGGAATCAGTGGGGTCGGCTCGGGCAGGCGGAGGCGTCGGCCGCCCTGACGCCGAGGGAGTTGGCGGCGGCGACCTCGGTCCCGAACGGGAGGCCGAGGGTGACCTCGACCGAGGATCGACTCGAGTTCGCATGAACTCGAGGATCGGCTCGGTCTCTGGGGTCGACTTAGACGTCGACGTCCCGGCGGTCGGGGCAGCGGCGCCAGCGAGGCTAGCGATCAGTGCCCGCTGCTGGTCCATGAAGGCAGATAGTCTGCTCTCCAAGGCCGTCAACCTGAGTCCGACCTCAGGTGACCCAGCAGCCCCCGACTCGGGCCCCGACGGCGTCGGGCCCGACGTCGGACCTCTCGGAGGCGAGTCCAGAAGGACTACAGGACTTACCCGAGCAGGCAACTCCGACTCCAGGCGAGGTCGCTTTGGGAGGTGCTCCTTCTCCAAGGACCCGGGACGGCTATCGGGGCTATGCGACCTGGCCCTCGCGGAGCCAGGAGCGTCCACTGACGCCGCCCTCGCGGGTTTTTCCTTCCGATGGTCTCCGGAGGGAGAACCCCTGTCGGAGGAGCTTCGGCGATGGTCAGAGCTGGAGCCTCTGGATGCCGAGGCCTCCGACGAGGTTCGGGTACGGCTGGGGTCAGCGAAGATTCTATCCCGCTGATGCCGCCGACTCCTCAACGCTTTGGAGGACATTTTGCCACAGGCTCCACAGATCATTTCTTCATGATCCGGGCCTAGGCAGTGGAGGCAATTATCGTGTGTCAGTGAGTGACATATTTCTGTCACACTGACCACACCGCTTGAAACCACTGGCAGCCATCGGGGGAAAAAGAGCCCCTGCAAGGTCAAAGGACCGGGCTGCCAGCGAAAAACCGAAAACGAAACTGACCAAAAATCAGAAAAACCGAAAAATAAGAGAAGGACTCGCAACGGCGTCGCGAGTCCGGGCAGGAAAACGACCGGCGTCGAACCGTGAAAAAAGAGAAAAACTCACGAAAATCAACTTTAGTGGGGACACGATGGGTACGTCTGTAGGGCTCCGCGGAAAAAAGAAGACTGGCTAAGATGGCACCCTTGGGCGGGAAGGCGACCGCGCATGCGCGCTGCAATTCCCAAAGGCTTTCTTTGAAAGCTGGGGAAAATTGCTCCGCGAG